>CM042673.1:50130891-52530891 GCA_023638005.1 Forsythia suspensa
TGAGCCAATTTTGTGTGCTAACCAAAACCTCAACCATTTTCGGAGTTAAAGAACTACGAAAGGGATCGAGAATTCTTCCTCCAGTACTAAAAGCACTCTCTGAAGCCACTGTGGACACTTGAATTGCCAACACATCTTTTACAAGTTTGGACAAGATAGTGTACTTGCTTCCATGTACCCTCCACCAATTGAGGACATCAAAGTCCTTAATGTCTACGTTCTCACGACCTTCTAACAAGTACCTTTCTAAGTCATTTTTTAGTTCAACTGAGTCTTTTGCTGCAAATTTTTCCTTAAACTTCGACAAACGAACAGAAGACCCACTAGAAGCAGTACTTACATGACTTGCAGAAGAAAATCCACTTGTGGAATCTACATCCCTAATCTCTTCACTGCTTTGAGTATTCTCTTCAAACTGAACATACCAATCAAAAATAGTCATCAAATTATCCTTCACCCCATCAGTCATGGCACGACCAACAACGTCATCATTATAAATATCACAAAAATAATACTCAATGTAATCCAATTTGTATCTAGGATCAAGCACCGTAGCAATCAACAACATTTGGTTTACATTGTCCATCTTTTCCCAATACTTGTCAAACTTACGTTTCATGTTATTAGCCATTTCACTCAAAAGAGAATCTCCACTAGATCTCCAACCCTCTAAATCGACTACAAGTGAACATACTTCATGAAGATACACTGTGGAACTAACATGTAATGAAGTGCTAAACTTTAAAGTAACATCATAAAAACTCTTAAGAAATTTAACAAAAATCGATGCATTTTCCCAATCACGGATTGTAGGTGGCCCACCCCTTCTTCTCTACCCCCATCATCCTCCCGAAAATACCCTAAGAAATGTCCATCATCCTCTTCTAATCGCTCAAAAGCTTTACGATACTTCAAAGCGACCTCCAACATCAAATAGGTAGAATTCCACCTCGTAGGCATATCTAGAAATACAATTGATTTTGACTCAATCTTTTCTTTGGTTGCACACTCTTTCAATTTTTCGTATCTCGCAGGCGAAGATTTAACATATTTAACTGCATTGCGAATACTAATTATTGAATCATGTGCTTCCTTTAGCCCCTCACACACTATCAAATTCACAATATGTGCACAACACCTCATATGCAAATATTTGCCATCCAAAACACAACTATCAATGCCCCAACCCAACATCTTCCGTCTCAAATATGAAATTGCCGTTTCATTTGCACTAGCATTGTCCACCGTAATTGTGAACACCCTATCAATGCCCCATTCTTGCAAGCAATTTTCAATCAACTTTCCAATTGTTTCACCCTTGTGATTAGATATGACACAAAATTCAAAATTCTCTTTTGAATTATCCAATCGAGAATCAACAAAATGGGCAAGTGAGAGACATATAATTTATGTTTTGAATAGATTTCCAAGTGTGCGTAGTAAGAGAAATCCTTTGTCTTTGGGTGGTAAATATATTTCTCTACCTTAATCTTTCATCCAAAAATAGTTGGTAAATATCTCTAACAACAGTTCTACGAGATGGTGGTTCAAACTTAGGACATGCTACACTACAAAAGTGTCTAGATCCACTACCCTCAACAAAGCTAAAAGGTAGTTCATCAAGAATCACCATCTTAGCACATGTAAGTCTACATGCTTCCTTACTAAACCCAATTGCCATAAGATTACTCCCACCACCCTCTTCTCTTTTGTCAAAACTTAAGATTTTTTGTCGTTGGTCTTCAACTCTTCCCGGATATTTCTTACAATGACTAGTTAAATGCGCCCTTAAAGTACTTGTACCACATTTCTTAGCCCCACAAGCATAAGATTGTCCACAATACTTACACTCACACCTAACATCTTCCGCATTTGGATCCCCTAATATTGTGAAATGATCCCAAACCTCTGAAGTTTTTCTAGAAGTTTTTCTCTTACCTAAAGTTGATGGTGGAAGTGGAGGAATACTTGTAGGATCTGTACCTGTGTTTGTTGTTGACGGAGTGGCACCAGTAGATTGAAATTCGCCGTCCATGTCCATATTGAAATCTACATATTAACATGAAGTTGAATGAAGAAATCAGAATCAAACATTGATGTGAATTCTCTGGAATTGAATTTCTCTCCAATCATTTATTAATTTTTTCTCAATTGCTTGTAGCTGGGGTATAATTTTCAATTCTCGAGCTAAAAGACTCAATTTTCGAAAACTAGTCAATCTTTTTAGATAAAGATAATCTCGATGGGTATTGGCCAACCTGGTGTCTGTGAGAATTCTGTGATTGGCCAATAAATTCTCCAACTTTTGTCCAAAAATCGCATTTATTTGAGTTTTGCATGAATTTCAATTTGGGTTTTCGTCAAGCTGGCTCTCACGAGAATTTCGGTGATAATAAAATTTTATATCAACAGAGTTTAAAATTTTTAAATGAATTTAACATCCACAAACAAACCTTCATTTTATATAAATGTTAAGTTTTTAACAACACAAAATCATCAAAAAAAAAAAAAAAATTATTACGATCGAGTCCAGGAGAGATGAGAGATTGATTACGGGTCCATTGTGTCCAGAGATTGAAGAAATTACAGTAGGAGATAATGAAGGAGAGACCAGAGATTGAAGCTTCGTCGAGGGCAGTTTGAAGATCGCATCCGCGCGCCACGGATTTGGAGTCTGAAGTGCGGCTGCAGAGTGATGAAGATCACAGATTCACAGGCGATTCAATGGTGAAGATCGCTGATTCACGGTGGAGACGCGGTGAAGATCACGAGTTCACACACGGTGGAGTCGCTGGCGCCGGTCGCGGACTCGAAGAGTGAAGAAATCGGCTTAGGTTTAGGTTTTCAATTTTTCCTTGATTTGAGAATTTAGACCCAAAAGCCAAAATGAATTTAATTGATTAACTCATTGCATTTGCCTTATTGCTGGTAGCCTGGTACGAATTGGGTTTGGGCCATCGACCATGGGTTGGGCTTGGATTTGGGTTCAACTAATAACTAAGAATAAGAATTAAGAAGTTAGAAAATAAAAAAAAAAAATTGGTTTACTTCCTACGGGTCGGTTTGGTCGGTTTAGGGTCGGCTTGGTCGGTTTAGGGTCGGTTTGGGTTGTCCAAACCGACCCGACCCGACCACAATTTTTTTTTCTGAACCCGAACCGACCCGATTTTCTTGGAAAAAACCGACCCAAACCAACCCGAGTCGGTTTGGGTCGGGTCGGGTGGTGGTTTGACGGTTTTTTTGCCCACCCCTAAATGCAATGCGTTTATTGAACTTAGACACGCTTAGGCAAAGCCTAGACTGACGTTTTAGAACACTAATATCTGATTCTTCACTTTGGTTAACGTTTTCTCTCTTTCTTTTTCTTTTTTTTCCTAAAATTTATTTTTAACCACATATTTTATTACATATTTTATCAATTTTTTTCATAATCTTTTAAAGAACTATTTTTAAACTGCACAAAACAAGAACTAAGGACTTGTTCTCTATGCATTTCAATTTTGAGTTTTGAATTCATTTTTAATTTTCTGTTTTAAAATTGTTGAAAACGCGTTTGGTATGTCATTCTAAAAACAGAAAACTAGAAAACACATTTCTTTGAAATTTTGAGAAATTGTTTTATGATATTTTATTCAATTAATTTGATTATTCAGTAAAATAGAACCATTTTATACTAATATATTATCAAATAATATATACATTTTAAAGTTGGTGGATCTTAAAAAAATTTCTGTTACAAAAATAAAATGCAAATAAATAATAAATTGACAAAATAGAAAATAAAAATAATAATAATGACGTAGACTTATAATTTTAATCTACTTTCATTTAAATAAAAATTTTAAATTTTTTATTTAAATAACCAATATGGCTTGAATTATTTCTTTAGTATTTTAGATTTTTTTTTTTTTAGATTTTTAGTTTTTTATAATGTTATAATTTTATTTTATTTTTTATAATTTTTGTATTTTAAAAATTTAGAATATATTATTTTTTAGAATTTATATTTAAAATAAAGTTTTTTTTCCGTGTTTTGAATTTTGTGTTATAAATTTAACTTTGTTTCCAAAAATGTATTTTCAGAAATATGAAAATAAACAAGTTTTTGGTGTTTTACAAGTTGTCCGTTCTCTTCGCTATTTTTAGTTTTTTAATTCATTTTCAATTTTGTGTTTTGATTCTGCATTTTGAGATTCTTTGAAAATACGTTCTTTTTATAATTATGAAAAACTGTTTCTCAAAACAAAAAGCTAGAAACTGCGTTTACTTTGAAATTTTGAGAACTTTTTTTATAATATTTTATTCAAAAAATTTGATTATTCAATAAATTTTAATAGTTTAATGCTAATATAGTATCAAATAACATATAAATTTTGAAGTTGGTGAATCTTGAAATATTTTTTCAGTTACAAAAAACAAAATCTAAATTAAATTTGGCAAAAATTAGAAAATATAGAAGTAAATATTAAAGACAAACTCAATTAGAATTAAAATATATAATTGTTCATGGTAAATGAGATTACAATAAACAGTTCAATAGATACATGAGTGTGTTTTATACACTTATCCTAGCTTATAAACTTGATTTTTAATTGTGATTTGAGTGAATTTCTATATAATTCCGTATAAATATTGTCATTGTAGGAAAACCAAAAATAAAAGTTAACATAACAAAAAGGGAGAATTGGAGCTTAAAACAAAATATAAAATAAATTCACTGATTCATGTCTGACGCATTAAGTAGCCATTTCACATTTGTATAGCAATTTGATCCCCGACTTGTCCTATTTGAGTGTTTGACTAGCATCAAATGCATGGCTTCTTGATTTGACTCGGTATATCTTGAAATACCATATTCTCTCCTAAATACTCAACGAACAACATATCTAAAGCGTGCTCCTAGCGAATAAAGTTGTGTATTGCGCAACATGCGAGAGGAATTTGTCTTTGCCTACTAAGTGGATAATTAGTAATCAAGTTTAAAATAAGAAATTTTGCCTTTAAAACTCCAATGCAACGTTCAATAATGTTATGGCATGATGAATGTCTATAGTTGGACAGTTCTTCATTCCCATGCAGACTTCTCCATCCAACATAGTCATGTAGATGATATCTTTGACCTTGATAAGGGGTAAGAAAACTAGTCATATTTGGATAACCAGAATCGACAAGGTAAAATTGATATGCAAAATTAAAAAAAAAAATGACTTACATACTATAACAATGTAAGTATATTCGACAAATCATTTGAAGTATAAGAATATACTTCTCCATGGCATTGGAAAGTTGTTCGAGCTTCTTGTGACTGCGTCGACAAATACTCACGAATTATTAGTAGTACCTTTCCAGCCAGAAACACACAAATATGAATTTCATATCAAAATCACATGTCAACATCACATTTTATGTTATATTAGTTTTCCTTCCACGGAAAGATATTTGTTTCGATGCAGGTGCCCAACCTGCAACATATGTTCCATCTATTGCACCTATACAATCCTTAAAGAAAGGATATTTGCGCAAAATCCACACATGCACAATATTGTGATTTGTCGGGCGGATTATCTCTGTGCCAAATGAACAAACAACTATTAAAACTCGTTTAAACCATTTGTGTATCATGTTGTTGGAATGCTGAAACCTATCACCAATAATATTGTAGCGTGTAGTGTGTCTTACAATCATCAGGAACATAGAGACACCCTCCTTGACACTTGCTTTTTTTTTAAATCTTTCAACAGCTATTTCTCTTTCAAAGCATCACAAAAATTCATGAAAATGTGTTTCTGCATACGAAAATTAAGATAACACACGCCTGGATGTCCATTAAGAATTTATAGCATGTACACTTTCCCAGTAAGCAATGATGTTTTACAAGGTCTCCTGCCGATAGTACTTCATTTGTTGGCAACAAAGCAATTAAGCATCATTAAATCTTCAAAATTTACATCAAAATCATCTATAAATAAAAAATCATCATCATCACTTGAATCTTCATTAGTGGAATCATCGGTACTCACATTATCAACCACATTTGATCCATGGCCATCCTATGAGCAGATATATCCACAATAATTATTAGAAGTCATTTCAACCATCATTGATTAAAATAAAACAAGCAATCAAGCGTTGAGAAATTCAACATCAAGTTAAAACATAGTACTACAAACTAAGAAAAGAACATTATTGTTCAAATCAACATCGAGTTTACAACCAACAACATTACTAAGTTCATAAATGAAAACAGTTCAATATCACCAAGAAAAGAAAAAAGTACTTTAAGCTATGAAAATAACACAGTACTTCAAGTTTCAACATTACAAATGAAAATAACAAGATACTAGAGAAATTAAAACAACAATCATATCAAAGCAGTTCCATGATGATAGGTCATCTCCTTGCTTCTGGCATCTTCACAAATGACACCCTGAAATTGGGATTCTTCAAAGCCTTTATCGCTTTCATATAAACCTTATTAGACACCCATTCCATATTATTTAAGATGTCTAAGCAAACAACATTTGAATAAGGATCTGGACAAAGCAAAAACACTGACCTAATTCGAACGGAGGAGGAATAAATTGATAGACAAAGTACCTAAAAGAAGAGTAGCGGGATCTTCAAGATAAGAGGAGAAAAGGAAGAAAAATAAAGGTAGAAGAGAAAAGGGAGATGTATACCTGGCTTGGAGAGATTATCTAAGAGAGAGAGAGTCCTTTTTCTTCAGCAAAAGTCACGTACTTGTTTTTCATGTTTTGGGTTTAAGCTTTGTTTTGTACACAAAATGATGAAAAACGACTTTTCATCATTTTCCATTTTGTGTAAATTTTTTGGGTGTTTTGAAAAATGCATTTTTGAAAATGGCTAAGTAAACACGTTTTCATTGTTTCAAAAATTGAAAATTGAAAATTGAAAACAACATGAAAACAGGGCCTGAGTTTTTCATAGAACTGGTCAATTTGACAACATTATTTAGTACATCGTTTAGCACATATGTCGATGCCTAGAATGACCTAAACCTTTAAGAGGGTTCGAACATGTTTTCACACCATTAATATAATATGTAACTGGTAAAAAGTTAAAAATTGATGCCTCCACATATGAAACTTATCTATTGTTTGATAGTTTTAAGGATTTTTTAGTATCATACAATAGTTTTAGATTTTTTTTTCTTTGCTCAAGGTTTTTCTTATGGTTAGGAGTGGGCAAGATTATATTCTTTAGAATATCGAATGGGACCGATTCCATATGAGAATTCTAAAATAGAACCAACTATTCCATTTCTAGTGTATGTAGCGAGCTGGAATGCAATTCTGGTCCAATTATATTCTTCCTTTTTTCCAACTTGGCTCGTGTTTCATATTTGTTTATTTAATTTACTAGTGTTGCCCCGTGCGTTGCACGTGATGCTGTAGAAATTGTGTTTGTGATAGTGTGAATTGAGTCGGGGTGGAAAGGCAAGGTATTTGTGTGAAATGCAACAATTATTAATTGAGTTGAAATAATATGGAAGTTTGTTTCAAATTGGTGATAGTGTCTAAAATAATAATATATTACAAAGAATGTTACTCTAGTGTTGCAATAATTCGATTTTGTAAAAAATACACTTTTAACAAGCATTCTGTATTTGGAATACAAACGTGTATACGCAAACATATTGTATTCGTGATGTGTTTTCGTCACATAAATACACCAATTTATTCCTAAAATATCCAACAGAAATAAAGATATGTTTTGTTATAACAAAGGGTCACCGTGACTTAAACTCATCTGCCTTTTCAAAGATTGGATTGATGGAGATCGAGCTGTTCATTTTTGTAGATATTGATAATCATGTCAGGTATATTAATGTGCAACAATTAGTGGAACTTGCATGTGGAAATATTAATGTACATGGTCAAGTGATTAATGTTGTTCTTACCGGTGAATGAAGTGATCCTCAAATGTTTACCAACAATGATTAGTTTTTCATTAGAAAGTTTGTTATTTCAACACATTCTTGTTGTACAAAATTATCCCACATTCGGACAACACATCATGTAATCTGCACCGTTTTGAGGAAATCGAGGAAATCGAAATTTGAATATTGCATCTTCTTATTGTATTATAATTTAAACAGATATTACAAAATTAAAGATTTAAAATTGACATCAATTTGAATATGAATTACCTTAGATATTTATCTCCTGTTGGGGTATATTTTTCCATTCTCGTTGAACTTGATTTATTCTTTGTTGAATCCCAAATTTTTGGCCATTATTGGTATCTTCTTCATCATCTCTTTTGAAATTGAATGATGTTACCTAATAAGTGCAGATAAATAAATCAGTCAAGAAGCTAATCAAACCAACAGTGTCCGTGTTTTAAAGGAGTGTCATGGGCAAGATATTTAGTGAATAGAGTTTTGTGGCTTCAACTAAATATTTCAAACAAGCCTAAAACATAAACCAATCATTTTATATACTTAATCTCTTCTAACCTAAAGCATAAACCTTTACAATATCAAGAGACTAAGCCTTGTTCTCTTTTTTTTGTTTTTGTTTTTTTTACGAAAAAAAAAAAATGCAACATGTTATTCACTTAAACGTAGGAACAACATAATTTCAGTAACTGACACTATATAAAATCATAAATGATTACCTTCAATCACTATCATTGTGTTCCGTCTTTAATCATTAAGCGTGGCATAAAATTTACGTATATTTCTCAAGATAAAATTCATAAAAACTTGCTTTAAGTATAATAATAAACTACCATTTAAATTTGTAGCTTTGTTGAGTTGAAATGAGTAAAAATTTGACTGCACTTTTCGTCAAAATAAATCCGTACCTTTGTCTTTTGTTCTCCAAAATGTAGTATTATAGTATGGTATATAAAAGTCGAAAAAGGAAGAAATTGCTGGCCGAAAAGAGGGACTAAAACCAAACCAAAATGCTGGGAAAACAAAGGAACAGTTGATGAGAATTGAACTAGGTTGGCTACTGCAGGGCCAAAAATGGGAAAGGAGATAAGAAGTGTCTGCTGTGATTTTTATACCTGGAAACTTGAGGAGAAATAAGGAACTTCCAATGCTGAAAATGAAGGAGAAACAATGCTGGAAAATGGTTTGCTTGAAGTGTAAAATAGCACCTGAACTAAGTGAAGTTGAGAAGCGTTTTGGGGGCCGAAAATAAGGAATTAAGGGAGGTATTGCTGTCGGTTTTTCGTGGTTGAATAAGCAGAGAAAAATAAGAGATTTAGGAGCTAAAATGGAGGACCTTTGGGGTTGGAAATTTGATGATCTTTTATGGGTAAAAACTTATTGAGGTGGGGACTTAATGATGAGTCGATTTTCATCAGGTTAAGGGGTTGTTGTGGCAGCTTTCAGCAGTTAATTTGGGGGTTAAATAGCTGAAATAAGTGATTAACAAGGTGGGTAGGAAATGTTGACATGTGAAAGAAAATAAGCTGAAGGATGATGGATGAAGTGGGCGGTTTTTTCACTTAGTCATTAGGGGCTTCTTGGGGTTAAAAATTGACAGGAGTCAAGGAGTTGTTTGGTGTATTTACTTGACAAGAAATAAGGGGATATTTGGGGTGATTTCTAGAAATTAGGTGGATCGGGTTTTTGGCTAAAATAGGAGAATAAATGGGCTGAAAAAGAATTGACACTAAACTAAATAAAATGACCGAAAAGTGGGCTGAAAATATGTTTAAATTTCTATTCGTTTTTAATTTAAACAATTAATCCAAATTTGATTTGAGAAAAATTATTCGGGTTAAGAAAATTACATTAGTCTCGATGATTAATAAAATTTCATGTTCGTCGCGTAAATATAAGGCAAGCACATGCAAAAATTAATGCGACTAAAATATTTTAAATCGTACTAGGAAGTTCATAGCTACGTCGAAAGTTAACATTTTCCCCTGAAATTAAAAGACGAAAATTTTTTCGGTCGCTACAACAGCAACTCTCACAAAGGATATAATTGTATAAGCTCCACTAGTAGGGTCTGTATCTCTAGACATATAGGCTGTGTTTGATTCCCTTTTTTTTCCATGGAAAATGAAAATTTTCCACCAATTTTCCAAATTTTTTTGTTTGATTGACAAAATTTTCATGGAAAAGGATTTTCCCACCTATTTTCTTTGTTTTGTTTGATTGCAAATTTTTTTTTCCATGAAATTTTTTTTCAAAGCTTCCCACTTTTGGCCACATTTTCCTTGTTTTCGAGGAAAATATTTTCTTTAATGGGATAGGAGAATTTATTTTCCATGGAACCCATAATTTCTTGGTAATTCATTTACATGGAAAATATTTTCTTTCCACCCAAATTTTCTACTTGCAATCAAACACAGTCATAATGTTCAATAAAAACGAGTTTCCTTTCAAATCACATTTTTTGAACGCCACTCAACCTGAAAAAAATAGTAACAACATCTAATTAGTCCTGGTTCTCATTTTCTACTCCAAATTCGTCCACTATCAACCATCTTGTCACCACACCAGTTCATTCTTCCAATACTTCAAATGCTGGAGATAGTCCATCTAAAAACTCTCCTTCAACAACCTCAGAACCTGAAGACTTAGAATCACAAAGAGAACAATAATGCTTGAAATATGTTCAATATGAATCCCAGGAGACTCCTTCATCCTCAGATTTTCAACAAGATGATAGAACACAATGAGCAAAAAATTCAACAAGCTACAAAATCAGTTGGTCATCCGATGGTGACTAGGTCCAAACATGCATTTTTATACCAAAAGTATATTCAAATGAGGCAGGCCTAAGTCTAATCAGCTTGGCAACAAGAACCAAAGAACCAAAAACAGTTTATGAAGATTTGCAAACTAAAGAATAGAGAACTGCTATGTTGGAAGAATTCAAAGCTCTCATAAAGAATCAAACATGTACTTTTGTACCAAGCTCTCTTAACTAGAGCGTAGTGGGAAACAAATGGATCTTCAAAGTTAAATATAAAGCAGATGGGACAGTGGAAAGGTATAAGGCTAGGCTGGTTGCAAAATTTTCATCAAATCTTGGGAGTTCATTTTTCTAAAACTTTTAGACCGATTATTAAAGCTTCAACAGTGAGAATCATCCTGACTGGTGTCAAATATTTGGTGCATAAAGCAGTTGGACATAACAATGCCTTCTTGAATGGGAGCTTACAGAAAATTGTGTACATGAGTCAACAACAAGGTTTTGTTGACAAAACAAACCTAATCATGTGTAACAGCTAAAAAAGTCTCTCTATGGGTTGAAACTGACCCTAGAGCTTGGTATGACAAGCTGATAAAGACATTGTTGGAATGGAACTTCAAGAACTCCAAGGCAAACTCATCCTTGTTCCTTTTCAAAAATGAAAATCAGGTCGTGATGGTGTTAATCTATTTAGATGACACTATTCTTACAGGGAATGTTTTTGAAAAGATGAACAAGATGTTTGCTCTCAAGGATCTAGGGCCTCTGTACTATTTTTTTGGGATAGAAGTTTATCGAGATGACACATGTTTGTATCTTACACAAGTCAAGTACATAGCAAAACTCTTGAAAAAAGTAGAAATGGAAAATGTGAAGCCAAGTCCTACTCCTGCAATAGTTGGAAAAACTCTCTCCCATGACGAATCCTACAATGTATATGAGTACTCTGGGAGCTCTGCAATAACTGACCAATACAAGACCTGACATAACTTTCATAATTAACAAGCTCAATAAATGCTTTCAAGCTCATACCACTGCTCATTGGAATGTAATGAAGCAAGTGATGAGATACTTAAAAGGAACAATGGACTATGAACTTCATATCAGACATTACGAAAGTTTGAGAATAAATGGCTTCTCTAATATAAATTGGGCTAGCTGCCCTGATGATAGAAAATTAGTTGCTAGTTATTGTATATTTCTGGGAGAAACTTTAATTTCATAGTCATCCAAAAAGAAAAGCGTTGTTTCCAGGTCGAGCACATAATCAAAATACCGTTCTTCAACTCAAGTTTCAACCGAAATCTCATGGATACAGTCATTGCTACATGAGTTTTTCTATCTTCTTATCTCAATTCCAATAATGTGGTGTGATAATCTGATGCATTGGTTGCCAACCCGGTTTACCATGGACAAACCAAACATATCGAAATAGACATCCACTTTGTTCGAGACAAAGTGATCAAGAAGGAGATATAAGTACGATGTCTTTTCTCACATGATCAAATAGCTGACTGATTGACAATGGCTCTCTCTTACTCTCATTTTCAGTTCTTATGCAAAAGACTTGGTGTGATCAAATCACCATATCGTTTGAGGGGAGTTATTAAAGCAGTTGATTAATTAGCCTTAAGAGAGCCACTAATGATCTTACCCATTGTGTTTTGATAGCACAACATGTTATAGGATTTTGTTATTATTAGTTGTATACATGTCTCTTGTAATAGGAGTTGTTGTTTCGTTATTCCACTTTCTCTATACAGACCACAATATAAATAAAATGGGCAGGGCTCTCTCGATACAAGTGTTGAGCTTTCACAAAATATTCTCTCTGAAATTTCCACTCACCACATTTACTATCTTAGATTAAGATTTTTATCAAGATATTTTGAAATTCCTTAAAGAATATGATTCTATTGTATTGTATAAATAAGACCACTTAGGTCTTTTAAATAGAGGGACTTAATGAAATGAAAAATTGAGTGTTCTCAATTATGCATCCAAATTCTCAATATTCTTTGTGAATTAACGAATTTTTGATACCTAGTTTTACGGCATTCATGAGTGAATCAACAAAAATTAGAAGGTTGTTTGTGAATTCCATGTTCTCATGCTTCCATACGTGCTATCCTACATCAAAAAGTTAGAATCAATTTTGAAGATTAGGGAGTAAAGAAATTAAAAAAACACTATTTTATCGCAATATTTTAGTGCAATCTAGCTAGTTGATTCTTGACTTAGGTGAACATGTTTCTCTTATCTGATATTTTTATTCAAAACTAGACCGGTTCTTAGTTTTTTTTTATTTTATCGAAGTCGCTAGTCTTGCTTGAATTGACACTACTGTTCAACACATAAGGCAGTATTGTTCTGGAAATTTTTGGCCCGAGGTTGGTCTATAAGTCGAGGTCTAGAATGACTCATACCTTTAGGGCAGGCTTGTAGCATAGATGATATAAGACGTAGTTTAATGGAGTTGCCACTGGTAGGGTGAAAAAAAAACAAGTGCCAAACCGAACAAAAAAGTTGATTTGGATCCAGTTGGGTCCGTTAACATTTTGATTTTGAATCGAACCAAACCTTTTTACAAATGGTTCAATTTAGGTTTTGATAGTTAAAAAATCGTTTGTAAAAAGTAGGAATGATAATTCTGATTTAATCACTCTTATTAATTTTATGGAATCAGACTATTTATATAAGTCGTACAATGTAGAATTAAAAAGAAATAAGCTATCTAGGTAATAAAATAAATTCTTACAATTACTTAAACTTTCCTATCTTACAATAAATTTATAGATTTGATTTGATCATATATTTAAATCGAATGATTTCAATATGTAATCAAGTTAGAAAATATTCCACTTTTTCCAACGTTCTCCTATGTTGGTGCTTATATATTATGCATTCCGAACTTGTCTATTATAGAACTGAACGTGATATTTGTGATTCCTTCTGTAAATACATCTGCTAGCTGTTGTTTGATAGACAAAATAAAAGTTACAATCTATCCAGTCTCAATTTTCTCCTTATAAAGTGTATATCCACTTCAACATGTTTTGTTCTGTTGTGTTGGACCGGGTTATCAGAAATACTAATCACATTCTTATTGTCGCAATTGATTGTTGCTAATTCTTTAGCATCTAATTGTAGCTCATTGAGAACAAATTTAACCCACAAGGCTTCACAAATTTCTTGGGCCTGTGTATGAAATTCAGCTTCAGCACTTGATTGTGCTACAACAAGTCTCTTATTGCTTCTCCAACTAACCAGGTTACCTCCTACAAAAGTACAATAATATGCCTTCGACCTTTGTTTGCTGATTCAACCAGTCCAATCTGCATCAGTATAAGCTTCCACAAGAATCTAATCGTACCTTTTAAAAAATAGACCATTTCTGGGGTGGCTTTTAGGTACAAGCCATGTCTGAACGAGTGTGAGATAAATAAATTAAGTCCTCTAACAAGTCTTTGGTACTTGCCCTTGTCAATTGGATCTCCCTCAATCTCTGTTCCCAACTTGAGGTTGTGTGCTTGAGCCCCTATGCTCTAGTCTCGCTAGGATGAAGGTCTTAGCTGTCAACAAGACTTTGGTGGTCTACACTAGGAGTAACACTCTTTTCCTTTGATTTCTATTATTTATTATTTACTATACACAAGCGTCATTTCAAATATGTTCGCACTCCTACCAGGTGATTACCATGCAAGACTCCATCATTCGAGCTAACGAGGAGTTAGAAAATTAGCTAGCCCAGCTTGAATGCTAGAATGAGGAAAACAAAGAAGTTGCCGACTAGAAGGAGAAAGTGACCAATGACTTGAAGAAGTCTAGCACATATGTTGTTCAAGCGACTGAAGCAAAGCTTAAAGTAAAAGAAGACGAGATAGACGCGCTTTGCTCTACCTTAACTTGCTCTCAAGAAGAGGTTGTCACCCATCATAAGGCTTCTTCAGAAATCACCAGCTGCACATGCACATGTATGGCACAGAGTCGATGAAGGCCTCCATCAATCTTGCTAAGAAATGGTTATGTGAAAAGCACCATTTGATTAACCCTCTTAGGTTAGACCGATTTTTGGCCAAGCATCCTGAGGTCAAGGAGGCTTCCAATCAAGGCACGTTAAAAGTAAGCTCGGAGGTACGTGCAAAAGAGGTGAAACTGGCAGCTCTCTAACATAACGCGATTGTCTACTTTCTTTTTTGGGTCTTTTCCAACTTTTGCTTATGGGAAGGATAAAACAATGTTTGTTTATAAAAAATTGAACACTCTTGGCTCGGGATGTGGACGGATATTATCGTCTATTGGTTTTTTGCTATGCTTTCTCCTCATCGTACCATATGGAACGTTGGTTATCTATAAGCCTTGTCTTCGCCTATTTTTTACTGTATTTGCTTGACCTGGGAACTTTGAATTGCATTAAAGGCCCCTTGGCCTCTTTTGCCAAGCTTGAGTTGATTGTTTTCAGGGGGTCAATCAATGCCTTCATCCCATGTTCCCTTGGACACGTGTGGCCTGTTGACGTTGTGACATGATGCCTGAATTTGGCAGTGGACCCAAAGGGTCGACAAGGCCATTCCCCATCGATCGACATATTTCTTGTGAAGAATTTGACTTATAATAGGAAAAATGAGTAAATTTAAGATTTTTTACTAAAATCGGTCGACTTCATAGTGAGTTGACCGATGACGTCAATTGAACCCTAGGGTCAACATGTGCTCCATTGGCCTCTTGGCCACCTAAGGTTGGTAAAGGCGGGAGGTCGGTCGATGTTATGGGATCGATTGACATGCTTTGTCTGACGTCCAAATTAATCATCCTCGACCCGGTGTCACATTGGTATGCCAATGATTGAGTCACCATTCCGCATTGACCACTTGATGGTTTGCCTACTGCTTGGCTTACCAGTCGATTCAACATGCTAACTGTTGACCTCCAAAAATGACTACCAATGAAACCACGCCTCTTTTTCCTACGTGTGAATTCCCTACACTTGGATTGCCACGTGGTTTCAATCAACCACTTAGATTCGCCTGGAAAACTTAGAACCGGGTGGGCGTGATATTAGTGGGAGAGAGAGACACACTGTGGTAGATGGAGTGGCTTGAGGGCTACTAACTAACAACTTCTCAGGTGGTTATGAACACTTGAGATTCAATTAGTTTAGAGGACTTGTGTTTTCTTTAGTGTGAGAGTTTTGATTTCAAATCCCTTTTTTGTGGGAATGAGTTTGGTATTTATAGGTAAATCCCACTTGGTTGACCACCATCCGATGTACGACACGTGGCTTAATCTCAAGGGTTTCATCGTCGCATCCAAAGTGTCATGTTAGTGGTTTAATAAAGGAGTCCCTTTCAGCTGCATGCTAAGGGCTATGATTGTGACAAGCCGCCTTGGCAGGCTATCCCATCAGTCTTCTCAGGTTTGACTCGCAGTGTGTCAAGGGAAGCTTTCTTAACACGCAATCAGGGTCGCCTATCCAACCTCCTCGGCATAAAAGAACAGCATCTTCCTTTTATTCTCATCTTCCCAAACCTCCTCGGCACAACGAGAAACAGCTTCAGAGAAGATGGTGACAGTCTACTAGGCAGGTTTGACTTTGATCCTACCCACGTGGAATGCCACATGGGATTGAGACGTAACAATAGCCCTCCAAGTTCGGGACCTCCATTATTTATAAGGAGTCTTTGGAAGAGATGGCAAAAAAACTCGTCGGCTCGGCTTGTAAAAGCTCGGTCTAGCTCGGGCTCGGGGCTCGAGCTCATCGAGAGACAAGCGCGAGCTGGGGTCAAGCTCAAAAAAAAGGCGAGCTCGCTCGCTCGACTAAAAAACGAGCCGGCTCGTGCTGGCTGGTTGGTGGTGGGCACACGAGCCCACGAGGCAAATTGATTTAACCACGAGCCAGCTTGGCTTGTGGTCGCCAATGGTCGCGAAATCGTGACCGTTGGATGATCATCCAACGATCGCATCGGTGCATTTTATTTTTTTATTTTTGGTTTTTCACTTTCATTATTTTCCTATAAATACTTCTATTCTAAATTCATTTTTCACACTTCAATCTCTAATCTCTCATTCAATTATATACTCAAAATCTGAATCCTTTAACAATTCTCAAATTACATTATCTCAATATTAGTATTCTAATTAGTATCTAATATCTCATTAACTAGATATTACTCTATAATTTTAAGTTGTAATTTTCTACTTCTACTAATTCTCTACATTTCTAGTTTCTACTACATCTTCATTTTCTCCTATTCTCTTTATTATATTATTCCAAATGGCATACAATCGAAGTGATGATGATTTCAGTGGTCTTAATGATATTCAAATTCCGGAAGATATTCTTGATTAGTTTGGTCGTAGCTTGATCCAATTGATTTGAAAGACTTTCAAGAAGATGCCGATACACAAACTACAATCGGCTCTAGCACTAAACGAAAAGTCACCAAACAAAAGGCTAAGTGTTGGCAGTATTTTGAGTTGGTGCCGACTGGTAAACTAGTGAACGCAGTCCCTGAGTTCAAAGCGCAGTGTAAATACTGTCAGGAGAAGTTTGCTTGGCACAAGGAGATAGACACGACCCATCTAAACAGACACTTCAAAAAGTGTCAATACAAATATGGAGGTTTGGATACAAATCGGGCATAACTCCAGTTTGGATCTCTGGGAGTCGGGTCCAGTAATACCGCTCTCAACAACTGGATATACTCACAAGAACTCATACGCCATGAAAGACTGCCGGAATTGATAGTAAATGTTGAGTTTCCATTATGCTTGGTGGACAATCCTCATTGGACGTCATTCGTCCAAAAATATCTACAACTAAGGTACATTAGTATTTTTAAAAATACACTTCATAAAGACATTATTGTTAGATATAATACAAAAAGAAGCTATAATTAATGATATTAATAATTATAATGGTGTTGTATTTTTACATCGGACTTATGGACATGTTGTAATAAAAAGGATACATAGTTGCAAGTGCACACTATATTAATAATAATTGGATAATGCAAAAAAAAAAGTAATAGCATTTAAACAAATAGACTATCCTCATAATAGAAATAATATTTATCTAGTTTTATTAGGTGTGTTAAATGAATTTAAATGTGATTCTAAGGTTCGTAGTTTTACATTTGATAATGCAGGCCCAAATAATATAGTAATTAAAAAATTAATGCAACATTGTAGTATGTAATTTGATGGTATTTTATTTAATATTCGTTGTGTATGTCATGATTTTAATTTAATTGTACAAGATAGATTAAAATTTGTACAACCTCAATTAGAAAAAGTTAGATATGCTATTAATTATATTTCGGTATCACCATCAAGAAAACAAGTTTTTGCTGCTCTATGTGCAGAAAATGGGCTGCAATCAAAAAGTTTTACAACTGATGTTGCTAATAAATAGAATTCAACATATCTTATGCTTGAATCGTGTGAAGGTTATGAAGATTGCATTAATGTCTATTATAATGGCCGACACTCACACGGCTCAGAATATGATTTAGAAATACATGATTGGAAAATATGTGGTCATGTTAGAAATTTTTAAAAGTTTTTCTGACACTTAACAAGCTGTATGTTACGGTGTGTATTACCCAACTACTCTACTTGTTTTAAATCATTTATATTATATTGCTAACAATTTTAATAGGTATAAGAATTTTGCTCTTTTTACTAGTATTATACATGTTATGGAAGCTAAATTTAGAAAATATTGGAAACAATTGCCTATGTTATTTCCATTAGCATGTATCATGGATCTTCGACTTAACTTGGAGGGTACGAAAGTAACAATAATGACAATTTCAGATAAATTAACTTACGAAAATTCAGTCACGTGTGCTAATTTAGAACAAACTTTATGTTCTATGTATGAGGTATATGCTGAAAAGTCCGGTACAAACATTATACGACCCCCTAATCCAACATATACTTCGTCATCAACTGATGACATTGACTTATGGAGTTACGTTAGTACACATAGGAGTGGTCTAAGACCTCAAGGTCAACAATTAGTTAGTTCTTCTTCTAGTTCTCTCCTTCTCCGTTCTAATGATACACCTGTAGAGTTAGTTAGGTATTTTGCACATGATGTGCTTAGTATGTCAGATGACGAAGAGAGAAATTTTTTTGATATACTATGATGGTGGAGACAATATCAACGTAGTTACCCAATTCTTTCAAAAATAGCATGTGATCTACTAACACCTCTGGTCTCAACTGTAGAAAGGATTTATCTGATATCAGATCAAGACTCAAAGTCGATATTTTAGAAAGCTTACTGTGTCTAAAGGATTGAGATGATGCCAAACTTCGAATCCAAGACGAAGTGGACAGAATAATGTCCGAAGAACTTGAAGATTTAAATATGGATTAATCATATTCGTAGTAAGTATTATTTTTCATTAGTATTTATGTATTTGATATTTTTCTTATTTTAATAAAAATTGTACACGTAACATCTTGTTAGGTGTACAATTTTAACTATGCCTACTTTTAAAGTAGTCGGTTCCAAGTCTAGAAAAAAGAAGAGTGTTTTAAATATTTAATTTTTAACATAAAGAATTCTCGATATGGTAGTTATTTTTTATTTTTTAAATTTTAAAAAAAACAAAAACAAAAAGAAAAAGAGAAGAGGGTATTAAATCTTTAATTTTTAATATAAATGATTCTCGATATTGTATTTCTATTTTATTTTTCAAATTTTTAAAAAAAAAAAAAATTTGGCCGAGGTGACTCTGAGCTCGTGGGTTGAATCGAGCTCGACAATTGGAGCAGTGAGCTTGTCTTTTATGGGACGAGCTCCTCGGCTCGACCCGTTGTCATGCCTAATTTGGACTTGGTAATGAGGCAATTGCGTCTGAAACACGAGTTTAGTAAATGACAAGTTCCATTTGGAAGAGAATATGCTTTATGGCAAAGTGTGGGCTGTTGAGGTGTCGACAAATATACAGCGTGGGGTTGGTGGTGATACAAGAGGGACGTGGGGTTCATCCATGCGTTCTTGCGTATAATAATAATATGTGCATACAATAATAATAGTTCAAAAGTTCACGACCTACATCATTTATCACGGTGTAATCGAGCTTTGCTGCGTGGACGAAGTCCCAAGCTGGGAGAGGCGATTGCTCGTAGGCTATCCCAGTGGGAATAACATTGCGCGGATCACGAGTCCCAAGTGGGAGAGGCTGGCGGTGGTGGTGAAAGAAAAAGATCGTTTTCAAATGGGAGATGATTCTTTGCAGAAGAGCACGGACCCATGCGGAGAGAGGCTTGCAACATTAGAGCTGGTCTAAGTATGAGAGGCTTTTCAGCATATGCAAGTCTCCAAATGGGAGATGTTGGCTACATAAGAGCATAGTCCAAAGTGGGAGAGACTTGATGCATTAGAGCCTGGTCCCATGTGGGAGAGGCTTTGCAATGAGGCGAGTAGTCTCCAAATGGGAGATGCTAGCTATGGAAGAACCTCATCCCAAGAAGAAGATACTTGGCAGCAGAGGCGAGTCTCCAAATAGGAGATGCTGGCTGCAGAAGAGCCTAGTCCCAAGTGAGAGAGATTTGTGGTGAGGTGAGTCTCCAAATGGGAGATGCTTCATGTGGAATAGCCTAGTCTCAGGTGGAAGAGGCTTGGCAGCAGAGACAAGTCTCAAAATGGGAGATGCTGGTTGCGGAAGAGGCTTGGCGGCATAGGCGAGTCTCCAAATGAGAGATGCTAGCTACGGAAAAGCCTAGTCCCAAGTGGGAGAGTTTTTGGCGAGGCGTGTCTCCAAATGGGAGATGCTTCATGCGGAAGAGCCTAGTCCTAGGTAAAAGAGGCTTGGTAACAGAAGAACCTATTCCCAAGTGGTCTACTTTGCAGTAGAGGTATGTTGTGCAAGCATTAATGGCTAAGCCTACAGGCGTGCAATGATTAGGTCTAGTGTCGCACATTTCTTTGGACGTCTTTGAAAAGGCAGTGCAAGTAATGATGGCATTAAATTATGGAGGCTTTGATTTTCCAAAAGAAACTAACACGCCAGCAGCATGCATGCTAAACACGTCTGCATCATGGCTATTCAGAGAGATGACCATTGGGTGACCTTTGGTGTTCAACAGTCGAGATGGCCTTTAGGTTTGAACGATGCAGATTAGCTTTAATTAGATCCGACGGTCACACTTTATTGTTCATCGCCTATATATAAATGATAGGTTCATTTCCACACCATCCTTGCGCGATATTGAGAGAGCAATTTCAAGAGAATCACTGCGTTGATTGCATTCTGGCAAGAATCCTTTGACGTTCGTTTCTCCGACTGCAGTTTTGTTGAAGACCTAGATTTAGGTAAACACTTCTCTCCAAGCACCTTTATTTCAATTTCTTAACTGTTGTTGGCAATGTTCGTAAACCTCATCGAGGAAGTCTAGACGTGTTGAGGATAAGGCATCCCATCCCGTGTCCCCGTGTATGGCCAACGTGCTACCTATCCGAGGCGTAAACACCTCTATGAGTGAGGAGGTGGCCATAACTTCTCCACACACGAGATCTTTGGTTGGGACCGGGGATCTTCCTAGCGTCGTCCCTGTTAGATGGGCCTCCATGGATGTCCAATCAATAATGGTAGAGACGAACTTGGTTTCATTAAGGGTCTTCAGAGACATTGAACTCATAATCTCGGGGCCTCACGAATGGGCCTTCTTCTCGAAGAGGGGGTGTACTGCTTTACACCTTCATTCATTCGTGGCTGGGATGAGGTTACCTCTGCACCCATTCTTCTGAAGAATCCTACGGGCGTACGGCTTGGCTTTAATGCAGATGACTCCGAATGGGTAGAGCCAAATGGCTGGGGGCCTGTACTTATGGTTCAGGAACTCATTTAGTTTGGAGATGCCTTTCCACGTATTTTAGACCATATACTTGCCAAAAGCGCGCCAAAGAAGAAGAGCAAGGAGGAGGAGCCAAGCTGGTACTAATTCGGTCCATGGGAGGGCTCATAAGCCTCTGTGATTTGGTTGCCCCACCTCCATCAAGCAATGGAAATAGTCGTGGTTTTGGGTGACGGAGGGGCGGCAAAGGGTGGGCGACAACCACGAACCGGACTTGGATGTCCCAAATGTTTACGAAATAGCTAGTGAGTGGGGGGGGCTGCTTACCTTTGATCTTGATGTTTATGCATTTCCTAACTATTTTCTTTTTATTATTGCAGACACTCTTCCTTGATGCGAGTTATCTAGCGACTAGCTTGAGGTGATTCGGTTGATTTAGGAAGTGGCTCCGACAAATAAGCGATCTGAGTTTATTTTGAGCGAGGCATCGTTGCTTTATTGAAATGGGTCTGATGGCTTTGAAAGGTAATAGCCCTTGTACCAGTTCGTGTTTTGTTGAAGTGTTTGACTATTGAGACTGCCTCTAATGATGTGTTTTTCTTGTGCAGCTGATGCTGAGCAAAGTAAGCGTCCTAGGCCATCTTTGGTGCGTCATGCGGAACAAACCGAGGTCGCCAAGGTGGAAGGATCTCTTCTTTACTTTCTTGTTGAAGTATCGAGCCATCTTTATTTGGTAAGAGGCTAGCTTTGATTGGGAATAATCCTTTCGTTCTCCAAGAGGTCCAGACTAGCTCTCATGAGGTCGTCGTTGTCAATCTCACTAAAGAACAAGCGACTAGGCGAGGAATGCCAACCTCCACTAGGCTCGTAGCCACCGGAACCGTAAGCCGTAGAAAAAGATTTTCTCCCGTTGGTATTAGGCGGTGGTGCGGATCGCCCAAAGTACATGGAGGAGCTCCTCGACCCAAGCCCCTTTTGACGCATTGAGCTTCTGCTTGAGACTATACTTGATGGTTTTGTTAACGGCCTCCACTTGACTGTTAGCCTGTAGGTGATGGAGACTAGAAAAGTGCTTTGCAATCCTCAGCTCTACGCATAAGGTCCTGATTTTTCTGTTGTTAAATTGCCTCCCATTGTCTGACACGAAAGAGTAGAGAATCCCAAACCTGCAAATGATGTTTTTCCATATGAACTTGGAGATGTTAGCCTCGGTAATCTTCATTACTACTTCAGCTTCGACCCACTTCGTGAAGTAGTCAATGAAGACTATGGCATGGCATGCGTTGCCTCTTCCCCTATACATTGAGCCTATAAAGTCTATTTTCTACTTGGTGAAGGGCGGGGCTAGATACCATAGTTAGCTCTTGGTGATCGTGGGATTGTGGTGACTATTTGGAACTTATCGCATTTTGCATGTAGAATAGGGAATCTTTCATTATAGAAAGCGAAATAGCCACCTTTATGATCTTTTGGGCTATAGCCAAGCCTCGTGTGTGGTTTTCGCATATCTCATCGTGGACTTTCTTGAGGATGTAATCCACCTCCTCACTACCTACATTACCTAAGGAGGGGCATGGAATAGCCTCGTTTGCACACAGCGTCGTTAGATAACAAAAGTGTGCTACCCTTCTCCTCGATTTCATGGACTCTTCTCTATCGGTAGGGAGAGTTTGATCATTCAAGAATGTGAGGATTGGTTCCATCCGGTGGAAGTTTCCTTAATGTACATTGTGATAGCCTATATGAATGGCTTGGTGAAGTGTTAGATGGAAACCAGTTTGAGGGGCTCTAAGTCCCTGCTACTTGCCAGTTTAGATAGTGCATCAGCATTGGCGTTATTCACCATCGGTACCTGGACCAGCTTGAACTTGTCGAAGCATGGGATAAGTTCTCTCACCAGCTTGAGGTAGGAAGCCATCTCTCTTTTCCTAGTGGCGAAGCTCCCGTTAACCTTGCTTACGTAGTAAATAGGCAGTTGATGTTCCTCTTCTCGGACCAGAATCGAGATTACTGACTCAGATGGTATTGCTAATTACTGCAGCAAAGCCTCTCATAACCTATGCTTTGATAGCAAGGGAACATGGCCGAGGTGTTCCTTCAGGGCCTAGAATGCAGCCTCGTATTCTGTAGTCCATTCGAACTTGTTACTTCCCTTCAAGATTTTGAAGAATGGGTGGCACTCATCTATTGCTTTTGAGACAAACCTCCGAGGGGCTATCATTTTTACGGTGAGGCATTGCACATTTTTGGCCTCTTGGGCGACTTTATTTCGATCAATGCCTTGATGCCTCTGTAGTTGATAGCTCAGGAACTTTCCAGAGGCAACCACGAGACACATTTCAGAGGATTGAGCCTCATTTTATAAGCTACGAGGGCTGGAAAGTCTTTTTCGGTGCAAAACATAGTCATCGGCTTTCAAGCTTTTAACCTGCATGTCATCTACGTAGATCTCCATGGTAGAGCTGTCGGTTGGCGAACATCTTGTTGACAAGCCTTTGGTAAGTTGCCCTAGAGTTCTTCAAGCCGAAGGGCATGACTTTTGTAATACAAGTAAGTTATGCATGTCACAACAAGTCCTTGTCTGTCACAAATGACGTGTGCTCCTCGTCTGTGGGGTATATAGAGATCTGGTTATAGCCTAAGTAGGCATCCATGAAGCTCAAGAGCTCGTGCCTCGAAGTGGCATCCACCAGCTGGTCATTCCGAGGCATTGGAAAGTTATCTTTAGGGCATGCCTTGTTAAGGTTGGAGAAATCTATACAAATTCTCAACTTCCTGCCTGCCTTTTTCACTAGAACCAGATTGGAGACCCACTTAGGATAACGAGCTTCTCAGATGAAGTCACTTTGCAGGAGCTTCTCGACCTTTTCTTTCAAGGCCTCATACTTTTTCGAGTTCAAGGACATCATCTTACGCCGATGTGATGGGAACTTGGGATCAATATTGAGTCGGTGACAACTCTTTGTTGGGTCAATTCCCACTATATCCTCGTGTTTCCATGTAAAAACATCAAGGTTGTGATGAGAACAACTTTTTGAGAGCCTCATTGGGCTCTTCAATGAGGTCATTTCCTACTTGGAGCATCTAGGGTCTCTGAGAAGCTTTTTAGCTCCTCTCTTGGTGAGGTGCGGGGTCAACTCCCGTCATCCTCAAGTCAATTTCCTTAGGAGAGGTGGCTTCCTCTATTGTGATATCCCATTGGACTTCCTCACAGGAAAACACGTCATCTCGACATCTAGGAACGTCATGTTAACTTCCTTATTTTACGCCTTTCACAAGGCATTTCTATAGCATTTCCTAGCCTTCGGCTGGTTGCCTTTCACTATAGCTATGCCTCTCTCAATAGGAAATTTCAAGCGAGAGGTGGTGAGTGGATGTTACGGTCCAGCTCTTTTGAGGCGGTTGGCCTAGTAACCATGGTAGGGTGACCTTACATCTCACCACCAAGAATTTCATGAAAGTGTGGGTGGCCAGAGGCTCTTCTCCCATTGTAATGGTCGGTGCACTATCTCTTTCGGGGTGACGCAATCACTGTAAAAGCCGTAAAGAGTCTTGAGGAAGGGGCCGATGGGGTTTCTATGTTCATCTGCTCATAGGTGCTCAAGAATATAACATTCACAGAGCTTCTATTGTCCACGAGCATCCTTCCTAATCTGTTCATCGTCACTACTGCCCTTACTACTAGAGCGTCACATTGGGGATAGTGGACATCTCTCATGTCCTCCTCAGTGAATGTGATAAGGTCTACCTTTTTTGACCCCAATGGGCGGCTGTTGATGAGCCAGTTGGTCATCAGCCTTTCTTCGGCCTCTTTCGTGTAGCTTCTCTGAGCATTTCGCGTCTGGCCTCCTAAGTAAGGTCCCACGTAGATGGTATCAATTTCCTGAATGAGAGATTTGTTGGGGCCCTTGATTAGACACTGTTCCGAGCATTCTTCTAGTCGATGCTACCATAATGGGCTCCTAGAATTACTCTGCCTTTGCAGCTCATGGCCCACGGGCCTCCTCTCTTCCTACTGGGATTGTCTGTTGTAGAATGGGAGTTGACAGCCCCTCATCGAGGGTCGATCCTCATGCTTTTGATCTGACTCGCGCTTGGGCCCGGTGTTCGCTTCTCTCCTATTTGCCAAATTTTCCAACTCTCAACACTCTTTCGTGCTATGGTTATAGCTCTGGTAGACTCGGCAGTAGCTTGTGAGTACCCTCTGATGGGAAAAAAGCATCAATGGCGTGCTGGTCCCCATATTGTAATATGTCAGATGGGCCATACTGTAATTATAGAATCTGACGGTGGAACCTGAAGCTCCTGGGGCTGTGTGAGGAGACAGTAGGCTCTCTTTATGAGAGGCTACGTAACACATCCTAGAATTTGGGTCGGATGGATGGTTCATTCGACGCTGAGTTTGTTGGTAGTGGGGCCTGCCTTGACCTCGGCCGTATCCAGCTCCTAGCACTAGGCTGGCAGCCACTCCACCACGATTCATGTAGAGGATCATGTTCTCATTAGTGATCTCCTCCGTGATCATTTCCACCAATTGGTCGAAGGTGGTTGGGTTTTTGTTGCAGACATCCCTTCAGAATGGAAGATTCATGTTTAATCCTCCATTTAAAGTAGAAAGGGCCTCGACATTGGATACTCTTTCACGGAAGATCATCTCTTCATTGAAAGCGGTGAGGTAGCTCTGCTGTGACTTACGCTACCTACCTCGTGTCATGGAGGTGTTGTCACAACGGGATGAACTGGCCTCTCCGACAAGAAGTAATTGATGAATGTTTTCTTCAATTTTGGCCAGTTGGAGATTTCGCGATGGCGAGCTTGTTGTACCACCTCTTTGCCCCCCAGATAGGGTAAGGTGGAAAGCTATGCATTTCAAGACTGGAGAAGCTCCTCAGAGGCTCATCTCCGTATTGTAGGTGTTCACGTGGTCTAATGGGTCCCCCTTGCCCATGTATGTGGCAATCTTTGGCACGCAAAATTTAGGAGATATGGACGCATTTCTAGAATGGTAGATTTTTCGTCGTCGTCATCGTCGTCTATCTCGAACGACCTTGTTGGCCTTGGGTCTTCTCCTCCAACTTTTATTTTCGGTGGGTACTAGGAGGCGTTGAGCACATTGGTCACTCCCATAATCTTGGAGCTGCTGGCACCGGGGCGATGGGTGGATATGGTTGGAACTCGAGACTCATCCATGGTCACTACCTCTTTCGCTATTCTTTCCCGCCTATTTCTAGGTGGGCTCGAGGCTACTTCCTCATTGAGAGGCTCTCTCGGGGCTCATTTCGGATCCATACCCTCCCGGCCTTTTAAAAATCTTTGGCAGATATTACGGGTTGAGGCCTTCATTCGCCTCCAAGGGAAAGTAGGCCCATTCCCTACATATTCTAGCATGCAAAGCCTCTCCTCTTGCATGGGGATCAAGAGGGTGGCTGCTATTTATCTCTGGTTCCTCACTGGGAAGGTCCAAGTCAAATTCATGGGGTCGATGGCCTTGCATATTCATCCATTGGATACAACTTTGCATCTGGATGTGGTCTTGGACTAATTTGCCTCATGCTTGCGGCCATGGTTCTCATTTCTCTTTCGAGGTTGACGGGAGCCCTCCTCAGACGTCTTCTCCGTGGGGTTCACTCGTCTCTTGCTATTGTTGCAGCATTTTCATCCGTGGCAGGCCTGGCTCTGCTTGAGTTCTCATCTTCGTTGCTTCCACTCATTTCTTCTCTTGGTGGGTTAGTAGATCCCTTATTCAGGGATGCTCCTTTATTCAATGGGGCTTAGGCTTTTAATCACGTTTCACTCATGGTTTAAATGTGTGGTTTTCCATAGACGGCACCAATCTGTTGACCTCCAAAAATAGTTGCCAACAGGAACCCCACGCTTCATCGTCCTACGTGTGAATTCCGTACATTTGGATTGCCACGTGGTTTCAATCAACCATGTAGAATCGCTTGGGAGACTTGGAACCGGGTGGGCATGATATTAGGTAGAGAGAGAGACACACACACTGTAGTAGATGGAGTGGCTTGAGGGCCCCTAACAAACAACTTCTCAGGTGGTTATGAGCACTTGAGATAAAAAAATTTTCTTAGATGACTCGTGTTTTCTTTAGTGTGAGACTTTTGATTTCAACATCCCTTTCTTGTGGGAATAAGTTTGGTATTTATAGGTAAATCTCACTTGGTCGACCACCCTCTGATGTACGATATGTGGCTTAATCTTAAGGGTTTCATCGTTGCATCCAAGGTGTCAAGTTAGTGGTTTAATGAAGGGGTCTATGACTGTGACAAGTCGTATTGGCCGGCTGTCCCATCAGTTTTCTCAAGTCTGACTCGCAGTGTGTCAGGATAGGCTTTCTCAACACACAATCAGGGTCGCCTGTCCAACCGCCTCTTCCTGGACCTCATCGGCATAAAAGAACAACCGCTTCATTTTATTCTCATCTTTCCAAACCTCCTCGGTACAACCAAAAAAAGCACCGGAGAAGAAGGTGTGATCTACTAGGCAAGTTTGACTTTGATCCTTGCCGCGTGGAGTGCCGCGTGGGATTGGGGCATAACACTAACCAATTTGTAGTTTTGTTTACCCACCACTCGTCTTTGTCGACGATTTTAGTGCATCATAGTAAAGCGTCATTTAAAGCAATGCAATTGTCCAAAAGTCACCGAGATCAATGAGTCAGTGGGTATACCGAGACATTCCAACTAGTCGACCTTTCCTTAGCACCTTCATCACTTGCAACCATCTCTACTTTTTATTGAGTTAGAAATAGAAAACGACTTACAAAACACGGGATCATGATTGACACTACATTGGAAGAAAACAACAATTTTGACTATTTTATTGCAATAGGAAGAAAAAAGACCAACTATCATGGGTTGGATTTCTATTGATAATATTACATAAGATGGTCAACATTCCACGACCTATCCAATGGTTTTCCTCTTAGATCTTTCAGACTACAAGTCCATTTTTCGTTGCTTCTAATGATCTTGTCATACCGCCCATCCTAGTTTGCTTCTAACTTTGTAGGAGTGTCCTGCTGTTGCAACATTCCGAAGAACCATGACATTTTTCTGAAAAATTATGGGTTTTACTTGTCGATTAAAATATTACTTGACTTTTCGCTTGTATCTTGCTATTTTCATAGTTATCTTCTCTCTCACCCTCTCTAGTAGGTCGAGCTCTCGGCCACGATGGTGGTAGACTACGGATGGCAATGGGGTACATTTGGGATCTTTGACCCCGTCCATGACCGGCCAATTTGCGGACGGGGCGCTCCATTGACTTCGATTAAATTTTTTGTAAATTGAAAATAAACAATCAAACAAATCGGGGTTGAAGAATTGGAATAAGAAGGATCATTAATGTAGAATATTATGGTTAAGGAAATATAAATTTGTTATCATATTTGTAGCAAAAATAAAAAAAAAATACAAGATTGAGGTTGTAGTGTAGTGGTTAAGCTTTATAATATAACAATTTCAACTCGGGTTCGAATCTCATTCAACCTATTCCTAGCAAAAATTATGATTTGAAGTTTTAATATATGATTTTTGAAAATAAATAAATAAATAATTGAGGCGGGGGGGGGCGGGGGTCAAATTGCCATCCCTATGGTGGACTCGGTCTATTTGCTTCTCATTCTACCTATTGGATTCAAGATTTCTATGGGTGCAATGACTTCCATACCGAAAGATAACTTGAATGGGGGGTCTCTCTAGTTGGTCTTCTAGGATTGGCTGGATACGTCCACATCTCCTTTTATTTTCCTAATTTGGTTTTCAAGTCCTATAAAATGATGCAGTTCATCACTTAAACTTGTCCGTTAGCTTGGAGGTGCCACTAAAGTGAGTATGTGCTCTATGTGATAGCTTTCACAAAAAGCCCTGAAACTATGATTGTCAAACTTTCTACAATTTTCTATTATGATCACTCGGGGGTATTTCGAATTTGCATATAATACTTTTCCACACAAAGCTATGAATTTATAGTGATGGT
This sequence comes from Forsythia suspensa, assembly GCA_023638005.1. Classification (NCBI taxonomy): domain Eukaryota; kingdom Viridiplantae; phylum Streptophyta; class Magnoliopsida; order Lamiales; family Oleaceae; genus Forsythia; species Forsythia suspensa. Next base: position 50,160,384 of record CM042673.1, read on the forward strand.
TGGCAATGGTTCAATCTCTACCCATTTTGTAAAATAGTCGATAGTCACTACCAGAAAGTTTCTCTACCTTTGGCCATAGGTAAGGGTCCTAGAATATCACTAGATAAAAGGATAGATCCGACGATAGTGATTGTTGCTCGGTGGAGACATGTATCAACTCTCCATGCGATGACAGACATCACATTTTTTACCAAATTTCTAGCTTCTTCTTTCATAGTAGGCAAGTAATGGCCCTTTCTCAAAGTTTTAAATGCCAGCACGTGAAGCCCTTCAATGATTTCCGTCTACGCCTCTGTGTATTTCAGATAATACGTCCTGAGCTTTTGTCGGTGGTAGACATTTCAAGTATGGCATAAAAAATTGCACTTGTACAACTTTTTGCCTATGATAGTGAACATATCGGCCTAAATTTTTAGCTTTTTTTCTTCGATAGGATTTTCAAGTAGCTTATTGCTCATCAGGGAGTCTATTATCGGGTCTATCCAACTGGGCTCCTTATTGATTTCTTTAATCTCGACCATGCTCACAATGCTTGAATTTTGAAATACTGTACATTAGCTATTGTCGCCAAGTGTTTTAAACTTATAGATGCCAATTTTGATAGTGCATCGGCTTGAGTATCTCTTTACGGGTGACCTTGGTGATTTTAAAGTTGTCAAACTATATTTCTTTACGGGTGACCTTGGTAATTTTAAAGTTATCAAACTATCATTTGGAAATCTCTCACTTTCATTAACTTTCATTAAATAAGTCGTACTCCCATGTTGTATGTCCGAGGATTAATGTGTGAATCATTGTATATTTCCATCGATGAAATGCCTAGCCTTCTTCATGAGGTTCAACCCTGTGATTTGATGTGAATATTTCCACCGATCAAGTTTTTAAATTAATAAATATTACTCATTTAGGAGAAGAGCACCATTAAAATGAATATAGGTCTGACAAATGGCAATCAAATTTAAATCCTTCAAATTGTTATGAATTGATTTGATGCGTTCCATCCTCATAAGAGAATTTCCTTTCAATTTTATTGTTTAACGACCCATCCACATATATATTCCATCCTTCCACCACTTCTTCGATCAATCTAGAGAGAATAGTGAGTTCTGTAATGAAGTTTGCTAATGCTTGTGCCTTTATAGCCGTCATTGGTTTAAAATCTATGTCAAATTTACTAAGCTTCATTGCCCATTTCAATAACCTTGAATTTTTTTGGACGATGCGAGAATTTTCTTTATAGGTGATTAACCATGACTTGCAACCGTATGGGCGGAAAATAGGGATTTAGTCTCCTAACCACCACAATCAATGCCAAATCCAACTGCTCTACCAAGCTATATCATGTCTCAGTCCCTCTTAGCACGTGTGTCCGACTTTTGAATTTTCTTAAATCTTTTACCAATACCACTCTAATAGCGTGTTTTGAGATATCTAAGTACAAGCTAAGTATGTCTCCAGGTTTGGACAAGTTAAAATTGGATGTTGCTCTAATGATTGTTTCGATATTTCCGGTGATTCTTCACATTCTTTGGTCCATTCAAAATTGTTGAGCCCCCCACCACTTTTTGAAGAAAATGATGACAATTGTTGGTTGCTTTGCTCATAAATCAATTTAACACAACTACTCATCTTGTCAACCTCTGTATATATTTTCGACTAGCGTAAATTTTCATTTCCAGGATCAATCGGATCTTGTCGTGTTTTGCTTCGTTTCTCTCTGCATGAACATTAATCCAAGAAAAGCCATTTGCGATTCCGAACACACATTTCTTTGGGTTGAACTTCATATTATTACGTCAGCGAAACACCAAATACTTTATGTAGGTCGATTCACGTGATCGGTGGCCAATCACTTTTCGCTACCATATCGTTAACATAGACGTTGATTACCTTGTCGATGAGGCCCCGAACACCTTCTACACACCATCCTCGATCGTCGCCCAACATTTTTTAAGGCATGGATGTATATGTCACGTACCAAAGTTAGTGATGAAGAATGTTTTTCTTGGTCGGACTCGGCCATAGAGATTTTATGATATCTCGAAAAAAAATCTAAAAAGTCGGCTTTAATTTTCGGATAATCCTTTTGAGAAATTCCTTCTTTTACTTTGAAAATCCACTTGCGGTCTACAAAGAGACTTGCTTTTAGGTTTTGGAACTAATACCCAAGTGTTGTTTTTCTTTAAAGACTCTATATCTTCTTTCATAGCACTAACCAGTTATCTGCATATTTACTACTTACAGCTTCACTGTAATAATTTGGTTATTTAAATACCAGATCATGATAAGACATGACAGCAAGAAAAACATAATCTCCAAACTTTGGAGGAGCCCTAATGTCCATTCTAGTCCTATCCCTTGTCAATTGGTAATTTTCAAGATCAGGATGGCGAATTTCATGGGTCAGGTCTTCCACTTTTGGCTAACCCTCATCATCCTCATTAGAATCAACATCAGAGGCTGCAACAATCTGATGCTGATTAAGGTCAGTAGGATAATCAATCTCCACCTGTAAGTTAGTGCTATTTTCATAAACACTTTCTTGAGAGCCTTTATCAGAAAGGCAAGGCATGTTAGACTCATTAAAAATCACATCCCTATGGACCCCTAAATAAATGTTTCTTTGCAGAAAATGTCTATGTCATTTATATCCGTTAACATTTGCTGTTAAAATTAACAAAATAATTAATTAGCACAAATAAATATAAATGATATGGATGATTTGCGCAAAAAAAGTAAACGATGGGGACGTTTAGTGCACACAAACATTTAAAGTCATATTTTGGGTCTTCTTCTTCCTGCAATTATAAAATTCCACACAAACAGATAAAATCAAATACATTGTAATATTATACTTAAACATAGTGAAGAAAAGCATACATTATAAAAACTTGACACATCGAACAAATGTATACCGCAAAATCGTTCTAAACACTTCAAGATGTAGCTTTTATAACCCGTATTACAACTAACTTTTGCATACAACACATAAACACCACGTTCTAAAATTGAACAACTTCTTCTCTTTCTACAAATTGAACAATTATTTTTCATACGCATTCCTATATCTAAGCAAACCAAATATTATCTCCAAAAATTTAGGACACATTTCATCCCTATCATTTGTAAAATATACTTGCACATGTTGAGGTTCTGTATATGATTTTACCCGCTAATGTGTCCCAGATTTGTGGAGATAATAAGCTGATTTCTTTGCAATCCAGTATGCGTATGGAGAACAATTCTTGAATTGCGAAAGAGAAAAAGTTGTTCAATTTTAGAATATGGCGTTAGGTTTTGTGTGTGGGTTAAAAAAGGTCACATCTTGAAGTGTTTAAAGTGTATTTAGCGGCATACATTTGTTTAGATATATCAAGTTCTTGTAATGTGGATGAGTTTCTTTCATTATGTTTAAGTGTAATATTCTGATGTATGTGATTTTATCTATTTTGTAATAAATTTTATAGTTGTTGGAAGAAGACGATCAAATCGACCTTAAATGTTTGAATGTACAAAATGTCCCTATCGCTTTTGCTATTTTATTGGAAATCATCTCACTCGTTAGATTTATTTGCGCTAATTAACAATTTTGTTAAATTTAACGGCAAATGTTAACATATATGGATGGATGGAGAGACCTTTTCATAAAGAAACATTTATTTAGGGGCTAAGATGCTAAAATTCAAATGATAGGGACATTTTGCACAATGATAGCAAATGATAGGGACAAAATGTGCTAATTGTCCTTTATTTTATTTTTTTTGGTACAAATATTCTAACGTATGTGTTTTTTTGCGCATGATTAAGTCGCTTATTTAATAAAAAAATCAATGTCCTTAATTTTAATAAGAAAAAATTATAGTTGAGTTCTAACCTTTGCAAAAGGTGCAAATAGGTCCTAGGTACTTTTATTTTTATAAAAAATAAAGAAAATTAATGATTTTTTTTGAATTAAGATGTCTTTTGATACTATACTAAAATTATTTTGTATAGTTTCTTAATTATTATGAAAGAACTAAAATGTAAGCTCATAATTATCAACAAACGTGTTAAATAAAATGTTAATTTTATTATTTAAAATTTAAAATTTTATTTTATAGTTATAAAAAAAAAATTTGACTTTGATCATCAAATACTTTTATTTGGGCTATTCGTTTATTAACTATATATATTAGAGTTCTAAGTGTATTCTTTATATTTTAATTTATCATTTTATTATCTTTCAAAATTAAGAATACATAGTTAAGTAAATTAATTTTTATTAGTATGTTTATGTTAAATAAAAACATAATAAAATTGGATCAATATCAAAAAATCATATACGTAAATTTATTATTTATTTATCTTAATTTTTATTCAAGTTTTTCAAATCACATATACTTAAAATGCAATAATTTAATAGTTTTTCTCTTAAGAAAAATTTAATTGACATGATTATAATGATACATTTAGTACACTAAATTAATATATTAAATAAAGTATTGAGAGTATTTATACCTTTTGCAAAGGTTATGAATTCAAATACAATTTTTCTTAATTAAAATTAAGGGTATCTTAGTTTTTCTCATCAAGATAAGGACTAATTGTATACTAAAATATATAAATTATAGAAGTGCGTGCCAAAAAATAAATATTATGGACCATTTCCGTACTAAGGAAAAAGATTAGAGACCATTTGCACCAAATTCTCTAAAAATAAAAAATAAATAAAAAAAAAAGAATTGGAAGAGGATGGAAATGTTATGTTTGTGGAAGTCTAGAGTCAAAAGACAAAAGACCAAAAAGTGAGGTGCAAAAATGAAAATTTGAGAAAGTGCACACTTATTAACCTAACTTTTGATCAGCATACCCGACAATGCATTATTGTATGTATTTGTAAGCATACAAATTAGTGGGTCCCACAATACTGATCCACATAAACTTTATAGTTAAGCAAAGATCCTGATTCGCGTTCATGCATCATAATTTTATCTTAACTTGATGAAACTACCCATGTTGTCTTTACACCTACTTTTCTTCAACCTTTTTTTCTTCACTTTCCCACACAACAAACATGAAAACAATGAAGCAATCCACCACCTGATAGTGCCCCATCTCTGTCTCAAGTTCCAACATTTCTAGTGGATAATACATTCTATCCTCCACAATCCACTCGAATGACATATTCGGTATATGGTACTTAATTTTACCTTACAAAATAACGAACAAAGTTTCTATATCATGTTGTAATATTTTTCAGTGGACAATACTTTCTATCTTCCACAATTGATTAAAGATGTTCTAGATGTCAAGGCCGACATGGGGTTTCCTGTGCTGAAGATTCTATTGGCAAAAAAAAAAATATCTATAGAAATTCTATTTTTATTATATAATTAGTTCTGCCCGTTTTGAATTCGCTCCTGCTTGACGTGCAATACTAAATTGTAGTACATAAAATGATACGAATAAAATTTATATCTCATGCTCCAGCATTTTTCAATAAACAATATATTCTATAATCAACGAAATCGATTTTAAATATATGTTTGACATACAATCTTTGAACTCTAATGTGCAAATCTCGACAAACTAGTTTGAAAAGTTAAACTATATATTATTTGTTTGAACACTAATACAATAGAAATTTAAAAATATCCTAAAAACTATCCCATTATTTGTATTGATATATTAAAAAATATCTTATTCTACTTGATGAAATTGTGAGTCAAAATCATTGTTCTTTTTCTTGGGAGAGCAAAATTTAATTACGTAATTAGAATATCTTTGGCACTATAATGGAGAGATTCCTTTTGGATTTTGGAAATGTCTTACATAAGGTAAAAAACGCATACAAATTTTGAAACATGCATTGAAATTTTAGCATTAATAGTCCAACACACTATACATGTCACAGAAAAAAAAAAAAAAAGGAAAATAGGTGTTAAATGATAAAATAGTATTATTTATAGTTAGTAACTATCGTAATTAGTTTATGTGGCATTAATTGATATGACATTTTGAATGGAATCCAAAACTCTACATTTTAGATGGCATATCAATTAATGTCAAATAATTGTCATATAGAGTGACTACGGTTGTCGCTGACTATGAATATCATTATTCTAAATGAGAAGTGTATTTTATGTATTTATCTAATGTCCATTTAATATACAATTGCTAGAAATTTGTATGAGTATTTATTAATTTTCATCATGTACAACCTTGAGCTTAGACAACACATTGGCGAAAAAAGATCGAAAAAGGATGCGGGCCACCCAAATAATGATCTTTTGAGAGCACCACAAGAAGACTCGTGTATTTCTATCTGACATATAATATATCATCGAAAAAGTTATCAAATTAGGAGTTCAATGGAATTTATGAATCGCGATTATATATCAAAAGTTATCTTGGCGCTTGAAGTCGGGCGATTAGGCAAACTACAACACTTTGTAAGGTCACAAAATTACTGAAGAAAACTTCTGGCTCGTGAAATTGTGGGAAAACCAAAAATTTTGTGCGCACGAAGTGTAGAATCCTAGTCCAATCTGATTTTTGTTTATGCTGATTTTATAGACTTTTGTTCATATTTTTACATGATTTTCAAGACAACCTTTCCTATATATACTACATGTATTAGATATTAAGGAGATTGAAAAATACATCACAACTTAACAGAAGCATAAAAATTCTCTCACCTAGGGTTTCAAGACAAGAAGGAAGAAGAAGAAGAAAAGCTTGAATATTCAAAATTAAGATTGAAGATTCAACCTTAATTCCTCTTTTCATCTCTTATTCTTAATCTGATGATGTCGTTCTTAAACTTTATGTGTTTGTGCTCAACTAATAATCTTGGCTAATTCATAGTGTGGACGAATGATGTAGCATAGTTTTGATTAATTAATTTTTATTTTTAATATTTGACATTAAAGTATATTTTTCATGCTATCGTTGTCATTTGTTGAGTATAATGTCTTTAAATGCTTAACCGTCGTTTGAATGATATGCGAATCATAATGAAACCGAGACAAGATTTATCGATTTCGATCAAAATAACGAAAACCATAAATTTAAATAGAAGATATATAGAATTTTTTTAAATTTTTTTATTTTTGGGTAAAATAACTTAGTCCTTATAAGAAAGGATTTTTAGCCTCATTATTAAGACACGAGTGGAGGGTTAGACTTCGACTCCTACCTCGTGTATGTTTGTTAAACAAATTGTATAATTAATGGAGAGGGATGTTCGAGCCTTACCTCCTAACAATTACATAGAGGATTAGGGTTGGGGCCTTTCAAGACAAAGATCAAATCTATAATACATCTCTATTTATACTATTACATTTGCAATACATGTATCATAATGCTCAATTATCTCAAAAATTAAAAACATTGTATTTGGCAATATGAGATAGAGATAGACCCTCTATATCTGTGTAATCGTGTGAAATTTTTGTTGTTGTTCAATGCACTTAGTTTTATCATAATTCACAAAGAGATATAGCGAGATCATATTATTAAAATATTTTTGACTTTATTTGAGAGAAATTGTCAAATAAGTTAGGAAAGCCTGATCTACTGCATGATGTTATACTGCCAAAATCTAAAAGGTAAAATTGAACTCAATAAATTATGGTGAGATCGTGAAGATCGACATCTCTTGTTCATTGTTTTCAACCAATTCTTGCTTTTATTGCTTTTTAGTGGTTTTAATTCAAAATCATGATCAAATTGAATGTTCAAATAAAGTTAGGATTATTAATTTTAGTATTTGGTAACACATTCTTCGTGGAATCAACACGGGCCTTACGTCCATTTCTACTACATGTTGAGATATTGTACACTTGCAATTCTCAAACGAACATTAAACCAAGAGTACACTAAAATGGAAATGAAACAACATTTTAAATAATTTAATTTAATTCCTACCTCAATCTTTCAAACAAACATTTTCATCTCGGACACGAAACATATCAACAATGTAGGACAATTTTTTCAATACTATTGTCTGGTTTTTGCTCAAGTGGCTAACTATTAATGCAAATATGTACTCATGAAAACATATGATAAGACATGGACAAGCCAACACCCACTTCCAACTCTTACTGACTGATCAAAATCAACTTTATATTTTTCATTGAAGAATACTATTTATTATTGTCGGTGACCACCAATTTACACGTATTATGTAAGATAGACAAAGAAATATAGAGATATGAGACCTAAATTCATTAATATCATATGATGAATAGCATCATCGAAAAGTTAATCATTACGTTCGGTGAGGTGATGAATAGCATCACTCTTTTCACCCGTTTTAACATGAAAAGTCAGTTAATTAGTTGATTTAAAAGTATTATCTCTTCGCATTGAAGTAAAAAATTTTAAATTTTAAACGAAATGATTCGTTTATGACTATGTTGTAAGAATATTATTATGAGAATATTATTGTGAGAATATTGTTGAGAAGTGTCAATTTTTGTTTATGTTGTTAGAGTATTGTTAAAGAACGAATTAAGATGATTATATTTCAAAATGTTAGTTACGAAATATAATCACTATAATCTAATGTATTAAAATAATTTTTTCATTCCTATTTCGATTTTGACAATCATGATTTGAATTTTATGCGATAATAAACATGGTTACAATTTTTCCTATTCATTTTTTAAAACCTATTTCTCATTTTTTTCCCATATAAGTAATGCAAAACTAAAAACTAAAAACTAAATAATTAAATAAGTGACAATGATTGCTTGTATTTTGAGAATATTGTTGAGGGGAGAAGAACGTTTTATATATATATATATAAAAGTTTTAAATGTTAGTTCTGAATTATAGTGAATTGTAATTTAATGTATTAAAAATAGTTTTTTATTTTTATTTCAGTTTTGACAATTATGATTTGAATTTTAATGCGGTAATAAACAACTTTGCAACTTTTTCTATTCATTTTTTAAAAACTCATTTCTCATTCAATAATCTACGTAATGCCAAAAAAAAAAAAAAATTTGAGGTCATCTTTTCATCCTCATATTTAATTCAATAGATAAAATTAAATGTTTAAAAATTAGTTGTAAATTTATTAAATTATTAAAAATTTAATGTACGATTATGATGAACAATAAAAGTAATAAATAAAATATTAAAAGATAATTGTTCATTAATAAACACTAAATGTGAATATGAAATTTTAAAAAATTGTATGGATGGAATAGTCCGAAAATATTTTTCTAGGTCTTGGCGTCGAGTGGATCTATCTGGGTATTTCAATAGCCGGAACCACCCATTAAACTTCAGATATTTCGTAAATAGAACCATTCGAGTTCACGTAATTATTGAAACCAAACTAGAACTGTACGTCGGTTCGAGTTCGAATTCAATTCTACCCATAACATTTTTATTTAAAAATCGTGAGTTCGCAAAAAAAAAAAAAAATTAAAATTAAAACCCGTTAATATTAAAATCGTCACATATTAAAACAACTCCTAAAATATATAAAGTATAGACATTAATTGGAATAATGGACACCAAAATTGCAAACAAAAAATAATGGTTATAAAATAGAAATTATCTCTCAAAATTGAGAATTCGTTTCGATTCACGGAGAGCTTAGCCTTCGTGCAACTCACTTTGTGTTAAGCAAGAGAGAGATGAGCGAGAATGTAAGACAGAAGACAATGTTTGTATTGTGTATCTAAGAAAATAGCGATTGAAAATTTAGAATTTGAGTATTTCGAATTGAGTCAATTGAGTTTGGGTTTAGAGGTAGGGTTTTGTACTTTTTGTTTGGGTCATGGATAGTTGGACTTTTGTCTTTAGTATTATGGTGTTGAGTTGAATAATTGGGTCAATGTGAATAAATTATAAAAAGTAAAAATTTATAACAAATGATAAATTTGATTCCAAAGTTGGATACTTACGGTTAAGTTCAAGAACCAAAAACCGACTTGGACCCGATCACACTTCTCGGTTCTCGGTTATGATTCTTAATTTTATTTTTTAGAATTGGATCGAAACTCCAATTTTAGTTTAGGAGGTTCGATTCGATTCTAGTTAAAATATTCACCTCGATATTTCTCTTTTTAGAGCTTTTAAATATAGTAATAATAATAAATGAGTCAACTAATGGACAAAGCATCACTAGTAACAGGAAAAGTCAGCAGCAGTAATAGTGAAATTTGGTATGATAAATTGATAATGGCTGGCGAGAGGACAAATGAATCATTCTGTTGGTGTGTGTCCCCCATTCCACGTGGATTCAAGTATTTCTTTTTAGGGTGTGATTGATTTTGATTAAAATCATATTTTTTTAGTAAAAATTGATAAAAGTTGTTGGAATGTGTGGTTAAAATTAATTGTTGGCTTTGACTTTTAACTTTTAACAAAATTAAAAATAAAACAAATAGACTCTATATTCGGGACTTGTTCGATAGAATTTTTTTGGGGGGAAAATTGGTTTTTTTTTTGTTATTTTTTGACTTTTTAAAATTTTTTATAATGTAAAAAAGATTGAAAAGTCAAAAATTATAGACAAAAAAATAAATTTTTGGGGAAAAACTCTACCGAACAAGCCTCATTCTTCTCATTTCAATGGTAGGAGGGGTGGGTTAGTTATCACACCGGTTATTGTCTCCAACTTGATGTTTACCAATACATCGACTCTTCTTGACAAATAGAAACATATTAATATATCAAATTTTAACTCTACGAACGCACCAGCGCGGAGAGAGAGAGAGAGAGAGAGAGAGTTTTCATCATTCTACACATCCATATTCCTTTATCTACTTATTCGTTCGTTTGATTATTAATCATAGATAGGCAGCCATCCACCCACCCACCCACCACACACGCACGCTGCACACTATCCCACTCCCATTATTCTTCATTTTCCCACAAAACCTTCAAACATCAATCTACGTATATATATATACACCACCCACTCTCTTTTCCAAACCAAAACTCCATCTTGTTTTTTTCATTTCTCTTCAAACTTTAAATGGGTTTTAACGAAATCTGCAACACAGGTTTGGTTTTAGGGTTGGGATTATCATCAACTGATGAACACAAGTCCAAGAAACCAACCCTGAAATTCGACAGCTTGGGGAAAATATCAGAGCCTTCACTTGCTCTGAGCCTTTCTGGTGATCTGGGCTATCATCAGACAGTGAAAAAAGTGGAGGATTTGTATCGTCAAGATAGTAATGTTTCATCTCTCTCTATTCTTAGTGTGAAGAGAGAGAGAGAATTTGGGAGTGAAGAGGGAGAGATAGAAAGAGTTTGTTCAAGAGTTAGTGATGAAGATGATGATGGCTCTAATGGAAGGAAGAAACTTAGACTCACTAAAGCTCAATCTGCCCTTTTAGAGGAAAGCTTCAAGCAACACAGCACTCTTAATCCGGTACACACACACACACACTCTCTCTCTCTCTCTATATATATATATATATATATATATATATGTATGTATGTACGTACATATGTATTTTACTGACGATGGTGTTTAATTAATCAGAAAGAAAAGCAAGAACTGGCACGGGAGTTGCATCTGAGGCCTCGACAAGTGGAAGTGTGGTTCCAGAACAGAAGAGCAAGGTCAGGCCGAGCCTCGTCCTAAACTCTATTTTGTTTTATCTTCGTTATTAATAAAAAAAAATTGGATTAAAAAAGAAAAAATCTGTTTCTATATCTAAATCTCTTCGGTTTGATCAATTTCAATAGGACAAAGCTGAAGCAAACAGAAGTGGATTGCGAGTTCTTGAAGAAATGCTGCGAAACATTAACAGAAGAGAACAGAAGATTGCAGAAGGAATTACAAGAATTGAAGACACTAAAACTGGCACACGCACAACCCTTTTACATGGCGGCCACACTCACTATGTGTCACTCTTGTGAAAGGATGGGAGGCGGCGGTGGAGGCTCAGCCGCCGGCGGTGACATTCCAGCCAAGAGCCCCTTTTCTATGGCTCCTAAGCCGCACTTCTACAATCCCTTCGCCAACCAACCTGCAACCTGTTAATTAATTAATTAGTTAGTTCTAATTTTATTATAAAATCCACCCAACCCACCTTTTTATTGGTTATGGGCTTGTATTAATTAATTAAAAAAATTAATTAGCTGGTAATTATTGCAGCTAATTTGTAGGAAAAATAGTGAATTTTTTATTATCTTTTCGTATGTTTATAGAAAACGTTTGTAAATATCAATGAAATATATATATGAAAAAAGTGATTATTATTTATTGTTCTTTTACAAGTATTTTTCTTTTTATGCCTTAAAATTCTTTTAATTATTAGTGTATTATTATCGGAGTGTAAGGGTAAAGTGTATACATGCATGACAATCTCGTTTAATATCGCATATAAACATGTCTGTGTGTGGTTTGTTTGGTAGAAAATAGAGATGATTAATAATACTGGTTAGTACGAAACTGTCTCATTCAAAATTCCTGAGTAGTTTAAGTTACTCTTTTCATGTACAGATAAACAATACTTTTTTCGATTAGAGTTAATTAACGTCAAGAAACTAAATACTCTTCGATAAATTTGTATTAATGTCTTGGTCTATAAGAGTTAGGACAACGTTCAATTATAATTTGGTCACTTGAAGATAGTGTGAAGTAGATAGAGTCGTCCAAAATTTAGAAATCGACTCTTGTTTAATTCTATCTAACCAACATCTACATAGACGCGTTTACAGAGTTTCAACAACGATGTACGATTCGTGGAGAGAGAACTTAGGCTCACTTGCAATTGTTTAGTTATGTTAGTCTTTGTTTGAAAATGTTTAAATTATAATTTTAATATGTCGAATATATTTTTATATACGTATATTATAGGATCCATAACTTATAATCTATTTTTATATGCGTATTAACTCATGATTTATAATATAAGTCTTAAAAATAATTTTATCACAATCAAACATTTGCTTAATGTGTTACGATACAAAAAGGTGTGGGCAGATGCGTATAGGTTAAGAAAGGAATCGAAAATCTTAATACATTTAAATGAAATGAAAAAAAAAATCAGAATCATTATGGGCCTGATAGGGCCCAACTTTAAGGGAACCTGTGGGCCATAGCCCACGTGAAGTTCTCGTGTTCCCCTCTTAAAATACCAATTATGAACAACATGACTTCAATGTTCAATCAAATATGATCCTCTATTTGTGTGGGCCCAAGCCCATTCTTTTTCTTGATATTAAATTATTATTAATTACTTTTTTAACAAATTCTATCTTACCCCTATTTCTTTTAGAAAATTTTAAAGGATAATGCTTTAAATTTAATTTCTGTATTAAATAAGAGTGCGAAAAATTTAATTTGAGTATTAGTGCAAAGCACGAGTCGAGCCCTGAATCGACATATTAATAGAATACAAATGTAAAACAAGTCGATTGATGAGCGTAAAATTGGTAAATTTCTAATTAAATAAAAATAAAAATAAAATATTTAGTTTCATAATATGATTTAGAAGTGTTTACACTTTATTATCCACTAATGAGATAGTCAGTGTCTTAAGTTTGAACAATTTGGACGGTCCATATTTGTGGGCACGGAAGAAATAAATATAATTCTTTAGAGACACGTTATCATGATTGGTCATGAGCCAATCATGGGACAAGTCCAAGGTTGAATCATTGTAGTATTTATCATGATCGAATGGATTAATCATTAATAACTAATTAAACAAATAAAGACAATAGATATTTACATGATTTTTTTTTTACTTTTTTTTCAAATTTTTTCAATTCTCGATAAAAATTATGAAAAGGAAAAGAACTAAATTGCACCATCTATCGATTTTGGTTTGGTTTGATTCTTTTAAAAATAAATTGTAGGGTTCTATAATTTTTACTAGGGTAAATACTTAAATATTGTTTTATTTAAATTTATTATTTATTTTTTGTTTTTGATTCGAAGCTTCAGTTAATTTTGAAAATTAAATAATTTGATGCATTAATTAATTAATAATAAATTAATAATTATATTTGGTAGATCAAAGAAAAGTTGATGATGGTGTAGGAAGTGTGGACCAACAAATCATGAGATAACTTTCTTGGAAAATACAACAATTTTGGTGATTGTCTAATCATCATGATTTCATCACCTTATCCCTATCAAATCATCACTATCTTCTACTCTTTAAACGCCTACTTTTTAGATTATCGTTTTTTATTTTTTACTTTTTTTTTTCTCATTCAGACAAACCATGTTACGTTGTCGAAATTAAATATTGGTACTTTTAATAATATCTTAATTTATTATAGAATATAGTCCATTTTGGATCGAGATGAGTAAGTCAACCGTTTCGAACTACTTATTTTCATTAATATATATATGTGATTATTGAAATTGTATAAAAAAATATAAAAAAATTTTTGTAAAAAAAGTTTGAAATCTAACAAAGCAAAGTAAAATGTATTCTCTCTGATGTTAAAAAGTATAAAGCGTGTTTAGGCGTAATCTTGAGAAACTTCAAAATTTTCGAATCTAGGCGAGAGCGAGACAAGACAAGGCAAGGGCGAAGCGCCTAGGCGGAACCTAGACGAAGTTTATGCGAGCTTTTTAGAACAGTGATTCTATAAGGACTATGATTATAATTAAGCAATGACGCAAAATTAAAAGAGCTCATTTTTAAAAAAATAAATTTAAAGCCCAACACACCAACAGTCTTGATTGTGATTTATCAGACTTTGCCTTGAACGGCTAATTTTTTAACTTCGCTTCAGGGTACGAAAATATTAGAACAGGTCCTAATAGAATCATATTGATTTTTCGATTAAAATAACTGGTCGAATTCAATATTGATGGTCTAATATACTAATGAAAATTACTATTTACAAGATTATAACTAACTACACTTAATTATGAGACGATCACAAAAAGTTTTACATAGACAATCATCATAGATAAATAATAGAATCCTATAACAAAGATTGTCATCTATCCTAGAATTTGAGAAGGTAAGAAACATAAGAAACTTTAAAATCTTGATTTAATTTGATTACAGAAGGCAAAAAATGTCTAATGAGGGACAGCATAGGTCAAGTGTAAATACATTAATTAAAAAAGGACTATTTTATAAAATTGTTTTGAAGGGTTGAGTGTACTTATTTCTTAATCACCCTTTTGAGACAGATTAGCAGATTCGCAATCTGTGTAATGCACACGTAGTCACGTAATTCTAAATAAAATAAATATAGAAAACAACTTGAAGGACACGTGTCAAATGCTGGTTAAATTGTCGGCCAATCTGGGAGTTTCTAACATCTTGGCTGTACAAATGAGTTCGTGCCACGTGGTTTTGTTACATCATAATCCTACAATACATAGAGCTAAAATGAAATCTTTTTTTTTTTTTTGCTTACCTCTTCAAGGATAAAGAATTTTTTATGATTTGCGTATGTCACGACTGACGGGGAATGATAGTTAATACTATCGATAAAAGCAGTATATGATGTAACATGTAACTTGATTCGTGTTCTTAAAGCTCGACTAGATCAGTTGAATATGATTCATGATGCATAATTATTGTGTACAAGGTTTGAACTTATGGGTTTTGATCTACTCTTCACCATGGAGTTCTTATTAGCTAACTATTGAGCAACATTGGGTGGAAATTGGACAAACAATTGACTTTTAATCTCCACCACTTTTACTTATTCAACACTTGTGGCTGAAGCGTTTGTTCATTTGGGAATTATAAGAACTCCCTATGGTGGGGAGTAGATCAAAGCCCTTGAACTTATTGGGCATGACAAAATACTCCGCCTGTCGAGAAATCAAGCAGAGACAGATCTTATTTTTTTATTTTATTTTTATGTTTTAAATTTGGAACGTATTTAAAAAATAAAAGTAATAGATAAATTAAACAATAAGTAAATATGGGGCATAAATAAAGATTCCTCATCCTGCCCTCGGCTCGTCTCTCTAAAATTTTTCAAGCAAACGGGGGACGGGAAGGGCCGTTCCGACCCCACCCAGCTCGGTTGCCATCTTAAAGTCAATTTGTTCTCATCATTTTATTGCTTTCTTTTAGATTTTATTTTACTATTTCAGGCACTTTAATTATTGAAGGTGATCTTTACTTGGAGGCGACATAAATCGTCTTAAGAAAAAAAAAAAAAAAAAAAAAGGTAGGTTTTAATGATAATTTTGTTAATGAATACTTTGTCTTGATTAATAGATAGATAGATTGAATTGCGACTATGAACCAAACACTTCTTTTTAACTATTCGATTGTAACTTGAACAAATTTGGTGGTTCTAAGACCAAATGCAAGCTTTAGAAATTACGAAAGAAATATACTCCCTCGTTCCAAATATATAGTACATTTCTTTTTCTCTCAGTCCCAAATATATAGGCTTGTTTTATTTTTAAGTTTTTTTTTGTTCCTTTACTAGAATGTCCTTATTTAATTTGCTTATTTATAATCATTTTTTTCAACTTAATCTTGAAATTGTACATTAAATATTACTCATTAAATAAGGTTAAATTAGGAAAACTATTGGTAAAATTTACTTTTTCAATAACATTCTTAATCCGTGTGAAAAAACCCAATCAATTTTCATATATTTGGGACGAATGGAGTATTACTTTTCAACAAGAATGCTTTAGGATGGTGTTTTTAGAATACTTTTTTCAATCCTTTATCAATTACTTTTTGGGAGTGAATGGCCTGGTTCTTATAGACAAAGTCCATGAAAGATGATGAGCTTCCATGTTTCACCTTTCATGAGCAACAACCGTCTTTAATGAGTGCTTTAGGAGGGGTCGAATGTTATCACATTATCGGTTAGCCAGCTACGATACAAAAGTGATACACATACTGTCTAAATAATTTGTATCGTCGCAACTTACAAGAACTTCTACTTCAAATCATATTATATATTTTAAAATATTGTTACATTGTTGACTATTGTCTAATCTCGATAACTAATACCCCAATTTTAACTTCCTTGTCTAAATTATACATCGAGTTCAAGACATACCCAATAGGAATTTAAAGTATAATATTTTTTTTTTCTAAAAATTATATTTCTAATATAATCACATAATTTTGCACTTGAGATGCATACGTAAGCCGTGACATAATTTTTATTCTAAATTTTCAATCGTTTGGACAATAATTTTCAGTCCCTATTTAATGGGCATTTTCACCTTAAATAAGACATTACCAGAACCCAAAAGGAATCTCAATTACGTATTTAAATTTTGCTCTCTTAATCTAAGAAAAGAACAATGATTTTGACTCAAAGTTTCATCCAATTGGATAAGATATTTTTATATTATTTTTAACCCATAATAATATATCAATATAATTAATGAGATAGTATTTGGGGACATTTTTGATTTTTTTTTTTTTTAGGTTCATACAAATGCAATATACTTTTATCATTGTTTATGTTTTTGCTTTTTCTATTTTTCTTTTAAAGTACTTTTAATTTCATTTGATATTTTTATTCAAAGATATATGATGAGCCAACATCACACAAAATATCCCAAGAATCTTAACAAAATACGTAAAAAACTAATAACAACAGAACACAAGAGTTTTTTCACCTATTAAGGAATCCGAATATTCACGTGCTCTAAACGCTACTCATCCGTTGAGTACCTACCGTAGTAGATAAAGCTCGAATACCAGAATCAAAATCAGTATCACAAAGTTTATTATACACCATGAAATCTCAAGGATTTCATATGACGAACAAAAAGCCAACACAAAGTTATTGTTCACCAAAGGAACAACACACTCTATTTCCTCTCAAATTTACATAATTAGAGAATCACCAAGTTTGTCTGAAAAAGAAAAAGAGGAAGAATAAGAGATGAAGAAGGCGAAAGGACCAAGAATATGGCTATGGCTGCGCAAGTTCTTCTCTGCACAAATGACAAGTTATTAGGACTATTTAAATAACACAATCAAAGAAGCCCTTCATCCAATGGTCACAAGTGCACCACGTGTGAGGATGAGATCAACTTTAGATTATAAGGAAATCGCATTTATCAAAACACGCCTTCACCATTTAAAGTCAGCACTTAAACCACATCTAAATCCAACAAACTCCACATTGCTGAAGAGATTACTCATCTTCTAGTATTCAAGATTCTATCACTCTGGTATCCTTTGCTCTCTTGCACTGTAAAAAGAAAAGAAAAGAATCGGTTTATGTTCTAAATAAATTAATTTAATTTCCAACAAGTAACTTACGTAAGAAAAGAAATTATTCATTAGTAACATTCAAGATAGTTAAATAGTTTTTAAACTTGTTCAATAGAAGAACTTTTGTACCAAGATGAGCGAGGATTAACTTGAGTTGGAATTTTAATCGATTCGATTTTATTAACTTCTTTTCAACATTGTCTCTAACAAAATATAATTTGATATCAACATGTTTAGTTCTATCATGATCAACTAGATTCCTACTCAAATGAATGACACTTTGATTATCCGGTAACTTTATTTATTTAGTCAATTTCACATAGCAAAACTCTTAACGAGTCCCTCTTTCACAACATTACAAAGCTGCAATATATTTTGCCTATGTAGAGGAGAAAGCCACAACAATTTTTACGAAGTTGCGACTTCCATTAACATAGTCATCACAAAGTATGAAAATGTAGGAGAAAGTAGACATTCTCTTATCAAAATTACATGCAAAAAGTCGATTCTATGTAACCCTTTAAGGTTACACCTTCATCACATTTTTAAACTTCAAACACAAGCCAACATAATCTCTCAAGTATCTCGAGCATCCATTTCAAGGCAATCTAGTGAGATTCATCATGATTAGCCATGAACCTACTCAAGGTGCTTATTCCATTAGCCAATCGGCCTTGTACATGCCATAAGATACACAATAGAACTAATGATATTAGCATATGGAACATTATACATTCTATCAAGTTCTTCATTCGTTTTAGGTGATTGTTCATATAATGCGGTTTAAAGTGATTAGCCAAAAGCGGAGAAACATGTTTTGTTGTACTCATAGAAAAATTTTCTAAAACTTTTCAATGTAATATAACCAATTCAAGTATAAAATGCCATTCTCTCTCTCTCTCTCTCTCTCTCTTAATTTGCATACTTAAAATTCTTTTTGCTTGTGCTAAATCTTTCATTTGATTCATATTTAGATTTCAATTTCTCTTTTATATATTCATTTTTTTCCCTTTCATTACATGTTAACAACACATCATCAACATATAAGAGTAAATAGACAAAGTTATGACCAACTTTATCTTTATAAAAGAGACATAAATCAAAATTACTTTTGTTAAAACCCAAGCTTTGGATATAGGAGTCAAACCTCTTATACCACTTCCTTGTAGCTTTGTTTTAAACTATAGAGATTTCTCTAGCAAGCAAACTTTTTTTAATTATATTTTATTTCAAAGCCTTTGGGCTGATTCATATAGATTATTTCATCAAGTTCTCTATTTAAGAAAGCTATTTTAACATCTAAGCGATCTAGCTCAAATTGAGCACTAAGGGCAAGAAGTATTTGATTGAAGTTTACTTGGCAACATGTGAGAAAGTTTCATTGTAGTCTATCCTTCTTTTGAGAAAAACCTTTTGCCACTAATCTAGTTTTATATCTCACATCTTTTACACTTGATTAGTCTATTTTACCTTATAAACCCATTTGCGTCTATAACTTTATGAGATTTTGGTTTGTTAACAAAGATCCATATCTTATTTTTCATTAAAGATGCCATTTCATCTTACATTGCGTGACAAGCCGAGTTTGCTTCTTTACAATTTATTGCCTCTTCATAGGTTCTTTATTAACAAGGTTTAAGGCATAAAATAATGTCACAAAGTCATTATTTATTCTAGATGAGGAAAATATTTGCCTTCTACTTCTATCTCTAATCAGCTAATAATAAGCTAAAGTCGAGGATCGGGTTTGATCAGACGTCTTCAACATCAACATGAATCTGAGTTCGAGGTGTTTCCAACTCGGTTTGATCCTTCTGTGCATTATCAGATATATTATGTATCACTAGTTCATTTTCATTTCTTGTTTTGTATAATTCAAAATTTAAGGCAGCAAAATTATCAATGCAGGGCATAAGATCTTCATTAAAAATCTTATCTCTGATGATTATCACTTTTAAACTCCTTATGATCTTTAACCCACGGTCTATATCCTCGGTTTCCACACCATAGCCCAGAAACACACACCTTAAGGATCTAAGATCTAATTTTCCTTCACTTTGATGTGAGTAGGCGCAATTCTAAGTTTAGAGTAATATGTGGATTTTCCAGTCCATATTGACTCAAGAGTTTTAAAACGTATGGCACTCGAAGGACTCGTATTAATCAAGAAGGTGGCGGTTCTCAAAGCTTTTCCCTAAAATAATTTTGGCAATCTAGAACTTATAATCATACACGACTTTGTTTAATAATGTTCTATTCATTCTTTATGCATACCATTTTGTTGAATTTGTGTATGTCACTATTTTGTGCTTTAAGATGCCATTTTCTTTGTAGAAAGATCAAAATCAAAACTACAGAGAACTCCAAACAATTATCATTTTGAGAACTTTAAATTTCTTACTTGTTTGATTTTCAATTAAGGTCTTCCAATATTTAAAACTACGAAAGGTATCTCGATTTGGTTTTCAAGAGAAATGTCCATATTTTTCTTGAGTAATCATCTACAATTAGAAGATAAAATCTAAAACTACTAAGAGTAGTAATGAGATCTTTGGTCCCTAGATATCAACATGAATGTACTCAAGAATAGACATAGTCTTGTGAATTCCAGTAGTAAAAAGCAACTTAGTTTGTTTGTTTAAAATACACTCTTCATAGATTTTAAGATCTTCTATTCCATATTTTCCAAAACCTCCTTATTCTTTTAGGAATTTTAAACCCTTATTATCAATATGACCTTGCCTTTTATGCAACAATAGAGTTTTATTGCTTTCTAAGTTGATTACAATTCTGATATTACCTACAAGAAGTTAAACATGTATAACATAGATACCATTTGTCTTAGGTGTGGTAAGGACTTCTTTGGAATTTGGGAGGAATTTGATATTACCCTTATGCACGCTCATACCTAAGGAGCCCAAATTTCTCAATAGATCAAGAACAAATCTGGTTTTATTTAGATTCGAGAATACATTTGTTATTTAAGAAGAGAGTAATTTTTTCAATCCCTTTTATCTATCAACTCATATCATTTCCCATTTCAACATACCATCCACTGACTTCTACAAAAACACTGAACCATTCACTAACAGGACACATATGGAAAGTAGACCCTAAGTCAAGTATCCACTCATTAGTACATTCTCTAGTAGAAGCCGCTAAGACAACCTCTTTTACTTCATCATTATTATTACAGGCTAAGGCAGTAGAATCGTTTGTACTTGGTTTATCTTTCATGTCTGCCATATTCTTAAAACAATCTTTAATTAGATGGTCCATCTTACCATAGTAGTAGCACTTTTTTTTCTTTTCTTTTAGATTTTTCCTTTGTCTTATTTTTATCTGAGGAATCTTTTCATTTATTATGCGAATTTGAGTTATTTGTTTTGTAATTTTTGTTTGTTGATTTTCCTCTTACAAACAAACTTTTTCCAATTTTACTTTTTTGAGCTCATCCTTTAACTGAAGTTCTTTATTCCTTAAAGTTGAGACCCTTTGCATCTATAGTCAAGTCCTCTTTCCCATACTCTAAGGATTTCTAAGTTCTCTATATCTTTCTCCTAAGGAATTTAGAAGAGCAACAACTTGCTGATCATTAGATATCTTTTCATCACAGTTTGCTAGATCTTGAATTAGCTTGGGAAATTTATCAATATTTTCTTTTAAACTTGAAGATGTATCAAACCTAAAATTATATAAAAATCTTAACATATAACATTTATTTGGCAAAGACTTGCTCCCGAATAGCATAATTGTATACAGGGACGGACGGGTGACATGGCGAGCTCCAGCGTCCGCCCGTCTTTGAAATTCACAAAAAAAAATGTTGTGTAACATGTTTTGGGCCGCAACCCGGCCCAAGTTACATAACCTGATCCAAAAGCAGTCCATATCCATTAGGCTGGAATAATTTTTATTTTTTTAAAAAAAATTGTAGTCCAAGTCCAGCCCAATTAAATTGATCCATGACCCATTTGCAGTCCAATCAAAAACCTAAAATCGACTGAAATCTAAAGAAATACCCAATACAACAATACCCATCTAAATCCAAAATCAAATTTAATCAAAAAAATTAAGAGAGGAGAAAAACCCACAAAACGAGAAGAAAGCGACCAAGCAGGCCGACTCAGTAAAACTTAGAATGCAATTTTTCGTGAGCGAGTTAGTAGTGCTTGAAAAGTGAAGCTAAACTCTTGAGCGGTGAAGGACTAAGCACAACAAGGTGATTCCAACGACTTACGAGTAAAGCTGCAGATCCTGAAGAAGCAGATTGGTTTGAAATCGAAGAAAGGTATTTACTTTTATCATCTTCAATGAGTTCAATCACCTCTCTTCAACGCCATTTGGAGTTTACGTGATTTGTGTCTTGTAAAGAAGAGAAATGTTTGGAAAATGGAATGGAATTTGCATTGTGTGTGGTTTACGTGTACTTGTGTATTTGTGGCTTTGGCCTTTGTGCCTTGGTCATGACTAATCATTCATAGCCTCTAGTCACGCCCCGCAATTTATTGCCGGCCGTTACTTATGAGGACAAAACTCCCAACTTCATTTGGGGTCATGCTATATTACATGCTGCATCATTGGTTCGTATAAGACCAACTGCTTATCATCAGTATTCACCTTTACAACTTGTACTTGGTCAAGAACCTAATATTTCTCATTTACGAGTATTCAGTTGTGCAGTCCAAGTACCAATCTCACCACCACAGCGTACTAAAATGGGTCCCCAACGAAAACTTGGAATTTATGTGGGATTTGACTCACCCTCTATCATCAGGTATCTTGAACCTTTAACAGGTGATCTATTTACTGCACGATTTGCAAATTGTCATTTTGATGAAACAAATTTTTCAACTTTGGGAGTAGCAAAGCTACATTCTCAAGAACAACATAAAATTTGTTGGAATGAACCAACATTATCTCACTTTGATTCCCGAAGTAATCAATGTGAGCAAGAAGTTGAAAAGATCAATCACCTACAAAATGTTGCAAATCAATTGCCTGATGCATTTGTTGATACAAGAAAAGTAACAAAGTCATATATCCTAGCAGCAAATACTCCAGCAAAAATAGATGTTCCTGTAGGACAATCTGTGATAGCAAGTGACCCACAAATCGCTAAAAGCGTGGCCAACTTTGTTGGTGCTAAAGACTTGGTACCTCAAAAAGAAAGGTACAAAAGAAAAACCAACCTAAAGATGTTGGTCAATCAAATCCACGAAAATATGGTTCTGAAGAACCACAAGTGTCCAAAATCATGAGATTTCAATAAATTATTTGTTATCTCATAAATTATGGGAACGAAAGGATATTGTTATGGACAATATTTTTGCTTTTAACATAGCTCTTGATATTGTTCAAAGTGAAGAGCACGAACCACACGGTCCGTGCAGAGGCATCGTCAAAATAGAAATGATTAGCAAAATGGAAAGAAGCCATACAAGCGGAATTAAATTCTTTGGAGAAAGCATAAAGTATTTGGACCGTAGTCCGAACTCACGAAAATGTTATCCCGTAGGATACAAGTGGGTATTTCTAAGAAAACGAAATGAAAATAATGAAATTACTCGGTAAAGCCCGACTTGTAGCACAAGGTTTCTCACAAAGATCCGGAATCGATTATGATGAAACATATTCTCCGTAATGGATACAATAACATTCAGATTTTTAATCGGTTTATTTTGTATCACAAAGGCTTGATATGCGCCTCATGGATGTAATGCGCCTATCTGTATGGTTCACTTGATAGTGACATATACATGAAAGTTCTGAAGGATTTGAAAGTGCGAGGAAGCACATAATGCATGCAAAGGGATATGTTCTCAATCAAATTACAAAGATCATTGTGTGGATTAAAACAATTAGGACGTATGTGGTATAATCGTCTTAGCGGATATTTATTGAAAGAAGGCTATAAAAATGATGATATACGCCCATGTG
Organism: Forsythia suspensa; assembly: GCA_023638005.1. Taxonomy (NCBI): domain Eukaryota; kingdom Viridiplantae; phylum Streptophyta; class Magnoliopsida; order Lamiales; family Oleaceae; genus Forsythia; species Forsythia suspensa. The sequence continues at coordinate 50,184,473 of CM042673.1, forward strand.
TTTTCATAAAGAAAACAAATATTGGATTTACAATTGTAGCTGTTTATGTTGATGACTTAAACATTGTAGGCACTCTTGAAGAGATCTACAAAGCTCGCTGAGTATTTAAAAATGAATTTGAGATGAAAGATTTGGGAAAAACCAAATTACGTATTGGTTTGCAAATTGAACATTTCAAGGCGGATTATTTGTTCATCAATCATCATATCTGAAAAAAGTATTGAAACGCTTTAATATTAATAAAGCGCATCCACTAGCATCTCCTATGGTCGATTCGCTCACTTGATGTGAAAAAGGATATCTTTCGCCCACTCGAAGATGGAGAAAATATTCTTAGTCTGAAGTACCATACCTTAGTGCAATTGGAGCATTGTCTTATCTTGCAAATTACACTCGACCGGACATAGCTTTTTTGCCGAAATCTACTTGCAAGATATAGTTCTGAGCCAACTCAAAGACATTGGAATGGTGTTAAACATATCCTTCGTTACTTGAAAGGTACTATAGATATGGGATTATTTTACTCACAAAAATCGGGTGTTCTTTGGTGGGATATGCGGATCTGAGGTTATCTCTCGATCCACACAAAGGAAGATCACAAACAGGATATGTGTTTACACGTGGAGGAACAGCTATATCTTGGCGATCTGTAAAGCAAACCCTAACAGCAACATCCTCAAATCATTCTGAAATTATTGCAATCCATGAAGCAAGTAGAGAATGTGTGTGGCTGAGAAATATGACCCATCATATACAAGCATCTTGTGGATTACCTTCAACAAAAGAGAGTCCAACAATACTGTATGAAGATAATGCAGCTTGTATTGCACAACTCAAAGGAGGCTACATCAAAGGGGATAGAACAAAACATATTTCTCCAAAATTTTTCTATACCCACGAACTTCAGGAAAATGGTGATATAGATATTCAACAAATTCGCTCAAATGATAATGTGGCAGACTTATTCACCAAGGCATTACCGATATCTACATTCAAGAAATTAGTATATGAAATTGGAATGCGTCGACTCATAGATCTTCAGTGATCAACATCATGGAGAGTAGCTGTACTCTTTTTCTTTCGTCCAGTTTTTATCCCACTAGATTTTTCTAGCAAGGTTTTAATGAGGAAGATCGCAATACTCCCGATAAACTGTAAATATTTTGTAATTGTTGAATGGATAGTCATTTAAAGGGAGTGTTATAATATTATATGTTATTATATAATATAAATGTAAATGACTATTATGCCCTTTGAAACCTCTATAAATAGAGGACCCGGTTATTAATGAAATTCATTCCTTTCAACGTATTCTCTCTCTCTCTCTCTCTCTACTTTTTTCTCTGTTTCTCTTTAGATTTATAACAATTTACATATTATTGTATTATTGAAAAAGTGATATTTTGTTCAAATTTGACAATAGAGTGGTTTTTGGCGACAATGTGATATTTAACTATTTATAAATTGGAAATAATTATTTTATATTAGATAGAAATTGACACGCTATATAATCGTTGAATCATCGATTGAATCAATAATTGTGGATCATATCTTCTTATTTGAGTCAATAACCAGGTAGGAGCCAACGTGATATTTAAGTATTTATTAGTTAGAAATATTTAAGTATGTCATATTAGATAGATATTGATAGTCTAATCATCGAATAATTAGTTGAATCAATAATCATGTATCGCATCTAGGAGTGGGCACTTAGGTTGGTTCGGCACGAATATCTTAAGAATTGGATCGAATCGATTCTCATTGAAAATTGTGAAAATAGAGCTATTGATTCTCGGTCCAACTCTTTTATGCTTGAAAATAAATTGTAAAATGTAATCTCTTACGTAAATTTTCTTATTTTACTTTTACGCTTCCTATTTTGAAAGATAAAATTATTTATTATTTTGAATACATATTAATTCATATAAATTATGATTTAATTGAAAAATTATTTTAAAAAAAATAAAAATAAAACTCAATCATTAGGAACCGATAATCATATGAGAACCATTCGAATCGAGTGGTTTAGGGTATAACGTCCACCTCTAATCGTATCTTCTTATTGTAGCCCATAATCAGGTGGGGCCTACTTACCATGCCTTTAATCGACACAAAGAACTGGAACTTTCAGCAAATTAAAGCAAATGAGGTTTTTTTGTAAATTGTTATTTATATAATATAATAAATTAAATAAATTAAATTTTTAGTTCTCTTATATAGTTATATATATGGTCCACCACTCTTGAATTTATCTTACCACATAAATTGAGCTTTTCTTTTCTTTTTTAAAAAATAAAAATAAAAATGGATACCTTCTTACATGAGAGTGGAATTCATTTTGTTATTTAATATTTCCATTTTATATGTACTTGTTTCATTATATTATTCGTCGAAAAGTACATTCACCTTTGAAATGCATGAAATAAAAAATTTTGTCCTAAAAAATGTGCTAATTTCAAGCATATAGAATTTGATTTGGGAATATTGCACCTAATAGTCAACGTCTAATTATAATAGTACATTTAGTCTATAATGAAAGAAAGTGTTAAGTGTGCATATCATCGTGCAATTATGAATATTTCTCACTTCAAATTTTATGTCACCATTCTATATTGCTTTGTTTGCCTTGAGAAAGTATGTCTTCGTTAATAATTAAAATATTCAGATGATGTGTAAGGGACGCTAAACCATTTGAGACAAAGTCCCAACAAGGAGTGTTTGATTTATGAAGATTACAATAGTAACAAAGGATTGAAGAACAAAACGAAATGCCTCAAAAGGCAGCTGACCTAGAATTCATTTTGTAAAGAAATATTTAAGACTAAAATGGAATGAAATTATATTTCTCTATTTTTGAGAGTTTTCTTCTTTTCTTTTCTTTCAATCTTCTTTCTTTTATACCTTACCAAACGGTTTTGCCACACGTTTTCCTTCAATCTTGCGTAAAAAACTTCTCGTCGCCCAATAGCTACCTCATCGCCCAATAACTACCCATTTCCTCCATAATGATTCAACTGTTTGTAACTCCTCCATGATGATTCAACTGTTTGTAACTCCTCTATGATGATTCAGCTGTTTGTAACTCCTCCATGATGATTCAAGCTGTTTGTAACTCACTGAAATGTGGGAGAAATGATAAGAGAGGAAGGAAAAAGCATTTTAGAGCGGTTACTCTTATGAAGTATTTGATCGTTCTAATCACCCAACGCCTTGGACGTTTCTGATCTGGGCGATATCTATTTTGGGCCCTATCTGGCCTGGATAATTTCCATTGGGCCTATACATACACTTACCTAGGCATCCATTGGGACTGGACGACATGTATTTCTAGGCCTATATGCTTGGGTACTTTCTATGGGCCTACACGTACAATTTTTCTTAAACCTCTTTTTAGGCCCTTACTATTTTGTATGTCAACAATTACTCTCCAATATGGCTTAATTAACATAATCACTTATTAATTAGCCATATTCACTTGGTGGCGTTCCATCTTCTAATTTGGTGCTTCAATCCCGAAATCCTAAACACACGATTTATATAAACCCAAAAAAGGCGCCATTACCTTGTACCAATAACCACGTCCGGCCCCCATCACGTCGTCTCCCTTTTTCTCCCTCTATAAAAGGATACTATTCATCTTCTCCTTGACTTCCCACTTACCTTCTCAAGCTAGTCATCTCCTTTGCAATCATCTTGTCAATTTGTCAATTTCTTTGAAACAATGTCTCGTCTAATACTTCCTCGGAAAATAGCATTACTTTCGAGGATTTCGGGACCTCCTAACTAAACCTTATGTAAACCCATCGAGTCTTGACGCTTCAGGCACTGATATGAAGCGAGTTCTATTTGGGCCCATCGTTCGAGGGCCTTGAGACTCCATTAGGCGGTGGGCTGCGGCCCAATTTTTCCTTGCACCCAAGAACCTCCTTTCTTGGACCCCTTCTCTTTTGAAGCCGATTCGCGAGAAAAGCATTCATTACATGGCCCTAAATCGATACCACTTTCCACCACGGCATGCGCGGATGATGAAACACGGCCCCTCTGAAGGCGCTCTTCGATCGTCTAGGATCTCGACCTCTGAAATTGCCACACGTCCCCGCTCTATGACCTGTTCTTTTCCCAATCGCCCTACGTTTACGGTCTTCCGAGTACAACACCTTTATTTTTCCTCTTGGCCTGATGTCGATTACTCTAAAGGGCGTTGGTGCTTTGGTCAATCTTCCTCCTGCAGGCGATACCATTTCTCTGCCATCTTGATATCCTCCCTTGCTCCCAAATTTGATAAAGTATCTGATTCCTATTCGGGCATGCGGGAGCTTTATGACAACAACGGCAAAGACCCTATTCATGCAGAGCGTAGCCTTCCTCCGAGGTTTGGTTGTGTAGGTATATTCTTTGCGTTCCTAGTCTTAAGCCTTCTATGGGCCTATTTGCCCATCGCCCGTGAGTTGGCCCTTGGTAGGTCTTTAAATCTCGCTCTCTGTTTCTAGCCGCCTTCTATAGAGGTATGGCCTACCTTCAACACCAACTTAGGACCAATGCTTCTCCCAGCTTTGGAAGTGGGCCTCTTTAGCTCGCTCAATTGTGGTTGAGAGCATATTTTCCACAGCTTGGTATTCCTTCAATACCTCCTAGGCCGGTAAGTTGCTACGGGCTAGTTATCAACCAATTAGCTCCCGTTGACATGTCTAACCGGGATGTCTTCACATTCTTTTATAACTTAAATTCAATTCCATCTTTCTTTCCTTTCTCTGTTCATCAAGTCCCAGTCTATGTCCAACCCCCTCTTACTCTGAACGAGGTGAGTAATGTCTTACCCATTTGGGCCCAATACTTGATTGGGCGAGAATTGTTTCATGACATTCTCACGGGTACCAATGCCAAGGCTGGGGTTGAAGTCTATGCTCCCCAGTTCTTTGCCCGACAGCTTGGTTTTGGCCAAACTTGGCCCATTCTTCCTTGTTACTCAAAAAGTTTTCAAGAACGCTTCCATACCATCATGAGGTAGAAGCACAAGCCATAGATGAGCGTAATGCTTCTCTAATGAATAGATTCTCTCTGGCTCCTTTCAATCCCACTTTGGCCGTTCATCCTCTTTTGAACAATTTTGGCCTTCGGTGAAACGTAGATTCTTCACTACTAACGTCAACCATGCATTCCATATACTCGGGGATCGGGGTCTTCCGAACTTCCATTTCTTCTACTCGATTCTCATCCTGCTATGCCCATATCGATTAAACACCACTGCTCCTTCGTCTTCTCCTTCAAAATCTCCAGCGAGTGCGTACTAGGCGTTACATTGCAATTTCCACTCAATCCGGTTCTCCTCCTACCCAAGGCGGAGTTGCGAGAGGTGTATCCGGCCGTAAGCGGCCAACATTGGACCCATCGGATCAACGATGATGGCGGTGATGAGCGATGATGGTACACCTCCTATGACTAGGAGAAAGGTAATATGATTTCCCTTTATTTAAAGAACACTTTAATATAACTATTGATATTCTGTTTGTACTCTAAACCAGAAAGGGGTCACTTCTCCTTTGAAAGATTCTACGTCGCCCGACCCTTCAATTCCTCGATCTTCCGAGCCACCCGTCGAAGTGGATTTGCCTGAAAAGGGATTCGGAGACCCAGCTGTTTCGATCGCTTGACCCGGTTGAAGAATCTCCGTCATTTGGGCGTTTCCCCTCTAGGTGTAGAACCGGACGGTAATATGTGCACATAGTTATGACATTTTCTAATTTCACCATTTGTCATGGCGTTACTCTTGAGCACTTATCATCATTTGTCCATTTGCAGAAAGACCAATTGATTTGCCGGTTGTACGAGCGGACGCGCTTTCGGATAAGGGTGAATTTTTGCGAGGCGATCAAATCGCCCGATGGCGCACTTCTCCATTCTTCCTCAAAACCAGCTGATGAGTCAACCCGTGAGGTAATTTTCTTTCGATTTACTTTACATTGCTTATTGCCATAAAGACACTAAGTAATCGTTTTTACCTTCTACGGACGACGATACCATCTTGCACTCTATTCGGGACTTGTTTACGTCATGGGAACAAGTGAAGGCTAGTCAGACCGCTCGTTCATCTTGACGATCGTCCTTCTTACGCCTCTGGTGCTTTTCCATAGAAAACATGAACATTCTTAAGCAGACGATGCCAGATACACTTCTTTCATTAACATGGATATTTCACAGGCCAGTGTTGCCAACCACCGAGATAAATTTGAGCGTTTAAGCCACCAAATGGCCCAAGCACTTGAGCTTGCTTCACTCAAACTCTCCACGGATCTCAAGTTATCTTTGAAAATCATCCATCGAGGAGATAAAGCGTACTGTTGGCCAAAAATGTGGAACTCAAAGCCAAGAAAACTCAATACGTCAATCTTGTGATCGAAAAGAAATCTCTTCACCGGAAATCGATCAAGCTAAAAACAATCGATGAGATTTCTTTCGAGGTCATGGTTGAGGATTCTTTGATGATGAGTTTGGCTGCTCAGATGAAAGAAATTCAAGAAAATATGGATGACTGTAAGGCCAGGGTGGCCGCCAAGAAGCGCAATGCTTCTCAGGAAGTTGAACGGGCTAGATCCTTACTTGAGCATTATTCGGGTCTAGAAGTGGGCGAAGGAATTATGGCTGAACTATCCACCGCTTCTGTTGAACAGCGCGATGAGTGGGAGAAACTTAGAGAGCATATGCGCTCTATTTGGAGAAGGCTGTAATTAAGATTCTAACGTTTTAAGGACAACTTTTCTTTTGTTTTATTCAATTTCCCTTTTGTAATGGTAGCCAATCATGGCAACCAAATTATCCGATGAAATGAATAGTTTTATTCATTTATAGAATTGTGTCATTTAATGTTAAACCTCTAATCGTTCAAAATCCCAAACTGACGGAACGTACTTCTTTAAATATTTGCCATTAATAGACCTCATGTGCCTTATACCATCCAAATTTTCTAAATGATATGTCCCGTTTGGTAACACCTCTTTAACTCTGTATGGTCCCTTTGATTTGGCGACCATTTCCCAAACTTTGGATTACTACTATCCAATGGGAGTATTGTTTTCGGACCAAATCCTTCGTGCTAAAACATTTGGCTATAACCCTTTTATTATAATATGAAGCCACTTGTCTTTTTGAATTTGCAATCTATCTAAGGCGCTCAACTTTAATTCGTCTAATTCTAATAAATTACGAGCGAGTAGCTTAGTATGCTCATTTTCATCTATACTATTTTGCAAGCGTGCTACGATCGATTGCACATTAATTTCCATAAGCGCACCGCTTCTTGCCCATAAGTTAGCGGAAGGAGTTACTTTAGTACTAGATCGCGGAGAAGTTCTATAAGCCCATAGCGCTCTATTCAAACACTCGTGCCAACTTTTGGCATTTTCGCCTATCATTTTCCTTATGATACTCTTTAAAACCTTATTTGTGATTCGGCTTGGCGTTGGATTGGGCGTAATAAGGTGTAGAGTTTGCCAACTTAATTCCAAACTCGCTCAGAAATTCTTTCACTTGACTCCCATTTAAAAAGTTCCATGATCCATCACTACTGGTTTGAGGTATCCCAAATCTATATCGATGTGATCACGAATGAACCCTATGACACTTTCTTGAGAGATTTCTTTTAAATGTATCGCTTCTACCCATTTAGTGAAAAAATCCTTAGCGACTATTACAAAGGTGTGCTGTTTGGACGATGGTGGGTAAATCTTTCCTATCAGATCTATCGCCCAACACTTGAATGGCCATGGTTTAATAATAGGTACCATTTCCCTTACTGGCATTCTTTGGATTGGGCCATGTTTTTTGACACTCTAAACAACTTTTAGCATCTTGAGCATAACTTCGCCCATTTTAGGCCAATAATACCCACTCCTAATGATCAACCACCTCATCTTTTGGCCGACTTGATGTGCTCCACACACTCCTTCATGCACTTCGGCCATAACCACTTTAGCCTCTTGTAAAGTGATGCATCTCAAAAGCACACCATCGGCGTTTCTTATATAATTTTCCCTCAACTTGACAAATAGTTCATTGAGCGTAATTTTAACTTCCTATCGCTCTTCTTATCGGGTTCTTCTAAGAATTTTTTTATGTCTTCTCTCCTATCCGTTGCGTCTCTGTTTTGTATACAATGCATATTAAACTCTTTTCGCCCTTCGTTGAGCTACTGAGCAATATCGTTCCATACTCACAAGCGAGAATCGTTATTTAACATTTTGAATAACCCGATACCATTTGGGCCATCTCGTTTGCCAAATCGTTATATATTCTATTAACGTGTTGAAGCTCCACTTGGTCGGAATTCGTCCAAGAGCTCTTGGCGATGCCGTATTGACTTATGGCGAGAATCACTTTGGCATTTGAAATCGCCATTCAATTGATAAATTACTAATTGAGAATCACCTCACGATAAGCGCATTTTTCGTCCTAAATCTAATAATAGCTCTAAACCAGGCAATCAATGCCGTATTCGCGACGATTATTAGTACACATTTCGGTCGGTGAAAGCAAACTTGTAACAAACCCTAGTGGGTTTATTAGCACTACCCCTACTCCTGCACCCCCAGCAGTCTTTGAGCCGTCAAAGTATAAAATCCAGGGTTTCAGCTCGAGCAAATTGACTTCTAATTCAATTTCTTTGGGCACGTCTAAGCATGGATGATCGGCCAAAAAGTTAGCCAACGCTTGATTTTGATAGCCTTTTGGGGTATGAAGCTGTATTTCAAATTACGATAGTGCTAAAGTCCAAAGACCAATCCTTTGATGCAAAACAGGACGAGAGAATATGTACTTGACTAAATTTACTTTAGAAATTAAGTAAATAGTTATAGGCCGAAGTAGGCCCTTAATTTAGTACATGTAAAATATAAAGCAAGACATAATTTTTCAATAGCAGAATAATTATATTCACATGCAGTTAATCGTCTACTCAGGTAATATATCGCCCTTTCTTCTCCAAACTGATCGTCTTGGGCGACAAGTCCAGCTATTGATTCCTGCTCGGCCTATATGTAAACTTTTATTGGTCGTCCTTGGATAAGTGAAACTAACACTGGCGGATTTGATAGATATGTCTTCAGGCTATGAAAAGCCTCTTGATGCTCTTCCTTCCAGACGAAGTCGTCCTGATTTTTCAACTTCAAAAGAGGCGAAAAAGCTTTCGTTCGCCCTACGCAATTAGAGATGAAACGTCGTAAGAAGTTCACTTGTCCCAGGAATTTTTGCAATTCCTTTTTGTTCTTAGGTGGTTTAGCCTCTAAAATGGCTTTTGCTTTGTTTTTATCAAGTTCAATTCCTCTTTTATGTACTAGGAACCCTAGAAAATTTCCTGCATTAACACCAAATGCACACTTCAACCAGTTCAATTTTAATTTATCCTGTCTCATTCGTTCAAATGAACGTTTCAATTGTTGAAATGATCTTTTTCTTTCAACGATTTAACCACTATATCATCAACATAAACTTCAACGAATTCTCCTATCATATCATGAAAAATTAAATTCATTGCCTTTTGATAAGTGGCTCCTGCATTTTTTAAACAAAAGGCATGACCACCCATTCAAAACATCCTAGAGCACCGGGCATCCGAATGCGGTTTATGTACATCTTCTTGACTATATAAATTTGGTTGTATCTTGAATATCTATCCATAAAGGAGTACATCACGTGTCCGTGATTGAATCTACTAAGGAATCACCGTTGGCATTGGATACTCATCTTTGGGCGTTGCTAAATTCAAATTTACGAAATCTATGCAAACCCTAATACTACTAGTTTTCTTTGATCTGAGCACAATATTGGATAACCATTCAACATATCGGCCGTCCTAATAAAACACGCCTTTAACAATCGTTCTATTTCTTTCTTTATTTCGGGCAATACATTAGGAGCAAAGCGTCTGAAATTGCTTATGCGGTTTAAAATGTGGCTTGGTTGGCGACCTATGTTCTACCAAATCTTTATCTAACCCGGCATGTGTTCATATTCCCAAGCAAAACAATCCTTGTACTCTTTTAACAAAGCGATTAAATGGTTACTTACCTCTTTGCTAAGCATCTAACCCGACAAGCGTTGGGCAATCTTCTCGTTCATCCCCAATATTCACTTTTACCAAAGGATCTTGTCCTTGGCGTGCGGTCTTCATAACTCCTATCACATCATCGTCCGGGTTCCTTGTGGTGATGTCTTACGCATCAAACAATCCACCTTATAAACTTCTCGCCAATATTACATTCTAATTCGAACACCGCTAACTTGTTCTTTAAAATTTTTAAAGCCGTTTCCTTTTTATTTCTTCTTTACACCTCTTCACGAAAGCTTGTTTGACTTGGCTTTGACATCCTGAAAGCTAAACACTTTCTTCAACATTTATTGAATATCTTTTTTGCCAATCATTGGCTCTTCAAGGACCACTATGTTTGGCCTCATTTGATCAAACATTTCAGTAAATGCATCTACTGATAATGACTCCTCGCTCTGCGCGATGATTCGAGTTTCTTCGCCATCTTGGACTACTCTCACAGGTCCATAATTCTCCTCATACATGAACTTCTCGATCGAGTTCGCCTCTGTAACAAAAGGCCTGTGATCTGCTTGCACTACCTCTGCCTCACCTTCATCGTTCCAAAAAACTAGACATTGATGGAGTGACGAAGGTATACAACAATTTTCATGAATCCAATCTCTTCCTAACAGCACATTGTAGCTAGTCGGCCCGTCTATTACAAAGAATATTGTGGTTTTGGTGATAGTTCCTACCGTCACGTCTAACGGCATTACTCCTTTGGCCGAAGTCGCCTCTCCATTGAAGCTCGTAAGAATAACTTCAGTAGGGATCAAATCGCTCTCCGTCTTTGCAAATTTCTTTATCATTCTGGATGGAATGGTATTAATAGCGGCCCCATTGTCGATGAGAACTTTGGCTACTGAGATGCCATTGACTAAGGCTTTTACATATAATGGTCTCAAATGTTTGGTTAAATTGGCCGTTGGCTTCTTAAAGATGACCTTTTCGGTTGCCTCTATCTCTACCTCTTGCTTCCCATCATCTTTTGGATCAAATTTTGCTTCCCATCATCTTTTGGATCAAATTAACGTGTCGAGTTCACGTGCAACATTCGCATAGCGATCTTCCGTCACCGAACCACGAGTTTTCTATGTCGCTCACTTCTTGCCAACTTTGTAGGGGTGGCAATATCATTGGAGGTGGTCCATACTTTTCGGGCGTGGTATCCTCATTTTTCTCTTAGGCGTCCCGTATAATACGTAATAATCAAAAGATCGCCCGGATGGTTCGCCCAACAAATCTACTTCTCGGACGCCTTCATGATATAAATTTGCTTTAGTGATTGTTATATGAAACTCCTCTTTTTCTTCTTTACGATTCTAGGTCAATCTCTTCTTCAACATCGATCAAGCCATCATCATCTTCTTCTTCTTCTTATATACCTCCAGAGGTTTGCCCGATTTTTCCCTCACATTCAACGTGCATGCTTCTTCCCCCTCATCGTCTTGTGTCTCCTCATCCCTTTACTTTTAAACTCATTGGCAAGCAAATAATTATTAGCAAGGCGGGGCAAAGAACCAAATTGAATAGTGATGGATCGTCACGGATCATCTTCATCTTCATCTTTCTTTGCGTCTTTCAAATCTCGACCTACGGAAGAATCTTAGGTAATTCTTACATTGAATCGTTCACATTATATTCTTTCTCATCTTCAAGATTTTCCTTAGCGGCGTTGGAGAAATTGGGCAATTTGGGACGTATCGTCTCTGTTGTTGCCTCGTCATTCGTCCATAATTTCTCGATGGCGTCTTTCTTTGCGTCTGGTCATTTGATCAAAAGGTATCGCCCTTCCCGTTGTATTGGAATGAGTGCCATACATTCGATCGATGGGGCTGTGGTGCGAGCGTTCTCTTTGTTGAGCATCGACTGCCTTCTTGTACATCGACATCACCGCCATCATGCATCGGCTGACCTATCTCTCAAAAGGAGGCCTTGATACCTTTCGCCCTTGAATAAATTTGGAAATTTGGGGTCACGTTTAGATGATTGTAACGCCCCATACTTTCATTTTCTCTTCATCTTCATTTATTTCTCTACTACATCTAGCACACAACATTTTTTGTCCTTTCGACTTCTTTACCTTTGAGGCGTTCGAACACACTAGGATCTTTGTTCATCCTCGTCTCCATTATCAACTACCAATTTGAATTTAGGTAAACTACTTTTGAAACCTGCTGATAACATATTCATTCCTAGTGGGCGCGGAAAAGGATTCTCATCCACTGCCATCATCTTTTTAGCTTCAAAAATGATTCGCCCTGATTCAATGGCATCCTGTAATACATGACGAAAAACCAAATAATTATTAGTTGTATGAGACCATGCATTATGCCACTTACAATATTTTTTATCCTTAACTTGCTCAGGATTTGGCAATTTGTGCTTATCGCTCAGTTTTATTTGTTTGTCTTTATACAATCTATCAAATATAGTATCTGCTTTGGTTATATCGAACGAAAACACTCTAGCCTTTTTGCTTGTATCTCTTAGAGGCTCATTTTTCGCCGTCGTCCCTGAGTTAATCACTAACGGGCATGCATAAGCATCTCCTTTAACCAATTCGACCAGACATATTTCGGTTTGATCATAATATTCATCTACAATATGAACGTCGAAGTTTGGGTCTCTATAGTAAGTCCCTTTGCTAGAATTTTTCATTTGTTCTTCTTCCCTTATCAAGCGCTCATATCTAATCACATTGGCGTTCATTGGAAGAGATCGGGAAACTCTCTATCACGAAATTTCTTTTCAAATCGAAACTTAAACAACTACGAGCGATCTTAACAAATTCCTTCTCGGTAAAGGCACGAAGCATTTACTTTTAGTAGTTTTAAATCTTTGAAGGAAAACTTCCGCCCATTCCAGTTGGCATTTGGCGTAAATTCGCCAAATCGCCAAGGTAACCAGATTCGGTTTTATAGAATTGAGCATGGAACAAATTGCTCTAATTGTTGCCATGTACGAGCGAGAGAGTTCCCTGGTAAATTAATGAACCATGAAAAAGGCTACCCTGTTGGCGAACTAGGAAACAACCTTATTTTATGATAATCACTTACTTCACCACATTGCGGTGTAAATCTCCCTATATGTTCCAATGTTGATACTTCTCCTAAACACGTGAATAGTGAAAATTCCGGCACTTTATATCCTCTAGGCCACGGATACGCTTGGTCTATCCAATCGGGATATGGCTTCCTATAGGTCGGCCCTAAGAAAGGACGCATTCAAAAGCCATCGATCTTGCATTATCTCGGTGATTTGGTTTCTTAAGGCCATGTTAGGATCGTATGGGACTCCTATAGGTTGATTCATAGGTGGGATCACCTGAGGTCTATTATTTAACCCTGGGTTTGTGGCCAGATTACCATTATTCAAGGTATTATTGCCATTTATTTGGACATTTGCCCCTTAAGCTAACGCGTGTTGCGTTTTGTCCTACATTTGGTATATTTTTCTCTTGCGTTTGGGCTACCCCCAAGTTGGATGATCTCACATTATGACCACTCAAATTGGCCATGCCGCCTCCACCCACATTTGGCGTCGATGGTATAAAAGGCGTTTCTATTCCACGACTAGGATTCATAGGGTTCATCGTTGGTGAATTGTGCCCCACAATCGTCACGGCTTGGAAATGATTCCCTATATTTGGCAAATTTGGTTGACATGTTTGGCCTACTAACCTATTCATAAGTTCATTTAAAGTACTTAATTGTTTGGCCATGTTATCATAATGCACATTTTAGTTTGAACAAATTTTTCCATATCATGAACATTTTGCGAGCTTACGTCCCGACATCTTGTGTGAGTTCGCCAAGTAATGCGGCGCATGGTGCGTGGACTCAATTCCGTCATCGGTTCAAAGCGGCTTTGATTTTGTCCCTCCGTTCTTTGGTGTATTTCTTTGTTCTTCATATCGCTCGATCACGGATTGAATTATTTGGCTTCTTTGGTTCCTTATCTCGAATTCTTGTGAGGCATATTGTTCTACTTTCTTGTATCTTCTAACGCACACCAAAAGGATCCCACAGGCGTGCCAAATTGTTTCCTTGAGAAAGTGTGTCCTTCGCTAACAATTAAAAGATTCGAGACGATGTGTAAGGGGCGCCAAACCTTTTGAGACAAAGTCCCGACAATGGGTGTTTGATTTATGAAGATTACAATAGTGACAAAGGATTGAAAAACAAAAGCGAAATGCCTCAAGGGCACAAGCACACTAAATTCATTGTAAAGAAATATTTAAGACTAAAATGGAATGAAATTACATTTCTCTGATTTTTGAGAGTTTTCTTCTTTCCTTTTCTTTCAATCTTCTTTCTTTTATACCTTACCAAACGGTTTTGCCACACGTTTTCCTTCAATCTTGCGTAAAAACTTCTCGTCGCCCAATAGCTACCTCATCGTCCAATAACTACCTCGTCGCCCAATAACTATCCATTTCCTCCATAATGATTCAACTGTTTGTAACTCCTCCATGATGATTCAACTGTTTGTAACTCCTCCATGATTATTCAACTGTTTGTAACTCACGAAATGTGGGAGAAATGATAAGAGAGGAAGAAAAAGCATTTTAGAACAGTTACTCTTATGAAGTGTTGATCGTTCTAATAATCGCCCAACGCCTTGGGCGTTTACGATCTGGGCGATATCCATTTTGGAGCCCTATCGACTGGATAATTTCCATTGGGCCTATACATACACTTACCTGGGCATCCATTGGGCCTGGACGACATGTATTTCTATGCCTATATGCTTGGGTACTTTCTATGGGCCTACACGTACAATTTTTCTTGAACCTCTTTTTAGGCCCTTATTATTTTGTATGTCAACAATTGCACAACCATTTAATAGAGATATTGATCATATGAGATTAGGGACCAGAACCCACAAATTATAATAAAATTTTAAATTATTTCTTTATCAAACAACTCTTCAAAAGATTTTAATACCCACAAAATCCAAGATAAATGCGACTTTTAGATCTTCTTCTTCATTTTTCCATCTTGATAGATCTCTAAAAGTGATGGCGTTGAAGATCAGGCTTTGGCATATTTGGATGCAAGAGATCGTAAGTCTTCAAAGAAACGGGCATAGAATTTGCATACGAGCTCATATTTCTGTTATAATATATTTTTGTAATCGTCTTAACGAGTCGGTCAAGACAAGTTGTTTTGCTACTATTGAAGATGGATTTTAGCCGTTTGAATTCGTCTCTTTAATTTAAATGGTAGTCTTTAGTTTGTCGTGTCTATTTTCGTCATTTTGCATTTATTTCTCGTTTAGAGTTTCAGTATTTAAAGATATTTTTCATTCATTGTAAGGGGAGATTTTTTATTAACATTATTGTTCTTGGAGTTTCTCCATCTTTATCAATTCAATTCGATATTCATAGAAATCAACGAGTTGAATTTGAGATAGTTTCATACTTTCATTTATACACATTTTTGCCTACATAAAAAAGCCACCCAAATGTATAGATATTTGAAATTTATAGATTTTTTAAGGGTAGACTATTACATTAATAACCTTTTGTCTTTTTAATTAGAAATTAAAATTTCTCCTTTCAATTTCTTGATTTTATCTTTTTATCTTTAGGTTAGATTGAATATTACATTTTTTTTTCTCATTTTCCTTTTTTATATTTAATTTTAAAGAAAGTTTAATTTTTCCTCTTTTTGAAGATAGTGTTATGTCTCAATAATATTTTTTCAAAAATAATGTTTTATATAAAAATGGTTGATCAAAAACATACATCACATGTTTGGCAAAGCTTAACAAAGTTATTTGCAAATAAGTTTACTTATAAGTAAATAGTTCTAAATATATAATACTTTTCTTGGTCAAAATTAAAATAAATAATTTATTTATTTTGAAGTAATTATTATCTTGTTGTTGAAATAATTAACTTCTTTTAAGTAAAATTTATTCGAAGTTTGAAATAAAAATTACTTAATGTAACGTACTTTTAAGTGTAAATACTTGCCAAACATGCTCAACTGATTAATATATGGGGGTAAAATTGCAACAACTCTGTTGAGTTGAATATATATTACTATTTTTTATTTTATTTTAAATTATTCAAAAAAATAAAGAAATTGATTAATTTATATGCATATCTTTAATTAATGCTCTTTACGTATAGATCGAAGTATTTTTTCTAATAGATTACAAAACATGTGATTTTTTTTTTTTTTAAATAGATGAATGACAACAAAACTAGAACACATAATTTTTACGAATTCAATTTACATATCTAATATGTTCGGAAACAATAAGAGTAGCTAACTTGAGCTCTTGAGTATTGAACATGTACAATGCATAGTCATTGGGTAATACATATTTTAGGGCAGTGACTCATAATTTGTTGAGTAAAATTAAGACACCATAGTGAGTACACATCTGAGAGACACGAAATGATTGAAGAAGAGCACCTTTGTTGGGATCAAAGCGTTGCTAAAGAGAGTGTGACATTTCAATCTGTTCCCATAATAGAACAATACGTGGGATCATTCTTCACCGATATTATAAGCGGTAGAAATCTGACCGGTTCTTTGTGGCATGGGTCGTGTCAAGCTTATTTGCACTCTGCACAAACTCACAACTCGGGTAGGTCGCTTTCAATTTTCATTTTCATTTTCTTCTTTTACGGAAACATAATATCCAACCTCAACCTCAAGTATATTAAAAAAAAATGTCAAACCCGACGCGATGTATGGCGGTGACCCCAACAGAAAAAATTGGTGGGACTTTAGCGATTCGCGTGCCTAAATGTGGATTGTCTTTGCCTTGTCATAATCTACGAGACACTCTTAGTTAACAATATTGTAAAACAATAATTCATACAGTTTTAGTCCCAGTTTACGTTCTTTACCAGAATATTGTCCAGATTATAACCAAAGAAATATAAAATTACTTATCGCTCAACGAGGTTTTACACATCTGTCCTTGAATCTAAATCTATTTTCTCGGCAACATGTAGTTCAATATAAAATGTCATACAATTAGAAAAAAATCATCATCCATTTTATTACAAATTGTAGTCTTGACATATTTCATTGTTGAAAAAGCTCGCTTTGTTATCGCCATAGAAAGCGATAGTATTAGCACAAGTCGAACCGGTCTTCATAATGTAAATATTTGACTTTTCCTTAACACCAGCACCGACATAACTCAAAAGTGTAAGTATTTGATGAAATTGAGAATCAATCACCACAACAAGCCATTGGCTCACATATTTTTTTGGGGGCCAAGACTAAGAAAACATGGTGAAAAAAATTTGTGCCCAAAAGCTGCCCTGGACTGCAGCCTAGCGCAGCCATAACCAGGCTCCGTCCTTGATGGAAAGTATGCAATATTTCCAAAGCCTGTCCCGTGTTTCCATGGAGCAAGTTAGGTTAAATAATTAAGTAACATTCTCCTATAAATTGAGGTGGTTTGCTCTTGTAATCAGTACAGGTCAGAGAAAAAAAAATTAAGTCTAGCATTCAAGGAATTTTATTGTTGTAGTTCGTACGAGTAAATTTAATAAACGCTAATTGAAGTTTCAAGATGTTTACTCAATATACTTTTGAATGTCACTAATAAGTCATTGATATTTGATTTGTGTCTATCGTCTACCACTCGTTATCTCTCCGTTTGAATATGCTCACAAAAAACTCCAACGTAGGTAACAGCATATGATGTGGCACCAATCAAACGCTTCAATTTGTGCAACTTAAACTATCAGTATAACTCCAACTGCCACCTAATAAGCGCTGAACCTAAAACACGTTTTGAACTCCAATGCAGATTGCATTTTCAATTGAATACAATTTTTTCCAAATCAGTACCCATTTCTCAATCCCTTTCTGTCCTAATTTAGATCACAAAGGACGATTGTAAAATAGAATTGGGGTAAGGGCGATTTGGAAAATGAAAAGTTGATTGGGCTTAACGTCGGCGAGAGTGAAGTAGGAAACGGTGGCTGCGGAGGATTTCGCAAATTGAAGACAACGTGGCAGCCATCAATGTTGTTTTGCCGCTGCGTGTTGAATGACGTAGCATCATGCCCACTTCCTTCATTTTCTTCTCCTCTGTAACTTGCAAGAGGGTTTTGCTGGGATTGTCTATGGGAATTGAGAAATCTTCCCTTACTAATTTATACTTGGATTAAGTAGAAAGGCTTCAGTGGCCAATCTCAATATGGGGTAGACTTTCTATGGGTAATAATTTGTAGATTCTAAATTAGGGCAAAAGAGATTGAGAAATGGAGAGTGATTTGGGGAAATTGTGTTCAATTTCGGGAAAATTTTGCAGAAAAAGTTGATTAGTGCCACGTTAGTATAGGAGTGGGCATTTTATCCGGAACCGGCCTAGAACCTGCGGATCCGATCCAATTTCTATCACTAAATAAGCTGGATCGGTTTTAAAGAATCGAGAACCAAGCGATTACGGACCGATTCAGTTCTTAGGGACCGGTTATTGGTTCTTAGGAACCGGTTCAGGATATCCGATTTAGAATCGAAAAATTCAAATTTTTTTTTTTAATTTTCAGATTTGCATTTTTTTTTTTTTTTACTTTTCATATTTTTTTTTTACCAAATTAACTCCATTACACATTAATTCCAAAGTCAAGGAAAACCAATTAACCCACTACCTATTAGTGATGAATCCATTACGGTATTACCCAAGCCCAATAATTCATTTGCGTTGCCCATGGCCCATTTTCAAAATTACTATTGACTAATAGATCATGGACCAAAAATATGAAAATGACTAATACTTTATTCACATTTCCACGTGCAAAAGAGCAAATGCTTGCAATTTGAAAATGAAAACCAAAACTCCAGTCTCCAACGTCCGAAAATGTCAAGCCTCAAAGTGACAATTATTAAAAAAAAACAATCGGGTAGAACCAGAACCAAATCGAAACCGATGGTTCTAAATCCAGTTCTATTCCAGTTGAAAGTGGGTGGTTCTAGTTCTTTTTACAAAATACCCGAACATGAGCGGGTGGTTAGGTTCTTCCACTATCTCGAACTAAACTACCCGACCCCCACCCCTACACGTGATATACCGTTAGTCATATTAGAGTTTTCCGTCTGTATATTCAAAAGAGAGATAACGGGTGGTGGGTGGTGGGTGGTGGGTGGTGGACACAAACCAAAGATCAATGAGTTATTGGGGACATTTAAAAGTATAGTAAGTAAGTAGTTATATCTTAAAACTTTAGTGAGCGTTTATTAAATTTTTCCTAGTTCGTACAAAGGATAGAAAATTGTAGGTATGGAAAAGCTTATATTATTTTTCTGCGATACTTGAGGGTTTGGGTAGTGAAGAGATTTTGTATGATTGTATAATTTTTCATATAATAAAATATATTTGTCTTTGCTAGTTTATAATTTTTTTCTAGTATTGGAGTTTTCAACTGAAATATTTGTGTTGTTTTTCTCTATTATGTTCTATTTTTTTGACTTCTAAATATTTATCTAAACAATGATCATATGGAAAATTGAGTAATTGGTGTTAATTCCCAGCAATGATATTGAAACGTTAAGTCGTTTAGAGTGTTAGAGTACAAAGAAGATATGTCATTTGTCAAAT
The DNA here is from genome assembly GCA_023638005.1 of Forsythia suspensa. NCBI lineage: Eukaryota > Viridiplantae > Streptophyta > Magnoliopsida > Lamiales > Oleaceae > Forsythia > Forsythia suspensa. The sequence goes on from CM042673.1 coordinate 50,204,136, forward strand.
ATAATGTGAAGAAATATGATTGAAGAATCAATTTTAACTTGTGACAAATATAAGTTAGATATGTTTTGATTAAGTCCTAATTACATTAGGATTTGAAAAGAAGGCTAATCCTTGTTTTCATCAAGTATAGACAATCTAGTCAAAGTTGGAGCAGACTCGACTAATTACTTGAAAAATGTCACTAACATGTGTCTCACTTTATGAGAGGCGATTTGTTAAAACAGAGATGTACATTCTCATCGATATGAGCCGATGAACTCCACGAGAGAGCCAAATATGAGAGTTGCACTATAAATTTACGCAAGTTTGTTTGATATGACACGATAAAATTCTAAGTGTTTGTACTTTTTATAATGCGGTATGTTAATTATTTGTTTTAAAATTTTGGTTATTAAAGTTTACTAGTTTGTTCAAATATATATACTACTAGAAAGGGAGGCAATAAAGACAAAATTTTAGTGATGGACATATACATTGCTATTACCAATGGATTACCAACGACTTTCCAATGAAATAATTTAAGAAATTTACAAGTATAAAATAAATGGCGTAGTAGCGAGATTACCAACGACATATAGTCGTCATTGAGATTCCGTTGTTAAGTCGTTGCTAAATTTTATATATATATATATATATATATATATATAAAATATGAAAAATTATTGATGAACACTGTTAAGTACTAATTGTTGATGGTAAAATAAAATAAAAAATAAATGAAATGAAATTTACATACGGATATATCCGTTTGTAATATTCTATTGAAATTTACATACCAATCTATCAGTTAGTAATTTTCTAATTTCCATTAGTAATATCCTTCAAAATTAATAAATTAATATTCTATCGTTAAGTCGTTGCTAAATTTTTTTAAATATATATATATATATATATATATATATATATATATATATATAAAATATGAAAAATTATTGATGAACAACATTAAGTACTAATTGTTGATGGTAAAATAAAATAAAAATAAATGAAATGAAATTTACATACGGATATATCCGTTTGTAATATTCTATTGAAATTTACATACCAATCTATCAGTTAGTAATTTTCTAATTTCCATTAGTAATATCCTTCAAAATTAATAAATTAATATTCTATGCGTATAGTCGCGGAAGATTTGGAGTTGCTGTATGCCGCGGCAAACCGCAATTGGACCGCGGTCCAAACAACAAGAGTTTTACCTTCTTTGCAGTTCAGTCCATCAACTTTTACCTTTACGCACTTTGGTCCTTGTATTGACTATTTTATTTCAATTTCATCCTATTTTATTCGCAACCCAAGTCTTTCAACTTTTATGAGATTGCATGTAGGTCACCATTTCCAAGTTTTCATACACTTTCAGGTCCTTATTCGCCTATTTTGCTTTGTTTTTCTCAAATTCTATCGGAACTCGGGTTTTGCATAAAACAATCAAATGAACACATAATTAAGTAGAAATTTACTTAAGTGTACTTACAATCGTCTACTTTTGATAATCCGGATAAGTGTAAAATCAAACTTATCAATTAACAACAAATTAAGATTCATGATTTGTATGGTCCCTTACATGAATTATAATTAAGCGGCCAAATATGGCAATACTAATATCCAAGCGGTACATTGTGATCCAAACCGTTTGTTCACTTATTGGATGACTATATTACAATAGGCTTTTTTCGTTGAGACTAGGGGTGAGTGTTGTTATATTTGGTTTGATTCGGAGAAAATCGAATCACAACTTGAACCGAGAACCAATAGTTATATTCTAATGGAACTATTGGTTTTATCATAAATTATAATCGAACCAAATGGTCATAGTTTGGTTGGTCCAATTCTATAACCAAAATTTATAAAATAATTATGCAAATTACAATACAAATTACAACATCAATACTATTAACTATTAAAATTTAGAAAAAAATAATTAACAAAATTAGACTGGGGTTACGGTTTTCGGTTTTGGGTCTACAACCAGAATCGGTCTTTCTTGGTTCAAGGAACCAGAATCATTTGATACTTACGTAGAATCGAACCGAATCGACCAGTTTATGGTTTGGTTCTAGTTCAGTTCGATTGGTTAGGTTATTTTGCCCACCCCTAATAGAGACGATCAATTGTGTTAAGGTGTGGGGCAGAACTATAAGAGCTTGACACTTGTAATTTCGGTAGAGAAAATAAACAACTTATATAAATGAGTTTGGATTTAGTCACAAAACGCAATAAGTATATCGTGATTGATCGTCCATACCGACACTTACAGAGTGAGAGAGCGACACGATGTCAAACAACATGTGACCATTTACGAAAGTAACATTTCCAATAATCACTTCGTCGATGCAAACACAATTTAATACTGAACATGAAACGCATCATAATAATGAAGTTACGTAATTTGTTTATTAATACTAATGATCTGCTCTAGAAATAAATCTATTTCCTTAAATCATTTGATAATTTATTTGTTATCAACTATTTTCAACTAATTAAAAAGCTTTTAAATTTCAAATTTAAGGTTCAACTATTTATTTTAACCAAAATTCAATACTCCACAAATTTATCTACATTTTTCACGTAAAAATAAAATAATTAAAAATTAATCATTTTTCTATTTCTAAACCCACATTTTCTACAAATGGCCCAAAGTCCAAAACCAATTACACACGTACAGATATTGAATGTTTCAAATGGCTAAATAATTATATTTACACAGATACACGTAATACAGACATAAATTTGTAGAAAGTGCAATTATTTCTAAACCCACATTCCCACAACCATTCCCAAATCCCTCCTGAAAGTTTAAGTCATTCCTCCCAAAATTTCCCATTCCTACGCGCTAATTCTTACACATTACTTAAGAAAATTTCCCAAATCCCCGCTCATTTTCCCCATTATGTCCCAAATCCCAAAATTCTGAAAATCACAGTGTTCTCTCCATTTTGAACCCTTCCAGCCATCTACTTCTAATACGGCATACTTGAATCGAATATACCTAATAGAGTAAGATGGAGTTCCATGCCCTAGGTTCCCAGGTTGCAAGATGAGGGCGTGTTTGGCGTTTTTGATTTTGGATTCGTCTTAACAATTAAAAATTATTCAGACGATGTGTATAAACCAAAACCTTTTGAGACAAAATCCCAACAAGGGGTGTTTAAATTGAAAGATTATATTACACAACTTGAATCCAAGGGACACAAGCACATAAAGTTATTAGATTCTAAAAATGAAGAGTAAAAGACGTAAATGTAAATTCACCTATTTCTTGTGAGATAGTTGTTCGTCCCTTTTTCCATTGCCTTACTTTGCTTATATATTGATCACCATTTGCACAATTTTTGCCCATAACTGTCCATTATTTCATAACACTTCTTCTAAATAACTTCTCATTACAATCATGACCAAAATAACTTCACATAACCTCTCATGATGCTTCATTTACCTGTTAGTGATTTTACCTTGGATTGTGGGTCACGTAAGAACCGCTTCATTACCTACTCGATGCAGTTATCACCTTTCTTGTCCAAGTCTTTCTCTGCTCGCTCTATCTTTTGTATGTTTTGAGCGATTATTTTCTTAGAAAATCGCTTGATTCTCGTGTTTTGGGCTTCTCTTTTTGGACCTTTGTTTAGGTCCTTATTTTAAGAACATTTTGTTTATCAACAGGACGACTATGACTTGATCGAGACCGGCTCGAGGTCGATCTTGAGGCGTCTCTTTACTCAGAGAGGAAAATGAAGGAGTTGATGATAGGAAAATAGGTCATAATCTAGGTAGTAATGGCCATGCAGATGATTCTGGAAGAACTCTTTTAATTGTGGGTGACAATAGGTATAAATATAAACTTCATTTGGAACTCCTTAGACTCGTTCTCAGCTTGGTGCCATTGTTGATAGCCTTTCTTCTTACTAAGTGCATCTTCATTGTTAACTTCCTCGAAAGTTATTAACTCTAGATGCAAATGTAGTTTCATTAATGTTATAGCTTTTACAATTGCGGATGCAAAACTCATCCTCTTGTTCACTTTGCTATTGCTTTTACAATTGCGGGTTCATTACGACATCAACATCACGTCTTTGTAAGTGCAAATTTAAGGGCTTATTTGGGTGGGCCTTACCCTACATTTAGTTTGGTGCCAAATGACACAATAAAGTTACTATGGGAAAGATTTCAAGTAGTATACATTTGTTTTAGTGTTTACATGTGCTTATTGGCCTTAAACTTTTGTTGTTTCATTCTAATTGATGTTACCTTCATTAGCAACAATACGCTTGGCCAAAACATAAAGAAAAGCGAGGTGGTGAAGGCATGGCATATTGCCTCAACTGATAGACTCTGAGAAATATTTTGTGTGGCTCGAAAGAAGGCTAGCGAAAATAGTGGTTACGAAAATGTAACTCATTTGAAGGATTTGGACAGAGTGGTTAAGTGCGAAACCTTTGGAATGAGATTATTGAAAAACAAGTGGAACAATGAGCGATGGAAGATGAAGTCTAAGTCTAACATGATAACCGTCTAACTCTCGAAGTCAAGAACCATCACTAAGCACACTGCTTTGGTTCAATAACAATTGATGCTCACAAGCTCAAGCTGGTATTGTTTATCTTTAAATGAATCCAGATCATAGGTGATTGAAATGTTGTATAAGAGCGGTAGTTCTTTCTCTCCATTCTTTCCATTGTCTAATATCAAAATAATTGAGTTGTTAATTGTGTGCATATGATACTGACAATGAATTTGAATTAGAGTTTGAATAGGATAAAATCAGCATGCATAGCAAACACCTTATGACTAAGATTTACTTTTGTTTTGTGAAAATTTGTGTTTGGCTAATTAGAAACTTATCCATTATAATAAATAGAATTTTGTACTGCAGCTGTGTCTTTTTCCTTCTTTCTGTCAACTATATATAATCAGACTTGCTTTAGCTATCTGCTTCATGATAACACACGCATTTGATAGCTAAAGCAAGTCTGATTAGTATAATGAAACAGATTTTGAAGTAAAATTGAATTGAAAAATGGATGAAATCCCAGATTTTAAGTGATTAGCCAATTTCAGACTTGCTTTGGCTACCAATTTCAGATTTTAAAGTGAAATTGAAGTGAAAAATGGATGAAATCCTAGATTTTAAATGATTAGCCAATTTTCAGACTTGCTTTGGCTATCAATTTTAGATTTTAAAGTGAAATTGAACTAAAATTGAAGCAGATTTTGAACATAATTTCATCACCCTACACCTAATATGCTTCATGTTACCCGCATACATGATAAGTGTGGTTTATACTTATCTGGACCATCAAAAATGGACAATTGTGAAGTCTTTTAAGTAATTTTCTACTTAATTATGTGTCTATTTAATTGTTTTAGGTCAAAACCCCGAGATCGGATGGAATTGGAGAAAAACAAAGTAAAATAGGCGAAAAGGGACTGAAGGCGTACGAAAACTTGGATATGGGGATCAACTTGCAAACGTAAAAAAGTTGAAGGGCTTGGATTGCAAATAAAAAGAGGACTAAATTGAAATGAAAGAAGAAATTAGAGGACTAAATATGATAAAATCTAAAGTTGAAGGACCTGTTATGCAAATAAGATAACTAAAGAGAAGAAAAGACAAAAATATGACCAATGACCAAATAAATTACATGTCAAAATTTGGAGGACCAAGTGTGCAAATTCGGGGATTGAACCAGAATTTGGAAACATTATTTCTGTTTACCGCGGTCAACCTGCGGTTTGCAAACCGTGGTTGACCGACAACAATCTGAGACGGTAGCGTCTGGAAGTTTTTTGGACTATTTTTAATTCTAATCAGGATCTTTTTCGTTTTTTCATGTACATGAGTTTCAATTTTAGTAAAATACTATATAAAGACATAACCTAAGTCAAAATAAAGGGTTAATTCTTGGACGAACACAAGAGAAGACGGAAAAAAGAACGACCAAGATCAAGAAGATTGGAGCGGGAAAACAAAGATTTCTTGGTGCAAGATACTCAACTTTTTCTCCTATTTTATTCAAGGTCCGGTTATGTATTCGAAATTCTTCATCTTGTCTTTATTCCGAATCATGAGTAGCTAAAATTTATTGTTTGGATAAACGATATAGCCTAGTTTTAATTCTTTAATTTCGAATCTCAAGTTTTGACTTATAAATTGTTTAAGTATTTGATTTTACTTCTTCTCTTAATGCTTGGAATAACTGGCCATTATTTCATTGATCTCGTGGATTGTAATGAACTGAGAAGCAAATTATTAATCTAGATCACGTAGTAAAATCTGGCAATTGGATAAAATGTAGAGATACACTTTTATTATTGCTACGGTCTGAATTGAATTCTTAGGAGAATTAATACATCTAATTAAGGACCATTTCATTGCTAAGTTGACTTAATTAGATAGGACTAATTTGAACTCGAGAGAGGTAAATTAGGTTAAATTCGTGAATTCGACCGAATACAACTTTCTGAAACAAATCTTGAGAGGAGGAATTAGAGATGACAACTAGGTTAATTCGTTTGTCCAAACTCTTTAACCATTATTCTTTCCTAAATTCTTGTTATTTGCTTTTCCTAAATTCGTAGTTTTACTTTAAATATTCAAATCAAAATATTTCAAATTGTTTTAAATAAATTAGCATTACGATTAATTTAACTAGTATCTAAATAAAATATTCTTCGTGGGAACGATAATCCGAACTCAATAGATCCACTTTATTACTTGTTTGTGATATTGTACACTTGCAATCACATTATTTTCACAACAAATTTTTGGCGTCGTTGCCGGGGACTATTCTTATTTAATATTAGTTTAGATTAATCGTTAGTGTTAGTTTTTTTTTTATTTTTTTATTTTAATATTATTATTATTGATTTCTTTTATTATTGTTATTATTACTATTTTCTTTCTTCTTTGTCTATTTCTTTCAAATGAGCGGATACTATTCTTGCATAACTAGTTTGCATTGACAAAGTAGGTGGAGTTCTTTGTCGAGGAAAAGCGACGCATAAAGAATGAATGCCATCCAAGCAACCATCATGTATGAAAATTGTGGGGCTAACCACTCAATATCAAATTGTCTGTTATTGGCCTCTCAAGAACAGATCAATTTTGTGCTATATAATACACATCAGCTGTATAATCCAGCGATTGTCCAAGATTTTGAAATTGATGAGGGCAACATGAATTTTGAAGATTTCATCACAATGCACCAAGCTAATACAGTGAGATATGATGAAACTTTTGAAACTGATTAGGACAACATGAATTTTGGAGATTTCATTGCAATGTATCAGGCTAATACAGCGAGATATGATGAAACTTTTGAAATTGATGACGATGACTTGATCTTGGAAGATATATGGAAACTATCGGTCCCACAAAATTTTTGTCCATATTCCTACACGTTCTCAAGTGAAGTTGAAGCCAACCAATTGGAACATATGCCAAGCATTACAACAATAAGTGAAGAGCAAATGTCCAAGATTTTGGATAATAGACATGTCATCCAACCTGATGAAACATCAGCTAAAGAAGAAGAGTATGTGGAAAAAGAGAAGTTGATCATAAATGAGCAAAATAAAAAAGCGACATTTAATGATGTTTCACTTATCAAGCAATTCTCCGACTCCCGTATTTATTCTAAAATTGATTTTGTGATCAAGGAAGATGAGGAAGTTGAGGTTTTCGTAGTGGTGTTCGAACAAGGTGTTAAACTACAATTATATTTATCTGAGAAGCACAAGTTAAATTTTTGGAGGATAAACGAAAAATGGTGCAAAGTCAATAGATGCAAGCAAAGCAAGTCCTCCAAAGCACTATTTAAAGTGCCATAAAGCAGCCAGACAATAAGTCGAGCTCTAGACTGGAAATCGAGCGCTTAATGGGAGGCAACCCATTTTTCTATCTCTTTGCATTGCATGTAAAATTTTAGGACTGCATTAAGAATTAGAGCACGTTTCTCGATTTTTAGTAAATGAGTACATTTAATTATTTTTATTTATTTCGGGCTATACATCGTCATTCCAATCACAATACATCTTGATCAATTTGAAAGACCGGCGTTGTCTCCATATCTTTTGATTCGGGTTAACTCTTTCCTTTTTTATTTATTTTGCTTTCTTTTGTCACATTGAGGACAATGTGGATTTTAAGTTTGGGGGTGAGATTTTATTATTTTCATTATTGTTATGTGTGTGTGTTGTTTCAAAAAAAAAAAAATTGTTGTGTGTGTGTGTGTGTGTGTGTGTGTGTATATGATGGAGTGTGTGTATGTTGGATAGCCTTGCCGGCTTATGATGATATTATTTGAAACTGCTATCAATTCATAAATTATAACTCGGTGATGCTACTTAAAAAGTTTTTATAGACTATACTTATCCATGTAAGATATGATTAAGTGTGAGCACAATAGTCATGAGCATCACTAACTTTGGTTGGTGTATTGAATAGAATACAATGAAAGAATAGTGAACCTAAGTTGTAAAACCAAGACCACAGATTGATGACTCAATTACCTAACCGAGTTGAAAGGATAGTTTGGGGTGGTTAAACCATTGCGTGTTGTTTAGATAGGTGTTGATTCCGTGCTTGAGTAATAGTTGTGTGGAGTGTATTTGGCTACGGATGGAATCTAGGTATTGACCGAATGCTAGGAATCTAATCCCGCTTATTTATCTTGCAACAAAAAAAAAAAATGTAAGGCATTGCACTTGCATTATCTTATACCTCTCTTTAGTAGCCTAGTTGACTCGAGTGATAAAGCCCGTTGGAGTTCTCAAAACTCGGTGCCCTAAAGCCTATCGGACACAGGAGCCATCACCTAAAGCTCGATACAAGGGTCATCTAGAAAGCTTAAAGGAGTGAGGTCTTACATAAGATATATATCTATATATGATTATATAAAAAAAAAAAAAGCAAAAGAAAGATTGAGCATTTATCGCATAACTTGGGGATTTAGATTACTAGTGGGTTTGACTTACCTAGTGGAAGCTTGATGGCCAAAGCATTTAATAAAAAGGAGAATCTTCACAGATCTAGATAGCAACTGTATTGGGTAGACCTAACCAAATTTGAGCGGTAAAAGAATAAGTGTTTTGAAGGCAACTTTAGAGTTAACACCTGGGTGAGAGAATGAATATCAATATGAGAATGTGTATTCTTACGAGAGAGAAAATGAAATATTTGACCATTGGGGGATGGAATATTACCAACCTAAAAGTTTAAATTGATTGGATTGACTATGCGCACACACATATATCAATCTAGCATTGGATAAGTAAAAATTAATTTTGGTAGCATAATTTAGAAGTTTTTTATGAATTGATTGAGTTGTTTCAAAAACATGAAGCAAATACGGCAAGCTATCTACTATAGTATATTTTAATATTATTTGTTTGATTTTTTAAGTATATAGTCATGTTCGAGGACGAACAAATGTTCAAGTTTGGGGGTATTTGATAAGTGTGGTTTATACTTATCTGGACCATCAAAAGTGGACAATTGTAAGTACTTTTAAGTAATTTTCTACTTAATTATGTGTCTATTTAATTGTTTTAGGTCAAAACCCCGAGATCGGATGGAATTGGAGAAAAACAAAGCAAAATAGGCGAAAAGGGACTAAAGACGTACGAAAACTTGGATATGGGGATCAACTTGCAAACGTAAAAAAGTTGAAGGGCTTGGATTGCAAATAAAAAGAGGACTAAATTGAAATGAAAGAAGAAATTGGAGGACTAAATATGATAAAATCCAAAGTTGAAGGACCTGTGATGCAAATAAGATAACTAAAGAGGAGAAAGGACAAAAATATGACCAATGACCAAATAAATTACATGTCAAACATTGGAGGACCAAGTGTGCAAATTCGGGGATTGAACCAGAATTTGGAAACATTATTTTTGTTTACCGCGGTCCACCCGCGGTTTGCAAACATGATTGACATGACAAATGTTGACAGCGTCTGGAGGATTTTGGACTATTTTAATTCTAATCGGGGTCTTTTTCGTCTTTTTCACGCATACCTAATTTCAATTTTAGTAAAACAATATATACACACATAACCTAGGTCAAAATAAAGAGGTTAATTCTTGGGACGAACACAAGAGAAGACGGAGAAAAGAACGACGAAGAAGGCGAAGAACGACCAAGATCAAGAAGATTGGGCGGAAAACAAAGATTTCTTGGTGCAAGATACTCAACTTTTTCCCTCTTTTATTCAAGGTCCGGTTATGTATTGAAATTCTTCATCTTGTCTTTATTTGAATCATGAGTAGCTAAAATTTATTGTTTGGATGAACGATATAGCCTAGTTTTAATTCTTTAATTTCGAATCTCAAGTTTTGACTTATAAATTGTTAAGTATTTGATTTTACTTCTTCTCTTAATGCTTGGAATAACTGACCATTATTTCATTGATCTCGTGGATTGTAATGAACTGAGAAGCAAATTATTAATCTAGATCACGTAGTAAAATCTGGCAATTGGATAAAAGGTAGAGATACACTTTTATTATTGCTACGGTCTGAATTGAATTCTTAGGAGAATTAATACATCTAATTAAGGACCATTCTGACCGCCTAAGTTGACTTAATTAGATAGGACTAATTTGAACTCGAGAGAGGTAAATTAGGTTAAATTCGTGAATTCGACCGAATACAACTTTAGGAAACAAATCTTGAGAGGAGGAATTAGAGATGACAACTAGGTTAATTCGTTTGTCCAAACTCTTTAACCATTATTCTTTCCTAAATTCTTGTTATTTGCTTTTCCTAAATTCGTAGTTTTACTTTAAATATTCAAATCAAAATATTTCAAATTGTTTTAAATAAATTAGCATTACAATTAATTTAACTAGTATCTAAATAAAATAGTCTTCGTGGGAACGATAATCCAGACTCAATAGGTCCACTTGATTACTTGTTTGCGATATTGTACACTTGCAATTACATTATTTTCACAACAATACACACTTGAAAATGAAATATAAAGCCTGAAGTAAAAATGGATTCAATCCCAGATTTTAAATGATATGCGGGTAACATACCTTGGCAATTTCAATTACGAGTTTCATATCATCATTTTTCAGCAATTATATTGGTGATGCGTATGCAAAGTGCATCATCTCTATTCTTTTTTCTTTCGTTCTTTACTTAATCAATGCATCAAATAATTGCCTAGAAGTGAATGTAGGGTGCAAAAATCACGTTCAAAGAAAATTAGCTGTAATATGCAATTCCTAAATTACAATTATCTTTCAATGTAAAAATATTTTTGATCCTTTAGATAATTGTTATTACAATAACTGCTATTATGAATGTGTCAAAGAAATAATGCCCCGTTAAAAACTTCTTCCGTTGGCACTGCTTTCATTTTCGTGCTGTCCGATTTCTGTACTTTTATTTGTTAGTAGATGAGACATTATACAATGCTTATATTAAAAATAAAATTGAATGAGATGTTGAACTTGAGGCAGACCAGTATGCATGGGATGAGGTTTGATGAAGAATGTTCTAATGCTCCCATGTGGGCAAGATGAAGTGCCCACATGCTGATGTGGCAGCATGTGGGCACTTGATGATATTTTTATCATCAAGTGCCCACATGTTGCCACATCAAGATGTGGGCACTTCATCTTGCCCACATGGGGGGCATTAGATCGCCTCGAGGTTTGATTATGTTAAGTGTATTGCCAATCATGTTTCTTACTTCATCTAAATAGAAATTTATTGTTTGTTTTCAAAATGAGAAATTAGGCAAGCCACCTACTACTTTCCAATTGTTTGAACGTGTGCACCGTATATAATATGTTGCATATGGGATCGATTAGTCACAACATTAAGTTGTTTCATTATATCTTGAATGAAGTTAGGCCACTATGGAATCACCTTTATAAATGGTGCACGATATCTTGAAAGAGCAACATTTAATCTTTAACTCAATCTTTGAGTATTCATGATTTTAATCAACAAATAATATTTCATACTCATCTATTGTAATTTAATGTTCTATCTATTTTGAATATCAAGCCCTTCTCTATGCAATCTAATCCCTTAAAAGTTTGCCCTGGACCGTGTTAAAATATATATTAGAGGATTCTCATATATATTAGAAGATTGTCCCAATATATTAGTTGATTAGTTTACTTAATATAGATTAGGGTTTACCTTATTATATAAACCAGTTGTATCAGTATTTTTAATATACCGTTTGCTTAATAAGATTGATTCTTCTTTCTCCCTCTTGTTTTTCTCTTTTTAGTTTAATTTATATGATTCTTAGAACTTTCACATGGTATCAGAGAAAGTTTGATCCGACTTGGTTTAAACTTGAAATCGCTTCCGTTCTCTGGCGAGTGGCCTTGTGTCACTCGTCCGGCTAAGTATTTTTTGTTTCTTTTAGATACTGTCATCTGGCTCAGTTTGGAATTTAGAATTTGGAATTTTTCCAGTTGTTCTGTTCTGGAATTTGGTTTGTTTTGCATTTAGAGCTTGTTTGACAAAGCTTAAAAACTCATTTTGGTTTTTTTCAGCCCTAATTTTTGACTTTTCAACCCACTTTTAATATGAAAAGTCAACAATTTCAACTCAAATAAACCAATTTTGGTCAAATAAACCAAAAATTGGTTTATAAACTAGTTTATAATCTCTGTCAAACGGGCCCTTAGTATGTCCAAGTCAGTTTGAAATTTGTATAGTTGTTATGTCCTTTAATCTGGACAAACTGTCTCTCCTTTCCTTTCCCCTTCTTCTCTTCTCTGCAATTTGGTATTTGTATCAATTAATTTGGATTTAGAATTTGGTCCAGTAACCTGGAATTTGGTTGGTTTTGTTTTTGGTTAATCTGGACAATCTGTTTCTCCATTCTCATCCCCTTCTTCTCTTCTCTGCAATTTGGTATTTGCATCCATTAATTTAGATTTGGAATCTGGTCAATTTGGTTGGTTTTGCTTCTGGTTAATTTGGACAGTCTGTCTCCTCTTTCCTATCTCATTCTTCTCTTTGCATCCATTAATTTGAATTTGAAATCTAGTCCAGTAACATGGAATTTGGTTGTTTTTGTTTCCGGCTAATATGGACGGTTTGCCCCTCTTTTCTATCCTCCCTTCTCATTTTTTCTCTTATTCTTCTCTCCCATTTTTCCTTATCTCTATAATACTGGTTTTTTGTCCACTTTTGGGTGATTCTTATCTCTTTGAAGAGTAAAAAACAGTATGTTGTTTTCCGTTCTTCTACTAAAGCAGAGTATCGAGCTATGTCGTCTACTACTACTGAGATTGTGTGGTTGCCTTGGTTACTTGTCCATATGGAAAGTACATTGAGATTGACTGTTATGTTATCCGTCCATCTTCAGCACGACACTATTTCCTTACTTTTTGTTTCTTTATCATTGCAGCTTGCTGACTTTTTTACAAAGTCAAGCACGGTCTACCGTTTTTGTTTTTTGCTTGACAAACTCTCGCTGCTTACTGCTGTAGCATCATGAGTTTGAGGGGGTATGTTAGAATATATACTAGAGGATTCTCATATATATTAGAAGATTGTCCCAATATATTAGTTGATTGGTTTACTTAATATAGATTATGGTTTACCTTATTATATAAAGCAGTTGTATCAGTATTTTTAATATACCGTTTGCTTAATAAGATTGATTCTTCTTTCTCCCTCTTGTTCTTCTCTTTTTAGTTTAATTTATATGATTCTTAGAACTTTCACAAACCCATCCACAAGAAGAAAAAAATAATTAACATGTTACATCCTTAAAAAAATCATGTTACATTCTAAAAAAATAATCCTTGAGTTTGTTCTAACATGTTTTTGACCTCCTAGTCCTCCCTTTATGGAATTGTATAGAAGTTGGAAAACATAAGTTGTACAAATCACAAGAATATTTACACAAACAGTATGCTATGGTGCACTCTAGAATCATATTTGCAATTTACAGGGATAATTTTCACATGGTATAAGGTGAGTCTTAAATTTGTTTTGCAGAAAAAATATGACCTGGAAAAATATAGTTCGGATGTGTCATGACAACTTGATTTTGACATTCATGCATGGTGTGAAGCAAGTCAAGGCCTTGGTAAGGGAGGTCACGTGTATGGTATTGAAATTTTTCGTCCAGTTTCGGACAAAGTTGGCACCTCCGCTAGTTCGCATTTGTTCCATTAGATGGAAATATTTCTTTAATCACTTTGCAAGAGGAATTTCGTGGTGCTCGCGAGAAGATAGATGAACTTACACGAGAAAATAATGAATCAATACAAAAGATGGAAGATGGCTGCGTGGCGAAGAAGAAAAGCGGCGAGTTCGAACAAATCATACTTCGGATGTTGGGAGGAAAGATTAGGACAAGTGATTAGATGATTTAAGCACAATGTTCTTCAATGATTGGACATGGAAAATGGAAATTTTTTATAGACATGGAAAATGTTAATTTTTTTTATAAAAAATTTCCATTGAAAATGTTTAGAACTTTTTGCTTTTTGTATTTTTGGACAAACTGATCATGTACTGATTTTTTGGGTTTGGAGTATGACTTGATGAATATGATTTTAATGTCAAAAATTAGTATTTATTTTTGAAAGGAAAGCGAAATTGATGTAATTTTGAGCAAGTGAATTTATGAATGGATTATAAATTAGTTTATTTGATCCAAATGGTTTATTTGATCAAGAATTGTCAAAAATATCATGCTACAAAGGTAAATTTTTTGGTCAAATAATCTAGTTTATAATCCACACCAAACGGAGTGTAAATTTCATATTTATTCTTTATTGTATTTTAAATATTTTTAATTCACAAACGAATTTAGTGATGAAAGATTTTTAAATCGGTAAAAGCATGCCACCAACGAAAATCAAGGCAATGTTGCCACGATTTCTTGTAGTATATTATTATCAAAAGTGCGAGAAGATATGAGATAAAAAAAATTTGCTCGTTTTTGTTAAAGTGGAGATTGTTAGTCTATTACCTCAAAACAAAAACAAAAATGGCACCAATTCATTTTTAATTAGTGGAAAAAGATGGAATGAATTTTAACGATTCGAAGGAAGTATGCAATATTTTCAAAGCCGACCTCATGTTAATGAGAATTCTATGGAGCAATTTAGATTAATTAATTAATTAATATTCCTCCATAAATTGACTTGGTTTGTTCTTGTGTCTGAAATTAGAGAGAAAAAATTAAATCTAACATTCAAGAAATTGTCTTTCTAGTTTGTACAAAAGATAGAAAATTATAAGTATTGTAAAGCTTAAATTATTTTTCATGCGATACATAAATTTTTTGATGTTCGAAAAAAATTGTATGATTGTAACAATTTCTCATATATTAGGATATCTTTGTCATTGACAATATGTGATTTTTCTCCAGTTTTGAAATTTTCTATTTAAAATTTTTGTAATATTTTTCTTCATTATTTTATATCTTTTTGGCTTCAAATATTTATCTGTATGAGTATCGTGTAGGCAAATCGAAAAATTGGTCTTAATTCTCAACACCACCTACGTCTCGTTGAGAAACATTATTTTAAAAAAAAAAATTAGAAGCTATAACGTATCAATCATTGAAATTTCTCAAAGATTATACTCTTACACAAATATCCCTCAAAACCACAATTTATCTCTGGTTATTGTTTATCAAATATAATGTGAATCGTTCATCACTCCAAATCTCAAAGATTCGTCTAATTGATGAATTGTTTAACCAAAAATGAAACGTTGAAGAAGATATTTCACATTAAAAAAAAAACCCTCAATCACTAATTTCATGAAGGGAGGCGAAGAGAGAGAGAGAGTCGAGAGCCAAAATGTCGCAACTAACCGGCTTGGAGAAAGTGGGAGACATGTATAGGAAGCCTATAGAGATAGTAGGATCATATTAAAAACACCAATGACCAAAGTCGTGTTTCACAAAAATGCAACTTCAATTCAAGTTACTCAAAAATGTTTGTGTCACATTTTTCTCCAACAATCTTCACTTTGATACAAATATGCTAGAGTGCTTATGAGTCCGCCATTTCATGCTTCGTTTGTTCACTTATCTACAAAAATAACTAGCATCAATATCCAACAAACTCACACAATCTTTAATTTTTTTTTATAAAAAATTATCTGAGTACTTATGTCAAGTTGGAATTTTCTCAAGTCTTATTATCCATTTTAGAATAAATCTCTAACGAAATGAAATTTCATATTATCATGTTTCGATCTGTCGTAGAATGCTATTTCTACTCAAGTAGATAACACTTTGGCTGTGTGAAAATAAGACAACTTTTTGTTGTTAAAAAATGTCTCATCCGTGTAGAATATCTCTGTTCCAATCTTCCAGCAATGAGTTTTTCATGTACCCCTTCCGATACTTTAACTTAAAAGTCAGTAGCAGGCAGTGGCGGATATATTTGGGCCCAAGAAGGGGCCTAGGCCCCTGCTCAATTTAAAAAAGAAAAATAATTAAATTTACACATATCGCTTATTTGTTTGATATGTTTGTATTTAACTAATTTATTTTCAGCTTTTGATAAGTTCAAGTTAGTTCAACTTACTAAGTTTTATCTAAACAATTTCTCTAATGTTCAATTTGTATTATTTGGTGATTAACTTGATAATTATAAAGTAGATGTACGCTCCTCAATGTAGAATTTTCGAATTTGAAAAGAATCAGAGACTAGTGGCCTTACACAAAAGCTGATTGAGACACACACACACAAAAAGACTAAATTCATTTTTTGATTTATTTACTCATCAAATTGGTTTTTCTTTTATCAATTGCAAACTGCTATGGTAGAAAGTATGTTTTCAGCTATCTATATCATAAAATATCAATTGCGTAATCGGATTAGAGATGAATGGATAAATGATTGCATACATTGAAAAAAATCTTTTAATATTTGTAATGACAATGTTCTTAAACGATTTAAGATTATAAAAACTCGTGATAGACAATTTTTTATGCATAGACAATAATTCGTTTCTATTTTTAGTTTATTATTTATATAGTACCCCTCCTTGACTGAAATCTTATATCTGCCACTGGTAGCAGGGATGTATTATGGATTTGAAAGAGAATGTAACCTCCTTCACCTTTCGATTTACCTGATAATTATAGGGGAATAGAGTTTGTTTATGGCAGAGTTGCTTAAGAATAAGAATCTTTATCCTCCTTTATCATTTACACGTTTTAATAAGATAGTTATTGACATTGACTACGTCTTTATTGTTAGAATTAGAGCAGTAAATAAAATGGAGAAAAAAATAAAGAAGACAAAGATTTATACATGTTCGTCTCAATGTGAGACTAGGTCCATTTTTCATTTCTTTCTTGATATTTTCACTATAATAAATGATGATCATTGTTTACAAGAGACTAGTCATATATATACCAACTCAATAGGAGTTCCCTAATTATAAAGAAACTTTAAAGCAAACCAATTAAGATTTCCTAATTATAATGAAACTCTAATAGAACTTAATTAAGGTTTCTTAGTTATAATGAAATACTAGGAGAACCTAATTACGAGACAAAATCTCGAAAATACTTGGAGACTAATTAGGCTCCACACACCAACAATCTTCCACTTGGAGACTAATCCATCATCAACTTCTACCTCTCTGATGGTCGGTACACCTCTTCCAATCTTGATGAAGAAGACCAAGCTGAAGTTGCTCACAACTTCAGTTTCTCAATTGTAACAGTCTTTGTCAATATATATCAGTGATTTTGACTACCTTGAATCTTCTCCGGTAGCTAGGATTCCATCCTCCAAAATCGATCGATAAAGTGATAACGAATCTGTATATGCATCATCTTCGCATGATAAACATGATTCTTTGATAAGTGAATAACACTTTGACTGTCACAATACAAAACACTCTTACCATGCTTGTGACCTAAGTCTTCCAAGAAAGACTGCAACCATATCATCTCTTTGCTAGATTCGGTCACGGCAATATACTCTGTCTCAGTAGTGGAAAGAGCAACTATCTTCTGCAACTTAGATACCCAACTAACTGATGTACCACCCAATGTGTATATATATCCAGTAATACTCTTCCTACTATCAATGTCTCCAGCCATGTCAGCATCTACAAAGCCCTGTAATCCCAACCTGATTTTTTTAAACACAAGTACCTAAAAATCTACGTTATTGCCTCTCAATGTTGTTTTCCAGGATTATTCATATATCTACTCACAACTCCCACTGTATGAGCTATGTCCGGTCTCATACATACCATAGCATACATTAGACTCCCAATAGCAGATGCATAAGACACCTTGACCATGTAGGCTCGTTCGTGTTCTGTAGAAGGTTAGTCATTCATTGGATAGCTTTAAGTGACTAGTCAAAAGAGTACTAACTGGTATAGATTTATCCATCATGAATCTGCTCAGCACCTTCTTCACATACTCTTTCTGTGACAGTTTCAAGACATGTATGTCCCTGTCCCTAGTAATTCTCATACCAATGATTTGTTTTGCAGCACCCAAATCCTTCATTGTAAACTCCTTGGACAACTCATCTTTTAACTTGTCAATTTGTTGTTTGCAAGCTCCTCAAGAAGCCATTATTACCCATAAAGCTGTCAAACTTCTTATACCACTGTCTCGGAGCTTGTTTAAGGCCATACAAGCTCTTTTGAAGTCTGCACAACATTTTCTTATTTTTCTGTACTTCGTAACTTTCTGGCTGTTTCATGTAAATTTTTTCCTCTAAATCACCGTGAAGAAAAGCTGTCTTTACATCCAACTGCTCTAAGTGCAAGTCTTTTTCTGCCACTAGTCCTAATATTGTTCTGATAGTAGTTAATTTCACCAAAGGAGAGAAAATTTCAAAGTAGTCAATGCCTTCTTTTTATTGAAATCCTACAACCAGTCTTGTTTTATATCGCTTGCTGCCATCATGTTCTTCTTTTATTCGGTAAACACATTTGTTTTGCAAAGCCTTTTTTCCTTTTGGTAACTCTGTCAGTTTCCATGTCTGATTGGTCAATAATGAGTCAATTTCATCCCTCATAGTTGACTCCCACTTGATTGATTCATCAGCTTGCACGGATTCATTATAGCTTTCTGGTTCACCTCTACCAATTAATAGAATATAATGCAACACTGGAAAGTATCTTTGTGGAAGTCTAATTGTTCTGTTAGATCTCCTGAGCCAGTCACATAGGTGCTTTGATTTTTTCTGGTGCTATATTTTCTCGATCTTCGCCATTAGTTTTCTCTGCATCAATCACTGGAAGGTCTTGCAATGGAATCACCTCAGGCTTCTTAACTTCAGGATTTCTACTTGTAGAGTCTGTTGTTAATGTGTCTTTATACATAGCTGCTTCATTGAAGATTACATCTTTACTCCTGATAATCTTGCGACTTTGCTCATCCCAGAAACGATAACCAAACTCCAAATCACCATAGCCAATAAAAAATATTTGTTAGATTTGGCATCAAGTTTACTTCTAGAAGCGAGAATCAATGTAATTATAAAAAGCGAGAACCGAACACTTTTAAAAATGAAAGGTCTACCTCTTTTCCACTCCAAACTTCTTCTGATATTTTGAAGTCCAATGTTGTTGAATGACCTCTGTTGATCAAATATGCATGATGCTAACGACCCCTGCCCGAGCATCTTTGGCGATTACGCATGTAATCTCATACTTCTTGCACGCTCATTTAGAGTTCTGTTCATCCTCTCAGCTATACTATTATGTTAAGGTTTACCTAGAATAGTCCTTCTCATCTTGATCCCATTTTCAGCACAGTACATCTGAAAATTTGTATCTATGTATTCACCTCCATTATCTGAATACAAACACTTTATTTTTAAATCTGTTTCATTCTCAATCATCACTCTCCACCTCTTGAAAGCATCGAAGAAATCAAATTTCTTTTTCAAGAAATAAACCAATACTTTTCTACTTGAGTCATCAATGAAAATCACATAATAATTTAAACCTCTAAGTAAAATAACAGTTGAAGGTCCTCATACATCTGTATGAATCAATTTCAATTTTACAGCTTTTGGCTCCATTCCGATTTCAGAGAAATTAACTCTTTTTTGTTTGCCAAAAATACAGCCTTCACACAGACTATGTTCAACGGATCTAAATCCCGACAGCTTCTCTTTAGACTAAAGTACTTCATTCCCTTCTCTCTCATGTATCCAAGTCTATAGTACCACAGATTAGAATTAGCAGCTGATTCAGCAACAACAACTGTATCTCCGAGATTGGTAGTCATGTAAGGAGTTCTTCTTTTAGTTCCTCATGCAACAACCATGGCTCCTTTTGTTACTTTCCAACGGCCACCACCAAAATTCACATCATGCTTTTCATCATCAAGTTGTCTAGCAGAGATTATATTTCACATCAATTTTGGTATGTGCCTCGCTTTGTTAATTTTCCACAAAGCCCCGTTTGACATCTTCAATCTGACATCACCAATACCAATGATGTCCAAAGATTTTCCATCAGCAAGATCTATATTTCCATGATTTCCAGCAACATAGTTCTCCATGTTCTCATTGTGTGTAGTTGTGTAAAAGGAAGCCCAAAATCCAACACCCAAGAATCGATAGATATATCAACTGACAAGAGTAAAGCATCTTTTACCTCTTCAGTCGTAGCATTATTGTTCTTTTCTTCATTCTTCTTAAGTGCTCTGCAATTCATTTTCAAATGACCAAACTTGCCACAATTCCAACATTCAGCACCCCGTCCGTTTCTGAACTTGCTCCTGAAATTCTTCGACTTTCCTCTACCATTACCCTTGTTGGAATTCTTTTCATAACCGCTGCCCCTATTTTCAATAGTTAGGGCAAAATTGGATGACGAGAGTTTTCCATCATCTTTGCTATGGACTTTTTCAGCAAGAATTGTATCTCAAATATCATTGAGTTTCAATTTCGCATTCCCCATGGAATTGCTGACAACCGCTCTTAAAGACTCCCAACTATTTGGTAGTGAGGCCAAGAGAATTAGAGCACGAACCTCATCCTCAAACATAATTTCTACAGAGACCAATTGATTGACAATTATGTTGAATTTATTAAGATGCCCTACCACTGAGGCACCTTTTACCATCTTCAGATTGAATAGCTTCTTCATCAAATGAACTTTATTACACAATGAGGGCTTCTTATACTTGTAAGATAATACCGTCATCAATTCTAAAGTAGTTTTCTCCTTTGCAACGTTATGAGCCACGTTCCTCGACAATGTTAGCCAAATTACTCCCAACACCTGTTTGTCAAGAAGATTCTAGTCATCATTATTCATAGTTTCTGATTTTTTATCCAACAGCTGGTGCATTTTTTTACTGTAAAGATAATCCTCTATCTACATCTTCCATAATAAAATTTGGTGATTCCAAGTGTTGATCCTCGATCATCGCCAGCCATCGCTCTCAATCAGAACTCTCTCAAGTTCATCACTTTTTCAGATAATAATTTCTCCCAAAATAACCGTTTGATCTTGATCTTAACTGTTGGATTTGAACTTCTATGAGTTTTGAACTTGTTGTCCAAATTTCACGATGATAGAACTGCGGAGCGCTGAGATATCAACATTTGATTATTGCTGCGCTAGCTGTCCAAATTCTGCGAATTTGCTATTGTGTTGCTTTCGGATTCTCTCTCTATTTTTGGTGAGTTGGAATCTCTCCTTCATGCACTCACACACAAATTATAATCCCTAGAACTTTTCTCTGATACCAGTTGTTAGGATTAGAACAATAAATAAAATAGAGAAAAAATAAAGAACACGAAAATTTATATAGGTTCGCCTCAATGTGAGACTATGTCATGTCTTCAACCGCTGCAGTATTTTCACTATAATAAATGATGATCATTGTTACAAGAGACTAGTCATACATATACCAACCTAATAGGAGTTCCCTAATTATAATGAAATTCTAAGGCAAACCAATTAATGTTTTCTAATTATAAAGAAACTCTAAGGCACACTAATTAAAGTTTCTTAATTATAATGAAACTCTAATAGAACCTAATTAAGGTTTCCTAGTTATAATAAAATACTAGGACAATCTAATTACAAAAGACAAAATCTCGAAAACATTTGAAGACTAATTAGGCTCCACACGTTAACATTTACTAGCTGAATTATGCAAGATTTGGAGCACGATAAATCATTGTCCTTAACATTGATTTCACTCTCTCTAGATACGTAATCCAATGCAACAAGAATGTTTACGACCAGCCTCCAAAATTTTACAACATTTAGACCTAAGATACACTCTTATAACAAGTCGATACATTTAAGTATATTAAAACAATTACACCCGTACAAAAGTTTCAATTGGATCATATGGGGTCATCTCGCCTTCCCATCTTCATCATTCTTCTTCTTCTTCTTGTTGTTGTTATTATTTGTTAACATTTTATTAAAAATAGAAAAAGTGACCCATTCGGACCTCAACCACCGACACCCATGCTTCATATCTGATTGGCCTCTCTAGGCGAGCTTACCCACAACTTATCTTGAGCGGGGTTGAGTATATGTATGATATTAGACCAGGTTGATGTTGTGAATTCAAATTTTGCCATCATCATTCATAAAAATTGTATGACGTGTAATCTAGTGTATTTATAAGAGAGTGTGTTGAAATTGTGCATGTGTCAAGTTTTTTTTTTTATGAAAAATGAATCTGGCATACATGTGAAATGACATAACTATTTTTCTTGATCCTTTACAAATTACAAGAACGCCCTCAATCATTTTCAGTATTTTGTTTTCAACTTTATCGGTAAGCTCTTATGACTTATTTAGTAAAGATAATTTCACCATATACCATAAAAATAAAAAAGTTTAGAAAATATTATTTCACTTGTTTTTCTAAAAATACTGTTGTAATTGTTGTTACACTTGTTATATTTTTTACAAAAATGTGTGTCATATTTTTATATTTGTTACATTTTAAATTAAAAATATTATAAAATAATTATAAAATTTTAATATAAAATTAAATATGTGACAAAATTGACTATAGCAGGATAATGGACAATTTATATACATCTCTCTTGTTCCTCATCCAGCTTATTAAAAGATACCCTGAAACTATTCAAAGCCCAGTCTCTGGTAAAGCAAACTGCAGTGCAGTGGCACAGGCCCATGTCCCTTTCTTCTCACTCAAAACAAATTCACAGGCGTGTGAAAGAGATAGGTCAACATGGTAGCCATTCTGCTTTATTCTAGTTGAAATTCAATATTATTTTTAATTTGTAAGTATAAAATAAAATAAGTGACTTATGACAAATTTATGGGTTATCTCAGTGGTAATCAATAGAAAAGGTAAATATAATCCGTAGGTCCTCCAACTTATAAAAAAACTATTTTTTTTTGTCAAACTTGTCCTAAACTTATAAGCACTACTTATTAGCTTATTTCAACAGTAAAATGGTAATAAATAACTTATAAGCTTAACCAAACATGCTCTTCCTAAATTTCAAATTCGGACATTCAAATCCCAACCTTTAGCCTCTTTACTAGAGTTGGTACTTTAAAATAGTTTTGTACAATACCGTGTTAAAATAGCATGTGACACACACTCATCCACATTTCCTACAATGTACTTATTTACCTACAAAGAAGTTTTTAAGTTCAAAGTATATTACAATTGAAAAGACAATCGACAAAAATATCGCGTATCTTAATTTTATAATTCTATTTAATCTTTTCGTCAATCTCACGTACTAAACATGTTATAATAGAGTATGCAAGCAACTCTAACAAACTAATTTGGTATTAAAATATTGTAAATTTTAATTTCTAATATTTAGGAGGGTGTTCTCAACTCAGATTTTAAAAGATTTATTAATATTTATGAATTTAAATGGATTTCATGAATTTGAATAGAATTCCACAGAATTTATAAGATTTCAATGTAATTCTATATTTTAAATTTCAATATATTCTTATGGATTTCAAATAATTTTCATGGATTTGTGGTCTTTTTATTAAAAATAGTAATTTTACATTGTTTTTATTCTAAATAGTTCAGTAGTTGATCGCCCAACATAAATAAATATTTTTGACTAGAATTTTGGAAAGAGAGATTTTTTGGAGGAATTGAACTTGGGGAATAGATTTTGATGGATTTCAATTTGAAGAAAGAATATATGTTTCTTATGTATAAATCGTATTTTAAAAAAGTGTTTTGATGACATGGATGAACAGCTCCAATTAGTAGGCAATTATCAAATTGTGAGAAGTGATTAACGAAGCGTAACTTTCTAAGTTCAGTGAGCATGCAACAACATTTGAAAGTTTTAATAAGTAATCGAAGACGTGATTAAAAGTTCAATAATTATTGAAACGCTTAACTCGTGCCATATGGGCATCCCGTTGGTTGAGATTTATAGAATTGTGAGGAATAATTAATGGAGCGTAATTTTCCAAAATGTAGTAGGTACAAAATAGCATTTTGAAAGTTTAGTGAATGATCGAAAAAACAATTAAAAGTTCACTAATTATTGAAGCATTTAACTTCGGTTAGAACCGTGGTCTTAAAAAATGGCAATAAAATATCAATCAAACTAAACATCATCATATTTACCTGCTTTATGATTTGTGCATAAAATTTTTTTGACAATAACATATTCAACCCCCTTTTAAGTTAGTTCATTACCTAGTGAAAAGACACGTAAAAGAATTTAATGTAGTTTTTCATAGAAAGGGGTATAAGTTCTTGTAAATTCTTACGAGAGAGAGTTTTTGTCATTTTGTGTAATAACTAATTTAATAGCACGACGACTATTTTGATAATTTACTCTTAATTAAATATGAAATTAAGGAATACTAGATCTAGGATTGAATATGGTTCGATCTCGTATGATCTTTATAAAATTTGAATTGTATTGCGTATTAGTTAGAATTCTATACATGAAAATTCTTTTACATACAATGACGGACCGAATCAAACCAGAATCGATCAATTTATTTGGTCTCATCCAGATTTTCCTTTTATGTTATAGAAAAAAATGCAAAATGCAAAATATTGTGTAAATTTTTTTTTTTTTTTTTGTTTCATTTTCATACTGTCTAGTTCAATGGACAAAAGTGTAGATTGTTTTGATTACATATTAATTATTTACATTTATGTAAATTAATTTAATGGTTAATTTTATTGAGAAATTATAAAAATAATTTTAGGAATTTTACGGAGAGTTTTACTTTTATAGATTTTTAAAGTAGATACTTTTGTGTAGTTCATGAATTTTTATATATTTTCACAATATTATTGAAAGATTTTCATAGACTTCTATGGTTTTTCATTTAACGACTTTTATAGACTTTTGTAAAATTTAATTTGACTTTTATAAATTTCTATTTTTTTTATTTTTTTATTTTAAATCCTTGTATATAATTTATTGCACATTCTTGTTTTGTTGAATTATTTATTTATATCATACAATGTAAGAGCATTTACAACAGCTTATGTATATTTAAAGAGCATCTTTAGCATTTTAGAGAGTATCATTAAATTCAAAGAGCAATTTTTTTTAAACATTCCAATAGCCTCTTTATTTTACTTTTTTCAAGAAGTATTTAATATATTTCACTCTCCTCTCTTTTTTATCATATATTTCCCTTCCAATTTGTACATATTATTTAATTAAAACCAACATATCAAGTATTGAAAATTGAAATTATTTCAATACATTTAATAATAAGAGAGTGAGTTTGGCTCTCAAAATGTAGAAAGCCAAACCAACTCTCTAAATTAAAATGTTAGATTGGAGAGTTTATTGCAGCAGAATTTCAAGTGTTGACTCTTTAAATTAAAGAGTAATTTATGTTTAAAAAGTTTGTTGGAGATGTTCTAATATGATCCCAAACTGCTAATCAATAAAGCTAATAATCATTCCGTTAGTCAAAGTAACATCAAATCTGAAGTGATGCTCGTTTAATTGCAAAGGCATGCATGTTAATTCATTAACCACATAAGACCATCTCCAACCCATTTTATCAAAATAATACAACTTTTACACCATCTTATATTTAGTATCTCCAACTTATTACATCAAATCACTACAAGAAAAAGGAGCTATAGGGACGACTTTTGTCGTCCCTATAGGTGGATATGTCGTCGCTAAAGGGCTATGTCGTCCCTAATGATCGTCCCAATAAGCCCGTCCTAGTAAGTCAACAGAGACGATAATAGTCGTCCCAATATATTCACGATTTATAGCGACGACATTTATCGTCCCTATATAGCCCTTACTTGCGTCTTTTATTTTCGTCTAAATATTCGTTTCAACTTATTTATTGAGGCGACAAATTGTCGTCCCAATATATGTTTAATCTATAGGGACGACATTTGTCGTCCCTTTATATCCCATTTCCAAAGTGAATAGTAGGTCTCAAAAAACTATTGAGGCGACTATTGTCGTCCCAATAGATTAAACTATTGAGACGACACTATTGTCGTCTCTATAGGTTAATCTATTGGGACGACAATAGTCGTCCCAATAGGTTAAACTATTGGGACGACACTATGTCGTTTCTATAAGTTAAACTATTGGGGCGACTATTGTCGTCCCAATATGTTAAACTATTGAGACGACTGTTGTCGTGTCAATAGAAAAATATCTACGGGGACAAACTATTGGGACGACTATTATCGTCCCAATATCTATAGAAAAATATTAATTTTTTTTTCAAATTTATTAATTCTATTAATTATTACACTTTCAATACTAATTCAAATTATTTATTAACAATGACTTAATAGAAACATTAAATAAAATCTTTAAAACAACTGAAATAATATTAATTATATTATCATATTTTACACACAAAACAAATTGTTCCTAAAACATCATAAAAAGCGTGCACAAAAAACAAAAACTTCTAACACAAAATAACCATAATGTACAAAACAAAAGTATGTACAACTAAAAATAGATAGTCAAATGAAGACTAAAGATCAGATAAATAATCTTGATCGTTCAAAAATCTAACTCTTCTTCATGCATAGGCGACGAGGAGGTGGTGGTGGTGGTGGTGGCGGTGTCGGCGGTGAATTCCCACATGATGACTTGCAGATTACTCGTTAAAAGTGTCATAAATTCATTCATTTGATACATGTATGTCTCCATTTTGTACTTCAATGCGTTGGTTGCCCGAGTAGATTGATTTGGGCGGGTTGGTCCCCCGCAATGTCGTAGTGGACGAGTGAGAGCGGGAAGTGCCCTTAGAACCCGTCAAGCTGGCGTCGGTCCCCCCTCTCTCCCGGGACCTCAAGAACAACGTCGTGCTCGTTAAGCGCCACGCCGCTTGAGCTAGCTTGCTGCGTTTGCTCTTCCCGTTCCTCCACCATTTTTCCTTAAATAATCAAATTTTAAATATTTGTCAATTAAATGTGAAACTCAAAAATTTAATGACAATACATCACTTTGTAATAACTTTTACGTACATAATCTTGCGCAGCCCTTTCGTTCACCCACTCGCCATTTCTTTGATGGTTGACTTTGAAAGTTTCAATGACACTCGGCCCACCCCGGGTGCGGTGGTCCCATCAGTATAAGTATGCAGTATTAAATGAATAACTCAAACGTATTCCATAATTTGAAAATGAAATTATGGATGAAAAATAATATATGTTACCATATCAAAACGCGTAGCAACTATAGTTTTGACCCCGCAGCTAGTATAATTTATTTTTTTCCTGCTCACTTTGTTCGTCATTGAAATATCCTATAAAAATTAATTGAAATGAATACAATGTTAATATTAATATTTAATGGAAATTCATTTAATTAAATTCAATGAATTGTGCTTACCGTAAATTTTTGACTCGATGAGCGCTCTATGCACTTTTCCCATACATCCGCCGTCAGGCCACGGTAAGGTACGGCAATACCCTTATCTCTTATGTATGCATTCACATTGGCCTTGTACTGACGAAATCGTCGGGCCGCTGTATCTTCGATACCGTCTACAATGAGCTTGTAATCAGCCTTGGAGTAACGCCTTGGATTGACGTCGAAGAATTCCTATAGCAAATCAATCTTGTTTAAGTCATTGAAGTTAGACTTTATTAAAAGTACTTAAGGTATAAAATGACAGCTAATTCACTTACGTATACGCAGCCCGTGGCACGGGCTTTTTGTTCCTCTGGAACATTTGCCCATCTATCGAAGTAGGGGTGCACAAATTGTCTCACATGTGTCCCTACAACCCTCGATACGTATTTTTGATTCTCTCCTGTAGGTAAATAGGTCCCCTCTTGTGTATCAAAATCTATGGGGAGTGGTTTTTTCCCGTTAGACTGGAATAGTTTAACAAGATGTAACGATCTTGAAGGGCCCTGTTTTTTAGCTGCAGGCGCTACGAATCCACAAAAAAAAATGTTTTAATATGTAAATCATTTAGAATACACACTATTTACTGCCAAAAAAATTATCTTACCTATCTGGCAGTCCGCTTGTAGCCTATTTGCATGCTGATGTGGAGGCTCATCTCCACCATCCCCTCCATGGTTTAATACATCGGCCATTGTATCACGTCCTTAGCTTCAATAAGTCCTACTTAACAAGAAGCTTTGAAATCTCCTGTCTCAATGTCTCAATACAACAAAAAAATGATCAAGCAACTATCATAGCTTCAAAATGCATGTATTAGAATTTAACCATCTTTAGAAAAGATGGCATATGTGAGTAAATTAGATGAGTTAGCACTTTCAGCACAATGCACTCCTAGGCAATTAATAAACAACGTGACAAAGTGTTCTTAGTTGTTCCTATGGGGCCTCAATGTTCAAAACAAAGATTCTTAAACTATAATGAACTCAAATTAATAATATCAAAATTTATTGTTTCTTTGTTTTTATCTTTTTCCTATATGGTACCATATATATACTCATTCAAGTGCATTAATGATCTTCCTTCCGCAGCCCCAACACATAAAATAATGAAGCTGTCTTTTCTCTACTCTACCGAGCCATAGATAGATGATTTAGAGAGAGAGGCCATACCCTTGTGCCAATGAGGTCCCGACAAAGAGTCATTGAAAGGACTAAAACTAAACTTTTGAAGTCTTGAACATAGCATAAATGTTTGGTATAAATTATTTATTAGCACGGCTAGTGTGTTATCAAGATTGACTATTGACGCTGATTTGGGTTAATAATTAATAAGGTTAGAATAACACGACAAAATGGATTAGGATTTCTTGTTTACAAGCAAGTGTGTTTATAAACTCATAACAACACTCCAATCCCCACCCCCAAAAAAAATAAATAAATAAAAAAGGAAGAAATATACGAGCACCAAATTTCTTCCATAAATTCAAGCTCTACCCACTTACCTATTCATAATCATTAAAGTTCCCTAAAACAAGCAAGAACCAACAAGGAACATTTTTTCGGATCGCAAGCAAGGATCGCGATGAGATGAGAGAGGTCAATCGGGAGCAAAATTCCGAAAAACCAACTCTCTTGGCAAAATGAAGCATGCCATGAAGCTTCTGTAGTAAGTATTTACACTACCTTTTCAACAGACAACCAAGCGTTGGCAATGACAAGCCAAAGTTTTCCTATATGGTTAATTGCAAATCATCTAACTATATGGTACAAACACTTAAACATATCGATTACAAATTTCTTGAACAGTAGAGATGATAGACTCACTAAAACAAATTGATATTGAGATATTCATTTAAACCATCACTTAATGACATCTAGTTGAGAGCTAGTCCAACCTAAACAAAGTTGTCGAGCCAAGACCCTCAGACATCCAATAGGACTTCATATGACCGTCCCAAAACAAATTAATTCTAACATATGACATAGATATCAGTTGCGACAATCATTTGTTTCAAGGAATTTAAGTTCAAATGCCAATCATTCATTCTCAATCTTCTTCTTATTCAATTCTAACATATGACATAGTATACTTGAATATTTAATATTAAAAGACTTCAACATTGCATTGATGCATAATAATAAATAGATAATAAAACTCAAAATTAATCTATGATGATATGAGAAATAACACCATCGAGTCAAGCCTACCTCATTTCATACAATGTTAAAATTGTTTAAGAAGTAATTCAACTTTTATTTATTACAAACCACTTAACAACATATTACATTATACAAACATTCCAAAAGACATAAAATCACACAAACAAAACATCATTACACAAACAAAAGCGGAACAACAATGGAAATTAATTCTAACATATGACATAGTATACTTGAATATTTAATAATGTACCAAAATAAACGCATTGAAATGTCATACATTTCGAACATTTGTTGCAAATATGATATATGTATTTAGTTGTTCAAAATCGAACTTACTTGTGCCACTATCCAATACAAATTCTAAATCTGAACTTAATAATAAATAAACATGTCAAAACTTTGTCCGATTCTCAATACTCCAAACTAAACAAGGATGTTTGCGGTCCAACAAAGAAGCAAAATAGGGCACGGGCTCAGAGCTTAAGAGAAGGCAAAATGAATAAAATTCATTTAAACCAACCAATGAACATCTTTCAACTATTAATATGTTAATTGCATATTGAACACTAATGAAAATGAATGATAAAAAGATCGCTTCTATAATGAGAGAAGAAGAGAAAATGTCCGAGAATTGTAACGGATAATAAATTCATCAATCATGCTTGCAAAGAGGAAAGAAACATATCCTATAAAATTAGTCACAAAAACTAACTTCATTAATTGCATTAGTTATTGAACAATAACCAAAATAAACATGAACCAAAAGCATGAATTCTTCCTCAAGAGAAGTCCGATGAGAAACTAACGTGTTGCTGGAATCCAAACGTCGGGAGGCTGCAATATTTTCCGCCCATCAAATGTTTGGCATGAAATCATGAACCCGCGTCTTTTATATGGTTTTAGAGTGATAGATTGAGGTGATGAGTAGAGATTGGAGATGATTGTTGAGGGAGGGTTTGGTTTGAGGGACAAGATTGAAGAGATTATTTGAGAGTTTCGGAGCCAAAAGTTCAGCTGGTGCAAAAGAGTGAGAAATTGGGGAGAAATAATGATGTGTGAGGATTATGCGGGATGTTTACATTTTGTAAATTTTAGGGTTCTAAAGGGACGACTGCAGTCGTCCCTATACATTAAAAACACGAAAAAAAAAGTTGGGGCATCTGTTCGTAAAGCCATGCGATCACATGGATTTGTTACCTGCGATCGCATGGTATGAACGAAAAACATTCTGCTGAAAAATTCAGCCATTTGCGATCGCATGTTAATAAACCCATGCAATCGCAAGGTCAAAAAAATTGTTGGGGCATCTGTTCGTAAAGCCATGCGATCGCATGGATTTGTTACTTGCGATCGCATGGTATGAAGGAAAAACATTCTCTTTGAAAAATTCAAACCATTTACGATCGCATGATAATAAAACCATGCGATCGCATGGTAAAAATTTGACCGAATTCCACATTTTCGTAATTTCTCATTCATTCGATTTGGTTTCGAGATGCCCTTCAACACATGCAGAAATTTGAATTCTCTTTCGGGGTGGTTGTCCCCGAGCCCCCTTAGGGGGCTGCCCCTCGACCCCGCGACCGACCGACAGTCGATCCCGCTCCGGGGCGTTGCTCCCGAAGCGTCAAGTGGCAAACAAATTTGCCTAAACGGATTGGGTCGGGTCTTGTATATTTGGCCAAGTTGACACGGAGTCACTTGAGTTGTCAATTTCTAATTCTTAAACCAATTTCGAGGTTATCTAAAGTCTTTGAATTGTAAATGCGGCAATTTCAATTTTTTCTTATCTATAGAGAACACTAATTTCGTCTCTTTAGATGGCGCCACAATTTCATTTTCAGTTAATGTTTAATAGTTAATACAGACAATTAGTACGAAAATGTTCAAAATTAAATGACGTTATTGTAATATTTTCTTTAATTAAAATAACAAAATTAGATAATTGATGTCTAAATTTTTATTTAATAACAAAGAACTAAATAAATTACGTTATCATTATTATTTGTTTAATTTAATTAAAAAAATAGATAAATGATTGGTCATTTTTTATTTAATAACGAAAATTCTACTAAAAACAGAGTACAAGATTACAAAGTGTTGTTTGATCAATCGTCGTCACTATCATTGCTTCTATTAGCATTATCGTCATATTCGACAATTGTCATGATGCATCTCCGTGTCAGATGCCTCAACCTCACCTCCATCATCGCCCTCATCGTTATCGTCCTCGTCCTCGTCCTCGTCCTTATTATCCACCTCCTCATCGTTAATAAAATTATATTCATCTCCACTAACATTCGACGATGGACGCTCTCACCGCAGGATGATCCAATTGAATGGCATCATTGTCGACCCAGCTGCATAGTAATGTGTTCAAAATTGCCAAGATCAACAAACAATGAGAAGTTTGACGAGCTATCATCGCAATGACAAATCTATCTCGGTCGAACCGTCATTGGCGTATCCCACGTAGTACGATGATTGACTTCTTGAACCACTCGCCGCGATTATGACTACGTGATGGGTCATCAATATAGAACACTTGCCTCGCTTGTGAAGCAAGTATGAACCGGTCATCTTTGTAAGCTCTCTGCTGGTGTCAATACTTGTGATGTTGTTCTCTGTGACCTTTCTTTTTCCGTCACACTTAAACCATCTACACAAAACACCACAATTGAGAAACCGTTTATGTATGAAAGCTCAATATATCCACGAAGTCGGCCGTAAAATATGTCATCACCGGTCCCTGCAATACTCACACCACTATTTTGTGTTTTACGTCGGATATCACGATCATAAGTTAGAAATCGAACTCCGTTAACGATACATCTTTGGGTAGGAATGCTGCTTGAAAGATTTGTCCGAGACGCCAAAGATAGCAATTGCGGAGACACATCATCGGCGTTTATCCGATGTAGAGCATAAATCTATCATAATAAGATGTGAAGTCATTAACTAATCAAACATTATACTAATTATAAATGCAAACAGATTATTGTTCTACCTTCGTATGAAACCAAGGGGAAAATCGGATCTATGAAACTGGTTAACATTGGTAACTCCACAGTCTGCAATCGATCCTTGTGCTCCTTTGTTGAAGTAAAAATTACATTGAGCAATTGTTATAATAATAAAACCGTTTAATGTTAAAGATACTACAACAAATATGTACACACTCACTTTAAGTACATTTCAATCTCGGGACGGTTGTTAAGTATATAAAACTCGACTTGAGCTTGAAGATCACTTTCGAGGACAACTAAACTTCTCTTTCCTATAGGGACGACATTGGGATTTCAAAAGCAGATAGTCTGCTTTTTTGGGAACGCATAGATCGTCATTTCTCTCTCGGGTCGGTTGAATCGTGTCTCGATGTCGCCGAAATACCGTGAACAAAAAGTCAATGCTTCCTCAACAACATATCCTCGGCTATGGAACCCTCGAAGCTTCGATTGATTTCGCACATAGTCCTTTAGTTTCTTAAGATATCTCTCAAAAGGATACATCCACCTCATGTAAAGCGGGCCCACCAAGAATTGCCTCTTCGTGCAAATGCATCACAAGGTGAATCATAATGTCAAAAAAAAACCGGTGGAAAGATTTGTTCAAGCTTGCACAATATGAGGATGAGTTTTTGTTGAGCATTAACCATGTCGCTAACCTTTATCGACCTTGCACACAATTTTTTGAAAAATGTACAAAGTTCAATAATAGTGGATGAAATTGTCTTGTTTAGAAATGCTCGACACCCGACGGGCAACAATCTTTGCATGAGGATATGACAATCGTGTGACTTCAAACCAATTATTCGATTTTCATTAGGCGCAACGTTCTTTCTCAGATTCGATGCAAAACCATCGGGAAATTTGACTTTCCGTATAAAATTGCAAAACTTTTGACGATCTGCATTAATAAATGTGTACTCTGCTGCAGGCTTCATCAATCTCTCCTTATCTTCGTACAAGTGCAGCTCATGTCTGATTTTTAATTTCATCAAATCACGTCTCGCTTTTTCTGTATCCTTAGATTTATGAGGATCGCCCAATAATGTACCCAACAAACTATCACATACATTCTTTTCTACATGCATGACATCGAGATTGTGTTTCAACTCATTTGTCGACCAGTAGGGCAACTCAAAGAAAATGCTCTTCTTTCTCCAGTTTAGCTCATTCTTATCCCTTTTTCTTTTAACACCCCCATAGCTTGGGTGTTTTCCTGGTGTTCTAATTTTCACACGACTAAGTTGCTGTAGGATATCTGCACTAGTCAATTGAGGCGGTGGCCCACGTCTCTCTGTTTGTCCGTTGAAAGTACGGTCATTTCGCCAATGATGAGTACTTGGTAAGAAACGTCGATGACCCACATAATTCGTTTTTACCGATGACACGCGCGTCAAAGGTGTCTCTTCATTACAAGTTGGACATGCGTCGTAACCACGACCGCTCCACCCTGATAAACTACTACGAGCGGGAAAATCACTAAGCGTCCATAACATCGCCGCTCGCATCTCGAATATCGATTATTACTTGATACATCACGGCGTATCGATACGGATGTCCACAATTCCTTGACTCATCCACTAATGGCCGTAAAAATACATCCATATCTTTGCCTGGTGATTGGGGACCTGGGATCAAAAGGGTTAGCATTAAATTTTCTTCTTTCATACACAGCCAAGGTGGTAGATTATAAGTTACCAAAACTACCGGCCACATCTTTAAAAGACCGACTCATATTACCAAAAGGATTGAAACCATCGACGACAATCCCAAACCGAACATTTCTTATCTCACACGCAAAATCGGGGTGATTTTTGTCAAAGGCCCATAAGCTTTTCCATCCACGGGATGACCCATATCATCCTCGTCCCTCGGCGACCATGATTATGCCACCTCATTAGTTTTGCATGATATGTGTTGTTGCAAACAAACGCTTGATCTAGGGTCAATGGAAAATAACGCAACACTTTATGCGGGACATTCTTCCCGTGAGGATTTGCCAGCCTATTTGCACCCAACGACTTTCATAGCAAATGGACAAATTTCTTTATCAAGATTTTCCTTCCAAAATAACGCACAATCATTCCTACAAACATGAATAGATTCGTACCCCAATCCCAACTTCGACATTAATTTTTAGCCTCGTGAGTGAGAGTCGACAAGATTGATTTTGGGAAGGCCGATTTTAACAACTTCAATAGCCCATCTGATTTATTTGTCCACTTATTGACCACCTTCAAATGCATCACTTAGTTAAAAATTTAGGACGAGTAAGAAGATACTCACGGATACAACTCGAATGCGAGCATCGAACAAAGCGTCGTAACCTAAATTAGAAGATTTGCCGCCACGGTGAGTCATCCCGACCACATCGATAAGAACATCCGCCATCTCATCTTCTCGCAACAAGCCCTTCGTTCGTCCTTGCATATTCACAGCCCTTCCTCACTCTCCCGTGATAAATCCACCTCTCGTAGTTCTCGTAAAAACCGTGACGAAATATGTGAGACTCAACATCATCTACCAATTGCATCATCATGTTTATACATCTTTTGCATGGACATTGAATCATTCCCCTATCATTTGCTAATGGCCTCGCCATATTTATGAACGCTTTCAGACCATGCCAAAACTCTGCAGACTTTGCCTGTCTTCTATTCAACTTTATCCAACTCTTATCGATTTCCATTTCCACTTTAGAGTTGCTGCAACACCAAAAAAATAACAATAATTAAGTGTAGTATACAAGTGGTGTGAGAATGTCCTAACTCCTTGTCGCCCAATACTAATTTTAGGTGTGGGCCCTAGCCATTCGACATTGATTTGTAATTCACGAGTTGTGTTAATTTTTCTATGATTGCCTATGTTTCACGTGTAAATTTCGACAAACATCTCCTTCTATTCTCCTAAGTGTGCGCACTATTTTAAACACGATCCACACCAGGAGAATAAAATGGAGACAATACTAAAAATCATACGCAGCGATAGTCGAGGCAATTATAGGAAAATGTATGATAACACAACTCGTAACTTCTAAATCAATGTCAAACCGTCCGAACAGGACAATTCAAAGATTAGTTTGTAAACATCAAACAAACCAAAATGAGGTTGTGTGTGCTTAATAAACTAATCTTCAAACAACATTCTAAGGTTTATGAAAGTGCAATGTATTGTGAAAATAAAATAAAAGTAAAAATAAAAAGAAAACTAAATCTTAAATATATAAGTGAAATACGTAAATTTGACTAACCAATGATCTCTTGAAGACGCAACTAAGACTTTTAAACTGGGGACCTGCAAGAGAGAAAGAGATTCAAAATGGTAGAATTTGTGGATTAAGCTTGAAAGAGACTTTGAAGAAATATTGCTTCGATGGGAATTTGTAGATGGAGCTATTGGGACGACATAATGTCGTCCCAATTGCTAGAGTTGGTAGCGAGAATATCCCGCCAATATCTTTGAGGGTATTAGGACTTACGAGGACGAATATTTAAGTTATGGAGACGACAATAGTCGCCTTTGATTTCAGTAGGGACGACATACTCCGTCGTCTCTGCAGGTCTGTCACCATAGGGACGACAAATAAGTCATCCCTATAGATTACGGACCTATAGGAACGTAATTTAACACTATGGGACGACTTTAGTCGTCCCAAAGAGCTTACAAAGCGGGAAAAATTGGCGCCATTTCTTATGACCTATGGGGACAATTTTTTTTTTAGGCTATAAGGACGATATTAGTCGACTTTATTTCTTTAGAGACGATGTTCCGTGTTGTTGCTATAGGTATGTACTCTATAGGGACGACGAATAAGTCGTCTCTATAGATTATAGACCTATAGGGACGACAAATAAGTCGTCTCTATAGAGTCTGGGCCTATAGGGACGACAAATAAGTCGTCCCTATAGATTCTGGACATGTAGGAACGTACTTTAGCACTATTAGGACGACTTTAGTCGTCCCAGTAGCTTACAAAGAGGGAAAAATTGGCGCCTTTTCTTATGACCTACATGGACGAATTGTTTAGGCTATAAGGACGATATTAGTCGACTTTATTTCTTATGTACTCTATCGGGACGACAAATAAGTCGTCTCTATAGATTTTGGACCTATAGGGACGATAAATAAGTCGTCTCTATAGATTCTGGACCTATAGGGACGACAAATAAGTCATCTCTATAGATTCTAGACCTATAGGGACGACAAATAAGTGTGTTGAAACGACTTTTGTCCTTTCTATATCTATTACAATTTTTAGAGACGACATTTTATTGTCGTCCCTATATATGCCATATATAGAGACGAATTTTGTGTCGTCCCTATAGATGTCGTCCCTATAGCTCCTTTTTCTTGTAGTGAATCAAATGTTGCACCAAATCAACAGTGTACCATTTCTTTCTTTTTTTAATTATTAATAATTAATTTATTTCAAAAATTATTTAATTACATATTCTATTATTAGTAAAATTTCTAAATTAAAAATTACATTTAATTACCTAAAATATTGCATTTATTAATAATTTCCTTTTTAAAAAAAAAAAACATTACACTTAATATCACAATTAATAAAAAAATCATTTAACACTTGATTACAATTTATAAATGTTAATAAAAATAATAATCAAATTAAAATAAATATGAATAAAATTAAATCATTAAGTAATAAAAGGATGTAAAAAAATATACAGCAGAAATTAAAATTGTTGTAGTGTAAAATGAAGAACTAAATAGAAAATAATAAAACTTTAAAAATTACACCAAACAAATAAATAGTGTTGCACCAAATTTGGTGCAACACTACTGTTGTAGGCAAAATAGAGCACCAATTTGGCGTTTTAAACCAAAATGGTGCTCCATCTGAGATGCCCTAAGAGAGTAAATCTTACAAATAGTCACCAAAATTTGTATGAAATCCAAATAGTCACCAAAAATTTTAATTAATTCAGTCACTAATATAAATTGAAGCTACATGTGCAGTATCGAGTAAAAAACATTTATTCTTTGAAAAAACGAATAGGTTGAGCAAGAACGATTTGCACTATATAATTTGTAATTAAAAAAAAAGAAATTAACACTCTTGGTCTATTGCGATATTTAATGGACGCCACGAAAGATTGGAAGTTACTTTCACTAATTGAGTGACTTTTGTACATCGTTAATTAACTTCAATGACTAAATTGGTAAAAAGAACACTTTAAGAACCAACTTAAAATTTTGCACAAACTCCAATGACCATTTGTTAAACTAACTCTTGTGTGGTAAAGGATTAAAGTTCGTTAGTCCACTTTATATTTAGTATACGTCATATTGGATTGGACGTTACTTTTAAAAATTGAGTAACTATTTATATAATATTAACTAACTTTAATGGTTGATAGATCGATTTTTTTTATAGACCAACTTAAAATTTCTCAAAACCTTTAACAACCAATTTTTAAATCAACTCATTTAAGAAGTAGAACCAATTAAATTTTAATTAGAATTGCAACAAATAGTTCGGTCCCATTTGATCAACAAAATTCACTCATGTGTTAACGGGTCTCAATGGGTGGGATCCAAACTCTAGAATGCGTCTTTGGGCTTTAGGGTTTCTGAATTATTCCATATGTAGCACAAAACCCTAGACTCTTCCCCGCCTCCAAGTCCAAAATAGCCGCAAATCCTATTCACTCAAAACCCTCGTTCTGTGCTATAAATTCATCTAAACCTCTTGAGTCTTTTGAGTTCTCTATCTGCCTCTCGCTCGATGTGGGATCGCAGGAAAGTAGAATCGTGAAGAGGCTTAGATGCTCATGCTAAAAACCTAAAACTACACTGTTAGTGTCTGTTTATACAGTGAAGGTTTTAATTTTTTCCCGTTATCTCAATTCGAAAGTCATCTGCTTAATACTTAGTATCAGTTAGAAAGCTTGATTTCTTTAATATTTGTTTTCTTATAATGTGAATTTGGCTGTGATTAATTGATTATCCGCGCTTCTGAGATTAATGATCCTTGAAGTATAAACTTGAAATAATGGTTGAATTTCTTGATATGAGCCAAAACGTAATTTTATTTTTTATTTTTCATATATATATATATTAGTTTTAAGGCCGTGCGTTGCACGTCAGTGAAATCTGTAGGAAAAAATTGTATGTTGAGAATAGTTTATTGATAGGATATAATATGAAATAATAAAGTGAAAAAAAGAATATATATGTAGAATGCAAGATATATTTGTATTTTGTATTTATTTACATTAGTTGTTACATTAAATAGGTTAAAATTACATAAAATATAATTATCATATTAATAAAATTTGATGTAATGTAAAATAATTTTATATCATATATAATTTAATATAAAATTTTAGCATACATGCTAGAGTAAAAAAAATATAACTGAGTTATTCAATGACTGATGCAGATGAACAAAAAAAATAATTTTCAAGCTTGAAAGGAAAGAGAAAAAACGACTAAAACAAAACAAGATAGAGAGTGAACAAAAGTTACGCATGTGTAGGGAAAAAATAGCAAATGATTTAAAATAAAGAAAAATAAATATATAAATATTAGTTCATAAAGTTAGAGATGATATATTATATTAATTTAAAATAAAATTTAAATTTTTTTTATAATAGTTATTTTATTATAACATATTATATTAAGTTTGAGATTCACGAGTTGGTTAAAAAATAAGATCAGAAATTAAAAAAAATAAAAAAAACTTACGTGTATTACATAATTTAAATAAAAAAAGTAAACTGAAAAATGAAAAATATGCGTTGTTGAAGTTACTCGAGTAACTCGACAAACACAAAATCATGTTTGTCGAGTAACTCGATCAAAAGTGTGATACAAAATTAATCTATTCAACAGTTGAGGTAACTCGACAAACTGAAAATGGGGTTCCTCGAGTTACTCGACGAGCGAATGAAATTTAAAATTTTCATTATTTTGTTTTCTTTTTTTATTTAAATTATGTAATACATTTAAATACTTTTTTATTCTT
Source organism: Forsythia suspensa (assembly GCA_023638005.1). Classification (NCBI taxonomy): domain Eukaryota; kingdom Viridiplantae; phylum Streptophyta; class Magnoliopsida; order Lamiales; family Oleaceae; genus Forsythia; species Forsythia suspensa. Next base: position 50,244,100 of record CM042673.1, read on the forward strand.
ATGTGGGCGTGTTATTTTTCGAGGAACTTATGAATCTCAAATTTGGATTTGTCGAGTATGTTGATAAATAAAGTATATACAAAATTTTATTTAGTATATCATTTATTAGAACATAATGAAATAGAATATATAGCATATAAATTTAGTATATATCATAATGAATTAATACAATATATTATTTTTTATTTTATTTTAGCAATTACCATAACATATTATAAAAAAAAATTTATTATAATAAATTTATAGTATAATAAAATTAATTCTGTGTTGATATGTTATTAATTAATTAGTACATTATTATAATAATTTAGTAATTATAATTAATTTATTATAATATTTCAATAAATGATAGATTAAAAAAATTAATTTGATAGTAAAATAAAATATATATCATATGAATTTAATATACGTCATAATGAATTAATACAATATATTACAAATTAGTTTTTATTTTATTTTAGCAAACAATAAAATTAATTGTGTAGTAATATATTATTTGTCTAGAAATATTTAATTTTTTGAGTTATTAAATATAATTTTCCTTGGTTATTATTATAAGAATTAATACAATATATTATATTTTCTTTTATAATGATTAATTTATCTAGTAACTCGACAAATCCAAATATGAGATTCGTGAGTTGGTTAAAAAATAACATGAGAAAAAAAAAAAAATTTAGTGTATTATATAATTTAAATAAAAAAAGTAAACTGAAAATTGAAAAATATGCATTGTTGAATTCACTCGAGTAACTCGACAAATCGAAAATCACGTTTGTCGAGTTCTTCGAAGAAAAATGTGGAAAAAATTCAATATATTTAACAGTTGAAGTAACTCGATAAACTGAAAATTGGGTACCTCGAGTTACTCGACAAACGAATGAAATTTAAAATTTTCATTATTTTGTTTTCCTTTTTTATTTAAATTATGTAATACATTTAAATAATTTTTATTCTATGTTGATATATTATTAATTAATTAGTAATTTAAATAAAAAAAGTAAACTAAAAAATGAAAAATATGAAATGTTGAAGTTACTCGAGTAACTCGACAAACTCAAAATCACGTTTGTCGAGTTACTCGATTAAAAATGTGATACGAAATCAATCTATTCAATAGTTGAAGTAGCTCGACAAACTGAAAATCGAGTTGCCCGAGTTACTCGACGAATGAATGAAATCTAAAATTTTCATTTTTTTGTTTCCCTTTTTTATTTAAATGATGTCATACATTTAAATAATTTTTTATTCTTATTTAGTGGTGTTATTTTGCAAGAAACTCGTGAATCTCAAATTTGGATTTGTCGAGTACCTTGATAAATAAAGTATATAAAATTTTTTATTTAATGTATCATTTATTAGAACATAGTAAAATAGAATATATATCATATAAATTTAATATATATCATAATCAATTAATACAATATATTATATTTTATTTTATTTTAGCAATTAGTATAACATATTATAACTAAAAATTGTTATAATAAATTTATAGCATAATAAAAGCAATTATGTAGTAATATATTATTAATCAATTATTACATTATTATAATAATGTAGTGATTATAATAAATTTATTATAACAAATTCATATTAAATAGATTTCATCATAAATTATGAAAATAAATTGTAGTAAAAATTTGTTATAATAATGAATTTTTTTGTTAGAATAATTATGTCAAATTATATTACGAAAATAAATGTGTTTTTTTAATGAATAATTGTAATAAATATTTTAACGTAATTTATAATAATATTTATTACAGAAATTATAAGTATATTACATAATTTAAATAAAAAAAGAAAACAAAAAAAATGAAAAATATGTATTGTTGAAGTTATCTGAGTAACTCGACAAACTAAAAATCACGTTTGTCGAGTTACTTGATGAAAAATGTGATACAAAAGCAAAAATCATAAAACAGGAATATTTTCGTCAAATAAACTGAATAAGTAATTTTAGATTTCACTTAGTATAATTGATTTACAAATATTATAAATAAATGTGTGAATTTATGTAAAATAGTTTTTTTATATATTTGATATTTTGTGGACTTGTGTATATTATATTTTATGTTTCTCTTTATTATAAAGAAAAAATTTCTATAATATAAATTTTATGTATTTAGCATGTAGGTTATAGAGTAACTCGACAAAATTTAGTTTCAATTTGTCGAGTTGCTTGAGTAATAAATTGTAAAAGATTGTTTTGTTTTATGATTTACATTTAATTTTACTTTATAATAGCTATTTTATTATAAGATATTATATTAAGTTATAGAATATCAAATATTATTGATATAAAAGAACTGATTATTCATTATAGAGCATAACTCGACAAACTTAAAATCGAGTTTCCCGAGTTACTCGAGAAAATAATAAAATGCATAATTTTCATTTTTTTAATCTTTTTTTATTTAAATTATTTAATACATTAACTATTTTGTTTAATTTGAATTTTGTAATAGTATTATTCGAGGAATGTGTGAACATGAAATTTGGATTTGTTAACTTATTTGATAAATGAAGCACATACATATTTGTATTTAATTGATTATTTATTAGAAGATAGCAAAATAAAATATATATCATATAAATTTAATATATATCATAATCAATTAATACAATATATTATATATTCTTTTATTATGACTAATTTATCTAGTAACTTGACAAATCCAAATTTGAGATTCATGAGTTGGTTAAAAATAACATGAAAAAACTAAAAATAAAAAAATTTAAGTGTAGTACATAATTTAAATAAAAAGTAAACTAAAAATGAACAATATGCATTGTTGAAGTTACTCGAAGTAACTCGATAAACCCAAAATCAAGTTTGTCGAGTTACTCGATTAAAAATGTGATAATGAAATCAATCTATTCAATAGCTCAAGTAGCTCGACAAACCGACAATCGAGTTTTCGAGTTACTCGACGAACGAATGAAATTAAAATTTTCATTTTTTTGTTTCCCTTTTTTATTTAAATGATGTCATATATTTAAATAATTTTTTATTCTTATTTAGTGGTGTTATTTTCAAGGAACTCGTGAGTCTCAAAGTTGGATTTGTCGAGTAAGTTGATAAATAAAGCATATAAAAATTTTATTTAATGTATCATTTATTAGAACATAGTAAAATAGAATATATATCATATAAATTTAATATATATTATAATCAATTAATACAATATATTATATTTTATTTTATTTTAGCAATTAGTATAACATATTATAACTAAAAATTGTTATAATAAATTTATAGCATAATAAAAGAAATTATGTAGTAATATATTATTAATCAATTATTACATTATTATAATAATCTAGTGATTATAATAAATTTATTATAACAAATTCATACTAAATAGATTTCATCATAAATTATGAAAATAAATTGTAGTAAAAATTTGTTATAATAATGATTTTTTGTTAGAATAATTATGTCAAATTATATTATGAAAATAAATGTGTTTTTTTTAATTAATAATTGTAATAAATATTTTAACATAATTTATAATAATATTTATTACGAAATTATAAGTATATTACATAATTTAAATAAAAAAGAAAACAAAAAAAAATGAAAAATATGTATTGTTGAAGTTATCTGAGTAACTCGACAAACTAAAAATCATGTTTGTCGAGTTACTTGATGAAAAAAATGTGATATAAAAGCAAAAATCATAAAAGCAGAATATTTTAGTCAAATAAATTGAATAAGTGATTTTAGATTTCACTTAGTATAATTGATTTACAAATATTATAAATAAATGTGTGAATTTATGTAAAATAGTTTTTTTATATATTTGATATTTTGTGGACTTGTGTATATTATATTTTATGTTTCTCTTTATTGTAAAGAAAAAATTTCTATAATATAAATTTTATGTATTTAGCATGTAGGTTATAGAGTAGCTCGACAAAATTTAGTTTCAATTTGTCGAGTTGCTTAAGTAATAAATTGTAAAAGATTGTTTTGTTTTATGATTTAGATTTTATTTTACTTTATAATAGCTATTTTATTATAAGATATTATATTAAGTTATAGAATATGAAATATTATTGATATAAAAGGCGATTATTCATTATAGAGCATAACTCGACAAACTTAAAATCGAGTTTCTCGAGTTACTCGAGAAAATAATAAAATGCATAATTTTCATTTTTTTAATCTTTTTTTATTTAAATTATTTAATACATTGACTATTTTGTTTAATTTGAATGTTGTAATATTATTATTCGAGGAACGTGTGAACATGAAATTTGGATTTGTTAACTTATTTGATAAATGAAGCACATACATATTTGTATTTAATTGATTATTTATTAGAAGATAGCAAAATAAAATATATATCATATAAATTTAATATATATCATAATCAATTAATACAATATATTATATATTCTTTTATTATGACTAATTTATCTAGTAACTTGACAAATCTAAATTTGAGATTCATGAGTTGGTTAAAAAATAACATGAAAAAACTAAAAAAAAAAAAAAAAATTTAAGTGTAGTACATAATTTAAATAAAAAAAGTAAACTAAAAAATGAACAATATGCATTGTTGAAGTTACTCGAGTAACTCGATAAACCCAAAATCAAGTTTGTCGAGTTACTCGATTAAAATGTGATACTGAAATCAATCTATTCAATAGCTCAAGTAGCTCGACAAACCCGAAAATCGAGTTGTTTTGGAGTTACTCGACGAACGAATGAAATTTAAAATTTTCATTATTTTGTTTTCCTTTTTTTATTTAAATGATGTCATACATTTAAATAATTCTTTATTCTTATTTAGTGGTGTTATTTTTTCAAGAAACTCGTGAGTCTTAAATTTGGATTTGTCGAGTAAGTTGATAAATAAAACATATACAAAATTTTATATAATGTTTCATTTATTAGAATATAGTAAAATAGAATATATATCATATAAATTTAATATATATTATAATCAATTAATACAATATATTTTATTTTATTTTATTTTAGCAATTAGTATAACATATTATAACTAAAAATTGTTATAATAAATTTATAGCATAATAAAAGCAATTCTGTAGTAATATATTATTAATCAATTATTACATTATTATAATAATCTAGTGATTATAATAAATTTATTATAACAAATTCATATTAAATAGATTTCATCATAAATTATGAAAATAAATTGTAGTAAAAATTTGTTATAATAATGAATTTTTTTGTTAGAATAAATATGTCAAATTATATTACGAATATAAATGTGTTTTTTTTAATGAATAATTGTAATAAATATTTTAACGTAATTTATAATAATATTTATTACAGAAATTATAAGTATATTACATAATTTAAATAAAAAAAGAAAACAAAAAAAATGAAAAATATGCATTGTTGAAGTTACCCGAGTAACTCGACAAACTAAAAATCACGTTTGTCGAGTTACTCGATGAAAAATGTGATACAAAAGCAAAAATCATAAAACAGGAATATTTTGGTCAAATAAATTGAGTAAGTAATTTTAGATTTCACTTAGTATAATTGATCTACAAATATTATAAATAAATGTGTGAATTTATGTAAAATAGTTTTTTTATATATATGATATGTTGTGGACTTGTGTATATTATATTTTATGTTTCTCTTTATTGTAAAGAAAAATTTTCTATAATATAAATTTTATGTATTTAGCATGTAGGTTATAGAGTAACTCGACAAAACTTAGTTTCAATTTGTCGAGTTGCTTGAGTAATAAATTGTGAAAGATTGTTTTGTTTTATGATTTACATTTAATTTTATTTTATAATAGCTATTTTATTATAACATATTATATTAAGTTATAGAATATGAAATATTATTGATATAAAAGAACCGATTATTCATTATCTGAACATAACTCGAGAAACTTAAAATCGAGTTTCCCGAGTTAGTTGAGAAAACAATAAAATGCATAATTTTCATTTTTTTAATCTTTTTTTACTTAAATGATTTAATATATTGAATATTTTGTTTAATTTGAATGTTGTAATATTATTATTCGAGAACGTGTGAACATGAAATTTGGATTTGTTAACTTATTTGATAAATGAAGCACATACATATTTTTATTTAATTGATTATTTATTAGAACATAGCAAAATAAAATATATATCATATAAATTTAAAATATATCATAATCAATTAATACAATATATTATATATTCTTTTATTATGATTAATTTATTTAGTAATTTCGACAAATCCAATTTTGAGATTCACGAGTTGGTTAAAAATAACATGAAAAAACTAAAAATAAAAAAAAATTTAAGTGTAGTACATATTTTAAATAAAAAAAGTAAACAAAAAAATGAAAAATATGCATTGTTGAAGTTACTCGAGTAACTCGACAGACCTAAAATCATGTTTGTCGAGTTACCCGATTAAATATGTGATACCAAATCAATCTATTCAATAGCTCAAGCAGCTCGATAAACTGAAAATCGAGTTGGCCGAGTTACTCGATGAACGAATGAAATTTAACATTTTCATTATTTTGTGTTCCTTTTTTATTTAAATTATGTAATACATTTAAATAATTCTTTATTCTTATTTTGTGGTGTTATTTTTCAAGAGACCCGTGAGGCTCAAATTTGGATTTGTCGAGTAACTTGATAAATAAAGCATATACAAAATTTTATTTAGTGTATCATTTATTAGAACATAGTAAAATAGAATATATATCATATACATTCAATATATATCATAATCGATTAATACAATATATTTTATTTTATTTTATCTTAGCAATTAGTATAACATATTATAACTAAAAATTGTTATAATAAATTTATAGCATAATAAAAGCAATTTCAGTAGTAATATATTAGTAATCAATGATTACATTATTATAATAATATAGTGATTATAATGAATTTATTATAAGAAATTGATATTAAATAGATTTCATCATAAATTATGAAAAGAAATTGTAGTAAAAATTTGTTATAATAATGAATTTTTTTTTGTTAGAATAATTATGTGAAATTATATCACGAAAATAAATATGTTTTTTTTAATTAATAATTATAATAAATATTTTAACATAATTTATAATAATATTTATTACAAAAATTATAAGTATATTACATAATTTAAATAAGAAAAGAAAACAAAAAAATTAGAAAATATGGATAATTGAAGTTATTCGAGTAACTCGACAAACTAAAATCATCACGTTTGTCGAAAGTGACGCCGATGAAAAGTGTGATATAAAAGCAAACAACTATCATATAAGATAATGATATAACACATTTTATATCATAAAATTTATTACATATTTATTTATAATTTTTTTCATAAATATTAATATAAATTTTGTTATGAGTAATATTATAATTAATAATTATAAAGGAAACATGATTTTCATAATATAATTACCCATGGTTATTATTATAAGCATTAATGCAATATATTATATTTTCTTTTATAATGATTAATTTATCTAATAAGTCGACAAATCCAAATCTGAGATTCATGAGTTGGTTAAAAATAACATGACAAAATAAAAAAAAAAAAAAATTAAGTGTATTACATAATTTAAATAAAAAAAGTAGACTTGGAAAATGAATAATATGCATTGTTGAAGTTACTCGAGTAACTCGACAAACCCAAAATCATGTTTGTCAAGTTACTCGATGAAAAATGTGGTACAAAATCAATCTATTCAACAGTTCAAGTAACTCGACAAACTGAAAATTGGGTTCCTCGAGTTACTCGATGAACGAATGAAATTTTAAATTGTAATTATGTTGTTTTCCTTTTTTATTTAAATTATGTAATACATTTAAATAATTTTTTATTCTTATGTTGTCGTGTTATTTTTTGAGGAACTCGTGAATCTCAAATTTGGATGTGTCGAGTAACTTGATGAATAAAGCATATACAAAATTTTATTTAGTGTATCATTTATTAGAACATAGTGAAATAGAATATATATCATATAAATTTAATATATATCATAATGAATGAATACAATATATTATTTTGTATTTTATTTTAGCAATTACCATAAGATATTATCAAACAAAAATTATTATAATAAATTTATGGTATAATAAAATTAATTCTGTATTAATATATTATTAATTAATTACTACATTATTATAATAATTTAGTAATTATAATAAATTTGCTACAACAAATTTATATTAAATAAATTTTTTTATAAATTATTATAAAATTTATTACATATTTATTTATAAGTTGTTTTCATAAATATTAATATAAATTTTGTTATAAAGAATATTATAATTAGTGTAATAAGTAAAAATAATTATTATAACACATTTTTACTGCACTGTGTTTTTATATTTGATAAAATGAAATATAATATATTATTTTAATTTAAAATAATATATAATTTTTTTATATGATAGCTATTTTATTATAAGATATTATATTAAGTTATAGAATCTCAAATATTATTCATGTAAAAGAACTCATTATTCATTTTATTGCGTAACTCGACAAACTTAAAATCGAGTTTCCCGAGTTACTCGATAAACTAATGAAATGCATATGTTTCATTATTTTAATTTTTATTTATTTATATTATTTAATACACTGACTATTTTGTTTAATTTGTATGTTGTAATGTTTTGATTCGAGGAACTCGTCAATATGAAATTTGCATTTGTTAACTTACTTAACAAACGAAGCACACACATAATTGTATTTAATTGATCATCTATTAGAACATAGTAAGATAAAATATATATCATAATGAACTAATACTATATATTAGATTTTCTTTTATTTTTTCGATTCTGTAATGTATTATAATTAAAAATAATTATAATAAATTTATAGCATAATAAAAGTAATTCTGTATTAATAAAAGTAATCGAGTAACTTGACAAACTCAAAATCGAGTTTCTCGAGTTAATTGACAAACTAATGAAATGTATATTTTTCATTTATTTTATTTTCTTTTTTAGTTAAATTATTTAATACATTTACTATTTTGTTTACTTTGTATTTTGTCATGCTATTTTTTGAGCAACTCCTGAAAATGGAATTTGGATTCATCAATTTACTTGATAAACTATGTTTATTTTAATTTATCATTTATTAAAACATAGTAAAATTAAATATATATTATATAAATTTAATATATATCATATTGAATTAATACAATATATTATATTTTAATATATTTTATCTTAGCAATTATTATAACCTTTTATAATAAAAAATTATTGTAATAAATTTATAGCATAATAAAAATAATTGTGTAGTAATATATTATTTGTTTAGAAATATGTAATATTTTGAGTTATTAAATATAATTTTCCATGGTTATTATTATAAGCATGAAATATATTTCCTAATTGTTTATGGGATTGACGTGTTCGAGTAGCACGAAATTCTCGGTTTTTTAGTTTGTGGAGTTACTTGACAAAGCAAATATATGCAACATATTTGTATTAGATTTATTAATTATGAGAATACACCGTGAAAAAAAATGTATTATAACAATTCTATATATTTATTAGAATAACTATGTCAAATTATATGATGAAAATCATTGTTAGTTTTATAATTAATACTTTTTGTATTTGTGTATTTTTTATTTTAGGTGTAAAATAAATGAGATATTTAATATGTGACCTTATTTAACACGCTATATTTACCAATACATGAAGTAATTCTATTAATATATTCAAAATTATGCTTTAACGTATTTTATATTAAGATATACATAAAATAAGTTTGTATAGGAAAATATAAAATAAAAGAGAAATTAGATAAAAGTAAAAAAGATGTCAAACCCTAGTTTTAATGTTGGACACGTGTAAGTGAAAAAGCATTAATTGTCATTTAATGGACCATTGAATCTGTCTAAACCGGCAATTCTTTTTTCACCGTCAATGTTGCATAAACAGTATTCTGTATTTCAGTTTGTAGAGGTTTGAAGGAGGCACGATTTTTGTTTGCAAAAAAATTGTATTTTCGGCGGTATTTTTTTTAGCACATCATAACATCATCTTCATAAGGTATGTATTTTTATTTTGTATGAAGCTATAAAATGTGAATAACGTTTTATGTCAATTAATGTGTAGATATCAGTTATATATATACAAATCATTGTATATACAATATGTATTTAGATTATGTAGTTTATTTTTATATTTGTGGTAGAAGTTGGCATATATATTTATTAGAATAACTATGTCAAATTATATGATGAAAATAATTGTTAGTTTTAGAATTAATAATTTTTGTATTTGTGTATGTTTTATTTTAGGTTTTAAATAAATGGGACATTTAATATGTGACCTTATTTAGCACACTATTTTGACTAATACAGTAAGTAATTCTATTAACATATTCAAAAAAATGCTCTAACATATTTTATATTAAGATATACATATAATAAGTTTGTATGGGAAAATATAAAATAAAAGAGAAATTAGATAAAAGTCAAAAAGGTGTCGAACTCTAGTTTTCATGTTGGACACGTGTAAGTGGAAAAGTATTAAATGTCATTTAATGGGCCATTGAATCTGTCTAAACCGGCAATTCTTTTTTCAACGTGAATTTTGCAAAAACAGTATTGTGCATTTTATTTTCTAGAGGTTTGAAGAAGTCACGATTTTTGTTTGCAAAGAAATTGTATTTTGGGCGCCTTGTTTTTTAGAACATCATAACATCATCTTCATAAGGTATGTATTTTTATTTTGTATGAAAATATGAAATGTGAATAATGTTTTATGTCATTTAATGTGTAGATATAATTATATATATACAAATCATTGTTATATAAGTTTATGTATTCTATTATATATACACTATGTCTTTAGATTATGTAGTTTATTCTTATATTTGTGGTATAAGTTGGCTGATGAGTATGATGATAAATCTTTTTCAGATATGGATGTTGAGTACGTGGTGAGTGAGAATCGCAGATTTGGTGGAGTAATTACACAGATTAGTAATTTTACATATGTTGATGTTATAATGGAAAATTATAATGAGGACCAGATTCAGAAATTTAGGAATAGTTGTTTTGCACACTTTGAATATTTTTATGGTAGGAGATGTCAGTTTAGTGGCAAGTTGGTACATGAATTTTTGTTGAATACTATGCATACGAATAAGGCAAATGAGGTTTGGTTTAAAATAAAAGGTCAGTTATGTAGATTTGGAATGCAGGAGTACTCTTTGATAACAGGATTATTGTTCCATAATAATGATGACAATCTTAGTACAATAAGAGCTTTGGCGAGACATAGAATTCGCAGAAAGTGGTTCAACAATTTTGCACATATATCCCTAAATGAGCTTGAGAATGTTTTTATTAATGGTGATAATGAGGAAGATAAGTATAAGTTAGGGTTGGCATTATTAATCGAAGGAGTTATTAGGCCTATGGAGAGGAAGAAAATAAATATAGAGACATTGTCTTTAGTAGATAACTTGGATGTCTCATTATGAATATCCATGGGGACGACATTCATATTTCACACTTCTTCGTTCTTTGTTGACTTCTTGGGAGGCGTGCGTTGAAGTGTATTGATAGTATGGCTGCGATTGCAAAATATATCATATATGGTTGCCCCTTGTGTTTCGGGTAAATACATATAATTATTTTAATATTTATTTAATGTGCCATAAATATATTATGTTGGTCATGACTTAGTTTTGGTTATTTTGTCTATAGATATGGATTTATGAGACATGCCGTGAAGTTGGTGAAAGATTTGCTCAAAAAGTACATGATACGTTTCCACGTATTATGGCCCGGGATGCACAACATCGCGTTGGGAAAAAAGAGTTGGATGTATTTTTGCAATCAAGCGAGGTGTGTGAAAAAAAATTTTGTTATGTAGAAGAAATATTTAATAGTTATGAAAGTGATGTTTTTTTTTTTCTATAGTTTATAGATGCGTGTTTTGCCAATACTTGAACCAAGCTGCGAGAAGAGATAGAACAACCATATCACGTACACAATGGTCTTAATAGAGGATGTAGGAGATGTACGAGTTGATGTAGTTGTTCAAAATTTTTGCATGAGGTCCAAGAAATTGATGAAATTGGGCAAGGAATAGAACCATTTGAGCCTCACAATACTGATTGGCCCGGATGTTGTAGAAGCATATGGAAATATTGTGCATGGGGCTGAAGAGTTTTATGAAGGTGATGAACAAATTGAACAAGTTGGGGAAGAAAATCTTGGTGGAAATGAGGGCTGGTCTCCATATATAGTTGTGGAAGAACCTGTAAATAATTGGCCTTCACAAAATGTGGATGAAGGGGAGCAAGGTTATGTGGATGAAGGGGAGCAAGGTTATGAGTATGATCATAATGATGATTATGCTACAAATGAACTGGTACAATCATTATTTGATGATCAAAGAGTGTATATTGGTGATCAGTTTGGTAGTACAAGGGATGAACAAAGAGATTATTTTGATTATCAGTTGGGTAATTTTAGAGATGAACAACGGGATTATATTGATAATCAAGTTCGTAATATGGTTGATGCTCAACGTTCATACTTTGATGAGCAGTTGGCAAGTACAAGAGATGATTTGATCTTGTTGTTTGAATCGGATGGAATCATCTATATCTAGGAGTAGTGAAAAATATTTTGATGAAAAAAAAAGAGATGCAAGAATATATTGATACGAAGTTGGTGGCTTTTGAGGTTGAACATAGTAACATGATTGGTAGTTTACGTGAAGACCTTTGTTCAAAGATTGAAAGTTCTACTTTGAAGATTCAAGACATCTTTGAAGGGACATTGGCGAGAAAAGCACACGATTGTAGGAGTCATACAATAAAACATTTGGCTGCTCCTGTGAAGCAAAGAGTGGATGATAAAGATAAGGACAACAAGGAAAGTGCGTCTTTGTCATCTAGTTCTATTGACATTCTTATACTGTGTGATATTGATGAGGAAAGACAAGTTGAATTTCTTCGTTGGATGCATAAATCAAAGGATCAGTAAGTTTGAATTTTGTATCTGGTTATTTATTATATATATGTTATGTTTTTATGGTATTTATAATAATTTTACTATTATAGAGATGTTGTCCGGTTGCGTGGTGGGGGTGGTGGCATTAGATTGACAAAGCAAAAGCTAGAATATATTGGGAATCCTGAATATATACTGGCAGCTGAGGTATGTGCAATTTCTATTTGTTGATCTCTTATGTCTATTGTGAGGTGTTAAAAATACATTATTAAGATAATTTTTTTTTATAGGATATGGATAATGCCATGTTTTTGCTCAAAAAAAGAACAGCAAATTTTAGAGACATATTCTCATTAAGATATGGAATTCTAGACAGCGGATTTGGATTATTTGTTCGAGCTATTGGTTCGAAAATTTTGGATTCTACAGGACAATTGATGCGTAAAGTTCCGGTTTCTTACCATGGTTGTATGGAAAGATATGCAAATGGTTCCATTCCTAGAAGTTTTGGTAAAAGTTGGAAAAATTGTGATCATATATTGTGGCCGGATATTATTGATGATAAACATTGAGTCCTTTTTGATGTTGATCTATTGGGTTGGAGGCTGACAGTCTATGATAACAATTACCACTTTTATGATGAAGCAATATTATATCGACATGTTGTTCCTGCTATACATATCATTCCAGATATTATTCAAAAATATGTGGTTGCTGATCGGGCAAGGATCTTGGGAAAAAGATAATTCAGCCGCTTGAATATTATAGGAAGTCATACATTGACATACCACAATCTATTCGATATAGGTAAGGAATTAAAATAAATGTTTGTATTTGTAATCATATTTATATATATTCACAAGGTTTTTAATGATACTTGTAGTGATAGTGGCATATTTGTTATCAAATATGTTGAGTGCCTTCTACGTCGGAATACCTATTGATCTTTGTCGAATTGGGGAAAATAGATTTGTATAGAGGAAAGCTTGTAATAGATTTCTTTTACAATTTTTTTTTTTTGTCCCGAATCAACGAAATGAATAGATATGATGTTTGTGTACTGAAACGAGAACTGTTTTCTCATTTCTATTTTATTCATTGTAGTTATGGGTTGACATTGTACATAGTGTAAAATATGTTGGTTTTATTTCATTGTTTGTGCAAGTTTATTAGTTTATGCAGTAAATTTTCGTTTTAGTATAACATTTTGAGTTTAAATTGGTGCCGGTTTTCTTTTTTTCAGATGAAGAAGAGAAAAAATATTTATTGTGTGTTATGATTTAATATGAGTAGATGAATTCATAAGTTATGTTATTCATTTTGTAAGAGATACATATATTTGTATGTTATGAATTTTTACCTATTCAAGTCTTATAAATTTTTTGTTATTGTTGACTTTTATTGTGGGTGTGGGTTTTTTTTTTTTTTTTTATAGTAAAATGAATTGAATTTAGAAAGGTATTGATTAAGATTTTATCCAATTAGAATTCTAGAATCTTTAATTAATTAATTAAATTGATTAAGCCGAAGTGTTAAGATTTTTTTTCCCGACAACGTTTTGTTTTTTTCCAATAACTTGACTAATAATTTAAATATAACAAATACAAAAGAAAAAAAAAGAAAAAAAAATTAAGGTTGTCGAGTTAACTACCTTGACAACATTGGTAGGTCAATTTTTTTTTTTTTAATTTATATAAATAAAATTTAACATAAACAAAAAAAATAAAAAAATTTAAAAATTATCTAGGTTGTTGTTCAATAATAAATAAAATTTAACAAATGTGAAAGATGTGGTTGAGTAATTACTCGATGGCCATGTTGTGATATATGGTTGTGAAGTTACTTCTCAATTTTTTTTGTTATTTTTTTTACTTTCTATTTAATTTTGTTTGAAACATAGTTGATTAAATGAAATGAAATTTAACAAATACGAAAAAAAATTAAAAAAATCTTATGGTGCATTTGCTTGTAATACATTTTTCATGAAAAAAACTTTTTTTCCACCTATTTTCCAACTAAATGTATTTGATAACCACATTTTTCCATGGAAAAAACTTTTTCTCACTTATTTTTCAATTACGCGTTTGATTGATTTGTAGTAAACGTTTTCTCATTTACATTAAAAAAGCGACATTTTATTTTTATTGTTTAATTGTTTTTATTATAGTGAGTTGCTCAAGAATTTTTCCAAGTAACTTGGCAAACTTTAATCAAGTAACTCGGCAAACTTTAATCAGTGACTATTTGACTCGACAAAGTTTGTCGAGTTGAATAGTAAGTGGAAGAATCCCCATAGAAAAAAAAACTAACATTTTCCTTTAACAATAAAAGACTATCTATGTGGAAAACGTTTGCCGAGCTATGGAATGGGAAATTTTAAATATTGGGCAAGCATTTGGTCTAGTTAATTGACGGAGACAGAAAAAAACAAAATAATTTTAATGTATTATTTAGTATAATATACTACAGTAAGCAGAAAATTATAATAAAGTAAATATTATATAAATATAATATGTATCATAATGAACTAATACAATATATTATATTTTCTTTTCTTTTAGAAATTACTATTACATACTACAATAAACAATTATTATAATAAATTTATAACATAACAAAATTAATTTTGTACTATTAGATTATTAATCAATTATAATAATTTAATGAGTGTAATCAATTTATTATAACAAATTGATATTAAATAATTTTTTTATAAATTGTTATAAAATTTATTAAATTTTATTTATAAATTGTCTTCATGAATATTAATATAAATTTTGTTATAAAGAATATTATAAATAGTAATTATAAATAAAAATGATTTCCATAATATAATTTCATATAATTATTGTAATAAATAAAAATAATTATTATCACAAATTTTACTCCAATTGTGTTTTTATATTTCATAAAATTAGATATGATATATTATATTAATTTAAAATAATATATAAATTTTTTTTATAATAGCTAATTTATTATAACATATTATATTAGGTTATAGAATATGAAATATTATTGATATAAAAGAACTCATTATTCATTGTAGAGCATAACTCGACAAAGTTAAAATCGAGTTTCCGAGTTACTCAAGAAACTAATGAAATGCATAATTTTTATTTTTTTAAGCTTATTTTATTTAAATTATTTAATACATTGACTATTTTGTTTAATTTGAATGTTGTAATATTATTATTCGAGGAACGTGTAAACATGAAATTTGGATTTGTTAACTTATTTGATAAATGAAGCACATACATAATTGTATTTAATTGATTATTTATTAGAATATAGCAAAATAAAATATATATTATATAAATTTAATATATATCCTAATCAATCAATACAATATATTATATATTGTTTTATTATGATTAATTTATCTAGTAACTCGACAAATCTAAATTTGAGTTCCTCGAGTTGGTTAAAAAATAACACGACAAAACTAAAAAATAAAAAAATTTAAGTGTATTACATAATTTAAATACAAAAAGTAAACTATAAAATGAGAAATATGTATTGTTGAAGTTACTCGAGTAACTCGACAAACCCAAAATCATGTTTGTCGAGTTACTCGATGAAAAATGTGATACAAAAGCAAAAATCATAAAACATGAATATTTTCGTCAAATAAATTGAATAAGTAATTATAGATTTCAATTAGTATAATTGATTTCTGAGATATTATAAATAAATGTGTGAATTTATGTAAAATAGTTTTTCTATATATTTGATATTTTGTGGACTTGTGTATATTATATTTTACGTTTCTCTTTATTGTAAACAGAAAATTTCTATAATATAAAATAGATGTATTTAGCATGTAGGTTATAGAGTAACTCGACAAAATTTATTTTTGATTTGTCGAGTTGCTTAAGTAATAAATTGTAAAAGATTGTTTTGTTTTATGATTTAGATTTTATTTTATTTTATAATAGCTATTTTATTATAACATATTATATTAAGTTATAGAATATGAAATATTATTGATATAAAAGAACTGATTATTCATTGTAGAGCATAACTCGACAAAGTTAAAATCGAGTTTCCCGAGTTACTCGAGCCAATAATAAAATGCATAATGTTCATTTTTTTAATCTTTTTTTATTTAAATTATTTAATACATTGACTATTTTGTTTAATTTGAATGTTGTAATATTATTATTCGAGGAATGTGTCAACATGAAATTTGGATTTGTTAACTTATTTGATAAATGAAGCACATACATATTTGTATTTAATTGATTATTTATTAGAAGATAGCAAAAAAAAAAATATATCATATAAATTTAATATATATCATAATCAATTAATACAATATATTATATATTCTTTTATTATGACTAATTTATCTAGTAACTTGACAAATCCAAATTTGAGATTCATGAGTTGGTTAAAAAATAACATGAAAAAACTAAAAAATAAAAAAATTTAAGTGTAGTACATAATTTAAATAAAAAAAGTAAACTAAAAAATGAACAATATGCATTGTTGAAGTTACTCGAGTAACTCGATAAACTCAAAATCAAGTTTGTCGAGTTACTCGATTAAAAATGTGATACGAAATCAATCTATTCACACTACAAAAAAATACCCATTTTGCGACAAAAAAATGTTGTCGCTTAAATAGAGATTTTGTCGCACAAATAATTTAGCAACAACAAGCTGTTTGTTGCGGGCATTGTCGCGCTATGAGCGCCATAGAATGTATTCTCGCGACAACTATTAGCCGGTTGTCGCATAAGCAAACTTGTAACATATTTTGTTTGTCATAAAACGAAAGAAATAGCAACAACATATTTGTCGCCATAATGTCGTTGCAATACATAGATGTCGTGTGAAAACTAAAAGGGCAACAAGTCAATTTGTCATAACGTTTGTTCCAAAAAAAAATTTGCAAGAAGAAATGTTTGTTTGAAAACTATTTTAAAAGTATAACGTTTGTCACCTATTCTATTTTGTAACAAAACATACTTGTAGTAATATATATTTTATAAGGTCATGTTTGTCGCGTAATTTATTTTGCAATGAGATTGCTTCGTTGTATAATATATTATAAGATATTTAATGTTTGTAGTATAATTTATTATGTAACAAGTTTTGTGTGTAGTTAAATTCATTCACCAACATAGAAAGTTTGTCGCATCAACATTTGTGCAACGATGTATAGTTGTCGCCTAATTTATTTTGTAACTCTTAATATATGTCGCGTATTATATTTTACAACATATAAAATTGTTACAAATATTATTTCATGGCAATTAATATTCGTTTATATGACAGGTTGAGTTTGAAGTTGAATATATTCTGCAACACAGAGAATTTGTCGCGTATCAATGTATAGTTGTTGCGTAATTTATTTTATCTTTACTTATATATGTCGTGAATTCTATTTTACAACAAATAAAATTGTTTCAAATACTATTTTATGACAATGCATATTTGTTTACGTGACAATTTGTGTTTGTCGTTGAATTTATTTGACAACACAGAAAATTTGTCGCATCAACATTTGTGCAACGCTCTATAATTGTTACGCAATTTATTTTGTAATTGTTTATATACATCACGTATTCCATTTAACATGTAAATATCATTTTGTGAAAATATGAATTTTCATTGCATAATACTTTCAAGTTTCAACGACGATGAATTTTCAATTTATTGCATCACAGTAGAATTATTATTAAGATACACATTTATTTGAAAAATGTAACTTACATCATTAAAGCTTGTACAATTAATCAAATATAAATAATATTATTATCTTAAAATTGTAAGACTAAAGCTTGTGAAGATAGTGCCATAGCAATCCTCAATCTCTCATCGACTCTTAATAGATGTATCATCTGTGCTAGAATCTACATAGAAAAAGGAAAACATGTAAATAATCATTAAAATACAAAATATAAAGACATTTCGAAATAAAAAAATATAAATAAACAAAAAATATATAAAAATATATTTTACTTACCAATGTCACTATCATCTTTACTACATCGCATCCAACTCCTATCCATCGTGTATATTAGTGTATTCACTTAAAGAAAATAAGCTAATGAAATGGATATTCGTAGGTTAGATTCTTTACAACACGTTTGGTTTAGTGCCATTAGTTAACTACCACGTTCCCTTCACGAATGTATAAAACTCATGAAACAAATTATAATAGTCAACAAAAATTTAACACATGCATTATCTAATCAACCAAAAATAGGAAAAAGTGGAATGGCACAAATTATTAATCAACACAGAGTATAAAAGAAACCAAAAATAAAATAAAAGAAATCATGTAATAGGTTATTTAAATGTACCTGATGAGAATCTTCAAAATCAAAACTTAACTAGATTCCTTTAGGCAACTTCTGTTGTATTTGATATAACTTCTGATCATGCCTAGTGCTGTGAAATCGAATACAGTGCACAATAAAAATTAGAAGCAAGATATTTCCTATGATAACACCAAAAGATGAAAGGAAAAAAAGTTCCCCTTGGCCACCAATTTATCTTGTGTTGCAGTGATTTGTTCGAGGATAAGTTAACTTTTTCATCAAGAAACTTGGAAGAACTAGCCGACCGTCAACAAAATAGAGATATTGTCGCTGTTGGAATCTACATAGAAAAGGAAAAATATGTAAATAATCATTAAAAGTCAAAATAGATAGACATTTCAGTAATAAAAAAAATAGAAGAAGCTGTGGAGAAGACTGTTAGGAAAGTGAAGAGAACATTGTGTGATGATCATGAATTAGAACTCTAATGCATCTTCTGGTATTTGTTTGATAGTTTATCAAAATGATGCAACAATGTGGGAACTATGGGAGATGTACACGTTGAACTGTGCAGGCCTTAAGTATGCCCTTTGTGTTTACACACTAAACATGCTTTTATTGTGTGGAATGTGCATGGCTAAATGTAAAAACAGAGTAAAATGTGTTAAAGTTAGCAAAACAAGATGTTAATGCCTTTTTTAAGATGAACATTTAGATGTTACTACATGCAGACTTGAAGCCCTTAATATAATCCTTCAAACCATATATCCATTAACAATACTAAAACACAATACATTATCTGAAGGACAATGAGATGAGACATTTGATCAAGGACATTACTTAACATTTGGAGCACTTACCCGACAAGTGTGCCTAAACAGTACATGGATAAAGACCAATGCATCAGCCCCATAATCACTAGTGTCAATCAAAGTGAGAGAAATTAAGCATGGAATAATAGACACAAGCACATGAAAAAGCCCACGTTCCCTTCACGAATGTATAAAACTCATGAAGGTATAGGTCGGTTGTTTTCCTTTAAAATTCTAACTACAGAAACATGAAGGTTGGGCTAGTTACACTATGCTACACAGATCAAAAACTAATTTAGGAGACTAACAGTATTCCATATAGAAAGCCAATTGATATTCTTGCGCTATCCTTGGGAGATCAAATACCTGATGTACCTGCGATATCCTCATACTAACCAATTGATATTCTTCTTCAATGATAGCCGGCCCATATCTGCAAGTTTCAATTAAAAAAAAAAATTCAATAAAAACTACATACATGGATTGAATATACGCACACACTACATTCATCATCACTTTCTAATTTTTTTTCCCCTCTCGAAACATGTCATAAATGTAGAATAAATACTCCCACTGTCTTTTACATATATTATATTGCATATGGTCATATGAATAATCATTAATCAAATCATACAGCCTAGGAATTCCAAAATGGCGGTTTAAGGGTCCGAATTTCCATCTTGACCTTCATGGTAAGAAACCAAGGAATCTATAGGGCTTCTCTATGAGAGTTTTTGAAAGTCCCATTACACAATCACTAGTTCCTATCACTATGTCTACCAAGCGCAAAGTCGGTGAATGTTCAAAGCATTATGGTGGTCCATTGATTCGAGAGGGAGATTTATTGGCACGGCAAGCGGAGTTGAAAATAATATTATTGATAACCTATAACGATTAAATAAACAAGAAACAAGTAATCCAAGCAAACACTAATAAAATAAAACATACAAGGAAAAATGAAATAGCATGAACAAGACGGTGAACTAAAGATCTAAACTACCTCTTAGTGCACCTCAAGAGATCCTTGTCATTTGGTTCAAAGGTAGACAACAAGATCTACATAGTGGGATTGGTGGTTTAGAGGGAGCAATATATTATGTTGATCAATCCCAAAGACTAGATTCTTAATTCTTAAGCAATTCAAATAGCAATCAAGGTAATAATTATATCGATTACAAGTGCCCATATCTTGAGAGTTGCTTAAGTTGCATCCTTTATCCAACATTCGGAAAAAAATTTAGTTCAATAAATGAAGAGCCCATTTCAAGTCAAACTTGTATATCATGATTCGTGACAATATGGAACATGGAGCATAGCTTCAAAACTGTTTTATTAGCTAGATTGCAACCAAACGACAGACCGCGTACTTAAATGTGAAACTAAGAACTCAACCTAAATGGCAGTAATAATCATTAAACAGAGAAAAAGAAATGCCAGGTGTTGAATGTATTAATCTCATGTCAAATGTGCAAGTATAAGCTCATCACAAACATCACATTCTTTCAATTCTTTCCATATGTTAACTACAATGTTCCATTCATTAATGTATAAAACTCATGAAAAAAATTATAATGATCCACCTAAAGACAACAAAATGTAATAGATAAAATTGATTTGATTTCAATTTTTATTCCGAATTCGAGATAGTAAAAGCCAAATTTAGAAAATTGATGAAATTCACGATTCACTCCAAACATTCATAATCCAATATATAAACACCATTATCGATGAAATTATATAACAAGAAATCACAATAAAAATTACATTACACTTTAGAAATCATTTTCTTCAAAAGCAATGAGATCGCAACATTGGACAATTGACTTGATCATTTCACATCCACACAAGAAAAAGGAAAAGCGAATAGCAATTTAAGCTAATTTTCATTTTTAATTTTATCTTACCTAAGAGAAAACGTGTCCGGCCAGCGAGACAGATGAAACGGAGATCTTCAGACTTCGGATGAGATGTCCAGTGGGTTTTCTTCCCATTTCCAACAAATTTGGACGAGGTGGTCTGTGGAGAGAGATGATATAGAGAGAAGAGGTGTTCTTCTTCGAACTATATGTCTAGTGGGTTTTCTTCCAATCTCCAACAAATTCGGACAAGATGGTCGGTGGAGAGGGATATGAGATAGAGAGAAGAGGTGGGCGTGCAGGCGATTGCGGCTCCGATTTGGGATGAAGATGGGCGAGGCTAGGGTTTCACCAATGCTTTCGATTTGGGAACTCGGATGGGTATATGAAACTCTTGCGGTCTTGCTTTGCCATCTGCTTCTTCTTTATTTATTTATTTATGTTTTGGTTCCAAGAGTTAATATGATAATAATAAATTTTAAATAAATATAAATCTTAAAATTATGAATTGATTTGAAAAACTATAAGGGATAAAAATTTAAATTTGTTTTGAACTAAGGCTATTTTGAAATTGGAGCCTCAAATTTAAAAATTATAGTTGATTAATTAAAATAATAAATTAATTTAACTTAAAAGTCTAGTTAAGCGTATTATTTACGATAACAACAATGTTTTGAAAATAAGAAGACGAGTAATTTAGGAGGGTATACTCAATTAAGATTTGATAGGACTTTTATGGAGTTTAAAAGTCTAGGTGTATTCAATTCAGACTTTTTAAACTCTATAAAAGTCTTTGAATATTCAATATAGATTTTTAAAGACTGTTAAAAAGTCTTATAAAATCATATGATATTCAATTCAGACTTTTTAAAATCCTACGAAATTCAGATGTATTCAAAATGTACTTTATAGAGAATTTTATATGTACTAACTTTAAAGCACAATGTATAAATAAATTACATTACAAGTTCTCTCTCATTCACCCTAAGACTTTGAAAGACTTTAGATGAAAAACATATTTCATTCCATTTTTTTTATAAGCAACATTTCTCTTTTCTTTTTCCTTCAACAAAATGAAGCGTTAAGATCAATGTGATTTTTTTCCTCTTTTTCCTCTTTTCTCCTCTTTCTTCAATGTGATTTTTTTCCTCTTCAATATATCCTCCTCCCAACTTTTTTCCCCTATTTCTTCTTTTAATATTTTTATCTCTATTCAATTTATTTATTTTTTCAATATTCTCCTAACTATTTTCCTATTTTCATTTTTTTCCCTTCTATGAATCTTAAGAGAGAATGTGATTTCTTCTTCTTCAATACTCCCATAACCACTCTCTCTCTCTCTCTCTCTCTCTCTCTCTCTCTCTCTCTCTTATTTATCATTTTTATATTTTTCATTAAAAATAAGATAATTTTATAATTAAATTCTTATATAATTGTTGATTGCGGTTTATTGATGAATTTCATCAAGTTAAAAACTATTTTTATTATTTTATTTCTTATTTTTATTTTTATTCTTGTTTTTTTATTTATCTTGATGAGCATGGGTGTATTTTTTTTTTTCCGTCTAAATTGGTACTTTGGTTATTTATTTATACAATTGTGGTGACTAATGATGTGGTACATATAGATTAAATAATATAATAAGGGAGATAATGAACTGGATAAAAAATTTTGTTGGAAAATATTTTTAATTGAGTGGCAGCCATAATTTTTGAATTTAATCACAAACCATTTGAAAGTTAATAGTTTTACTCAAAAAAAAAAAAAAAAAAAAAAAAAAATAGAGTGGGTTATATCATTAACTTTTGACGTAGTTTACTTGAGAATTAAATAGAAGATTAATTTTTATGAATTATTAATATTAATATAATTAAATAAATTATTATTAAAATTTCTCTTGTGACATTTTTTTTTTTAGCGTGGGCTAAAATTTTATATTCAAAATTATTAATTAAAAAAAACAAAGTCTATAAAAGTTCATAAAAGTCTGTGAAAGTATAGGAAAATCTTTCAAAATGAAATCTATAAAAATCCATAAAAGTCTGTAGGAGTCTATTAAAATCTATAAAAGTTAATGAAATTCATCAAAGTTAGCCACTTGAAAAATGTTAATTAAAGTCTTTAAAAGTCTATATTAAATACTCTCCCCCCCCTCCCGCCCGCCTCGCCCGCGCCGCCCCGCCCCCGGGGCCCTAATTGAATTCAAGGCATTGTAGTTAAATTAGTTAAGATATCAAAATTATGGGTCAATCTCCACTTCTATTCAGATGGACGTAGGATTTGATTACTCGATAAAATGAAATCAACATTTTGTGTGTGTGTGTGTTAGGGCTGGCAATGGCCCTAGGTGGCCAGGCAGCCGCGTAGGACCCCCAACTATTTAGGGCCCAAAAATTTTGGTCCAATTTTTTATTTTTTTAAATCAGCCTACTTACATGTGAAATGAGACTAAATAGAAAACAAGTCGAAATCTAACTTACATTAGCTACTTTAATCTAAATTTTAAATTGTAAACAATGCAATTTTTTTATAAATTACTTGAGTAAATACAAATATCGTACACCTTTCGGGTGCGCTGCTTCTGAGCCCCAGGGATAGGGGTCGCTTGCTCCCTTCCAATCCCTACGATGACCTTATCGCGAAGGTTGATCCGCGCTCAGCTCCGCGTATCGCAACTAATTAGGTGATGTTCTCTTTGCGTTTGTGTTTTGTATTTTGTATTTTGAATTCATTTTGTGTTTTGTGTTTTGAGTGTTTGTTCTGATATTTTTGAAAATGCGTTCTTTTTGGAATTTTCGAAAATTATTTCAAAATGTAAAACTCGAAAATGCGTGTCCTTGAAACATTTTAGAAATTTGGACTTACTTGGAATTAAAATAATTATTAATTAAAACAATTCAAAATAATTATTGTTGGAATTAAAAACATTGAAAAAATTTGAAATTAAAAATAATTATTAATTAAAAACATTTAAAATAATTAAAACAAAAATATTTAAAACATTGATTGTTAGAATTAAAAATATTTAAAACAATTAAAAACATTTAAAAAAAATTATTTGGAATTAAAAACATTTAAAAACATTGATTGTTGGAATTAAAACATTTAAAAACAATTAAAAACATTTTAAAACAATTATTTGGAATTAAAAAATTTAAAAAATTAAAAACATTTAAAAATAATTATGTTTTGAAATTAAAACAATTAAAAATATTTACAAATAATTATTAATTAAAACAATTAAAAACAATTAAATTTAGAATTAAAAACAATTAAAAACAATTAAATTTGGAATTAAAAACAATTATATTAATTCAAAACACTTAAAAAAAAGAATCATGCATGTGAGGAGTCGAACTCGTGACCTCCAGCAAACAATTAGCGCGCGTTGACCATTGAGGCAAAGAGTCGTGTTTGGTTAAAAAAAACGCAAAACATGATTATATTATAAGTTTTTTGCACAGCCTAAAATAAAAAATAAAAAAAAACAGAAACGCCGAATTGGTGATTCGAACCGCCGACCTCCACGGCCAAAACGTGCATTTTGGCCATTTTGGAAAACACCATTTTTTTGTTAAGGAAATCCAAAAACGCCTAAAAAGCCATTTTCCGTTTCATTTGATAATTGTTATAGAGTTTTGAAAAATGAATTTTCAAAAATGGCAAAGAGAACACGTTTCCCCTATTTCCAAAAATATAAAATAGAAAATGGGCAAGAGAACAGCCCCTTAGGCTTTATAGTTTAATACAAATTCCAACCATTTTTTTTTTCATTCAACGAAGAAGAATATAAAGGTACCATATTTGGCTTGTAAGTCTATCAAAAATTTACATTTTGAAATATCTCAAATTATTAAAAGGCCCCATTTAAATTTTCGCCTAAAACCTCCTAAATCTCAAGGCCGCCCTTGCTTGTGTAAATATATTTACGTATTTATAACTACTCTAAATATTAATTGTGAATTGTAGGATTACGTTCTAGTATAGTTAATTGTAAATATATTTACGTATTTTCTTCTTGTTCGACAATCCCTTTTTCTGTGTGTCACAATAGTTTTTAATTGTAATCTTAGACTAAAGATCACGTCCTCGTCCCGTTGGAGAATGGGAAGGACGGGAACATGGTCCCAGTCTCGAATAATATTTTGTATTTTATGTTTTTTAATTTAAATTGATTAAAAATGAATTTTTTTTTTTTTAAAAAACGTAAATATGGTGAGAAACAATATTTTAATCCCCGTCTCGTCATGCATCCGGAAAATCTCTTGCGGGGCAAGAGACGGGGAGGGCCACCATGACCCTAAGTCGTTGCATCCCTATCCTAGACCGATAGAGCTAAGAGGAATTTGAATAGTGTTCACTAAGAAAAACCAATATTTACGATAATAGATTTTCCAACGAACTAACCCCGAAATAAATGTCACAAAAGGTCATTTCTTGATTTCCTATTGATTCTTTATGATTTATTTATTTATTTATTTATTATTTTTTGTTTATCAAAGATTGTAATTGACGACACAGCTATGCTCAATCTAACCCGAATTTTTTTTTTTTCGTTGTTAATCTTAAAATTCAAAATTTTAAGTTTCAAAAAATCATAACTTAAAAACATAAGATACTTTTTCTATGTCTATTTTTCTTGTGGTGGATAATATCCTGAAATTCCACGAGAAAATTAATTCGGGTTCCAAATTGAATAAACAAAAACCCATAAATCAAACTAATTTAAGTGCTTATATTATAAGTTGTTGGTGAATGTGTGGATAAAAAGTGGTGGTAAGTTGTAGGTTCCATGAAATGTGTGGATAAAAATTATGTTTGACCAGCTAAAATTATAATTTAAGTGATGCCAAACATATACATAAAAATGATAGTTTAATAAAAAACAGTATATTATAAAGTGATTTATGGATTTATGATAGTTTAATAAAAAACCATTTGAAGAATGTATGGTTTATATATATTACCGTATGAATAAAAATCATCCCTCCCGCCAAAGTGAAGAGGCGCCAAAATTTCTTCCTCAATTATCTCCATAAGGAAATCTACTATAATTCTCCATCCCAATCCAATCTTACAGAATCCTACCATGTTTACTCTCTGAGAGCCTAACTTCATAAATCAAACTATCATTATTTTCCTTTAACTGTGAATTAGCAAAATCGGTTGCCTAGTTTTCTCATATTCTTCAATTGCTCTGTTGCCCAGACATTCTGTTCAAGGTTGGAATCAGGTAAGGACACATGTATTGAATGATTACTTTAATTTTCTCCCATCTTTTGACCGAGATTATGAAGAGGATTGGGGGAGCTGAATTCACGTTGTTAAAATCATATGTGTGCATACTCTATTTGTAATTATATTTCAATTACTCATGATTAGAAGATGATGATAATACTGTATGTGGTTAATTGTTGCTTAATTAAGATGATGATAATACTCTATCTGCAGTTTTTCATGTAACTGATCAAGATTAAAATAGCATCTTGCAAGATAACATTGTCGAGCGAATTCAGCAGATAGATTGGCACAATCGTTTGCAGATTTGATGGATTCTAAATTAACCTTTTACATATAGATATAGTATTGGGAAGCATTTACCTCAATTGCTTTCTAGGTATAAAGTTTTATCATTCCTATTTCATTATAGCAAATTGATTTATGGTAGATGTTTTTGTTGTTTTTAAGTGCAGTGATTGACCTTTTTATTATAGAAGTTTGATTTAGAACTATATATTTAAAACTGAAAGATCAGGCATTGATATCATACTGAATAAGCTTCAAGATGTACTAATGATTAAATTATGGTGCAGTCACTGGGACCAAGGGGACGCAGCTTCTGGTCCTTGGCAAGATCCGTAGGAGTCCAATCTGCCGCAGAGCATACAACCATTGAGTTGTCGGGCAGAGACAAACCAGGCTTGATTTCAGAGGTCTTCGTTGTTCTTGCTGACCTTAACTGCAGTGTATTTGCTGCTGAAGTATGGACCCATAACTCAAGAATGGCTTCAGTCGTGATGAAGCAAATGGATTGGCAATAGAGCCTGATCAACTTGCAAAGATCAAGCAGCTACTCCATTATGTTAAAGAATTCTTCTGAAGTAGTATGATGGCAGGAATTCTTCTTCAATTGTTCTATCACCCAGGCTTTGTGTTCAAGTTTGGAAGTAAGAAGAATAAAGATGCTCTGGTAGATGTAAATTAATTTATTTATGTAGCTTTTCATCTGTCTAATCTTGATCTGCTTTGGTTACAGAGGATTGCTGAAACGTTAGATTATAGAAATCAAGCGTTGGGCTGCAATGAAAGAAGGAAATTTGTGTCCTTCGTGTCAACATTGCAATATGTGCATTCTATTATCTTCTGCCATATGTATACAACTCTCATATAATCTTTTCTGATGCTTATTTCTCAGTGTGGATTTCTTATAAAGTTTGCATTCCTCTCTATTGGTCTGAACATGTTTAGAATAGCAAATAAATTCAATTTTCGCTCAACCATAGGAGCTGCATGTGGATGAATCTTTTTTTTTTTTCTCTGCTGCCCATCACTAGAGACTAAGATAGCAAAGTGAAATTTATAGTGCAGACTTCAGTAGGAAGAGGGCTGCCTTAATCACATGCAGTCTTCAATTCAGAGTTGATTAGGATGAATATTACTCCAGTGGCTTCTGTTAGCTATGACTCACCAAAATAATAAATGAATTATAACTTTTATAAATTATCCTCTGGACTAGGTTATCGATGTCATGCTGGTTAAAGAGCTTTAGAGTTGAAAATGAAAGTCTGCCAATAAACCTCTTCCAAATGCTTGGGGTCAATGTTGAATTCAATCTATGATTAGGTTAACTTAGTTTGTGAGTTTTGACATGCTTCAGAGCTTGTTTAGGCACTAATTTATATTATGTATTTCCCTTGAAGAAATAAATAGAAAAAGAAAGATGTAAAAAGCCAGTACGGCAGTACCAATACATGTTACAAAGTCACCGGTTAATGTAATCTTGCTTTCCTTTTCTAATGCTGCAATTATGGAGATTGTGGCAGTTATTGTATGTAGGTTATCCGTGTAGTAATTAGAGAGATGTGGTACAGATGGTGATGGCTTAGAGGCTGGCAATGGCATTGGTGAGGAAGCAATTGGATGAAATTTTGGCTCGTGTTGATTGATAGGCCCACATTATGAAGACGAAAAAATTCTGGACTTCATCGGAAGAGAAACACAATATTTTCAAATTCGTATAAGGTGTTGAAAATCCATACGCTGTCTTCTAATATACCAACCATACAAGAAGCCAAGTAATTAAAGGGATTTCCTACACTGGGAACTTCCTCAAGTAAAAACCATGGCGATTTTTATCAGATCACTTGTTCATTGTCCGTGACTTTCTTGATTATATGTAGATGTTGATTGATTTATTTGGTTATACAGGGCAATTGAAAGTTTCATGAGCTGCTTGGACATGTGTTTTACTTAAAATCATTTCATTTGAAATAGCATTACATCTCTCTCTCTCTCATATGTCTCGACATCACGTGGTGGCTCGCACTATAGCATGATACCTGTTTTTAGAGCACACATTACTAGCAGGTTACAACATGCATGCCACCAGCATGACACAAAGGTCCATAGATTTAGGAAAATGGAACAAACCTGAATTATCAACTGGAGATCAATATCCAATGCCAGTGACAGTCTGTTTGGACCTACTAATCTTTCCAATCATGTCTAATTTTCTTTTCCCAGCTGAGGCATTAAATGAAATAGCGTGTATTTACATCTTATGAGCATACCTCAGGAGTTCCCTCATCAATGGCATCACACGTAAGGGTCCACTATCCCAGACAACTCCTCTAGCTAAGATATCTGCTTCATTGTTCCAAACTACTAATCTTCAGGTTCTTACACCATTACTCCTCAAGCTAAGATATCACATTTGATGGAAGTATACATGTACCAGGATACTTG
This sequence comes from Forsythia suspensa, assembly GCA_023638005.1. Taxonomy (NCBI): domain Eukaryota; kingdom Viridiplantae; phylum Streptophyta; class Magnoliopsida; order Lamiales; family Oleaceae; genus Forsythia; species Forsythia suspensa. The sequence goes on from CM042673.1 coordinate 50,273,952, forward strand.
CTGTTTGTTTCTGTGCTCATTTATCCTAGAGTGTCATTTTAGCCTTTTGTGGCATCTTATCTTCGAACATTACTGATGTTGTGATAGATGTTGGTTTTATCTTATGTGGACTAATAGTGATCAAATCCCATATTCTGTTTTCTAGTTCATGTTCAGAACATCCTTGTGGGATAGAGATTTTTCCTTTAAACTGAACATTGATACGCATTCTGTTATTTCTCATCAGGAAAAATGGTTTTTTGTTGGAAGAAGACGTTCATGCTCCTCCTGGACATCGCTTTAAATTGAAAGCAGTTTCTTTCAGTAAAAACATAACTTTTGGGGTTGCAGGTAATATTTGAAAGCGTTTCATCCAAAAGACAGTACTTCAGTGGGCTTCCTTTCCCACTTGTTTGGAATGGTGGGTTCATATATAAGCGATCCGAAGGCTCGGTGATGGGCCTAAAATAAATCAAGACATCTAAAGCCATGTGATATACTATTGTAATATGACAGTTAAAGCTACATGAATTTATAGAAATGAAAAGTATCCATCCAGAAGTGGCCAAATCATATTTCCTCTTATCCTTTCATCAGTAAGAAATGAAAATTTAAAAACTTTATCTGCCATGTTGATTTATGTATATAAGGTGTTCAAGAAATCTAGAAATTGATCAGTTCCTGTTTTCTTTTGTGCAAATGTTAATAGTAAATGTAGCAAATATGATATAACATAGACTAGTTACCTAGGCTGATTGATCACAAATCAAATGATTTTCATATCAGAGTAACTGTGAAAACAGTTTCTTATAATGAGTGTCTGCAGTAATAAGGTTGCTTGTTGGATATGGTAAACGGCAATTGTTCTTTTGTTTTTTCACAGATGTGAAGGAACTTATTTCTATGCTCTCTGATAATCACGGAGAATGCTCTATAATTGATAGTTACAGATTGGACACTGCTGACTCAGTTTGCCCTCCTAGAGTTCGTGCAATGCTAGCATCATGTGCCTGCAGGTCATCTGTTATGGTTGGAGACCCACTTGGGAGAAATGAGATGCAGAAGGTATCTAGTAATTTATTGCATTTAGACTAAATGAGAAATAAGACCCCACCCTCACCTCCACACGGGATCATATACCATGTTTCAAGAGTCTGAACCACCCTGGATCATGTCCACAACTGTAAAAAGGCTAACTTGCATTTGATCTTGCCTCTTTGGACTGTATCTTGGATTCACCAGATATTTATTCTAAATTTATTCTCCATCGCGTATAATTTTTTATTTTACTACTCCCTGTGGTTATATTGGTAAAACAGGTTTGAATTGGTAGACCAAAATTAACATGGTTTGTTGTAGTTGTTGAGGATTTAGTATAGGTAGTGACGAGCAGCGAGCGGAGTGGTGAAAAGTGATCCATATAGCTAACTTCAAATTATTGAAGATGAGGCTTAATATGGTGTTGTTATCTCTCTCTTGCTCTTGCTTCATTCATCTCTCTATTTTGAACACTATAATTTTAATCTCGAGCATAAAACATGGTTCATGATGCTCAAAGTTGTTGTATTTGATTGTTTTAGATACTTGAACATTTGGCAGTCCTCAAGTCTCCTTGGAATTGTCCTCACGGCAGACCAACAATGCGTCATTTGGTTGATTTAAAAAATGTACATAGAGGAATAGATGAAGAAGATATAACTTTATAAAGACCTGTGATTCTCTATCTTGTATATATTTTTGAATTTTTTGATGCACTAGATTACGTAGAATTGAACAAGATTAAGAGGTGCATGCAACAAAATTGTCATTTTAATGTACTAAACATGTCATTTCTGTATATTTATTGCTTGGTATATTTTTAAATTGTGTATTACCTCTGAAATTTTGTTTTATTAAGCTGAGCCTATTCAACTTGTAAATATGAAAACCCACAGGGGAACTTTGATATTAGACAGCTTAGAGTTTTTCATTTGCAACTTTCTAACTTGCATTGAGTTATTCTAAAGATCTGATTTCAAGTGTGGGTATGCTTGGGTTGCCCAATTAAGATTTATCGGCCACAATTGAAACTAATATAAACTTTATATAATTTTTCAAACTTATAGTTCTTCGGTGCCCCTTATTTATGGTACCATTTTGAGATACTACCATACTAGACTTGTGTCGATTAATGCATTGAGTATTGGGCTTGCTTATCAAACTATGAACTATTTGTAAAAAAATTGACAGCTCTTCCATCATCTTTGCAGATCGAATTTAAAATTTTGAAATTTTTACCATGTTATACACAATAAATTAGTATAACAAATAAGTTAATATTAAAAAAACACAATTGCATGTTTGTGCATACTTATTAATAATTTACTATGTATTTGTTAATTAATTAAAATATTTATTTATGAACAATAGTAGAATAGACTTGTAACAAATGGTGTTAATTACAAATACTAATAGGCTTACGAATATGAATGTGTCGATTTCTTTTCCACCATCCCTACAAGCTAGAGCAATGACAAATATAGGTGTCATAAATTTTTTTTCTTCATTCTAGAATTTTTAGCAACAAATATTCATTGTCGCTTAAAAAGTAGATTTATTGCATCACAAGAAACTTTGTTGCAAGAAAATAAAGTTTTGTAATATAAGTTTCCCACCAAAAATATTTTGGCGCCAAATTTCCCATCATGTTTTTGGCGACAATCAGTATTACTTGTCGCACATTTTGACATTTCACGACAACTTTTTATGTCGCCTTATATTATTTTAGTACTTATTTTTCTACCACAATTTTTTGCGACAAACTATAAAAGCGTGTCGCGCTAAATCACTTATTGCGACAAATTTATGTATGTCGCAAAATATATTGTCGCGAAATAGAGATTTTGTTGTAGTGTCAATAGCTCAAGCAGCTCGACAAACTGAAAATCGAGTTACCCGAGTTACTCGACGAACGAACGAAATTAAAAATTTTCATTATTTTGTTTCGCTTTTTAATTTAAATGATGTCATACATTTAAATAATTCTTTATTCTTATTTAGTTGTGTTATTTTTCAAGAAACTCGTGAGTCTCAAATTTGGATTTGTCGAGTAACTTGATAAATAAAGCATATACAAAATTTTATTTAATGTTTCATTTATTAGAATATAGTAAAATAGAATATATATCATATAAATTGAATATATATCATAATCAATTAATATAATATATTTTATTTAATTTTATTTTAGCAATTAGTATAACATATTATAACTAAAAATTGTTATAATAAATTTATAGCATAATAAAAGCAATTCTGTAGTAATATATTATTAATCAATTATTACATTATTATAATAATGTAGTGATTATAATAAATTTATTATAACAAATTCATATTAAATAGATTTCATCATAAATTATGAAAATAAATTGTAGTAAAAATTTGTTATAATAATGAATTTTTTTGTTAGAATAAATATGTCAAATTATATTACGAAAATAAATGTGTTTTTTTTAATGAATAATTGTAATAAGTATTTTAACATAATTTATAATAATATTTATTCTGTAAATTATAAGTATAGTACATAATTTAAATAGAAAAGAAAACAAAAAAATGAAAAATATGCATTGTTGAAAGTTACTTGAGTAACTCGACAAACTAAAAATCATGTTTGTCGAGTTACTCGATGAAAAATGTGATATAAAAGCAAAAATCATAAAACAGGAATATTTTCGTCAAATAAATTGAATAAGTAATTTTAGATTTCACTTAGTATAATTGATTTACAGATATTATAAATAAATGTGTGAATTTATGTAAAATAGTTTTTCTATATATTTGATATTTTGTGGACTTGTGTATATTATATTTTATGTTTCTCTTTATTGTAAAATGAAAATTTCTCTAATATAAAATATATGTATTTAGCATGTAGGTTATAGATTAACTCGACAAAATTTATTTTCAATTTGTCGAGTTGCTTAAGTAATGAATTGTAAAAGATTGTTTTGTTTTATGATTTAGATTTTATTTTATTTTATAATAGCTATTTTATTATAACATATTATATGAAGTTATAGAATATGAAATATTATTGATATAAAAGAACTGATTATTCATTGTAGAGCATAACTTGACAAAGTAAAAATCGAGTTTCCCGAGTAACTCGAGCTAATAATAAAATGCATAATTTTTATTTTTTAATCTTTTTTTATTTAAATTATTTAATACATCGACTATTTTGTTTAATTTGAATGTTGTAATATTATTATTCGAGGAACGTGTCAACATGAAATTTGGATTTGTTAACTTATTTGATAAATGAAGCACATACATATTTTTATTTAATTGATTATTTATTAGAAGATAGCAAAATAAAATATATATCATATAAATTTAATATATATCATAATCAATTAATACAATATATTATATATTCTTTCATTATGACTAATTTATCTAGTAACTTGACAAATCCAAATTTGAGATTCATGAGTTGGTTTAAAAATAACATGAAAAACTAAAAATAAAAAAATTTAAGTGTAGTACATAATTTAAATAAAAAAAAGTAAACTAAAAAATGAACAATATATATGCATTGTTGAAGTTACTCGAGTAACTCGATAAACCCAAAATCAAGTTTGTCGAGTTACTCGATTAAAAATGTGATACGAAATCAATCTATTCAATAGCTCAAGTAGCTCGACAAACTGAAAATCGACTTGCCGGAGTTACTCGATGAACGAACGAAATTTAAAATTTTCATTATTTTGTTTCCCTTTTTTATTTAAATGATGTCATACATTTAAATAATTCTTTATTCTTATTTAGTGGTGTTATTTTTCAAGAAACTCGTGAGTCTTAAATTTGGATTTGTCTAGTAACTTGATAAATAAAGCATATACAAAATTTTATATAATGTTTCATTTATTAGAATATTGTAAAATAGAATATATATCATATAAATTTAATATATATCATAATCAAGTAATACAATATATTTTATTTTATTTTATTTTAGCAATTAGTATAACATATTATAACTAAAAATTGTTATAATAAATTTATAGCATAATAAAAGCGATTACGTAGTAATATATTATTAATCAATTATTATATTATTATAATAATGTAGTGATTATAATAAATTTATTATAACAAATTCATATTAAATAGATTTCATCATAAATTATGAAAATAAATTGTAGTAAAAATTTGTTATAATAATGATTTTTTGTTAGAATAATTATGTCAAATTATATTACGAAAATAAATGTGTTTTTTTAATGAATAATTGTAATAAATATTTTAACGTAATTTATAATAATATTTATTACGTAAATTATAAGTATATTACATAATTTAAATAAAAAAAGAAAACAAAAAAAATGAAAAATATGCATTGTTGAAGTTACCCGAGTAACTCGACAAACGTGACAAACTAAAAATCACGTTTGTCGAGTTACTCGATGAAAAATGTGATACATAAACAAAAATCATAAAACAGGAATATTTTGGTCAAATAAATTGAGTAAATAATTTTAGATTTCGCTTAGTATAATTGATCTACAAATATTATAAATAAATGTGTGAATTTATGTAAAATAGTTTTTTTATATATATGATATGTTGTGGACTTGTGTATATTATATTTTATGTTTCTCTTTATTGTAAAGAAAAAATTTCTATAATATAAATTTTATGTATTTAGCATGTAGGTTATAGAGTAACTCGACAAAACTTAGTTTCAATTTGTCGAGTTGCTTGAGTAATAAATTGTGAAAGATTGTTTTGTTTTATGATTTACATTTAATTTTATTTTATAATAGCTATTTTATTATAACATATTATATTAAGTTATAGAATATCAAATATTATTGATATAAAAGAACTGATTATTCATTATACAGCATAACTCGAGAAACTTAAAATCGAGTTTCCGAGTTAGTTGAGAAAACAATAAAATGCATAATTTTCATTTTTTAATCTTTTTACTTAAATGATTTAATATATTGAATATTTTGTTTAATTTGAATGTTGTAATATTATTATTCGAGGAACGTGTGAACATGAAATTTGGATTTATTAACTTATTTGATAAATGAAGCACATACATATTTGTATTTAATTGATTATTTATTAGAACATAGCAAAATAAAATGTATATCATATAAATTTAATATATATCATAATCAATTAATACAATATATTATATATTCTTTTATTATGATTAATTTATCTAGTAACTCGACAAATCCAATTTTGAGATTCACGAGTTGGTTAAAAAATAACATGAAAAAACTAAAAAATAAAAAAATTTAAGTGTAGTACATATTTTAAATAAAAAAAGTAAACAAAAAAATGAAAAATATGCATTGTTGAAGTTACTCGAGTAACTCGACAAACCTAAAATCACGTTTGTCGAGTTACTCGATTAAAAATGTGATACCAAATCAATCTATTCAATAGCTCAAGCAGCTCGATAAACTGAAAATCGAGTTGGCCGAGTTACTCGATGAACGAATGAAATTTAACATTTTCATTATTTTGTGTTCCTTTTTTATTTAAATTATGTAATACATTTAAATAATTCTTTATTCTTATTTTGTGGTGTTATTTTTCAAGAAACCCGTGAGGCTCAAATTTGGATTTGTCGAGTAACTTGATAAATAAAGCATATACAAAATTTTATTTAATGTATCATTTATTAGAACATAGTAAAATAGAATATATATCATATACATTCAATATATATCATAATCGATTAATACAATATATTTTATTTTATTTTATCTTAGCAATTAGTATAACATATTATAACTAAAAATTGTTATAATAAATTTATAGCATAATAAAAGCAATTTCAGTAGTAATATATTAGTAATCAATGATTACATTATTATAATAATATAGTGATTATAATGAATTTATTATAAGAAATTGATATTAAATAGATTTCATCATAAATTATGAAAAGAAATTGTAGTAAAAATTTGTTATAATAATGAAATTTTTTTGTTAGAATAATTATGTGAAATTATATCACGAAAATAAATATGTGTTTTTAATTAATAATTATAATAAATATTTTAATATAATTTATAATAATATTTATTACAAAAATTATAAGTATATTACATAATTTAAATAAGAAAAGAAAACAAAAAAATTAGAAAATATGGATGATTGAAGTTATCCGAGTAACTCGACAAACTAAAAATCACGTTTGTCGAGTGACGCGATGAAAAGTGTGATATAAAAGCAAACAATTATAAAACAGAAATATTTTCGTCAAATAAATTGAATAAGTAATTTTAGATTTCACTTAGTACAATTGATTTATAAATATTATAAATAAATGTGTGAATTTATGTAAAATAGTTGTTTTATATATTTGATATTTTTGGACTTGTGTATATTATATTTTATGTTTCTCTTTATTGTAAAAAAAAAATTTCTATAATATAAATTTTATGTATTTAGCATATAGAGTTTCGAGGTTACTCGAGCCAATAATAAAATGCATAATTTTGAGTAACTCGAAAAAAATTAGTTTTAGTTTGTCGAGTTACATGAGTAATAAATAAATTAAAAGATTGTTTTGTTTTATGATTTATATTTTATTTTATTTTAGCAACTACTATAACATATTAGAAAAAAAAATTTACTATAATAAATTTATAGCATAGTAAAATTAAATTTGTACTAATATATTATTAATTAATTATTACATTATTATAATAATTTAATGATTATATTCAATCTAATCTAATAAATCGATATCTAATAAATTTATTTATAAATGATTAAAAATTTATTACATATTTATTTATAATATATTTTAGTAAATATGAATATAAATTTTGTTATAAATGATATTATCATTAGTAATTATAAATATCAAATTATTTTGATAATTGTAAAATATAAAATATAAAATATAAAATACCAAAATTTAACTAATATTGGAAAATATAAAATAATCAAAGAACTAATATAATTCTTTGTTATAAACGAAAATATAAAATACTAAATTCAACTATTCGATATATCGAGTAACTCGACAAACTCAAAATCGAGTTTGTCGAGTTACCCGACAAATTAATGAAATGTTCTCATGTTATATTTTGAGGAACTCGTGAAGCTCAAATTTTGCTTTGTCGAGTTACTTGAAAAATTAAGCATGTACAGAAATTTTTTTAAGCTATCATGTATTCAAACATAGTAAAATAAAATATATATCATATAAATTTAATATATATCATAATGAATTAATACAATATAATATATTTTATTTTATTTTGGCAATTATTATAACATATTATAAAAAAAATTATTATAACAAATTTATAACATAATAAAATTGAATGTGTAGTAATATATTATGAATCAACTATTACATTATAATGATTTACTAATTGTAATGCATTTATTATAATAAATTGGTATTAAATAAATTTTATTAGAAATTATTATAAAATTTATTACACATTTATCTAAAATTTTAGGTCATAAATATTAATATAAATTTTGTTTTGAATAATATTATAATTATTAATTATAAAGGAAAAATGATTTCCATAATAGAATTTGATATAATTATTGAAAAAATAAAATAATTATTATAACACATTTTTATTGCCTTTGTGTTTTATATTTCATAAAATAAGATATAATATATTATAATAATTTTAAATAATATATAAATATTTTATATAATAACTTTGTTATCATAATATATTATATTAAGTGATAGAATAAAAAAATTTATTCATCTAAAAGAACTCGTCTACTCATGTTTTAAAGTAGCTCGACAAACTGAAAATTGAGAATGCGGAGTTGCTCAATTAGATAGATAATAAAAAACAACGACATTAAAAATTAATGACAAAACTAATATATTTCATTATTACAAAAGAAAATATAAAATACAAAATCCCTTTTTTCATTTTCTCGTGTAACTCGACAAACTCATTTCCGAATTTCCTGAGTGACTCGACAAAGTAATGAAATGCATATTTTTCATTTATGTTATTTTGTTTTTTAGTTAAATTATTTAATACATTTACTAATTTTTTTAATTTGTATTTTGTCATGCTATTTTTCGAGCAATTCCTGAATATGAAATTGGGATATGTCAATTTACGTGATAATTAAGTTTATTTTAATTTATCATTTATTAAAAGATAGTAAAATAAAATATATATCATATAAATTTAATATATATCATAATCAATTAATACAATATATTATATTCTATTTTATTGTATTTTAGCAATTACTATAACACATTATAATAAAATATTATTGTAATAAATTTATAGCATAATAAAATTAATTGTGTAGTAATATATTATTTGTTTAGAAATATTTAATTTTTTGAGTTATTAAATATAATTTTCCATGGTTATTATTATAAGTATTAATACAATATATTATGTTTTCTTTTATAATGATTAATTTATTTAGTAACTCGACAAATCCAAAATTGAGATTCACGAGTTGGTTAAAAAATAACATGACAAAATAAAAAAATAAAAAAAAATTAAGTGTATTACATAATGTAAATAAAAAAATTAAACTAACAAATGCAAAATATGCATTGTTGAAATTACTCGAGTAACTCGACAAACCCAAAATCACGTTTGTCGAGTTACTCTATGAAAAATGTGATACAAAATAAATCTATTCAATAGCTCAAGTAACTTGACAAAATAAAAATCGGGTTCCTTGAGTTACTGGAGAAACCAATGAAATTTAAAATTTTCATTATTTTGTTTTCCTTTTTTATTTAAATGATGTAATACATTTAAATAATTTTTTATTCTTATTTTCGCGTGTTATTTTTCAAGGAACTCGTTAATCTTAAATTTGGATGTGTCGAGTAACTTGATAAATAAAGTTTATAAAAAATTTTATTTAGTCTATCATTTATTAGAACATAGTGAAACAGAATATATATAATATAAATTTAATATATATCATAATGCATTAATACAATATATTAATTTTTTTTTTATTTTAGCAACTACCATAACATATTAAAAAAAAAATTTTATAATAACTTTATAGTATAATAAAATTAATTTCAGTATTAATATATTATTAATTAATTACTACATTATTATAATAATTTAGTAATTATAATCAATTTATTATAACAAATTTATATTAAATAAATTTTTTAATAAATTATTATAAAATATATTACATATTTATTTATAAGTTTATTCATAAATATGAATATAAATTTTGTTATAAAGAATATTAGAATAAGTCTAATAAATAAAAATAAATAGTATAACACATTTTTACTACAATGTGTTTTTATATTTCATAAAATCAAATATAATATATTATCTTAATTTAAAATAATATATAATTATTTTATATGATAGCTATTTTATTATAACATATTATATGAAGTTATAGGATATGAAATATTATTTATGCAACGAAACTCATTATTCATTGTATCGTGTAACTTGACAAACTCAAAATCGAGTTTCCCAAGTTACTCGACAAACTAATGAAATACACATGTTTCATTATCTTAATTTTTATTTATTTAAATTATTTAATACATTAACTATTTTGTTTAATTTGTATGTTGTAATATTGTTATTCGAGGAACTCGTCAATATAAAATTTGAATTTGTTAACTTACTTGATAAATGAAGCATACACATAATTGTATTTCATTGATCATTTATTAGAACATAGTAAAATAAAATATATATTATAATGAACTAATGCTATATATTATATATTCTTTTATTTTAGCAATTAATATAATATATTATAATTATAAATTATTATAATATTTGATATTTTTTGTTAGAATAATGATGTCAAATTATATCACGGAAATAAATGTGGTTTTTATAATTATTAATTGTAAGAAATATTTTAACATAATTTATAATAATATTTATTGAAAGAATGATAAATTAATATGTAATAAATTCTATAGGAATTTGTATTCAAATTTATATAATAGTATTCTGTTATAACAAATTTGTTATAATATAATAATAATTATAATAGAAAATTAATTAAATAATAATATTTTACTACAATATAAATTATAATGAAATAAAAATTGATTATAAGAATTTTTTATTATACTATGTTACAATAATTAGAAAACATCTTAAATTTAATATAGTCTATCATTTCAATATAATATATATTGCATTTATATAATATATATTTTGTTCTACTATGTTTTAATAAATGATAGATTAAAAACATTTATTTATGTGCTTAATTTATTAGGTAACTCGACAAATCGAAAATTTGGATGTATGTGTTGCTCGAAGGATAGGATGACAGATTACAAAGAAATAATAAATATTTTAATATAAATTTTGAATAAAAAATATAATTTTTTTTTTTGGAAACTATATAAATCATTATTTGCTCGAGCAACTCGAAAAACTCAAACCGAGTTTGTCAAGTTGCTCGATTAATAATATGATAGGAAGTCATAAAGCGGAATTTTTAGTTTATCAAGTTACTTTATAACGTCGATAGATGAGTAATTTTATATGAGTAATTTTTATATTCTATGATTTAATATAATATGTTAGAATAAGAGAACTATCATATAAAATAATTATATATTATTTTAAATTTTTATGGTATATTATATCGATTTTATAAAATATGAATACACGATTGCAATAATAATATGTTATAACAATTAATTTTATTTATTAGAATGATTATATCAAATGATATTATCAAAATCATTATTTATTTATAATTAGTAATTATAATATTATTTATAACAAAATTTATATTAATATTTATGAAAAAATTTATAAATAGATATGTAATAAATTTTATAATAATTTACAATAAAATTTATTTAATATCAATTTGTTATAATAAATTGATTATAATCATAAAATTATTATAATAATTTAATAATGCAATACAAATCGCAAAGTACGAAAAAAAAAGGTGTATTTATTTAAAAGTTATATTCTAAGAATTTAATATTATTCTTTAATATACTCTGTATATTTATAGTTTTTAGTGCCTATGCTTATTTTTTTGTATGGATATTTTTATTATCAGAAGAAAAATATGTGATATATTTATTTACGGCAAAAAGAAAAGATTTTCTATTCTGTTTATTATTATTAATAAGTATATATATCCAATAATATAAAGGTAATAGTAAAAATAAAAGTACATAAAAATATAAAATATATAGATTTGTTAAATATAATTTACATCATTGCATTGCATTTAAAAAGGCTTATATCTAGAAACGAAAAAACCCTTCAAATATTACAAAAAAAACCTAACATCCATTCAAAAAAATGGAAAAAGGTGGCAATGCATAAAAGGATATCATTAGTTTTTAAAGTGTGTCTTTGTCTTTCGAAACTCGTGTATATCTCTCTGTTCTTGGCGCAGACAATTTTTCTGGGTTGACTTCATTCTCAGATGAGATTGGATGTTCTTCAATTTTTCTCTTCTTGGATTTAGACATAGGTGAAGAAAGGAAATTAAAGTTGTTTCTTTCGCACTTGGAAATGTTTGCCCTTGAAGAGGCATTGGTGTGTCAGTGGTGTAAGCTATATCTTTCCCTTTGTTAGTCCTTGATCTTGTACTTGTAGATGTGGTCGAAGTCCAAGGAACCCGGTTCATTGAAGAAGATAATGTCATACTTGTATTCATCGTCGAAGGCATTTTTCTTCATTCCTTTAATATAAAAGAAATGTTCTTCCTCCAATGTGATTCTAATTTTTTCCAAGACTTCTGATTCACTATCCATTAATTGTTTGCCTATGTACTGTAAGAATTTTTCCGCTGGATCCCCAATCATAGTCCCAGAGAATGAGCCTATGGAGTCTTCAAGTTCCACATATACACGTGCCCTAACATATAAAATATGTTAAAAGTGTTGCATGTGTGAATAATTGTTAACAACAAATGATTTGTAAAAAATATTATACCTTGGTACTGCAACTGCATGGGAAAATTTGCAGAAGACACATTCGTATGTTTCATTGAAATCGGCACTTGATATTTTGTTGCAAGTATTGCAAGACATGTACCAAAAGGCTTGCTTAAATACTCTCACATATGCACGTGCGTAAACCCAGAAATATCCATGTCCTGTTAGCTATTTTTGAAGAAAAATTGTATAAATATTATAGAATAATTAAATGCATTTGTCTATATATTATTTTAATGAAGATTAGACTTACTCCGGATAACAAATTTGGAATCTGTTGAATCTCTCGTGATATTGTTCATGTGTCGGGGTTGAAATATTCTTTGTTCTTGAGGATGGATATATCTTTGTCAAGATCATCTCATCTAACTTGTCAAAATTTGTTTCAACCCTCAAAATAATGTGTCAAAATATTAGCATAATGTATAAAATATATATATATATATATATATATATATATATGAGATAAAGTTTGAATAAAAGATAATTAATAAATAAATTGTTACCAAGATGTTAGCTCAACCACTTGTTGTAAATGGGCATTGAAGGAGAAGATCTTTGTTGGCTTTGGTTGAAATTGAAAGGTTCATGCATGAAATAAATATATAGATATATTTATTGGAAGAACTAAGATTGCCTATAAATGTTGTAATATCCCATTGATGAATTATAAAATTATTGACAATATATTACCACTAAAAGATGTTACTTTTAGATGGTTTCCAATGATGATTTGTTTCGGCTTAAGTTATCGACAATGAAACGGCATTCTTTCTCCACAAAATTATCCCACATCGTTAGCAACACAGTTTTAAAGCTAGTATAGAAACACAGAAAATATATGAGAAAGTGGTATATGAATTTTTTTAATAATATTGAAATTATTGGAATATATATTTATAGTTGAAAATAATATAGCTATATATATATAAACCTTGTGTCGATGAGAACTATATCTTGAATACACGTTTGTGTTTCAAACCTAGTTTGAACCAGCCTTTTAGGTTTCACATCGATTGCAACTCCAATGATACCTAAAGGATAAAAATAACAAATTAGGACAAATCAAATGTGTTATGAACACAATGGGTAAGATGAACATGTAAACGCGTAAATATAATAATTTAAATGCACAAAAAGCTTTTTTCGTAAAATAGGAACAAATACTTATATCAGAATTTGAGTCCATGTAAGGTTCCAATTTGTTGAAAGGAACAAAATTGTATGTAGAAGCTATCAAAACACTGTGATCTTCATTGACTTCCTCAACTTTTGTTCGACCAGATATCGTCCACTGTATGTTGCCCATAGAAGCTTGATACTCAGGCTTTGTAAATTTGACATTTGCATTTGAGACAAGATACGTTTTGCCAAGTAATAGCTTGTCTTCATATGCTGAGATGTTGGCATCATAGATAGTTGCATGGACTTTATTTTTCTATATAATACCATGCATTGAAATTAGATATTTTGTAAAAGCATGTATATAATTTTGGGTAGATATTATTTTTTAATATGAACAAAGGGAATTCAAAGTTATAACATATTAGAGGAAAAGGAAAACTTGTAAATATTTTATGGGGCTAAAATTAAATAAATCAAGAAACATAAATAATAGATTCAAATAATATACCTCGGGATCCATAAATACCATATTACGGTATTTTGTGTCGACTTCATTGATTTGTTCGTGGAAATGATTTTTCCACAACAATAATTTTCAAGTCCAATTTGTATCATTTGGAGCGATATTTGGTATTAATTTGTCTTGTTTTCCATTGTTTGATCATGTACAAAATGTCAAATATAAATTAAAGAGTATAAATAGGTTATCAAAATGAAATAATATTTATACTAATAATGAATTGTAAGAGTATGTGTTTAAATATAGTACGGACTTGCACTTAAAATCTCAAAGAGGAGTATGAGGATATTGAGAATTAAAGACTTGACGATAAATATCAATATAGAATGTTTGTTGTGTTTGGTTTGTAATCAGAACGAATGTATATATATAGAGTTAGAGAAAAGATCTGGACCCCGTGACGGGGTCCAGAGAGTTTTCTCGTTGACACGCAGCCAAACAATAAAAAAAAAATTTCCTTTACTTTATGGCCCCACCTGGTAGCAAAAACAAACCCCCCACCCAATTCAAAAGTCTAAATTTGCATCCCTCCCCCCAACTGCAAATAAATGAACCCACCCGCACTTAAAAAGTTCCAAATAAATTTATGTCCCCCACCCCTCCTTTTTACTTTAATTTCGTATAGCCCCTGCTCCCATTTCATTTCCTCCACTTATTTATACACTATTCAAACGTAACAATTTTTTTTCATCACATATAATTTTTCCCTTCTCATTAGAATATATTTCACTTTACTCAAATTTGGCCAACATCAAACATTTTCAATCAATTTTATTCTCTAAATTCATTTACTAAATTTATCTCCTACTTATTGTTTTTCATATTTTACAAAGGTTAGTAATATATTATTAATTTGTTTTTTGTTTTCATTTATTTGTACATATTTATTTTTTGTAATTTACAAGTTAGTTGTAACATTGTTAACAATTTTTTATGTATTTTTTATTTGCACATATAATTGATGTATTTTATTTCGGTAAATTTTCTAGGGTTGGAATTTGAAAGTTGGGATAATGTATATGTTCCTCAAGTGACTATTAGTGTCATTCCCCACATTGGTCAGGAATTCGAATCATCCGATGAGGCATACAATTTTTAGAATCAATATACATGTGAAACGGGGTTTAGTACATGAATAGAATAGTAAGAAGAAAAAAAGAGACCAATGAGTATGTTTGGAAATTATTTGTGGCTTTATTTATTTTTATTTTTTAAGTAAAATTTAATTTATTACTCAAATATAAACTAAATAATTAATCTCACTGTAATCTTAATAATAAAATTAATGTTAACTATATTATTTATTATATGATATAAATAATATATAATTTAATGAAAATTAGTATATATCATATTTTTTAAAAACAAATACACTGAATATAATAATAAAAAATTTATTTTTAATTTAATAAATTTAATTATATTAATAATATGGATATAAATTTAGTTGTAAATAAATAGGTTAAAGTATAAATAGGTTGAAGAAGGGGTTTAAAGTATAAATAAATAAGAGGATGGGGGATAAATAAGTTGAAGAATGGGGTTGAAAGTATAAATAAATGAGGGTATGGGAGATAAATAGGTTGAAAAGGAGGTTTAAAATATAAATAAATGAAGTGGAGTGGGGGTGGGGGAGGGGGGGGGTAATTACATTTGATGGAGGGTGGATTTTTGCTGCTAGACGGGGAAACTTTTCTGGACCCCGTGACGGGGTCCAGATCTTTTCTCTATAGAGTTATATGGTATCTATTATGTCAAGAGTAAGAATATGTTTACCCAATGGGAGTCTAAATCCTCTGTCCCGATTGATGCGTGGCTTGTCACGCAGTAATTAATAAATGATGTGGGCCCCAATAATGATGCCTTAAGAACTCATTCGCACTTGTTCTCATTCCATCTTACTCAGCCCCAAGTAATTAAAAGAAAGTAATGACCATACTAATAATAGATTTTAACATCCCAAAATATTAATATAAGCACTCCAAAATTTTAGGTTAGTACCTGCACTCTTATGTTAAATTACAGTATAGGCAAAGTTATGAAATTGAAGTAATTGAAATTTTATTATTATAATGTATATTATGTAAAATAATATAATACCAAAAATTGATTATTGAGTTAAAAAATTTTATGAAGATTTTAATAAACATAATTAGTTATTATATATTTGAGTAATTTTGTATACCAATTAACAAAATATGAGCTAAAAAAAAAAAAGTAAGTAAATTAAAAGTTGATGGTTAAATTGTGAATATGAAATTTGCTTTACCTAGTAATTTACAAACAAAGTAAATAAGTACTACAATGAAGAAAAAAAATTGGTGATGAGAGTTCAAGCATGTATGAGACTTGAGTAGATTTGAAGCTATTATTTTCTAATTTGAAAGATTAAACTATTAGAGGTTATGAAATGAATGGATAAAACTATAATAAAACAATAGGTAAGGAAAACTATAATAAAGTAGGCTTTATAATAATAATTTTTGGGTATACCACGGTGTAAAAATTCTTCTTGATAACAAAAAAAAAAAAAAAATAATTTAGGATTTATGTATAATTTAAAAAGTTGAAGGGTCCAATTACAATGTTTATAATTGTAAAATTTTCTATTATTTTAATGGAGTTAATTCAAAGGTAAAATTGGCCAAGAATTCTTAGATGCGTGAGAAATAGTGGTGTTGGGACTTTTTGTGACTATAAATAGGAAAATGGGAATGATATGTAAAATAAATAAAAAATAGGGATTAAATTGTTACAAACATGAAAGAATGGACGAGTGCTTGTTTGAATTAATTGGAGAAGGGATGGGGGCCCAGCATTTATTAAAAGGCGCATGTCTTGGAGGAGATGGGGTCTAGCATTTATTAATTGCTACGTGGAAAGCTATCACGCCGCAATCGGGGATGAGGATCCGAAACCCGGCGAGAATAACGAGGTGAAGCACGATTCGAAGATATTTATATATGTTTATGTATATAGATTTTTCATACGTGTATGGTGAGGATGAATAGATTAAAGATCATATTGACATGTGTACAATAAAAAGATATTTGTACATTTATGATGTAAATTTTTACTTGTCTTAGGTATGATTACATGTAGGAGTAGACTACGTAGTAATCTATAGTTTCTTGTATAAATTTGTGTCAATTTCATAAAATTAAGAAATAAAGTATACTTAGATTTTTTTTAGTTACAGGTGTTGATTTGTGTTCATTTAAATATAGAAGGAAAAAAATCATATCATATATAAAAAAAATTTTATAATGTTAAAAGCTAATTACTTTGTAACATATCTAAATAAACTCGTTAAATGGCAAATGGAGTATAAATTTATAACATTGAATATTTGAATATTTGTAGTACAATATTTATAAAATAAAAGAACATATAATTATGAAAAAAATTCAGAAATTATCTACATCAAATGTTGAATTTTACTATTTTGAATTATAATTTGATACTATTAGAAAACGTACATAACTGTAGCATTATACATTTTAATAGACTGGCCATTTATTCAATGCACTATCAATAATTTAAAAGCATTGTACATAATTTCTTCAAAGTCCTATACAATATCCTTCACCAATAGAGATGTAAGAGTACACTGGCTATTTATTAACTACAATATTATTCATGTCAAAGCTTTGTAGAAGTGTTCTACAAAGAACTCATGGAATATACTTCAAGAATATTCACTGCAATATCATTGATGTCAAAGCTTTATAGAAGTGTTCTTCAAATAACACATATAATATACTTCAAGAATACAGTTGTAGTTGTTGTTTATAAAGTACAAACCCTGTAATGAAAAAAAAATGCATAATAATAATTAAAACACTATGAATGCACAATTGATAATATTTCTGTATAAACTACATTCTTTGTACAACTAAAATGATTTTTGAGTTTATCATTTGGTATAATTAATGCTCTAATACATTTACTTGTTTTTGCTCTAGATAACGCAACATAAAGTTGACCATGAGAAAATACAGGTTCAGGAAGATATAGTCCAACATAATCTAGTGTTTGACCTTGAGCTTTATTTATTATCATTGCAAAACAAGGACGAATTGGAAATTGCGTTCTTTTAAAAGGGAATGTACTCTTATCACTTTCAAGTGGAATAAATGGAATTCTAGGCAAAAAAACTTTCTTCCCACGCCATTCTCCAACAGATATTTCAGCATGAATAACATTACGCTCAAATCCACGACAAATTAATCTAGTGCCATTACATAATCCTTCAGATGGACTAATATTTCTCAATAACATAATAGGACAATTTTCTTTCAATACAAGTTCATGAGGTGGAATACCATTTGGAGTTAATGTATTAAGAAAATCTTCATGAATACTTTGTTCATTTTTTTCTAACGTTTCGTCGAAGCTATAATATGTAACATTTTCACCAGCAATTTCATTAAGTATAATATTATTTATTTCATCAACAGCATTATTTGTAGGAGTTAAAATAACTCGATTAACCATCTTATCTAATTCATTGCTATAATTCTGTAAGTTTGGGTAAACATTTCGGATCAATTCTTTTACAGAAACTATTTTGGTATCGAACGGTATAACTATTTCATCTGGTAATGTAATCATATTACAGTTATGCTTAGGTTGGATTCCATTGCCTATATCAAGCAATAACTTAGAAAAATATGGGTCAAATTGAGCTCTCATATTTTGTACCAACTGTAATTGTATAAAATTTGGCCATAAGTATGAATAGACTAAACTTGATCCAATGATTGCTTCTTTATTTCCTTTTTGAACTACTGGCAAAACCTGTCGGAAATCACCTCCTAAAACAACAACTTTCCCTCCAAAAGGCAATATAGAATCATTAACATCTCTTAGCATTCTATCCACAGCCTCTATTGCATAACGGTGAACCATTGGTGCTTCATCCCAAATAATCAAATTTGTCAATCTAAAAAAGCTTGCTAGAGCAGACTGCTTACTAACAGAACAGGTCATATTGTGATTTATTTCAAGTGGTATCTTAAACCTTGAATGTCTTTGTTCATCCACCTGTAATAGCTTGCAACAACACGAAGAAGGCTGTTGCTAAACCTATAAGATTTTTAGATCGAATTGTGCAGAGCAAAGCTTTATATAAATAAGTTTTACCAGTTCCACCAGGTCCATCTATAAAATACATACGACTTGTGTTACTATATACATCTGTAAGAATTTTGTCATAGGCAATTTTTTGATATTCATTTAAGTTATTTGGATACATAGTAATTGTCAATTATGAATAACATTGTTTAATTCTTCATTAATAATCTTAGCTAATATGTCTTCTTGTTCCATATATATTTGAAAAGGTACAAGATGGTAATCATTTATATTTTTATTATTTGCTTCTAATATAGAATTCATTTCATGTAATGCTTTCATTTCGCATTTGCAATAGACATACCATTAGATAAATAATCTTCACATAAAAATAGGTGAAATTTTTCCATAAAACATATGGATTATTAGGAGAACATAGAATGAGTATGGTAGCAAATAATCTATGAAGAGAAGAAGGCATTTGATAACTAATAGCTTCATCTAAACAAAGCTCACAATAATTATTGTCTTGTAATAAACCAAGTGCTATAGTTGTTTCACGAAAAAGGCGACAAATAAACACCATGAACTATTTTTAAATTTTCAAATGACGTTGCTCCTTTAACATGATTTAATACGATACGTAAATAATATCTTTCTCCTTCCGGTTATAGTAGATGTAACTATTCTACCAATAACATTTTCTTTTTCCTTCGACACCATATTTTTCCTTGGCCATCCCATACAAAAAACTTTGGAAAATCTTTATACAATAATATTTTTGCAAGTTCATTTGAAAGATTCATATGAAAAAATTCAGTTAACATTGTGCGTTGTCTAGATTCATTATTGATTACTGTTTCTAAATTTTCATAGTCTCTATATGTTATCAAATGGTTATTTTCAAGATGTAGTTGTAATGAGATAAGCGGGGAGACATTTCATACAAAACAAATCCATATATTCTCCACATTGCTTCAGGTGGAGAAATCCAACGTCCATTTTGGTATATCTCAATTTCATCAATAGGATTTTCATTATTAGTATTAGAGATTGAAAAACTTACACGATCATAGCCTTTATAAACATATTTATAGAGGTATTTAACAGCTTTAACTGTTGAACATATTTCCACATTAATATGGCAATCAAACTTTGCACACAAATATGGATTGTAAGGTACAACCCATCTATTGTCTAATAAATGTCCTCGAATCATAAATGATCGTTTATCGTTTAACCGTCTATAGGTTGGATAAGAATTATGGCCAATATAAGTATTTGAAATATATTCCTTTGGGTATTTATTCTTACAATGACCGTTTCTATCCATACAAACATTATGGGGATTCAAATGACCACATGGACCATGCATCATATGTTTAACAACAATAGAATGAAGATGGGATATTTTACTTTATCCGGAATTTCACATGATACAATAGAATCGACTCTATCAATATTATTAATTTTGCACTGACTTTGTAAGATTAGTAAGAAATGAGCATGTGGAAGTCCTCGTTTTGGAATTCTACAACATAAATATATGCGACAAGAACAGCCCAAATATTTGGTGCTTGAATAGATCAACTTTAAGTTCTTCTAATTTAGCTTTGAATATTCTAGCGAGTTAAATCAGGTCTATTCTGTCCTATATCATTATACCTTAATTCTTGTTTTATTTCTACCCAATTAGGGTTACATGTCAATGTTAAAAATAAATCAGGTTTACCAAATTTTTGTACTAATGCCATGGCGTCCATATATCCTTTTTTTCATATCTCTAGGACCCCCAACAAAAGAAGAAGGTAAAATAATCTGACGACCAATTTGTGCACCTCTATTTTGACCATTTTCTACACTATCAACAACTCCTTGATATAATTCAGCACGAATTTCACTTTGATTTTGACGAAAATAATCTAATCGACTTGTTTCAAGTTTAACATACATATCTACTACATATTGCTGTAGAAGTCTACCAGCATGGAGCAAAACATTATTTTGTGTATCACGTACCTGTAATTTGAAGCAATAGTATTCACGACAAGAGACTTGTAAACCTTTTTTATTCTTCTTAAAAACTGCACAAGAGAAAAACACAAAGAAATTTAATAATAGAAAATGTTAAATTTAATGAGTTTAAGTGAACAAACATACTGCAATCATTACCTCTTTTTTCTTTCTCTATTACATCAGCTGCACAACTAATGTTTTCAGTAGAAACAGAATTGTCTATTCTACTATGAATATCAAAGGTACTATTTTTTGCCTTTTCAATACCTTCATGCCAACCAGTCTCACCAAAGGGAAATAATAATGGATATTGTAGGGGATTATAACATCCGTAATAGTAATGTATTCTATGTGAATTATTAGAGTGACAATAAATTGATATATCACGATATCTTATGTCTGCAGATGGGTCCTCATCAACCCAAACTGCAGCCACTTGAGATACAGAAGGTACATTATACACTCTTTGATCAAGACCAGCATCACATCTAATATGAATTTTGCAAGTTTGAAGACTTTCAAT
Organism: Forsythia suspensa; assembly: GCA_023638005.1. Lineage (NCBI taxonomy): Eukaryota > Viridiplantae > Streptophyta > Magnoliopsida > Lamiales > Oleaceae > Forsythia > Forsythia suspensa. The sequence continues at coordinate 50,296,149 of CM042673.1, forward strand.
ATCGCTTAGGGAACGAAAAAATCTAGAATATGGATTAATCTTTAATAGATTCACTAATACGTGTAGTAAAGATGATGAGAAATTGATAGATGTATTTAATCTATTTTGTATTTCATTGTCTGTATCATAAAAGTATAACTGTAAATATGATGGATTACTATCAATATTTAAAATTGGATTTATATAATGGTATACTTGTCCTTGAACTCTAAAAGTGTAAATACCTTTGTAGTTAGTAGATTTAGATAAATCTTTATCAAACTTCACTCCAAAAGAGGTAAAAGCAAAATGGTTATTATAATTTCGTACATTATTTTTAAAATCTAATGCTTCATCTGAACTTGAAGTATATAAATCATATAAAATAGAAGGTGAACAATTGATATGCAATTTAATTTTTCCATCAGAACAACAAAAACATTTACTTTCTTTTTCAAACTTTTTTGCAAGACAATGAATACAATTTGTTGGAGTACGTAATACATAACTTTTTGTGGGTACATGTCTCATAGTAATATTTGAAATACAAGGAGTTAATTGGAATTCATGATTTTGATTTTCATGTTCTTCATAATAAATATGGCTTTCTACGCTAGAATCTTCTAAATTGTTAGAGCCAAGGAAGGAAATTCCATGACCATCTTCATTCAATTTTCCAGCTATAAAAAATATGACAAATAAAAACAACATAAATAAATAAATGCAAACAAAATGTGCATAATGGGAAAAACAGTAAAAAAAAAAAAAAAAAACCTTTGCTCACTAGGTAATTGTGAACTATCTATTGAATTGACATCATTCAACTGAATATCTTCAAGTAACTGAATCCTTGTTTTTTGAATCTTCTTGTTAGATTTATAATGTGTATGCTGAGCATACATCTGTCTCCTTTTCTTGTTTTGTTGTTCTTTATTTGAGTCAACAAATTTTTCGCCTGTCATCTAATATATTTTATCATACAACAAATATAAAAATTAGTCTCATTCAATGTATAAAAAAATACATATATAATATAAACATTATTAACACAAATAAGAATAAGATTAGTACACAGATGGAATGAGGAAAAGGGAATAAATTATTATTGATTAAAAATCTTATGTTCTAGTATAGCCTATAAATACATGATACTAAAAAAAAAACTTGTTAATAAAGATATAATGAAAGAATAAACCAAACAACACAAATAACAAATAACTTCAAATTTCCAGCAGTGAATAATTACAAACCTGTAAATTTAAGTTGTCAACTTGATGTAAAACCACTAATAAAGAAATGATCAAACCAATAAAATGAATATCAGAACTTCTACAATCTACACTCAAACTCAACAGGTTGACGAAGGAGATGGGAATTATAATTTCAAATAGAAGAAACAAGCTACAATGATTCGAAGTGAGAATAAGAGAAATTCAACAAAATTAGGATTGATTTCAGCAAATATAGATCATGAAACCAAATATAACTAACTAAAGCTTTGTAGGGTTTGATAAGAGTTGAAATAAAAGAGTAAAGCTGAGCACAAACAAAAATAGAAAAGAAGCAAAGGTTGTGTATATATGTCTCGTACAAATCGAAGAAAGGAAAAAGATAAAATAAAACTGCCAAAACAACGTCGTTTAGTTCCAATACATGAATAGTATACGTGTGCATAGAATTTTATATGTTATTAATAATAAGTACAAAGATAAGGATAAAGAAATGGAAAAAACCGAAAAACAATTAACTTTTATTTTGTAAATGAGTACACGTGTTAAGAAATGGGTATCATTTTGAAGAAATAAAGTTGAATCATTTTTCCTAATTGCCTCGTAACTTGAAAACATGTACTAATATAAAAATATATGCATCTTTTACAAAATGAATACGAGATATAATAGACAAATTTTCAAGTCAAACATTGCGGCTAGCATGCAAAATAAAATTATACAACACAATTGCAAAATCCAACAGAGGCAAAAATTTAGGTAGAAAAATTGACAGATAATTAGTCGAGCAGATCGAGAAAGTACATTTCAGTTTGTCGAGTTAACCGAGAGAACAAATTACATAAACAGAGCAAATCAATAGTAAATTTCACAATCATTATTAACAATAATGAAAGCTCATAATTATATTAGAAATCATATGATGACTACATTTATCATAATAAATTAATATAATGATCATACAAAAAATTAACTACACCAACATAAAATAATTGACAAAAATTTTATATCATGTACTGTAAGGATTTAATATAATATATAATAATTTTATAAAATATATATTTTACTATAAGATATTCTAATAAATGAGAAAATAACATAATCGATGCAAATCTTTACTTTATCCAGAATATAAAAAATATCATAATTGAGAATGTGGAATTGATCGATGAATTATATGAGAAAAATAAAAAATTCCAATGTAAGAATTAATATAAAGAAAAAGGAATAAAAAAAAATGCATATAGATAATTTTGTAACAAATTTCACAAACGAAAAAAATATCCGCAGATGTTGGCTTAATGAAGATAAAAAAGGGAAAATGGAAAAGATTTATTTGTTTCGATCGACATAACGATAAACGGAAAATATAATGTTCAAACCCCAATACATTATATGAAAAAAAAAAAAAAAAATATGTTAAAAATTAACAATAATGAAAGCTAATTATTATAATACAAATCATATAATGACTACAATTATTATAATAAATTAATATAATGACTGTAAAAAAAAATAAACTACACTAACATACAATAATTGATAAAAATATAGTATCATATATTGTAAGGATTTAATATAATATATAATAATTTCATAAAATATATATTTTACTATAACATATTCTAAAAAAAAAAAGGTCATCGATAAATTTGTTATAAAATAAAAAGGATGTGGACTAAAAGTGGAAAATAAATAAAAGAAATAAATAAATAAATTGCTAAAAGCCCACAAAAATAAAAAAACGGAAATTTTTTTTTTTTTTCCAATGCTTCCCACTTTGCCGAGTTACTCGACAAGTGGGATAAGTAAAATGTTTTTTGATTTTCCCACTTTGCCGAGTAACTCGGCAGAGTGGGAAAAATGGAAAAAATATGTAAATATTTTAATTTTTGATTTTTATATTTTGTGATGAAAAAGGCCGAAAAAAAAAAACAAAAAAAAGATTTTTTGCGTGAACAAGTGGGGAAAAAAAGAATAGTTTTTTTTTTTTGTGTTTTTATATTCTGTCATGAAAAAATCCACCTAAAAAAAATAAAATATAATTTTTGCGAGAACAATCATTTTTCCAAAGTGTATACATGGAAAATGTATAAAATTTGTAAGTTTTAAATATAATTGAAATAAACAAAACAAAAGAAAATATAAGTTAAAATTAATAACTAAAAAAAAAGAAATTATAATAAATTGATAATATATTATAATATAATTACCAAACATAATGGAAAATGTTTCTTGTAAGAAAATTAATAAAATTATAATATAACAATTATTAACAAATATGTTATAATAATTGATAAAATATAATATAATGTAATCAATAATCATAATTTTATATAATGTAAAATAATTTTATATCATATATAATTTAATGTAAAATCTTATCATAAATGCTAGAGTAAAAAAAATTTATATAGATCCCTAATTTATCAATCGACTAAAAAAATTCAAAGTTGAAATTACCGAGTTATGCAATCACTTACATGCAAAAAACAATGACCAAAATAGGAAATTTAACAATTAGTATAAATACAAAATTATAATGATAATAATAATAATAATATGCAATACTCAATACCTCAACCAAAGTAAGAGGGGAATAAAATTGTAAGAAAAACAAAAGAAGTTAAAAAATAGTACAAACGAAATATGTTTATGAAGTCAAAAACAGCAAAAACCAAATCTAATGATAAAAAAATATCCTATGCCGAGTGACTCGACAATAATCAAATGATAAAATGGCAGGGATGAGAATAGAACATAATTGATGCAAATCTTTACTTTATCAAGAATCTCAACAAAATCATAATTGAGAATGTCAAATTGATCGATGAATTATATAAGGAAAATAAAAAATTCCAACGTAAGAATTAATATAAAGAAAAAGGAAAAAAAAATGCATCTGAGATAATTTTTAACTAATTTCACAAACAAAAAAAAATTCCACATATGTTGGTGAATAAAGATAAAAAGAAAAATGGAAACAACTTATTTGTTTCGATGTACTTAATGATGAACGAAAAATATAATGTTCAAACCTCAATGCATTATATGGGGGAAAAAAAAAACAAAAACAAAAAATATGTTAAAAATTAATATGAAGGGGAAAAAAAAAACGAACATACATATAATTAATTATCGAAGTAACTCGACAAACTCAACATTGAGATTGCAAAATTATCTGACCAACTGTACACCTCAAAAAAAATGAGAAATGAAATTTTTTTTTACAAAGCACGAAAAAAAAACAAAAGAAAAATGAAGTTAAAAATTAATAAAAATGAAATAAAAAATATTGTTAAACAAAAACCAACATCTATATCATTCATTTATCAAGTAACTCGACAACCTCATAGGGTGACAATGCCGAGTAACTCGTAAAAAAGGAAAAAAAAACGCACACAAAATAAAAGTCAACAATAGTAGATAATTTATAAGATTTGAATACGGAAAAATTAATAATATAAAAATATATGCATCTGTTACAAAAAGAACAATAAATGTAAGAAAAGAATTACCGGGTCAAAAATTGCGGCTATTATGGAAAATAAAATTTTACACCGTAATTGCAACATCCAATAAAAAAAAAAGTACAAATTTAGGTGAGATAGTTGATGACTAAGTCCTCGAGTGAATCGAGAAACTACATTTCATTATGTCGAGTTAATCGAGAAAACAAATAACTGAAACAAAGCAAAATAATACAAAATTTCACCATCATTATTAACAATAATGAAAGCTAATTATTATAATAGAAATCATATAATGACTACAATTATTATAATAAATTAATATAATGACTATAAAAAAAATAAACTACACTAACATACAATAATTGATAAAAATATAGTAACATATATTGTAAGGATCTAATATAATATATAATAATTTCATAAAATATATATTTTACTATAACATATTCTAAAAATAAAAAAGCCATGGGTAAATTTGCTATAAAATGAAAAGGATGTGGACTAAAAGTGGAAATTAAAAAAAAAAATAAATAAATAAATTGCTAAAACCCCACAAAAAAAAAAAAAATGGGAACAAACATTTTTTTTTTTTGTCAATCTTCCCACTTTGCCGAGTTACTCGGCAAGTGGGATAAGTAAATGTGTTTAATTTTCCCCACCTTGCCGAGTAACTCGGCAAAGTGGAAAAATGGAAAAATATTTAAATATTTTAATTTTTGATTCTTATATTTTGTCATGAAAACGTCCAACAAAAAAAAAAAAATTATTTTTTGCGTGAGCAAAGTGGGGAAAAAATAATATTATTATTTTTTTTCTTTTTTATATTACGTCATGAAAAGTCCACCAAAAAAAAAAAATATAATTTTTGAGAGAAAATATTTTTTTCCGTTGCACGATACATAGAAAATGTATACAAAATTGTAAGTTTTAAATATAATTGAAATAAACAAAACAAAAGAAAATATAACTTTCAAAGAAAGTGGGGAAAAGCGAAAAAAAATATTTAAAAAGTGGGAAAAACGAAAAAAAAAAATATTTAAATATTTTAATTTTTTATTTTTATATTTTGTCATGACAAAAAAGTCGGAGAAAAAAAAAAAAAATAAAATATTTGGCGTGAGCAAAGTGGGAAAAAGATAATATTTTTATTTAAAAAAAAATTTTTTTTCATTATATTACAATTATTCATGATAAAAGTCTACCTAATCATAATTTCATATAATGTAAAGGAATTTTATATCATATATAATTTAATATAAAATCTTATCATAAATGTTAGAGTAAAAAAAAATATATAGATACCTAATTTATGAATCGACTACAAAATTGAAAGTTGAAAATACTAAGTTATTCAATCACTTACATGAAAAAAAAAATGATGCAAAAAATAGGAAATTTAACAATTAATGTAAATACAAAATTATAATGATAATAATAATAATAATATCCAAATACTCAATACCTCGACCAAAGTGAGAGGGGAATAAAATTGTAAAGGAAAAACAAAGAAGTTAAATAGTAGTACAAATGGAATATATTTATGAAGTCAAAAAACAGCAAAAACCAAATCTAACGATAAAAAAATCTCCTATGCCGAGTGACTCGACAATAATCAAATGATGAAATGGCAAGGAGGAAAAATGTTTGAGTCACTCGACAAGTAAAAAAAAAAAAAAAAATTTCCAATCTCGACAGGAAAGAGAAAAGACAACTAAAACAAAACAAGATACAAAGTCAACAAAAGTTGCGCATGTGTAGGGAAAAAATAGAAAATGATTTAAACAAAAAGAAATGACGGCTCCCAGAAGAAGGAAAGAAGTCAACAATTGCAGCCTTTTGAATAAATTAAACAAACTTAAAGTGAAGAATGGTGAGATTTAGAGAAATGACGGATCCCCAAAAAAGAAAGAAAAGTCAAAAAAAGAATGCCCTTTTAATAAGTTAAACAAACGAAAAATCTGAGAAAGGTGAGATTTGGACAAAATTAAGACTAATAGAACATCAAAACGACGTCGCGTTGGTTGAAGGGTGAATAGTAAACATGCCATAGACACTTATATTATAGTATAGATATATATATTTCAATTTTTTTACAATTTGAATTTGTTTTGGCAGTGATGACCATTGTACAGCTTTTTAATGCCAGTTCTGCTTCTGAAAATTCTTGATTGATAAAGCTGTTTATTTACTCTGAGCCTATTGAATTCTCTTTTATTTTCTCAAATTTTAATTTTGATCCAATATTCTATATTTCGTCAAATAATCATTCTTATTACTGAATTATTTAGTTTATTTGGTTCAAAATCCAATCTTGACTCAAGTCTATGTTTCATTCAATAATTCTGATTAGCAATAAACAGTATTTTGTGTTGCAGTCTAGAAATTGTCTTATTTATAGTCCATGATGAGTATCCACATAATTGAGATGTGGTTGGCCTCAAGACCCTGTTTTTCAGGGGGAACCTCTTGGGGCTGCTACATCAAACCATGAAATCTCTGGAAATCTCTGAGACTATATACTCTACTAAAAAGGATTTTTATTGACGATCCTACATTTATTAAAAAATTGGCTTATTTAAGTTTTGTCCGTGCTTCAAAGTATGTTCGTAGCTGCTTTTCTCTGCTTACCGCTGAAAAAAGTGGCTAAGAAGCCTGCTTTAAGCATGGCCAAACCTGCTGTTAGCACGGAAAAGTTTTGCTTTGCTTTGTTGATATTGTTAATTTATAATCAAGAGTGCCAATGATGCTACCGTTGGATAGTAAATGAGGTGTAGTGAAGCCAAGCCCTGCTTTTGCTGAAGGAACCTGATTGGTGGAGCTACATTACACGTGATCAAATCTTATTTACTGAGGCAAAGATGAATACTATATTCCCAGGTAAAAATCTGAGTTTGGCGCTGTTGGTAATAGAACTTTTGGCATTAGTTCATTATAGATTTTGGCAGCACAATTATTATTAAAAAGTTGTTGACAGTTTGAATTGATATTCAAAAGTGAATATTAAATGGAGTGTTTAGTTGTACTTTCTTATAAATTTTATATTTATTTGACTAAATAGTAATTAATTATTTTGTTATATCTTATAATAACTAAAATTAGTATGTTAATTTAATTATAATTATGCAATTATTTTAATATATTTGATTAAATAGTAATTAATTATTATATATCTCATATTATTATTTTTAAAATAAATAATTTTTTTTATATTCTGTAATAACTATTAAAATTAATATACTACTTATAATAACATAATTATCATTATTTTAGTATATATTATATTACTTAAAATTAATTAATTGTTTAAATCAAACATATTATATGTAATTAGTATTATATTATTTAAAAACAAGAAGTGGCAATTTGTTATAAATAATTAATGTGATAAATAAATTAATATATTAATGTGGTAAATAAGTTAATATTTTTTTTATGTATTAAAGATTGTTTTGTTAGGTTTTTAAGTTCATTAAATGTAATTAAAATTTTTCGTAAAAGTTCAATCAGATTTTTTTTGGAGAAGTTCAAAATTTGGGTTTCTTTAAAACAATTTTTCTAAGCACTCTTTTAGTCAAAAAATGCTTTTTGATTTTAGCCGAACAATCATAAATATAACCAAAAGCATTTTATGCTCTCTAAGAAATGTTTTTAGATCTCAAAAAAGCCTTTCCAAACATGATATAAACTTACTTGGCACAATTGTATTGGACAAAATGTTTTGTTATAGATTGTGTTTATTTGGATTAAATGTGGACTATTAGATATTTTGGATGGGTGAGATGTAACATGAATTAGAAATAAGGTTATGTTTGTCTTGTTCTTTTGGTGGGACGAGTTATGAGGAAAAATATTGCACATCTTCCTTTTTCAAGAGATGTTGGATTAAATGATTGAAATTCTTGGTCACTGGTTGTTTTGATGGTGAAATTCGTTTGTCGTTCTATTAGGTTATATATCGGTGTTATTTGTGATACAAATCTGAGCCCACAATATCAAACAATACAAGGAGCAACAATTGAGTTTTTTTTCCATCATTTTGTATTTTTCACATTTAAGAAGAATGCAATGAGTTGTAACAATTTTTTTTGTATTTCAACATTATGAGATTATTAAATTCAACAAATGTTATCAAAGATTAGATTGTTGAATTTTATAATTTCACAATGTTAAAATACAAAAAAATTATTACAACTCATTGTCTTTAAATGTGAAAAATTTAACATAAAGGAGAAAACATTATTGTTGCTTATATGTGTTGTTTGAAGTTATGTACTTATATTTGTACCACAAGAAACACTTCTATGCAACTTAAGAGAATGACAATCAGATTTCACCAACAAAATAATTGTAGGTGAGAATTTCAACCACTTAGTTTAATCTCTTGAAAGGAGAAGAGATACAATGTAGAGTATTGTTTTCCCACCCAACTACTCTCACAAAAGAATAAAACAAATATAACATCAGGAATGATCTCCTAAGAACCAATGACATGGTATAAATAGTTTGTAAGATACTGGTGTATCTCACATATTTAGTTTATAAATGAAATATATATTGAATAGACATGCTATGTCACCGGTACTTAGGGAATCATTCTTGAACATAACATTATTTCAAAATTTTGTTATATTATATCTATTCAATTGTTCATACGGTGGTGATCTTCTCCCCACAGTGAGGATGGGATATAAAGTTCACTGGACACTTGTTCAATGGGTATTTGACAAGTGTTTGACTTTAATGTCAAACACTTTTACATTGTCCAATGCTCACTAGACAAGTGTTTGACATTAAATCAAATACTTGTCCAATACTCATTGGACAAGTGTCCAATAGACTTTATATCTCCTCCTCACTGTAGAGAGAATATCACTTCCGATGGTTCATATTTGATACAATCAATTACTAATCATTTTTGCCCAATAGAATTGTGCTAAGTGGATTTATTGTGTGTTTAGGTGGGCTTTTTGAGGTACAAAAGTTCTTTTTAAAGAGTAAAAGTACTTTTAGTTATATTTATGGTTGTTTAGCTAAAGTTAATAAGAACTTTTTGATTAAATATAGTTTGAAAAAGCTATTTTAGAGAAAAATTCAAAATTTGAACTTTTCTAAAAAGCTCCAATCGACAGTCTGTTTGACAGATATTATAAACCAGTTTATAAACTAATTTTGGTTTAAATTTTATTGGTTTATTTGAGTCGAAATTGTTGACTTTTCAAATCACTTTAATGTAAAATGACAAAATAGTCTTTTTTATTTTGAAATGACATTTTATTGATTAAGGACAATATGATCATTTCATGTTAAAAGTATGAAAAATAAAAAATTTCGATTGAAATAAACTAATTTTGCTTTATAATCTCTATCAAATGGGAGTGGAGCTAAGTTTTTACGAAAAATTGTAATTATATTTAATGCACTTAAAAATTAAAAAAACTATCATTAATATATAAAAAAAAATATTAATTTATTTACTACATTAATTACTTATAACAAATTGTCATTTTATATATTTATGTAAAGTGAAAAATATATATTTGTGTAATAAATAATATAATACAAATTACACATAATATGTTTGATTTAAATAAGTAATATAATAAATAATAAAATAATTATGTTATTGTAAGTAATATATTAATTTTAATAGTTATTATAGCATATAAAAATATTATTTATTTAAAAAATAATATAAAATATATAATAATTAATAATTATTTATTTAAATAAATATAAAGTTTATATAAAAATAATTGTATATTTATGCAATCAAACACTCTATTTAATATTAATAACATTTTTTTAAATTTATATCTAAACAGTCGAACAATTTTTTAATAAAAGTTATACTGCCAAAAGTTCTACTAATAATTGTTTGAATGTAATTTAAACAGTATCTTATTGTTGTGTTGACCTATCTCAAAGTTGACTCTTTGTGTCACTTTCCTAGAACACATGTCTCACAAAAGCGCAAAGGTGCAACAATATTTTTACCAAGTAATTTCTGGTTACTAAGATATTTGAGTTCTTTGTTCCCAATGTGTCCCATCTTCCTATGTCATATATTTGATCTATCTTCATTGATTGAAACTAATTCTAAATCTTTGGTATATTAAACTTCACACTAAAGGTAATACAAGACATTCCTCTTGGGACATTTCGTAATTACTAAAGAACTTTTAAGAATTTTTAAAGTACAAAATGAGATTTGAACATATAGCTCTCATCTTCAAAAACTCTTAAGAAACAATATTTCTCTTAAAATTTGGAACAAATTTAACACCAAGAAAGGGTCAGACATGCCATCATGCATCATAATATCAATATCGCCTATTCCTTCTATTGTCTGTGAATTGTTATTCCTCATGTATACTTTCTTAGGCTTAATTTCTCTATAGTTATAAAACCAAGACTTGACGAGACACAAGTGAAAGGTAGCACCTACTCACGGTCAACCTCACAATCAGATAAAGTCATAACATGTAGACCATCTAGGGCGTCTCCAAAAGCAACAATATTTTGATATTCATTCTACTGTTGTTTCTATTTTCTCTTAAACTCATAGCAATCTATCTTGAAATATTATAACTTCCCATGCTAGCATTTCTTATTGTCTTTATCCTTAGACTTATACATACCTTTAGATTTTCCTCTGTTCTTCTTATCCTAGTAATTGTTTCTCATTTCATTTCTTTCTCTAATGAACAAACTCTCATTTCTAGTACTAGATTCTTTATTGACTTCTAACACCATTGTCAAAACATTTCTAGTATATTTAATTGCACTCCTAACTTCACTATAAGAATCAGGAAGAGAATTCAAAAGTATAACAACTAGGTCCTCATTATCAAATTTCTTATCATTGTGGGCCAAGCTTGACAATTTTGCTAAAATCACTCAGATTGAATTCAAGATTCTTCTCCGAGTCTATTTTAAAACTGAAAAGTTTTTTTAGCAAATAAATCATATTTGGCAAAGTTTTTTTTTTTTTTTTGTAAAAACTTCTTTTCAAGAGCTTCTCACAATTCTCTAACAGTTTTAGTATCATCAATTTGTCTAACAATATTATCAGATATATGCAATATAATAGATCTTTATACAATTTCATTCATAGGCAAAAATTTCTGGATCATTAAGGGCTTTAAAAACCCTTTGTTGAACTAGAATAGTCCTCATTTTTTGTTTCCAAATTGAATAGTAACCATTTCTACCGAATTGTGATAATTCAAACTTTTGAACCCATGGATGTAAAATCACCCATGAAAGAAAATGATTTTTGAAAATGTTTATAAAAACTTTATTCATACAAATGCTAACACAAAACCAATATTTTGCCTATTACTATCCAAGGTTACACGCAATCACAATTTATCACACAAGATAATATTACCAATCTAAGCAATTTTCAGATTACAGATAATATCAATATTAGAGTACAAATGACAAGTAACACAATAATAATCATATGCAAGTCACAATGTCAATTTACCTCAAATAATATTAACACAATGTCAATTTAAGTAAAAGGGTTCAAGAAAATACAAAATGAGCAGACAAATCTGTTGTCCGTTTTTATAAGAAAGATGCGATTTTTTTCACTCACTCCAACGCCACTGCTACTCATCCTAGAACGACCAATATAGCCGCACCTTTGGTCTGCCAACATACTAACACTACCAGAAGGTCAAAAATAAGCCAGCCCCCCTCCCCAAAAATCTCTGCTAGAAAACACCGGATGTGCCCACACACTCTTCGTGAATGTGATCCATGCACTGCAGCAGGACACCAGTATGTCAAGAACAATAGCAGGTACCTGCTACCACAAACCACTCGACGTTTGGAGCTTCAATGCGCTCTTACACGCCGAATGAAGTAATTCCGTCCCCTTTTTTCACGCGTCATCACGCCCCTTCTTCGGTGATGCACGCCCTATCCAGGCCTGTTCTCCTCTTCAACGTGAATCCAAATATGGGTCCCACTTTCCTTGATGATATGTGGTTTAGCCGGAATCGTCGTCTGATGTTTCAAGTGTATCATTTCTTCTCGAATTTGGTTCCGGGATCCGAGCTCCGACCCACCAAATTTTTCAAATTTTTTCACACCCCCATATCAACAATCTAAGCTCTGATACCATTTGTTGAGTTTAATAATCCCACAATGTTCAAATACAAAGAAAAACTATTACTACTCATTATTTTTAAATGTGAAAAATACAACATAAAGGCTAAAATTCTATTATTGCTGATTTGTGTTGTTTGAAGTTGTGGGCTCAGATTTGTGCTATAAGGAACACCGATATGTAATCTAAGGGAACGGCAATCAGATTTCACCAACATTTGCCCCGAATACATTTCAATAAACACGATTGCTTTATTTGATTAATCATTATTGGCAAATGATCAAAATTGAGTTGAACTGTACTCTTTACCCTTGAATAAATAATGAGTTTAGGGTCTGAATAACTCATAAATTGTTGTGTTGTCTATCAGCTTCATCTTTGTTAACATCCAACGAGAATGAAGTTAAATAACAGCACCACATGTAAATTAGAAGAGAACTTTCATTTATTTTAGTTATTTATGGAAGTCTAAACTAGTATACCGCTTTTTTTGCGGTGGGATCCGACCGTAAAGTATTTTAACGGATTGAAGAGTTGAGAAAAATGTTGAAAATTGATAAAGAAGGAGAGTTTTGTTTGAAGGAGATTTGATTTTGAAGAATATGGAGAAGAACAACAAGAAATTGAGGAATTGAGAGAGAGATTGATTTTGGTTTGAGAAGATGAAGACGTAATGATGAGAATGAAAATCTTTTTTTGTCTTGTAGTAGAGAGAAGCTCTCCTACGGTCGGTGATTATAAAACTTGAAGAGATGGATTTGGAATAAATTTGGTTTTGGTATCAAACAACTTATTATAAGCATGTTTGACATTCGTTAGAAGTCCAAAATGGATTTCTTTTAGACAATTTTCCGTTAATGGGAAAAGGTTGCAAAGTAGTCAGTCTTGCTAAACATGCTTTAAGTGAAAATGTTGTAGGAACTAGTAATATGGAATGTGCTGTATGAAGTAGGGTGTATTTTCCCCTCTTAAATTTTGTGAGAAATATCTTCATGTTATCATGTTTGTCATGATAGTACCATTAATATAATAATCATCTTTATCTCTTGTGAATTAATATCAACTTTCTAATCTTGTATTTAATGAATGCAACATTTCTGTCTCATTATAGTATCGAAATTTATTATAAAAGATGAAAGATTGTGATGAGATCTTGTGTTATCTAAATGCCACTGAAGGTCATGTAATGAATCATTATGGAGATAATGACATTTTAAAGTAATTTTCCAATAACTAAGGATATGAAATTAAGCTTTACTTTTATAGCGTGGTATAGAAGTGACGAATTGTGTGGGCTTGCTTGAACCAAATCGATTGTCTCATAATTTTCCCTTCAAATTTGTTTGAAGGGAAAAAGCTGCCAGTCAAAAGGCATCTGCCTTGATTATTTATTCATGACAGTTAAACCAAGGTTTAATTTGCCTTGATTGTTTATTCATGACAGTTATTGCTCTTGATGTTAACATGTTTCATTAAGGTGTTTAAAAGCCCTCTTTTTGTGAAGACTAAGCATACTTCTCAGGAAAGTTACCTTTAAGCATTAGCCGAGCATCATCGAAACAATCAAGGTAAACTAGTGTTTTGATTAAACTTGATTGCATAATGAAGACATTTTAAAATAATCAAGGAATTAATCTTTCTTGAGTAAACATACCTGTCTTGATTGGTTAGTCATTTTGTAGATAAAAATATAGAAAAACCAGTTTGGTCCAAATTTTATTGGACAGCCCCGCTTTTGGGCGGGCTGGTTCGGAGCCTTTTTGGGAGGACATTATAAGCTCCAAAAGTGGGTCTCAGAATGTTACAAAGAGTTCCCTTCTTATACCACAAGTTGTGCATATTAATATCCATATAGTTGTGCGTCTCAAGATAACTTGGCTTATAAGTTTTGGGACTCATAGTTGTGTGCATTTTGGTCCTTATAACTTTTGAGCCTCGACGTTATAACAAAAGGGCCTTGTGCCAAACGTTCTCAGGCGCCCATACTTATGGTTCTCATAAGTCACACAAAGCTTGTTTGGAAGTAGTTTATTTGGCTATTTTAAACAGTGTGGGACCCACAAAATTTAATGGTTGAAATAAGTCAAATTTACTTTATTGTATTATTTTGTGCGGTGCTCACTCTTTTACATTTTTACATTGGTGCCACGGCTAGTAAGCCATGTGTGGGCTTCATGTTTGGCTAATAAGCCTATGGCTCAAACAAATGTGTTGTTAAAAATGTACGAGGAGTTAGTCTCATATAAAAAAAAATAAGACAATAAGTAAGGTATGAGATACTCTTTTCGCTTATTTCAACCTGCTAAATTTTTGGGGGCAAACTGCAAATATGTTGAAAAATGAAAACTATTGTGGCTCCCCACGACTTAAATCCCAAATAAGGAGTTTTGGGATTCACGGTTATTTGCATTTTGGTTTACACAATTCGGGGAACTCAATACTTGTAGAAAAAGTCTCCTTATTTTCTGTTGGAAAATGTTAGCTATTTCGGCTATGCTAAGATCAGTAAGCAGAATGCTTATTCCTGGCCTGGCTTCAGATTATGCACATTTACATGTTTGCAATATTATATGTACCTTTATTTTAATATATTGAAATATTAGAGACTAGATGAGGTGTTTTGAAAGTGGAGTTTTGAGCTCTAGAGACAAGTTGTAATACAGATTGGTATTAGTTACCCAACAATTGGGTTGTATCTTGGAGTCATGAGTTACGAATACAACCATAACTTTGCAGAAGAACGTAATCCAGTCTCATCTCTAAGTCTATCATGATCTTCTACTCTCCATAAAGCGACCATAAGGCATCTCACTCTGTTATACTGCAAACTGTTCAATGACAAATTGAATTGTTTCCAATTGGATGTGAAGTAATTTTCCCTTCGACCGACAGATATATTTGAAGTATTGTTCTTGTTATGGTTAATATAATTGAATTGGATGGGTGGCAATTCAGCTTTCAAACCTATATGATTTAATTTGTTGTTACACGACTGGTTCATTTGTAACTAAAACTGAAGGAGATGTTATAGTTTTTGCTTTATGTCCTGCATAATTTTGTAAGGAAAGATTTTGGTTAGGTTGTTTAATGATTAGGTCTAATTTTGGAATCCATTTTATAGTAAGTTTCAAACATTGTAAATGTTTATTGTTTTGGTGCAATAACAATGTATGTTAATGTCGATCTACACAACTTTAATCTTTTGTTATGGTATTATAGCATTTTTAGCTCAAGCAACTTAACCCTAGGCACCATCACCCTCGTCTCTCTCTTCTTGAATCCCAATTCACTCATCCTCTAGTAAAGTTGAACTAGAAACTCATCAAATCTCTTCTTCCTTTTGTCCTTTGATCACTCAACTTTGTGAATAACATATTTTATAAGACTCACATCTTATAATCTATAAAAAATTTACTATACATACACTTAATAACTTTCGAACGTTGCTCAAATTGATCACCAATTAGGGGCTGATTATTTAATTTTAAATTTGTTCTTTTACTGCCAGAAACAAGATCTGGAAAACTTAGTGAGCACGTAGGAAGTTTGATACGGTTACTAGGCGAACAGGAGACAAGGAAAATAACATTACTACTTATTAATGGAATATAGTAAGAAAATTAGTGTAATTAATGACCCTAGAAGCAAAAGTATTAATACAATATCATATCTTCCAATAATACCATTTGGTTATATTCTCTTTTGTTGTTCCTTGTTCTAATATATACCAAAGTAGCTTTGGGAAATGCAAATGGTCCATTTGGCTTTTCTTTTGCTAATTATTTAGGCTGTGTTTGATTGCAAGTGGAAAATTTGGATGGAAAGAAAATATTTTCCATAGAAATGAATTACCAAGAAAATATGAGTTGGAAAATGTTCCATGGAAAATAAATGGGTTGGAAAATTAAAGTCAACAAATTTTCTATGAAAAATAAATTCTCCTATCCCACCTGAAAAATATTTTCCTTGAAAACAAGGAAAATATAGCCAAAAGTGGAAAATTTTGAAAAAAATTTCCAGGGAAAAAAAAAAGGTTGCAATCAAACAAAAGTTGAAAAATAGGTGAGAAAATGATTTTTTCATGGAAAATTTTGACAATCAAACAAACCAAAGCTGGAAAATTGGTGGAAAATTTTCATTTTCCATGGAAAAGAAAGAGAATCAAACACAGCCTTAAGGTATTAGTGATGAAAAAAAAAGAAATTGGAGTGTCTGTCAAACAAGGTATAGGAATTGACATGTCCATGTGGGTCAAGTTGGGTTAGATTTTGTAAGTTTTGTTGGAGTGATTAATAAAATGCACAAGGCTCTAGATTCTATACTAAGCTTACCTCCCACGTAAAGTAAATCAATGACATAGGAATCCTTGCCCACCTCTACAAGGGCACATTATAATTTTTTTTTTTTAAATGGTTAATTTGGTATTTGCTATATGAAATTGGGCTCCATATGTGGAATGTATGATATATAAAGTTGGAAATAGAGTGTCAATGAATTGGATCAAATAAATTTTTTTATTATATATTTTTTTGTTTTTCTAAAATTATTATAAGAAGAAGTGTCTTGTAACCGTCTAATACGATTCATATTATCGTTCACATAAAATAAGAGTCCAATGTGGATTCACGTGGAATATCAAACCACCACACGGACATGATAAATACAATAAATGAGGCCGAAACATAGATGTATTTCACCCCCTTGAAATGAGTGCATGTATATCTCACCTCCTACGATTGTTGTCGAAGCTCCGAGTAAACTTGGAATTGCCCTGTGTACTTGATTTACCAAATAATAAGAATGCCATACAAAATACCACATGCAAAATCTTTATTAATTGTTGGGAATATTGCAGCATTAGTCACCAACCTATTGACTTAGCATCAAACAGGGCCTTATTCTATTTTTTTTTTTTGGCCAGTTCATTTCAATTTTGGTCACTGAACTTTTTTGAAAATCTCATTTGAGTTACTCTTTTCTACTTTGTGTCAATCAAATCATAGGACTTCAATTTAGTCACTGTGTTACCACCCCTTGGTAAAATTAGCGATTGATTCCTATGTGGACGTTAAAAGTGAAACCACAAAAGAACGCCGATGTGTCGCGATGTACGCAAAGGATTAATTTCAGTTTTTTTCATTGAACTTTCACAATAATTTCAATTGAATCATTCATCTTTAATTTGTCACAATTAAATTACTAAAATTCAATTTGCTTTCCATGCTAGTCAATATGTTTTCTCTTTAATAAAATTAACGTCCGATCATACGTAGACTTTAGAACAGGTTAATTAACATTGATTTTTTCTTTTTCTTTTTTTATATTTTTTTTTTTATTATGTTTTCTTTATATTTATTTGTGTGTTAATTAAAACTAAGGGTAATATAGTTCCTCTCCAAAAACTGGACTGGATTGCAGGTGTCCAAATACACATACAACGAAAAGAAAGAAAGAAAGGATATCTCAATATTTGGGGTTCCAAAATACGTAAGAGTCATAAAACGAGTTTAACTTATAAATAGAGCCAATAAACTCAGCATTCGTTCAGAAAGAGAGTACCCTCAAAATCTTATTCAACACTCATAAGTAAAATATAAAAAAAAAAAAAAGATGAATTTTTTCTCATACTTCAACAGAATTCTTCATGGTCACCCAGCTGGCTCCAAGCTTTTGGTTCTTTGCTCTCTAAGGTTCTGTCTGATCCTTTCATTAAGCATTGCATTTTTAACATGCATTTACTTGCATACATGCTTTCTACTGTTTCTTCAATGGCTTGTTTTTCTTAATTATATGGTTTAAATTTTCACAATCTGAAGCTTGTAATTATTTTTATAGTCATTTACATTTCTTGTTTTTCTCAGTTCTGCACAATTAATTGGTGAAAAGTACTGTGCTTGTTTTTCTATGTTGTATGGAGGCTTGGTTCTTCCGCAGCAATATGCTGTAATGAAAAGAAACTGAGGCATGCCTGTTACAGTGATTAATGAACAGCTTCTATTGTATAAATTTTATGATAAAATTTAAGGGATAAATTGTTTTATTTGGGCCCATTTAATGAGTTGAAGATGCCAATTAGTGATCGACTGAGTTGTGATCTTGTGGTCAAATTTACAAAATTGAGTTACTATGGAAGGGGTGTATGTAACTAGTAAGGACTCTACGCTCAAGTTAGTCGGAAAATTGAATAGGAGAAGTAAGAGATATTGTGAAATATTTATCGTGTTAAGAGGCGTTTGCTTGAGCTTTAGACAATAATTAGATCTATTTGTTTCACTATAATTAAAAGTATTTACACTCTTTGTTTTAGGAGTCTATGGAACGGTTTATTACATTCCTTTGTTTTTAGACTTGTGGGCAAAACATCATACAGAAGTCCTATTTTACAAAGTGGCTGGAATTTTTCACTCAATAGATCCCCCTATTTTCCAAGTTTATTATAACTTTAAAGCATTTAGTTTCACAGTTCTCTTAGTGGTTGAAAGATTACATCTGTTTGTCGGCCTTACTCCCCACATTGACGCCCACTTTTTAATTTTCAATAATGGTATGTATCACCGTATTCATGTGGGTCCCAGATAGCGATAGGGTCTCACCAACTCATTATTCAATGAACAGTATTCATCACCAATCTCAAAAGAATCAGTCTACCAACTCATTGTCCAATGAGTTGGGATGCGTTACCAACTCATTGACAATGAGTTGGTAGAACCCAGTGCCACATAGTCAAGTAATGAGCATCACTAGTGATACATTACATTATCTTTATTTTGCCACTTTGCTATTTCTTTCAAAATTTAAAGATTTCGAGTACAAGGTCATGATAGATTTTTTTCTTTTTGTCTAAGTTTCACGAGGTCGGAATTACAAAGTGAGGTCTACATGAGAACGTGACCTAGTTTGCATATGCAAGCACTTAACTACTAGCATGGTGGTTTATATATATACACGAGTGTTAGAAAATAATTAGTCTCCATCTCACTGTAATTGAACATCTTTGCGCTTCTCCTTCTAGGAGTCTAATGTATGCTTTATTAGTCTGTCTTTCGAATTTTAAGGTGGTAATACACCATAAAGAATTCCTGTTTTATAGAGAAGCAAATATTTTTCCTTCAAAGATTTTAGAAGTTATGCTGTTTTGTGTTTTTCCGACATCTAAAATATAATTTTGTCCCTCTTATGTTGGTTGTTTCAGTAGTGGAGGTCTCCTCGCATATGCTGACTCACATTCACATGACAACAAATCAATCATTGAACACAGTCCAAAGGAACCACAGAAGAAAAAGGTGGTGGTGCTTGGAACAGGATGGGCTGGTACTAGCTTCTTGAAGGATCTGGATCTAAAATCATATGATGTTCAGGTGGTTTCACCACGAAATTACTTTGCTTTTACACCTTTGTTACCGAGCGTCACATGTGGAACAGTCGAGGCACGAAGCATTGTAGAGCCTATTCGCAACATAATAAAGAAGGTAAATTTCCAAAATGTATTTTTTTTGGTTGGTTCATACATACTTTTGGTAGAAATTTAGTTTTCACCCCTCAATGCTTACTTAGGTAACAATTTACATGTTTTTCAGCTTCTTTATTTTGGTTTTTCACTTGTTGTATACTTGTATACTTGATCAGATCTATTAAAGAATTTTATTCATGCTCTTCTATTGTTTAATCGTTATTCTAACAGAGAAGTGGGGAAATCGAATTCTGGGAAGCGGAATGCCTCAAGATTGATCCAGCAAACAAAAAGGTTATCTGCTGTTCCAATATTGAAGAAAATGCAGCCAGAAATGACAAATTCTCTTTAGAATATGACTATTTGGTAATAGCAGTTGGAGCACAAGTAAACACATTTAACACACCTGGTGTGTTCGAACATTGCCATTTTTTGAAGGTAAATTTTTTGAGGGAATTGGACAAAACATCTACTTTTGAATATGAGTTTTGAAATATGCTTGATTTTGAAAAATTTTATCAAATTGCTGATTTTTTTAAAAAAAGTGACAAAAATGCCCTTATCAAACAATCAAAATTTCAACTTTTACTATCTTCTCACTCCTACTTTTATTCTTCTCTATGCAAGTTTACCATTTTACATCACCCGTCATATTCTCTCTCTTTGCCAGATTCTACCATTCTTACCACCAGAATCAAACAAATCATTTTAACCGCCACCACACCTCTGCCATTGTATTGCCGACCCACTCAAACACTCAATAAGCTATTTTCTCACTGCCATTTCGTCAAATTTTGAACCAAATAATTTTTTGATTTTATTCTAATTTTTCTTTGGGTGCATTTATTTTGTCAATTTCATATGTTTACTCAATTTAATGCTAGATTTCATTGATTTGTTATGATCCATTTGATATGATATTTTATCATTGTTTTCAATCGCAAAAATAAGTGAAATGACAAGTGGGTAAATTATTCGTAGGACATTCAGTTGAAAAATTGACAAATAATTTTTTTTAAATTGTCGATAAAGTTCGGTGAAAAATCGACAATTCTAAAAAAAATAATTGAAATATTTTGTCACATAATAATTGGATTTTTGCCTTATGTTTTAATTTAATCATTAAAAACTATTATAAAAATGTGATAAAAATGTGATATATCTTTTGACTATGAGTTAATTCACATTATTTTGAGTGTAATTGCATTATATTGTGTATAATTTCAAGATCCACTTTGATAACTTTATGAGTTTCACGTGTTGTGAAATCTTAACCATATAAAAAATGGCCATTTTCTAAAAAGGTATATTCGACATTTTGCATCTAAAATTACTATTTTCAAATGTTATTAAAAGTTTCGTATTTTCAATCGAGATTTTACTTTTGTGTAATTTTGCAAAGTCCTCCTTTTTTTTTTTTTTTTTTTTTGTTTTGGTTTATCTTACAAAAATGATTTCACTTGCTAGTATGTTGTTTTGTTTGACTAAGAAACAATGACATTTCTTGCAGGAAATAGAGGATGCTCAAAGGATTCGTAGGACTGTAATGGATTGTTTCGAAAAAGCTGTCCTTCCCGGGATGACTGAAGCAGAACGGAAGACTAATCTTCATTTTGTAATTGTAGGAGGGGGTCCAACTGGTGTAGAATTTGCTGCAGAGCTTCATGACTTCGTTCACGAAGATTTAGTCAAACTATATCCGTTGGTTAAAGATTTAGTGAAAATAACAGTGATCCAATCTGGAGATCATATCTTAAATATGTAAGGTTACCATCCATATATGACTTTAAAGTACATGTTTGTTTGGTATGTAGTACTCGAAACAACGCGTTTTTTTTTTTTCAAATTTAGATGCTTGTTAAAAAGTATCATGACCTTCGAACTTCAATCTTGCATGTCCCATGTATTTATAGGTTTGATGAAAGGATTAGCTCATTTGCTGAACAGAAGTTTCAACGAGACGGTATTGAAGTTTTAACTGGATGCTATGTAATAGGTGTCTCTGATAAATTGATAAACATGAAAATGAAATCTACCGGAGAAGATATTTCTATTCCGCATGGGATTGTGGTGTGGTCAACTGGGCTTGGCACTCGGCCACTTTTGAGAGACTTTATGCAACAAATCGGCCAAGTATGCTCATATTGTGGAATCTATCCACTTTGGTGTAATATATGTGCTTCTCTGGTATTATAGGACTGGACAATATAATGAACATGATTTTAGCTATATCTTTCTTTATATTGTCCAGTACTTTGCAATCTTCCCTACCAAGCATCCCATATATGTAACTATCGAGGATACCTGATGAGTCATGAGTTGTTATACTTATGCGTAGTTTCAATATTTTTTAATCTTCATCTAATTGAATATCTCATTACGATGACTACTTTTACATCATCTAGTTTTGTGTGTGCTCTGTCATGTATGCAGGGCAATAGGCGGATTCTAGCAACTGATGAATGGCTTCGCGTAGAAGGATGCGAGGATATATATGCCCTTGGTGATTGTGCCGCGATGAGATCAACGTAAAATCATGGTAGTGAAGCTAATTTCTTGAGCTTGCTATGCGGAGGAATAGTTTCTAGTACCATATTGTGTTATTTTTATATCGTTGTTTTTAGGAAGATATCTCATCTATATTTAAAGTTCTTGACAAAGATGATTCGAGTTTTCTAACTATTAAAGAATTTCAAGGCGTGGTTGAAGATATTATCATTCGATACCCCAAGTGGAATTGTATATGAAAAGCAAGCATTTCTCCGAGGTGAGTGATCTACTAAAAGATTCAGAAGGGAATGACAGAGAGGCAGTAAATATAGAAGATTTCAAGTTAGCATTGTCCCATGTAGATTCTAAGATGAAGAGTCTTCCTGCTACTGCACAAGTATGTCATTCCAATGTCTCGATTTTCTTTGTGCGTGTTTGACAAGGTAGATTAGACAACAATGACAAGAACTAAATAAGAAAAAGAAGTAAAATTGCGCTATCCAGTATGATCTAATATTCCATTCCGAACATGCTCTTAATAGTTATGGTAGAGTATGTAGAGATATTTAATTTAACCGCTTTCATATCAGGTTGCTGCTCAACAAGGTGCATATCTTTCTAGGTGCTTTAACATAAAGGAGAAAGGTAAACATGATCCAGAAGGCCCTCTTCGGTTTAGAGGTCCTGGTCGTCATGAATTTCGTCCTTTCCGGTACCCATTTCTCTATGCAACGCCCGTCATTCATTTGTTTTCCAAAATTATATACATAACTTGACCTCCTAATTAAGCTGATATAAATCGGATATATTTAATATAACGGAACATGTAATCTATTCCCCTTTTCTTCTTTTTGTTTACATGGTTTGAAGTGTTTGTGATTCGCTGAAGAGATTAAATTAGCAATTTTACTGCTGAATATCTAGAAACTCTTGCTCCTAATTAGATTTCTCTCCATCTAGTTTAGAACTTGGTATCTAGGGACAAATTTGTTTATTAAAGTATGTCTTCAAAACGCCCTTTCACGTGCACGTCAGATTCACTTTTTCACCTTGCTCGGAATTGAACACATGACTTTTGTTATTTTGTTGAATCACCTCATTTAAAAACTTAAGATGTTAGAGAAGTAACAAATTTATTTATTTAAAAAATTTCTTCAACAAATGTAGCAAGAGGATAAGGACTTGTGGGCAACACCTTGTATTACTCTCAAAGAGATAACCCTTTTGTTGAATAAAGTTCAATAGATTCACATGTAGTTGTCATTTTTGGTCAGTGCATGCCTAATTGCGTACATCCATCATAACTACAGTATAACAATGGTCCTCGGCCTTAATTTTAATGTTCGGAGTGGAATTTGGCACCGCAAAATTGTCCAATTTCACCAAGAAATCGTCAATAATTATTGAGAGGATTTAAGTTTAGCGCGAAAAGTTCTGTGGGATAATTAACGGTTGTGCATGTTCATATGCTACTTGAGAAAATTGATTTCAGAAAATGGCCTTAGAGGCCTGGTGAGTGTCGATTTAATTCTTGCTAATGCTATGCATCGAAAATAATCGTTTTTATACAGCATAAAGCTTTCGTATCTGCATATATTTTGGTAAGCCAGTTTCTCGGTTACCAGGTACAAGCATTTTGTGCAATTTGTGGCCTTGGCGGGGAGCAAGCAGCAGCAGAACTGCCTGGAGACCGGGTTTCAATGGGCCGTAGCACACAGTGGCTCTGGTATTCTGTATATGCAAGGTGAGAACTGCTTCAATAACATTGTTTTTCTATGGAGCATGTAATGGTTATGTGCATTCGACGGTATAATCTGATTTTTATCATTATATTCAGCAAACAAGTTAGTTGGCGCACGAGAATATTAGTAGTAGGTGACTGGACGAGGAGATTCATATTTGGGAGAGATTCAAGCCGTATCTAACTCGAAGACATGGTCTTGCCATTTGCCAATTCTAACCTTAACATGTTTGTAGGACTGCATTCCAAACTAAGATGGACGAGATTTCAGTTCTTCTTTTTCTTTCTTAATAATGTTTCGTGTTCTAATTCCCCCTCTCCGTGTGTATTCTTCCACAATTTGATTGGAGCAGTGTTGTTCAGAGTGCATTGTTGTTTTTCACCAAATTGAGGCTGCATATTTCTAATGGTTTCAATGGGGTTCGACTGCTAAGTGGAAATGTTGAATACTGTGAGTGTGGTTCACTGATTCACATGCCACCGTTCTATTGGACAAAATGGTTTATCAAAGATTTGTGTTTGTTTGAATCTCGTGAATAAATTTGAAAAAAAAACTTTTATTTATTTCTTTGGTTTGAGGAGTTGGAGAAAAAATATACATAATGTGTCTCTTAACTTTCAAGAGAGATTGGACTAAGTGCTTCAATTTTTGGTTACTATTTCTTGGTCGAGATTTGACTCTCTTGAGTTACATTACAATGTTCTAAATGTGGCATAAATCACGAAACTACAACTCAAGCTTGGTACAAGACAAAGACAAATGAATTGTTTTTCTTGTTGTATTTTACATTCAAACATGAGTTGTAATTATTTTATTTATAATATTTGATATTGTAACACTATTAAACTAAACAAATACTATTTCGATTTATCTAGTACTCGGATGAATTATGCGAGAAATAGTCTTGAATTCCCTCTGACCTAAGGCGCATTTGCGGTGATCAAAGGTTCCCATCAAGAGAACGGGATGGTTGATCACAGAATTATGGATAATTGTGAATAGACAACTAAACAACTAATAATGCTCGACTGAATATACAACCATGGAACTATCTCACTTCGAGCAAATTACTGCAATGAAAATAAAATCTGTCGATAATTGCCTTTCGGACATAGCTGGGCATGATTGGAAGAGAAGACTTAAATCGAAGATTTAGTGCTAAAAGGGAGAATTGAAGAAGCGTCCTAGCAAGAAAGAAAAATCCAGATTTTTGTGGGACGTTTATCTTCTATCTTAATTATCTTGTGAAGATTGCTTAGAACATTTCCAATGCACTCCGTCTATTAAAGTCTATGTGCAAGTAAAATAGACGGACCTCTAGTCCATGTGACACCACGTTGAATAGACAGTCAAATTAAAAATTCATCTCCAATGAGTTCCGTCTAAAACTAATATTACCGCTTATGTGGCATTAATTTTTTTAATTTCCCCAGTCCAATTTTTTTAATAAAATACTAAATTGGATTTAAATTTGCCGAGTCACTTCATTTAGAAGTCTGTCTAAATTTAGACATAGTCTATTTTTTAGTGTGCCACATCAGGTAGACAGAGTCCTCGTCAGCATGCATTGGAGATGATTTTTTTTATAATCCCGTCTATATATGTTTATATGGTATGTTTAAAACGTAATAGAATGAGTGCATTGTATATGTTCTTACTAAAAGTGTTGTATTTTCACCGTCGTTTGTGGAGTTACGTGGAAGAATTGGAGAGACATATAAGAGCATCTTCTATGCATTTCGTCTATTGAAATCTATGTGGTAGGTAAAATAGACAGACTTTCAGCCCATGTGACACTACGTCTATTGAATAGACGGTCAAATTAAAAATTCATCTATAATAAAAGTGTTGTATTTTCACCGCCATTTGTGGAGTTATCTAGAATTGGAGACATATAAGAATATCTCATATGCACTCCGCTATTAAATCTATGTGGCATGTAAAATAGATAGACTTTCACTCTATGTAGTACTATGTCTATTGAATAGATGATCAAATTAAAAATTCATTTCAATTAGTTTCGTCTAAAAATAATATTACTGCTTATGTGACATTAATTTTTTTATTTGGCAGGTTTTCAATTTTTATTTTCTCTCGCCTGACTTATTTTTTTTAAAAAAAATATTGAGTTGGATTTAAATTTGTTAAGTCACTATGTCTAGAAGTCCATCTAAATTTAGACAGACTTTTAGACGGTGTCTATTTTTGATGTGCCGCATCAGCTAGACGGTTCGTCAGTATCCATTACAGAGGATTTTTTTTAACTCCGTCTATCTGTACTTACGTAGCAGAGTGAAAGTTTTGCCTAGGTGTTGCAGAGTGATAGATGTGTTTTCTTGGAGTGAATTATAATCACGATCGTAGGGAGTTTTCTCTGCTCTTCTTGAAGAAAAAATATATATATATCCGTCCGTGTGTCTCTACGTCTTCACTTTCACTCTCAAACGAAACTCTCTTTCGAATGATCTTCTTCTTACTCTACTCACTGCTTTAATATTAAAACTATAACTATCTCAATTCAGATCATCATCATCACTAATCAAGACTCCATCCATGAAGAACAAATATATTCAAATCTCAATGATTCATTCTCATAGATCCTATGGTTTGATCGCACCAAAAAAAAAATGGTATACTAGTAATAATAATTAGGCGAAGATTTAAGTGTGTTGTGTGTCACTCATGTCTCTTGACTAACAAAAATATGTTAATTTGAATGTAATATGATCACATGATATTTACGTAGAGATTAGTTGAACAATAGGATATGTTTCATGAATATTGAATTTTTTTACTTATTAAATTTTTAAATAAAAATTGGAGTCAATGTTTGATTTGTTTTGTAACACATGAATTTTTTTGAATAATTTAGAGTTTGTTCCGTATAATTTTTTTAAAAAAAAAAAAATTGACTTTTTGGATATTTTATTGATTTTTTAAATTTTTTGTAGTATAAAAAAATTTAAAAAGTCAAAAATAGTACACAAAAATTAGGTTTTTTGGAAAAAAAAAATAGTTACTAAACAAATCCTTAATATTTTTAATTTGACATCACATTAGTGTTACGTGTCTAATTAATATTTAAATAATCGTTTTTTGTTTGTTAGTTGGGGACTGATGCACCATTTTAAAATCATAATTATTGATTTGAAGTAATTAGAAAAGGACTACATTATTGAATGCATGTTTGAATTCAGTGGGTGAAGTGAAGACAATTCAGGACTTGGCAGGTGTCAAAATACAGGAAACATCAAAGTCTGCTATAAAATCGGATAAGGTTTTACATCAAATCTCAGACACAAACAATTAATTATACATTATTATGCTGGAATACAAAGTGAAAACTTTCTTTCTTAACTTTTTGGGTAAATTCAACTAATGGCCACTGAACTTAAAATTTTATGTTTGATTGCTTAAATTTTAAATGGAAAATCAAAATTTTCACCCATTTTCCAACTTTTACTGTTTGATTGCATTAAATTTTCTAGGTAAAATTTTCCATTTTCCATGCGTGATGGTTTTTCCATGAAAATGATGAAAACATTTTCTTGCCAAATGAGTAGAATCAATTTTCCATGGAAAATGAAAATTGGCAAGAATACAAATTAAAGCCTTTATTAATTTTTAAGCAAATTATATAAAATGCTCTAAATCATTAAGTTGCTCTAATTTTTAAGCAAATTAATAATTTTGCTTAAAATAATAATTTTAAGTTGGCAAAATAATGTCTTGGCAAAATTATTAATTTTAAGCAAATTATATAAAATGCTCTAAATCATTAAGTTGCTCTAATTTTTAAGCAAATTATTAATTTTGCTTAAAATTAATAATTTTAAGCAAAATTATTAATTTTTAAGTTGGCAAAATTATTAATTTTAAGCAAATTTAAGTTGCTCTAATCATTAAGTAAATTTAATGTAGTTAACTAAGTTAGTCCATTGTGTTTATTCAAATTATAGGACATTTTATTTTAGTTTACGTGAAGTGTAAATCGTAGGCCTCATGAGAATCTACTTATTTAACTCACTTTTAGTTACTTTTAATAAACCCTTATGCTTGTGGTAATTCAACGTACAATAGAATTTTTTCAAAATTTGTATTAGAATATATAAAATGTATGGTGGAAATATGCATAAAAAATGGTAAATTATAATTTAACAATTGTCAATAGTAAACTTTCAATTTTTCTCCCCAATATTTTAGTCATGGAAAATGTGATAATTTCCCTAGAAAATAGTTGCTATCAAATAACAAAAGTTGAAAAATACTACATTTTCCATGGAAAATAAAGACAATCAAACACCAAAAGATGAAAATTACAACATTTTCTAGGATGAATTTTCATCCAATCAAACGCACTACATTTACAATTCCTGAAAATATTTTTCTTGGCAAATCATTTCACGGAAAAATATTTTCTTTCCACCCATTTTCCATGCTTCCAATCAAACACAAACCTAATTGAATTTTTACTTAACTACTTAACTTTAAAAGATATCTCAATAACTATCCAACTTTCAACTAATTTCTATTTAGCTACCGAACTTTAAAAGATATCTCAATGACCACCCAACTTTCAACTAAGTTTCTCATATATCATCAACATTATTCGCTTCAATACAATACTTGACGAAATATCCTACGTGGCAAACGATCTTGAAGCGTAGTATTGTAATAATGTTATTAAAAAAATGCACTACTCAAACACGCATAATTCACATGAATTTGGTTGAAAAAAACTAAAAGCGTTTTCAATTTTTTTGAAATATGGCATATTTGAGTTGTGCACTTTTACTAATTGAGAGAAATTTAATAATATTACTATGTTATATTGAAGAAATATAGTGTATTTGAGTAGTGCACTTTTACTAGAGATTTAATAATATTACTATATTATATTGAAAGAGCTTTTGCTACGTAGGATATTTCGTCAGGTGTTGCAAGCGAATGAGTAACGGATGATATATGAGAAACTTAGTTGAAAGTTGGGTGGCTATTGAGATACCTTTTAAAGTTCGGTAGCTATATAAAAATCAGTTGAAAGTTGATGACTATTGAGATACCTTTTAAAGTTCAGTAGTTAAGTAGAAATTCAATTAAAATTCCGTGGCCATTTGAATTTACCCCAACTTTTTCCCCAAGAACTTTTCACACTGAATAACATGTCACTATCAAGCATATAGCATTTTTTTCTTTCATAAAGAAAGTACCCACAAAATATTACTCATTAGAGCAACTCCAACCCATCGCTAAAGTGAAGAGAAAACGCCAATATGCAGCAGATCTGATCTCCAACCGGTCGCCAAAAGCTTGCGCCATTTTGAGAGGATGAACAGTGTTGCGCCATAGCATTGTATTTGGCGTGAAATATTATTCCCATTTTACCCCTGATTGGCTGAAGTGAATATTTTCTTTTCCCTTTGTATCCTTTTTTGTTTACAGATTAATTGTATTGATGCATTGATGTAATTTGTCCAATTTTTTTAAATGACAAAATTAATTATGTTTTTACGTTTTTTTTTTGTAATCTGTCCAATTTTTTTATTTTATTATGATAAATGTTATTGACATTGAGATATTTAGTAACAAAGCATTTTCTTATTTTTTTTTTTTTGAATGAAATAATTACGGAAATTAAATTAAATTTAAAATTTATATATATAATATAAAATTATAAATACACTATATGATTAACTAATTTTTAAATTAAATTATTGTTCAAAATTACAAATATACATATATGATAATAGGCCTTGTTCATTTAGTGCTGACATTTGAAGTAGTGGGTTGGAGATGTCGTGTGGATTTGGTGCAAAAGTTGAGCCAATTTTAGTCTAAAAAGTTGCACCAATTTGAAGTAATGGGTTGGAGATGCCTTAGAAAAAAAAAAAAAAAAGGATGAGTTTTTTCTCATATTTCAACAGAGTGCTTCATGGTTACCCATCTGGCTCTAAGCTTTTGGTTCTCTGCTCTATCAGGTTCTGTTTGATCCCTTTATTAAGCATTGCATTTACGCTTACATTTCTTGTTCATTTGTTGAATCCTATTTCTGTTTTTCACTTCAAAATTTGGTACTATATACAAACTCTGTGTAAATTTAATTTGATTCTTTTTACTAATTACTTTTTTCTTATTTTCCTTAAAATTGGTGAAACATCCTGTGATTAGTTTTTTGGGGTTCGTTCCTTTTTTATTGTATTAATAAGGATTATTCATGAGTTGTATCAAAAATACCCCAATTTTTTTTTTTTTTGGGATTAGTTTTATTTTCGGCTGAAGTTGTGCTGTTAAATCAGCAAAAATGACAACTTACCATGATTTAAGGAGAAATACTTTATATCAACACATTCAATTTAGTGGTTGGTTTTATTGTTGCAGTCTGCCCATAAGTTTAGTCCTATTAATCTTTCCACGATTGGCATATTTAGTAGGGAGGACGAAGATACAAATGGACAATGGTAAGGAAGGAAATAAAGTTAAAATCTTGTTCTTTATAGTGGCTTGTGTACCGCATGCCAAACGTGCACAATATGTAACATGAATCAACAGTTAGGATGACATTGACATGAAAAATCCAATGGCTTCGTTAATTCTCTAGCATTTCACCACATTTATATTTGATTTTGTCCCTTTTATGCTTTTTGTGTCGGTGGTGGAGGTCTCATCGCATATGCAGATGCACATTCAGATGCTGAAAGATTCACTGTTGAACACAATCAAAAGGAACCACAGAAGAAAAGGGTGGTGGTGCTTGGAATAGGATGGGCCGCTACCAGCTTCCTAAAGGATCTGGATGCAAAATCATATGATGTTAAGGTGGTTTCACCGAGAAATTACTTTGCCTTTACCCCTTTGTTACCTAGTGTCACGTGTGGAACAGTTGAGGCACGAAGCATTGTAGAGCCTGTCCGAAATATAATAAAGAAGGTAAACAGGTTAAACTCGGGTTTTCATTAGTTGTATACTTGACCTATTGAAGAATTTTATTCTTGCATTTCTATCCTTAACCATTGTTCTAACAGAGAAGTGGGCAAATCCAATTCTGGGAAGCGGAATGCCTCAAGATTGATACAGCAGACAAAAAGGTTTTCTGCCGTTCCAGTGTTGACGAAAATTTAGCCGGAAATGACAAATTCTCTTTAGACTATGACTACTTGGTTATAGCGGTTGGAGCCCAAATAAACACATTTAACACACCTGGTGTCTTGGAGCATTGCCATTTTCTGAAGGTAGTGTTATCATTCACGGAATCAATATTTTATTTTTCCATAAGTTCTTTATGAACACTCATGAAATGGAAACTGACAAAGTTGCGAGCTATGGTAAAAAAAATTGGGGGGGGGCCTTATATGTTGTATAGTTATTTTATATTTCTTCAATGTGGGATATTTACCCTTAACATGAATAATATTAACTAATACACCCATAAACCCACCAAGATCCCAAATCTAACATGAGACTAAGAAGGATCTTGATGAACACTAAAAGAAGAAGAAAACCTTTTAGAGAGAGAATCAGAGAGTTCTGGAAACACGTGAGATACAGATGGAGAGTCAGGAATGCACAAGGCTACTAAAACAGAGTTTCTGGTTGTTTAGGTCACGTTTCATCCTGTCTGTCCACGTGGCGTCAATCCACCCTTTCAGTTGTAAAGTCACACTTCACAGGGTTCAAGGATTTTTGGCCTAAAAACCATGTTTCAGTTGAACCACAACTTACATCTCCTTTTGATTTCTAGTGTATGGAGGTAGGCCTAGTGTCAAACCACGTAATACCTTTTTATTCTTTGTGTCTTTTATAATTGCCTAAAACCCAAATTTTGGGTCTTGTTTGCAACACTTGTTCTTAAATGATATCAAGTGCTTGCACAGTATTTTGTTTAACTAAGAAGCAATAACATTTCTGGCAGGAAGTAGAGGATGCTCAAAGGATTCGTAGGGCTGTAATAGATTGTTTTGAAAATCTGTCCTTCCGGAGTTGACTGAAGAAGAGCGGAAGACTAATCTCCATTTCTTAATTGTAGGAGGGTCCAACTGGTATAGAATTTGCTGCAGAGCTTCATGACTTTATTCACGAAGATTTAGTCAAAATATATCCTCTTGTTAAAGATCTAGTGAAAATAACGGTGATCCAATCTGGAGATCATATCTTAAACATGTAAGGTTACCATCCTCACATATTTTCACATTTCTCTGAGAGCCTGTTTGGTACGTAGTGGATAGAACTTGACTGTTTAATGAGCAGATTTTAGCTTCTTTTTATTTCATAATACTGTCTAGTGCTATCCTATTCTCGTTTAGAACATACCATGAATGGATTCTGTGGTAGGACCACGCTCTTTCAAAGAGTAATACTGAAATCATTTTTTCAAATTAAATGCTTATTAAAAAGTATCATGGCATGAGAACAACAATCTTGCACCTGTCTCTGTAGGTTTGATGAAAGAATTAGCTCATTTGCTGAACAGAAGTTTCAACGAGACGGTATTCAAGTTTTAACTGGATGCCGTGTAGTAAGTGTCTCTGATAAATTGATTAACATGAAAATCAAATCAACTGGAGAGGATGTTTCTATACCGCATGGGATGGTGTTGTGGTCAACTGGGGTTGGCACTCGGCCGGTTGTGAAGAACTTTATGGAACAAATTGGCCAGGTGCACATGTGTTGTGGATTTTATTTTCTTTGGTGTACCATATGTACATGTTTGGTATACATCTTTTTCTTTCTTAACAATGTCCAGTACTGTGCAATATTCCCTACCAAACATGCATATATGCAGGCACTGAGGTTACTCTATCACTGAGTTTCTTTGCTTTTGCAAAGTTACAATACTTTTTAATCTTTGTCTAATTGAATATCAAGTTATGATGACTACTGTTACACCAGCTAGTTTCGTGTGTGTATACAGGGAAATAGGTGGATTCTAACAACTGATGAATGGTTGCATGTAAAAGGATGTGAGGACGTATATGCCCTTGGTGATTGTGCAACTGTAGATCAACGTAAAATCATGGTACTCAAGCTAATTTACTTTGCTTGCTATGTAAGAGGATATTTGTTTGATTAAGAAATCACTGTAATGTATTTCCAGCATACACGAATTTAGTCCTCTTTTCTTGTTCTTTAATTTTTGAGATTTAGTTACATAGCACAAAAGTAATTTGAAAAAGTATGCCTTCTGGGATCTGGTCCAAGTTATCTTATTACTATTAAACACAAACAGAATCCAAAGCCACTGAATTTTGTTAAATAAGCAGTTTCTTCTAAAAGTTAATAGTTCAATGAACAAATTCTAAAGCCAAAAATTCTAACAGCATTATTCTATATCACTGGTTGTCAGGAAGATATCTCGACCATATTTAAAGCTGCTGACAAGGATGATTCTGGTACCCTAACTATTGAAGAATTCCAAGATGTGGTTGAAGATATTATCATCCGATACCCTCAAGTTGAATTGTATTTGAAAAGCAAGCATTTTTCCCAACTGACTGATCTACTAAAAGATTCTGAAGGAATGACACAGAGGAGTAGATATTGATGGTTTCAAGTTAGCACTGTCCCATGTAGATTCGCAAATGAAGAGTCTTCCTGCTACTGCACAAGTATGTTTGCTTGGATACAAACGTCTCCATTTCCTTTGCAGAATGATTGGTAATGTGGATTAGATAGCACTAAATAGTATTAAATAGAAAGATAAGTTAAAATTTTGTTCAACAATCTAATACTGCATACTGAACCTACAAATGGTTATGGAGTATGTAGTGATATTTAATTTAACCTATTTCATGTCAGGTTGCTTCTCAACAAGGTGCATATCTTTCTAGGTGCTTTAACTTAAAGTCGAAAGGTAAACATGATCCAGAAGGCCCTCGTCGGTTTAGAGGTTCTGGTCGTCATGAATTCCGTCCTTTCCGGTATCCCTTTCTCTCTGCAAGGATGTCCATGATTCATTCTCCTAATTAAGCTGATATAATTGGAACAAATTCCCTTGCATGTCGTTTCTGATTAGCTGATGAAATCAAATTACCAATTTTTACTGCTGAATTACCAGAAACTTTTACTTTTATATTGATTTCTCTCTCTTTCTCAAGAGGACCATTTTTGCTTATATAGAGATCGTTGATCTTCTTTTGTTTTCTATTTACATTTTCGTGATATGTCAAAAACTGTGATTTTAAGATAATATATAGTTAGTTAAAGATCCACATTCCTTCACAGTGAAACATAAAGGAAGAACTTTTAAAGTGCAATACTGTTAGCAAGATTGAGTTATGCTATGGTGAATGATTGGTTTCTTGTTAGTACTTGCTTTTTGATGTATTAATGTCTCTGTTCTTATATTTCTGCTCATCTCAAACTCTTTACTTCAAGAGCTGCTTTATAGGATTCTAATTCAGCATGATTTCAAGCATTAATCTTGTCTTAAGGATAATGTGACTGTCGATTACTTTCTCCGTCAAATATTGTCTATGCATGTTTAAGCACGTTATCTAAAAGCTTAAGCTATTAGAGAGGAACACGTCTATTTACATGAAGTTTGTCTTACAAAAAGCCCCTTCACGTGCAGACCAGATTCATTTTTTCGTCAAAGGACTGACTTGTGTACAATTTTCATAAATGTGTGGCAGCAAATCTTGAACTTAGGATTTTTACCTTCTTTGATGTCATGTTGAACCAAACCCTTCGCATATATCTCAAAGAGAAAACCCATTTGTTGATCAGCGGTCATTTTGGTCAGTGCATAATCACACACGTCCTTCATTACGTTTGTATAAGTGGTTTTCACGTGTTTCTTTTCTGATACCCAACCATAATACATCTCCAGGATCCTTTATTTTTGTAATATGCTTGAACCTAAATTGGTTCCCTGAAGTCAATTGCATCGACAAATGTAACTTTTGTGAGATTATTGTAGTAAATTTTTGCACTGACATAGTCATCCAATTTCACCAAAGAAATCATGAATAATTAACTTGTACTAGATATTTGTTCCTGAGCGGGTGAGCCTGTAAAGCATCTGAAAATTATTGCGAGGTTATAACACTGCGAAAACTTATGTGGTGTGTACTTACCAGCTGTTGCATGTACCATGCTGCTTGAGAAAATTGATTTCAGGATATGGCCTTAGAAGCTTGGCCAATGTCGATTGAGTTCTTGATAACTATATTGTGTGTCAATAATGCTCGTTTCTACACAGCATAATGCTTTTGTACATACATAAATTTTGATATACCAGCTTCTCGGTTCCCAGGTACAGGCATTTCGGACAATTTGCTCCTCTTGGTGGGGAGCAAGCAGCAGCAGAACTGCCAGGAGATTGGGTTTCGATGGACCATAGCACACAGTGGCTCTGGTATTCTGTATATGCAAGGTGAGAACTGCTTCAATAACATTGTTTTCATTTGGAGCATGAAATGGTGGTGTGCATTCGATGGTATAATTTGATTTTTATCGTTATATTCAGCAAGCAAGTTAGCTGGCACACGAGAGTATTAGTAGTAAGCGGTTGGACGAGGAGATTCATTTTCGGGAGAGATTCAAGCGGTATATGAGGCAAAGACATGCGAATGTTCCAAATTACACCTTAACACGCCATTATTGTATTGCATGTTCTAATCCCCCTTCTCTCCGTGTATTCTTCCGCAGTGTTCTTCAAAGGTTCATTATCCATTTTGCATTGCCGTTTGTTTGTAACATACAAGTTGAGGCCGCATGTATATATCCAATGGCATTAGTGGGGTTGGACTCGGCCAGTTTTGGGCCGGCCGAGGCGAGTGAGGCAACCGCCTCGGGCCCAAAACCAAAGAGGGCCCATTTTCATTAAAAAAAAATTATTTGTGATTACTGAAGTTGTTCAAAAAAAATATTTGTGCAAAAGTTTGAAGCCAGCAAAGCAAAGTAAGTTGTATTCTATGATGATAATGACTATTGTTAAGTAGTTGTCCAAAATCAAAGAGGGTCATTTAAAAAAAAATAAAACAAAGAACATTGAAGCTTATCCCACCAGTAACCCTATGAATGACTTATCAGACATCGCTTTGGGGGTCTAATTTTGGACTTCGTGTCGAGTCTGGAAAATGTTAGAATCTACCCTGTTCGACTGCTGAGAAATAATTCCATACAAATTAAGATTGCTTGAAAATATATTAAATTTCCATGAATCGAGTGAAGGTAGATTCTTTCATCACAGCTAATTCAACATTCGATCTTGGCGAAGGATGGTTGATATTACAAATTACATCAAGCATTTATAGTTTGATCATTCTAATGAAAATGATACGATAATAGAATCACTTTCATTTTAAACAATTATTATTTCAATTTAGACATTCGATTCCTTTTTATTCAAATTCATCGCTAAAAGTAATGTAGATGTGTTTCTTACATGGGCAATATATGATTACATCTTTTAATTTGTAAGAAATCTTGTATATAATATATACACTTAAGACTCTTTAATAAGATTAGCGAAAAATTCGAGCTGCCCTGTGGTTCTGACTTCCACTCCGCATGCAAAGGAGCAGCTTTCTCTTATTCCGACACGTGTCCTTTTCCCTAGTTTGAATAGTCAACTCTGATTACGTGGCTGTTACTCCACACTTCTACCCCCTCCTTTTTCTCTCATAAATATGTATATACTATATACAACGTGAAAATCTGTCTCTACTTCAAACATAAAATTTATAAAAACTAATTTTTCTTACATTTTTACATAAAATAGAAGAAAATAATTAGAGAAAAATAGTTTTTTTTTTTTTTAATTCTTAAAAATATATATATATCTGATAGTGGTTATAGGTTTTACTGGGAGAGTGGTGGGGAGACATCTATCTCTAAGTTCGCTTGTTGTCTCTGCACTATCGAGTTTGAATCACTCCACTTATTGTTTGTATTTTTCTTTATGTATTGTTATGTCTTTTGATATCGGTTTAGACAGTACAGTGAACAAATTTTAATTTAATTTTTTTTATTTAAAATATTGTCTAGCCCTATTAAGCTCGCGTTTAAGTTGCTTGTTGTTTGCGTATGTTTGTGCCCCTTGGAGTACGTTCAATGGTCAAACCTCTTCGAATGATTTCTGTTTGTCACATCACTTTTTCTAAAGTCAGCGGGATTTGCCCTCGAATGTTGAAGATCTGTCATATGAATGTGATGTGGAAGCTTCACTCGATAAGCATTTAAATTTCCTTTCCAATCGAACGAGATTTAAGACCTAGTACATGCATAATATTAATAGGATTCTAGTTTTGTAGAAAACGTGTTTTGATTAATTTTTGTTTTGATAAAGGTGAATGCACAGAATTTACGAACAACGTTATTTTCATTCTTAGTTTGTTTGCGAGTACCATGAAATAAAAAATAAATAAATCATTGATTCGTATAGAATATTGAAAGATTTAGCAAAATCTTAAGAGTCAATTCTAGAAATTAACAAAAACTCAATAATTTGGGTCACCCTCTTATTTAAATAATTCTGGAAGCCTAGATTTAACTTTTGAAAAGAGTATCTGACATAAACTATAATTATTTATTACGCAGAATCGTAGCACATTAACCACGACACTTATTGTAATTTGGCAAAGTCTTTAGATTAAAAGGTTGAAATAAATGGGGACGATAAATGATGATATTTCACCATATTATTTCAAGAATTCTCATAATAATATTTGCTTTAAATTATGCAGCGGTGGAGGCCTAGTGGCATTTTCTGATGCCTCACCTTTCCGTGGTGCATATGCTGATCATGCAGGTCAAGTTGATGTTAAGAAGAAGAAAGTGGTAGTTCTTGGAACTGGTTGGGCAGGGACAAGCTTTCTTAAAAATTTGAAAGATCCCTCGTACGAGGTTCTAATTGTGTCTCCTAGGAACTATTTTGCATTCACTCCTTTGTTACCAAGTGTTACCAATGGCACGGTCGAAGCACGCAGCATTGTCGAGCCTATTCGTAATATTGTTCGAAAGGTACATGTTTCGTCTTCTCTTTGTTCTTCGATATTTTATTTTATATAACATAGTCAAGTCTACTATCATAAACAAAGGGCAGACTTTGTAGGTTATCGAATTTAAGTTTCAATTTTCAAATAGGTGAACTTCATTTTGTCACAATTAAGTTATGTGCATCTATAATTTCGTTTGAATCAAGTTGGTTAACTTAGGGCAAGCGGAAATACTCTGAAACGGAATGGTCAAAGTAAAACAAAAATGTAAGTTGGGTGACGAAAATGAAACAAATTGAAACCTTTAGTTGTGTTTATGTTGCTTCATCTTTGGCAGAAAAAGTATGATGCTCAATTCAGGAAGCCGAATGCTACAAAATCGATACAAAAAAAACAAGAAAGTCTACTGTCGATCAAGCCAAGACACCAATTTTGGAGGAAGTGAAGAATTTACTGTTGACTATGATTATCTGGTGATAGCCATGGGTGCTCGTGCTAATACATTCAATACCCCTGGTGTTGAGGAGCATGCACACTTTCTTAAGGTAACTTCCCAGTATGCTTACATGGGGACGAACATATTTTCGAGTTATATCATCTGCAATGGCCTTAATCTCGAGACGTTCCTCCTTGAACCAGTCACTTGAACCAGTCATAGACTTATTCAAGACTCTTCCGTCACAAGTTCTGTTGGCTGTTGAACCACCTTATCTAAGAGATTATAGCATGTCTGGCTTGCTTAAAAGCCAAATGCCTTCAACAAGTCCATTCACGTACAGATTAGATTATTATTTTTCGTCAAATGCCTAACATGTACACAATTTTCGCAAAATGGTGGCTACTGGCTACTACGAGACATGAACCAGTAACTTTACTAGCTCTGATACTTCGTTTTAAATTGTGTCTTTAACACACTTGGGACAGTGCTCATGCTGCTCTTTCTGAAGAATAATTGAACTTTTTTTTTTTAAATAGGAAGTAGATGATGCACAGAGGATTCGCAGAAGTGTGATAGACTGCTTTGAAAGGGCAAGTCTTCCGAACATAAGTGAAGAGGAAAGGAAAAGAATTCTTCATTTTGTTGTTGTTGGGGGAGGTCCAGCAGGTGTGG
The DNA here is from genome assembly GCA_023638005.1 of Forsythia suspensa. Lineage (NCBI taxonomy): Eukaryota > Viridiplantae > Streptophyta > Magnoliopsida > Lamiales > Oleaceae > Forsythia > Forsythia suspensa. The sequence continues at coordinate 50,335,679 of CM042673.1, forward strand.
AGTTTGCAGCAGAGCTTCATGATTTTGTGATTGAGGATTTAGCAAAACTATATCCCATCCTCAAGGAACATGTGAAAATAACACTTCTTGAGGCTGCTGATCATATCTTGAACATGTAAGGGATACTCAGAGTCTTCTATTTCATCAATACCTTGTCTAATATGTAAAGTTTTGCAGTTCGAACTCGTTTCATCTTTTTCATGTTATCTTTTTTCTTTTTTTTTTGCCACACGGATGGTGCAGGTTTGACAAAAGAATTTCAGCTTTTGCCGAAGAAAAATTCGCAAGGGATGGAATTAACCTTAAAACTGGATCAATGGTTACAAAAGTAAGTGATAAAGCAATATCTACTAAAGAGAGAGCCACTGGCGAAACTGTGGAGATACCATATGGTACGGTTATCTGGTCAACTGGTATTGGAACACGCCCAGTCGTAATGGATTTTATGAAGCAAATTGGTCAGGTTTGTTGCTAAGAATTATTTCCTAGAAAACTTTAATCCAAATTCCTAAGCATTTCTCATTTGACTTTCCGGAAAGCCATTACTGAGTTCAGCTTCTATCTCTCGGAACACAGTCTAATAGGCGAGTTTTAGCAACTGACGAATGGCTTCGTGTTGAAGGGTGCGAAAACATCTATGCCCTAGGCGATTGTGCAACAATAAATCGACGTAAAGTGATGGTATGTATCTTAAAAATCTCCATATATGATTCAAGTTGTGTTTTGATCTTGTGAAGGCATATTGTCAGTAATTTCTAACATTTTTTTATTTGTTTACAGGAAGATATTGCAGCCATATTTAGCAAGGCAGACAAGAATAACTCTGGTACCTTAAAAGTTGAAGATTTTAAAGAAGTCATTAGTGACATATGTGAAAGGTATCCTCAAGTGGAAATTTATTTGAAGAAAAAACAACTAAAAAATTTTGTTAATCTTCTCAAGAATTCAGAAGGGGACGATGAATTGGATATTGAGAAGTTCAAGTCGTCACTTTCTGAAGTGGATACACAGATGAAAAATCTTCCTGCAACAGCACAGGTAAAAGGGTATATTCAAAATTAGGATGCTCGGGTAGTCAAGTTCTGCATTGTCTTCATACTAATCCTTGTGTGTTCTGATTTTAGGTGGCTGCTCAACAAGGTGCTTATCTTGCGGACTGTTTTAATCGCATGGAGGTCTGTGAAAGGTATCCCGAAGGTCCATTGAGGTTCCGAGGAACAGGAAGGCATCGATTCCACGCATTCAGGTAAAGTACTTTTGTCCTTGACAATTCAATAGTACAGGGGACAAAAATATTTATTTAAATTTGGTCTTCAACACACACCTCGCATAAAAGCTATGGGAGAGGTGTGTAGACTGTATCCTCTACCCCATATCCACTATTTATAGAGTCAGGGACATAAAATACTATACAATACACCTTAGACAATAATACATAAAGTAAATACAGCTATATGGGCTCTGCTTTATTCTGCAATAATGCATAAAATGTGATAAATGGATGATGGATTTGGAACTGAGAGGTAAAAAGCTTTATCCGTTTGACGATTGGTTTTTTGGTGGCTCAATGATTGAAGGTACAAACACTTTGGACAATTTGCACCATTGGGTGGAGCACAAGCTGCAGCTGAACTTCCGGGTGATTGGGTATCAATAGGTCAGAGCACCCAATGGCTCTGGTACTCTGTGTATGCTAGGTACTCTTCGACTTACCCTGCTGTATCAAGAATCTTGCAAGTCTGTTTATACATTTTGATATGTATGTAGTTTGTTCGTTTTATATTCTGCTCTAACATGTCACTCTTTCACGTTCAGCAAACTGGTCAGCTGGCGTACGAGGATGCTGGTTGTTTCTGACTGGGGAAGGCGTTTCATTTTCGGTAGGGACTCTAGTCGAATCTGAGACAGCGTGATTCATATGTCAAACAAGTTATATTTTAGCATCAAATATTATCTACTATGGACAGCACAGAAAGTTATTCTGATTTTTGTTTTGTTCAGCATCCCCATTCTTCTATGATTCTCTAGTTACTGTCTTTTGTTACTGAAACTTTAATTCTAGCTATCCAGCTTTCGGATGCCAGTTCTTCGCACATTATTTATCACACATGCACTACCTTATCACACCATTGAGGGTGTGCTTGAGTCGAATTATACCCAGATTAATTATATTTGGTAAACTTCTACTATCTGGACACAAGCATACTGATTACTCCAGAGGGGAAAGAGGGTTAAAGGAGAATTAGACACGTCATTGCAAATTTCTCTTCATACTCAGATCTCACCACTTCTATCAGCAGAGCAACAACTCTTCATCTCAACTCTTCAAGGGCGGGGAGAGTTGTTGCGAGCCGGTATAATCAGAGCACAAATCCTGCCTCGGAAATGAGAAAGAATGAAGAGATGAAGCTAAATATTCGCACACAATTAAATATTCGCACACAATTAAGTCCTATGGCAGGCATAACAGAGGTCACAGAGCAAATTTCAGCCAGTATAATTTATTGAATATTAATCTGTTCGTCATGCAATGTAGCATAATTTATTATTACAAACAGACGAACATGTGAAGGCGTCATGTGTGACCAAAAGGGCAAATAAAAGAGAGATGACACTATAGTAAAAGATAACCACTGATCATCCAATAACTAGAGCTGGACAAGTTTCATTTATTTTACAACATTAGGTTTAGGTTGAAGAAAGATTAATGGACTTCCCGCAAAGTTGTTCCAACTCAGTTTCCAAAACTTTGATCAAGTCCCCTTTAGTCCGCCTATAAATCCAAGCTTGGGCAGTTTGATCCCAATCGAACCTGGCTGGGCCACTGCAAAAGAAAGTTTAATCTTCAGGAACCACCACAGTGGGAACTGAAGGCATGAAAATCAAATAATAACACAATTTTCCGAAGAAAACATGCAGAAAGCTCGTCAATAAAGAAAACCTTCGAAGATATGATAGTGGAGGGAGTAGAAGTCCCCTTATCATTTATCCCGAGCTATATCAGACTCATCTAGTTGCCCACAGAAAGTAAAAGAAATCAATATACATTGGCATCACATAAATCAACTATAGTGTTAAAAGGAGGATTTAGTTAAAGTCACCTTATTTTAATAGGCAAGATGAAGAATAGACATCTCTTTAGTTTTGTCAAAAATGGACAAAATATATATTTCACCCTTATTCAAAATATTCTTCAGTCAAATAGCAGGTGAACTCGCCCAACTCAAATGGTTGGGCAAATTTGGGAGATGGGTTCTCTACTCATCCAACTCGTCAAATGGGCAAGTAGAGTGGAAATTCAAAGGCATAGTTCCAATTTTTAAAAAAAATTCCTCCATACCAAAACCCTTCCACTTCCCATCAACCTCTTTAAATAATGCAACAACTCTCATTAACTAATGCAACAAGGACTACCGCTCCTTTTTAATTCATACTGTCCTTGATTAGTGCAATCTAAATTACAAGAGTTACTCTGAGAAATTTCACTCGGTTATTTCAAAAGACCTCGAAAACCGAGAGAAGTAAAAGAACCTTGAACACCGAGAGAAGAAAATTAGCACGAACATTTTGATTTATGAAAAATTGAAGGCTTACGTCCAAAAAATTTAGGAACATGGTTAGTTTTCATTATCTTTCACTACTTTTGTCCTATTAAGAACAAATGGCCCAATTAATGATGTATAGCCCTCCATGGTTGAAACTAGAAATAATTTGAATGAAATAAGTCAAATGTTTTAAGATATGTTTACCACCAAATTGTACATGCACATCCGGTTAAAAGCGTTAGTTACATTACATTTTACGATGGTTCTAAAAATAATAACAACAAATATGTTAAATACTACTTGTTTTGGAATGGGAGTAATTACTTATATGCCCTTGTTCCCAACAACCCCTTGAAGTTCTCCTCGTTGGACCACAACAAAACTATCATCAACCCCATAAGAGTAACTTTTCCTAGTATATGGAAACACCTATATAGAAAATTAGGCAAGTGATGAGCACATAGAGAACCTTTGGTGATGAATCTATAGGAGGACTACAAATTTGTTATGAAACAATTGTGTGCTCCATAGTTAGCGAAATAGATGTCCTAACATGAATTCGAGAGAGCACTTTCCAATAATAGAAGAGAATAATCACATGAAGTTTAAATGAAAGTATAGGAAGAAAATGTCGGACAATAAATCATTTGAATATAAAACTTAACAAAGAACCAACGAACCAGCAATCAAAGAGGTAATAAAAATCAACTTCTACATATATAATGAATGAACTAGTAATCAGAAGATCTGCAGATAAAGAAAAGGACAAAATATATAAATTATTTAATCTAAATTAAGGAACAGACCAGGTCACCAGAGTCATCAATAATCATGATTAAGGATGTTAACGTCATTGTAAAGCTGAAAAGATTACGAGACAATATTCTTTGAAAGCAAATGACCTAAATATCGATATTTGGAAAATCACGATAACTAATGTCAAATTAATAAAGCAAATTACAAAACCTCAAAGCTAAAGAAGTTTCAACAATAGAAAGTATAAATGTACACTATTCATGATGTCGTTTCTTGAACTTACGCGGTCGGAACAAGAATATTTTGTAGACCAATACACGAATTCCTCTCATTAAGCTGGACAAAATCTCAATTTATCATTTTTCTTAGTTTGCTAGATACTTTGAATTCTTTTCCAAGTAACAACTATGGTAAAATCCATTTCGGTTCATCCGTAAATGTTTCACGAGGGATTCCATCGAAAGATTACTTTATCACCAGTCAAGTTTCTCCTTCAGAAGTACTCAGAATTGGAGTTGCTTATTCTCTGACTGATGAAAATTATTAAACTTCGTAAAGTTTATTATGAAGTCGTAAGTAAATAAAAGCGAAAGAAAGAAAGAAAAAAAAAGCGAGATAAATTATAAGGTACCTAAAAATCGAACTTCACGAAAGTGCTCCAAGTTAGTTCAAGTACAGATTATTTCTAATGAAATATATTACTAGATTTGGATATTGGTATATATTATGTCCACTGCGCATATGAGAGAGAGAGAGAGAAAATTGGGGAGGTTTTTCTTGAGGGTTCTTTTATGATTCTTTTCTTTTTACTCTCTCTTGTTGGGGTGGGTGGGGAAGCGAGCGAGATAATACTTTCTTCTTGAACAAAACATCTATTATATGGAAGAAAACTCGTGTGTGTGGACTTGTAATAATTTGAGTTCATGAAAGTTTTTATTATTTGATGCTTCGTGTAGTTGTATTTAGTGGTCAACCTTATCGAAGTGTCACGTCCCCTTCATGCTGACTTAAAATCATCAAATTGGCATGTCGTGTTAAAGTCTTTTGCATCTTTTCTTTAAGATATGGTTATCCTACAATCTACATCCTTTTCATCACATGCTTCTTTTGAGTAGCCAATTTTGTTTCTTAAGTCGTTGATTCATCGTATCTCTATCTTGTTTTCTAAACACGCTTCTCCCCAAGCGGTTAGTCAACTACTGATAGGGACCACTTGATATGATTTCACTTGTTGGATTAGTCGAAGCTTTTCACAATAAATCTAGAATAATACATTCTTGGTTCATCTGATTTTCAAATCAACATTCATTTGGCGAACTACCCGGTTGGTATTTCGGTGGTTGACAATTTTAATCCTACAAAACATGTTTTACCAAAGGAATGAGAAAGACTTATCCATGGTTTATTACAATCCGTATTCGATTGGAAGGATAAACATCAAACAATAACCTTTTTGTATTTTGCGGCTAATTACCAAGTCCTTGGGTCACGAGATGACCTATTGTTGTGGCGATTAATTCTATTTCCCACGGTTCTTGAGAATACCATGAGAAATTATGTAAGTCATACAAGAGTATTTTTGGAGACTCGTGCGGAAAAAGATCTAAGGAAGAAGCTCGCTTTGATTTACCCCCAAAAGAAGTAAGATACAAATGTCTCTCTGCATCCCAAGATTGAGTGGATCAAGAAAAGTATAAATATGAAAAATATAAAGATTATGATATGTACTACAAGATAAGCCTCAAACTTCAAAATGGTGAATTAGATAACAAAAGCAAAGTCAGCAAAATATGATAAAGATGAAAGTGAATGGATTGCCTAAAGAAGTTTATTCTAGATGATGCCTACATGAGTAGAAATGTATTGAAAAGTATATCGTGCGAAAAGGTCTAATAGACTAGAGGATGACTGTTAATCACTTAAGATGGGTATTGACTAAAGCATGGGTACTACGGCCCCAGTGCCAAGAGACATACGTGGGGTTGTGCCTATCATGGGTGCATTCCATAAGCAAGACAAGGTGGGTTTGAGTCTTGATGGGCACAAGGACAATGGTGCACAACTTTCATACATGGCATGGCAGATGACCCAGTATGTGGGTAAAGGTCACATGAATGGTAAGTAAACAAGCGTGGTACATTTAGGCACATCACATGAGTGCGAGGGCTTGGTATGCTCAAGACAACAACGGGTAGCATGGACAAAGCATGGGCGAAGGCCAAGTGTGCATAGATGGATGGGTGTTAGTAATAGTCCCATGTGACCCTATAGACTCAAACTTGGCCAAGCCAAAAATATTGTTAACGTTGAATGCGGGCGGTTATTCGGGAGGCGGTTGGCGAGACATGGTGCCAGTAGCTTGAAACATCGAGGGGCACCATTCATGCATGCGTGCTCATGAACAAACCATGTAATGAGCCGTTCGCTTGACTTCCTGATGGGCAGTTATAACTCAAATAGTGGATGTGTTAAGGGTTAATACATATTTAGTAACTTGGAGTGTCCACCACTTGGCAAAGTGGCCCAGTTGGATATGCCAGCACACCCTAGTGACTGGGAGCAATAAGTACATATAGGGTGGGGGTTCCTAAGATCCTTGGAAAGAGTGTAGTGTTCTTCACACAAATTCCTTCACTCAAAGTTAGTAAAGATTGGAAATTTTCGTGTTTGATACATGTGTCGTGTGTTTGTTGCCCTTGCTTGAGTGCAAACCTTTTGTCATCCCACGCGTGGACTAAATGGGATTTCCCAATAGCATTGGAAAGTAATTTTGGCTGAACTTGACACCTTGACACTTAGTATCAAAACCAGGTTACACTATGGCCGAGGAAACACAAAAGGTTTTGGCACTTTGCAGACTGATTACGCTGTTAACTCGTTGGAGCAAGTTCAGCAACATTCGCTGAAGTGCACAACATAGACAACTTTCTTCATAGTATGTCTTCTTTACAGAACAAAAGTGCAGCACAGCCAATGCTCTTTAATTGAACAGTCATTCCTTAGATGTCATTGTTCAATATAATGATGCATTATGACAATCCTTGATGGTGGTGCAGAAAAAGCAGCAAACATTGTCAAGGTAGATGCCTTCTTTTTCTCAGATAAATATTTGTCTCGTTTAATCCTTTAAGTTGCAAGTACCTGGAACTGCTAGTCAGATTTTCACTTCATAGATAAGATCTATAAAACCAAGATTTCACAGCACATAGGAGAACATAAAACTTAATTCTTTCCTTCAAGTAACCAGTAAAAGCAGAAGCAAATCCAAAAACCGACAAGTCTTCTGCATGAACATCTAAGAAGCAAGGTTATGGATCCATTGCATAAAAGGCATTTGGATGACTTCCCTTTTTCATAGTCCTTGAACAAGACAAAACGTAACTAAAGTATGCCTCCCCATCAGTATTCATACCTACTACTTAGAATCCATTTACACTCTAAAACCATGGGATGACTCCTTTTCATAAAACATACACAACTCATCAACTCAACTACTAGCAGCATAGCCCTACTTTTAGTGGTTTTTGAAGAAACCACTGACAATGCTCAAGCAGAGATTTTGAGTCAGGCATGCATTTAAGACTAAAACAAAACCAAATTACGAACCAAAGCAAGCTTCTTTTACAGCAACAGAACATATTGAAAGAGACTGGTCAAAATTCATTGGATATACTGATTTGAGTTAGAGGGTACAGTACCTCACTGGAGATGACATCCAAATCTGTCTATTTGGTGTTTGCTTGTTTATTACATAGGTTCCCAAACTCCCGAGCTTCAGAGTTAATACCTCATTCTACAAAGTAAACCCCAGAGTTACAGCAGCACAGACACAAGCTGTTGAAAAAAACGAACTACTTTCAAACATCAAGTCATCATTCTTACCCCATAGTCTACATCGAAACCATCAATCTCCACGGAGTCGCCATATTCCTGCAACAAGGAAAAGCACACTATCAATGATAAGCAATGCACATTTCTCATATTATGCAACTAAGTTATATTCCTCATGATATGGGATTAATGATGTAAATCCTCTTAGTTAAGCATAGCCACATAAACCATTAGCATTCCCTTTTTGTTGAAAATTAGGTCTAGAGTGGACCCATCACTTCTTCTCAACAAGGTAAACAAAATAAGTAAAAAGATGTAGATTTAAAAACACAATGATGGGGATTCTAAGGAGAAATAGACCTAATGGAAGACTTTACATGATTACTTTAAGAAAATGGGAGTAGTTCAAATTTAGACAAGATTAGATATACTTTGATATTTGACAAGCTTGTAATGTATTAGAAGTTCCCTTGAAATCAAGTTATGCACAACTATAAAGGGGGAATCGGGACTTAATTTAAAGAAACTATTGATTATTGAATATTGCATACTGAATACTGTAAAGTTCCCCCTCCAATTGTTCTCTTCTTTTCAATTTCCTTCTATTTCCTTCTATGTTTCTCTTTCTCAACAAGTTTTGCATCACATGGTCATTGCGTGCACGCATGGGCAGATTTAGAAAACAACTGAGCCGAAGTTACGAAAATGTTACACCTACTATAACCCACAAAAATTCAAAACAAATAAAATCTGTCATACATAATTGGAAACACTTATTTTCATGCAAGATCAAACATATGTAAACATAAATCTCGTTACAATTCTAGGTTAATGAGGCAACCAAACAATCTTGAAGTTCAGACTAAGTACTACTAGAGCTCTATTCTAATGAACAGAAAGATGGATGGAATCTCCAAAACAGTTCCACAACAGATTAAAATCAAAACTTAAATCAAAGAATTGAGCTTGAAATTGTTCAGAGATAGTTACCTCTAGCTTCTCTAGCAGGTCATGTATTGTGGAATTAGCCAACCTGTGATACTTCTCTTCCGGCAGCACAGAACTGTACGTGTATCGATGTATTAGCTAATACATAAAAGAAAATTTACGGCAATCAATTTTCAAACCATCAAATTTCTCAATTTCCAAATTCACGCATAAGAAATCCCAAACTAAAATTTGAAAGAAAAAAAAAGTAAAGGGAAAATTATAGAGACATTACCGGTAATCAATGGCGGTAGGGACCTGAGATTCTTCACTCAGAGAAGAATAACTGTGTGAATTGAAACTTCTAGAATTAGTAGATTCTCTAAAATATGTGAGCAGAGAATATAAAAAGATCTTACGGGTTGTAATTGGAAAAGAGATGATGATTGATATTTTAGGGATACGAATAGTGTTCTTTTCGGTTGGAGAATCTTGGTAGCGAGCAGTAGCCATGAACCTAACTTTCGATGAAGAAATGCACGAATGATAGTATCGCTCTGTTATGAACCTAACTTCGATAAAGAAGGCGTTTGGGATCCGACCGTAACGTACCGTTCAAATTCAATGGAAAGTGAATATTACAAAGCACACTGCAAAAGAATGACAATTTGTTAACAAATAAAATTAAGGAGGAACTAGTATACCGCTTAACCGCGGTGGAAATCGACCGAAGAGCTACGATTCAAATTCAATGGCAACTCAATATCACCAATCAATCCTACCAAATAAAAAATAAAAATGATGAATAATTGGACATTTTTATTAACAAATGAAATGAAATCAAAATCATCATGTACCATAAATCCAAAAGTAAAATGTTAAAAGAGTTATTAATGCTACAATCATCAACTTCACACCATCAAACATATTGAAAACAAATATTCAACTTTCGCTATGGAGTTTTTAACGTAATATCACAAAAATAGTTATCAATTATGATTTTTGTCTTACCACTAACTTGAAAATAATCACATAGTACATTCGATAGTACGCAAGCGTTCCTCTTCTTGTCGTCGCCCTTTAAAACCTTCACATTTACCAATTTTTTGTAGTCTTTCGTAACTAAACATTGGATTAAATGTTAGATCTTGCAACCTTCTCCTCCGTGATAGGGCAACAAAAGTTAGACAAAGACTTTCCTTCTCACCGATATCTACCACCACTTTATCAGTGTTAATCCTTGGCTTTTGTGTATTGTAATAACCCAACACAAAACAATTGGATTTTGTGTTACGACAAGAGGTACCATTTGGCGCTTTCGGTTTGATGTTATTGATTGAAATAGGTATTAAGTTGGTGCGCCTCACGAAAACTAGTACCACGGTAATTATCCAAGTCACATAATAATAGCAAGAGGTAAATCACGCGGCGACTTACAATTAAGCTGCGTAAACAATATCACAACAATACCCATTGCTCCATTCACAAGTCCAAAATGTGTGGCAAGATTAGCACAAAGCATGACATGCGTGATCCAAGCGGATATATAAAGTACTTTTTCCAACTCTTTTGCTTGATCGGCTCGGATTTCGTGGCGGTTTCACAATTATTTTTAGAAGCTATTCGTGCAATTGGTCTTCAAGTTCAATCAACATTTCCCGATTATATTGATTATTGTTGTTTTGTAGGAAGCAGGGCGAGAGAGAACCTAAAATCATTCATCTCTTCAGCAGTTAGAGTTGAGTAGTCTCGAGTCTTGAACATATACCAATCCTCGATGGTAGATGTTCCATCACTAAGTCTATGTAAAAGCTTGTCTTAGTGATGCACGATCTTCTCTCGCTTGTCGAAATATGTGTGATAGTCGAATACATTTATCAAAGACAGAATATGCAAGTGTACCACATTGTTGCATATAACTTCCATTACCTAAATATAATGGACTATCAAATACGACGAAGCAACTGACGCATATCACCAACAAGTACAACGGAAACACCCCCGAATGATTCATTTTTTGCAAATATATCCCGACAACGAAGGTCGACATTGGCAATCATTGCTCTCCCAAACATCTTTGTATTCATCAATGATAATCAATTTAGTATCCTTGAAGTCTTCTTGCATCACTTTGCATTGATCACCACTTATATGTGTATATGGTTGTGAAGGAGTTTTCTCTCTGCATTTATGGCGAGTTCATGGTGGATGGTGGCACCACCAATATTAAATCGACAACTCAGGTTGGAGCCATGATCCGAACTACTTTGTTGGAATGAAATAAATTAAATGCAGAGTGCACAATTGCATTAATGAGAGTGGACTTCTCGGTGCCTGCTCCTCCAGAAATAATCATATGGATAGGTATTTGTTCATGAAGAGAGGTTAATATTAAATCATGGGCCAATCGTTGTTGAGCTGATAAATTAGTAAGTGGAACAACCACATTATTGTTTACCAACTCACTATTAGAATCTTACGCAACCCATGAAAATTCGTAGATAAATTTCCTTTCTATATCGATGTTCGGATATCGATATAAACCTTACGCTTGATTGTGTGTAGTGTCAAAATCTCTAAATCCCAATTCGACATCTATCCCATAATCACATAATGGCCCCATTGATCTGCGAGCATCCATTCTTCACGGTATCCTTGACTTCTAGATATGTATCTTCGTCTTCCTCAAATTCATCATTAACCAAATCGGTAGTATGAGCGGTGTCAATCATGGCCATTCCTAAGTTGACATATCGCATAGCCAGCGTCTCAAACTCACCTTTTGCTCGACTAAGCTGCAGTAATGGTAATGAAGTAAAACTTGTTGGCGACAATATAATTCCCATTTTCTCCATTTGAACAAGTTCACTACCTTGATTTACGGAATGATACGTCTGATAGATTGACTTTGGATTTGTGCGAAGATTTTTGCTAAAGTAGTGTTTCTTTGCCATCCGAAGGAGGGACGGATCTTCGTAATCGGAAGGGACGGGACATGTATCGAATCACAAAACTTGGATCTGTTCCCACAACATCTTCACCATTTGCACCACGGCTTTCAAAATACAGGTTGATGAGAACATACTTTTATCACTAACATTTAAAAGTACAAACTTTCGTAATGACTTTGTAAGAGAAACCCACCCGTAAGCAAGTGACAAACTTCTTGAAAGCGAGATATATCTCTTTCGAAACACTTTTAATCGATAAGCGTTTGATTGCGAGATCTTCTTTGTTGGACATGGTCGATGAATATCATCTACAATTTGTCATAAAGTCTCTCGTAAAAGTTTTTGATCTTGAGTTCGACTTTAGAAGTATACTTGGCGATGTAATGTATCACCGATCGAATCGAAAGAACGGTGACCAATCAATGTTTGCTCTCCAAGTCGAAGGACTTTCCTATTATAAGAACACGCTGATGGATCATTTCGATGTCCTAAGGCGAAACATGTAACTGTTGGGAGAATCTTCAATAATTGAAGAACGTTCGACAACATCAAAAGGGTATCTAAATCTACACAACATCTGCTTTGTCGTTTTATGTAAACGCATATAATAAGTTCCGCATTTAGAATGTCGCATGACCCAATTCACTAAATATGCATAATCGTTGTTGTCATCTGAATCAAGATCATCGTCTATTGACAAGATGCACGCGCAAAGTGGTGTTTTGCGAGAGGATAGAGATCGTAACATCTGGGTTATCAATACAAACAAGTCGATCAAAATATTCGATAACTCTTTTCATGTCATCATCATTTGTTGTTATACGATTAACATCTGGAGCATATTTAATCCATAAAAATCCATGAACATGCCCACTTCCTCGATGTTGCCATTCAAACCGATACCAAAAATCAATCACGCCAAACTCATTTATTAAAAAATGTTTAAAGAAAAGATCAATTCTTGCTTGAAAGAACCATGCAACAACACACGGGTTATCATTAAACAACTTCGCTCGTCTTTTCCTTAAATCAATTTCTGACAAACTGTTAAGGGTATTTGAAGGATCCAACAAGTCATACAATTCTGGCCATTGCAAGTCAGCGGCACTTAGTGTAAAAAAGATTGTAAGAGCCCCTAATTGTTTTACCATTGCAGTTGACTCCTTCAATCTTGTATACCAGTAAGCACGGGTACCTCGGATTGATTTGGCATAATAAGAAATACGAGTAGCAAGGTGTTTGTCACCAGATGCAACCATATACTGAATATCTTGTATAGATAACTCAGCATTAGTAGGATTTTTCTTCACATACACATCACCTAAAGTAAGAGCACGCCATCTTGAGATAGAATTCCAAGCAAAATATCGAAATCGTGAATCTATAGCAAAATGTCCATCAAGATATTTCATCAAATACTGAAAGTATTCTGAAAGATTCAACTTTCTTGGACGAGCTTGTCTATAATCTGCATTTCCATATGGAAATAATGCTGGAAAAACCATTGAAATATACCCCGGTGTTGAAAACTCATCAATAACTTTATTTGTCAAATGCATTTGAGCAATAATATGATCAGCATCAGCTATATGTAATGCCCTATGTATACATGCATGTTGATTAGGTTGAGGCCCTACAGAAATAGTCCCAACAGCGTGAAACTCATCAATGTGAACATTTTGGTTAACAATCTCAGGAGGCCCATCTATGTCATCTTCTATAACATCTGTCGGTTGATTTGTATTTGAAATATGTACACTATTGTCACGAGCATGTGGAATATCTTCAAGTATGCCATCATGTGGTAATGTATTCAAAGAGCACTCGTCAATGGTTATGTCTCGATAATAGAGATGATTTTGTTTTAGCCAAACCAATGCTTGTCGAACGTACTCACGACGTACGCGAAATTCTTTAACTGCATGTGCCCCAGTTCTATTCACAATCAATATCGCAGATAAATCACTCGGTTTAAACGGCAAAAGAGTAGCTATTGAGTTCACATCTTGAGCAAAGTTTATCACATTACCAATGTATTTGTATTGTTGGCCTCGACACACGATATCTGAGACATCATCGGTGTCTGCAGGCAATAAAATTTGCTCTAAATTGGTCACCGTGATAACTCAATAGGAACGACGCGGGATCCATTAAATTTTCTCTGACCGAACTTAAGAGGTTCAATCCGCGTCGGATCTCTCACGAACAATGGGTACATATTTACGAACTTTTAATCCCTGGAAATGATGTACGACATAATGAACAACTAACCCACATAAGTTCTCCACAAAATTTTCGAAAACATTGTGCAATAGAGAGTGTCAATGGATGATTCAACATATTGTCATCGATGGGAATAGTATGTAAACCTTGTTCCATTGATCGTGGCTCACTCGTCTGTCCTTCACGTAAACGTTTTTGACGTGCATTATCTATAGCAAGAGCATTTGTTCTTTCCTGTCTAGTTTGCGAGCACATGCTTGTTTTCGTCGAGCACAATCTGAAGCTCTTACATCTGCCAGTTGTGTACTTGTTTGAGGTGCACGAGCATTTCTGTGCCTTACAGTATCAATAGCCTGTCTAGCACGTCTTTCATTAAGATTCTTTGGTGAATGTATGCGTGCTTGTCTTGTAATAGGCATGATAAAAGAAGAGAAAGAAGTACGACGTAAACAAACTGCACGCATTCCTCTATTTACATATGCATGATGTAGTGATCTGCATGGATTTTGACTGCTGCTACTGCAAGTATTACTAAATGGAATGACAAGAGAATTGAATGATGTGCGTCTTTGAACGGATTGTACGTCTTGAACGAGTTTCACATCTTTTAGTATCATTCACATCAATTGATGGCGGCAATACTACTTCGATTTTTCTAACATGAATTCTTTCTTTAAGACGTGTGTGGAATATACTGAAGTGGTTGCAAGAAAGACTTACACGATAAAATCATAAATAATAATAACATTAAAAACTGTGATATATCGATATTTAGTAATATAAGTTTAGAAATAGTATATAAATATGATACCCAAGTGTTGGCAACGAGTATTTGCATGGTCTATAGTCCCATCATCTTTACTTGTATGAACATCATTTGATAAAAGCTTTGTTAAACCCACAATCGACTTTGTACGACGGGAATAAACTTTAGTAAAGCGAGATACCATATCTGAAGGATTAAGCCTACAGGACACCAACTATAATTGAAATATAATGAAGAACAAATTAAAGAGAAAATATATTAAAGTATCACAAACGCTTAATAAACAAATATGATACACATTTTATCACAAATGTATGGTATCTATTGAATGCACGACTAGGCTATTAAAATACGTATAGAGATGATATCTTCATTCAATTGTATGGTGGTAGTTTGTGACAATTAATTGAGAGAGTTTAAATATTTGAATATATTGTTTTATCAAATTGATCAACTCTATTCATCAAAAGTGAACACAAGAAAGTGAAAATTAATACCAAAAATATCCACATCTTAATCACGAAAATGAGTCACACAATTAAATAATAATGAATTTATCACCTTTAGTATCTGATTCAATTATTTTTGTGGACAAATCAAATGCACAAAACACCAATGTAAGAGTTCTTTATTCAACCTAGCAAAAAAAAAATGAATAATGAAGTAAATTGGATAAAATAATTTAAGAGAATCGAAACAAATGATCACAAAAAAGATCCAAATCTTAATCATGAAAATAAATCACACATTTAAATAATAATGAATTTATCACCTTTGGTATCTGAATCAATTATTTAAGTGGACAAATGAAAAGCACAATACTCCAATGAAAGAGTTGTAGGGCCTCAACCTAGCACAATAAAAATGAAATATGAAGTAAATTGGATAAAATAATTTAAGAGAATCTAAACAAATCATCATAAAATAAATTATTTGAAGCCTATATTTATTAGCATATAACCCGTCACTTGTGTTATATATGCAAATCCAGGAAAATATTGGGACAAAAAATTCTACCTTAGTTTAATCTATTGGTATACAGATATATCAACATTTTCAGCTATTTACTCACGGAATTGCTGAAAAATATCAAATTCATACCTGATGGAGAGATAAAAAGCCACTGTCAAAAATAACATGTATCTTTAAATAACAAGCTAATCTTATTCTTAAACCAAATAACAAACAAATCTTAGTGAAATGTGACCAAATTTCTAATCTTGACCTCAAGTATATTTTATTTCCAGTTGTTTCAGAATTCATCTAAATCTAAACAAATAAAGGCAAATAAATTAAACTAACAAAAAGTTTATATAATATGACATGAAGGAATATATATTATGGGATTATATTTGCAAGAATCAGTAATTTTAACTTGCAAAAAATAGGAATTAATAAGTTCATTTAATAAACAAGAATGGTATTTTATCGGCAATATTTCATTTAATTTATCGGCAAAATAGTAATGAAGTTCTTTTGTACTATTTGAGGAAAATACCAAAATCAGTAATGAAGTTCTTCTCAGTACGTTGGGTTCCTCTTTGTTGCCATTTGATCTTGAAAGTCATAGACTGTTGTCTAGTTAATCCCATCATCTAAAGAAACTCCAAAGGATATTTCCTTCTCTATTGCATATCCTATTAGCCTAAAAATAATTCCATATCTTCTCTTGTGCTGATATATCTTCTCCATTATCTTCTATGATTAAACCGATTTTCCTAAGGTTGCAAAATGAACTGAACCATTTGTTCAGCATCTAATGTTGCAAAATGAACTGAACCATTTGTTCAGCATCTAATGTCCATTCGGCTTTCTTCACTTCTCAAGAGAGCATCTTTAGACCACATGTCCATCTTAGTTCTCGAATTCTCAATAACTTATATTCACCGTATTAACATGCTTCTGACCGGCCATTTAGAAACAAATGTGTTTCTTACTTGCCAACATATTATACCACATAACATTGAAGATGCAAGAGTGGACAAGATAATGAACAAAATACTTATTTGTCATCCTTTGATAATACAACAAACCTGAGCTTCTGGGCTCATTTGATCCACAAGAAGTTCTGATATAAATATCCTTGGTAAGGGCCCATTGGCACCAGTGCCAGCATCAGAATATGGTATGCTGGGGGGAGAAAACCAAAAAGCTTTCAACTTCTTTGCAGGAAATCTCAACTCTTCTCGTTGGACATAACCAAAATCCGTGAAAAACTTAGCCATAGAATCAATTCCATATTCCATATTGTCTTCTATTTACATCATAGCCAACCTTAGCAGTTGGAATCCGGTTTGGTTGGATAATGTGCAGTACTCTAAATCACTTTGCAGAATCAACTAATAAATTCATTTTAATTACAACCATGAACAAAGAGTGTTGACATGCTTAATTCCCAGAAATAATGAAAAAAACCCATAACAATTTTAGCAAGAATGAACAATACCCATAACAGTTTGAGCAACAATGAACAAAACCCAAAACATTAAAATCAGGATCCCATATATACGTAATAATCAACGGAAAAACCCTATTTCATTTGGGATACAACCAAGGAAATGAAAAATAAAGAAATAAAATAAGAAAAAATACAAACCTGATTGAAATTGAGAATCCACGACCAATAAACTAACAGATTTGTGAGAAACAATTGTCCGACTGTAGTATTGAGAGAGAATACCCGCAGAAAAAATGAATGGAAAAAAAAATTCGTAGATGGATGATGATATCAAACTAACGGATTCGGACTCACGGATCGGAGATTTGAGAGGAGAGGAGATTGGAATAAAACTAAGAAATCGGAGATTCGAGAAGAATCGTGATTACTCACGGATTTGAGGAGAGATGACAGGGAATTGAGAAGAGATGAAAGATATGAGAGGAGAAGGTTGGGTGAGGAGCTGAGATTTGAAGACAGACGTAATGGCAAATTTGGGACTACTGGGGGTGGAAAAACCTCGGCTATTATAGACGCTCCGATTTGACTTAAAAGGATAATTTTCGTCAAATTCAGTATTTGAGTGCTTAATGACAGCGACGAGCATACGCTCCTAACTTTCCGGCCCAAGTTATTATGGCCCAAAATGAGATTAACCTTAAGGCAGACCTCGTTTGAGTGATGGATTGAGGGTTACTCTATCTTTACTCTTTAGCAAGAGGTTCATAATTTTGCCATATACTTGATTTTATATAAAATTTCTATAATTATTTTTTAAGGTAAATTGAAAGGGTGGTCGATGTTTGGCGTTTATGAATTTATAAAAGTCGTATAACCAAACTTAATTGATTAAAGTCACATCTTAACGCTTATTAAAAAAACAAGCATCCCCTATAATTACAAAAATAAAGAATAATTGATAATCTTATTTTATCTATGATATTATTTTATCTATGATATGAGATAACAGTGTCGGCCTTAGTCCTAGGCTGTTAGGCAAAGCCGAGGGCCCCTTGGCCCAATTTTTTAAAAATATTCAATACATTTGAAAAGCCCAAATAAAAATCAGCCCAATTATCCTACAATCCACTTTGTTTTGAACTCAAAAGGCGCAGACCAGAGAGAAGGAGAAAGACACTGAACGCATGCTTGGACCTTGGAAATCAGAATCTGACTGGATGAAGCACTTGCCAATTGCCACTTATCTCTTTCATTATATCCATCAGTGATTAATTAGTGATAGTATCCCTTACAATCCACAGGTTCTCTATTGTTGCCGTGATGTTTTGATGCTTTGAAAGTAAAATTTTTAAGTAAATAAACTAACCTTTTTTATTGTTAATTTTTTTGCAGATTCGAGTTCAAATTTCAAAGATCGAATTTTCTTCAAATTAATCAGATTTTATTATTCCTCACAAGTTCTATATTTAATCATATCTTATTTTTATAGTTGGATTGTCTTATTATGTCTTCTAAGAAATATTTGTCTGGATATGAAAAAAGAAAAAAGCAAAAAAAAAAAAAATGAAGAATTTATTCAATCTCAAGCAGGAGCGATGAAAAATTTTCTCACTAGTATAGTTGAAGAGCATGAAAATGAAAAGATTCAAAATAAAAACAATATGAATTAAGAGCTTGAAAATTTAGGGAATAAAGAACACATGAAATCATGAATCATGAACAAGAAAATTTAGGAGATGAAGAAGATAAGAATGAACAACAAGAAGAATTTGTTACATAATGTGTTGCTTTCACTTTGGACATTACTGATCCGAGTAATTAGAAAAATATTGATCAAAATTTAATAGATTTGTTAGTAAAAAAAGATCCTCCTAGAGAGATTTTGGAATATATTTTCTTAAAGATTCTCAAAAAAGACATTTCTCTTCTACACATTACACTCGACATTTATCAAATGGTGAAAAAAGTGATAGAAAATGGTTGGTCTACTCAGTTTCATTGGATAAAGTATTTTATTTTTGTTGCAAGTTGTTTAAGTTTAAAGATGAAGGAAACAATATTCAATTAGCAAATGAAGGAACAAATGACTGGAAAAAATATTAGTTGTAAGCTTAAAATCCATGAAACGAATAATGTGCACATGAATAACATGACAAGATGGATTGAATTGGAAAAGCGATAACAGAGAAATTTAATAATTGATAAAAATATACAAAATCTAATCAACAAAGATAGAGAACGCTAGAGGCAAGTTTTTCGTGGAAACAATGAAGAAATTTATGAAAAAAACAATAGAAATATTTTAGAATAGATTAATTGTAATAGATTAATTGCTGATTTTTTTTTTCTCAAAATGCTAGTAGAGTACATTTAAAGTGAACTTTTAAATGTTTTAAACTATTATTATTGTAGTTTTAAATATTTTTATTCAATGAAAAATATTATCTATAATCATTATATATATGTTTGTGTGTGTTTGTGTGTGTGTGTGTTTTGAACTATTTATTAAGGGCCCCACTTCAATTTTTGCCTAAGACTCCAAAATTTCAGGGTCGGCCCTGTTAGATAATGTGTATTGGTATATTTAGACCATACTTTTATCTTTGATAATATTTCAACATATGATATTATTATTGAATCAAACGATGATCAATTGTCTTTGTACTACTAATGGAGTATTTTAATAACAGTATCATTACTTCAAGTAGTAAAACATTTCTACTTAATTATATCTATGATACTGTTTTTTAAAGATAAAATGTTATATATGATACTATATTATTACTTCAACCATTAAATTATACTTAGTTTTATATATAATACTGTTTTAATTTTACTTTTATCTTTGATATTGTTTTATTATTATAATATTTCAACCTATGATAATGTTTCAATATATGATATTGTTATTGAATACATACAATATCAATAGTCTTGTACTACTAATATAACATTTTAAGAATAATATCATTACTTCAAGCAGTAAAACATCCCTACTTAGTTATATCTATGATACTGTTTTATCTAAATAAAGTGTTATATATGATATTGTATAATTACTTCTACCATTAAAAACATATTCTACTTAGTTATATCTATGACATTGTTATTGAATGCAAACAGTATCAATAATCTTGTACTACTAATAGAGCATTTTAAGAATAGTATCATTATTTTAACCGTTAAAATATCTTGTACTTAGTTTTATCTATGATACTGTTTTATTTAGATAAAGTGATATGATATACTTACACCATATTTTTATCTTTGATATTGTTTTATTAAGATAATGTTTCAACATGTGATATTGTTATTTAATCTATGATAATATTATTTTATTATGTTGTAGTTTATGATACTGTTTTATTAAGATATATTTATCTATGATACTGTTTTAGTATATATGATATTGTTTAGATAAAAAATTAAAGATTATCATTTTAAGCTAAAGAGGCGACTTCAAACGGCCAAAATCCATCGTACGCATTAGCAAAGTGACTAGTATTGACCGGCTAGTCGAAACGATTCTAAAAATATATTATAATAAAAATTCTGAGCACGTATGCAAATTCTATATCTATTTCTATTATGATACTATTTTGTATGATATTGATTTCTATAATACATTATCAAACAACACACATGACTAAACACAAAGAATAATCTAATGGTCAACTTTCGTCAGAGCATGCCCACATCAAACTTTTTCATCCCTACAAAAATTCAAGCTCCTATTTACAATAAAAACTCATGGCTACAACCAATATATTTCTTAACCAGTCGCTTATATGCTCATCCCATCATAAACAATACACTTATACACCACAACCACCAACTCTGCCATCGTCTCTACCGCTCTCTAGAGCCAAATCCACTTATACACTTCAACCACCAAATCAGATTAATTAATAACAATGGATGTTCGTCGGTGACAAGCCAAGAGACCCCAATATGTGAAAATCCGCCGGTGAACCCATGAAACCCATAAGCAACACCAGATTTTCTTCATCAACCGAGTAAAGAAACCCAATTTCACTTCGAAATTCTAATAGAAATTCTTCCATATCTCTCTCGCCTTAAACTATCCCCAAATCTCAATTTCACCATCTGCAACACCAATACTACCAGCATATCCCCTCGTCTATCCTTCCAATCCCAACTCCTTTTGTTCAAAACCAGTACTTCAAGCAGTACCACGAATTTCTCACTATCTGCCACTATCGAAAGCTATTAGTCAGCAAAAGTATTCGACGACTATGATGAAGAAGAAAGCTATGAAGAAGTGAACAAGATCATCAAAAGCAGGGCACTCCAAAATGACAGCGACATGGAGTACTTGATAGAGTGGAAGGACGAGCATGTACCCACTTGGCTCCCTTTGATTACATAGCCAAAGACGTGATTGTTGAGTACGAGGCTCCCCTGGTGGAACATCTTGTCAACAAATCGGAAGAAACGGCCTCCAAGAAGTTATTAAATCTGGCGACAAGAGAGACATTGATCTCATGGATGAATTTGGTTTAAATCGATTTAGATCTAATTTAAAGGATTAC
This sequence comes from Forsythia suspensa, assembly GCA_023638005.1. NCBI lineage: Eukaryota > Viridiplantae > Streptophyta > Magnoliopsida > Lamiales > Oleaceae > Forsythia > Forsythia suspensa. The sequence goes on from CM042673.1 coordinate 50,357,629, forward strand.
ATGGTTAATTACGTCATTAGATGAATTAATATAACTTATTGACAATTTAGAATAAGTCACATATGAATTACTTATTGGCAAGTTTTTCTATTTTTTAATATTTTAAATTTCAAATATAACAAAAATAACACACATTTTTACAAAAAAAAAAAAATATATAACAAAGGTAATGTAACAACAAGTGTTACAAAAATAAAAATAGTATTTTTAGAATAAAAAAATTAAATAGTATTTTTTAAATTATTTTATATTTTATAGTGTATGGTAAAACTATCCCACTATAAATAAAAAAAATTATTAAAAATTCACATTAAGCAATAGTCCAGCGATTATTAACTCAACCAACTCAGAAAAATGTCGAGTCCAAGAACTCTCCTCTTGCGCGAATAAATAAAGGATTGCTTCTTCAACTATTGATTAGTATTTTATTTTATTTTATTTTTGTAAAAACAAAAGGTGAATAAGGTGTTCCAATTTTAAATATTAAAATCGAGATCCAGATCGAAGTTGGTCAATTCTCAATTTTGGAAATCAAGACGAATAATACTATTCACAATCGCTCACTACCGATAATCATCATGCGGTTAAATTTATCTTTTGGCTTATAAAGTATGTCTTCCCAAGAAACTATCAATTCAGCCAACAAACCGGACTAGACTTTACAACCAGGAGCAGCATTTTGTAAAAAGTAGAGCAAGAAACTCAATAAAATGTTGGAGAAGCTAAATATTCGCACAAAATTAAGTCCTATGGCGCAGGCATAACAGAGGTCACAGAGCAAATTTCAGCCAAGTATAATTTATTGAATATTAATCATTAGGTCATGCAATGTAGCATAATTTATTATTACAAACAGACAAACATGTGAAGGCGTCATGTGTGACCAAAAGGGCAAATAAAGAGAGACACACGTAGTAGAAGATAACCACCGATCATCCAATAACTAGAGTGGACAAGTTTCATTTATTTTACAACATTAGGTTTAGGTTGAAGAAAGATTAATGGACTTCCCGCAAAGTTGTTCCAACTCGGTTTCCAAATCTTTGATCAAGTCTCCCTTTAGTCGCCTATAAATCCAAGCTTGGGCGGTTTGATCCCAATCGAACACTGGCCGGGCCACCGCAAAAGAAAGTTTAATCTTCGGGAACCACCCACGGTGGGAAATGGAGGCATGAAAATCAAATAATAACACAATTTTTCAAGAAAACATGCGAAAACTCGTCAATAAAGAAAACCTTGAAGATATGATAGTGGAGGTAGTAGAAGTCCCCTTATCATTTATCCCAAGCTATATCGGACTCATCTAGTTGCCCACGTAGAAAGTAAAAGAAATCAATATACATTGGCATCACATAAATCAACTATAGTGTTAAAAGGGGGATTTAGTTAAAGTCACCATATTTTAATAGGCAAGATGAAAAATAGACATCTCTTTAGTTTTGTCAAAAATGGACAAAATATATATTTCACCCTTATTCAAAATATTCTTGGTCAAATAGCGGTGAACTCGCTTAACTCAAATGGTTGGGCAAATTTGGGAGATGGGTTTCTACTCATCCAACTCGTCAAATGGGCAAGTAGAGTGGAAATTCAAAGGCATAGTTCCAATTTTTAAAAAAAATTCCTCCATACCAAAACCCTTCCACTTCCCGTCAACCTCTTTAAATAATGCAACAACTCTCATTAACTAATGCAACAAGGACTACCGCTCCTTTTTAATTCATACTGTCCTTGATTAGTGCAATCTAAATTACAAGAGTTACTCTGAGAAATTTCACTCGGTTATTTCAAAAGACCTCGAAAACCAAAGAAGTTAAAAAAACCTCGAACACCACGAGAAGAAAATTAGCACGAACATTTTGATTTATGAAAAATTGAAGGCTTCTGTCCAAAAAATTTAGGAACATGGTTAGTTTTCATTATCTTTCACTACTTTTGTCCTATTAAGAACAAATGACGCCCAATTAATGATGTATAGCCCTCCATGGTTGAAACTAGAAATAGTTGAATGAAATAAGTCAAATGTTTTAAGATTTGTTTATCACCAAATTGTACATGCACATCCGGTTAAAACGTTAGTTACATTCTGTTTACGATGGTTCTAAAAATAATAACAACAAATATGTTAAATACTACTTGTTTTGGAATGGGAGTAATTACTTATATGCCCTTGTTCCCCAACAACCCCTTGAAGTTCTCCTCATTGGACCACAACAAAACTATCATCAACCCCATAACAATAACTTTTCCCTAGTATATGGAAACACCTATATAGAAAATTAGGCAAGTGATGAGCACATAGAGAACCTTTGGTGATGAATCTATAGGAGGACTACAAATTTGTTATGAAACAACTGTGTGCTCCATAGTTAGCGAAATAGATGTCCTAACATGAATTCCGAGAGCACTTTCCAATAATAGAAGAGAATAATCACATGAAGTTTAAATGAAAGTATAGGAAGAAAATGTCGGACAATAAATCAATGAATATAAAACTTAACAAAGAACCAACGAACCAGCAATCAAAGAGGTAATAAAAAATCAACTTCTACATATATAATGAATGAACTAGTAATCAGAAGATCTGCAGATAAAGAAAAGGACAAAATATATAAATTATTTAATCTAAATTAAGGAACATATCAGGTCACCAGAGTCATCAATAATCATGATTAAGGATGTTAACGTCATTGTAAACTGAAAAGATTACAGTACAATATTGCTGAAAGCAAATGACCTATATATCAATAGCTGGGAAAATCATAGTAACTAATGTCAAATTAATAAAGCAAATTACAAAACCTCAGGCTAAAGAAGTTTCAACAATAGAAAGTATAAATGTACACTATTCATGATGTCGTTTCTTGAACTTCTGCCAGTCGGAACAAGAATATTTTTGTAGACCAATACCTGAATTCCTCTCATTAAGCTAGGACAAAATCTCAATTTATCATTTTTCTTAGTTTGCTAGATACTTTGAATTCTTTTCCAGTAACAACTATGGTAAAATCCATTTCAGTTCATCTGTAAATGTTTCACGAGGGATTCCATCGAAAGATTACTTTATCACCAGTCAAGTTTCTCCTTCAGAAGTACTCAGAATTGGAGTTGGTTATTCTCTGACTCATGAAAATTATTAAACTCCGTAAAGTTTATTATGAAGTCGTCAGTCGAAAGAAAGAAAGAAAAAAAGAGCAGATAAATTATAAAGGTACCTAAAAATCGAAATAAAGTGCTCCAAGTTAGTTCAAGTCTAGATTATTTCGATGAAATATATTACTAGAGTGGATATTGGTATATATTATGTATCGCACGCACGCATATGAGAGAGAGAGAGAGAGAGAATTGGGGAGGTTTTTCTTGAGGTTCTTTTATGATTCTTTTCTTTTTACTCTCTCTTGTTGGGGTGGATAAATAAGCGAGATAATACTTTCTTTGCGAACAAAACATCTATTATATGGAAGAAAACTCGTGTGTGTGGACTTGTAAAAATTTGAGTTCGCAAAGTTTTCATTATTTGATGCTTCGTGTAGTTGTATTTAGTGGTCAACCTTATCGAAGTGTCACGTCCCCTTCATGCAACTTAAAATCATCAAATTGGCATGTCATGTTAAAGTCTTTGCATCTTTTCTTTAAGATATGGTTATCCTACAATCTACATCCTTTTCATCACATGCTTCTTTTGAGTAGCCAATTTTGTTTCTTAAGTCATTGATTCATCCGTACCTCTATCTTGTTTTCTAAACCTGCTTCTCCTCAAGCAGTTAGTCAACTACACAATAGGGACCACTTCAATATGATTTCACTTGCCGGATTTTACTAACAAATAGACAGAAGCTTTTCACGATAAATCCTAGAATAATACATTCTTGTTTTATTGATTTTCAAATCAACATTCATTTGGCGAACTACCCGGTTGGTATTTCGGTGGTTGACAATTTTAATCCTACAAAACATGTTTTACCAAAGGAATGAGAAAGACTTATCCATGGTTTATTACAATCCATATTCAGTGGAAGGATAAACATCAAACAATAACCTTTTTGTATTTTGCGGCTAATTACCAAGTCCTTGGGTCCTGAGATGACCTATTGTTGTGGCATTAATTCTATTTCCCACGGTTGCTGAGAATACCATGAGAAATTATGTAAGTCATACAAGAGTATTTTTGGAGACTTGTCTGGAAAAAAGATCTAAGGAAGAAGCTCACTTTGATTTACCCCCCAAAAGAAGTAAGATACAAATGTCTACTGCATCCCAAGATTCAAATTGGATCAAGAAAAAGTATAAATATGAAAAAATATAAAGATTATGATATGTACTACAAGATAAGCCTCAAACTTCAAAACGGTGAATTAGATAACAAAAGCAAAGTCAGCAAAATCTGATAAAGATGAAAGTGAATGGATTGCCTAAAGAAGTTTATTCTCGATGATGCCTACATGAGTAGAAATGTATTGAAAAGTATACCGTGCGAAAAGGTCTAATAGACTAGAGGATGACTGTTAATCACTTAAGATGGGCATTGACTAAAGCATGGATACTCCATGGCCCCATGCCAAGACATGCATGGGGTTGTGCCTATCATGGGTGCATTCCATAAGCAAGACAAGGTGTGTTTTAGTCTTGATGGGCACAAGGACAACGGTGCACAACTTTCATACATGGCATGGCAGATGACCCAGTATGTGGGTAAAGGTCACATGAATGGTAAGTAGACAAGCATGGTACATTTAGGCACATTACATGAGTGCAAGGCTTAGTATGCTCAAGACAACAACGGGTAGCATGGACAAAGCATGGGCGAAGGCCAAGTGTGCATAGATGGATGGGTGTTAGTAATAGTCCCATGTGACCCTATAGACTCAAACTTGGCCAAGCCAAAAACATTGTTATCGTTGAATGCGGGCGGTTATTCAGGAGGCAGTTGGCAGACATGGTGCCAAGGCGTACACATTCAGGGGCACCATTCATGCATGCGTGCTCATGAACAAACCATGTAATGAGCGGTTTCGCTTGACTTCCTGATGGGCAGTTATAACTCAAATAGTGGATGTGTTAAGGGTTAATACATATTTAGCACCTTGGAGTGTCCACCACTTGGCAAAGTGGTCCAGTTGGCTATGCCAGCACACCCTAGTGACTGGGAGCAATAAGTACAAATAGGGTGGGGTTCCTAAGGTCCTTGGAAAGAGTGTAGTGTTCTTCACACAAATTCCTTCACCTCGAGTTAGTAAAGTTTGGAAAATTTCGTGTTTGATACATGTGTCGTGTGTTTGTTGCCCTTGCTTGTGTGCAAACCTTTAGTCATCCCACGCGTGGACTAAATGGGATTTCCCAATAGCATTGGAAAATAATTTTGGCTGAACTTGACACCTTGACACTTAGTATCAAAACCAGGTTACACTATGGCCGAGGAAACACAAAAGGTTTTGGCACTTTGCGCATCGATGACGCTGTTAACTCGTGAACAAGTTCGACAACATTATTTGAAGTGCACAACATAGACAACTTTCTTCATAGTATGTCTTCTTCTACTGAGAACAAAAGTGCAAAGATGTGACTAATGCTCTTTAATTGAGCAGTCATTCCTTAGATGTCAATGTTCAATATAATGATGCATTATGACAATCCTTGATGGTGGTGTAGAAAAGCGACAAACATTGTCGGGGTAGATGCCTTCTTTTTCTCGAGACAAATATTTGTCTAGTTTAATCCTTGAAGTTGCAAGTACACGGAGCGCTAGTGATTTTCACTACATAGATAAGATCTATAAAACCAAGATTTCACAAAGACATAGGAGAACTTAAAACTTAATTTTCTTTCCTTCAAGTAACCCGAGAAAAGCGAAGCAAATCCAAAAATCGACAAGTCTTACGCATGAACATCTAAGAAGCGAGGTTATGGACCCGTTGCATAAAAGGCATTTGGATGACTTCCCTTTTTCATAGTCCTTGAACAAGACAAAACGAAACTAAAGTATGCCTCTCCATCGGTATTCATACATACTACTTAGAATCCATTTACACTCCAAAACCATGGGATGACTCCTTTTCATAAAACATACACTACTCATCAACTCGACTACTAGCAACATAGCCCTACTTTTAGTGGTTTTGAAGAAACCAACGACAATGCTCAAGCAGATTTTGAGTCGGGCATGCATTTAAGACTAAAACAAAACCAAAGTACGAACTAAAGCAAGCTTCTTTACTGAATGTAACATATTGAAAGAGGCGGTCAAAATTCATTGGCTATCTTGATTTGAGTTAGAGTACGATTACCACGGCTGGAGATGACATCCAAATCATCTATTTGGTGTTTGCTTGTTTATTACATAGGTTCCCAAACTCCAGCTTGAGTTAATACCTCATTCTACAAAGTAAACCCCGGAGTTACAAAGAAGACTGAGACACAAGTTGTTGAAAAAACGAACTACTTTCAAACATCAAGTCATCATTCTTACCCCATAGTCTACATCGAAACCATCAATCTCACAGAGTCGCCATATTCCCCGCAACAAGGAAAAGTACACTATCAATGATAAGCATTGCACATTTCTCATTTTATGCAACTAAGTTATATTCCTCATGATATGGGATTATTGAAGTAAATCCTCCTAGTTAAGCATAGCCACGTAAACCATTAGCATTCCCTTTTTTGTTGAAAATTAGGTCTAGAGTGGACCCATCACTTCTTCTCAACAAGGTAAACAAAATAAGTAAAAGATGTAGATTTAAAAACACAATGATGGGGATTCTAAGGAGAAATAGACCTAATGGAAGACTTAACATGATTACTCTAAGAAAATGGGAGTAGTTCAGATTTAGACAAGATTAGATATACTTTGATATTTGACAAGCTTGTAATGTATTAGAAGTTCCCTTGAAATCAAGTAATGCACAACTATAAAATGGGAGTCGGGACTTAATTTAAAGAGACTATTGATTATTGAATATTGCATACTGAATACTGTAAAGTTCCCCCTTCAATTGTTCTCTCCTCTTTTCTATTTCCTTCTATGTTTCTCTTTCTCTAACAAGTTACGCATCACATGGTCATTGCGTGCACGCATGGGTAGATTTAGAGAACAACTGAGCCGAAGTTACGAAAATGTTATACCTACTATATGTCATGGGACTTGGAAGAGCCATCCCACAAAAGCTAGCTAATGTGATTGGAGAACCCAAGCTCATATAAACCACACAGAGGATGCCCACACATCCGATGTGGGATTCAAGTTCCCATAAACTCCACTGGAAACCATAACAAACCACCACGCTTCCGACTCGGCATCCACGTCGAGCAGGTGCCCACACACCCTAAGTGGTAACCGAGACCCGAAGACATGGTGCCTACTCTAATACCGATGTCATAGGACTTGGAAGAGCCATCTCACAAAAGCTAGCTAATGTGGTTGGAAAACCCAAGCCCATATATACCACACAAAGAATGCCCACACATCCAGATGTGGAATTCAAGTTCCATAAACTCACTTTGGAAACCATGACTTGTAACCCCCAAAATTCAAAACAAATAAAATCTGCCATACATAATTGGAAACACTTATTTTCATGCAAGATCAAACATATGTAAACATAAATCACATTACAATTCTAGGTTAATGAAGCAACCAAACAATCTTGAAGTTCGAGACTAAGTAGTACTACGACTCTATTCTAATGAGCAGAAAGATGGATGGAATCTCAAAAAGTTCCATGAGAGATTAAAATCAAAACTTAAAACAAAGAATTGAGCTTGAAATTGTTCGAGAGATAGTTACCTCTAGCTTCTCTAGCAGGTCATGTATTGTGGAATTAGCCAACTTGTAATACTTCTCTTAGATGACGTAATCAGACGTGTATCGATGTATTAGCTAATACATATAAGAAAATTCTGACAATCAATTTTCAAACCATCAAATTTCTCAAATTCAAATTCACGCATAAGAAATCCCAAACTAAAATTTGAAAAAAAAAAAAAAAGTAAAGGGAAAATTATAGAGACATTACCTAGGTAATCAATGGCGGTAGGGACACGAGATTCTTCACTCTGAGAGAAGAATAACTGCGTGAATTGAAACTTCTAGAAGAATTCGTAGATTCACTAAAATATGTAGATAGAGAATATAAAAAAGATCTTCTGGGTTGTAATTGGAAAAGGGGTGATGATTGATATTTTAGGGATTTGAATAGTGTTTTTTTCAGTTGGAGAATCTTGTAGCGAGAATGAGTAGCCATGAACCTAACTCGACGAAGAAATGCCTGAATGATAGTATAGCTCTGTTATGAACCTAACTCAAAAAAGAAGAGCGCTTGGGATCGACCAGATATAAACTGTAAAAATCACGCAAAAGAATGACAATATGTTGACAAATAAAATTAAACCAAATATTTATATTTACCATGAATCCAAAAGTAATTTGTTGAAGAGTTGTTAGTGCGAAATAATTTATCCGTCATCATCTAACTTATCGGAAACAAATATTAAACAATAACATTGAATTTTTAATATAATATCACAAAAATAGACATTAAGTATACACAATCGGTTTAAATCTAGTCATTTAAGATCTCAGATATAGTCTTGTAGCGTTCCTCTTCTTGTTGTCGCCCATTGAGACCTCTACATTTGCCAATTCTTTGTAGTCTTTGTAGGTAAACATTGGATTAAATGTTAGATCTTTCAACCTTTTTCGTTCGTGATAGTGCAACAAAAATTAGACCAAGACTTTCCTTATCATTGATATCTACCACCACCATTTTATCAAGAGTTAATCATTGGCTTTTGTGAATTGTGATTGCCCAATCAATGACTGACTTTCTTTGTTCCTATTTATTTCCATTTATTTCCAGATTTGTTTCCTTGATTTACTCTTCCGAATAATTAGTTTCATTGATTTACTCTTCCAAATAATTAGCTTAATATTTGACAGATTGTATAGGGATAATATTAGCAGATATGTAGTTATTTCCATGTGTAAATTTTTTTTTGTACAGTTTATATAATAGAGAGAAATTACAAGGCCAACTGGTAAGTGCATTTTGTGCACTTATTCAACTCTTTAAACTAAGTTTTTATTTCGTCATTTTACTGAATTTATACTTAATTTGGTATTTTATTCTTCATATTTCGAGCTTTTGGACCTGTTTAATAGCAATTGGAGAAGAATTGATAAAAAGAGCAATAAATTGGAAGATATTTCGAAAGAATGAGGATCAATTGCAGTCAATTAAAAGTTGAAGGACCAAATTGGAGATTGTTGAAAGTTGAATGACCAAATCGGAGATGATTGAAAGTTGAATAACCAAATTGGATGTTATGAAAAGATGGAGGACCAAATCAAACGGAATGAAAAGTTGGAAGACTAAAGAAACCAAGATCAAAAGTTAAAGGACCAATAGAAAAAAAATTGAAAAGCTACAAGCTGGGCGATCGCCCAAGTTATAGCTGGGCGAGCGCCCAGCATGGCTCAAACGAAGCAGAGAGCAAATCAGTGCACAGGGCGATCGCTGAAAGCTTTCGGGTGATCGCCCGGTGCTAATTTTGGTCATGGAGATTTTTTCCTTTTCGATTCGACCGATTAAGTAACTTTTGGCCCGCGATTTTTAGGTCTTTTTGGCATCTTTTGGGGAAGAAAACATTACAAAAAACACAAAACGGAAGACCAAGATTCATCTCTCCAAGAACGAAGATCAAAATCAAGATTTCTTCGTTTCCGGGTTATGAATTCCATAGTTTCTTCTTCTCTTTTTCTCTTATTATTAGTTTGTTAGACTAGTTTATTTTGTGCTAGGATTACGATGAAGCTTGTAATCTAAATTCTTCTATTCAAAGACTTGGTTTTTGACAATTTATTTCATTATAGTTTTGAATAATTAATTTTGATTTATATGAATCTACAATTATGTGCGCAATAATTGTATGAGTGTTGTGGTTTGTTTTACTATCGAAAGATCGAAAGCAGGCTAGACAATATTTTAATTATCTTAAAGTCCGATAGGGAATAGAAATATATCATTATGCTTTAGGTGATCTTTAATTATCCACAAAAATTTAATGCTTTTATTTGTATTCGCATTCGTCATAGAGATATAGTCGAGTCATGCATATGAATAGGTTTAACTTTATTCGAGAGAAACTGTTGAATAATCTAGGAATATTGATCTTCATAACTTATGTAATTTGTCAAAATCAAGAATCAAGATAGAAGAATTAACGATTATAAATGGATTCGGGATCCTAGTACTCTTCTCTCTCAATTTTAAAGTAATTATTCATTAATCTAATTTTTTGTTTGTTTGAAATATAATTAGTTTATTGTTTTTAGTTCAAATTTTGATTAGTTCTTAAACATCAAACATCAAAAGTTCAATAGATTCGATTAAGTCATTGTAATTGAACTGAATTATCTAAATCCTCATGGGATCGATACTTGGACTCAAAATCTATTTTACTACTTGAGCGATCCGTGCACTTGCGGAATTATTTAAGATACAAAATCGCTGACACCAACAATTCGGCCATTCATACAGCATTTTTTGACTTATTTTTGACATGGTATCAGAGCCGGTTGAAATTTTTTCTTCTCTCGATTTTGTTGTCGTCGGGATGAATCATTTTCTCTTTTCGGTTTTGTGTGTCGGCGTCTTCTGAGTCTCGACAGCACTACTCGACGTCACAGTTTCGTGTTTTTCGGCATTCCGTTTCGAGGTAATCTTTGTTGGCAGCTTCTGGGCATTCTCTTCTTCTCGTGGAGTGGTGTCCTTCGGAAACCTTTGTTTAAGGTCCTCTCGGTTCCTCTATTTTTTTAGATATTTTTTGCTTTGTTTCGGGTTCCATTTATTTGTAACGGACTCTGCACCAGTGTGTCAAGTTTACAGCAAAATTACTACACAGGCTTTTCAGTTTGAACTTTTCCTCAAAAGAAAAGACATTTGGGGCCATATTGATGGCACAGATGTTGCACCAACATCCGGCATTGACAAATCCAAGGATGTCGTGTCTTCTCCTTCTTGGGTTGTGCTTGATGCTCGGATCATGTCTTAGCTTCTTGGTTTGGTAGAGCCATATATTGTCACCAACATGCGGGTTTATCGCTCCGCTCAATCTATGTGGAATTACTTGAAGAAGGTTTATCATCAAGATAATGATGCTCGTCGCTTTCAGTTGGAACATGTGATTGCCATGTTTCAACATGGTAGTCTTTCTATCCAAGACTACTACTCAGCATATTTTACTCTTTAGCATGAATATACTGATTTGGTTACAACAGATGTCTCTGTTGCTGCTCTTTCAACTATTTAGAATCTTCATGAGGTAATCTTTGTTGGCAGCTTCTGGGCATTCTCTTCTTCTCGTGGAGTGGTGTCCTTCGGCAACCTTTGTTTAAGGTCTTCTCGGTTCCTCTATTTTTTTAGATATTTTTTGCTTTGTCTCGGGTTCCATTTATTTGTAACGGACTCTGCACCAGTGTGTCAAGTTTACAGGCAAAAATTACTCTACCTGGGCTTTTCACTTTGAACTTTTCCTCAAAAGAAAAGACATTTGGGGCCATATTGATGGCACAAATGTTGCACCAACATCCGACATTGACAAATCCAAGGATGTCGTCTCTTCTCCTTCTTGGGTTGTGCTTGATGCTCGGATCATGTCTTAGCTTCTTGGTTTGGTAGAGCCATATATTGTCACCAACATGCGGGTTTATCACTCCGCTCAATCTATGTGGAATTACTTGAAGAAGGTTTATCATCAAGATAATGATGCTCGTCGCTTTCAGTTGGAACATGTGATTGCCATGTTTCAACATTGTAGTCTTTCTATCCAAGACTACTACTCGGCATTTTTTACTCTTTGGCATGAATATACTGATTTGGTTACAACAGATGTCTCTGTTGCTGCTCTTTCAACTATTCAGAATCTTCATGAGACTAGCCAGCGTGATCAGTTTCTTATGAAATTACACTCAGAATATGAATCGATTCTCTCATCTCTATTGAACAGAGCTCATGTTTCCTCTCTTGATATTTGTTTTGGTGAGTTACTTCGCGAAGAACAACGTCTTAGTACTCAAACTATTTTGGAGCAATCTCATGGCAGTTACGGGACGACAACTATGTCTTATGCTGCTCAAGGACGTGGAACACCTGTGACTTCTAAAACTATGTAGTTGCAAAAGAATATGGGCATAATGCTGCCAATTGTCTTAAAAAAATATTGTTCTTATTGCAAGAAAAAGGGTCATATTATCAAAGAATGTCGTATCCGCCCCCAGAATCGTCAGGCCCAAGCATTTCAGACTTCTGTTACTGTTCCTCCAGCAGCGCCTTCTATAGCACATGGCTCTTCCTCAAATGCTTCCTCTGATCTTGCACCTCATGCAGCAACTTACTGCACTCCTGAAATGGTGCAACAGATGCTAATTTTAGCATTATCTGCGATGGAGTTTCAAGGTAAAAATTCTACTACACTCTGGTACGTAGACTCGGGGGCTTCTAATCACATGACGAATACTTCCACAACTCTGTGTCATGTTCGTCCCTATGCTAGTCAATCTGCCATTCAGACTGCCAATGGCAGTTCTTTGTCAATCGCTGTTGTCGGAAATGCCTCTTCTACATTTACTAATGTGTTTCTTGCTTCTTAGCTTTCCACGAATCTTATTTCTGTTGGCCAATTAGTTGATAACAATTGTGCTGTTAATTTTTCTGGTGATGGCTGTGTTGTGCAAGACCAGGTAATGGAGGAGCTGATTGCGAAGTGATCTAAAGTGGGGCGCTTGTTTCCACTATTTTTACTTGTTCTAGCACTTTCTCCAGTTTTTTCTATTAAGTCTTTTGCTTTTAATAATGTTTTGGATTTGAGTATGGTGTGGCATCGTCGTTTAGGCCATCCCAATACTCAGATCTTATCTCATGTGTTGAACTATGGCTTTCTTGGTAATAAAGAACGTTCTTCTTTATCTCTTGAGTGTGATTCTTGTAAACTTGGTAAAAGCAAATTGCATGCTAGTACAAATTCTCATTGCTTTGACCTTATCCATAGTGATGTTTGGGACCTTCCCAAGTTAGTTCACATGAAAAATTTAAATATTATGTAACTTTCATTGATGATTATAGCAGAATTAACTTGGGTTTATTTTCTTCGCTCTAAATCTGAGGTTTTTCGTACTTTCACTGAGTTTTTAGCGTATGTTGAAAATCAATTTTCTACGAATATTAAGACATTATGCACAGATTGTGGTGGTGAATATTTGTCTACTAAGTTTCAGGCATTCTTGGCTTCTAAAGATATTATCCATCAACGTTCATGTTCTGCTACTCCCAACAAAATGGAGTAGCCGAATGCAAAAACCATCATCTTCTTGATGTGATACGTACTTTCTTGTTAGAATCTTCCGTTCCATCAATGTTCTGGGTTGAGGCTCTGAAGACTGCTACTCACTTGATTAATCGTTTACCTTCCCAAGTTTTACACATGGAGTCTCCCTATTTCCGCTTGTTCGCTAAGCAACCTAGTTACGATAATCTTCATATCTTTGATTGCGTATGTTTTGTTCATTTACCTCCTCATAAGCAACATAAATTATCTACTTAATCTGTTAGATGTGCATTCTTAGGATATAATGTGTGTCAAAAGAGATTTGTTTGCTATGATCCTATATTACATCGTACACGTATTTCTAAGAATGTTATTTTCTTTGAAAATCAACATTTTTTTCTTGTCATCTGTGCCCTCTTCTACTATTGTGGTCCTCCCCTCATTTGAGCAACAGTTCTTAGATCTTCATCAAGTCAGTTCTCACTTTAAACCGGGTATAGTGTATACGAGATGATCCCGCCCATGATCTCTTCCAGTGGCTCACACGATATCTGACCCTAATATGCACCAGAATTAGTCATATATTGAGTTAGTATGAAAATGGGATTCGAATAGCTCAAGACAAAAGATTCGTATAAGAAAACATCTCTCCGCAATAAGCTTCCAAAGCGGTTGACCAAATCGATCTTTAATCCAAAAATCATTATGCTAACATGTAAAAGATTGAAAATTAAGGTATTTGATAAAGATTTTGATAAACATTTTAGTAAATTTTGATAAAGTTGATGAAATGTGTGGTTGAAAAGTTGATAAATGTTGTGGGTCCATGAAATTTGTGGTTAAAATTAATTGCTGAGTTTGACATCAACTTTTTAAGCTATCGAAATTTGATAAAGTTGATGAAACGTGAGGTTGAAAAATTGATAAAAGTTGTGGGTTCATTAAATTTGTGATTAAGTGTATGTTTGGTTAAGTTTAAAAGTAGTTTTTTAGGAAATTTTGAAAAAAATTAATTAAATATGTGGTTGAAAAATTGATAAAAATTGTAAGTCCCATTAAATATGTTCAACGAGTTTTAAAAAAATAGTTTATTTTAAATCCAATCAAATATGCACTAAAATTAATTATTGACTTTAACCTCAATTTTTAAAGTTATTTCAAATAGGAGCTTAATTTCTATTAAGAGGTTTTTGTCAAAAATCAAGTGAATTAGAATCAATTGTTCGTTCATTTAAAAAAAGAAAAAGAAAATTATTTATACAATTTTTTATGGTCAGTTTGATATTTTGTACTTTGATTTGATCTTGATTTTATTTTTTTAACTTTACTATTTTGAGGTTAATGTCCTAAAAAATTCGCCTTAGACTTATTCCCTTATTTGGCCATCGATTCAAAAAGTTTGAAGCACACATGTTGTGAGTTGTGACATCGTGACGTTCCTTTAGCATCCTTTAAAGACGACAGCTCCACCTAACAAATAGGTCAAAAAAAAAATCTGAAATTGGACAGCCGCTTAAACTTCATTGTTTTCCGTGGACGTATCTCTCTCTCTCTCTCTCTCTCTCCTCCTCTCTCTTTTTCTCGCACAAAAAAATGCTTTCTTTTTGGTTTTACACCTCTGTTCATCTGGAAAAAGCTCAATGGAATAAATTCACAAATTGATGCCTTTTTTCTTGATTTGAATTTTTTGTTTAGTTTGCGTTATCTGGATTTGATTTTCATATCCGGAATACAATATTTCAATTAGTTCGTTGAAATAAGCACCATTTATTTGCCTATAAATTTCAGCCTGTCGTCCCAGGGTTGTTATCAATTCAGCGGAAATCGTAAAAAAACAGAGAGAATTTTATATAGGAGGGTTGGTGCTCAACGTCTGAAGAAGCGAAAGTCTCCCAACAATCTGGCTACGAAGAGGTTAGATCTCTATTTTCGCCCGCAGTTTAAGTTTGGGTGCCTTTTTTTTTTTTTTTTTTGTTGATGTCGATTTCATTAATTTTGAGTAGTTATGTTATTGTAGATATGCGAGTTCTGATGCTTTAATCATTTCATTACAATAAAACAAATCCTGCTTCCTGCTAATATCAGAAATCAGTGTTAAAAATCATTTGTAATTCCGTAGTGTTCTAACACACACACACACACACACACACACACATATATATATATATATATATATATAGAGGAACGGTTTCTCCTACCAATATATTTGACAAATAATCACTATCTTTAATTTCAACCAATCTAACTGTGTAATTGTATTAAAACATTTATTAAGATGTGTTTGAATGTGGATATAAGAATTTTAAAGTGTTAATACATCTACACCATTAGATTGGTTGAAATTAAGGTCGTGATTATTTGTCAAATACGAGGAAGAGTCCCATATATATATATATGCATATTAAATTTTTGTTTAATTATTTGTTAATGCATTAGAGCTTTCAGAAACTGTTCAAATTATTGAATCTTTGTATGATTTTTTGTTCCGTGAGTTCTTTATTTAAAGATTCATGTTGATCATTAATCTAAGAGAGCTTATTATAGTCTTGATGTATATATGAATGATTTATAACAAATTATCTCATCACCTGGGCATCATTTCTATGTTTGGATATGAATGGTATCTGCAGCTTGTATTTGGATCTCGCCAATGTTGATTTACAATTTTACACTGAAAAATATAGCAATTTCATTTACTATTTAGGTTAGCCTCCCAAACTCTTACCTTTTGTTGCCAGAATGCTTAAAAGAAAGAAATATTGGAATAAAAACATAGTAACATACCAATAGCAGCTGCTTTGGGAAATTTGAATACCAGAAATAGCAACTGGGGCATTCCAGTAATGTCCTGTAACATAATATATTCTGGCAGACCATCTCCTTGCTTCTTTGGGGAGAGGAGGGGAAAATTCCAAACTATCGATAGTCATTTATCAGAAATTTTGAAATCTTAATTTTATACGTCAAAAGGTTGTGTACATGATCACGGAAACTGAAGTGACCCCATGTTTTGTGAACAACCAATAAATAAAGGAATTTGTGACATAATAATTAATAGCTGAGCTACTTTTCCAGTATCATAATTTGATGGTAAAGATTCACAATTTACATTTGGATGAAGAGAATGTTTTGATAAAAAAATAGTATTCCTTTTTCTTCCCATCCACTGATCTAGTTTCCTTGTTTTTGATCCTTATAGGCAGTTGTCTCTTTTATGCATAATCGGGCTTGGGCTCTTATCATCACAGAAGATTTTCTTTCAGTCTGGCCGCTTCTGCAAGGTCTAAGTTTTCTCGCACCTCTAAGCAGGTGTGGGGCGATAACTGGGGGGTGATATTATTATGTGTTTTGATGAGATCAAGATCATCACACATTTGGAGATTGTGCCGTGTTTCAGAGGGTTTATCGTTTGACTATGGCTAAGGTCAGCCTTGATTAAGTCTCAGGAAGCGTGGTGCCAGCATGTGATTTCATTTTTGTAGTTACTGAGTCTATTTTAATAAATATTTCAATTCCAATAGCCTTGGACATTACAGTTAGAAGATCTGATGTGAGTCGTTATCAGTTTTTGTAAGGATGGTTAGGTTTTCATGCTTTCATGCGCACATCCATTCTCACAAGCAGAAGGTCAGTGGATCATCTTTCCATATGATCTATCCTTGTAATTTAATTGCTTTTTTATCGTTCTATTGCTATTCCTAATTTGGTCCATGTCTATTTCAATCAGAAAACAGTTCATCTATCTGCTGAAGCCATGCAGAAGACAGTGGAAGACACTTCTCAAAACCAGTCATCGACAAGTTTATCTTATTCAGCAATGAAAAATCCATCATATTTGAAGGAAGACGCAGGCACACTCATTAATACTGCTGATCGGGCAACAGATTCCTCTCCTACTGAGCACGACTGCAGATCGGAGGAAATAGAGAACAAATCTAATACTGATTATGATATTACAGTTCAGAAGGCTTCCCAAATTAAAAAGAGCCGGTCTTTGGGAAGTGGATTAGATTGGAAAGGGAGAATCTCTGGTGGCGATGACTCGGAGGATGAGACAGAGCAAAGATTTTCTTGCGATGGATCTGCTGATCGCAGTGGATTAGTTGTTCAAGAGGACATCAAGGATTGTAGAATCAATCTGCTCGATCAATATCAAGATCCTATGCCCTCTGATTCTGTTCAAGTGAATTCAGACTTGGCAAAAAATGAATCAATGTTTTCAATTGGGGATCCACAACAGTCAGAAAAAGGAGGCACTGATAACAATGATAACCAGTTATCTGGTGCTGGTGAGTCTGGTCCACGCACACCTCGAACCCCACCTGCTATTGTAAAGTCGAGTTCTTTGCCAAACATGGGTTCCCCTGATCGAAGCTTGAGATCCTTTTGTGCTCGCACTAGATCAGCTGAGGATCTGAATGTTTTAGATTCAAGGAAGAAAGGCATTCTTATGCATGAAGTAGGAACACAGGTGACACAAAACCGAGAACGAGATGATTGTGTATCAAACAATGACAAGATTACTAGTGAAAATCCTGCTGATGAGAGTTACAGTTATAACTATGTCAGTTCAGCAAAAGACTGGATAATACCTGTGTCTGATGGGTTCAATGCGGAGAAAAATATTAAAAGAGAATCTTCATCTTGTCAGGGGGAGGAATTACCAAGCAAGGATTATAAAACAAAACGAATTGAGGAATGGGTCATAGATCTTCGGTACTGTAGCCCTTTGGAAGAGACAAATGAATTTGCTATATCAGATGATCATGTGGTAAATGATGGTAACACAGTCTTAGATGGTCCAGCTTCTGCAAAGTTGAATGGCAAGGCCAACCCTGGAATGGAAGCTGCAAAGAGATACATCTCTTCTATGAATGCCACAGCCATGACAGCTCAGCTGACTAATCTTGGGTTGGTTGTGATACCGTTTCTCAGTGCTTTTGTTAGCCTCAAAGCACTTAATTTATCTGGGAATGCCATAGGTTTGCATCTAGTGTTAGCTCTTCTCTCCTTAACATTGTGTTTCTTTACCTTCTTGTGCTAACGTTTTGGTGATGATTTGTTTTTTCAACTATTTTTCTCCCCCTTTTTATTCCCAGTGAGGATTACTGCTGGTGCTCTTCCTCGGGGACTCCACATTTTGAATCTTTCGAAAAACAATATTTCCACCATTGAAGGACTGCGGGATCTTTCAAGACTTCGTGTGCTTGACCTAAGCTACAATCGGATATTAAGGATTGGGCATGGTATGACCTCTTTCCATGACAATATACCAAAAGTCTTGATCACTGCTCGTAAAATTGGTGCAGTTGACTGAATTAGGTTATTTTTGCTTTCAATCTTGTTTGTCAAAATTGGTTGGTAGATCAAAATAAAAGATAACAAGGAACTTCTAGCTGGGTTATATGGAATATCAAATTGATAAATATCATGGTATGTGCTCTTTCCATGATAAAGTACAAATAATCCTGATCATTGCATAAAACATTTGTGCTCTTGACTGAATTTATTTTTGCTTTCATCTTGCTTGTCAAAATTTGTTGGTAGATTAAAAAATGATAGCATGAAACGGTGAAACCTGTAGTTGAATTTTCTAAAATGGTACATTGACAAACTTCTTGAAGGATTAAAATATGTGTATTGTCTAAATCTTGTCAAGATGAGGAAAAGTTTATGATTTTTAGGTTTAGTGTACACTTGATGTGACTAATTCGTACTGAAAAGTCAGATTAAATGTAAATTTTACTTTGAAATTAGTCCAAAGTAGCCTTCTTGAGATGCTCAATTAGGTTAATCTGAAAAGTCGGATTAAATGAAACTTTGACATTGAAATGAGGCCAACTTAGCATACTTGAGATGCTCAATTAGGCTAATGGTGAAGCTTAAAGTTGGTGAATGCTAACTTGACAATTATGAACAGTGTTTTGGCCTGGGTTGGAGTTTTTGAGAATCTTTCAACTTCTACCATATTTTCGGATCGAGCCTATTGCTCAAGCTGTTCCTTCTGTTTCACTGTGTGTGTGAAACATTTGATGAGATAATGCATTACCTTTCAATAATTCAGTCTCCAGAATGCACTCCAGTGTCAATGTTAGATTTAAATTAAGGCACTGCATTATCTTTGATACTTTAGACCCCATATTCTGATTATTAATAGAAACATTAAAAACCGTGAACCAGTCTTCTGGTTATTGGATGTTTTTGTTTTGCAAACCTTTGAATCTGTCATGTAATCTTTCTTTCAAATTCGTATTGCAATAACAAATTTTGGTGTGGACTTTTGCCTTTTTAAAGTGGTGAATAGCGAGAAGAGAGAAAAAATATCTATCGTGGGCTCTACTGTGCTAGTCAAGTTTCTGATGTCTGCCTAATGTTCCTACTGCATCATTTGGTCTAGACAAAAGTGCTCTTGTGGGTTCTATGAAATTACTTTCATTTCTATAATTTTGATAGATTACTCCAGATTACTAATATACTTGTTTCTTGCTTGGAAAGGCCTCGCTTCTTGTTCCTCCCTGAAGGAATTGTACTTAGCTGGTAACAAGATCAGCGAGGTTGAAGGTCTTCACCGCCTCCTGAAATTGAATGTTCTGGATTTGCGTTACAACAAAATTTCTACAACTAAATGTCTTGGTCAACTTGCGGCAAATTACAATTCTTTACAAGCTATAAGCCTGGAAGGAAATCCAGCCCAGAAGAATGTAGGCGACGAACAGTTAAAGAAATACTTACAAAGTCTTCTTCCACACCTCACTTACTACAACAGGCAATCAATGAAAGTCGGCATGCTGAAAGACACTGTTGACCGTTCTGCTCGACTAGGCATCAATGCTCATCAAATTGACCGCGGGCTTCGGGCTGAACTAAAGGCCACTCGGAAAGGAACCCATGCCATTGCTTCTCACAAGGTGTCGTCTTCATCAATTCATGGCCGTAAAAGTCAAGCAGTTGCCTCGCCAAAACAATCCAGGAGCAGGCATGGACGCCTTCCGCCAATTGGAACAAAGACAACAATTCAACGGCATGAATTGAATGATTTCAGCAAGCTTCTGAGCTCTAAAACTAATTTCTCTATTCGCAGAAGTCGCAGTGAGGGAACTCTAGGAGCTCTTTGAGAACACATTTGAGGATTTTATAATCTGTGCTTCAAGTTTCTGTGTGTGGAATGTTTACTTTTAGTTATGACTTCTTTGTGATTTTGTTTCTTGACGTTTTGGTCATTTTAATGATGTAATCAGGATTCTAAACGAATCAAATTAGCAATAACCTCTCTCTCCCCTTTTTTTGTTTTCTTGAAAATTTTTACTTCAATTATTTATAGTGATTGGAATAGTATACACCATTGTTTGGATTTCATGTCATAGCATCTACACCCGGAGTGAGTAAAAGACTATTGGTTGCTTTTGAGAGACTTTTTTTTCTATTAACAGTTCAGGAAATTAGGGGTTAAGTCCTGACTTCCTGAATTAGGTCGAGAATTAAATTTTATATGAAATGTTTATCAAAGTACATGTACTCCTGTGCAAATCATTTCATGTTTGATAAAATCAGATGTGTCTGATTTTGATTAAAATCAGATTTTTTTGTAAAAGTTGATGAAATGTGTGGTTGAAAAGTTGTAAAAAGTTGTGGGCCAATGAAATGTGTGGTTAAAATTGATTGTTGATTGTTGATTTTAATTTTTTAACAAAATTTTAATTAATTTCAAACGGGGTCAAAAAACGATTTGAATTTCTCTTTTGTAGATTATTTAATTTTGGTACCACCTTTTGTGATATTGCTGGTGAAACAATTTTGGAGTTGGGTTGACACTTTACATTGTGGTGTGTTTTTGCATTCCACATTCTGAATCTGCTTCCCTTTAAATGGATTAATTGGAAGGCTTGAATAATTTTCTCAGCTATTTGAAAAAGAGATTGTTAACGACCATGGCTAGGCTTGACTAGAGGTGTATATTTGTGAAGTTCCGGTCACGCATACCATATTTATTTTTTTTTCTTCAGAAAACTAAAAATAATTCCAATACCATTTAGCTTTTATGCACGACCCCGAAAAACCTGATGCAATGCATGACAATTATTATTTTTGAGGGTGGAGGTGGTACGGGTGGGTTGCGAAAGACTGCTGATTTTTATTTTTGTATTTATTTTTGCTTAATTAAGTTGAGAACAAATTTGTTTTTTTCATGTTAATTTAACAGACTTTTTGAATAGAAATCATGAATAGATCATGGAAGGTTGGGAGTTGAAATGTCAAGAAACAAATGTTGAGGATGAAAGTGAAAAAAAAAAGAACTATATGACGAAGTTTGACATTTGTCTTGTTTAATTATGTCAATGCGCCATTGAAAAAATTATTAGTTTTTTAGCTTATTTGGATCAATATTTGGCTCAGATTTTAAAACATTCATATAAAGAACATATCTAAATAGATAAAAATCTCAAACGAGCTGAGTTAGACCAAAGATTTGTCCAAAAACCTTGATGCTAGATAAGGTCAACTTCTTTTTAATGTTTTTAAATTTTTTTATAAAACAGTATCACATCGTGATATGACCTATTGAAATGATATGTAATATTATGATGTGATGCTATAACAACTTTTGCCTCGAATACAGGTTAGACATTGATGCGTAGATCTCTCAATACCACGTGTACATTCTTGCATTTAGTAATTTTCCCATGGCATCAATGCAATTGAGATTAATTGAACTAACCAGTAGACAGTAGTGGTGAAGTCCTACCAAATTTGACTAGTAGGATATTCAAAGTAATTGATCCTATTGTATCTCACTTGAAATTACCAAAATGTCCATGGATGTATAAAAAATATTTATTTATTTTTATTTTTTGTTAAACTTATGGTACAGAAAATAATTTAAGGGGAAAAAATAATATTTCCCACTTTATGATATAGAGAATACATTAATTGTTAAAAAAATCTACTTTTCTTAAGTTCAAGGTGCATATGAAAATTGCAATAATTAATTATTGAATGGATATCAAAGCTTATTTTTAAATAAAAAATAAATTTCTAAATAAGTAATTTAAAATAAATAAATTTCTTATTTAACAATAAGATAAGCAGTAATTTTTAAAAAGTAACATTTTTTCTTCAAAGTGAGATAAAAAAAAAATATGTTATCTAAACATGTTTGTAACCTAAAAAATTTTTAAATTAAGAAAAATAAGCTATTAAGTTTAAAAACCAGATAAATTCAAATTTAACATAATTTTTATTCAATCAAATAATTCCTTTTTAACTCAATTGAATCATAAATTAGTTTTTATTTCAATCAATGTCTTGAAATAGTTTATGATAAAATCATTTGGAGCAAATAACATAAATATATATACACACACACACATTGATTGTCAAATTTATAAGTTTATTTAATTCATTTTTCATTTATTTTATATTAAAACTAATCTAACCAAAATAGAAGTAGATTTTGATATTTCTACAGTTTAATTAGAAGTTTTGATACAAAATAATTTTACCCAAATCCATTTTAGTACTTTAACAATTCTATTATGTTTAGTTAAGCTTAAAATCCTCTTAATATGGATTTTTTTTCGTTACGGCCATAAAACTCCTTAGGGCATTTTAAACCTAGCCAAATATGTTTGTATTTATATTTTGATACTTAACAGCACAATCCAACTCAAGTAATTAGTTTAAGAATAATGCTATTCATAGTCACTCACTATCGATAGTCAGTTTATGTGGTATTACTTAATTAAGGTAACTCTAACAATTGTTTATCCTAGATATTTGTTTGGAAAGTTGTCGTTTGCTAAGAACACAACAGTATTTCCATATGAAGAAGTTGACTTGACATAACACCAAAGTGGTGGTTATATTAATTATATTAAAGGTTTCTAATATTTGTTTATTGTTATACATGTGTTTGCATGTTTTTATTGTAAATTATTTATTAATTAACAAATCTAATTCCTAATAATGATTTATGTATAAATATTTTGCCAGCGTGTTTTAAAATAATGGGTAAATAATATATCACATTTTTCGATTTTGTTATTTATTTTAAAGTATGACGGATAAATAAATTTATTTATGCACGCCTAATAAAATTTTTGAATAGAGCGACAAGATATATTCGTTAATAGAATGTTGATGATTAGAGTGCGACGAAAAAAATTGAGGATACACGTGCATCAATGAGTAAAGATTCGAAATCATTAATGTAATTAAAAAATGACGCACTAAATAAAAATTGTAGTTTCAATATAAATATTTAAAAAATATTTTTTTTATCAACTTCTTGTGTGCGGCAGCAATTTTTTTTTTTACATTTTACATAATTGTCTTCAATGCGTACAACGATACCTAATCCTCACTCCTCTATTTGCATATTGATCTTTTAGCTTTTTTGGGTCGAATCAATGTTTAAAACATTGCTAATAAAGGACACATATATTTAGATAGAGAATAGGAAAATAGTCGAGTCAGGCTAAATGTTTGTCTAGAGGCCTAACACTAAACGAGGATCGTAGTTAATTGAAGAATTAATTTTTTTCCCTATATTTTCAACAATTATGAAGAAACAACAAAGAAAAATGTTGGCCCACGTATGAAGAGTCAAATCCTCATGACCTAGCTCTCAAGATAGACTGATTCATATAATGAATGTGATGTTGCGTTCGACCTATTTTTACAATCTTTAATTCGAATTTTAGTCGAACATTGACTCGTAAATCTTTCAATACCACATGTGCATTCTTGAATTTTTTTATTGTCCCTACGATATCAATAGAATTGAATGAATGGACCTAACCAAGTGACAGTCTGGCCTACCTCATTTGACTAGTAAAGAGTGAGAAGTAATTGCTTGGCTTTCCTTCGTGATGTAAATATCAAGTGCTTAACCCTCCACCTTTAATGTGTATAGTAACTCATTTCAAAGTCAGTTCAACTTCTAAGTACTTGTTCTAACAGTTTAAAAGTAATTTTTTAGAATATTTTTTTAAAAAAAGTGGTGAAATATATTATTGAAAAATTGTGAATTTCACATAATATATAATTGAAAATAAATTTTAAAAAAATATCAAAAAAACTACTCCAATATGCTCTAAGTAAGAAAAATGTCTAAAGTTTTCACATTTAAGTAGTCTCTAAATTTTAGGAACTTTTTTTTTTCTAAATAATTTTATTAATGGAATCTCAAGTCAAATTTTTCCGACTTTAATAAATTTTTTTTTTTCATAAATTTAATTCACCGATGTAAGTTTTTTTTTTGCAAACTAAAAATATTAAACATAAAACATAAATATTATCAATATAAAAGTTGTGTGAAACAATAATAAATTATGATTAACAATGAAATTTTTCATCTTGATTATTGAAAAAATTATCTTAATTAATTTAGTTTATTGAAAAATAGCATATTTGGTCCTCAACATTTTAAAAACATAAGTGATATATTTCTAACATTTAAAAGTAGTATCGACCATCCCCAACGTTTAAATAAATAAGTATAGTAGATTATTTATGGCGAAATTGTCATTCTTTTTAATTAAAAAAACAAAAAACAAATGTACCCCAAAAAATAAAAAATAACAAAGAGGGCCATCTTATTTATCAAACTCCAAAATCCAAAATCTACCATTACCCCCAAGAACCCAAAAATCAAAAGATCTACCACCCCAAACTAAGAAGATCAAGTCTAATCGATTGATTAAAGAAAAATACCCGGATTTTAAGCACAAGAGAGTGATGACAGACTCTGGGTCAATAGTGCTCCAAAATTGGTGATTCTAGGGATTGAAAATTGGAGTTTGATGTTAAGTTTTTTAAATCAAAGCAAGTGTAAGATGGTCAATGGCCTACTCCAAGTAAAAGGGATGGAAAAGGTTAAGATTCTTTGAAGAACTTAGTGGAAAATTCAGATAAATGGTGGGACAATAGATCAAACAAGAGTAATCATAAACATTCTGACTTTAAGCACAAGGAGACAGGTGAAGTGCTATGATTAAACAGCTCACCAGATTGGGCATTGTTTAGGTTGCCACCTTTGAAAGATGATCTCAATTTTGCTGTTGGAAAGATGAATGCACAATAGACAATCTATTCGAGACAGTCGAAAACAGAATGCATTCTAAATGATTAAAGAATTAAAACAGAATGCATTCTAACTGATTAAAGAATTTTATAGAGTGACTATGTATGTCTTATCTCAGCGTCTGAAGTTTTGAGACGTGAATTTTGATGCTCCATAGATATTGCAGATGTTGCGGATTTGAGAAAAGGGAAGTTTTTTTTTTTTTTTTTTTTTTTTTTTTTTTTTTAACTTTGAAGTTCTAACTGCGATACATTTGGTTATTTTTCTATTCATTTTTTTTTTTTCGTTTTTCTTCTTTTTTGTTTATTAAAAGAATATGACAATTTCGTCATAAATGACCTACCATGCATGCATATTTCTTCAAACGTTGAGGATATCTGATGTTATTTTTAAATATTATGAGTATACATTCTTTACATTTTTTAAAGATTGAAAACCAAATCTACTATTTTATCACCTTTAAAAACTTAAGTCACTAATTAAATAAAAATATAATTAAGATTATGAACAATTATTCAATTTGCAGTACTAAATACATAAATAGTTTGATAAAGTTGATTTACCAACACATATTTCGTCTATAAATAAAGTACAGAAATATAAAAATTTAATAATAACTACTAAATTTTTTGTCAAGAATAATACTTAAAAAAATAACGTATATATTGATAATATTGTAAATGATGAAATAAAAAAATATCTTAAATTACCAAAAAAAAAAAAAATATTCCATTAGTAACACAATAAAAAAATAAAAGATAAAGAAAGTATAAACTTCCGTCAGTGATACCAAGCGCTTCTCCATCGATTATCAGCTACTAAAGCACCAGTGATTGCTGATGATATTACTTCTAGTAATCTAAGATGGAGGTGCATCGATGATAGCATTACTGTAGGTAATATTAATTTCTACATTATCCTAAAATACTTATATGACAAGAAAAAAGTGAAGGATGTCTAGCACGTCGTCTATATTTATTTATTTTACAATAAATGTCCATCAAAATGTGTGTTTAAGCCACTTTTATTTTATTTTATAATTTATCTCAATTATAATGTGTGCTAATTATTTTTTATTTAATTTTTTATAATTTATCTACATTAATAATCTCGTACAATTAGACCATAATTTTCCCATTTCACAATCTTATTGAAGATACTCTTCTATTTTACTTGCCACATATACAACAATCCACGTTGTTGAATTGAAGATGCTTATTTTTCTTCGAATATATTAGGCAATCAAGTTATTTTGCTCACTGTTGTGAAAATAATATGATTGCAAGTGAACAATATCGCACACAAGTAATAATGTGGACTTATTGTGTCCGGATTATCGTTTCTACGAAAACTATCTTATTTATATACTAGTTAAATTAATCTTAATGTTAATTTATTTAAAACAATTTGAATTGAATTGATTTGAAAGATTTAAACTAGAACTATGAATTTAAGGAAATAGTATAATAATTTATGTGAAAGCAAATATCAAGAATTATCCAAGAATGATGGTTGAAGATTTTGAATTCACTAGTTCACCATAGTTGTCATTTTTAATTTCTACTTTCAATATTTATTTCTAATGTTGTATTTGGTCGAATTCACGAATTTAACATAATTTACCTCTCTCGAGTTCAAATTAGTCATATCTAATTAAGTCAACTTATAAAGTCAGAATGATCCTTAATTAGACGCATTAAATAGCTTAAGAATTCAATTCAAGACCGCGACAATAATAAAAGCGTATCTCTACCTTTTATCCAATTGTCGGATTTTACTACGTGGTTTAGATTAATAATTTATTTCCCAGTTCATTACAATTCACAATTTAATGACAAATAATGGTCAATTATTTTAAGCATTAAGAGAATAAGTAAAATCAAATATTTAATTAATTTATAAGAGTCGAAATTAAAGAATTAAAACTAAACTACATCATTCATCCAAACTTTAAATTTAACTACTCATAATCATAGAGAAAGAAAAGATGAAGAGTGTTGAATAAATAACCGGATCTTAAATAATAGATTAGAAGAAGTTGAATATCTTGCACCAAGAATTCTTCGTCTTCACGTTTCAATTTTCAAGATCTTGATTGTTCTTCGTGTTCTTCGCCGTCTGTTTCTCCAAATTTCAACTTTTCTCTTCCGTTCTCAAAGATTTTAACCTCCTTCTTTTGACCTAAATCAGGTCTTTATATAGTGTTTTACTAATTTTGAAATCCATCTACGTGAAAAGATAAAAAATGCCCTGACTAGTTAAAAAAAAAAAAAAAAAAAAAAAACGCAATTTTCGCACATTGGTTTAATGACGACAAACAGTAAAACATTTTCAAAATCAATTCCAATCACCAAATTACACACTTGGTCCCCCAAGGTTCAACATATATATAATTTGGTCCTTCTTCATAATTTGTCCTTTTGTCTCATCTTATTTGCATATCAAGTCCTTCAACTTTAGATTTTGTCCTCTAATTTATTATTTCATTTCAATTTAGTCTTCTTTTATTTGCAATCCAAGTCCTTAAACTTTTGAATATTTACAAGTTGATCTCCATATCCAAATCTTCGTACACCTTCAATCCTTTTTCGCTTATTTTACTTTTTTCTCCAATTCCATCCGATATCAGGTTTTGACCTAAAACAATTAAATCAACATACAATTAAGTAGAAAATCACTTAAAAGTATTTACAATGATCCACTTTTAATAGTCCAAATAAGTGTAAAACCACACTTATCACTCACAATTTCTTGTTATGAAGTTCAAGGAGCATATAGAAAAGGCAATATTGATTTTCGAATTGATATATTTATGAACTAATTAAGCATGTTTGGCTGCTAAGCTTGAAAAGTTTAATTTTAAGTAACAAAGTACCTTTTAGAATGAATAATCTTTGTTATTGGTGAAAGTTTTTAAGAAAATAAATTTCTTATTTTAAAACATACGATAAGGGGTATTTAAGAAAAAAAATAAGTTATTTAAACACGTTTTGAGCAAAAAAGTTACTTAAGCTTTGTGAAACATGCTATAAGATTAAAAATCAGATCAACTTAAATTTTGTAAAACTTTATTCAATCAAATAATTCTTTTTTCCTCTCAACTCAATCAAACCATAATTAGTTTATATTTCAAGCAATGTCTTGAAATATTTTGTGGATCAATCAAAAGTAACATCATTTGAGCATATAATATATATATATATATATATATATATATATATATATATATATATATATATATATATATATATATATATATATATATAAAATACATATTAACTATTAAATCTATAAGTTGATTTGACTCGTTGTTCATTTATTTTACAATAAAATTTTTAGATTTTTTATTTTCCATACACCGTCACTAGAAGATTTGAAGTAAAATTTTTTTACTCAAAACTCGTTTTAGCAACACTTTAATGTTAATGTGTAAATCTTATATTGATAAATATCAAAAGAATAATCTACATATAAATATTTGAATTATTCTTTTTAATAAGGTTAATATTTTAAGGTGGAATTTTAAATCTTAATATCATATCACAACATGCACAAAACAAGTCATTTGATCTGTTTAGAAGCTCAAACGATCAATCGAATTTCAATATTGACATTATCAAATGAGCTACTATCTTACGGGGATGTTAAGAGTAAACCCCTCATCAACTAAATATCGAAATAATGACTAACAAGGGCTTGAACTACTATTCTTAACAAAGTTGACCTTTTAAGATGAAATTCGAATTCATAATATAATCTCACATTGGTCGTGATGAAAATATTAATTAATATATAAAGGATTTGACTAGTCTTTTTAATAACGTTGACTTTTTTAAAATAGAAACCAATCTATTAATAATAAGGTAAGCTCAAATCAGAAAATTGATCTATTTAAAGTTCAAAATAATTTAATTAATTAATATTTTATTTAAAAGTACAAATAAAATTATTCGATGAGCAAATACTACATAACCGGCTGCAACTTCTTTCACTTTACAGAAGCATTTTCAAATAAGAAGAAGATCCTCACTCTCTCCTCTTTCTCTCTCCACGACTCCAACACATCTTCTACAGCCATGATCACGAAAAACAATTTTGTTTTTATGTTCTGCATGTTCTTTGTCTTATGTTTCTCTATAAACCTTAATCTTTCGGAAGGAGCTGACAGCATCACTGCAAACCAATCTCTGTCTGGAAACCTGACAATTGTATCTTCTGGTGAGACTTTTGAACTGGGATTCTTTTCTCCCGGTAATTCTTCCAGGTATTATGTTGGAATATGGTACAAAAAAGTTAGTCAAAAGACCGTAGTTTGGGTAGCAAATAGAGAGACACCGATATCAGACAAGAATTCTGCAGAACTAAAAATTTTAGATGGAAATTTGGTGCTTATGAATGAGTACCAGGTTTCGATTTGGTCCACAAATGTAACCTCCACAACCTCAAAAACTGTAGTGGCGACCCTAGGTGATGATGGGAATTTAGTTTTGAGAGATGAGTCAAAACCTAAGCCAAGTGAAGGATTTTGGCAAAGTTTTGATAATCCAACAGATACATGGTTGCCTGGTGATAAAATTTCTTATGACAAACGTACGAAAACAAAGCAGCTCCTCATTTCTTGGAAAAATTCTGAGGATCCTGCACCTGGGCTATCCTCCCTTGAATTAGATCCAAATGGGAGTCAGTATATTATCAGATGGAATAGGACTGAACCGTACTGGACTAGTGGAGCTTGGAATGGGCATATTTTCAGTTTAGTCCCTGAAATGAGGCTAAATTATATTTATAATTTTAGTTATGTAGATAACGTTAATGAGAGTTATTTCACGTATTCGGTTTATGATCCTTCCATTATATCTCGATTCGTGATGGATGTTTCCGGGCAAATTAAGCAATTAACTTGGTCGGAGAATTTGAAGGAGTGGACTTTGTTTTGGTCTCAACCAAGGCAGCAATGTGAGGTGTATGCTTATTGTGGGGCATATGGTACCTGCAATCAGAATTCATTGCCCTTCTGCTATTGTTTGCCAGGATTTAAGCAAAAGTCAGAGAATGATTGGAATTTGAAGGATTATTCTGGTGGCTGTGTAAGAGAGATCGATTTGCTGCAGTGTGGGAATGGTAGTACTTCTACTGGGAGAAAAGACAAGTTTTTGCTGAATCCCCAAGTGAGGTTACGTAAAAATTCTCAATCAGTGATGGCAGGGAGTGCTGGAGAATGTGAATCTGTCTGCTTGAATAATTGCTCTTGTTCAGCTTATTCTTATGATGGCAATGCATGCTTGGTTTGGAATGGGGAAATAATGGATTTGCAACAACTCTCGGAAAATGATGGCAGTGGGAGAAATATTTATGTTCGACTTGCTGCCTCTGCTCCTCAGTTGTCGAGCAACAAAAAGAATAAAGGGGTTATCATAGGTGCTGTTGTGGGTTCTGTTGCTGTTGTTATGGTGCTCTTGGTAATTGTTGGTGTTGTGATCTGGAGACGTCAGAGGCGTGGACTTGGAACTACAAAAGCCGTAGAGGGTTCGTTGGTAGCATTTGGGTACAAGGACTTGCAAATTGCAACCAAAAATTTCTCGAATAAGTTGGGCGGAGGAGGTTTTGGTTCTGTTTTCAAAGGTACATTGCCTGATTCAACTGTCATAGCTGTCAAGAAGCTGGATAGCATCAGCCAAGGAGAGAAGCAATTTCGGACTGAAGTAAGCACGATTGGGACGATTCAGCATGTTAATCTTGTACAGCTTCATGGATTTTGTTCTGAAGGTGATAGGAAGTTATTGGTTTATGAATACATGGAAAATGGCTCTTTGGATTCACATCTTTTCAATGTCAAGGAGTCTAAGGTTTTGGACTGGAAAACAAGGTACCAAATTATGTTGGGAATAGCTAGAGGGTTAAGCTATCTCCACGAGAAGTGCCGGGACTGCATTATACATTGTGATATAAAGCCAGAAAACATTCTTTTAGATGCCGAGTTCTGTCCCAAAGTCGCTGATTTTGGTTTGGCAAAGCTGGTGGGGCGCGATTTCAGTCGGGTTCTGACAACCTTAAGAGGAACAAGAGGTTATCTTGCTCCCGAATGGATATCCGGAGTTGCAATAACAGCCAAAGCCGATGTTTACAGCTATGGCATGATGCTTTTTGAATTCATATCCGGGAGGCGAAACTCTGAGCAATCCAAAGACAGGATGGTTGAATTCTTCCCTTCTTTTGCTGCAAGTGTGACAGCAGAGGGTGGCGACATCCTTGGCTTATTAGACCCTGCATTGAATGGAAACGCTGATGCAGAAGAGGTATCAAAAATATGTAAAGTTGCTTGTTGGTGCATACAGGACGAGGAAAATATTAGGCCAACAATGGGTCATGTTATTCAGATTCTTGAACGCGTTGTGGATGTGAATTTGCCTCCAATCCCGCGAACACTGAAATTGTTCGTCGAAAGTCAGGACCACATGATTTTCTTCACCGATTCCTCGTCAGGCCAGAGTTCACAAACAAGAAGCGACAGTTCACTGGCTTCCTCTCATTCCAAGAGCACCACATCAACAAATTAGTGTTCTAAGATTGAAATTATAATATTTGCTATATGTATATTCAACCTTAGTTATTTTAATTTTGTCAGTTGTGTATTCATTTCAATCCTGCTTTCAGATGCAGATGTATTATGGTTAAGAATGTTTGGTTTTAACTGGAATGCCTTGAAATATATATCCAATCAACCCAGAACAATATATCTTAGCCAAAAAAATAAAAAATAAAATAAAAATAAAAATAAGTCTGTACGTAGCTTCTCTTAGAAGCCAAAAAGGAAAAACTTGTCATTTTGCAAAATGGTATATATGACTTTTTAATCTAAAAATTGCCATTTTTGTAAATATTAAAAGTTGCTATTTTCAAAAATCATACTCTCGCATTTTTCTAGATTTCTAAATTCTCCTTAATAATTCCGATACGATCCACCTGTCATTTGGCTCGCAATATTTACGTCATGTCCTAGTGCTAATTAGGTTGGATATCCACCTTGTAACACCCTAAAAATTTGTATCTTTATTTATTTATTTTAAAGACGAATAATAGAGTAAAATAAGAAATTTATTTAAGTTGTCCAGAAAAGTACTTCAAATCGTAACATTTAACATTTAAATTAAATCAGAAAAAAGAAAAATCCGATTTAAATAAATTATTTAAAGTCTAAGATGAATTAAATTCAGAGTTAATAATTCATGTTAGGACTTGATTGGAAAAAAGTGCAAAGTTGGGTTGAAAACTAAAAAGTCAATAAGTGAATTTTTAAGCTTTTTTAACGAGATCGAGCAAACATTTTTGGGGTAATCGTATGAATTCTACGTTCGTCAAAATTTTACGAATCTTATGACATTACAAAGTACGCGACGAGACCTTCTAAATGGTACGAAACATGCATACATTCAACTAAGAAATTATCTCCAAAATCGAGTGCTAAAAGTATTCTACAAAGTGGAAAATCTGGAAAACACTTAGTGTATTCTAGCAAATTGTGTTCGAACAACCATTTTTAGGATGGTCGTACAGCCTTTGTGGTTGCCCATTTTCTACCATTCAAAATGAGTAGCGAAGCTCTTTGTAAGATCTTCGAGATGGTATAAGAGACGTCAATAAATGATCAAGGACGACCTCCAAATCACGATCCAAAAATGGGACCAAAAATCAAGAAATCTGCCAATTTTTATGTTAAATAATTAGCAAGTGAGCCAAGTGGATTGTGCTGAGATTTGCTATCCTATTTGTCCTATTATACCCTATACTAGAATAAAGAAATGTGAAAGCTTTCGATCAAAAAAAAAAAAAAAGAAATGTGAAAGCTAGCTTTGGATGACCAAGGATACCATTTGAATATTGAGATAGATGTATGGTCTTACTATTTACATATCCCTGAATTACATAAAATTGGAGTAAATTATTGCTAGGTAGACCATTAAGATGCTTGAACTATGGAATACCTTGTAACCAAATTCTACATCCTTTAATGTAAGCTCGATAACCCGTCTTTATATAACTAGGCTTACCTCCTCTTTTGTCAAAGTACTGTAAGGGACTTTTGATAATCACACTTTTGAACTTAAGTGGTTTCATGGGCTACAAAAGGTATGATTAACAAACGAGACATAATAATTTGTCATGTATTATTTTAAAATAATGTTGTGTTGAATACGTTTCAAACCTTGTGTACAAGTCCTTGTTAAGTAGAAAAAGAGATATTGTAATAGCCTAATCTATAGTATCTTATGTAACGGGTGTATAATAAATAAAGAGATGAAGTTTAATCATTGTTTTGTTTCGCTATATTTATTTGTACTCATTAAATCTAACGTACTCATCTATTCGTACATAATCAAATAATAATCTCGAAGGAAAAGTAATGAAGGGATGACTCCGACATGCATATTATGATTCTGCCTTAATGAACTTAATAAGGGACACAATTAAAACTAGAACATATAATTAGTTAAATCTGTCCTAAATCAAATCAGAGATTAAAATTGGTTTCTGTATCTAAGGGTATTAATAACCCTTTAACATAGATATCAGTAATCCTCTGGAACAGAATCAGACCTTCAAGAAAATAAAAATTCATTCAGAATTTCGGAGTCGTCACACACTTCCTTCTTCTTAATATGAGTTCTGGCCTTTATATCAATGTGCTTGTTGTGACTTTCACTTTTGTCATTCTCAAAAAAGAATATTGCAGCTGAGTTGTCACAATATATCTTTAGTGGTTTTGCAATGGAATCAACAACTTGCATTTTGAATATAAAATTCCTCAACCATAATGCTTGTGATGTCGCTTCGTAACGTTCTATGAAGTCAGGCTATTCAGCTCTCATGGTAGATGATAAGTGTAATATTTACACTTATTATATGACTTAATCTTGTATGTGTGCTAGTTGTTTAGCTCATTTTTCTATTGATCTTGTGTGATTTCGTTATTTTAAGTTAATATCGAGCTTTGGAGGAAGAAGCTGGAAAGGGGTTACACAATCTTGGACGTTATAAATGCCTATTGTCTTAGACTGGATAGGGGTTACACAATCTTGAACTTTAGACAAAAATACTCGAATGCACAATGATTGAGCTTGTTCTACTGAAGTTTTTGAAGGGGTCACAATGACGGAGTTTGGATTTTGTAGGGCGTGGTGGTGGTGGCAGATGGCAGCTGGTTGGTGTTGCAATTTTGTGGTGGCAGTTAGTGGAGGACGTCATTGTGGTTTTTTATTATTTTTCTTTTTCAATTTTATTGATTCTTTTCTTTTTTTTGACTTGTCTTGGATCAAAATATAAGTATAATAGTCATTTTGATATAAAATTTGACTTTTCACGAACAAATTGACAATTTCATCAAATGAAAACTATATTTGAGAAGCTACATTTGGTTAGTCCCTGTTAAATATTTGTGTCAAAATTATTTTTGTGAGGCTAGTTGTCATTTGTTAAGGGTAGAATTGTATTTCCACTATAAGAAGTTGACTTGAATAAAAAATAAAAATTGAATTCCTTACCTTTTCTGTTCATGAATTCTCCGGCATTATTTATCAAGTGACGGTCAGCCCCCACCTCATTTGACTATGATTAATTCAATTTTGGCTATCATAAATTAATCCTTTGACCAAGAAATGTCTGTCGCTTTTGTTATTGGTTAGACTTAAAAGTAAGTCAATCTTACTTTTAAATATCTTATTTTACTATTAAACTTAAAAATAAGTTGTTTCGTAAATTATAAGAGCATTTCCAAATATTTTAATACTACATTTTATTTTAAATGTCCAACTAATATGGCGATAAGGTAGAAGGGACAAAATAGTATTTATTGTAGAAGACCGTTCAATATATTGTCCAATTTTAAACATTATGTTAGACAACTTTTCACCTATTTTTTCATTAAATTGTGTATATCTTTCTCATCTAATTTTTTTTTCTTTCTTTCTTTCACTATCTCTCTCTTCATTTATTTTTTCTCTCTTGCCATATAGATTTTTTAAAAATGTATAATATTGGAGATGCTCAAGTTACTACTATCAATTAAACCTATCTATCTACCTAAAATTTTGAAAATTTGTCATGTTCATTTGACTTAAAAGTAATTAGATTCCCAAAAATAAATTTAGAGCTTGATCGATCTCATTTTTTTTTCCAAAAAAATCTATGTTTTTGCCTACTATTTTTAACTTTTCAAACTTTTTATACTACAAAAAAGTTTGAACAGTCAACAAAATAGGCAAAAAAATCCATTTTTTTATTTTAAAAAAACAACTACACCGAACAAATCCGTAATTGCAAGTAATATTTTCTCAAATACGAAATCCGAAAAAACTTAATCTTAAAGAAGATTAACATTTTTGGAAGCACACCCAAAGATGGTTTAAGAGTATGTTCAGAACATATTGGATGTTTTAAAACCAAGTCATACTTTTAAAGTTTCATAGTTTGTCAAAGAGTTTCTAAGTTAATTTTTATAAGAATAGAAAGTAATTTTTAAACTTATTCTTAAGAAGAATATCTTTTTAAAACTACCTAACATGTTTTTAGCATGCTGAACTTGATTAGATTAGACAAGATTAAGCAAATGAAGTATATGAAAGTATAAAATCTATTCTCCGTAGATTAAACATAACAGACACATTATTAGAGTATGTACTGTGATAAGTACAATTTTGTACTTATCTGAACTCATAAAAAAGGATGATTATGAGTACTCTTATTTGTTTTCAGTATAATTGTGTGTTATTTTTGTTCATTATAGGATAATAATCAAATTCAAGTATCAATCTGACAAAAAGACGAAAAATAGCGCAAACGGAAGGAAAGGGGACTTAATTGCTAAGAAAAGATACTTGGAAGACTTGGCATGCAATTACTAAAGAAATAAACGTAGGAGATCACAAGAACTAACCATGCGATCGCATGGTTAGTACGCATTGCGATTGCAATATGTCGATTTCTACTCCAGTACCTTAAATGATCAAACCATGCGATCGCAAGGTTGTTAACCATGCGATCGCATGGGCATATCGCAGACCCGTTTTGCCAGTTTTCTGATAGGATTAGAACTCTACAACTCCAAGATAAAACAACAACTTAAACACACGTCTTGAAGTTTTTAGAGAGCATTATAAAAGCGAGATAACAGCCAGAACAAAAGGAGGACGAATTTTGGGAACAAGATACAAGAGGAGAATCGAAGATCAAGGCACGGGACTGAAGATTCTTTAGCTAGAGTCACGGGTTTTATCTATTCTTTCTTATTTTTCTTTCACTGGAACATGATTAATACAATTCTTGTATTATTTTACATAATCATGTTTGGCTAATTTATTTATTTCTAGGATGAACGATGAAACCTCATGATTTTAATTAATTAGAAGTTTTTTCTGTTTTAGTAATTAATTACTTTTGGGTTGATTATTCTTTATTCATTATTTCTTTTATTTTAATGCCTGATCACTATTAGAATATATTGTGATCTATATTGAAGTCGAGAGATTCAATATAGATTAAGCACGTGGTATTGAATAATATAGGGTCCAATAATAGATAGAGATTACTATTATGCTTTATGAAATCCATTTAGGTGTTCTTGAGATTTTAATGCATGTGTTTATGTTCGAAGCTTAATTAGAGATAATTAGGTTCGCATATCGTATAGAATTGATTGACCATCGAGAGAGGCTTTTGATTATTTTAGGAACACCGATTTTCAATCCAAGGTAATTATAAACTAAAACGATTAAACGGATAATTGATTAAATAACGTGTAGGTAGATTCGTGAATCCTAGTGTTGGTATAATTTGAATTCGTTCTTATAAAGTTATTTTAATTGTTTGATAATTTAGATTTAATTAAAGTAGTTTTAAAATCACAAACCCAAATCAAGAGTCCTGTTCTAATGCCCCCGGTGGGCATTGTTATAATGCCCACCGAGACAAGTGTCATGCATTTATTGCATGACAAATTTCTCGATGGGCATTATAACAAATACCCCGGGGCATTAGATCAATATCCCCCAAATCAAATCTGTGTTTCTTTTTATTGTTAAAATTTAAGTTATAAATTAATTGGTAGAATTAATATCTAGTTTTCGTGGGTTCGACACTCTATTTATCACTTTATTACTTATAAACGATTCGTCCACTTGCAGAATTATAATTGCACAACATACTGTTTTTAAAATTCTTCTTTCATAGTTTTATTAGATTAAACGTAACAAACACGTTATTAGAGTATGTACTGTTGCAAAAAATAATTTGGTTTAAATCAATTATTTATACAAGGGAAAATTGCCCGCTCTGTCCCCAACCAATTTACTTCATTATGTATGCATCTCTATTTCCAACTTTTATTTTTTGAGAATGCTATTCTTAGCCTTTTATTTTTTGGCAAGTACGGCCGTTTCCTACTATACGTAAACCATCCAAAATGACCATTAATTCCATATAAAAAGACAAATTTAACATTTGCCATAAATGATGCCATTTAGGAGTTGAAGGGAGCTTCTCATAAGTGTGATTTTGCTCTCATGGAGTTGAATAGGCTACAACAGCACGTAAATCCTCTCCACACGTTAGAGAGTCCTCTCCACACGTTAGAGACGAGATCACCACTCTAGTATTATTGACTTTGACTTCAAACAAAAAATCTTTCTTCAGCTTTTCGGTCATGAAGTATGCTTCATTTTTTTCCACTTTACAGAACCATTTTCGTAACGGACGACGGACTACTGATCCTCTCTCCCTATCGT
This sequence comes from Forsythia suspensa, assembly GCA_023638005.1. NCBI lineage: Eukaryota > Viridiplantae > Streptophyta > Magnoliopsida > Lamiales > Oleaceae > Forsythia > Forsythia suspensa. The sequence continues at coordinate 50,395,807 of CM042673.1, forward strand.
CCTTTTCTGTACTCATCTTCTGCAGCCATGATCACAAAAAAAAGTTCTTGTTTCATGTTCTCTGTGTTGTTTATCTTATGTTTATCTATAAACATTAATTTCTCCGATGGAGCTGACAGCATAACAGAAAACCAATCTCTTTCTGGAAACCAGAGAATTGTCTCTTCTGGTAACACCTTTGAGCTGGGATTCTTCACATCAGGTAATTCTTCCAGGTATTATGTAGGAATTTGGTACAAAAATGTTACTCCAAGGACCATAGTTTGGGTAGCAAATAGGGAGACACCCATGTCAGACATGAATTCTGCAGAACTGAAAATTCTACGTGGGAATTTGGTGCTTATGGATAAGTCCCAGGTTTTAATTTGGTCGACAAACGTAAACTCGACAACCTCGAGTTCTGCAATGGCAACTCTAAGCGATAATGGGAATTTAGTATTGAGAGATGGGTCAGAACCTAGGACAAGTGAAGGATTTGGCAAAGTTTAGGTTTAATTGTTTATTAGGTTAAATTGCTTATTAGTTGCTTATTAGCTTATTACTTATATTTGATTAGGTTAAATTGTTAATTAATTGTTTAATGGTAGAATTAGTTAATTAATACAACAATATATTTATTACTTATTAGGCAAAAAATAGTTAATTAATTTTAGTTATTAGTTTAAATGTTAATTAAATAATTTATAAGTTATTATATTCTATTATTATATTTACTTATTAATTATATTGTTGCCTTGCCGACTAATTTTGAATATTGTCGTTGCTAGTTGTTATTGTTTAAATTGTTGCCTTGCCAGCTAATTATTACATTGCTGTTGATAGTTGATCTTGATTATTATTGTCTTGCCGGCTAATTATTATATTGTTGTTATTAGTTGCTATTGATTTTATTATTGCCTTGCCGGCTTAGTACATTATGTTGGGAGTTGGGACTTGGTACTTGGGATTGAATAATTTGATTGAGAAATAATTTTCGTAATTTGATTACTTGAAGTCTTGAACCGTTGAGTGACTAATTTGCAGTCTACAGACAAGACATTGTAGACATGAAAAGGTTTTTTCAACCTCAAAGAAAGCCTGAAGTTGGATCAGCTGGTACAAGTTGCTCTAGTGCTGCTTCTAATGCTATCAATACTTTGAGTTCGACACATTCACAAAGTTCATTACCTGTTGATAATGATGGTACTAAGAAGTCTCGAGTTGATACAATGTAGATGCCCTTGACCTTGAGTATGATCCTGGGAAACGACCTCCAATCGAATCCTATGACCCTAATATTAGAGACGAGGTTAGGATGATTTACTTGGAGAGAGGTTCTTGTCAACCACATGTACATAGTTTTCAAAACAATTATGGGAAAAGATAAGAGGTGTTTTAGGAAGGAATGGTTTGCGAATTCCATTGGTTGGAGTATAGCATTGAGAAGGATGCCGCTTTTTGTTTGCACTGCTATTTGTTTAAACCCGATAGAGGGGATCAAGGAAGTGGAGGAACATTCACAAAAACTGGTTTTAGAGATTGGAAACACAAACAAATTTTGAAAGATCATGTCGGTCTTGTTACTAGTGCTCACCATCATGCTCTCACAATGTGCACCAACTTGATGAATCAAAGGCAAAGTATTTCTTTTGCACTTTCAAATCAAAGTACTGAACAACAAAAGAGGTACACGACTAGATTGACTACGGTGCTAGTTGTTACCAGATTTCTCTTGATGCAAGGATTGGCTTTTCGTGGACATGATGAGTTGGAGAAATCGCTTAACAGGGAGAATTTTCTTGAGTTACTAAGCTGGTACGCATATAGATGTGAGGGAGTGAATGAGGTAGTTTTTGGCAATGCTCCTAGAAATGACCAAATGATCGCACCAAGCATTCAAAAGGATTTGTTAAGCTTGCATTGTTTGTGGAGACAACAAGGGCTATCATGAAAGAGTTGGGTGATTACGTGTTTTCGATCTTAGTGGATGAGGCTCGTAATAACTCAGTGAAGGAACAAATGGCAGTTGTTTTGAGGTATGTAGACAAATTCGGATCACTAAAGGATACAATTGATGAAATCTTTTCTAAGCACGGTCTGAGCATTTCTAAGCTTAGAGGGCAAGGTTACGATGGAACTAGTAACATGTCAGGTGAGTTCAACGGGTTGAAGGCTTTGATTTTAAGAGAGAATCCATGTGCACATTATGGTCATTATTTTGCGCACCAACTCCAATTATGTCTTGTTTCTGTTGCGCGTAGAACTGAAGTGCTTGCTGATTTGTTTAACATGCTGAGTATCATAGTGAATTTGGTTGGTGCTTCATGTAAGCGTGTTGATGCTCTCAAAGCAAGCTACCACTCCGAGATTCTTGCGAAGCTCAATACGGAAGAACTTTGCAGTGGTAGTGGCAAGTTTCAAGACATGAGTTTGGCCCGACCGGGTGATACCAGATAGAGTTCACATTTACTCACAATTACCCGTTTTATTGGTATGTTTAATAACGTAATTGATGTGCTTGAGAATATAGCAGATGATAGCATAAGTTTAGATTTGAAAGGAATGGCGGGAAGACAACTGAGTATTATGCAAGACTTTGAGTTTTTGTTTTGTCTACATTTTATGTTCGAAATTCTTACAGTGACAGATGATCTTTCTCAAGCCTTATAGAAAAAAGATCAGGACATTGAAAATGCTATGAGATTATTGAGTTTGTGCAGGGGTTCATTGCAAAATATGAGGGACAATGGCTGGGATAATTTGTTGAGCAGGGTAATTGAGTTTTGTGTTGGTAGAGAGATTGTAGTGCCCAACTTGGAGGATATTGTAGTGAAGAAAGGTCGACCTAGACACGGAACTCATCAGGTGACTTATCATCATCGTTTTTATGTTGACTTGTATTGCCATATCATAGACTCAATCTTGCAGGAGTTGAATGATCGTTTTTCAGAGACTAGCACCGAGTTCCTTACTTGTATTTCATGCCTCAATCCAAAGAACTCATTTGCATGTTTTGATACGGCTAAATTAGTACATTTAGCTCAGCTCTATCCTATGGACTTCACTACTGATGACGTCATGTTACTCAGACCTCAATTGTATAAGTTCTTTATGCTTGTCAGAAGTGATGCGGCATATGCTGATCTCAATAACATATCTTGCATTACTGAGAGACTTGTTCAAACAGGATGTCATTGTTATTTTCCATTGGTTTATAGGCTCATCACATTGGTTTTGACTGACTCACCGTGGTAAAGCTGCGAGTGTTGAAAGGGCATTCTCTGCTATGAATCTTATTAAGAATGATTTGCGCAACAAAATGAGTGATGTTTGGTTGAACGATAACTTGGTTGTTTACATAGAGCGGGGAATATTCAAAGAAATAGAGAATGAGGCGATCTTGAAACGGTTTCAGACTATGCGACCTCGGAGAATGCAGTTATCTAGTTTCACAAATTGAAATTAGAGTTGTACTAAACACTTTTTAGCATTATTACGGCTTTTATCGAATTATATTTCACTATTATATGATTTTCTTGTTGCTTGATAAGTTACGTATTTATTAAAAATATTTTTACATTATTTTTTCACAAGCATAGGTCGTTGACTGGTCAACGTCCGCCCTAATGAACTTCAACTCTAGATCCGCCACTGATTGTATATGATATAACATGTATTATGTTTTTGCTCTTGATGAGTAAATCCTTACATAATTTAATATTATTAATACTAATTTGTTGTTGCTCCCGAAGTAGTACAACATTATATTAATATTCCAGTAGAATATTACTTGAGCATAATTTTGTAATATTTAATATTAAGTTATTGCTTTCGATGGGCGTTCTAATATTTTATTAGATGCCAACATCAAAGTTATCCTTGCTATAGTTAGCTTATGGCTAGAGTATAATATTATCCATCTAATTATTTTTTATAGCTATATGTACAATCAGTCGACTATAGTGCACTAAGATAGATATTAAAAAATGTTGAGAATACATATTTTGTTTGAATCCTTATAAAATATCTTAAATCCTAAATAGTGATATTTTATAATACGTTTTGCCGAATGTCATTTTTATAAGGTAAGTTTCTCAACATTAGAGCGTCTCCAATGCAAATCATGGATTAGAAAAAAAGAAGTGCCATGTCATCAAATAGATAATGTTTATTAAAATCACATCTCCAATGCACTATGTGAAACACCATGTTAGGCTGATGTTGCACAAAATAAAATAGAAGATGTGGAGTGCTCTTTCTACATGTAGAAGTTATGTGAGATTGGATGACTCAACAATTATTTTAATTTTGGACTTAATTTAATTCACAAAAAGGTAATTAAGAAAATTTTAGCAGTTTTATTATTGTTTAATTTTAAAAAATAAATATCATGTAATCACCATGATTGAATTGTAGAAGGAACTCATTTGAGAGAACTTTTGGACTTTCACGTCTATTTATTCCATATTCATTTAGAAGTCCTTCTATTTAACTGCCACATCAGCCACAATCCATGGAGAGCATTGGAGATGCTCTTAGGAGGAGAAATTAAGTAGTTGAAAATAATACATAAAAATGCACCATATTATCTTTTCTAGATCCTCGCACAAAATAATACGAACCAAAAGTTTGACAGATAATTCATTTGTAAGTTATACAATTGACAAATGTATTTACTAACAAAAAAGATTAACCAAATCTCATATACCAGCTGTAAATGCTCCAATTTATATTGACGTACTTGAAGAACAATCCATTAACACTATATCTGGTAAATTAATGGCACGCCTGAAGCGTGGTGATATTTGATTCCAAAACTAAAATTTCGAAATTAAAAATAGAGCCAATTGTAATGATGGTTCTGTTTAGGAAACATATATTCTTGGAGAGTATATAGATATAACTAATTGTAAAATCCATGAAGAGGATCATATACTTGAAATATTGAAAATGAAGATAATATCATTATGGGAAAGAAATGAAATAAAAAATATATATCGTTGACAATACTTTTGTATGTAATGTAGCGTTTCATATTATGAAAGGTATCAAAGATGTTGAAAAAAAAATCTGTCAAAAAATTAATTGGCCAAATAAAAAGATGCAATCCAAGCAAATTAATTTTACTAAAGGAACCTGAAGTTTCTGAACTTACAATCCAAATACCTAAAGGTTTATACTTTTGTAAAAAAGAAATGAGAAAAATGAAGTCATAACATGTAATGCACGACTCTTAACATCATGAATTTTGCAAATGCTTATGTAAATCAATCACAAGTCAATATCTTGTTAGCCTGTCAATACGTGACACTTAATATGCGTATAATGAATATGACCAGTTATAAAGAACTCATCTGGCATGACAAATAATACTATGTAAATAAATCCATATAGGATTTAATATGTCTGAAGCATATAATTCAAATTTTTATCGATCAAATTACAGATCTCAAGTGATATTGTCATGAAGGTGAGTAAATACACGTAATCTTTTTTTCTTCTATTATTCTTTCTAGTTTATAATAAAAATTGTATTTTTAGAATTAAAAAAATAAAACATTACTTTTTATTTTTTATGTTATACAGTGAAACTATCACTGGAATATTTTAGTTAAAGTCCCGTCAGTTGATATTTATAGAAAATATGCATGTTTTCAGTAGTCAACAAAAGAAAAATCCAATCAGTAAGTGAGAGACAGAGTTCATAAATAAATAATTTATTTTTATTCTAACAACTTGATTTGTTTAGATAAAACGATTGTACAAGATAACATTTGAAGGGTTCTAGAGGGAAGGGGAACAACAAGTTTTGGGCCGTATTTGTGGAAGTGGGTACACAATGGTTAATGGGTTGACCCAAATTGCCATTTATTGAATAATTTGCTTAGTGATGTATAGTGAAAATTACAATGACTACTTTATTGCATGTTTGATAGTGCTAACATCATATTTTAAATGTTTATAAATAATAGATCTTAGAGAATATGTGATAATAAATAAGTAGTAATTGTGGATCTTAGATTAAAAATATGTTTGATTAATTTAATTAACTTAAATTGTATTTTAAAGTTGATGAAACAAGCTTTTAATTAATTAGCTAGGTTTCAAATCCTAATTTTACTATTCACTATTTTTCTTTAAAAAATACTAATTGGTATAAGTAGAAATAAAAAATGTGAATCACCCCATTCTCATGATTTTCGCTCAAAACTCAAATCCATACTCTCATTAGTCTTCTTTTAAAATTATCCTATATCAGATTACCCTATTTTCATACCTAAATTTCCATCGAAATCTTCAACATTGCCTAGTGGGTTTGACTTACCTAATGTAAGCTTGATGGTCGAAGCACTCAATTAAGGGAGAATCATCACAGATCTAGATTGCTAATGTATTGGTTAGACCTAACCAAATTTTGAGTGGTAAAAGAATAAGTATTTTGAGAGAAACTTTAGAGTTAATACTCTGGGTGAGATATTAAATATCAATATGGGAATGTGTATTCTTACGAGAGAGAAAAGAAATACCATTGGGGGCGGAATATTATCAACCTAAAGGTTTATAGTGATATTGGATTGACTATGTGCACACACGCGTCGGTCGAGCATCAGATGAGTAAAAGTTTGATTTTGGTAGTATGATTTAGATGTTTCTTATGAATTATTTGACGTGTTTCAAAAACTTGAGGCAAATACGGAAGCAATCTATTATAGTAAATTTTAATATTATTTGCTTGATTGTTTAAGTAAATAGTCATGTTCGAGGACGAACAAATATTCAAGTTTGGGAATATTTGATAAGTGTGATTTTACACCTATCTGGACTATCAAAAGTGGACGATTGTAAGTACTCTTACGTGAATTTATATTTAATTGTGTGTTGATTTAATTGCTTTAGGTAAAAATCCAAGTTAAATAAAGTAAAATATGCGAAGAATGACTAAAAGTGTACGAAGACTTGGAATGGAGACCAACTTACAAACATTTAAAAGATAAAGACTTATCATGCAAATAATCACGGACTTAAGCGCAATTCATGACCAGAATTCTAGTTTTCTTATTTTAGTCAAACTCAAATTTGGTAATTCTTTTGGGACAAGATTTCTAAACTATATTAGGGTTTTTGGGCATATAAATATGGATGAGGATTTATACCATATACTATATTCAAGAATCAAAAGGGAGAAAATAGAGAACAAAAAGGAGAAAAAAGATGAAGAACAACCAATATCTTAAAGATTGGAACCGTGAAGACGATGAATTCTTGGTGCAAGATAATCGACTTTTTCTCATCCCTTATTTAAATCCAGTTATGTATTCCAAACTCTTCATCTTTTCTTTCTCTAGAATTATGAGTAGCTAAATCTTAATTTTGGATGAACGATATAACCTAGTTTAACTTCTTTAATTTCGACTCTCAAGTTTTGCTTATAAGTTAATTATGTTTTGATTTTACTTTTTTTCTTAATGCTTGAAATAATTGGCCATTATTTTTCATTGATTTGTAGATTGTAACAAATCGAGAGGTAAGTTATTAATTTAGATCACGTAGTAAAATCCAGCAATTGGATAAAAGGTAGAGATACGCTTTTATTATTGTTGCGGTCTTGAATTGAATTCTTAGGAGATAATGCATCTAATTAATGAACATTCTGACTTCATAAGTTAACTTAATTAGATATGACTAATTTGAACTCGAGAGAAATAAATTAGGTTAAATTCGACCGAATACAACATTAAGAATAAATCTTCAGAGGAGAAATTAAAAATGACAACTATGGTGAACTCGTGAATCTAAATTCTTTAATCATATTCCTTAATAAATTCTTAACTTTTACATTCACAGTTTTGTCTAAAATTCATGGTTATAGTTTAAACCTTCAAATGAATTTAATTCAAAGAGTTTTAAATAATTTAGGATTAAAATTAATTGGACTAGTATCTAAATAGGATAGTATTCGTGGGAACGATAATACAGACTCAATAAGTCTACTTTATTACTTGTTTGCGATATTGTGCACTTGCAATCATATATTTTCTCACAACACACATGTGGAAAATTTGAGTTCGATGGAATATTTTGTTTGCATTCAATGAAGTTGTTCTTTTGAAAAGATGGGCACAGACACCTATATATAAAGTTATTTGTGAACCCATGGGAGAGATAATATCAATTGACAATGATCCAATGCTTGCAGCTTATTACAAATGAGTTATCACACATTTCGCAAAGAATTGCATCCAAGGGTTCAAGGCGTATTGATTTTTTTTATTTATTAATGAAGTCGTTATTGCTATAAGTGGAAGCAAAGATTGAAGCCTTTATAGCTTCCGAGATATAAAAGATGCAAAATGTGAACAAGAGCATTCCAATCGATACTCATCATAATTCAGTATCAAATATGCAGAAGGAGTCACAATTGCGAGATCCAACAAAAGACGCTCTAAAGGCCAATCTAGCAAAAGAATTAAATGTCCGTTGCAAACTAAATCATGAAAGAAGAATTTGCCAAAAGTAATAGGTCAATTGTTAACCAAAAGTATTAGGTTAGTTGTTAACCAAACTTACTTGTATACTTGCATTAATATATATTCATTTATACTCATCTATGTATGTGACAAAAAAATAAAAATAACACGGTATCTATGTAAGGTGGCAAGACAGATAATAGGGATGCAACCCACACCATGACAGGAGGAGCCTCGAACTCTAATCATAGTGTAGATGCGGTAAATAATGATCCTATTTTAATAAAGGAAAAACTTGTTGTTAATTTTCTTTTTAAATTTAAAATATTTTTTAGATTAATCAATATTTTCATTTGTATTTATGTAGGGGGTATTTGGAATGGCCCAACAACCATATTATAACAACAATATATAGTTGGCAATGGATGTATCCGAGAGGCATTTATCCATATGCAGGCTTACCACCTCAAGGCATGTTTCTACTATGAAATTTTGTAGCATCTCAACAACTAAGGGCATTTCTCTCAAATGATTTTTTAATGTCAAAGAAGGTACATAAATTCTATATGTATTAATAACCTATTTTAACTAGTAGGTCTTTAACCTTTTGCCACTTATCTAATAGAAATATTAACATTACCCATGATATATATATATATATATATATATATATATATATATATATATATATACTAGTTTTATTACGTGCAATGCACGTATGTAAAAAAACTGAGGGAAAAGTTTTAGAATTATTCATACAATCATTTTTAAAATAAAAAAAAATGAAAATGGTTAATATAACATGTATAAAAAAATATTTAAAATTAAAATGTTTATTTGACAAAAAAATGTATATATATATATATATATATACTAGTTTTGGCTACGTGCAATGCACGTATGTAAAAAATACAGGGAAAAGTTTTAGAATTATTCATACAATCATTTTTAAAATAAAAAAAAATGAAAATGGTTAATATAACATGTATAAAAAAATATTTAAAATTAAAATGTTTATTTGACAAAAAAATAAAAAAAATTGGGTTGCCGAGATGCCCGGTAACTAATTACATAAGTGAAAGAATTAGGCGTGGTTTTGTTGTATAACAAAATTGTGAACATAAATATACACTTAAAATATGTTAGAGAATTTGTAAAATTGATGTGTTAAATAAATGAATAAGATGATGATTGTGAAGAATTAATATGATCCGGTTGGAAAATTTTTTTTGGTTCTGTGTTTACTTAATATTTATGGCTACACAGGAATGCAAGTATGAAAAAATATAGTGATTTTAAAATAAAATAAAAATTAAAATGGGTAATTTAATATGTATAAAAAAAATTTCAAATTAAAATGTTTATTTGACAAAAAGAAAAAAAGAAAAAAAAAATTTTTGGTTGTCGAAATGCTTCACCAAGCAATGAATTTGATTGTCGAGCAACTCGGCAATGAATTTCATTGCAAGCACTATTCACTTTTTTTTATTTTTTTATTTTATTGTGTCAAAGAAAATGAGTTTAAAAAAATTGGTGAACGGTAAAATAAAGTTCATTCTTGAGAATTTTTTTGTTCACGCTTTTTTTTTTTAAATGTGGCAACATTATAAAAATAAAAACATAAGATAAAATAAAAAGAATAATAAAAAAGCTGAATGAAAATGTGTAAAAAAAATAAAAACATTCAATTTGCCACTAAGATTTCACGGGAGAAATTCTTGAGCGGCATTTTTAGCATTTATTTAGAATAATTTGTAAAAGGTAAAATAAAAAAAACAAGATTAGTAAAAAATTGAATGAAAATTAAGTGTACAAGAAAAAAAAAATAAGAAAAAAAAATTAAAGATTTTTTTTTTTAGGTTGTAGGTATATCCCAAGGATTTTAAAACAATAGGGACCTTTTGTGCAATTATTCCTTAAAAAAACAGTAAAATAGTGTTCATGAGCGGTAAAATATCATTCATCAAATTGATTGCCAAGCAACTCGGCAATCAAATTCTTTGAGCAATCAATTTGATTGCCTAGAAGCTATTCACATTTTTTTTCTTGTGTCAAAGAAAATGGGCTTAAAAAAAATTGGTGAACGATAAAATAAAGATCATTCTTAGGAGTTGCTCAAGCAATGAACATTCATTCTTGAGAATTTTTTCTTTGTTGACGTTTTTTTTTTTTTTTAATGTGGCAACATTATAAAAATAAAAACATTCAATTTGCTTATTTGCTTAAGATAAAAAAAAAAGATTAATAAAAAATTGAATGAAAAGGTGTAAAAAAAATAAAATCATTCAATTTGCCACCAAGATTTTGATTTTGAAATAGCATTTTTTAGCATTTATTTAGAATAATTTGTAAAAGGTAAAATAAAAAAACAAGATTAGTAAAAAATTGAATGAAAATTAAGTGTAAAAGAAAAAAAAATAAGAAAAATAAATTAAAGTTTTTTTTTTTTAAAGTTGTTGGCATATTCCAACGATTCTAAAACAATAGGGACATTTTGTGCAATTATTCCTTAAAAAAAAAAAATCATCAATCTCGGCAATTGATTGCCGAGCCACCTCGGCAATCAATTGCTAGCCTGAGAAGATGACTTGTGATGTTTCTCGGCAATCAATTGCTAGCCTGAGAAGATGACTTGTGATGTTAATTCCCTGTAAGACAAATATTTATTGTACTAAATGACATGAGTAATTTTATGCCATGAAGGTTTTTCCTTCTGATAGTACTTTGAAACATTTTACTTCTCTAGATTAAGAAAGACTTTTTCTTTCTTTATGCTGTTGAAATCCAATTATTTAACAATAGCGACGGTAAATTAAATTTCAACACGATCTTGTAGAATAAAGAATAATGCTATTTATTATTAGACAACTAAATAAGTTTTCTGAATAAAACACTAACTTTATTTACTCGTAGTGGATATAAATTTTAGGTTATAAATATGAATGCTGTCTTCTACTCATAATTAATGATGTTATACAGGTGTATTGTAAACAGGAGAATTGAGATTGAACTTTATTATCTTTCTATTAACTGAATGTACAATACATAAAGCTTGATCCAATATTGATTGGCAAGATTCTTCAACTCAAGTGGAGTTGCGGGAGCGAGAACGGAGAATGAAGAAAGTAGTGGCAGCAGATTAAGCGGTGTTCCGTTTAGTGAATGGACGGATGGTAGAGGTTGGCGTGGAAACTACGCTAATCGGTGGTTTCAAGAAACATCTCGGTAATGTTGGCGTGGAGCACGTTCGGATGCAAGAATCACATGAAGATTGCCAAGGTCATCCATTGATTGCCGAGCCTTCACTTTTAAATATATATATATATATATTTTTAAAAAATTATTGTGATTGCCGAGATGGCTCGGCAATCACTTTTTTTTTTTAATTTTATTGTGTCAAAGAAAATAGGCTTAAAAAATTGGTGCACGAAGAAAATAAAGATCATTCTTTGAGTTGCTCATAGCAACAATGAACAATTCATTGCCTAGAATTTTCTTGTTGAGTTTTTTTTTTTTTTTTTTTTTTTAATGTGGCAACATTATAAAAATAAAACATTCAATTTGCTTAAGATAAAATAAAAAGATTAATAAAAAATTGAATGAAAATGTGTAAAAAAAATAAAAATATTGGATTTATACATTACACCGAAATTCTTGAATGACATTTTTAACAATAAACATACCAACTTTCTTTCAATTTTTGGACTATTTTTTATATACTATTTGCATTACCAAATCCGAACAATTTACAACCATGTTAACAACCAATGATGGTTGCAAAATTGCTCGGCAACCAAGACCAATTTGGTTGAAATTGTATAGTGAAACCACCTCGGCAATCACCTTTAAAATTTTATTTTTTTTTATTTTTAAATTTGATTGCCGAGCCATGACTTTTTAAATTTTTTTTCTTTTTTTTTAAATTTTATTGTGTCAAAGAAAATAGGCTTAAAAAAATCGGTGAAACGATAAAATAAAGATCATTCTTAGGAGTTGCTTCAAGCAATGAACAATTCAATGCCGAAAATTTTCTTGGTCAAGTTTTTTTTTTTTTTAATGTGGCAACATTATAAAAATAAAAACATTCAATTTGTTTAAGATAAAATAAAAAGATTAATAAAAAAATTGAATGAAAAGGTGTAAAAAAATAAAACATTCAATTTGCAGATTTCACTTGGATTTATACATTATCTCGAAATTCTTGAATGGCATTTTTAGCATTTATTTAAAATAATTTGTAAAAGGTAAAATAAATAAACAAGATTAGTAAAAATTGAATGAAAATTAAGTGTAAAAGAAAAAAAAATAAGAATAGGTTGTGGGCATATCCCAATGATTTTAAAACAATAAGGACTTTTGTGCAATTATTCCTTATTTAAAAAAAAAAAAATTGGATTTACATGGCAATTAATTGATTGCCATGGTGAATAAAGCCATCTCGACAATCAATTTGATTGCCGAGATGGCTCGGCAACTTTTAATTTTTTTTTTAAATGTGTCAAAGAAAATGAGTTAAAAAAAAATTGGTGAACAGTAAAATAAAGATGAGTTGCTCGGCAATGAACAATTCATTGTCGAGAATTTTACTGTTCACGCTTTTTTTTTAATGTGACAACATTATAAAAAATAAAAACATTCAATTTTCTTAAGATAAAATAAAAAAGATTAATAAAAAAATTGAATGAAAATATGTAAAAAAAATAAAAACATTCAATTTGCCACCAAGATTTCACAGTGCGGATTTTGAAATTCTTGAATGGTATTTTTTAGCACTTATTTAGAATAATTTGTAAAAGGTAAAATATAAAAACAAAATTAGTAAAAAATTGAATGAAAATTAAGTGTAAAAGAAAAAAAAAAAAAAAAAAAAATGAATTAAGGAATTTTTTTTTTTAGGTTGTGGGCATATTCCAACGATTTTAAAACAATATGGACCTTTTGTGCAATTATTCCTTATTTAAAAAAAAAAAAAAAAAATTGGATTTACATGGCAATCAATTGATTGCCGAGATGTCTCGCAATCTGTAATTTTTTTTTTTTTTTTTTTAAAAAATGTCAAAAAATGGGCTTAAAAAAAAAATTGGTGAGCAGTAAAATAAAGATGAGTTGCTCGGCAATTGTTTCATTGCCGAGAATTTTAGTGTTCACGCTTTTTTTTTTTTTTTTTTAATGTGGCAACATTATAAAAAATTAAAACATTCAATTTGCTTAAGATAAAATAAAAAAGATTAATAAAAAAATTGAATGAAAAGGTGTAAAAAAAATAAAAACACTCAATTTGCCACCAAGATTTTACAGTGCGTGGATTTATACATTACCTGAAATTCTTCAATGGCATTTTTTAACAATAAACATCCCAACTTTCTTTCAATTTTTTGGGCTATTTTTTATATACTATTTGCATTACCAAATCCCAACAATTTACAACCATGTTAACAACCAATGATGGTTGCCAAATTGATCGGCAACCAAGACCAAGCTGGTTGAAATTGTATATTTTGTCACCGCAATAAGAACTCGATTGAATGTTGCGGGGACAATCTAAGAGAACAAGCCTAAAGTGAGATTTATGGCATATTTGGCTGTCATTTCATGAAACCATTAGTATCTTATGATAAATTTTGAAAGTCGGTACATTTACAAAGATTAAAGTGTAATTTGAAAGAAAAGAGGTTCGAAAAAGACAATTTTCACAACATGCTGTTTTGGACAAACAAAGGCTACTCAACCAAGTAGATAAGAGAAGGTATATGCTCAAAATTCATTGCTGTTATTTGCCTAGTAAACAAAACTGTATGAGAAAAGACCATACCTTCAAACCTCCTGAAGACAGCGATAAATTCAAACAGAAAACAATGGTAACACAAAAAATGGCTACAAACATGGAGGATTCCAATCCAGTGACTGTAAGCTGTCATTGTCTGCATTTGATTTCTTCAACAATGAACTGGATATGTCTCCATTTGGCATATATTTGTAAATAAGAAACTTCTCGTTCTCGTTCTCGAAGAAGTGTCCCAATAAAGGTACCAATCTTGGATAAGAAACCTTGCTAAATAGGTCCAATTGTAACATATACGCTTCCTATTTTACAGATGAACGCAAGTGGATTATTTTGATGACTATCGCATCTTCAAGGATACCGCGGAAGAAGTCACCAGAATGGCCATTCTTGATCAGATTTACATATGGTTGTCGAGTTAGCTCGGCAACCATGGTTGGTTGCCGAGCAAGCTCGACAATCATGGTTGCCGAGAGAATGGTTGCCGAGCTAGCTCGACAACCAGATCGAATATTATCTTCTTGCGCATTATCTCTTTGAAAAAACGTCAGAAAGAACCCAACATTAATCTTCTGTAACTCCATTCGAACACTGCGTACCATACACGCACAAGAAGATAAAACCAGGTTTAATGCATTAGTTGAATATTTGTTAAAGTGGGTTTTCTTTTTACCTTTAGCTCCGTCAGCTTTGACATATAATATTTCTTTGCAAGAAGAGGTCCACAAAGTGCAGGTTTTACAATCACAATTAGACCATCTAGGAATGGGAAGCGATTACTGCCCTCCGATCCTTCCTTGAAGCATTTCAACAATGGTGGAATTAATAGTGAATGTCCATCACAAGGATGATGATTCTCTTGTTACTGTTGCCGGTACTTTCAGTTTATTCTTTTATTTTATTGGATTGGGTGTTTGCATTTGTGCTTTTCTTTCTGTTTTCTTCTGGGTTTTGATGAATTCTGATAGACATTTGATGCATTGGTGCCTCTTGCTTCTTTTCTTGATTCTTTCGAACTTTTGCTCTGTTAATCTTGAGGAGATTGAATTTTCGGATTGCATGAGATGCTGTTTCTTTATTTTATTTTGTATCTTCTCTTCTTCTGGAAGTGAATTTCATGCAATATGTTTTCACCTAGAAAAGGAACACGAAATGGAGGCTTCCAATGATTATTACTTACAAAACATGAACGTAGACTATCAATTTAGCACATTAATTTTCCCGGAAAACATATCAAAGGGACAAGGTTCCTAATTATCCTTTTCCTTCTTTTCCAACAATTAGATTCTTTGTAAGTGCCATTTTACAATTTATCTCGTTGAATGGAGATGATCTTTCTATATCTTGATAGCGGTTGCTAGACTCGTAAATTTGGTAAGCGGGAGAAACTTTAGCTTGGCTTGAGGAATTAATTACCAAACACGGTGACATCGAAGTAATGATTTTCTCCATATTCCAATTATACATGCAGGCACTAAACATACTACTTGTAGAATGCAAGGACAAAGATCAAAGAGAGACAATTTAGAGATATGGGCTTTAAATTTTCTTGTTTCTTTGTTGGGTTGGGGTTTTTAAATTTTATTGTGATTGCCGAGATGGCTCGGCAATCACTTTTTAATTTTTTTCAAATTTTATTGTGATTGCCGAGATGGCTCGGCAATCATCGTCGTCTTGTCAAAAGCAAACCTTGCTTTTCTTGGAACTCCATCTCTCATTGTTCCACGACTTCATATGAGAATATGAGATTAAATTCTCTCTCCTTTGTTCAACGAGACAATCAGAAATTCTTGGTTTTCCTATCGAATGTAATGCAAATGACAAAATCAAGAAACAAGTCGCCAAAAAACATGAAGCAATGCCTATTGGGTTGATGAAAAGAAGAAAAATTCAGTTTCTTGTCATTTTGATTGATTGCGGCTTTACGGGCATCGAAATGCAAGTGAAATCCAAGAAGCCCAGTTGGAGATATTGTTTCTGTTTCTTTTATTTTCCAATTTCAGAGACGAAAAGAGAGAGAGAGAAATCAAGAAAGGCGGTGACCAATAAGACCGAGAGAGATTCGGATGTAGAAATGATACAATGCAAGGACAAAGATCAAAGAGAGACAATTTAGAGATATGGGCTTTAATTTTTCTTATTTCTTTGTTGGGTTGGGGTTTTATTAATCAGAGTGGTGTTTTCTGCAATTCCAATTGCAGGGTTGATCTCAGCTTTGGTTGAGAGAGAGAAGAGATTTTTTTGGGTGAAATGTTGGATAAAGTAAAAAATTACGGTGGCTTCATTGTCAAAGCGGTGTCGTGTTGGACAAAAAAAGCTGACAAAAAAATTAAATTTCTTATATTATTGTAAGGATATATATATATATATATATATATATAGAGAGAGAGAGAGAGAGAGAGAGAGAGAGAGAGAGAGAGAGAGAGAGAGAGAGGTTTCTTTATTCCAAATGTATGCACCTGTGGAAATTACAAGAAGCCAACAATTTTCGAATTCGTCAACATCAACCATCATGAATTTACCAACATTATAAAAAGAGTGGTGTAATTTACTAATTAATCCCATATTTAGTTTATCTTATGTACTTTTACCATATACTTTTTTAAATACCTTTTTATTCACCACATACATATTTTATATTTTCATGTTATCAACAAGGAGGTTCTTTTAACTGGGCAATATATTTTCAGGTATAGAAAAATGTTAAGTAAACAAAGCGAGAGACATCTTCATTAGTTTATATAGAAAAATATGTTGTGTGGAGAAACAATTATTTATATTTTTATTATTACTTTTGTTGAGACACGACAAGTATTTGCAGTTACTATTGATCATGCTTCTAAAGCAGTTGCATACATTTAGATACTTTATTAGTACTTTGTTTGAACTAAATTATGAGGGCTCCTTACTGGTTTTTTCTTTACTATTATTCTTTAATATCTTCGGTATTTGTTTTGTTGATAAGGTACAATGGTTAGTGCCTTAGTGGGTTGAAATTCTAAAAGTTTTCTTTTGATAAATTGTGATTTCACTTGCTTTGGGGTACTCCATTCACAAAATATTAGAAACACATGAAATCAAACTTTAAATTAAAATTTTAGTTAATATTACTAATTTTGGAGATAAGAAAAATTTTTTATCGAATTTACAGCCAAACTCTCAGGACTAAGTATTAATTTATTTTTTCTTTATTCGTGTTTTTTCTTTCTAAAGTTTCTTTAGGCTTTTTATTTTTTATTTTTCTTGATTTTCTTTGACCTAATAAAAGAAACAAGACTTTTGGTTTATCATAATTAACCACAACTCTTAATGAGTTGTCCCAATTTTTAGTGAATATTTGAGTTTTTTTTAAAAAATAAACTTCCTAAATGGGGTTAGCGTAACCCCTGTTAAATGAAGGTAACAAAATCGGACTCCACTGATTGAGTTTTTGAGCCAAGACACTCTCAGTCACCGATTGATCCGGTCTACCACAAAAACCGAGTCCCCGGTGGAGAACAATCACCCCTTAGTGCAGCCAAAAATTGACTATATGAGCACACCCAGTTGTCTATTGACTCGTTTTGCTGAAAAAATGGATTGTCGGTGAAGAACATTAGGTGTGAAGTTACAAAAACTCGTTGCCACCATATTCCTTCATCTGCACAAAATTGCCCCAAAAAGCAAAAGAGTGATAAGAGGAGTATAGAAAACCTAGTCAAACACCGAGTTCAAAGAAGAAAAAAGAACTGTATAAACCACAAGTCAATAAATTTTTCATTTTATATTATATTCTATATATTTATATTTTTATGCAATGTTCTAATGTACGTGGGATTTGCTTTTTATACATTTATGCAATTTTTTACATTTCTGCAATGGCATTTCTGGTGAATAATTTGTTTGAAATGTTGAATAATTGTGTAAAATCTTGTTCACAATGGTGATATGAGTGAGCGTTTGTTTTATTTTTTTTAGTTTTTTCATGAACTATAACAAATTATTTTTTGGGCTTGATGATGAAATCTGACGTAACTTGTCATGTATGTGTAATATAATTGAATATGTTACAATGGCATGATTATTTTTATATTGTCTAATGTAATATGTTACACTGTGTTTGAAAATGACATTATGTTTTTCTACACATTGTGTGTGAATTGATTCAACTATTCCAGTTTTTCATGTGCATAACATATTATGTTTACGTTTTATTTTGATATATAACATGCATGTGTAACATAATATGTGTAATTTAATATGTTACTCTTGATATTAGTATGTGTTGTGTAGTATAATGTAAGCTTGAGTTTGAAATTTTGACATCGTATTTATTCTTAGTTAAAATTCCGCAAGTGTACGGTATCGTAGACAAATAATATAAACAAAGAATAGAGTATCGTCCCACGAAGGTTGAAAATCTAGTTTTGACTTAATTAAACCTAACTTCAATCGGACACATACATATTTCTATGCTTGAATTGTTTTGGACTAAAATTCTAAATTATCTAATGAAGTAATTAAAAATGAATTGACAGGTTTTAGAGAAAACTCAAGCTTATGAAGACACTAGAATTCACAATCTATCTCTATTTTTCCACTTTAATATCAATTCTCATAATTGACAATATGAAGGAGAAAATTTCTAATGGAGTTTTCACATCTAATTCAAGATCAAACTGAGCTACTAAAACAAGTAAGATTCTAATGAAAGTGTATTTAACAACAGAAGAGAAACTGAGTGAAACATCTTGCTACTAATCTAGCTTTGTACCTTATATCCTCATATTTTAACTCACCCTCTTCGATTTTATAAACCCATTTACAGTCCTTGAGTTTATGTCCTACTAGTTTTTCCACTAAGGTCAAGGTATGAATCTTTTACAAAGAACCCATTTCTTCTTGCATTGCTACAAGCCACTTGTTTGAACTATTACTTATCATTGCTTCTTCATATGTATTGGTATCTGAATTCAATAAATCAAACTCAGAATAAGCAGAGACAAAGTCAGCATTCTAATACCTAAGAGGTGGTCTTATTTCCCTTCTTGTCATATCTCTATCTAATTGATAATTGTTTAAATTCTCCACATTATCAGGATCATGATCCTTGAATTGTTTCATTACTATCTACAACAATTTGATAATCAGTTACCTATTCTTCTTGAGGTTGCTCCACCTTAATTTGTGGATCATTGTTATTTATGGATATATCTGTAACTACAAAGTCTTCATGACTTAATTTTTCTTTAGTTTTATCACTTAGACAAGGGTATGCATCCTCATTAAAGATCACATATTTGCTGATGATTAACTTATACTCCTTGGAACCCTTATCCATAGCCTATAGCTTTTCACCCTTCCACCATAACCTAAGAAATACATTTAATTGATCTAGGGTCCAATTTATTCTCAGTTTGATGTGCATAAGAAACACATCCAAAAGTTCTTAGGTGTGTGTAAGTGGAAATGACTCCAGACCAAACATGATGTGGAGCTTTAAAGTTCAAAGCACTTGAAGGACACAAATTTATCAGGTAGCAAGTAGTCTTTACAACTTCCCTCCAAAATATTTTGGGCAAACCTGAGCTTAATAACATGTATTTGGTTGTTTCAAGAATGGTCATATTCATCATTTCAGCTATACCATTTTGCTGAAGGGCTTAATTAACTATTATGTGCCTAAGAATGCCTGCATTTTTAAAATATTAACCAAATTCAAAATTATAGAATTCAAGCCCATTATCAGTTCTTAAGATTTTTACTTTCTTACTAGTTTGATTTTCTGCAATAATTTTCCATTCCTTAAAGGTCAGAAAGGTGTTTGATTTTGATTTTAACAAAATGGTCCAAACCTTTCTTGAAAAATCATCAATTATAAGTAAAAAATATTTATAATCAGACACAGTACTTATAGGAGCAGAGCCCCATAAATCACTGTGTATATAATCTAATATACTCACAGATTTATGAATCCCAGTTTTAAAAGGTAATCTACTTTGTTTTCTTAATACACAATGCTCAAAAAAAGTTAATTTTTGTATATTATCACTTCCAAAACTGCCTACCCTTTTTAGGAGTTGAAGACCTTTCTCACTGAGATGATCAAGTCTTTTGTGCCATAAGTCTGACTTATCAGATTGAACAACAAAGTTAATTTTAGACTTAGGAATGTAAGGAAGAGCTTTAAAGACATATATTCCATTTTATTGAGAAGCATTTGCAACCAGAATATCCCTTTTCCGATTTTTATAGTACCATTACTAATTTGAGTGCGAAAACCATCTTTATCTAAAATCCCTAAAGAAATTAGATTTCTTCTTAGATCAAGAACATATATTGCCTTTTCTAAAACTAGTTGGTGGTTACTATTGAACCTTAGAATTATTTTCCCAACTCCTTTAACCTCGCAACTCTAAAATAATTTTCTAACCTTACCATTCCATCATCTAAACTAACAAAATCTGTTAAGCGCCCTTTATATGAGCTCACGTGGAAAGAGCAACTAGAATCAAGAATCGATTCTTGGTTCTGATCACTGATAGTGGTAACATAGGCCACACCAGTGTTGGCCACAGCTTCTCCTCCTGCTATGGCATATTTCCCTTCATTTTGGTAATTGTTTTTCTTATCTACAATCTTTTTAAAACAATCTTTAACTAGATGTCCTAACTTCCCACATTAATAACATTTTCTATTCTTTGTTTTTGACTTTTTATTTTTTTTCTTATCTTTATTCTTATTAAAAGAATTATTCTTCTAACTGAAATTATTTTCTTTTTTAAGAACTGTTATTACGTGTTGTTGTTTCTTTTCATTGATCCCTTAGCTTTAGCAAACAAATTTTCAGCAACTAAGGCTTCTTTTTAGTCAACTTTAAATTCTAATTCTCTATTTTTTAAAGAATTATAAATTATATCAATAATTAAGTAATCTCTACCATATTCTATGACATTTTTGATATCCTTGTATTTTCCACCTAAGGCATTTAACGGACCAACAACCTTCTCATCACTAGAGATTTTTTCTTCACAATTAGTAAGATCTTGAGTTATTTTATTGTATCCATATTTTCTTCAATATCAACATTAGGATCAATTTGAAATTGAAAAACTGTCTCCACAAATAGCATTTATTTGGCAAGGTTTTGGTAAGATAAAGGTCTTCAAGGTTTGCCCATGGTTCAGAGGCCTTTTTAGTTTCTCTAACTTTTATGATAACAGTATTAGATAAGTCAATAAACAACTCCAAGACATTTCATCTTGCTCTGATTTCTTGATTTCTTCAAAGCCTTCAAGCCATGATTCATCAATGGCTTTAGGACACTTCTATTGAAGCATTAAGGCCCTGATCTTTTGGTTCCAGAGACTAAAATCTCATTTGCCATTCTATATTTCCAAATTAATTTTTGAAATAGTCATGCGCAAATTTTTGAGAAAAATGTGAACAAAACACAGATTATCACATATATCATATATACTAACAAGGAACAAATTAGATGTGTTAATAAAAATTTTAGGATTTATGTTTACACTTTAGTAAACATGATATTCATAGAAATCAGCCTTATGCTTATTCACATGCAAAGATTTTTATACCTTTAAACAACAACGAGAAATTTATACACAACAGTATGCAAATATTCAGTATATCTTCAAAAAAAAATTAACAATACACTAGACAAGTTAATTTTTATGCCAAAAATGGTAGAAATATCAAAGAAGCCCTTCTTAACTAGCCATATTTTCCTCAGATTCTAGGATTCTCTAAGGAAATCTTAGACAAAGGTAAATATAGGGGATTTTTCAAAATGGATTTTCAAGATATAGTTATCATGGTTGTTTTCAGGGTGAGAAAGGCTACTAGACAAAGGATGCATCTGAAGTTTAAACAAAAATATCAAGGTGTTTCAAGAACATCCCAGATATAAAAGATTTCTTGATGAATCTTTCAAAATACATCAGATCTAGGGTTTCAAAGGAAATGACTTTGAGGAATATGAACCACTTGGCCAAGATTGGCTTTAACTAGAGCTCTAATACCACTGTAGGACCAAGATCGGAACTACCAGCACAGCGCAATTAAAACAAACCAGAAATTAAAATGAACACAACACAAAGATTTTTTCGGCCTAAGCTCCGGAGGTTCGATGACTGCTTCTAACACCTAATATCCCGTTGAGCATCCGTTTAAGGATTACGCTCAAATAGACTAGCACAGTCCCAAATCAGAACAAGAAGTACATATTACAATGTTTGGTCTCGCACAAAGATCCAAGAACAAAAGAAACTCTCACATTTACAAATATAAGAACTCTAACACTCAGAAAGAGTTATTGTTCATCAACTTACACAAAAACCTTTCTCTCACAATATTTTCACCGAGAAAGAAGAAGATGATGAATTATGTGAAAGATAAAGAAAATTGAAATGTTTAGGGTTCTGCTTACACTTCAGAGACGAATGGTATGCCAAAAGGATGAGCCAAACCGGTCTTAATAAAGAAATTCTCCAAAATTTCAATCCAATGATTGATTGGGGACCATGTGTCATCATCTTAGCATGGGATGTGTTCAAGAATCCAAAATCGTATTTTATACAAACACACTTCTCAACAACCACTTAATAAAATGGCCACATTGAGATAAAATTTGGGTCTGCCCATATTCTTCCTTGGGCTTCAATATGCAAGCAACCTACCACCTTACAACATATATAGATAGAAAGACATCAGTGGAATGTAAAGAATAAAAGAAAGTTGAAGAATAATCTAGGTCTTTCGAACTTGATTGATCTTCTTCCATCTTTTTACTTGAAATCAAAGAAACTTGGTTGAATGTTTTCTTTCTTGAGAAAATTCTTGTATTTTAGTCTCCAAAGTTGTGTATAATATTCTCCTATTGTAGACCTAGAATACACACACATATAATACATACTGGTTGTCTCGAAATTATTGAGCATAAAATTCTTGTATTTTAGTCTGCGAAGTTGTATTTAATATTCTCTTATTGTAGACCTAAAATACACACACATATAATACATCCAAGTTGTCTCGAAATTATTGAGCATAATGATGATCATAATCATGATCTCTTGTATCTATCCCAAGTACACTTTTTTCCAATTAATAGAAACATCACAAAAGCTTATCAAACTCAATCCAATTAAAAAATGATGCAATGGTACTTTTGGAATATTGTAAAGTTGCAAGTTTTCAATATGCATTTATAGTTGATGTAGTCATGTAGATAATAAGTTAGAAAATATTTTTTGGTCTCCTTCATCATGGTTTGAATAGAATAAAAAATATGGAGATGTAGTAGTATTTGATACGAATATAGAGTAAATTCCTACGACATGCCTTTTGGCATTTTCCTAGAAGTTAACAATCATGGCAAGACAATATTGTTTGGATCACTACAAGAAAAATAACTTTTTGCAACGTGCAAAAAACATTGTTATAGGTATTTCGCAACGTGTATTGGTATGTTGTGTCCTTTGATGTTGTCGAAAAGTAGATGTTTACGACAACTTGTTAAAGATAAAAAGTGCGTTGTCATTTATATTTTAGCAACATGCATAGGAGTTTTAACAACTAGCATTTGCTTGTAGTGGTAAGAAGAGACATTTAGTCTTTTAACAATGTACAGTTGAACATTGTCGTTGTTTTTTTAACAACAGTTAATGCATGTTGTCTTTTGTTGACGTGTGGTCTTTTCACAACATTCCATTGTCCGTTTTCGTTTCTTTTTAACAACAGTTTATGCATGTTGTCTTTTGTGTTTGGGAATTTTTTTCATTCCAAGATGAAATGTTTTTGAGAACATTATGCATAGAGCTTCCACCAATTGCCCAAATCCAGTAATGAGCTTTCTGATAATAACTATATTCAATATAATTGAATATTTCATCATTCCAATACCACGAAAAACAACTACAATACAAATAGCTATATTCAATCTAGTTGAATGTTTAACTTGTCTCATCGTTCCAATACACGAAAAACAACTAAATACATTCAAGTAATACTAATCAAGTGCCTTTGCACAAGTTGAAGCCATTAAATCAATATTAAAAAATCGAAATTCAACAATAAACTACCAAAACAAAAAAAAACTATTAGTCTTTGAACAATATCCATAGCCTAATCCAACCCCCTGGACTCTGGCTGAAAATGCTAAGGTTTATCTCACAGTTGTTTCTCCACTTTGCAAATCATGTTGGCTAATATATGCTGCATTTTTTTAGGTACAAACTCTTCCATTACATGCATTGTAAGTCACCCTTCTTGAAACCTGGTGAAATTTTTCAGTACCATCAATAAAAAACGTGTTTCATCAACTGAGTTAGTCACAAAGTACCTCCCACCAAAAAGCAAATGAGGCCTAGTAAAACTGATGTCACAAGACTTCAGAGCAAGTGACTACTTAGGAAGTGTTGCCAATGCATTTTTAGCTCCGCAAATCAAACTGCCATCAAGGAGTAAAACATTATAACAAGAAATCATCCTAATACAGAAATCCAATATATGTCTATATTAATAATTTTATAATAGGACTTAATGTAAATAAAACAGTCAACTAAGAAAAGAAAATTCAATTTTTGTTTGGCTGATATAAAGAAAACACTGAAGCCACCACCACTACAGATCATATTCAAAAAGATGGCAAGAAAATCAGAGAAATCAACTCATCTATTTGTTTGGGGTATGTGGATAATTGGCTGAGTTAAGAAAAAAAAAAACAGACACATTTGAGTTGGGTTGAATGTTTTTAGATTTTTTCCACCAACTTTTTCCATCTTTGGTTAGATATAGGGGACAAACTTCTAAAAAATAGGCTGTGCCGTTGTATGATTTAAGTTTTCTAATCATTTAAACAAAAGCCCCACTTAATAGAATTTAGTCATATAATGCTCAACAATATGAAATTGTTTTAGGAGGCCATAAATCAAAAATCAACATGCCCCTTCATTGTTTCACTGAGCCATGGGAAGAAAGCAAAGGGAGAAAAGGGAAAAATAAGAGGACTTAGAACTCACAAAAATACTGCGACATTCTTGGCGAGAAAACCCAACACGAGGACATAGAAACACCCTCTCGTAGATCATGCTGCCTCATAGTCTCATCTTCACCAGTACTCCACACCATATTAGGGCTTCCAACTTCCACCTAAAAGCGGAATAAAAATGGAAATCATCATTAACAATCAAGTGAATCACGAGATATACCCAATTCTAAGATACGGAGAGAAAAGCTACATCTAATTTTTTTTTTTACCCTATTGGTGTGACATTGAAAAAGTTTGCTCGTCTAATAACATTTTCCTCCAATCCTCTCCCATTTAGGTGAGACAAATTAAAGAGGAGGGCCTGCAAAATATGAATTTGTCTTCAAGTAAAAAAAAAATTAAAGAGGAGGGCCTGCAAAATATGAATTTGTCTTCAAGTAAAAAAAATAGAAACAACTGAACAGAATTAATAGTTCAGATGTACATTTAGAATCAGCCATCAAATATTATCTCAGCATCTCTTGCTCTAGAAACAACTAATTCATCTAAAGTTTCACGAACGAATTTTGTACAGAATATGTTAGTAGAATGGCCAGTCTCATTGGAGTGCAAAAGTTATATGACCAAATATTAAGCTGCAACAAATATGGACCATTTTTAAACTTAAATCTAGTTATAAACACACTATGCCTCAATTTCATTAATAACAAATAGAATATGCACACATATTCTAGTAACAACATGATTTCAGCCTGTTATTCTCTTACAACCATATTCCAAAGTTAATCTGTTAAATAATTTTTCTCCAGCATATGTTTAAGAAACAGGGAAACACTGCTTGAAACAAAAATAAATGCTTAACATAATATCGATCAAAAAAATCCTTGAATAAAATTGATTTCACTAACTTTTAAAAGCATAATCTAGAGTATAACAGTAACACGCTGGTCAAAAGCAAAAATGGTATCAGCAATTTATTATAAAGTTTACAACTAATCACAATACCTCTTCGATTCCAACGAATCCTTGAATAAAAAAAACCACAAAACCCTAATCAAGATTGAAAAATTCTTATAGAAAAAGAGGAAAAGGAAAACCTTACTTTATTTTTTGTGTTGTAGGGTTTGACTTAGTTGTTAGACAACCCAATAGGAAAATCCACGAGAAGGAAGAAGTAAAGATGGTTGTTCAAGGAGAATAACGTCTCTTTGTGAAGGAGTGAATTTTTAGTTAGGGATTTGAGAGAGTGTGTTTTTGGTAGGAGAGTGTTTTTAGTACTACGAGAAGGAAAAAAAAAGAGGGAGTTGAAAATCTCAAAAAAGCATATTTTTTAGCAACGGTTGACGAATGTTGCTAAAGAGACTATTTTTTGACAACAGACTAGGCATGTTAATAAATGACGAATTATATAAATTTATTTGCAATAGACTGTAAACATTGTAAAATGTTCTAAAATTATATATTTTAACAACATGCATGAACGTTGCCAAATATGCTATTTTTTGACA
This sequence comes from Forsythia suspensa, assembly GCA_023638005.1. NCBI lineage: Eukaryota > Viridiplantae > Streptophyta > Magnoliopsida > Lamiales > Oleaceae > Forsythia > Forsythia suspensa. Next base: position 50,422,531 of record CM042673.1, read on the forward strand.
ACGATCATTACCCGTTGTTAAATAACGAAATATATACAGACAAATTGCAATAGACTATGAACGTTGCAAAAGGCGCTAAAAATATATGTTTTAACAACATGCGTGAACGTTGCCAAATACGTTATTTTTTTACAACAGTCACTGTCTATAGTTAAATAACGAAATATATAAAAAAATTGCAACAAACGTTGCAAAAAGATACAATAGCAATGTTCATTTAAATATTGTTGCCAAATCTCAATTGAGTTAACTAGAGGTGTCAATCCGGGTCAGGCGGGCTGGGTCGGCCCGCCTCTGATGAAGCCCGGTGACGGCCCGCATTGGAAAAAGTCCGCGCCACAATGGGTTGCGGGTCAGGTCAACCCAGCCCACAAAAATTGAATACTAGCCCGGCCCACCTGTTGGCCCATCCGGGTCGAGCCCATGTGGGCCTCGGTTCGACCCGGTTCGGCCCGTATGAATAAAAAATTAATTTTTTTTTGAAATTACTAAAAAAATTAGTTACTTATTGTAATTCAAAAAAAAATGTTTACATATATAACAAAAAATGTGTTAAATTACTAAATAAAAAATAAATAACAATGATAAATTCACATTTGTTAATTTTTTAATTCAATTTTTATTTTTTATTCATATATTTAAAGACTAAAACATTACGCATCTGTCACATCTTTCACTTTAAACGGTTCTCTGCCATTTGTTTTTTTATTTTTTTTAAATATCATTTCAAATATGAAAGTTTGAATTTTCTGCCCATTTTTTTTTTTAAAAAAATATCAAAGCGGTTCACGGGCCGGCCCGCGGTTCGGCCTCTTCTGCCCGTGAAGGGCCCGCGGGTTGGCCTCCTCGGCTTGTGAATGCCCGCCTGGGGTTCACGGGTCGGCCCGCGGTTCCGGGTCGAGGCGGGTGGGCCGATGCAGGTTCGGTCGGCCCGCCCATCTTGACACCTCTAGAGTTAACCAATGGCAATATATATTTAACGACTGTTGCGATAAACCATTTTTAGTGACACAGAATGTTGTTGTTTAAATATTGTAAAATGCTATTTTTCTTGTAGTAGATGCGCATTACTTTGTAATGAGACAACAAGTGCTTAAATTACTAGTTACACTGTGCATATATTATTACTTGTGGATGCTAACAAATATTTTTCTTTTTTTAGCTTATACAAACTTTTTTATACTTAATGAAGAAGTCACGAAATACAATATTATCCGATCAAGATCCATGGCTAACTGAGTCCATTACTAGAGAGTTACCATTAACAAAGCATTTTGTTTTTGGGCATTTGGCACATCACTGCAATAGTAGGGGCACGAAGTTGATGAGAAAGGGCTGAAATATCTTGAGATTGAGATAAAGACAAAGACGTCAACATGTCTTGTTCGAATTCTACACCATCCTCCGTCACTGTCTAGAATAATAATTCATTGTAATGTATAACTTGGATGACAACAAGCATGTGATTGGGTTATATGCAACGAAGAAGTTTTGGGTGCTAGCTTATTTGAGAGTGAACATTTTTGGAGGAACAACAATTCGTCGTTTTGAAAGCATCAATGAATTCATTAAACAGTTTATTGGTTCACACGCATGCTTAAACCAATTCATTAGTTACTAATTCAGTGGAGTTGTTTAGTTATTTTATTTTATTATGATTGTGAAACATATATCTTAATTTATTTTGTAGGTTGATCTTGTCATAGAGTCTATAGAAAATACATAGTCATATGATTCGATGTTGGACAAGTATAGAATAGCTACATTACGGACAATGTCACCACTTGAAGAGCAAGTACGAAGCATTTTCACACCATTTGCATTCAAAAAATTTCAAGAAGAACTTGGGAAAGAAAATTGATCAATTTCAAGTTGTTCAAATAGTTGGTAATGAATTCGTAATTCAGCATTTTAAGTAAGAAAAGATCCCAAACCACAAGGTATTTTGGGATGGTAAGGTGACTACATGTAGTTGTAAGCAATTTGAACTTTGTCACCACATATTGAAAGTATTTTCACACATAGATTGTTTTGAAATTCCCATGGCATATTTACCGCATCCTTGGAATCATAATGTCTTACATGGTAAAGAAGGGGTTGGTGCATCTAATAATGGCAACATCTCATCTCGAATAGAATTAATTACAATTAAAAGCAAATGAAAGTAGGAAAATGAGAGTAAGAATATAAGGATATGAAAAATGAATATATTAATTGCTACTCTAAGGAACTCACAGCCAATAAGTGTGTGTGTGTATATATATATACAACCAGGTAAAGAAGAGAGATGACAAAAACTAGCAAAACAAAGAAGGTTCTAGATTGCTATACACCTAGCATTACAAATGGATCAAGGACAATGAATAAAGGAAAAGCTTCTAATTCATTTACCCTAATATAATAGATTGTGAAGGTGAGGAAAAATGGTTACAACAGAATGTAACTAACTCTATATTGTCTTGGGCATGTGGTTTTCTTCACATCCTCCCTCAAGTTCAAGGGCAATGTACTAACTCCAAGTTCGTCTTTATAATAAAGAAACCTTGAATGTGAAAGGCCTTTAGTAAGTAGGTCAGCAATTTGATCAGAGGAATATATATACTTAACTTCCAGCTCTTTTTCAAGAATTTTGCCTCTGACAAAATGAACATCAACCTCTATATGCTTCGTTCTAGCATGGAAGACAAGATTTGCAGCTAGAGCACTTGCATTCATATTGTCACACCACATTATTGGAGTAGTGCTCTTTAAACAATGATTGAATCCAAGCAATTTCAGAGGCTGCATATGCTAAGGCTCTATATTCAAATTCTGTATTAGATTTAGCAACCACATGTGTTTTTTAGATGACCAAGCTATTAAGCTATCTCCTAAATAGATGCAATACCTAGCTATTCATCTCATATCATCTAGACAAGATGCCCAATCTGCATCTGAGTATCCATTTAGCACCGATCTGTCACTTCTCTGTATCCACTAACCTTGATTGATTGTGCCCTTTAAATATCTGAAAACTATTTTCAAAGCTTGCCAGTGAGTTGATGTTGGTATTTGCAAGAACTGACATAGTTTATTTACTGCAAAGGTTATATGTGGTCTGGTGTGAGCTAAGTACTACAATCGTCCCACTGCACTTCTATAAATTGAGGGATTCTTCAACACTTCTCATTTACCCTTTGACATGGTTTTACCAACAGTAATATGAATATGATAGGGCTTCAGATTTTGGAAGTCAAACTTCTTCAATAAATCAATTATGTATCTTGTTTGTGTGAGATGAATTCCAAAGTCATGTCTGCATACCATGTTCCCGGAAAATGATGCAAGTCTCCCATATCAATGAATTGCTGCATCAATTTACTATCATTGCTAATTATGACAATGTCATCTACATAGATAAGTACAAACACAATTTGCATTTCATTTTTGAAGTAAAACAGTGATATATAAGCTCTAGAATGTTTGAAATTCCAGCTTATCAAAGTTGTTTTTAGTTTATCATACCAACCTCTAGGTGTCTGCTTCAATCCATAAAGTGCATTTTCAAGTTTGCATACATGAGACGGATTTCCTTTATCCAAAAATCCTTGACGTTGATTCATGTAAACAACTTCCTCAAGTTCACTATTCAAAAAAGCATTGTTAATATGAACTTGCCTAATTTTCCATCCTATTGAAACTACAAATGTAAGAATCACTCTCAACGTTGGTGCCTTGATCACTAGACTAAAGGATTCATAGAAGTCAACACCAGTGATTTGATAAACCCCTTTAGCCACAACTTTAGCCTTGCGTCTTTGTATTGAACCATCTGAGTTTCTTTTTAATCTGAAAACCCATCTATTGCCTACAACATTGTAAGATGGTAAGTGAGGCACCAACTTCCATGTTTTTATTCTTCATCAGTGCATTGTATTCTTCTTTCATTGCTGATTTCCAATCATTACTAGCCAATGCTTCATCAATATTCTTTGGTTCTGCCTTTTCCAGTTAATATTCAATTGATTGCCCTGTATAGACTTTTGGCTTAAAAATACCAGCTTTTGCTCTTGTAGTCATAGGATGTTGTCTCTGATCATCATTAGTTATCTACTTCATTTCTCTGCTAGTTGGAGGTTGAGGATAACTGTGCTCAGTTTTGTGTTTTGATCTTGATAATTCAGCTTCTGGTTCTTCACACTGATCATTTAAGTCTCTGAACAACTCTTGCTGCTGATTTTCACACTGATCATTTAAGTCTCTGAACAACTCTTGTTGCTGATTTCTTCTTTCATGATCAGAAAATTTTCGTTCTCTGAAAGATCCATACCATTTGAGTAAAGATGAGAAGGATTTGCTGCAGGGATAGTAGAAACTGAGTTATATCATTGGATTTAGTGTCAGGGGTAGTGCTATGAGAATGAAAGTGAAACCAAGATACTATTGTAGTAGACTCATGAGGATTTAGCTTATCTTTACTGATGAAAATTGACTCAAAAAGAAACTCAGCTTCATTAAATATGACATGCCGTGAAATATACAACCTACCAGTTGGACTAAGGCATTTATATCCTTTGTGAGATTTATTGAATTGAAGAAAAACACACTTGATTGAATAAAATTGAATTTGTGTCTTTGGTATGGTCTTAAACAAAGATAACATGTACAACCAAAAACTTTTAGAGCTTTGTAATCCACTTCTCCTTTATGTAAAACTTGAAAAGGTGATTTTATTTTGGGAATATGTGTTGGCATTCTGTTTATTAGGTAAGTGGCATCTAGAAAGGATTTCCACCAATATTTCAAAAGTATTTTAGCTTGAGCCAAAAGAGTCAATCTTGTTTCTGTTATATGTCTATGCTTTCTTTCTATTCTTTCATTTTGGGCAGAGGTATGAGGACGTGGATGTCTGAAATCAATTCCAGATTGTGTGACAAGGTTTGTAAAGCTTCTATACTCTTTACCCTAATTAGGTTGCAGAGTTTTTATGCTCATTTCAAACTTGTTTTCAACAAATTTCTTAAATTGAGTAAAAATAACTAAGGCTTCAGATTTATTTCTAATAGGATAGATCCAGAAAAATCTACTAAAATCATACATGAAGGTAATATAATATCTAAAACTTGATGTTGATTAAATAGGAGCCTATCCCCATACATCTGTGTCAATAAGGTCCAATGGTGCTTTGGCATGTGAAGTGGATAAAGGCAAAGGCAAGGAGTGAGATTTTCCATACTGACAAGCATTGCAAAAGGATTTGATTTCATTGATGCTCAGGCTTGATGTTTGAGTGAGGAGAGTCATACAACCCTTCTTTCAGTTTCCCTTGCAGCATCTCTTCCGTCTTTTGCTTGTCCCTAACAAAATAGCAATTGTAGTGAAAATCCATAAAAACATTATTATGAGATGTAAGCTATGAGATACTAATATGGCTTTTCTTGATATCAGGTACATGTAGTAATTTATTTAGAACTAGTGGCTTGTCAATTAGAATTGGTAGGCAGGCAGTATCAATATGTGAAATAGACAATTTATCACAATTTCCAATCATAATTCTTTCCTTACCAGCATATTATTTCCTCGAACTAAGATTTTTCTCATCTATTGTAACATGATTGCTGGCCCTCATGTCTGCATTCCATGCTAGATGACTTACATAGTATGGTGATGCTAGAAATGCTGTTGGTGAATGATTGTTGCTATTTTGCTGATTTGGTGATATTCTCATGTACCTTTCATCATATCTAAAATCATAAACATTTGCTCTATGTCCCGGTTTACCACAAACTTGACAAGTAGGTCTATAGTTGTTGTTATAGTTATAACTTCCATTTCTACTTCTGCCTCTTCTTCCACATCTGTAAATATTATTGTTTGAATATCTTCCACCACTGTTTGCCTTTGATTTCTATAGTTATAGTTGTTCATTCCATGTCTTTGAGTGAAGTTGACTAATGCCTGATTAATTATGATTCCAACAACATCAGTTCTTACAGCATTAAGATATTCAAACCTGCTTTCAAAAGTCATAAGTGTAGATTGAAGTTCTCTCCAAGATATTGAATCTCTACTATTTATTTGAACAACAATGGGTGTATATTCTTCATTTAGGCCAGCTAATACATGAGTGACAAGGTCTGGGTGTGGAATAGTCTTACCAGCAATTTCAAGGTTATCTGCTAGCAATTTCACTGTGTTGAGGTACTTATCTATACTCATGGATCCCTTCCTTGTTTTCTGAAGCTCACCAGTTAAGAAGATAATTCTGGATTGGTTTTGAATACGATAGCTTTCCTTTACCACAGTCTAGAGCTGATTGGAGTTGCTGGATCTTGTGACTCTCATGGCTATCTCTGGTGTCATTGAGGAGTAGATCCATCTCATTAGAAACTGGTATGTAGACCTCCACAGATTGTACGCTGGATTTGGGGTTATCTCAATGTTGGTTCCTGCACTTCCAGTGATTTGAGTGCCAATATATTCTAGAGGGGACAACTTTGTTCCCAGAATAAATCTTTCCAAATTATTTCAACGGATAACAGGCAAAATCATGTAGAAAATTGTTTTTGTCAAGCTTAACAGAAAGTGTTTGGGTAAGATTAACACCAAAAGATGAAAGATGGTTGCTTCCCTGCAGTGGAGGCACCATTGAGCTTGAAACTGAGCTGGGTGATGAATTTGGATCGATATCTTGAGGTGTGTTTTTATCGTTAGCCATTTCAGCTTTGATACCAAGTAAAAATATAAGGATATGAAAGATGAATATATTAATTGCAGCTCTAAGGAGCTCACAGCCAATTAGTGTATATAAATACAACCAGATAAAGAAGAGGGAGATGAAAAAATAACAAAACAAGGAAGGTTCTAGACTGCTATACCACCTAGCATTACAGATGGATCAAGGGACCGTGAATAAATGAAAAGCTTCTGAGTCATTTACTCTAACATAACAAATTATGAAGGTGAGGAAAAATGATTACGGCAAAATGTAACTAACTCCAGCTTGTCATGGGCATGTGGTTTTCTTCACAAGGAGCATTACTTGTACACTTAGTAAGCGTAGTGGTCATAATGTCACAACGTGCCCGGAAAAGGAATTGTTGATTCATCAAGCTATTCTATACGAAAGAAGAAGAAGATATATTGCAAAAGACATTGGCATAAATCCTATATTTTCTTTGAAGTACTAGCGGTAATTATATATACCTATATTTATTTTCATGTTTGAAGGTTTGACGAAAAGGACTCAACAATCTTTGACTATAAGGAGAAAGGGTAGAAAAAACAAATAGACACGTTGGACTTTATTCTTGCTGACAATATATTCTTTTGTATAAACAAAGACCTTCTGCAGATAAAAATATAAATACAAAATTGTGCTCAGGCATAGGTTGACAAAAGCAAAAATGGGTGATCTTTGGTACCAGTAACTCTATTGCTTCATTATTGAACACAGTTAACTGCTTGTTTTCTTGCATAGATACATACAAAATAGAGACAGATTTTGAATTGGATTGTTGAAACCTGAAAATTGAAATCAACCAATTCCTATTTTCTACTTGTACATCAATTTTGTCTGAAAAGGCTCATGGAACGAGGTTAAATTTCTTCCTTTCTTTGGAGCTCTTTTGTCTTTAACACATTATACAATCTCAATTCCTCTAAAAAGGAGGAAAAAACCCACACACAACTCATAGCTCCTCATAAATTTTCCTACTTTTCTGAAATGGGTTGCAGTCACAATCTTATGTGTGGCCTTAGACTTCACCATTTTGCCATTTCTTTTCTGATTCTCTTAATTTCAAGCTCATCCCACCTCAGAATATTCAACGCAGAAGGTAAAACTGATGGCATTTTAATTTCTTGAAAACAAATTTGATGTCAAACTAAACATAAATTTCCTTTCTTTATGCATATTGCAGCAAGAATTTTAGTACAAACGGCGGATAATCACCAGGTATATACATATGTTTTCCATGTGTTCGATCAACTCATTTAAAAACTTAAGTTGTTAGAGCCCTCCTCTTATAAGATTCATTTTTTCTATGATATATCCTCGTCAGCATATTGCAGCACTTTAAATCATTGAAATTTAGCAAAACTTGAATTTCTTTTATCATTGGGCAGACAGTGAATGAAGATAAGAAGGCAGAAATCGGCTCGAGGCCACCGCAGTGCGAGAGGAGGTGCAGTTCTTGTGCTCATTGTGAGGCCATTCAGGTGCCCACAAACTCTCAAATAAATAACTCCACCACAATCTCAGGACTTGTCTATGATAGAGGTGATGACAATTCCAACTACAAGCCCATGAGCTGGAAATGCAAATGTGGAAACCTAATTTTCAACCCATAATTGTTTTTTCCCCCCCTAATTCTGAAGTCTTAAACTGTACAGTAAAAAAAAAAAAATTAGCCTTTTTTCACTGTTGAGCGCTGGTGATAATGCCTTCCTTGTATCGGACGACTGTGGTCAAATCCACCATGGATGTGATTACTTTTTTTTTTTTTGTGGGCACCTTCAAATCTTCCCAAAAATCATGAAAATTCTTCATTCTTATATACACTTTTATGATTAATATGTACTAGCTAGTTCGTTACCAATGTTTTTGCAATCCAATCCAGCATGATAATAATCATATACATCCTGGATTTCTGCCCTTTCTATGATCTCACTGCATGCAGAGATTATTGCCCTTTCTATAACAAATGCAAGTCTGTCAACTAAGAATAGGCAGGTGAAAGATTTGGTTTAAACTGTACAGAGTGACATACATTTGTGCCTATTTACGTGTATAGCTTCCGGAGTTTATAAAAGGCACCATTAGGTCTTTCTCTTTTCTGACAATAATGCCTTTTTAAACACGCAATTGAATTCTTTAGGCTGGAATTCAGTCATGCATGCAGCTCGAAATCTGTGTATTTTTCTGGGTTTTCAATTTCTTGCTTTCTTGACTGGCAACTAATCTGAGTATTGATGTATGTAAGTTGCCTACGAAAGCAAATTGTCATGGTCTGACAAACTGGTTTATAGAGAGGAGAACCTAGAGATTGTCTACCAGGAGAAGTATCTTCATGTGTTATAGGTGGATAAAATAGAGGTGTCAAGACGGGCGGGCCGACCGAACCGGCATCGGCCCACCCGCCTCGACCCGGAACCGCGGGCCGGCCCGTGAACCGGGCGGGCTGTTCACGGGCCGAGAAGGCCAACCCGCGGGCCGTTCACGGGCCGAAGAGGCCAACCCGCGGGCCGACCCGTGAACCGCTTTGATTTTTTAAAAAAAAAAAAAATGGGCAGAAAATTCAAACTTTCATATTTGAAATGATATTTTAAAAAAAATAAAAAACAAACTACAGAGAATTGTTTAAAGTGAAAGACGCGACAGATGATTCATCGTTTTAGTCTTTTTAAATATATAAATAAAAATAGAAATTGAATTAAAAATTAACAAATGTGAATTTATCATTGTTATTTATTTTTATTTAGTAATTTAACACCTTTTTGTTATATATGTAAACATTTTTTTTTTTTTTTTAATTACAATAAGTAACTAAATTTTTTAGTAATTTCAAAAAAATTAATTTTTATTCATACGGGCCGAACCGGATCGAACATGCTGCCCATATGGGCTCGACCGTATGGGCCAATGGGTGGGTAGGGCTTTTGAAAAATTGGTCGTGGTGACGACCTACCAAGAACCCGCAGCATGATGGCTGGCTTTTTCGAACGCGGGCGTTATTTTACATCGGCTCATCATCGGAGGCGGGCCGACCCGCCCGCCTAACCCCGGATTGACACCACTAGATAAAAATGCACTCAGCTATATTGGCTATAAGGAACATTAGTCTCCGTTTGGTAGTTTTGAGATTGCTTAAAACGCTTTTGATTTGTTGAAAATCTATTTTTCAAAACAAAATACTAAAAATATATTTGATTTGAAATTTTGAGAATTTGTTTTATTATATTCAATGAATTTGATTATTCAATAAAATAGAATAATTTTATGCTAATATTGATGAATCTTTCAATATTATTTTCTCACTACAAAAATAAATACAAACAAATAATAAATTGACTTGACAAAAAATAAAAATTAATGATATGAACTGAAAATTATTATTATTATCTGTTTTTATTTAAGTACTTCTTTTAAAAAATATTAAATTACCAATAAGGAATTGAACTATTTTTATTTTTTTAGAATTTTAGAATTTTTATTTAAACGCATAGGCGTTTTGGTTTAAACTTTTTTTGGCTCCAGCTCAATTTAGATCATGTTTGGTAAAAAAATTATAGATTATAATAAGTGAATCTTAAGAAAATGTATATATAAAAAATAGATAAAATTGTATATCTTACAAAATGTGTAATTAAAAATGATGTTTAAATAACTTATAAATATTTATAAGCACTAACGACATACTCTTAGCAAGCTCGCCAACCACTCGGGCAGTTTGACCAAAAAATAGTCATCAAAAGCTTAGGGTATGCTTCTTCATGCGTTTGAGTTTTGTGTTTTGAGTTTTGAATTGCGTTTTGTGTTTTATGTTTTGAGTGTTTGTTTTGAGATTTTGAAAATGCGTTCTGTTTGAAATTTTTGAAAATTATTTCTGAAAACAGAAAACTCGAAAACGCGTTTACTTGAATTTTTTTAGAAATTTGGATTTGGAATTAAAAACAATTTAAACATAATTAAAAACAATTAACTATGGAATTAAAAACATTTACAAACAATTAAAAACATTTAATTATGGAATTCAAAATATTTAAAAACAATTAAAAACATTTACAAACAATTAAAAACATTTAATTATGGAATTAAAAACATTTACAAACAATTAAAAACATTTAATTATGGAATTCAAAATATTTAAAAACAATTAAAAACATATAAAAACAATTTAAAACAATTTAAACTTGGAATTAAAAACATTTAAACAAAATTAAAAACATTTAAAAACAATTAAACCATTTAATTATGGAATTAAAAATATTTAAAAACCATTAAAAAGAATTAAAAACATTTAATTATTTAGAATTAAAAACATTTATTAATTACAAACATTTAATAAAAATTAAAAACATTTATAGAATTAAAAACATTTATTAATTACAAACATTTAAAAAGATTGGAAAGGGAAAGGGGAATTGAACCCCTAACCTTTGCTTTGAAAATGGTGTACTTGGCCACTTGGACTGGGAACCGCAATTGTTAAAAAAACGCGGACAATTATTAAATCATAACTCACCGGCATAAAATGAAAAAAAAAATGCCGTGCCCAAGAATCGATCCCTTGACCTCCATGGCCAAAATGCCCAAAACGCGCGTTTTGGGCCATTTTGGCCAAATCCGAAATTTGTACATAAAACGCCCAAAACAATGAAATACCGTTTTGCGTTTTCTTTTTTGTAATTTTGTTTGGTGTTTTAGAAAATGCATTTTCAAAAATGAAGAAGAGAACGTATTTTCATTATTTTCAAAAACTAAAAATAGAAAATGGCCCCAAAACACCAAAGAGAACGCACCCTTAATTTTCTTTTTAAGTAACTTGTGCACATTATTCTGTCTAAATATTTCCAATATAAAATCAAACTTGATGTGAGTCGGAGGGTTATTCTGTGTTGTGACTAGCAAACTCGAGCTGTCACTCAAACAGCAACAATTTCTGAGAAGTTAGATCATTACGTAGGGGTACAATCATTATTTTATAATAAATCTTCAAAAAATTTATCTAAAATTTCGTTCTTCAGAAACTTATTATCATTAATTAAAACACTACACCATTATTACAAGCATACTATATCTAGCATTCAACTTGAATGAAGAAACAAAGAAGTTTTGTATCTTAAGGGCATGTTTGGTACTGTAGCCTCCACAATAAGAACACTCATGTGATTTTCTTCTTTAATCCCGGTTCTATCCAATTCAACATACTAAACATACGCCGCTTCACCCGTGTAGTTCAAAATTGTCCATTCCTAAAGTACAAGGAAAAGGGATTACACGTGTGAGTTTTAGACATAACATATAAATATGATATCACATATACAATATTACATTTGATTAATGAGTTAAAGGGTCGATAAGACTTTTTTTTGCGTGAGACCATTGATATGTGACATGATAAGCTAAAACGATCTTATCTGATTTGAACAAGTGTGATCCAACGACTGAGATATATCTATACAAAAAGATATGGCCATGTCTAAAAAGGTAGAAAGCATATAACCAGACCGTGTCCATTTGGTCTGGGCTCAAAAACAATCCAGAAATATACTATTTTCTCATTTTTCTCCCCTCCAAACTGAAATAAAGTTCTTTATATTTCATTGTCCAAGTTTTAATCTCATCAAGGCTTAAGACATAACGTCTCTCATTACTTGATTACATTTATCATCCTTGACTTGTCTTTTCATGTTCTGTGTTCTGTTTGTTTTACCCCACATGATCTAATAATAATCTCTTATAAGTCTCATATAAATATATCAGTCACTATAATCCACACTATATCAGCATTCAGATTCTCTATCCATCTCATCCAGTCACAGAACAAAATGCACTTCTAAAAACAAATTCAGCCGAGCCTGGGGACAAGTAATTCTTAATAATCCTAGCCAGTGCAAAACAGATCACAATGCAAACTAACACATAAGATCATGCCATAGATCAGTATCAGGGCATTTTCTCTGACAATATTTCAAGATGATACGAGTAGGGGTGGGAGTGGGTCGGTTTTGGATCCAACCCGACCCGAACCGATTTAAAATTGGTTTGGAGAAACCCAAACTGAAAAAAAAAATCTGAAAATGGGCCCGAAACCGACCCGAACCGGTTAAAGACATTAAAAAAAAAAATAAATAAAATAAAATTTTTTTTTTTTTTTTTAAAAAACCGAGTCGGTTTCGGTTGGGTTTTGTTGGGTAAAACCCAACCCGAAACCGACCGACCCCGACCGACCGGCCCAAAAACCGGTCGGTTCAATTTTTTTGCCCAGCCCTAGATACGAGGGATCACATGTATTAATATAACTACTACTATGAAATGGACATAAGATGAATAAGAAGTGTTTCATGTTGACCCGGTACCTAAGCACGCATGTGAATCACAATCTAATGGGTTTTCTTTCCAGTAATTTTGTATCATAGAAAAGAAATCCAAGATGCAAATAACTATTTTTCTTGTATCTACAATCCTGATTAGTCTGCTTCTAGAAAACTTCAACATTCATCACTTACAAAGGAAATCAATAAAAATGATTCAAATGCAATATTAATGGATAAAATGTTACTCTACAACAAGGTTTAAGTTGTACATAAACCAGGGGTGTGCGAAAAGCAGAAAGAAAGCAGAGTCGACTACTACTTAATTCTGATACTTCATACTACGTAGAAACCAAAGACGTACATCATAGAGTTATAGTGATAAAAGTTGCTTGGAGCAATCATTCTATTAACTCTTACTAGAAGAGAAGCGGTCTCACAAAAATTGCACTCTGTAAATTCTCACGGAAACACGGAAGAATTCTTTATCAACCATTAATCCCATTGCACAAGAACTCCTATGCACAAAAACTGAATTCCATTGCCGCTACAAAGGCAGTATTAAATGTAGACAAGTAAATTCATTTCAATCTAAGCACTGGAAAGAGCTGTTTTGAATCTTTTGGCTGATACCTTAATTAGCATGTGTGCTAGTAGGTTCTATACATAGTGATGGATCTTGTTGGTCAAACTCTCTACGTTGAATATATCTTGATAGCACTAAATTCATTACCTTGTTACGGAAGACTAAGTGTGTGCCTGGGAGGGCTTTTGGGGAGCCCAAGAGCTCTACTTGAAGGCCAAAAGCACTTTGTTTAAAAATATAGTTGTTTGGCTGTGGTCAAAGAAGTGCTTATTGACCAAAGAAAAAGCTTTTTTAAACTGTTTTAATTTGGAGCTTCTCTGAAAAAGCACTTCTACTGGAAGTTAAAATAGAACTTTTATATTACAATTTATCCTTAATATTTTAATGAATTATCAAATACGTCCAAATTAAATCCAACACATTAATATATCCAAAAAAATAACTTTTTAAATATACAATTCAACCTACAAAACCATACTAAAATTCCACCGAGTACAATAACATTTGCTGTTTCGGACCTCACGCCATTCACTGATATGTATATGAAAAATTTACTATTCTAATGTTCATGAGTTTGCAATTTTCTCTCTTTTCATCCCATAAAGTTGCATAAATTGTTTTTTAATGTTTCATGAATTGTCTCATTTTTTGTCTCTATTCGTCCAATTTTGTCTATTTTGGGTCTCTATTCTTCCAATTAATGTTTACATGTTTCATGAATTTTTTTTTAATATTTAATGTATTTTAACAGTAATGGGTTTACAATTTTAAAATTTTTCCAAAACCTGCAGATACATGAGTTCTAATGTTACATGAACTGTTTAATTATTCTTGAAAATTCCTTGCTTTGCTTCAGTATTATGGGTCTGTTGTTTAATCATGAATTGTTGTAATAGGAAAGGAATTATTCAGGATTATTATATTTAATTTGAAAGTTTCACATGATTAATCCCCTAATTTTCTAATACAAAAGCATTTTTATAGTTATGCTGCCAAACATTCAATTTAATAGCACTTTTTGGATTAACAGTCAACCATTTCTTTTTGAAAATGCTTTAATGACTTACAATAGTTGTCCCAAACAGACCCTAATCCAATCAAGACAGAGAGAAAGGGAGTAACCTTCCACACATTACTAGATTGCTTAAATTACAATCATATTCACATGTTCCTCGTGGGATTGAGCAACCACTGAGTTCACATTATCTTAGTGTATTCTTGTTATTTACATAGAAAAGCAGCCACAATCATACATGATTGAGCATTATGAGTCGGTATCTTTCATCCCATTGTAGAGCATCCAATACCACAAACAATCCATCAGCCTGTGACTCAAATATATATACAATATTGGTGAACTAATAGGAAAAATGAATGGAGACAAAATCATAGTTCAATATGATTCCACTGTTAAAAAAGACAAATATTCCAAGTTTATAGCAAGACTGTATATATGGTACATTATTGCAATGTAATGAACATCAAAAGCATCCACCTACTTGACACAATTTAACCTTAGTGCAACTACAAGTCAAACACAAGCATGTACAGAAGAGTCGAAAAAAACCTGGATGACGTCCTGCAATAACTCCATGTGAGGAATGAGCAACTCTAAACTCAACACACTTTTCTCCAATTGCCATCAAACCAAAACCCACTCATCTCAAACAAGTCAATGCTGCGACCATTGGATACTTTTAATGTCAATCCCTTCCTTCACCATCTCATAAAGCGGGCTCATTTCCCTTAACTTCTCAACCTGCTTAACTGTCAATTCCACTGCTCGATCAATCTCCCCCTCGGTGGTGAACCTCCCTATTCCATACCTAATCGAGGTATGTGCCATGTCCTCATCTACTCCCAAAGCCCTCAACACATATGATGGCTCCAAACTCGCACTCGTGCATGCACTCCCGCTCGACACTGCCACCTCCTTCAACCCCATCAACAAGCTCTCTCCTTCGACATATGCAAACGACAAGTTCAAATTCCCGGCATACCGCCTCTCTGTGCTTCCATTCACTACTACCCCATCAATTTTCTCCCTAATCCCATTCATCAACCGCTCCTGTAAAGCCTTAATTCTCTTATCATCATACTCCATCTCCTTCATCGCCAGCTCACATGCAGCCCCAAACCCAACAACCAAAGGTGTAGGAACTGTACCGCTCCTTATCCCCCTCTCTTGTCCACCCCCATTCATTTGGGGCTCCACCCGAATCCTCGGCCTCCGCCTCATGTACAAAGCCCCAATTCCCTTCGGCCCATAAATCTTATGCCCACTCAGTGACATCAAACTTATATTCATTTTATCCACATCAATCGGAATCTTCCCCAGAGCTTGAGCAGCATCAGTATGCAAAGGAACGTTAAACTCCTTACAGATTTTCCCAATTTCCTCCATAGGCTGAATCACACCGATCTCATTATTCACCATCATTGCCGAAATCAAACCCGTATCAGGCCGAATCGACTCCCGGAGCTTTTCCAGGTCGACAAGCCCGTCAGGATTCACCGGCAGATAAGTCACATCAAACCCCTCCTGCTGCAAATGTCGGCAGGAATCCAACACACATTTATGCTCAGTCTGGGTAGTTATGACATGACGCTTTTTATCCTTATAAAAGTGCATAACGCCCTTAGTCGAGATATTATTCGACTCAGTAGCGCCGGAGGTAAATATAATTTCCTTCGGAGAGGCGTTAATGAGGGCTGCGACTTGAGCCCGGCCCGATTCCACGGCATTCTCGGATTCCCACCCATAGAGGTGGGTCCGCGAATGGGGATTGCCGTATCTGGAGAGGTAATACGGAAGCATGGCGTCAAGGACCCTGGGGTCCACTGGAGAAGTGGCCTGCATGTCCAGATAGAGTGGCCGACCGGAGATTTTGACCCCTTTCATTGTTACTCCATTTGAGTCCTCTTCGAGGGGATCGATTGCGGCGGCGGCAGAGGTGGAGAGAGAGTGGCGGTGGATGAGGGTAGTGCCAGCGGCGGGTTTGCGGAAAGAGCGGAGGAGGGCGGTCGCTAGATGCTTCGAGGCCATGATGGCGGTGGTGAGGTTTTCTCGATTAGGTAAATTTGCGTTTGGGTTGTGTTCTGTAGTAGGGAGTTGTGTACGTGCCTTGTTTGTACTTCGTACATTGCCTATGGTAGAAATTACACTAGTACACCTTTAATCAGTACAATCCGACCGTTTAATCTTTTCTCAAATAAAAAATTTGACAATAAAAATAATATCAAAAAAATTCAAAAAAAGAAAAAAGAACAAAGAAATATCTACTGCAATAATCAAAACAAAAACAAAAAAAAAAAAAAAGAAACTCAATTTATAGTTTTAAGACGATGAATTAATGTAGTGAGTAGAGTTTGAAAATGACCATTTAAAAAAAAAATTGAGGAAGAGTTTCGTTTGAAGGGAGAAATTGAAGACGTTGTGATATACGAACATTTAAATTTCTTTTTTCTCAGAAAAAAAAAACTCATATATGGTCATGATAATTAGAAAATTGTATTTGTGGTCCCTAATATATTACCTTAATAGCAAGTTAGTACACAACTTTTAGAAGGAAGTAACTTTCATTATAATTACATAATCAGTCGTCAAAAACAAAAACCCTCCAAATACGTTGCACGTTTAATTTTATGAAGCTAGTTTTTCCTTTCCAACTTGAACATTCAAAAATTTGAAGCAAGGTAAAGTTAAATGATGATAAAAGTGACGTAAATTGAGTGACTGACTTTACTTACGGTATGTCGGCATTCAAAGATGAAATGTTCGTGATTAAATTTTTTGAAGGTTTGTAGAGGATAGAACTGAAAAGGGAAAACTTGCTCTGTTTCCTAAGACAAAAACACACTTCCTGGCCTTGACCTATATAATAAACAGTAAATATTCATCGGTTCTTTTTTTTTTTTTGGAACTTCAAATAGGAAAATATTATTAACGATAATCACTCAAATAAACGATGAAATAAGAAACAGAGCACAGCCAACCCAATCAAATTCGTTCAAAGAATTAATAACAAAGAGATAAAATAGTCGGCTACTCTATTCCCATCTCTAGGAAGAAAGCAAAGAGAATCACATTGTACCTAGTCTAGAGGTGCTACAATATCTAACAAAATTGAACCATTAGGAGGCAAGATCAAAATTGGATTGTACACTATGGACAACCTTGAGGCATCACACTCAACCATGTCCACACGAAGAGATAGCTCCCGTGTGAAAAGAAGCCCCGCCCATAATGCAACTACTTCAGCATCCTCTCGGGATAAATAGCCCAATAGTCGAGAGGTGATTGCTGCCACGACATAGCCATGTTCGTCATGAATCACCACACTGTGTATTCATATTGTTCTTAAAATAGATTCGCCTCTTCATTGTAGGTGCTTAGCACAAAGCTTCTACTTCGTCAAACTGAATTTGTGTTTGAATAGAATCACCAAGTATTGGAAGAACAAAGAAATATAAGGTACAAAGTACTAAAGAAGAAGGAAATGTGTTTGTCTGATTATGGAAAATTGGACCTGTTAACAAAGGCAGTTTCAGGTGTTACAG
The DNA here is from genome assembly GCA_023638005.1 of Forsythia suspensa. Lineage (NCBI taxonomy): Eukaryota > Viridiplantae > Streptophyta > Magnoliopsida > Lamiales > Oleaceae > Forsythia > Forsythia suspensa. The sequence continues at coordinate 50,440,694 of CM042673.1, forward strand.
AATTAACACTATTTATTCCAGTAATTAAACGTGGACCCTACTAAGGGACCAATTTCGTTTCGACATTCGCGTACGCTAGTCGTGCTCGCACATGAATTCATGGTCCGAAGTGTTAATCGATCTGTGATTTGTGTTCAATTGCCCAAAGTGTTAATCGGTCCATGATTTGCACAGAGAATGTCCATGCTACACTAAATTATATCTTTCAAAAGTGTGGCCATATATATATATATATAAATGATCTCCTAAACACCGGTGCTTAGCTTATGCTAATTTAATGTATATTTCATTTATACATTGATAGGATCCACCATTATCCATTAAATAGACATGTCATGTCTTCGGTGCTTAGGAAATCATTCACACACACACACACACACACTAGAAAAAGTTGTCATTTTTCCAATGTAGGATAAGTCACTTACCTTTCTATCCAACTATTTTTCTAACTTCACTTTGAGTTTCACTTTCTCATTTACCCAAGCTTCATTTTGGATAAGTAAATATATGAATTCGATGTTCACAGAGAAGAGAACATGAATCTATTTTTATTTTCCACAATGAATAAACAGGTCCCACACAAAATTATGCCCAAACATGGTATAAAGTTTTAATTTTTTTACAACACACCACACAATGATCATCTTGAATTTTCTACAAGCTTCCCACATAGCAGTAGATTTATATACTAGATTTAGTGTGAGACAGTCAACCTCGTCTAGCCTTTACAAATGGTAGCATCACTGCATCATTGTTGACCGACTGATGGCCTTAGGAACATTACCATGATGAGCACAATTTTGCTCTCTCCAAATGAACCAGGCCATGCAGCAGACGCCATTACAAAAATCAGCGGTGTTAATCTTGAAAAGTTGTATAAACAAATCCACCCTAGACCTGCCAATGTGAGGTTTGATAAGTGCATTTTGTGCACTTATTTAAACCTTTAAACTAAGCTTTTATTCTGTTATTTTATTAATTTTCTACTTAATTTATTATATTTTTCTTTCTATTTCAGTTTTGGACCTGTTTAATAGCAAGTGGAGAAGAATTGATGAAAAGAGCAATAAATTGGAAGATATTTTAGAAGTATGAGGATCAAATTATACTCAATTAGAACTTGAAATACCATTTTGGAGGCTATTGGAAGGTTTGAGGACTAAAATGATCAAAATCTAAAGTTGGAAGACCAAATGCACAGATTTGAAGATCTTAAGTTGGGCGACCGCCCATCACCTAAAAACAAAATCAGAGAAGAAATCGGTATAACTGGGTGATCGCACAGTGTAACTTTTGGTCACATAATTTTTGTTTCTTTTTGTGTTCGACTCCAGTTAGGAAACCTTTTGAGATGCGATTTTAATGATTTTTTGGAATCCTTTTGGGCACTATTATGAAACTATATATATGAGTTCTTAACTCATAATTTGATAACAAATTTGGAACCAATTTAGAGCCGATTTGGAGCGAATTTGGAGAGAAAAACAAGAGACGAAACAAGAAATGAAGACCAAGATTTATTCTTTCAAGAATTCAACAAAGATCAAGATCAAGATTTCATCTTTTGAGATTTCTTCATATCCAGATGATGACTTATATATATTCTTCATATATTTTTTTTCTTCTTCTTAGTATGTTAGGCTAAATTATTTTAGTGCTAGGATCATAATGAAACTTGTATCATGAACATTTAATTATTTGAACCGAGTTTTTTATATTCAAGCATGTTTTTAATTTTGAATAATTGATATTGCTTTCTTCTTCTCTATAATTATATGCACAATAGTTATATGAGTTTTGTGGCTTATTTTACCATCGAGAGATTGAAAATATATTAAACATATTATCAATTGTCGTAGAGTTTGATAGGGGATAGAGATATACCGCTATGTTTTTTGTGGTCTATAAGTATTCACAATTTTTAATGTGTTTTTATATGTTCGCATCCGTCATAGAGATATAGTCGGGTCACATATATGGATATGTTTAATTATACTCGAGAGAGATTGTTAAACAAATTAGGAATATCAGTTCGAGTTAAAGGAGATTGGTATAAGTGGATCCTAGTACATTTTTCTTTTCCAAATTTAAAGTAATTTTTCATAAATTTAATCTCTTAATTATTTGAGTTATAATTATTTAATTATTTTGATTCACAGTTTAGTTATTTTAAGAAATCCAAATTCTAAAGTAATTTGATTCGGTTAAGGTTATTATAATTGTAATTAAACTATCTAAATCCATGTGGGTACGATACTTGAACTCAAAATCAACTTTATTACTTTTTCGATCCATACACTTGCGGTACAAAATAGATCATTAACAAGTTTTTTACACGGTTGCCGGGGATTTAGTTTTAGTCCTTTTTCAATTATTTTATCACTATTTCGAACATTATTGTTTTATTATTATTTTTAGTTTATTTTAGTGTTTTTTATTTTTCAAATTTTCAATTATTTAATTATATAATTTAATTATTTTTTAATTTATTTTAGTATTTGAATTATTTATTTTCAGGCAAAGAGATGCAAGAAAGACATACCAAAAAGACCAAAAATAGCAAGATACAATGAATAACATCGAAATTGTTCAGGCAGGATGGGAATTAATGAAGATAATATGCTATTTGGAGACTTTACGACTCAACAGATCATCCAGAGCCAATCTAGTATTGATGAGGACAACATGCTTTATGGAGATTTCATTGCAATGCAGCTAGTTAATATAGTGAGATATGATGTAACTTTTGGAATTGATGAGGACAACATGCTTTATGGAGATTTCATCGCAATGCACTAGGCTAGTATAGTGAGATATGATCCAACTTTTGAGATTGATGAGGACAACATGCTCTATGGAGATTTCATCGCAATGCACTAGGCTAATATAGCAAGCTATGATGCAACTTCTGAAATTGATGAGGATGTCTTAATCTTGGGAGATATATGGAAATTACTGGTCACACAAAATTTTTGTCCCTACACCTACACCTTTCCAATCGACACTGAAGCCAACCTAATAGAACACATGCCAAGCATTACAAAAAGGAGTGGAGATAAACTATTCGAGATTTTGGATAATAAACATGTCATCCAACCCCAGGAAGCACCAATTAAAGAAAAAGATTATGTGGAGAAAGACAAGATGATCCTAAATGGGAAAAATAAAAAAGTGACATTTAATTGTATTGCACTTATCAAGCAATTCTCCGACTCTTCTCTTTTTTCTAAAATTGATTTTGTAATCAAGATCGATGAGAAGGTTGAAGTTTTCGTAGTTGTGTTCGAGCAAAGTGCTAAACTTCAATCATATTTTTATGAGGAGCGTAAATTCAAATTTTTGAGGATAAACGAAAAATAGTGCAAAGTCAATAGATGCAAGTATATCAAGTCCTCCAAAGTACTATTTCAAGTGCTGTAAAATGATTGTTACAAAGTCAAGCTAACAACTTTAAACAAGTGTTTAATGAGAGACAACTCATTCTTATATCCTTATTTATTAATTTAGGTTAAATAATGCATTAATTTTATTTCATTTATAGTTAATTACACTTATAAAGCCTCACCATGTCAACCGCGGGATGTCTCACTTTGTGAGCTGCGTGGATAATATCTATGACATCATCTTTTGAATAAGAGTCCTAGCACAACATTTGAGTCCACTTCATCCGGACCTTCAACCAGCCAGATCCATCTTATCCACGTCTACCTCCGGAGAGTAATTGATCTCTTCTCTCCTTTATTTGCTTAATTTTTGCTATTACATTAGAGACAATGTAATGTTTTAGTTTGGGGGTGAAATAAGTATCAGGATACTTATTTGATAAATTTTGAATCTTCTTACTATTTGGTATGAATAACCGAAATAGTAAAAAAAAATTATTATTGAAAGGCTTGCTGCCAATGATGGTAGTATTTGTTAGAAGTTGAGTACAGTTTTAGTTAGAATATTGGACAACACCTTAACTTATATTTTTACTTGAATACTTATTCATATTAGACTAAATTAATGAAGCAAAGAGCCACTATTGACTTATCACTTATATAAGGACATGACTTGAGTGTATGCAGTTATGTGTTGATATTATTGACCTAGAATTATTGTGAAAAATTTCGTTCCTAAATCCTTAGGCAAGTAACCAAACTGTTTGAGAACAGTTTGTGGGTGTTAAAGTTAGTAAATGTGTTGTAGAATTTTGATAGTTTAGGTTTTCTAGGTCCCATATTTGGTTGAATAGGTTGTAGTCAAGAAATATAAATCGGGCAATACTCACCTGAAAATAAAATAAAATGTCTGACTCCAGCAATTAAGCCTGTTAAGGTATTTTAAAACCTGGTGCCCTATGGTCATTTGACTTGGGAGTCATCGGCTCAAAGCTCTCTACATGAGTCACTAAAAAAATTTACATCTTCACTTCTCTTATAGCCTGTGGGACTCGAGCAATTAAGTTTGTTATGGTATTTTAAAATCTGATGCCTTATAGTTATCTGACTTGGGAGTCATCGGCCCAAAGCTTGCTACATGAGTCACATAGAAGCTTACGTGAGAGAAGTATTGCACACAGAATGTAAGACAGTTTATATTAGTTAAATGAAATAAAAAGAGTTAAATGTTAGGACCTCAGAAACTGGAGATGAAAATTTAGAAATCGCTCACCATCTTAGTTTTAGGAATACAAGCTTCTAATTTTTACTACTTTATTTGAAAAAAGCATAGTATTGATAAATAGGAACCAAATTCACTAGAACACCACGAAATTGGAGAGAAAAGCAATAAAAGTGTGATATTTTACGAGATGTGTAATGAATAAATGACTATAAAGGGTTCGAGATTATAAAAATATCAACAACACAATATTGGTCGTAGTCTAATATAGGTAATAAGATCAATATCTGGTTATTCACACACTCACAAAAGGTCGAGCATCGGATAAGTAAAAATTTATTGGGTTAATTTCACCAACGGTCACTGAAGTTACCTTAAAATTACAAAATGGTCACTGAAGTTCAAAAGTTTCAGTGTCAGTCACTGAAGTTAGAAATCCTTTCACTAATGGTCATTTCATTAAATTTGTAATTTAAAATGGTGACGTGGCATAATGATGTGACATTTATTTATTGCATGGTAGTCCATGTACTTTATATAATATTCACTTTAGTCCTTATATTTCAATTAAGTCCTTCAAAAATTACATCTTAAGTCTTTAATCTTTTATATCTTTACACTTTGGTCCTCAAATTTTCAATTATCTTTCAGTTAAGTCCTTTAAAAATTGCATCTTAGGTCTTTCAACTTTTACATCTTTACACTTTGGTCCTCAAATTTTTAATTATCTTTTAGTTAAGTCCTCTAAAAAATTACATCTTAGATCCTTCAACTTTATACATCTTGAAACTTTGGTTTCCCAAATTTTTAATTTTAGTGACCAAAATAAGTACAATTTTAGTGGTCAAAATAAGTGTACTTTCAATTAAATTATTGACTTTAAACTCGGATTTTTCACCTAATCGAACAAAATAATATAATTAAATAATAAACTATTTAGTTGTCAAAATAAGTGTAAAATTCGCACTTATCATTTAGAGTTGACCACTAAAAGTAGATATTTTAGTGGTCAGACCCGTCCCTATTATATTATTTTGTTTGTTTATGTAAAAATTCGAGTGTAAAATCAAAGATTTAATTAAAAATGCACTTATTTTGACCACTAAAATTACAATTATTTTGACCACAAAATTAAGGATTTGGGGTACAAAATTTTGAAGATGTGTAAAGTTGAAAGACCTAAGATGCAATTTTAGAGGACTTAACTGAAAGATAATTGAAAATTTAGGGACCAAAGTGTAAATATATAAAAAGATGAATGACCTAAGATGTAATTTTTGGAGAACTTATATGAAAGAAAATTGAAAATTTGGAGACTAAAGTGTAAAGATGTAAAAAGTTGAAGGACCTAAGATGCAATTTTTGGAGGACTTAACTGAAAGATAATTAAAAATTTTGGGGGCCAAAGTGTAAAGATGTAAAAGATTAAGGACCTAAGATATAATTTTTGAAGGACTTAACTGAAAGATAATTGAAAATTTAGAGACCAAAGTGTAAAGATATAAAAGATTAAGGACTTAATATGCAATTTTTGAAGAACTTAATTGAAATATAGGGACTAAAGTAAATATTATATAAAGTACATGAACTACTATGCAATCAATAAATACAACATCATCATGCCACATCACCATTTTAAATTTGAAATTTAATGAAGTGACCATTAGTGAAGGATTTCTAACTTCAGTGACTACCACTGAAACTTTTGAACTTCAATGACCATTTTGTAATTTAAAGGTAATTTCAGTGACCGTTGGTGAAATTAACCCAAAATTTATCTGTAGTGTTGTTTAATATTTTTCTAAATGTGTTGCTTTATATTCGATCATGAGGCATATGGTAAAAATTTAACATTGACTCTATTTTTGGTAATTCTCTTAATTTAGTTTAAATTTGTATTTTTATTTTATTTTTGTTTGTGGATGAACAAAGATTTAGTTGGGGGTGTTTAATAAGTGTATTTTGAGCTCTTATTTGGACCTTTAAACTAAGCTTTTATTATATTATTTTATTAATTTTCTACATATTTTATTATATATTTATTTCTATTTCAGTTTTGGACCTGTTTAATAAGCAATTGCAGAAGAATGGATGAAAAGAGCAATAAATTGGAAGATATTTCGGAAGTATGAAGATTAAATTATACTCAATTGGAACTTGAAGGACCATTTTGGAGGCTAGTGGAAGGTTTGAGAACTAAAATGATCAAAATCTAAAGTTGGAAGACCAAAGGCACAGATTCAAAGATCTTAAGCTGGGCGACCGCCCAGCACCTGTAAACAAAAGCAGAGAAGAAATCAGTATGACTAGGTGATCGCCCGATAATGCATTGGACGACCGCCAAGTGTAACTTTTGGCCAGAATTTTTGTTTCTTTTTTGTGTTCGACTCCAATTAGGGAACCTGTAATGAGTACGTGATAAATTAACTCTGTTAACCCACATTCATGTGACATGTCAACCTACTGCTGTTATGTTAAGTAACCGACATTTGTTAAATCATCACATCAACCTCAGTTGACACAACAAAAATAATACAAATGTACAAACATATAGAACTTACAAATGTACAGATTTTATAAGAATAATCCTACCCTATGGATCATAATTTAGTGTATACAAGTTAGCTGTTAGCTTTTTCTGCCACATGGACATGTAATCATTTTGTACAAACATCGACGACTATCCAATGCTTAGGAATTCTATGAATTTAACTATGAATAAACCGCAACCATCCCTGCAATCAAATAATTAAGTCTATCGGTTAATTTGTACATTTCTTATCAGTTGGAAAAACTATTCATCCAACAAAAAGTAACTTACGAAACTTTTTGTTTAACTGTGTTGTCAACCCTCTACATTCGTATCGTGTCCCAAACTGCAATATTCACTGACTTTGGAAGAACATGGATGAAATAAACATACGGACTCTAAATACTTCTCAATCTGACCTTGTGTAAGGTAACTCTTGTCAGAGTCATAAACATATACCGTACATTCAGAAAAATTAACCTCCACTGCAAACTAGTGTGCATTTGCGAACACCGGAATGTATAGATGTGTACAACCCTCCCATGGTTAACCTAACAATTGCGACTTCCCATGGACATAGTCGAAAAGGTAATCTGCACACGAGAAAATGTTCTGGAACTGAGTCTTTCATCATCTATGCAACATATTGCATGCTCTTGAATGTGAAATCCACAATGACTTTTCAATTTCCAAATGATTTTGGGTATATGGCTGCCCAATATCGTGGTAGGTACATCGCGCAGGTCAACATGCTACAACATCGAAAATGAAACATAAATACCAACATATATCATATCACAGTACTAAAACTAAATTTTGCTTACATTGTCTGCGTGAGCTACTTGTCGTCCGTCAATAGGTCGTTAAACTATTCTTTGGCGGTCTGTGATTCGAAGACTTCCCAATTCATAAGCGACGATAAATAAATAGCGTTAAGAACTAATATCCAGAAAATATAGTGTTAGCAATGAATGTATAAATAATTTACTCATTTCCAAGTTTAGAGTACCACTTAAAGAACTCTGTTTCCTTTGACGAATCGACCTTTTGGAATAGATCGATTTTCGACCCCTCAATGAATGTTCTTCTCTTCACTCTAGCCGTGAATGGAGAACTCAAGTAGGTTGAGGGTACTCTCAACCTCTTTGCCACCACCTCCGTATGCTCAACCATCCCCTCGTCTTTCCTCTTCCTACGTGTAAAGAAGACAGCCGACACGACCTATGTTACCACCTCCTCCGTCACTTCTTTTGTCTCTACCTCCGGCTGCCCACCCGTCTCCACCTCCATCACCACCCCTTCCATCACTCTCTTCATCTCCACATCTGGCTGCCTACTCATCTCCATCTCGGTCACCACCCTCTTCGTCACTCACTCTGTCTCCACCTCTGGCTGTCTACCCGTCACCATCTACATCCTCAGCCCATCCGTCAACCACTCGGTCTCCATCTCCGGTTGCCTACCCGTCTCTATTTGTCTCTACTTTCGACTTCGGTTGCCCCTCTGTCTCCACTTTCAGTTGATCATCCACCTCTATATCCGTCCCAACCTCAATCTCTACCTCAGGCTAGTCCCTCGTCTCCATCTCTGTCTCCACATCCAGGTCCCTCACCCTTTTAGTCACAATTGAACCCTATCTGAAATCGTCTCCGAGGTCATATCCATGTGACAACATGGTCTTACTCACTCAATGACTTCATCTACGTTTTTGTTCAACAATCCAACCTTCTTGTTTATACGTCTTACCTCGGCCATCAACTAAGAAGTAATTCATTGCTCCATCAAAGTTAGTTGCTTGTTCAAACATTCAAATAAATCATCGGAGATGTTTGAACCCGAATGTACTAGAGGTGACTGATGTACGATGGAGATGGAGTAGGAGAATGGCGATGCGATGTCCCACGATGAGTCAGTCTAGGTGATTGCCACATTATGGATCGGTGGAAGAAAAGGTCGATGTGGTGTAAGTGACCGCCGTACAATAGACGACTGTCCCTACATAATAAGAACATACACAATTAGATAATTTTCACACCAAGTATCATAACAGAATAGAACTATAAATATGCATACCTCTTCCCCAACAAAATAGGCATCAATGATTGGATGTGGTATCCTAGGAGGAATGTGCAATCCTTGAATGTACGCAATCTCCACCTTTTCAGGTGTAGGAGTAAAAATTGTATCGACCTCAAGCTGACATATTGAGCTTTTACGTTAATTCGAAACCCTATCAATTTCATCTCATTCAATATGAATAAAGAGTTCAAGACCACATATATAATCACCTAAGGATTGTCAATTATAGCTGCAACATCCCTTGCATTATGAATGTTCGTTGCCTGCCATTTTAACATCTTCGGGGCCCTCGTCCACTGCTTTCTTATAGCCCATTTATCTGTCAAGTCCAGTATAGCCTCATAAGCCCATACTTACAAATTTAGTATCATTACATATACAGTATTACTAAAATACTACAAATTATAAGTTTCACTACTTACATGTATGGCCAATGGAAATCTGTATACATCGTATTTGCGATCGGACTTTGAACCCTTCATCGTATGCAGTTTCTTAAATGCATGCACTACATCCAGAAAACTCCTCCGACCCCATGGATATGTGTTAAATACCTCTACATCATCGACTACATCCAAGCTAAGGACATCGATGTTGATCTTATGATGTTTGCATCTCAACACGGTCTCCAAGATGTATACCAACCCAAGTTTATACATATCATCTATCATAGTGCATGCATCAAATGCAAATTTTAGTTCAACAGATGTAACTGTGGTCTTACCACAGAAATATTTATTCAATAGTCTTTTGGACCGATAAATATTTGGTCTGGTTTCTTATTCATTACCAGCATTCAGACTAGGGACAATAATAAACTCCAACAAGGTGAACTTGGCCACCTTCTCATCTCCTAATTGAAACTATAGTTCCTTTGCATTTTTTGACTTCACCAGCTGAAAGCAATAAATTGTCAATTATTTGGCTGGAAACTGCATGTGGCTTACCTGATGAAATTTCCATAAACATAATCGACACAATTCTTCTTTGTGGTAGTCATCAAGAGCATCCTCAACCCTCTTGATGTGTGTAATGTTACAATTGGCAGTGTCCTTCCCTAGGATGTCACATAATCTACGATTGAGTACATACTCCATCCTGCAATAGAATTTACATTTAATAACTTAAATAATAAAATAAAATACATGTTTGTTAACTGATATATTTATGCTTGGTAACTATTAACAAACCAACGCTAGGTTAACCTTACAAAGTGTCATGTTAACAGACACTAATATTCGATTAACCTAACAAATTGTTCCATTAACATGCAACATATGTTCTGTTAACGGAACAAGTTGGTAGGTTAACTAAACCTTAGTGCGTGTTAACAAGAAACTTTGTTAGGTTAACCTAGCGTTTCTCTGTTATCAGAACAAATGTTGTTATAAAACTAAATGAAATCCTAATAGGCGTTAGTTCGGTTACGGTTCTCTAACAACTTCATTCTTCATTTCAATTAGTACATTGCTTCATTTACAATCAGTTCTGCCCTTTATACATAGTTTCAACATGTCCCAACAAATTTTCAAGATTTTTAAAAGAATTTCAGACAACATTATCAAAAGAAGATCAAGTAAATGCAAAAAATTTGAAGTTTGCTGAAACTCTTACTCGAAAAATGTGGACTTCTAGCCTTCTTCTTGGTTATGAATATGGTTGAAGAAGAAACCATAAATTTCAAGTTTGTAGTTATTGAATGGGCAAGTTATGCAACATTATACTTCACACTTTTCACCAATTTTTTGCAATTGTTTTGGGAGTTTTTACGTTTAACATCGTTTCACAATGATGAGGATATTTTGGACAATTTAAAAAAATTCATTAAATTTTTTTTTAAGGTTTAAGTGGTCAAATGCCATTTAGAAAAAATGGTCAGGTTACCCCACCATTTAGCAATATTCCCACATTTGGGGATAGAGCGGCGGAGTGGTTCGGGTGGATCCAATAAATTATATTGGGGTCGAGTTGAAATTTAAAATAAGTTAAAGTATAAGTTTTTTTATATATAACAAAAAAATCTAATTAAAATCGTGTCCGTCGAACTTTAACAATGCAAAACTCATGAATCATCTATTTTCTCGACAAATTCTCGTATGTATAACAATAAGCAAAAAAATTCATTCATGTAACAAATAACAATGAATAATACTAAGATTGACAAGTAACATAAACAATACATACCAATATGCTATCAAAATCAAAACCAAAACCAAAAACAAAAGCGAAACAACTAACATTGCCATCAAAAATTCAAAACCAATACAGAAATAAGTACATTGCTATCTCAGCCTGTTCTAACTAGTTCTATTGATTCTTGTTTTAAATACATACCATCAAAACAAGAGTTCTAATTGAAACACAAATCAGAAACAAATCAAACATCATAAATTATTATTTAGCCAACTATAAATTAATGGAAATGAGAAATCTTAACACTTGCTAACAAATAATGAAATTAAAGGAATTTTTCCATTCTATGATTCCAACTTCAAATGTAATTAGACACAATAATTATCATTTTATATATTTAATTCCTAAAACAAGAATTACAGTTTTAGATGACAAAAAAATCAAAAATCCAAGTGCAGTTATAGTTGACGTGAGCTCATTTGTTTTATTTAGACATGTATTACGGTCACATAGCTACATCAGGTAAAAATAAAAATAAAAAACGGAAGAAAAAAAAAGATGGCGGTCGGCGATGGCTGGTAGCAGGGGCTGATTGGCTCAAAGATTGAAGAAATGTTTATTTAGAAGGTGACAAGACGCTTCACCTAATATGTTGGGATTGGGTTGAAGAACATGATTTTGGGATTGGCTCAACAATTCACTGTAAAAAGGCACCTGATTTTGCTTAAGATATGGATTGCAATTGGATTTGGGACGCATGCATTTTGATTTGGAATTGGGACAGTGTAGCAGTGGAATATTTTAATGGTAATGGATAGTGGCTAAAATGGCCTATTTAAAAAGTGAGTACTAGGTTATTTTAATTTTGGGTTGAGCTAAAATTCAGGGCCGGTCACTGATCATGTGTTCATGGGCTCTAAGTCATACGGTCAAACTTAATTCAATCAATGTCACATTTCAGAGTTAAAAGACCAACGTGCTCCTACAATTGCAAAAAATGATAATTCAAACACGATACTATTTTATTATGATACTATTTTTCTATGATATTGTTTTATAAAAAATATTTAATACTATTTTACTTTTAATATTGTACACTAGTTTTCATTACATTATAGTATATTTGGCCAAGTTTATTAACTCTTTTTTTTCAAATTTATTTTCAACCACATATTTTATGGGACCCACAAATTTTATTAATTTTTTAATTACACATTTCACCAACTATTTAAAAAAAACTACTTTTAAAATCCACCAAACAAACACAAATTCAAAATTAAATGTTTTATGATTGAAGTAATAATACTGTTTCAAAATGCTCAATTAGTACAAGATCATTGATACTACTTTCATTCAAAATGTTTGATATTGTTCTTTTATTGGGTTGTAGTTTGTGTATGTAATACTGTTTTATTAAGATACTATCATATATGATATTGATATATTAAGATGCTTTTATCTATGATACTATTTTATTTAGATACTGTGCTATAGTTTTCGTTAAAACATAACATTTGTGCTCACCTAAACATGTGTTTGATACTAATGTGCTTATGATATTGTTATATTTACTATCTTTAACCATATAATACTGTTGTGTATGATACTGTCATTATAATATTGATTCAAATGTGCTTTTGATACTGTTTTATTAAGATAATTTTATTATGATATTGTTCTTCTATTTGATTGAATTTTTCTATTTTGAGTGCGTGTAATATTGTTCTTATCTACAAAGATACTAATATGATATACTTTTTATATTAATATAATATGTACTTAATACTTTTTATATGTGATAATGTTATATTAAGGTGCTAAAAATATTGTTCTTATGAGATATTGTTTCTGATACTGTATTGCAACATATTTTTTTTAATAAGATACTGTTTGTGATAGTGTTTTATTACAATATTGTTGATACAGTATCAAATAGCATACATAAATATGTGACATTAACATTGCGAAATATATAAAATATTGATGTATGTGAAACAAATGTTGTTTTCTTTTATTCAACCAAAAATAATTACAAAACAATTGTCTTCCTATATATCAAAAAAACAATATCTCCAACAAAAAAAATCTAATTCAAGAAAAATAAGAAAAAAAATTATTCATAAAAAACTAAATCTACCTACAAAATAACATTCAAGAAGCAATTGTTTCCAAAATTTTACAATCTATGGACTGTCCAACACTTCTCAGAATTACCATCATTATCTGATAACAATAGTAAGCTATTAAAGTTTAAATTTTTATCTTTTACATTATTAGGAAGAAGAAGAACAAAAAAAATTGTGAATACACTATTATTACTTACAAAAAATAGTGAGAAAGATTTGGTGGTCGGCAGCAAGTCATGAAATGCCGGCGACGAGGTGCAATAGCCAATGGAGAGGCGCGGGAGAAGATGGTGGCCACATTCATTACTGTGCTGAAGTTTAAATATGGATCACAAAGGTAATTTCGAGATTAATATGAAATATGGCTGAAGAGTATGAAATAATGGTAATTTTGATAAGTGTATTCATCTAATTTAGAACAAGTCACATACGGGTAACTTATAGGCAATTTCTTTTTTCTTTTGTTTTTTTTGTTAAAAAATATGGTACTAAAGTACCATCTGGGCCAAGGCTGAAGCCCAATGCAGCCCTCCCAAATCTGCCTCTGATGCAGTTGCTATTGGCTTGGAGCTTCGAGGCGGTAGTTGTTGACTTATATAACAAGCTACATTGTTAGATCATCCCATTAACTAATAAATTAAGAAAAATACAACGTTTTAACACGAAGTGATAATCTACATGCATAAAGAAATACACACTAGTCTGGAAATTTTTTTAGTCCAAGATAAGTTTTGCTATTAATAAGTTTCAATACAAACGTGAAATAGCACAATACGGTTCTTCATATCTCCATCTCTAACTCTAAAATAAATAATAGTAGTTGGCAACCCAAAAATCTAAGTAATTTAATTACATTTCAATTTTTACTATAATATCACTTACACCTATTCTAGTTGATATATTAATATTTAATGCCAAATTGAAATCACATTCATCGTTGTAAGCACATTGATGAAAATTTTTGGTTATAAATAAAAATGGTCAAGAAGTGATGTACTAAAATTAGTACATAGATGTCCATGGAATCAATCGATAACCCTTAATGCCAAATTGAAATCACATTCCCGTTGTAAATCGACAATGGTTATAAATTAAAATGTTATCAACAATGTTTGTCGATGTAATCGGCAGCCATTGTTTCTTTAAATAACAAACTGTGTATTTTCTGAATTTCTAAATTTGTTAATTAATTAAGTTGTTATGTATTTCAGATATGGCGGAAATACTTGGATTTGTTGTAGCACATGGTGGAGATTTTGTTATAGTATGTAATGATTGACAATGAGATGGTAGTAGAACAGGTTCAATTGAAGTTAGCAGCAACATTAGTTATAAAGAACTTGTGACAAAAGTGAAGAATAAGTTAAAACGTAGATATTTCTTCATATGAAATTAAGTTGCAATTCAAAGTTCTATCAATTTATATTCCTTCAGCCGACCTTCTCGATGAGGACGACTTGAAATGGTACATTTCAATTCACAATGATACTGCATTGTATAACTTAGATAATGGTTGCCGATCGTGTTTGCTGTTGAGAATCTCAATTCAAAATACGCGGGAATCCATCGTGCAGCTTATCTATAAAATTGTGACCTATTTGAGGGCATGCCTCGTAGATCCACAACTGTACATTGAATTATCAGAATGTAAACTATGAAAGAAGCAGTGAAATGTGTAATATACCAAAAACTAACAAAAATTATAAATTCTCACCTGAAATACAATGGGAAAACCATACAATGTGTAATTAAGGAGACTACTACTGTTAACACTTTTCTTCGCTGCCCCGTCGCTCCCAAGAGTTTAACAAAGATCGGAGAAACGTAAAGTAAGAGTCTCTTTCCCGTGGATACTGATAGCATATGTGCAACTTGTCTACTAACAATAATGTTTCTATGTTAATTCTAGTTTTCTCCATAGGTCTAAATATTCATTCGATAAGTAATGCTAATTCTAACTTCTACTTGTCTCCCTGATGATCGCAATCAATAAAAGCAGTATCAAACTCATCCAATGATATACGGCTAGATTTGTTTAGCCACTTCTTCCTATGTCTGTGACTTGACAATACTCTGAACACACTTAAACTCATTGGATTGTCATGGCAAAGAAAACACGTCATTAAACAATATTCTTGCATTCTAAACCTAGCTAGTTGTCCATTAACTTTAAACCATGCCTCATGTACTTTATTGGAATGTACTATGTTGAGAATTAATTGATGAACTAATTTTCCACTAAATTGCATTTGCCTGTTATGTAATTGTTCAAAATGTGCAAAACTGCTATACTTAAAGTTAATTTTTTGTTGCTCATCATAATTTTGTGAATAAATTTTGCATATTCACATCAATATACCTTGTATTGTTGAGCTATGTGATTTGTCCATCAAATCTAACATTTTCTACTATAATATATTGAACATCCATCTGCAAAATACATCAAATCAACGAATTAGTAACAAAAACATTGTCCTTTCATAATGAAAATGATTGTTAATTATTAGCCTTGTTTTATATTATCATTTTTAACAGTATAAATTGTTTCATACATGTAAAATTATAGCAACAACTATGTAAAAATTGTCATAACATAGACATATATTACTGAATATAAAAATTAGCTTCATATATGTTAAATTATAGCAACAACTATGCACAAATGGTCATAAAATAATAGACAAAAATTGGACACTTTTTGTGTCGACGTTGTCGACATAAATGAAACCATTTATGTCGATGTTGTCGACATAAATGAAAATCAAATTATGTCGATAACGTGGACATCGACATAAATGGTTTTCTTCTTCTCATTGATTTTTTTCCCGCTTCTTTTTTGGCTCTTATTTTGTCAAATTTATTCACTTTGATTTTCGTATAAATCTATTACCGAACAACATACAAAATATATAATTGTAATGGAGAACAAAATATAGCTTATAACTTATTTTGAAATACATCCACTTCCTCAAACAAATATAAGATGTTGAAATTATGGGCATAGAAACACTTTGTAGGTGCAGGTGGTGGGAGGCGGCAATGGTAAAGATTCAAAGAGTGTGAAAGATGAAGGAGGCGGCAATGGTATTTTGTGGGAGGTGGAGAGATGTAGTTTAGAGAGAGAGAGATAGTGAAAAGTGAAGGAGAAAATTGAATTTGTTAGAAAGATAAAGACTGAGTAGGAAAATAGAAAAACTTAGGAGTACTTTTGGAAAAATGGTCTCTTCCACCTCCACTGGGCAAAATAATCTCCCCCACTAGGTGGAGGAAATCATCCCTTGTACTTTTGTCCATATTTTTAAATTTTAGTCAATTAGTCAAATGTTATCAAAAGTGTGTATAATTCAAAATATATGCTTGAATTTGGTTAGTTTATTCAATTTTCTCTATAAAAATAATATATAGGAAAATGAGTCATATATCAAAGTCAAGTCCAATTAGCTTAAAATTGATTTAATTACACATGTCGTCCCTGAACACAAATTACAATTATAATTAAGTCTAAAATTTTCACAGCAATTTTAATTGAGTCCAAAACTTTATAGAACTACTACAAAACATGTTTGGACATATATTTTTCAAACTGCAATAGTTAAATCATGTCTAGTCGGTCATAGATTGTCCAATATAATTATTAGTCATTTGTTTTTCTCACTAAAGACAAAAGATTGCACTCTCGAAATATATAAAATTACATAAATTGTAATACTTTTCTCTAACTTATCGTATGTGTATTTCATCCTCATCCGAGATCCGATAATTAACTATGAGCATAAATGACCGTTTTGCTCTTCTAATTATTTTCACTAACTTAAGTTACATTTTCTTCAATAGTTGTGTGAACCAATTCACAAATGTCGAAGTTTAGCCGTTCTTAAACACTGAACTCAGATATATAACCGTTCAATAGAAAATACTTAAATAGTCACTCAATCCATGTTTCAGGGCAACAATTCTTGACACGAATTTGTATTCTCTACTTTACTCATTCTCAAGCTTCCATCTCACTGATATATTTGATCAATCAAATTGATCTCACCTATTGGTAAATTAAAGAACCATTAAACTCACAAAAATAAATACACAACACAGTCAAAAGATTTAGATAAAATATTCAATGATCAAGTGGAATTTAATTCCGCATAGTCATGCTATAAGATTAATTTTGACACATGGTCTATTCAATACACTTCAAATGGACTAGTGTTACTATTAAACTGTATGTGCCATAAGGACAACTCGTACACTAAAATAGTGAAATAGTCAACACTATAACTTTCCGGTACAAAGTGTCAACCCTTATATATTGGTTGTGAATAATTTTATTCAAGATCAAAATAAATATTATGTCACACTGTGTTACCCAACTTATATTGTTACAAGTGATCATTGACATTTTCATTCGCATGCTCAATATTAAATTAATACAATAATTGGAAATAAATAAAAAATTTATTTAATACAAAATTATCAATTTATCACAGCAAAATTATATTATATAGGCGCACAATCCAACAGTGGTGGTGGAGTTTTGTACGATGATTATTCTTTGAAAAAACTATAGCTTTTGTCCCCTATCCATTAATTTAGTAGCAAATTGATCCCAACTTTTTAACAATTACAAAACCTATCTAAAATGCCATGAAATATGCGTGCAAATCTCATATTTCTGTTCTTGTGTGATGTTGTAGCGTGGAAAACTACAGGGCGGTGGTGGGAATCTTTTAAGAGCTTGTTTGGTGAAACTTAAAAATCTGCCAAATAAATCCCCTAAACAAGCACTAAGCCTTTTATTCGATGTCCAGATGTGAGGGATTTTCACTTGGGCGATTCAGCTCAGATTGATCCTTTCAGCACGTGATGAAGTGGACTGATTGTATTCCAACTTTTATTCCTGCCACATTTCGTGGCAAATTGATGAATGCTTTTAGGGAATAAAAAAGTGAGGAAAAGTACTGGACAAATTCAATTCATATGACCATTTCCTTTCTGATCCAAGATAGAATTCCAAAGACCCTCGAAACCACGAGCAACAAAAAGAAATTAGCTGATCACAAATTAAACTGGTATTATCAACATGGCACAACAGCTGGAGAAAAAATGTCATTCAATCCATTGCTCGACTTTTATTATGTAGTAGCACAAAGGAAAGAAGTGTGCAATAAAGTGAAAGTCGAAAAGCATTCGAGCTGAGTCCCGATGAAGTACAATAAACTGAATGGAACTACGGAGAAAGACTTGATAGCACTAAATCACTATTATTCATCCCAGTCTTCAATTCTGTCGACTCAGAAAGATCAGTGATGCTTGACCTCAAAAAGACCATCTGGACCTGCATTCACAAAATTTGCTTAACAGACTTAAAGCAGAATGTAAATGAGAGACAAACGATGGACAAACTCATGCGTACATGTATATTGCATTTTTTATTTCTCTAAAGCAGAACCAATGTAAAAGAATTCTATGCAATCTATAACATCAACATGACATATGAATACATAAAAATATGTTACACGTGTTGCCTAAGTCCTGGAGAGTTATATGCTAATGAGCAAAACTAAGTTCTCTTTAGTTTGATTGTTTAAATTGCCCCGATAAAATAAAAGATTCATGTAAGAACTTGTGATTCTCTCCTTAGCATCCCAGAAAAGACCTCATGTAAGAACTTATGGGCTGAAGCCTGAAAGTGATGACAATCAGGACAAAGGATGACGATAGAGCAACAAATGCAACTTGAGACGTTTCCAGCATTTAAATAAGATGCCTAGAAAACAAAGAATGCCAAATCCTATTTGAATACTCTATTAGTAAAAGTTTACTTTGCATTACAAGTACAAAAACAATAATTTAAATCATTTCTGCAGGCAAGACACTTAAAACTGAACAATTAATTCTCAAGTTTCCCACTTTAAAGTCTGCACTTAATTCCATTGATGCTTTCTTGACTGGAATTCTTCAAGTAAATCATATCAAAAATAGAACGGCAAAATCTGTTCAGACTTCTACCTAATCACATAATACAACAAATTTTTTTTTTTTTTAATCTGTTTGGCTGTCATCAAACAACAGCCAGACACCGCACAAAGCTAAATCTTTGAAAGCAAATTTAGAGTCTTCTTAGTTACTGTAGGCATTTATACCTTCGACGGCATTAAATACCTCTCCCCAAATTACAGAATTTGTTGGGAGTTAACTTTCGAGTTTCATTTATAGCATGTTTGGGAATACTTATAAACTGGTCAAACATCATTTTCATCTAAGCGTTTAATAAGACTCACAACTTTTATTTATTTTTAATCCACACATTTCATAAGACAACTGCTTATAATCTACCAAAAGTTTTACCAAACATACACTTAATCATCATTAAATAGGATCAACCAAGAGACGGTTATTATTAGAATTATATAGAAAATGGACTTTGGCTTCTAAACTTGGATGGTGGTCTTTCTAGAGAACGGTGGTGCAAAGGAGTGGGAATATATTTTGATCACCAAAAGATGGGATGGGATGACAACGGGTTCTCGTCCCCACCTCGTTGGGGAATTTTATCCCCATATCCGCCCCGTTCCCCGATTAAAGCGGGTCGGGGTCGGGGCAACTTCATGCTCGGTTAATTTTTTTTTTTTTTAACTGTGATTTTCATTGAATTTTTATCTAATTACGTTTAAGACTCGATGTCCAACATAAATAAATAGATAAATAGCACTGGGGGTCCCGAACTTTTGAACTTTTTGACAATGGGGTCCCAAACCTTTCATTTCTAACCCCCGGGTCCTTAACCTTTAAAAAAACGCGCGAGCAAAGTCCTTCTGTTAAAAAAATCATTAGTTTGACCGTTAAATGGTCAAAAATTCAAAATTTACTTAAAATGACCAATTTACCCTTTTTAAATTAAAACAAAAAGAATAGAAAAAAAACATAAAAAACAAAAATTACAACAAACTCCTCCTTCACTTTTTCTTCTACAACTAAACCCCCAACTAACTAAAAAGAAATTGCAATCAACCTCCCATCCTAAAATTTCTTCTACTCCAAAATCGCTATGGACAACCACCCACCACTCGTCGGAAAAAACCAACACCGGATCAAACATCCGGTAAATACATCTCTCTTCCAATTAAAAAAACCATCACCGGATCAAAAATCTCCTTCACTTCTTCTTCTCCAACTAAGCCCCTTATCAAATAAAAACACGATCGATCCGTCCTAAAAAAAAAGCTACAAATCAAACATCAAACCACCGCCTACGGCAACAAAACCGGCGATCAAAAATCACCCACCATCTTCCCCTTATCAAACATCAACACCAAAGAAAAATCTCCACCGGATCAAACATCAACCGACCGCTCGTCATCTTCCCTACTCTCATCAACACCTGAAAACCCCAACATCACCTGGGTCGTCTCGTATCATCTTTTCCAAGCGGGTATAAATTAGTATCCTTTTCCAAAGTATAAATTACCTCTTCAAAATTATTCCCGCCACTACTGGAAAGCAATCTAAAATATATAATCTGAAATAGTCCAGCAACCACCACCGCTCAGCAACCCAACTTCCATTTCTCCACCGCCGTGAGATCCAAGAACTATTATTTCCACACCACCACCACTGCGCAATGTTTCAAACTAACCACCACCACCACCACCACCACCACCGCCACCGCACAACAGCCCAAGTTTTGGTCTTTGGATGTATGATTTTGGTTCAAGTTTTACCTATTGATTTAGACAAAAATTTTGCAAAGCTGGGATGTGGGTTGTGAATGGTTCCAATGCATCTAGAAGAAATGGTTTTAGCTTTTATCTGTCCCAAAACCAGTGAACTGTGTGATAGGGCTAATGTTCAGAGATAATACCATAATGGTTTTCTTGAAAATTCTTTCTTTTTTGTGTGTATTATTCTTCTTGGAATTGTTTGGTAATGACTTGAGTATTCCCTGTACGAGAGTTTAATTACGTTCTCCGTTGGGGGTTAGGGCTCAGATGTCAAGTATAGGTTGTTGGTTGAGAGTCAAACTCGACCGACACAGGACGGCCACGACTCTTTTTCTTCTTCTTCGCGATTTCTAATCGCATGTTAGCGAGAATGCCCAAGTGTTCTTCTTGATAGTAGGTGATTTTTTTGTACACTATGCATGTGGTGAAAAATTTTTCGGTGGGTGGTGGGTAGTGGTTGGCGGTGGTATTTTAGAGAAGAAGAAGAAGAAGAAGTGTTTGGGGGTTTAATTGTAATTTTTTATTTTGATGATTAGGGTTTAGTTGTAATTTTTATTATTTTATTATTTTTTATTTTTTTTAATTATTCAATTTAAGTGTAAAATGGTATATTTAACAAAATTTTGACCATTTAACGATTAAACTGACGATTTCTATCAAAAAATAAGACATCAAGCGCTAACGTTTCATAAGTTCGAGACTCCGACTGCTAGTAAACAAAAGTTCAGACCCAATCGTTACAACGTTCAAAGATTGGGACCTCTGGTGCTATTTACCCTAAATAAATCATTTGATCCGCTCGACATAAATTTTTTTCTAATATGTTTACTAAAAAAAAAAAAAAATGCAAATCAATGGATTTTGGTATAGTGGTTAGGATTTGTGGATCAATCTTCCCACTCCAACACTCCATGTTCGACTCCTTTTAGTACCATTTCAACAAAATATTTTAGTAAATTTTTTGAATTTTGAAAAAAAAAATTAATTGAACCGGGGAGCGGACCTTGTTCCCAACCCCCTGCGTCCCCTCCCTCCCGACCGACCCGACCCGACCCGACCCAACCCAACCGGGGGCGGGGACTTTTGCCTCAACCCCGCCCGATTCTCCAATTAGTGGGATTCCTCGCCATGAGCAGGCAGGCGGTCCCCGCAAGAATCGGGGCATCTGAGTTGGATTGCCATCCCTAAGGTAGGAGCGTGTATAATTGGGATGGCCAAAATTTATTGCTTATCTAGTTCTTCATCTGATTCAAAAAGTAAGGTGAATGCATCAAAGTTGTCCTACGCTGCCAGGTCATTATGAGCTCAAATACACAATAAGGATAAGACTGCCTAAAATTGATAATCCAAACCCCAACAGTAGAAACATGTAGGTGTTTCGTGTAGTAGGTTTGACATTTACCTGACAGTAACGCTCATAAGTAATTCGCCAACGAAAAATAAGCAGCCTTAGAAGTAACTTATCAAAGATATCTAGTTTGTAATGGCCTAAATTTCTTGTTTCTCTAGTTCTTCATCTGATCTGAAAAGGTAAGGCGAAGGCATCAAAGTTGTCCTATGTTGCCAGGTCATCATGAGCTGAATACACAATAATCTATTTCGAAGGATCAGACGGGCTAAAAATTGATCCTTCCAAACCCCTATGATGGGTATTTCGTGTAGTAGGTTTAACATTTGACTGACAGTAACTTTCATAACAAAAATGAAAGCAACCATAAAAGTAACATATCAAAGAAATATAGCCACCAATAACTATGATATGGCGAATTAACACTAATGAATACAAAGAGAGTATCTAGTTGGAGTTGGGCTCCATTATTCAAACAACATTACACTGCACATTTGCAACCCAAGCTGCCAAAGTTCGAAGGCTGGCAAAACAATATCTGAGACAACAAAATCTGCAGATGTAATGGACATAAACAGCCAACTCTTATTCATAGCTGGATCGCACATATGTGTATCATAAAACTGATGGACAATATTAGCAGCTTTAATGAATATCTTCAATAAACCCTCCTTTTTCATGAATACACACAACTATTTTAAGTTTTTGGCAAGCCATAACAAATTAATCCAAGACCATCTCTAAATACTTAAAACAATATTTTGAATGTTGCTTGATCTTTGAAAAGATTTAAAGAAAATCAAACTTGTAAAGAAATCCGAGTGAATGGAAAGGAAAAAACAGGATGAATCCACTTTCGATTTACAGAGACAAGCTCTAAAAATAGCCTCAATGACAAGGGGATCGTTTTCCAGTTTTTTAGTATAACAAAGAAAAGAATAGTAAGAATAATTTTAAAAGAATGACAGGAAAATTTTTATAAACTAAAAATTTGGGCATCTTGGATAAGTGTCCTGCAATAATGTCACATAAGGGGGGAAATCATTCAAAAGGGGACCATTTTCCAGTTTGTCAGCAACAAAGAAAAAATAATAAGAATAATTTTAAGAAATGACAGGAATTTTTTTTACCCATTATAATTAAAGCCAGAAATAACTGTCACATCAAAACATACACTTTTCAATAACCAGATTATATACACACACAAGCATACTCTGTAATGAATGAAAACTTGTACAGCCCACAGAAACATTTATATAGATTAAAACAAGCACCGTCGGAAATATTATAAACAAAATTAAAACAGAAAACTGCATACTTTACTAAAAAACCTACCCCAGGGGAACTCCTTGTTACGGATGTGCAAGTATGGGTACGCCTGCACACAAAATGAAAATGATCAACCCATATCTAAATGATTCAAACCCCATAAACTCAGAATTAAAATAAGTTAGATTCTGTGTAGTAAAATACTAAACAATATAAAACCTGGGTTTCAATACAGCAAAACAAAGAAAAAGATCAAGAAACTTACAGGAGGCTCCTCATGGTGAGGATGACCCTTGGAAAGGTTAACGACTGCAAGAATAGTGCAGGTTGCTATACCTAGATATGTTATCTTCTCCCACTTTGAAGCCTCGGCTACATTACACATGCGCACCAAAAAATAAAAAAATTAATTAACATATACCTAAAATCTGTAAAAATCAATTTTCAATCGCATCCAGCAGTTGAATCGCCCATTTTAAAAAAAAAAAAAAAAATCAATCCTTTAAAACTGTATACAGCCGGTGTATATCTAAAATGTAATGATAACCAAGACAGGGAATACCAAAAAAAAATGTAAAAATAAATTAACATGCTAAAATCTGGAAAAATCAATTTTAAATCACATCCCAACGGTTGAATCACACTTACATTTATAAAATCAATCATTTACAATGTAAATGAAACCCTAGATCAGTTATAAAGTATCGATTATTCACATATAAAAGTAGAAAACAATAATAATAAGTTTAAATTGGTCAATGAAAAATTATTATCATAAACTAAATGTTATTTCAATTTATTTATGTACCAGCTTCATCGTGATGGCCATGGGAAGCGAAGGTCCGTTTGGAAGCAGGGGAGGCGCGTGGGGTGGATGCGCCGCTGCGGATGGCGGAGCGGAGGCCAGATCTCACAATCGCAGAAGCCATTTCGAGTCTCTTTTTAGTTTTTTCTCTTCTATTTCTGTATCGAGGGATTTGATTGACTTGTGTTATTAATTTATGGGAAATTGGCGAAAATGGTCCTAATCTTTACCCTTAGTATAAAATTGGTCCCTAACTTTTTTTTTAGCACAACAGTCCTTAACATATATATTTTAGTGCACAATTGATCCTTATTTAATGAAAAAGACAAAAATACATTTAGTTTTAATTAAAGAAAATTGTAATTGAATTTGTAACTTTTATTAAATGTGCAAATAAGTCCGATACATTTATTAAATAATATTTAATTTAGCATATTAAATATATAATTTATCATATTAAATATATCACTATTGTCGTGTTAATTAAATTTTTCATAAAAGAAAAATATAAAATTATTGTGCTTTAGATATATATAATTTCTATGTGATATGAAAAACTTGAATAAAAATTAAATTAAATAAATAATAAAATAGAGTATATAATTTTATGACATTGAACCAATCTTATTATGTTTTATCAACATAAAAATACTAACAAAAATTAATTTACTCATTATTTGTTCTTTATTTTTGAAGGATAAATTAAAATATGAAGAACACAATTTCTAATATTTGTAGTTAATAAACGAATAACTCAATTAAATAAAAATGTTTGAGTGTCAAGTTTGTGACAAAGTTATTTTTCTTTTCATGTTGTAATGATAAAATTAAAGTTTGAATTTTAAATAATATGATTAGTTAATAATAATAAGAAAATTTTAATTAGCACATTTGTTAATAATTATGAACCTAAATTTTAGTTATCTTATAATAGTTAATAAAATATACAAAATAATTTAGTATATTATCAATTTGTTAGTTTCTTTTAATTTTTTATAAAAAAAATTAAAATATCGGACCTATTTTCACTTTTTGCAAATGTTAAGAATCAATTGAAAATAAATTTAATTAAAAAGATGGGCATATTTGTCTTTTTCATCAAATAAGACCAATTTCATACTAAAACACATAGGTTAAAGATTGATGCGTTAAAAACAAAAGTTATGAACTATTTCCATACTAAAGGCATACGTTAGAGATCATTTGTACCAATTTCTCTTAATTTATCTGAGTGAAGAATTTTGAAAATGGCCTTTTAAAGAAAATGAAGTGAATAAAAGTCCATTTTTGTTAAATAGAAAATAGTAGTAATGGATTATTTAGTAAATTTGTTTGGAAAATTTGTTTGGAGTTGTTTAAATTATAATTTCAGCTGATCAAACTGATCAAACATATTTTCTATCCATACATTTCGTAGGACTCACAACTTACAATCAACTTTTTTTTCACATATTCACTAATAACTTATAATTTAAGCACTTAAAAAATAATTTTAGCATTACCAAATACGCGCTTATAATTTATGAACAAGTTTTTCTTTTAAAAAATAAATTTATCTAATTTTATAGTTTTTATCCGCACTAATAAATAAATTAAGGATTATTGTCAAAATATAAATTTTTGTTTCTCCATTCACCATTTAAAAGAGTCAAAATAACTCATCCATTGTATGATATATAAAATTCAATCATCTTAAAAATTGTGACTCATCCATGTTGGACATCTACAAATTTCATAACACTCCTCCATTAAAATTCTAAAGAAATTTATCGTTAAAATCTTACTAAGAAAGACTTTGTTGAAAAGTCCTAATAAAAAAGAAAAAAGGGTATATTATTCTTTCAAATATATATAAATAGATACCTCATTAAAAACTTTACTAGGAAAATCTAATAAAACAAAATCACGATAAAAAAGAAAAGAATATAACGTATATTTACTCTCTTCATGGTGACATTAATCTAAACTTGCATTACAACCATTCATATACAAATTCCTTAAATTTTAGAGTAGGTAATGCCTTTGAGAACACATAATTCCAAAATAGTTCCCACCTGGATATTTATGGAGTGGTGCGGCACATTTTTACATCTGTTCTTCAATTACTAACAACTTAAGACATTAAATTATAATTTAAATTGGTTATACATAATATTTATTCATATATTTCGTAGAATTCACAATTTACTACTTATTTATTATTCACATTCTATAAAACTTATAACTTATAAGTATTTAAAAAATAATTTGAACACTACCAAATATGCACTAAATAAATAACACGTGTGATATAATCTTGATTCTCACAAATTCTTTGATTGTATTTAATGTCGGTTGATTTCAAAAATTCGGTTCACATATGCTAAGTGTGTGATAATGATTGGAGTTTGAGTTTCAAATTGTTTAGGAATGATTATAGATTAATCAAGAGTAATACGATATTTTTTAAACGATGATAAAAACTAATTAAGTTTAGTTTGAGAATTGGGACTTTGTGGGAAAGGAAAACTTGCTTTACTAAATAATGTACACCATGTGACCATTTAGTAGATGCATTTATTAAATTCATAAAATATCTAAATGATCCACATCAAGGATGGCTGGGCTCATACATCACCCTAAATAATACATTTTAAAAATGTAGGGAATTCAGTCACAACTTTAAATAGTGAATGTCTAGTGATAATTTGCCATGATGATAAGCAACACGTGAGAATTCATTAGATTTAAAAATTTTCTATTGTTTCAATGGGTATATACACGATTTCTTAATAATCATTTGTAGAATTATTAATCTCATGCCTAATAATAAAAATTTCCTAATCGTTAAACTTCATATTGACAATAGAATGTGCTTCATTTATACTATTTGTAACTTTGAAACTTAGGTTGAGCATAGATCATTATTATCATTAGCAAATTTGATGAAGGAATCCTCCATGTAATATAATATTGATTGTCCCGAAAATTTGCATAATCTTAATATTGTATTAATTTAATTACAAAGATGTTACTATAGATTGCTTTTTTCTTATAAGTGCTTACAAAATTAGTAACTTATTCATTTTAACTTTTAACTGTCACAATAAAAAAATTATTCATTCTCATACATAGGGGTGGCATGGACCGAGTTGGGCCGACTCAACACATGACCACCGGAGCCAAGCTCGGACCAAGGGGTGGACCAAGCTTGATCTCTGCTCGTCTCCTACAATATTAAGATTATGCAAATTTATGTAATGGATCGAGACTGGTACGAACCAGTAAAACTACTGGCCATGTCGGGCCGACCCCTTTGATACCTTGAGATTCTATAATTTGCTGGATTAATTTGTTCAACACAATTGAAATATGGGGCATTGTCCTTAATTTTCTTAAACATGTTTGTATTGTTCCAAACTTCCTCATATTTTCAAACATAGATGTCCATCGACACCACTATTCTATAATTTGTCGATTTGTATTGATCAACAAACTTGAGATGTGGACTATAGTCTACGATTTTTTTAAACATAAATGTATTGCTTGTAACTTTTTAACGACGGGATAAAATATTACACTAAAATTGTTCAAATTTTTAAATAGACGTCAATTTGCTTATCCACGTGGACACAACCATTTGCTTTTCAAATTTGTCGATTTGATAGCAACTTTGTACTGATAGAGAAATTATTACACCAAATTTGCATAGATTTTCAAATCGACATTAATTTGTTTATGACTTGTGGAAATGTCAAATTCGTAACAAAACGTCTTATTATTTCTATCATTATTATCACACATATAAACAAGAATAGGCACTTGTATTATGCATGCATATTGTCAATCGGTCAAATTGATGTCATTCTAACTTCTACGCAATTAAAAATTTAGAGGAAAAATACAAATAAATCACGCACCATTTTCTTGGTCGGTTTTTGGTTTGGTCTTTAATTTCCAAATTGCCGGCCAGACCATACAGCATTTGTAAGCATACGTTATAAATTACACAGACAAGCAAATCACATGTTAAAGATCAGCTCTTTCAAGGATTTTTGGTACGAGATTTGAATAGTATTGAACTATATAAAACGAAGAAAAAAAAAGCTAAAACTTGATTGTATACTATTGATTTATTTGACAACATGAATTGTATAATATTAAATAATATTAAAGAAAAAAATCGAAATCTTGAGAAGGCAAACAGTGTGAACCGTTTTAATCAAAAAATTGTTTAATCAGTTGAATTTGGATAATCGAGAGAGAATGTCAACAAATACGATAAATTGAAGTATTCACTTATAATTAGAAACTCATCTAACTTTGAATTGATGAATTAACAAGTAAAAATGAAACAATGAAAAATCTCTCTTCAACAAAAAGTTAGTTTGGTCAATGATTATTATGCCTTTGATTATCAACTTATTGTATGATGAAAATCAAACCATGAATCTCCATCAAGAACGCCATTCTCAAAATCATCTGGAAATCCAAGTGACTCCACCACATCCTCCGTGCTCCACCCCGCACTCAATAATCTCTTCGACAACCCCCTCACGCGCCACCCCACACACTCCCTATTGATTGATTCATCAGTATTAGTACTAATATCATCATCGTGATCAAACTCATCACAGCCGTCCATCATCATCATCTCCCGTACATCCTCTTCTTTCCACCCTCCATCTCTTAATCTCTGTAAAACCTTCTCCAAACACCCACCAAGGTCCCCACTCCACCACCCGCGCGTGGTACCACGCGCATCCACCCTCTCCGCCATCTCCGTCCAAAACTCAATTTTCCGGGCCTCTGTCGCTGCCCACGGCGGCGCATCTAACCTCAAATACTCCTCACTGTGTATTCTGAATTCAACTCGTCGGAAAAAACCAGCGATATCAAAACTCCACAACTTCACCTCCCCGCCATGCACGTAAAAGACAGGGTTCCCGGCCATGCAAGGGGCCGAGGAAATGTAAAATTTCCCGTATATAGGAACAAGAATCGGCGGTTTTTTCAAGAACCCTTTAGCCAAATTCACGGCCTTATCAACATCATTGGGCCTATCTCCCCAAGATTCAAGCCAAAAATTGTTCCTTGAAACCTGTTTACATATCTCAATGATGGGTAGGTTTATTAGGATTTCAAGCTGTTGTTTAGACGATGATCGCCAATGCGGGAAGCCTGGCCCGATCGGAAGGCCTTCTTGGAGGATAGACCGGAGGTCCGGTGGAAAAGTGAAATTGAAAGATGATTCTAAGGAGGAGAATTCGGTCTCGGAAAGCCCATTTTCCACCGGAATATTCGACGAATTCAGATGGTTTATTAAATTCTTGGCATATGCTGCATAAGAAAAGCAGACTCTCATTGGTTTTGGAGGGGTGAAGGTCATAGGGATTATGGAATTCAATGGCTCTAAAATTGTTGCTGCCATTGACGATTGAGGATCAAGAAAAGTGGGCTATTCATACAGATAGTGTGCTGTGTGTATGTATATATCTGTGTGTGATTCAGTATGAGTTGTGTGGGGATTTTATATATCAAAAGCGTGTTTGACGGAGGAGTTTAATCTGATTCTGTTGATTTGAACGAAGAATTCGCAGGAGGAAAATCGGGTTTGTTTTGGACTATTTGACTCCCCCTCTCTCTCTTTGTTTGCAACTACTTGTAACTCTTTGTAAATATCACGTGGAAAAATTAAAGGCCTCAAATATACATTTACATTTGTTCAGCTAAGATCCATGACACATCATATTGATCCATAATATTAGATATGAGTAGGCATTATAATAAATAAGATTTAATTTTAAAATTGTTATCTATTTATAAAAATTGTGCACTTGACACGTCTAGATTTAAATAAATATATGTGACTCTATTAAGCATATGTTTAAGATAACTTAAATTATAATTTCAGTAATAAACCTGCCAAATATAATTTTCATCCACATGTGCATTTACATGGGACCCATAACTTACAACCACTTTTTATCCACGCATTTACTAACCCGCTTATAATATAAAGACTAAAATTATAATTTCTCCAAACATATGCTAAGAGTATAACATTTCAATGAATCTGGTTTAACATCATACGACATCAAATAATAATTCTAAGTTAGATACGTTGGACATTTGATAAAAGGGTGAAAAAAATTATGTGTTAAAAACATAATCTAAATAGATATTTTTAGGATAGTATCTAATTTAAAAATTGTAAAGTTTTATTTTAAATTATAAGTCAAGGTAGTTACAGGGTTTTGGGATATTTATGTGGGTCCATTAATTAGAGGAATTTATGAGATGATTAACTTTTAAACCCCTATTTAAAATGCAAGATTAAAAGTAGAAGAAAAGAAAAATGTTTAGTATTTTTATATTTTCGGGGTTTGAGTTCTTTGAAAACTAAAAATTATAGGCCAGGTTCTATCGAAAGAGCTTTTTAATGTCCTGTTTTTTTTTTTGTTAGATACGCTTTTATTACATAAGAATATAAAATTTTTAGATTAAGTGATTCACTAGGTTAGAGGCTTCTACAGTTATTTTACATACGAAAATTCAATTCTCATTTATTATTGAACTAGAAAAATGAGATTGATTTTAATTTCACAAGATGAATGAAGGTTTGGCTAAAGTTGGATAGCCGATTTGATTCCTCCATTGATATAAATAATTGCCCACAAATGGGTCTAAATTATTAATTATATAAGCAATTCATGCATGCCGGCGTCACTGATGAAATATTACGTTGCCAGTTACAAAAATTTAATAGAATTTATGTTTCATAAATTATGCAAACAAAAACCAGAAATTATGGTACTGGTTTGACTCAGCACACGATTAAGACAAATAGCAAAACTTGGACAATTTGGTCTGTTGGGCTCTACAAAGATTTTTTCTTGATTCCACGTGGGTTAGAAGGTAAAAGTCATTTTCAAGCCAATCGTGACATATTTGGAAGATATTATACGAGTCAAAACGTGAAAGTGACGTTGAAAATAAGCTACTTATTATTTAAAATAAGTTACTCCAAACATTCTCAATTTACGATTTGAACACATAATATTTTTGGTAAAGTTAATAAATTTACGTTTATTGAGGTAGGACAAGTGAATTTGTGCATGCATGTTTTAAGAGTGTTTATAAGTATTTATAAACTGATCAAACGTTATTTTTATCAACATATTTTGTAGAACTTACAATTTTTATTCACTTTTTATCTACACATTCTATAAGACACATTCTTTATAATTTACAAAATAGTTTACCAAGCAAAAGTGTTTTCACAATACTTGATATTTGTTCGAGTCTCGGCCAGACAACTTTAGTTAGCCTAAGACGTATATATTGTCTTGTAAGTCTATTAGTTTAGAGACAAAGCTATAAATTAATATCAAAAGATTTGAACATATTTGTATAGAGGTGTCAAAATCAATAGATCGGTCCAGTCTAACAAGAAATGGCAAAACCCAGATCACGCCAACTGGATCCTCTTTTTATTTATTTATTTATTTATTTTGCATTTTTTAATAAATATTTTGGTGTAAAATTTAAAAAAAAAAAAAAAAAAAAAAAAAAATTGGAAAGATGACTCACATGGGCTATGTTTGTCGCTAGGAGGGGATAAATTTGAATGGACTTGTGGTTTAGACTTTTCAAGGCGGAATATGTTGATATCTATACATTTGTGTAAATAGATTTTAAGGTCCACAAATTGATGTTGTTTGTAAAAGAATTAAGATGATGATCATGAAAATGACGGTCAACTTTAAAAATAAAATTCACGCGTCCAAAAAATTGATGGATTTTGACTATGCAAATGACTCAAGAATCACATTAACAATAATACACACTAGATGCTTCTATTGAATTAAATTAAGGTTAATATTATCAATTACGCAATGGTTGATATTGATTATTAACAAGTTTTAAATGTTTTTTTTTTTTTTTTAATTTTCGTTTGGTGTAGTTTATAAACTGGTTTTTTTGACAAAAATGGTTTGTTTGACTTAAAAATTTGCCTTCACAAAGATAACATTGACCATTATTAGTCAAATAAACTATTTTATTGAAAAACTAGTTTATAAATTTAGTGTTCGCTTTGGTGTAGTTTAGAGCCCGTTTGGTGTAGTTTATAAACTGGTTTTTTTTAAATTTAGAGCTCGTTTGGTGTAGTTTATAAACTGGTTTTTTTGACAAAAAATGGTTTGTTTGACTTAAAAATTTGCCTTCACAACATAACATTGTTGACCATTATTAGTCAAATAAACTATTTTTGGTTGAAAAACTAGTTTATAAACTATATCAAATAAACTTTTAATTTTAAACTCGTATACGGGTCAAAAGAAAAGACAAAAAGTGTTAAGCCTTCCAAATTTGAAACAAAAAATAGCCTAACAAAATATATACTCTAACGGCTAATTTGTTATGCGTTATCAATAGTAAGTGCGCCTCCAAATAAATTTCTACTTAAGTTTAGGTGAGCTTTTTAGTTTTCATTGTACAATAAATAAAATAATTTTAATCGTTGCCTTTAAAGCAATTGCTAAACAATAATTTTGTAGCAAGTACTTACAATAAATTCCTAGACATGTTTATTGTAAATGGGATTTTTCAACGAATAAGTGAGAAACTTGTTAATATGATAATTTTTATGTTTATGATGTTTAGTGTCTATTTTTTAGAGTAATACATCCACAAACAATTCAAACATCTAGAAATCTTTAAATGTTATCACTTCTTGAACTTGGACACGTAGCACCGTTAGCATGTAAAAACAACTGTCAAAGGCAACCTGTAACACGTGGGCTCTGTGTGCAACGTGGCTCGCACGTGACATCCACGTGGAACAAGATAGTGACAATAGTCCTCCAAGTCTGAGTTTAATATTATGTTAGGCTTAGGTCTTAAAATGATTTTCAAGTTTGCTTGACTTTTAGTAGAACTTTGTCTTTAGCGAGCTTGTTAGTAATTTTGTTGGGGTTGCGATCTCTAGAGTTCGCTTGATTTCTTTGATAAGACCTCATATAAATGGAGAACATTTCTCACTTGTAACAATTCCTGAAACATTCTGAAGTTATTCTACTAACTCGTACAATAAGGTAGTAACAAAAGCCCTCCAAATCTGAGCCTAATATTATGTTAGTAAGACTAAAGTCCATTTTCCAATGTCACATCCATGGAAAATGTTGTAACATCCATGGAAAGGCTTAAGACCTTTTGTTTTTCAGCATGGAAAATGAAAATGATTTTCAAGGCAATCACCTAAAGCACACATTTGACCACTTTCTTGGAAAATATTTTCTCACCTATTTGGTGGATTTTGTTTTCCACCTTCACATAGAAAATGTTTTCATTTTCCACTATTTTCCATGAAACCAATCAAACACACCCTAAGGTTTTCAAGATAACAAGGGAATGGAGCACATAACAACTTCACACTTGGGATGTTGCATGAGGAATGGGGATGTTGCCATCATTGCCTCTCCACTGATTACAATCGTCATCTTATTTCTCCATATACAATGGCACGTGACCGCTAATCTGGGCCTTCCATTTCAATTCAACTGTTGGCGCTTTTTCATTTTTAAGGGCTTGGATTGAGCAAGCCATAGTTCAGATTTTATCTTGGGATCTAAAAGTTGGGAATTCTCCCAACAAAACCTATAAAAATCCATTTTTGTCTTCACTTGAAACTCTTACGTTTTTCATACTCTCAAAAATTCTTTGGACTGCTGGCAATCTCAAAGCAAAAACTCCGATGACTTTTTGCCTGAAGGTTCTAGCATTTTCAGCCCTTAGGTACTCTCTCAACTCCCTTCTTTTTTTTCTAAAAGCTTCTCATCTTTTTTCTTTCTTTTCTTCTGGAGATTTCTAGGTTATATTTGAACAAATCACAGAGAAAGAAGTTCAAATAAATTTCATTTATTATTCCTCACAATTTCTGTATGCTAAGTACAATATATATATTTGAAAGAGAAAAAGTTTCTACCAATAAGAGAGTGACACCTTATCTTTTATTGAACAAAAAAACTAACTAATTATTTAACCAATATTAGCACATCCCCCCTCAAGTTGGAGGTTGGTGGATATCAAGCAAGCCCAACTTGGAGAGGAGATATGTAAACTGAGGTGCAGCCAAGGTCTTGGTAAACAGATCTACAAGTTGTTGTTTGGAGGAGATGTGTTGTGGTAGAACAAAACCATCCTTGAACTTGTCCCGAACCAAGCGACAATCTATCTCCAGGTGTTTGGTACGTTCATGGAAGACATGGTTAGCTACAATGTGAAGTGTAGCTTGATTGTTGCACCAAAGAGGAATAGGAAGAGAGATGGGAACATGTAGATCAGTAAGAATATAAGATAACCATTGAAGTTCACAAACAGTGGCAGCCAAACTTCTATATTCAGCCTCGACACATGAACGGGAGATTGTAGTTTGTTTCTTTATCTTCAAAGAAACCAAAGCATTGCCAAGGTAGATGCAATAACCTATGATAGATTTCATTGTTTGAAGGCAAGAGGCCCAATCAGCATCACAATAGCCCTGCAATTTGAAGTCATTTTCTGTTGGAAAGAATAAACCCTTTGAGGGACACCCTTTAAGATACTTCAAAAGGTGAATAGCTGCTTCCCAATGAGTGAGAGTGGGAAAGTTGACAAATTGGCTAAGTTGCTAGATAGAAAATGTGATGTCTGGACGAGTCAAATTCAGATATAATAATCTTCCAACAAGTCTCCTGTATTTATCTGGTTCTGGAAAGAGGATACTACAGTCATTAGTAAGTCTGGTACCTCTAGGGAGAGGAGTGAGAGAAAGTTTAGCTCGTGTTAGGCTAGCATCTTGTAGAATATCCAAGGTATATTTTCTCTGGTTAATATAGGTTCCAGCAACATCTCTTGCGATTTCTAAACCCAAAAAAATACTTAGCATGTCCAAGGTCTTTGATGGTAAATGTATGGTGTAAGTACTGCTTCACTTTTGTGATTTCAGCCTCATCATTACCAGTCAATAAAACATCATCCACGTAGACTAAGAGAACAAGAAAGAAATGTGAATTATGCTTAATGAATAGGCAATGATCATGAGGTGACTGTATGAAACCAAAAGCCTTTAGTTTAGTACAGAATTCATTGTTCCATTGTCTAGAAGCTTGTTTCAACCCATATAAGCTCCTCTTAAGCCTGCAAACCTGCCCTGGTGTAGCCTTTTTGTAACCTTCTGGAGGCAACATGAATACCTCTTCATCTAGATGACCATGTAGAAATACATTGTTACTTCATGGGCATAAATGTTGCTTATTTTCCTAAAGGTTATCTTCTATCTCAATCTAAGTATACCACAGACGTCATTGAGCGTGCTCGTCCTTCTGATACTCAAACTGTTGATACTCCCATCAAGATTACTGTTCGGTATTCTCCTTCTGATGGTATACATTTGACATATCCTACTTTATATTGTAGCCTTCTGATGGTATATATTTGACATATCCTACTTTATATCGTACTATTATTGGTTGCTTAGTATATCTCACTATTACTCATCTAGATATTGCCTATGTTATTCATGTTGTTAGTCAGTTTTTTTTGTTTCTTACTATAGTTCATCGGCCACCGTTGTTGTTTGTATTTTGCTCTATCTTCGTGGTACTTGCTTTTATAGTCTTTTATTTCCACCGACTTTATCTTTAGAGCTACGTGAGTATTCTGATATTGATTGGGCCTACTGACCCCGTTTATTGTAAATCCACTATTGGTTTTTGTGTATTTTTGAGTAATTCTCTTATCTCTTAGAAAAGTAAGAAGTAGACTGTCGTTTCCCGATCTTCTATAGAAGATGAGTATCTCGTTATAGTATTTACTACCACTGAAATTGTATGGTTGTATTGGTTACTTGCATATATATGTTTACTCTTCCCACTACCACTCACACTCCCACTCCCACTCCCACTCCCACTCCCACGTATTGTGGTAACGAAAGTTCTATTCAGATCTCTCACAGCTCTGTATTTCATGAGCAAACAAAGCACATTGAAATTAACTGTCATCTTATTCGACACCACCTTCAGCATAACACTATTACTTTACCTTTTGTTCTTTCTACGATGCAATTTGCTGACTTTTTTACGAAGTCGCACCCCGTTCAGTGTTTTCATTTTTTGATTGACACACTCTTGATGCTTCTTCTTGTCACATCGTAAGTTTGATGGGGATGTTAGTGTATATAGTTATAACATTTATACTTATGTTAATATTGCTAGAATTATACAATTATTTTTTGACCAGTTTGGTTAGTATAGCTTAGATATTTTGCTATTTTGACTATTTAAAGTCTGGTATCCTCCTTTTTGTATTCTCACTTTGCATTATAAAAACACCTCCTAAAGACTCTCTATTTATAAAGACCATCTTTTGCATACATTTTAGAGAGCATATATAAATTTAAATAGTAAAATTTTTAAAGTACTCTAACCGCCTTTTTATTTTTAACACTTAATTTTACTTCTCCTAATAATTATTTATTATTTTTCTATATTTTATTTTGACATGCTTCCCACCCAATTATTAAATGATATTTTTCTATTTTTCTATATTTTATTTTCTATATACTATTTAATTTATTCAACATATAAATATTGAAAATTAGAATTTTTTCAATGCGTTTGGAAAGTCAAACCAGCTCTCGTTAATTTAGAGATTCTATTTGAATATCTCTAAAATAAAGAACATCATATGATTAAAGAGTCTCCTAAAAATGTTCTAAACTTGTTTGGTTCTTTGAAACCAAACAATCCCAAGTCAAATGGTCTAGTAGCGACTAAATCAACATGTAATAGCTTCAAGAGAAACCGGACACATTAAGCAATTAGTGCAGTAGTAACGGCTATTTTTCTCTTCATATAGCCTTCAGGGAAATAGGATTGCCACATGCCCAGTTTATTAATCAATATGTAACCCAAAAGGGTAAAACTGCAATTGAAGGAGAAACTGGGGCACTGTCCTTGGCTTCTGAATCTTGTGATACGATAACACGACCAGAAAAATGAAAAGGACTTGGGCCATTGTTCGACTAGGTCGAACCAGGGGTCAAAAATAAATTAAATATACAAACACACATGTATACACCATTCAAAAATTTAATTTTCATCAATACGAAAACAAAAACAGTATTTAAGAACAAAACATTAAGGTTGTCCGAGGAGATTCATGACAAGATATATTAGAAGATGCATTTTTCAGGCTTTAACCGGGATGGTCCCAAGTTTTTCCTGTCAAACCGGCCTGGAAATTCTGATTTCAGAACGCTATTTAAGAAATAATCGCAAATCAGCCAATGTGCAGTTATTATATGCAAATAACGACCATAACCGAAAGCAAAGAGAGACTCATAACATACATTCTGGACAGAAATTTCATTAGTATACAACTTCATGTTTCTTTAGTACAAGTTATAGCATTAGGAATAATGTTATTTATCACCGGTCTATGTATCAATGGGGTCTACTGCAATTGATTAGTTTAATAAAACAACACAATTATATAGTCCCAATCAATTGCATGCAGTAGACTCCACTATGTGCCACGTAGACTTCACCAGTGGAGATAAATAGCATTTTCATTCTTTACTTGGCTATGTTCTTACACCATAAATTACACCTAAGCACGGATGACATTCAAGTCATTGCGCGTTGCTTTCAATTGGTACTGCAATTTCCATACTGATTGAGCAACGAATACTAATGCAACAATTATCAATCAAATGAACACGTAAAGTGTAAACTCAAGCATTCCTTCGTATGAGATATAGCAATGCATAGCATATCGAAAAACCACATAACAATACACAATTGTGACTTTTTCTTCAAGAATATGGCCAGACTCTGTGGACTTGATTGTAAAGATTTGAGGAATGAATACATATAAACAAATTCATATAGCATTATAGTGTGAACTAAGATTTTTCATGAAATAACAGTCCATTTAACAATAGAGTTCAAATGAAAAGTCCTTGAACCTATTAAGGGAAAAAGATCAGAAAAAATTTGGCAAGGGAACACGATAATGTCTTCAAATGGCCATGAACAAGTTGTGTTGGCCGGAAAAAAGCAATTTTTTTTTTTTTTTACAGAAGTAGTCCGTCCTCCAAAAAATCTTGTATCCACCTCTGGTGGGCCCTCTATCATCTCCTAGATACAACTACATGATGCAGGTCCCTGTAAACGCATAACTGCTGCATATGACATATACACAAAATGGGAAAATGGATTTATTGTATTCCACTAGAAAGAAAATCCTGCTACTACATGTATATAAGCTATCATTTCAGCAGATGTCAAGATCTGTTACCGATTAAGCCCTAATTCCTTTTTAACGATTCCAAGAATAAATCGAATGAAAAATCAGAAATAAGCAAAATAAATACACAGATTTTATAATGATTTACCCTCAATGTGAGGTCACGTTGACTTGCTTGCTGCTATAAAATTTTATGACAATACAGAAGAAGAGTACAAATTTTCATACACAAAAACGGCCACCAAATAAATCCTTTATACAGTGGGAATTGCATACATGTACGAAATACTTAATATACCCATCTAATATTATGTCACTTCGAGATGGCAAAAACAAATATTAAACCTTAATAATGAAAAAGAGAGTAAAAATGCAGAAAAATCAGAATCTTGACAATCTGTATATAACTCAAATTCTAAATACATAAACAATTATACACTCAAAATCTCCAAAGGCATAAACACTCTTGATCTTCAATTCATGGAGGAAAAAGTAAAATGTAGAATTAAACAACTTATTTTGTATAAGTATAAGTAAGAATCTAAAGAAAAAAAGTGAAAAAAGTATTGCCTGGCTCCATTCTGTCTGCCTCTTCCTCAACATAATTTCAGTTGGGAAGGTATTGTTTATAAAAGCCCTCTAAAAAGTACTTATTTTTCACCTTAAGATTGCTGGAAAATGACATTTGACCACATACAAGAATGATGGAATCCATTCTTGAGCAAGGGCTGATTGGTCATTTCATGTACAGGTAACAAAGAAGAAGAAGAAGAAGAAGAAGAAGAAGAAGAAGAAGAAAAGTTTCTTCAAAGGGGAAATGCTTGTTTTGTTGCACCATTTTTGCACTGTAATTCACTTACATATCCCACCAACTCTCTCTTCTCTCTCTCTCTCTTCTCTCTTCTCTCTTCTCTCTTCTCTCTCTACATATATATGTACTGTTGTGGGGTGGGGTGGGGGTAGTGGGTGAAAGGGTCTTTTCAACTCCCAATTCGGTCCGTTTTCTGGTAAGACATAATCTTTCACTTTGAATTCCAACCCATAAAATGCTGAAAATTGACAGTTTAACCCGTGAGCTTCCCATGCAATTTTTCTGCATTGTTTCCAATGTAGATCTTTCTATCTTCTCATTGTACTTTGGACTTCTTCAGTAGTTAGAAATTCCTTAAATTGTCCCCCCTCCCCCCCCCCCCCCCCCCATTTTTTTAGTCATGCTATTTATTATAATAATGATTATCATCCTGCATTAAATAATATATATGATGAAATGTGAGAATATAAAATTTATTTTATTATCATTTAATGTTATATAAACGAGTGATTAGAACTGGCAAAATTGGCCCAGTCCAATGGGCCAGCCCGTATAACCCGGGTATTGGGCTGGATTGGCCCTTAAAAATTGGCCCTAAAGAAATTGGGCCCAAATTGGCCCAGCCTGATTAGCCCGATGGGCCATTTGAACTTGGGTTATTCTAGCCCGGTTTTAACGGGCTGGCCCAAAAAGCTTTTTTTTTTTTTTTTTTTTTCAAGCTCCAGAGCCCACAATCATCCACCAATCTGAAATCAAAATCAAAATCACATTAACCTCTCCTCTTTATCAAAATCAAAATCAACCCACAATCACGTTAACCTTTCATCTTCATCAAAATCACGCACCAATCTAAAATTAGCCCACAATCCCTTAACCTATAATTTTTGTTCAGAATTATTTTCATACTGCAATCTGCTGAAATCAGCCCCAAAATCCATTAACCCATCTTGCCAGCTCCATTTATTTTCTTCCCCGACCGGCGACTGTAAAGTTTGAGTCCAACGATTGACTGCAAAGTGCGAAAAACAATTGGTAATTTTAGTATTTCTATTTTTTTGGGTAGAATTTGTGAGTTATGTTACTTTTTAATGCAAATTTTGGTTGAGTTGATTGTCAGTGATTTTGCTTGGGAAAATAATATTTAATCAATTTGATGTGCTTTGCACCATTGAATTGGCTTCTTGGATTTATATGTGGTAAACGAAAATGCCGAATTGAATGGAGTCTGATATAGTTCCAATTCTGGTACACTATTCTAGTGCCCAAGTAATTGGCATATACAATAATTAACAGGGATAATCATTTTTGTAGCTATGCATTTGATTTGTGCAAGCAGATCTAATGACTGTTCGTGCAAAATAGGATGCTTAAATATTTTAAAATTTTAGATTTATCGTCAAATGAGTGGCAAGTTGTATGGAGCTTGTTGAATTATGACGTTAATTATTTGAATACTGAATTTCAACACCACAAACTTATAATTTTGGTTATATCTTAATTATTAATGGTGTGATCTTGAGATGGATGTTTACTGTTGTCTTGTTTGTTTATTAAGCATTCATTAAATTATGAATACACGCTATAAAAGAATGCTGCTTTACGGGATTGGAAAATATTCTTAAATTTTCTGTTTTATCACCAGGCTGTTGTTTTCACCGATATCAGCTTCGAGAAGGCTATTCAATTTGATGATTATTGCCACAAGCACCAGCCTCCAATTGCTTTCATCAAATCTGACGTTCGAGGCCTTTTTGGCAGTGTATTTTGTGGCAGTGTATTTTGTGATGTTGGTCCTAAGTTCACAGTTTTTGATATTGATGGTGAAGATGACACCGCAAACTATGCTACATATGCTAAAGGTGGTATTGCCACACAAGTGAAGGAACCGAAGTGTTGAACTTCAAGCCATTGCAAGAAGCACTTAAGGATCCTGGTGATTTTCTCCTTAGTGACTTCTCCAAGGTTGATCGCCACCCTCCTGCACTTGGCATTTCAGGCGTTGGATAAGTTTATATTGAATTTGGGACGCTTCCCTCTTGCTGGATCTGAAGAAGATGCCCAAAAATTAATATCTTTAGTTACTGATATTAATAATAGCTTGCCAGAAGGAAGACTTCAAGATATAGACCAAAAGCTTCTTAGAAACTTTGTATTTGGTGCCAGGGCTGTGCTAAACCCCATGGCTGCCATGTTTGGTGGTATTGTTGGTCAGGAAGTTGTGAAGGCTTGCTCGGGGAAATTTCACCCACTTTTCCAGGTCAGTTACTAGCCCGAGTGTGTATTTGGACACACTTACGACTTACAAGTTTATAGTAAAACTAAATCTAGACGGAGCTTGATAACGCTTTCAGTTCTCACAGGATATGATTTAGAAGCTTTAATTTTTCATCTTTTGAATTGTAACCTGACATGCTTTCTGAATATTACTTGATTGATTATCTTGGTGACAGTTTTTCTACTTCGACTCTATTGAATCTCTTCCTAGTGAATCGTTGGATTCTAACGACTTGAAGCCCTTGAATTGTCCTTATGATGCTCAAATCTCAGTATTTGGATCTAAGCTACAGAAGAAACTAGAGAATGCAAACATTTTCATTGTCGGATCTGGTGCTTTGGGGTGCGAGTTTCTGAAGAATGTTGCTCTGATGGGTGTTTGTTGTGGTGACGGAGGGAAGCTAACAATAACAGACGATGATGTCATTAAAAAAAGCAATCTTAGCAGGCAATTCCTTTTCCGCGATTGGAACATTGGGCAGGCAAAATCGTGCAAGCCCTGAGACTGAAAATGTGTTTGATGATACATTCTGGGAAAACTTGAGTGTCGTCATTAATGCCCTAGACAATGTGAACGCCAGGCTTTATATTGATCAGAGGTGTTTGTATTTCCAGAAACCGCTCCTGGAGTCAGGAACACTAGGTGCCAAGTGCAACACTCAGATGGTAATCCCTCACTTAACGGAAAATTATGGTGCTTCAAGGGATCCACCTGAAAGAGAGACACCCATGTGCATAGTGCAGTCATTCCCTCACAACATTGACCATTGCTTAACATGGGCTAGTTCAGAATTTGAAGGTCTATTTGAGAAGACACCGGCTGAAGTAAACACATATTTAAGCAGCCCAAGTGACTACATATCTGCAATGAAAATTCTGGTGATGCACAAGCCCGGGACAATTTAGAACGTGTTCTTAAATGCCTTGACGGGACAGATGGGACTCATTCGAAGACTGCATTACTTGGGCTCGCTTTAAGTATGGCTATGTTATTTTTATTTTCCTGGTAGTTGATTTGAGCATCACTTCTGTAAGTTTCTAACGATTGCTCTTTGTGAAACCAGCTTTGAAAACTACTTTGTGAATCGGGTCAAGCAGTTGACATTTACTTTCCCAGAGGATACTGTTACCAGTAGTGGGGTACCATTCTGGTCCGCGCCAAAATGTTTTCCACACCCGTTGGAGTTCTCTATCGATGACCTGAGCCACCTTCACTTTGTTATGGCAGCATCTATATTGCAACCAGAGGCCTTTGGCATCCCAATCCCTGACTGGGTTAAGTCTCGTAAAAAAAAAAAAAGTGGTCGGGCTGGCCCGGTGGTCCAAAACTGGGCTGGGCTGGCCCAACAATTTATTGGCCCGTCTAAAATCGGGCCAGGGCCAGTCCGGCCCGGTTTCATGTATGGCCCATCCATTTCGGGCCGGGCCGGGCCGGGTAGTCCATTTGCCGGCTCTACGAGTGATTATCATTAGTTGTGATAAATAATATTACTTTTTTTTTTTTTACTTTGGGCATGTTCGGTGTAGTTTTTTTGGGTACTTTATTGATTTTTTTAAACTTTTT
Organism: Forsythia suspensa; assembly: GCA_023638005.1. Taxonomy (NCBI): domain Eukaryota; kingdom Viridiplantae; phylum Streptophyta; class Magnoliopsida; order Lamiales; family Oleaceae; genus Forsythia; species Forsythia suspensa. Next base: position 50,484,227 of record CM042673.1, read on the forward strand.
TGTAGTGTAAAAAAGTTGAAAAGTCAAAAATCGTAGACAACAAAATGAATTTTTTTTGAAAAAAAATGACTACCGAACATGGCCTTCATTTTCTTTGAATGAGTGTGGGTTAATGATTTGAAAAGCAAGATTCCAAACATTGAAACTTCAAAAAAGTTGTGTAAGCAAGATTCATTTTAAGTGTAGTGTACATGTGTAAAAAAGAGTATAGTATGATCATTATTCGATCGATCAGTTGGAGAGGCAAGTCAGAACAATCCACCTTCTAACTTTTAGAAAGTAAGCAAAAAATAAAAAATGACTTCGTCTCGTTCTCTAACACATAACACCAAGATGATCGAACTTGAACAGGTTCTATTGACACCTCTAATTGTATCATTATTTCCATAATATTCAATAAGTGATAAAATAAAAATGGATTACTAGTCTTGTTTTCTATAAATAGAAATAGTTAAACTTGCACGTAAAATATAGTTTCAAATAATTGGTGGGCAAGACAACAAAATTGAGGGAGTGGGTATTGTGCCTTAAGCGTCAAATGATTGTCAATATCTACTAATAAAAAAAAAAAAAAACACCCATCATTTGCCCCTTTGAATTACTCCACAAAATTGACAAAATCCCTTTGTTTTTTCTTTCTAGAAGCCCACCACTTTCTTTTGAAAACTCGCATTCTGGCCCCATAGTTTTCATAATGCTTGGTTGCTAGTGGACAACATAATTGTCCACATCTCTTTCCTTATACCCTTTAAATTCTATAGTTTAGAGTGAATGATATTTTGTCTATAAATGTTTAAAAAATATGGGATATATAACCTCTGAGTAGTACAATTTGTTACCACTCGATTTTAGTAAGGCCTCAAAGGCCCAGCAAAGACCACATAGACCCTGCAAAGGCCTTGGGGTCCAGCAAGGACCTCGTAAATTCTTAGAAGGCCTCGGAGGCCCATCGAACATTTTAGCACTCTTGAATCCCTCACAGTGAAGCCCATGAAAGGCCTCGACACCCTTGGCCAATCTGGAGTGTTTCGCTGGTTTTCGCATTCTCGTAGTCTGATGTTTTGGGACAATCAGAAAAGTAATTAAAGAAATATTGTATTTGATTATCATAAGGATTCTCACAAGGAAATTCAATCAGATAAGGACCGAAATCTGGGAGATTATATCCATATCCAATTACCCTTTATCCTATAAGGAAGGAGAATCCAATCAGAGTTCTAATTGATTGCTTACACAAAATAATTAGGACTCTGCAGCTATAAATACAAGGACTCTGGTTATTCTAAGGTACGTATTCTTTTTATGAGACGCTCTTTTGACACTTGAACTTCACCCTAAACTCTGTTCAAATCTCTGCCTGCTTGTCCCTCCCACACCCCATTGCTTTCATCCCTCGTATATTACTCTATATACTGGCAGTTGACTTGATCGTCGGAGTATCAACGATCGTCGAACCTTTTTTCTTCGGAGATCTTAGTGCCTAACGATTATCTGAGTGTGCAGGTAACATACAAGTTAGCAGATGAGTGATTGGAGATACCGCAAACTTTCGAATGCCTCTTATGGACAAATACAACATGAGAGGCGACCTACGGATCATATCAACATATATAAGACGAAGCTCCAAGGACACTCTCTCGCAGTGAAGTGTCAAAATTTCCACACCACACTCACATCCGATGCGAAGAGATGGTATAACAAGCTGAAACCAGGAAGCATCCGGAGTTGGCCTCAACTCAAAAGAGAGTTCGTCAATGCCTTCATTGGCAACCGAACAATGATAGCCGATATCGCCCAACTCCACGACATTTGATAGAAGGAAAAAGAAATAGTCAAAAGCTATTTCAAGAGGTTCAGCAACGTCGTCAACAAGATTGAGACTATAACTGATGAAAAAGCCATTGATGCAATTGTGACCGGACTTCACATGTGCACCCCATTCTGGAGAGACGTCCAGAACAGACAACCAAAGACTTATAGTCAGCTGGTAGACTTGGTCCAGTGCAAAATTCGGTCAGAAGAGACAATAGAAAACAGGGAGAAAGCTGAAAAGGATAGGGGAGACCACTACAGAAGAGAGGGGTGACGCTCTCCTGAACTTCGTTTCAACTGCTTTCAGAGAAAGTGCTCTCCCGGACCGCAGAACAACCATTATAGGAGATTTAACTAGACGGATGTAATCCCTGTCCCCCATCCTAAGACACCTGCGATGGCCTCTTTGCCTGCGGCAGCACCACATAAGTTTTATCGTATGCACAGAACTAGGGTACATAATACAGAAGATTGCCCGGACGTGAGAGAACTGATCAACCACGAAATCATGGGCATGGATAGAGGAATCGACCCACGCGAGGACGTCGAGGGCCGCCCACTCAAGGGTGAAGACAACCTCATCGGCGCCAGGACGATGGACCTCGCCGCAATGATGGGAGAAATGACATAAACAGGGATCCACCAAGGGCGGAGGGACCTGCTGGAGCCCCTCAAGTCCGAGAAATCAATAAGATCATAGGAAGGCCCTATGTCAGGGGGCACACGATGAACTCGCGATGAAACTACGCGAAGGCAGCGAGAGAAGAACTCGTGGAGAGTTGGTAGGTCCATGGACATTGACCAAGAGCCCCACAAATTTTGTTTACTGAGGAAGACGAGGTCGGTATACACTATCACCACTGTGAATGCCTTGGTGGTCCATGCCGTCATCACTAGAAACAGACTGGGACGGATGTTGATTGATGATGGAAGCACCGTGAACATCCTATTCGACGGTACCTTTGATCAGATGGACGTGGATCATGAACTGACAGCCATCTTAGAGCCACTATTTAGTTCACGAGAGATAGCCTCGTTCCGCAAGGAAGGATTACCCTCGTGGTGGACTTCGGAGAGCCCCTGTCATCTTCAAAAATTCATGGAATTCTTTGTAGTCGATACTCGTTCTGCCTACCATGGAGTCCTTGGAAGGCCTGCGCTGAAGGATTTGCAGGTGGTCACATCCATCCATCACTTGGGAAGGGGTCGCCAAGATTTGCAGCAATCAGATAGAGGCAAGGGCCTGTTATATGAACGTGTTACGAAAAGTAGTAAAATGTGAATATGTCACCCCAATGGTAATGACTATACATTCGAAGCTGATAGACGTCGACCTCGAAAAGACGGACGAGGAAATGATACTGGACGAGGGCCTAGACCTCTGAATTATAGGTTCGAACTCTTTTGCTTTTCCGGTGAGAAGCTGGAAGTATTTTTGGTGAACCTCTTAGAATCGACCCAGATGTTGCAGGTGGAGGAGAGGCTCGAGGAAAAGATAAAAGAGGAATTGAAGCAGTTCATGCGGAAGAACACTGATATCTTCGCATGGAAGCATAGCGACATGGTGGGGATTGATCTATCAGTGGCTTGTCACGCCTTAAAGGTGGATCCTAAAGTGCGCCCCAAGATACAAAAGAGTAGACCTTTGAGCACCGAGAGGTATGGGGCCTTTAAGGAAGAGGTTGACAAGTTATTGGCCAACGGATTCATCAGGGAAGCAATCTACCTCCAACGGGTATCCAACCCCGTATTGGTAAGAAAGAGCACCAAGAAATGAAAGGTATGCATAGATTTCTTGGACTTGAACCAAGCATGCCACAAAGATAGCTTTCCATTGCTTCATCGACCAACTGGTCGATGCGACTGCCAACCACAAGCTACTTAGTTTCATGGACACCTACTCGAGCTACAACCAGATCCTAATGTTAGCGAGAGACGAGGATCATACTTCGTTCATTACGGACCAAGGAGTATACTATTATATGATGATGCCCTTCGGCCTAAAGAACGCAGGAGCCACATACCAGCGGTTAGCAAATTGCATGTTCTCAAGACAAATCGGAAACACTATGGAAGTGTACGTCGATGACATGCTCTTAAAGAGCATGAACGCCAACGACCAGATCGTGCACTTAAGAGGGATGTTCGGAGTCCTCTACAAATATCGCATGAAGCTTAACCCGCTAAAGTGCGCCTTCGGAGTCGCGTTCAAGAAGTTTCTCAATTACATGGTAAACCAACGTGGGATAGAGGCTAATCCCGAGAAGATCAAGGCACTCATCGAGATATGGTCACCATCTTCTTCCAAAGAAAGTCCGAGTTCGACAAGAAGGTTCATCGTCTGAACCGATTCATATCAAAGGCAATCGACCATTGCTAGCACTTCTTTCAGACCATCAAAGGAGTAAAGAGGTTTGAGTGGATCGAAGAATGTGAGAAGGCCTTCCACGACCTCAAGGTCCTCTCGTCGAAAGGCCCCATAATTGTCCAAGCCAAAGAATGGAGAAACACTACTCATTTACCTCGTAGTGTCCGGAAAGGCAGTGAGTTCTGTCTATTATGTAAGTAAGGCCCTGCAGACGCGGAGACGAGACATGGAGAAGCTCTCTGTCTTTGATTATCGCTTCTCGAAAACTCCAACCGTAATTCCAGTCGCATAGCATCGATGTCCTAACAAACCTCCATCTAAAATAGATACTACAAAAGTCGGACACCTCAAGAAGGCTGATGAAGTGGTCAATTGAACTTAGCCAATTTGATATCTCCTACAAGCCAAGACCTTCCATAAAGAGACAGGCTTTGGCAGATTTTATGGCTGAATTCGACCATATCCCCGAAGGCTCGCTTGAAGCCTAACCTCATGAGGTACCAACATAGAAATTATATGTTGACGGATCCTCGGGCGAGGCCGGAGCTGAGCGGGATTTTTCTAGTCTGCTCCGATGGCCACAATCTCAATCTAGGCTTCACTGGAGTTCAAAGCCTCAAACAACGCTGCATAATATGAGGCGCCCTAGCAAAGCTTGAGGTGGCACAAAAGATGAAGGCAAGAAAACTCTAATCACATTGATTCGTAGATGGTCGTTAGTCAAGTCAATGGGACCTTCGCGGCCCACGAATAGTCCATGGTGGCATACTTGATAAAGACCAAAGACCTCCTATCCCACTTTGAGGTATTCGAACTCCTCTAGATCCTACGGATGGAAAATGGTTACGCGGACGCCCTCTTGAAATTGGCATGCAGCAGAGGACTCCGACTTGATGAGGGCTATCCCAGTTGAAAAACTCAACTGGCCGTCCATCGACGAGGTTTCAGCACCAAATACCATGATGATATTTGAATTTTCCAAATAGATGAAAAAATCATCGCATACTTGACCAACCAGGTATTGCCAAACGACAGACAAGAAGCGCGAAAACTGAGCAGAAGGGCAATGAAGTTCATACTACATGATGAGATCCTATATAAGAGAGGCTTTAGCCACCCCCTCCTACGCTGTATAACACAAGAGTAAGCAACGTATTTGATGAAGAAAATAGACGAGAGAATTTGCGGTAATCACTCAGGGAGAATGGCTCTGGCACAGAAGGTATTGAAGCAAGGGTATTATTGGCCAACCATGAAGAAAGATTCGCATAACTACGTGAAGAAGTGCTATAGATGTCAGAAATTTGCTGTTATACCGAAGTTCCCGGCTCAGAACCTTATCCCTGGTCACCAGTCCTTGGCCTTTCACCTAGTGGATGATCGACTTTATAGGTCCCCTCCCAACCGGAAGGGATAGGGTCAAATTTGTGGTTGTAGTGGTAGATTATTTTCACCAAGTGGTGCAAAGCTGAACCTCTGGCCAAGATCACGGAGGAAAACACATGGACGTTCGTGTGGAAGAACATTATCTGTCGTTTTAGGATCCTCCACTCTCTTGTTTCCGACAATGGTACAGTTCGCAGAAAAGATGTTCAACTCAAATTGCGAAGACCTGGGCGTTCGGAGGGATTTTTCACCCATACTATCCCTAGTTTAATGGCCAGGTGGAGGTGTGAATAAAATTATCAAGCACACCCTGAAAAGAAAATTAGAATCGCCAAAAGAGGATGGGTTGAAGAATTACCCGAGAACTCTGTGGTCATATCGGACCACTTCTCGGACGGCGACCAACAAAACTCCTTTTGCCATGGCGTACGGGGCAGAAGCAATCATTTCCGTCGAAGTAAGGATACCCTCTCCCAGGCACTTATACTTCGATGAAGTAACCAATGATGATTTACGTAGGGCGAACCTGAACTTGCAGGATGAAAGACATGCAGACTCGCAGCTTCGTCTCGCGGTCTATCAAAGAAAAATGGCTAGATACTACAACTCCAAGGTTAAGGGCAGGAGTTTTCACATCAATGACTCCATCCTGAAGAAAGTGTTCTAAGATAATAGAGAGGCGGGAATCGAAACCCTCGGGCCCACCTAGGAAGGACCTTACAAGATCATCGAAGAAATCGAGCCTGGAATATCACTCATCTACGACCGTATTATTAGTAGTTTTCATTTTGCATTTCTTAGTTCTCCAACATTGTTTCCGACGTCTTTAGACACCACATTCTTTTAATAAAGTTCATTTTTTTCTGAACCAAAAGTATTTTCTATCCTACTGTACCGATAAAGAGAAATTCGACAGTGAGTGAGTGTAGTTCGCGGCCAACTCTGTCAACTCGCTGGATAAACATTCAATGCGCATTCAAACAAGTAAAGAAAATTAGGCAGCGAGGGAGTGTGGTTCGCGGCCAACTCTGTCAACTCGCTGGATAAATATTTAACGCGCATTCAAACAAGTAAAGAAAATTCGGCAGCGAGGGAGTGTGGTTAGCAGCCAACTCTGTCAACTCGCTAGATAAACATTCAACTCGCATTCAAACAAGTAAAGAAAATTCGGCAGCGAGGGAGCGTGGTTCAAGGCCAAATCTGTCAACTCACTGGATAAATATTCAAAACGCATTCAAACAAGTAAAATTTGGCAGCGATGGAGTGTGGTTCGAGCCAACTCCATCTAATTGTTGGATAAACACTCAACGCGGATTCAAACAACTAAAGATAATCCATTTTCATTAGCATACGTCGCAGAATAAAGTGATTTAAATGAAAATATACGTCGCAAAAGGCTTTACATTTACGAATCAAAAAACAACACTGGTAAGAACAGACAAGACCCTTAAGTCCTAGTCGGGCCCTTAGGATTCGTGATAACACGGGACCACGAGTTTAGCCAATGAACCACTCGTTCGACAACTCCGTCAACGCCTCGGTCAATTCTTAATCTTTGGCATGAATCATGTTTTGATAAGACCTCAGCTGCGATTCGGCCTTCTTCTGAGCCTGAACACAGGCCCTTTAGATTGTTTTAGCTTTGGTGATATCGTATATGGCACGTGTCCTCCGTCTTTGGAGAAGGCAAGTTGTTTTCGAAGGTCTTTGTTCTCTAAACGCAGCGCGTCGACATCATCATCTCCCCGACTGTTGAACGTAGTTCGTCAACCTTCATCGCCAGTACTTTGTACAACTTGTAGTTAAGCACGTGACTCAAGAAGTATATATTTCGGCCAATTCTAACAACTCTGTCAATTCGGCGTTGTCTGCGGCTTTCCCAAAAGTAGAAGTTCAATACTTATGAACTGAGGTTGCTGCTATGGCGATTGGAGCTGGCAGTTTTCCTAAAACCATTGGTCCATTCGTCCCGACGAGACCCAATGTTGATGTATTCATGTTTACCAGCAGGAGGAGGAATAGGGGTTCTGGATGTTCCTCGATCTTGGGGAGTGCGATCCTCAACCTCCGAAGAAAGATCTTCTCGACCTCGCCTAGTCCTCCAAGACCTCCCACATCCTCCATCTCCTTTCCGGGCATGGACGGTAACTTCTTGCTATCGTGGATGCCTTCCTCTTGCACGATTGTCTAAAAATTTTTCAACGGAGACCTGGTCCCGCAGAAACGAAATGAAAGCACCCGATGTCACTTCCGGTGCCAGGGGATAAAGAGGAACTGCTCACCATTGTCTCGGTATCGCGGATCTCGAACCACGACAACACCCCGCAGGTTACCTGGGAGGCAGAGAAAATCATCCACAACCCCACCACGCCTTATCTTGAGCTTTGTAGAGAAAAATAATTGACTAACAACGGTGAGATCTAAATATTGCGGTAGGGAAGTAAAGGTAGGAGAAGTGAAAGGGAGTTCTACAAGCATATATATATAAGCACTATGGAATACGAGTAGTCAAATGAACAGGCACATGTGGAAGGGGTGGATGCATCTAAATAAACCCTAGGAAGATATATAAGGTGTGTGGAGATACGCGCCTCGTAGGTTGCACTATCATTACTACATGATGGCGCCACCAATGCATATCCCACATGGAAACGTAAAGAATGAAAGCCTCGCCAGGGTTGCGGTAGCGTCTTAACCCATGAACCTCGCAGTTGCATGAAAGCGATGGTAGAGAGACGACACAAGAAAGGTCGTTCTTCAACAACCGCCAAAGGTTGTCTAGTCCATAAATTACAAGCTATCCATTCAGACATCTATTCGCCAAATAACTTATCTCAAAACCTCAACAAGGCAACAAACATGGAAATTCTTGTACAATCTTATTTTATTCATCACAATCAAAGTACAAGGAAAAAATAAACAAGCATGGTTATTATCTTACTACCCCGCCGCCTCTTTAAGTTGGCACATATCGGGATCTAGGATCTATTTAATCAATACGTTGATCTTCGTCACCCCAAGCGTCGTCATTGGCAGAAATCTGGTTTCACCATGATCGGGAGTCTCTTAAAATCAATACGAGTTGATTTGGTGACTAATTAGACCATACTACTCAAAAAATGACGTTGACACCTTTTGGCAGATGGCTCCTAGCCCCATCATCCAATCAAGATCACCGATGGCTTAGCCACCGATGTCCAGCAGGAAAGCATCGCTTGGGACCTTCAGGCTAAGGCTACTAGGCCCAACCTCTCGCACGTTTGATCATCTGAACATTGATTAGCTGGGCATAATATTTGGTGGACATTTGGTCATGAATGTTGATTCTCTAATTGTTAGGTCCCCTAGACGTCGGTTCTTTATTCATACTTTCATAGCGCTGTTGATATAAACGATAGAGTCACACAAACCAGGAGAAGTTATAGCCATGGAAGATAACTCACACGAACCAAGAGAAGTTATAACTAGTAAGTTATTTGCCAGAGTTACGCATACATGAGAAACGCAATCAAAGACCCTTGATGTTTTTATGAGAACTGCATGAGAACTTAACACAGGGCAATAAATGAGACAATTAATGTACAACCGTTAAAGGGGTATTTGGAACGCCACACACTGTGTTGCCTTCCCAATTACTGGGACATGAAAGATACTAACTCTTCGAATTCTACAAAGAAGTCAGCGCCATTAATGTCCAAGGGAATGATTTCTCAATTTCAGAAGCAACTTCCCATGCCTAGTAGGCACAATCGTTCATGAAGTTACCACTCTGAAGGCACAAAGTGAATTTTCACACAAAGATGATACGCTAAGAAAATAAATTCGATGGTTAATGCTGGAACATATGCAAAAAAGAGGAACAAAGTTTAAAGTCTAGATGCCCCACCGCCTCTCTTGGGGTTGCATAATGCGGGCCTTCATCCACAACAGGTGGGGTGATTTGATCCTCGGCATCGTTGCGACCTTCGCCTGGAACAGCGTCGGGCGCCAGGCCCTCAGTAGGAGCATGCCAAAGGAAAGAGATATCCCACTCCCAATGGGTTTCGCGATCCGCTCCACCAGCTACTCGCCACCTATGGTCATCAAGCGATGGGCGAGGTCTTGATACTCAGGCTTATCCACAAACACGTCCCCGACACGCCTCAACCGCCACGGCTTTAGTATCCGCGCTCGCTCCACCGACCCTCTCCACCCACCGCCTAGTCGCGGCCCATCGAACTTATCCTTTTTTATTACGACGATCTCTAGGCTACATTTCGCAGTGGCTAACGTGGTCTCAGCTGCGAGGGTCCGGTCTTCGGCCAACTTCTGAACCTCCTCGGCATGCTTTTGAGAAGTCTCAACAGTCCTCTTCTGATCTCGAGCTTGTTTCAAACTCTCTTTTGTGGCCTTCAACTCGATTTCATACTTGTCCCTCATGTAAGCCTCCTTCGTCACAACCAAGTCCAATTTGAACTGGAGAGCCCTATTGTCCGACTCCAGCTACACCTTCTCGAGACTCATGGCCTTCAGGTCCTCGGACAGTTTCTTGGACTTGGCATCTTCTTCGCTGCACTGACCATCAAAACTTTCAAGGGTGCTGAATAACTCTTTGGTCATGAACAACCCCTGTATCAAGTTCATCTCTGCCGGTTGCAGCCACTCATGCATTGTGGCTTCCTCATATATTACTCTATATACCGACAGTTGACTTGATCGTCGGAGTACTAACGATCGCTGGACCTTTTTCTCCCAAAGATCTTGGTGCCTAACGATTGTCCGAGTGTGCAGATAACATACATGTTGGCAGAGGAGTGACTGGAGATATGTTGACACGTGGACGGTGCAGGTTCTGATGTCAACAGATTGGCGCCGTCTGTGGGAACGAAAAACATTACACAACCTAAAACTTGTGGTAAAAACGTATTTTTTGCCAGAAAGAGTATGGCAACCGAACACTCCATGGAAGAAGAAGTTGAATCCCACCACACTGAATTGCGACAGGAAAACGTTCAAGATCTCCAGAACGAAACCCACCGTAAGGAGGAGAAGACAACGACAGAAGCGGACGATTGAATAAGAGAACTAGGACCTGAAGCTGGACAATACCGGATGAGGACAACGCTTCTACTGTTGGAGAACCAATCTCTCCAACATGGACCCAAGCGTAGTCGTACCCGAAGAAGCCCTTCAAGGTCAGGCTCGATCGAAAGTCGTCGGTCTCAAGATGATTCGCCAATCCTCAATGGGCAAACTCTCAGTAACCAGGAGAGACCTCGTGCCTTGCAAGTAAAAAGAAGGTCGCCTCTGCTAGCATATTTGACAGGTTGGAGACCGGGTCGTCTGTGGTTTGACCTCAATCGTTGAGTAGCCAGGGTAGCGAGCCCAGCGATGACCACCAAGAGAAGAGAATGGACTCTAGGGTTGCGGATGTGAAGCCCGAAGATGAAAAAATAGAACGGTCGTGTGACCTTAACGACAACAACAATGACGACGATGACCTCCCATTCTCCAAAGAGTTGAAGACTAGAAAACTCTCCGTAGGGTTCAAAATTCCCCATATGGAGAAATATAATGGGAGAGGTGATCCCACAGATTCCATTGGAGATTCGATTTCTAAAGACCTTCGTCCTCATTTAATGCTCCTTCTTAAAGTCCCACGCCTAATATAAATAATAGGCTTGGACTTGGGAGACTATTGTTACCATCTAATTTTGGTAAGACCTCAAAGGCCCAGCAAAGGCTCCTCCATAGACCCGGTGAAGGCCTCGGGGGCCCAACAAGGGCTTTGTAAATTCTTAGAAGGCCTTGGAGGCCCATCGAACATCTTAGCACTTTTGAATCCCTCACAGCGAAGCCCATGAAGGACCTCGACACCCTTGGCCACTCTGGAGTGTTTAGCTAGTCTTCGCATTTTCGTAGTCTGATGTTTTGGGACAACTAGAAAAGTAATTAAAGAAAGTATTTGATTATCATAAGAATTCTCACAAAGAAATTCAATCAGATAAGGATCGAAATCTGGGAGATTATGTCCATATCCAATTATGTCCATATCCCTTTATCTTTATAAAGAAGGATAATCCAATCGAGTTCTAATTGATTGCTTACACGAATAATTAGGACTCGCAACTATAAATACAAGGACTCTAGTTATTCTAAGTTACGCATTCTTTTTATGAGATGCTCTTTTGACAATTGAACTTCACTCTAAACTCTGTTTAAATCTCTGTCTACTTGTCCTTCCCACATCCATTGTTTTATCTCCTATATATTACTCTATATACCGGCAGTTGACTTGATTGTTGGAGTACCAAAGATCGTTGGATCTTTTTTCTCTGGAGATCTTGGTGCCTAACGATTGTCCGAGTGTGCAGGTAACATACATGGTTGGCAGAAGAGTGACTGAAGATTTGTTGACATGTGGACGGTGTAGGTTCCGACGTCAACACAATTCATAGCATAGGAGGTAAGAGTCACACATATCTTCCTAATTCATCAAACTAAACCTTTCAAAGATGGGTACTCAGTTCAAGCTTCTCTAAAGGGGAGTCCTCTCTTTTGCCACACATTCATATCAAATATCGATTAGAGTAAATTGAAAGAACAATTTGCATGTGCGTCCTAACGGATACCAACAAAAGTGGGGTTCATGTTATATTACATCTCTTTTTGAAAAACCCTATCTTGATGCATTATAACTAGTTAAATCAGTGTAACGAAGTAAAATTAATGTATCTCAATTGAGATCGAGAATGGAATATAAAAAATAAGAAAAGTTAATTTAACTTGAATTGAGAATCTTGATCGGTTGATAGGAAAAAGTAAATATTATAATTTATAAATACTTCTAGATGATATTAAAGAATTTGTGAAGATATTCTGATTGTACGGTTATAGGAAAATGATCAAATGAAATTTTATCTCCCTAAATTGTCCTGGTTATATTGGGAGAAGAGAAAGAAATAGATAAATGTTATAAGACTAAGAGAATTGAAGAGAAAAATAGAAGATATGTATATAGGTTTCAGTGAGAGTTAACATTAGAATAGAATACATTTTTCTGCAGTAAGTAGACAAACACATAGATATGTAAATAAGACCAAATGGTCATTTCATCTCTATTTATAATTTTACAACACTCTTCTTTGGATGACTATTTACACAATAACTTACTTGTTAAAAATTTTGTTTGACAAAAACACAGTAGGACAAAATAACAAACAAAGGAAAAAAAAAATATAAAAAGTTTACAGTAATCAAATATTGTCTCGTCAAAACCTTGTCAAGAAAATCCAATAGGACAATACATGAGCGAAGGAAAAAGAGTACATCTACTCATCTTGATTTCAATTAATGAAATCTTTGTATCTTGTGAACCAATGTCTTCAATTCCAACATCAATCTAAAAATTGTATAAAAAAATTTGAGTGAAATATATTCCATGTTATAGTCTCCAAATAATGCCACCTTCATACAAGATATTCATATATCTCGTTGATTGTAGTCATTATGATAATATAATGCAATTACATTGAAAACATGTTGCTTTCTTCAGGGGGTTGGTATACAATTTTAACACATGAGAATATAACCATAGAGTTATGTTGAAGGTAAATATTGTAGGTTATGAACATTTATTACTATAATATTTATAACAATTCTCATTGAATATCCTGTAAAAAGAATATGTCTTGTTAAAACCTTATTAGGAAAACCATATGAGAAAAACTAGTGAAGAAAAAGAGTACATTATTATTTTTTAATACGTTATGAAAAGTGTCTCATTAAAAACGTGAGCGCCTAGCCTCACCTAGTCATGCACTTTTCCTTTTTGAATTTTTTCATCTTTTTTTTTTAGATTTAAAATAATATTAAAAATAACAAAATGCTTTTTCATGCATTGCTCTCGCTTAGGCCTCGCTTAGGTTCGAAAAGCTTGAAACTCGATATCCACGTTTAGCTACGTTTTACACTTTTTAGAACACTATATGTATCATGATAATATTACATGAGATATGTACTCTGATCGATTAAGTTTCCTAAAAAGTTGAACTATATGTTTTAGGCATATTAAATCTTCTAGCACTTTACATACATAGTGTTATTAATCATGTTAGATGAGTTGGTTATAACCATATTCATTAAACGCATGTCAAGTTTCATACATTGACAATCTAACAAGATATCGACTTTTGATCACAGCTGCGCAGATTCTAAAAATTTTCTGGAATGTTGCTCTCAAATTTTCTCTCTATTTTAGATGAGTTTCTTCATACTGATAACATATTATAAACTAGAAAGTATAATAGAATAGAATATAGAGAATCAAAACTCAAGTGTGTATTTTATTATAATGATGGACCTATGTATATATGGTTTCATGAGAGTTACAATCTAAATACAATACATTTTTCTGGAGCAAGTAGACAACAATATAGATATCTAGATATGACCAATTAATCATGGGATCTTTGCACAAATAACCACAATAAATAAAATATTTCTTAAAATACTATCATACTTTTTTTTTATTATAAAAATATTATTTTCAATTTTTATAACACTTTTTATTATATTTGTTACATTTGTTATTTTGATTACAATAAATGTGTTACATTTGATATTAACAAACATAACAAATGTAACAACAAATATTGCAAAAATAAAAAATATTATTTTTAGAATAAAAAAAGTTAGATAGTATTTTTTAAATTATTTTATATTTTGTGTTGTATGATGAAATTATCACATTAATCATTCATCATTATTTATAATTTTAAAATAATAAAATAATCCTATTGAAAAATGGGTAACTTTTACTTCTTCTTTTTTACTCATATGATCCGCAAAAAGTAGTGATGAAGAAGAAAAAGGGTCTTTTCACAAATAACTACAATAAATAAAATATTTTTAAAATACTGTCATACTTTTTTTATTATAAAAATACTATTTTCAATTTTATAACACTTTTTGTTACATTTGTTATTTTGGATACAATAAATGTGTTACATTTGTTATTAATAATCATAACAAATATAACAACAAGTGTTAAAAAAAAAATAGTATTTTTATAATAAAAAAATTTAGATAATATTTTTTAAATTATTTTATATTTTATGGTGTATGGTGAAATTATCAAAAAAAGAAAAAGAAAAGAAAGTTACAATTTGTTAACTTATGATTTTAGTGGTAATATAATCAAGGCCCAAGCTATCAAGCCTCAAGGAAATAAGTGAAAGGCAAATTAGGCCCAATACTGATTTTTTTTAATTAAAATATTGAAAAATATGTTTAAAATTTTAATTACTTGAAAAATATAGTATGTGACTTTTTACTAGAATAACTGACATAGTATGTAACTTTTGAATAAATGAATTTAATTAACATTTTAATTAAAAAGTAACACAATATATCACTTTATAATATATAACCTAAATTAACATCCAACAAATAAAAAATTAAAGTATGAGCTAAATATTAGTTTAAAATGTTTCTATAAGCATTATAAACTTAGTTAATGGCTAATAGTTTAAAATTAGTTGGACTAATCAGATTGTCTTCATTCAAAAGACTTTATATACGAAAAACAAAATATAGTGAAAGGTCGATGTCAAGAAAAAGAGTCGAGTCGATCAAGCTCAATAATTGAGACAAACAAAATGAATGTAATGTTAAAAATAGTTAATTTACACGAGTTGTGGCTTTTTAATTACAAAGTGACATATCATTTCGCTTACTAATATTGAATTTTAATTCACATCTAGCACAATAAAAAATAAAACTAATAGCTACATATTAGTTTAAGAAGTTCTAATAATCAATTAGCCAAAGAAGTTTTATTAGAAAAATCTAAATTACAGTGTGACTTTTTAATTAAAAACTAACAAGGCATGTTATTTTCTAATGTAGAACATTAATTCTTTTCTAACACAACAAAAAATTAAAATTCAGCTGAATATTAGTTTAAGGTATATTTATAAACACATTGTAAGTTTAGCTAAAGATGTTATAATAAAAAAAATACAAAATTACACAGTATGTGACTTTTTAATTAGGAAGTGATTTATCAGGTCACTTTTTAGTTCTTATTATTTTTACAGGTATGCATGTTTGACAAACTAAAAATTGGCTCGTACATTTTTACAAACACATTGCTAGCATTCTCTCTGATTGATCTTCACATAGCCCGTAATTTCCAAAATTGTGACCACCATGGTCGCACCGCCTAACTCACCATCATTGACCCAAAGTTGAAACCCAACATAGAAAAATGTAAAATCAAGCAATTGAATCAACCATACTTTTATAAAAAGCAATACATTATAACAAAAAAAGGTGGTAAGATCTAAATAGTAGTTAAAAGTTTATTATAAGCTTAAGCAAAAATATTCTATTAAAAAAATCAAATTACACATCGTGTAACATTTTAATTAAAAAGTATCACAACATGTCATTTTATAATGCAAAACCTTAACCACATTCCAAACAAAACAATAGTTGGTACATTTTCACAAACACCTTGTGTGCATCTTCTCTGAATAATTTTCAAAGTCGTGTTTGACTATTATTTCTCTAACTCCTACTTACAATTACCGGTGCACCATTAGTATCTTGAATCTTGCTCATTTTTCATCCAAAAGTTTTCCTAATTCAAAATTTAATAATATCAATTACTCCATCATTTAAATAAAAATCAATATAATAGAACATACAATCAAATTTGTATGTTACACAATATAGACAGTTAATTATATAGTAGCAATCGATATTATTTCTTATCTGGTAGGATATTTTTTTCTCGTTACAACTCCATCAACAATCATAAAGAAGAACTTGAGAATTTACACTTGAAAACTTATAATCTTGTAAATAAAAATCATAAAAAAGAAATAAATTTTATTATAATACCTAAATATAGATATACAACTTCTGAATTTTATCAAAATTGAAGAAGAACATGTTTGAATTGTATTTGTTTGAACAAGTTTTAAAAAGAAAAATTGTCAATAAGTCATCCATAGGTGACTTATTCTAAATTAGGTATAAACACTTTCCAAAATTTTCAATAAGTCATACTAAATCAGCCATATTTTAATGAATGCCATAATTACCCCTGTAATTCAAATTAAATTGAATTAAACTAGATTTAAACTGCAGCAACACACGTGGGTACCGTCTTCTCCCGAGCTCTCCATCAGCTCTTACACCTCATCGGCACACCTCGTTGCTAGCATTACGTGACTCGCCGCCACTATCCAAACCTTCTACACTGTTTTTGTAAGTGATAATTTCATGATTTTCATAGTTTTTAAGTGCTATTTTTCTTCTCAATCATGGAAGGTTGCCTAATTTTACTTTGTAATTATATTTCATACACACTTCTCATTAAGGTTACTGCTGGTGGGGATTTTAATGGTGTTTTGCAAAAATTGTGTGATAATTGGAGTTCATTAGAAGTTAACAATATTTTATTGCGTTGTTTTATCTCTGGGCATGATAGGTGTTTTCTAAGAAATGAAGAAAAATTTAAGACCATGATTTCATTGGTTTCTACATTTGATTTGATATTTGTTGATATTAGTGTTTCAGATTATAAAAAAATATCACTTGATTGTAAAATAGTATCACGTGATTGTGATACTGTTTGTGAAAATGATGAAAATACGATAACTACATACAATTCTTGAACATATAGTAGGACATTACTTTCATCTAGTTGATCAAGTGTAATCACTCAAGTTGGAAAGAAGTTTGAGAAAGTGGTAGCTGAATTTAGAGATGCTTTATGCAAATATTCGATTGAGAAGGATTCAAGTTTGATTACATGATAAATAATAATGGTAGGGTAGATGCACAATGTTCAAATAGTTATTCTGATGGTTGTAGGTGGTATGTTTGTACAACAGTATCAAAGGTTAGTGATTTTTGTTATATACGAAAGCTTGTTAATGAGCATAATTGTATTGTAGTGTTAAAGAAAGAAAAAAGTGAGAGATTAAATTGTAAGGTGATTTTTGGTTTGATTGTCGATATATTGAAGGAGAAAACAACATTGTGTTCTAACGACGTTGTTTCACACTTTTTAACAAGTTATGGTTACACAATAAGCTATAAGAAGGCTTGGAATGCATTGTAGAGAGCAAATGGATTGATTTTTGGTTACGCATATGAATCTTTCAAGTAGTTACATTGGTACATTGAGGCCGCAAGGTCATTTAATCATTGAAGTCATATTAATTTAGAGGTGGACCAAGTTTTTAAAAGATTCTAAAGATTGTTTGTTTCTTTCCATGCGTGCATTCATGGGTTTAATCAAAGTTGTCCCATGTTGTTTATCGATGGAATATTTTTAAAATGAATGTTCAAATGTAACTTGTCATCTGCAACCACTAAAATCGGTAACCAAGGTAAGATACTATTTTTCTGATGTTTTGATATTGTTTTATTTATAACAGTATACAATATCATTATGAATAAACTTTTTATATAGTATCATTTTTTGATACTGTTATGATATGATTTATAAGATTCCGTTAGTGATATTATTATTTTGTGTATAAGCTTATATCATTTGGCTTATACCGTTGTAGATTCTGAGAACTACGATAATTGGTTGTGGTCTTGGAACATCTGTGCAGTATTTTTTAGAGTACATGGCAGCTTACATATGTGTCTGATCGAAATGTTAGGTTAATGGAAGCGTTGCCTAAGACATTCCCTACAGCGAATCATTTTTTCTGTTTACAACACCTTAAAGAAAATTTGAGGAATAAATTCAGCGATGGTGGCTTTGCATACAGTTATAGAGAGCGTATAGTTTGGTTGTTCCGGGAATGTGCACATGCTCCAACAATTACATTATTTAACCAGAAGTTTGAGGCATTGAAACATGAAGGGGACTATTGTTGAAAGGTTTCTAGATGTGTTACCGTTTGAAAATTGGTCGAACGCTCATAGTGTTTGATGTCGGTATGGAGAGATGTCATTAAATGCAGTTGAGTCTTTCAACCCATGGATAGTTGACTGTAAGAGTTTGCCCATAACCCGGATGGTTGACATGTTAAGGATAAAATTAATGAACATGTTTGTTACGAGAAGAACTAATGCTAGTAATTTTATAATACTATTTTTATTTTCTATATGATAATGTTCTTATAGTTCTATGATACTGTTGTTTTCCATAAAGGATTTTATTGTTTCTTTTTAAAAAAAAATTTAAGGTGAGAGATATTGTTTTTTAATATATAGAAACACAATTGTCTTGTAATCATTTGTTGGTCGAATTAATTAAAGAAACATTTATTTCTCAAAATACAAAATATTTATCTTAATAAAACAATATCACAAAACATTATCACAAATATTATCTTAGTAAGAACATTATGTTACAATACAGTATCATAAATCATTATAATCTCTGGTGTTTTTAGAAGTCATTAATCTAAGAGCCTGTTCCAGTGAAGGATATTATTGTTTCTTTTTCAAATTTTTTGATGGTGAGATATTATTTTTTTAATATATAGGAACATAATTGTGTTGTAATCATTTATTGGTCAAATTAATGAAAGCAAAATTTATTTCACAAAACGGTATCACAAAATATTTATCTTAATAACACAATATCACAACACGGTATCACAAGCAGTATCTTACTAAGAATACTATGTTGCAATACAGTATCACAAATGACTATAATCCCTAGTGTTTTGAAGATATTGTTTTCATTTAAGATACTATTTTTCTTTAAGATACTATTGTTCTGCCATGTTCAACATTATACAGTTCAACTGCAACATTTTAAATGACATTCAAACTTGCAACTACATAATTGTAACTAAAACATATATTCAGTATCAAACAAAACTGGAAATTTCATTATACAGTATCAAATCCAAATTCGCAACTAGAAAATCTATTAGTCTAGAAATGTATCGAGTACAACAAAAGTCACCCAGCATAAGTCGAGGCTGGGTCCAACAGTTTGGAACTATGTCAGATCCTTTTTCTCCATTAGAGTACAAAAAAAGTCAAGGCTTCCCGGTGTTATGGAGCTACTCCAACACTAAGTTGATTCTTTATGTTTTTGGAATTGACATTTTAGCATTTGTGACGTATAGCTGCAGTATTCAAGTAAAATATCAAGATAAGAAACTATTTTATTTTAGAATTAAGTTTGTAATTGAAATGTTTATGTAGCGTTTTATGTTGAAATTAAACAACTCACCCAGCATAAAGAATCAAAAAATGACAAATCTAAGTGCTTTCTATAACTGGGTTATTAGCCTTCACGATTTCTCTGTATGCACCAATTACCTGCAGATAAAGTATCATAGTTATGTTTTGTATAAGTTTATAATTTGGTGAATACAGTTTTACTTCTTACAATCTTAGATTGTTTGATAATGTATCGTTCTTAAGAATATCAAACAAATCACCCAATGTCACAAAGTAATATTCTATTTTGGCCGACTTGTAAATTGTCGCTCTGCAATATAAAACAGCATTAAGCAATGAAACAGTATCACAATATCATAATATTTAAACATTATCATGAAAACACTATCAAAACATCAACAATTAGTGTATAGAAAAGACTTACGATGGGTTTTGGCTTTTTTCAATCTTTTCAATCTTCTTCCTACCAGCTGCACTCAACTGTTTTGCTGTCATTCTGTCAACCATTTTGCATTGATTTTGGTTGGTACTTTTTTCTCTTTCCTCATCAAAATATCGGGAAGGTTCTCAACGTTGATGATAGAATCGCCAACCTCTCTTTCTTGCACCTGAGATTTACCTTTTTTACTATTTGCGACCCCTTTTTTTTTGGAGCGAAGTAGGTGAAATTGTAGTCCTTCTTTCTTTCTCTCTCTTTTTTTTCTTTTATTCCTTTCACCATTGAAGTTTGCTTGGCTGCATCCTTTGTTTTTTTAACATCTTCATTAGTCAACACTTGAATGACTTCATGTACTATCTTCTCAGTCAGCTCATTTACAAGTGAAGTATTCTCTTTTTCCAATGATGTGTTCTCCCTTGCAAGAGAATCTAAAGTTTCATGTAGCTTTTTAAGTTCTTCAATAGTCTTATGCTTTTCCTCCAAAACTGCTACATGTAAAGCCATTGCATTTTATAGTTCATTTTCTATATCGCTTATCCTTGTGCTCCTCTATATTCTTTTCATTTTATAAAGTATTAAAAGCACTTATTATCAATATCAAAAATATTAAAATCACATTATTATAAGTATCTTAATTAAACAGTATCATAATAAACCAGTAACATAAATAATAGTATCTCAATTAAATAGTATTATAGATTAAAACAATATCAAAGATAAAATAATGCATAGATAAAATAATATCAGTATCATAATAAAACATTATCAATATTATAACAAAATAGTATCAAAAAGCACATTATCATCAGTATTAGAAGTATTAAAATCACATTATTATCAATATATAAATTAAACAGTGTCATAAATAATAATTTTTCTATAAAATAATATTATAGGTAAAACAATATCATAGATAAAATAATACCATAGGTAAAACAATATCATATCAATATCACAAAAAAATAGTATCATACATAACAGTATCATAGGTTGTTATATCATACATACTAATACCTTTCATTTTGCGAGATGCTTTCATTCAACACAGCTTGTAAGATACACTCATTTTCCTTAGAAGCTTGTAATTCATCACAGAGTCTGGATGAACTATTTATGGCTTTCTTAGATGATGAATCTTTGATTGTATCTTCTGCCAGATGACTCAGGAGAAAGTGTAGCCAACTTTTATCCTTATCTTCAATGTTTTCAAAACTGCCATATGGCTTCATTGACCCTGTCATCCTCACTTTGTTCATTTTTGCTGTCTTCTCTTGAATCATGCTCATCTTTTTATCAGCATCGCTATCTTCCTTTTCACATGTGAACTTCATCTTCATCAAATTCTTCATCTATCTGATCTTCAACTTCATCAACCTGCAATGGCATAGTATTTGTATAAAATACTAGATATTTGTATGTTGTACTGTTTATTAAATAGTGTGTTGAATAAATGTTCATGTAAGATAATGTATACTATGAATTGGTTATATTGTAAGTACCATTTTTATACTTCGTGAATAGTCGTAGTTCTTAAACTACGTGTCAGATCTCTCAAGTTTTATTTAATGTATTTTGATTCTGCATTCTTCTTCAAAGCTTTACGAACTTTGAGAATACTGGATTTTGATAAACAAAAATTTCTTAATACAAATATCACCGTTAATGAAAAACAGTATCACAAATAAATTAATATCAACAAAATAGTATACATAAAACAAATAGCTTACCGATAAAGCCATCATACAGCCTGTGACATCTGTTGGGTCTTCATTTTTACATAGGGAGAAAATGAGGTATTCGAAGATGTGCTTCGACCAATTGTAAGTCTTGATCTCATCGACATCTTCAACATATTTGATATATCCCCAGCTCAAAATTAGAAATTTATTTGGCACAAAGAACGATGCCATTAGGAAGAGTATCATCAACTTAGAAACATCGTCGATGTCTTATTTTTTATTTCCATTTGCCGCAGCTCTTAACTGTGTAGAGATTACAATTTTGGTCAATTTAATACAGCCTTTGAACTTTCGTTGGAAGAAATCTAACTTTGAGGCTAGCTTTTGTTTTTCAACCGCGATATGATTTTCACCATTGATGATGTCAGATATACCCTTCAGATCATCCTTCTTGAACTTGAGATGTGATTTGTTTATCAAAAAATCATTTTTTGACTTATCGAAGCACTCGATGATCTTGCACTGATCCATATCACTCCGACGATAGCAATGTCTGTTAATCTTTTCATCTAAGATCAACTTGAAAAGATTCCAAAATGGCAATTTCTTCAATCCAGTTCTTTGTGCTTTTGTTAATGATATTCCTTTCACCTCCCTGATCACTAGTTAGAGGTTAGATCGATATTGTAGGTAGATCTTCTTCTCCACTATAATTTTTCTTTGTATAGGAACAATCTTCTTTTTTTAAACAATATCACAGATAAAGTATGATATAAGTATGTCATTGCACATAAATTGAAACAGTATCATAAATAAAACTAAGTACAAGATGTTTTTAATGGTTGAAGTAATGATATTATTTTCAAAATGCTCTATTAGCATTAGAAGATCATTGATACTGTCAGTATCATAGATAAAAATATGGTATAAGTATACCATAGTACATTATCTAGATAAAACTAAGTACAAGATATTTTAATGGTTGAAGTAATGATACAATTATCAAAATACTCCATTAGTAGTACAAGATCATTGATATTGTTTGCATTCAATAACAGTATCATAGATTGAAATAGTATCAAAGATAAAAATATGGTATAATTATACTATATTATATATTTAAATAAAACAGTATAGATAAAAATGGCTTAAGATATCAACATATTAAATGTATCTTAATATTTCACTATCATTAGAAACGAGGAAAATATTACACACACTCAACATAGAAAAGTCCAATCCAATAGAAAAACAATATGATAGATCGAAACAATATCAAACATTTTGCATTGGTAAATCACACGTTCTAAGAGAAAAAAAAAAGCAAAACATTAACACATAGTATACAGTATCACACATTTCAAAGTCCCATATACATGTTCTGACAGAAAACCTAACTCACAGCAACTACATTGTCAAAAACTAGTCAAATCAGTTAATCCAAACTCCAATCATTAATAGCATTGCATATGTTTCAATTGGAACAGTATCTCAACATTTTCATGATTATTTTTAATCGAAAATGGTTGATTTAAACAAAAAAAAAAACATTTGCCATTGAAATATCAGTCTTCGAATTGTTTGTATGTGGATTCGATGAGAAGAATCAAACACAAGAAGAAGATGAAGATTTCTAAAAATAAATGGGTGGTTTTTAAACAGATAGTAAAATTAATTAGTAGGTCTTTTCGGGTTTGAATGAGTAGTTTTTGCAATTATAGAGGTACATTGGTCTTTTAACAATCAAGTATGACTTTAATTGAATTAAGTTTGAGTCATATGACTTCGAAGCCCACTACAGAATCATTAGCAACTGGCCCAAAATTTTCACTTTTAAAAACTCTTTATTTTTATGGAAAAATTGCCAATAAGTCATATCCACATGACTTGTTTCAAATTAGGTCAATTTTTTTTTATAAATTGTGATTAAGTCATACTTCATAGCAATATTTTATATTAATTCCAAAATCACCTATTTTAACCATATTTTTCATTGGCACAATCTTCCAACTTCACAAACCTCCTCCACCTCTGGCGACCTCCTCCTGACAACCTCAGGTGACAACATCCGGTGACCTCCCGTGAGCTCCTAGAGTGCTTCTACGGCACAATGTCACTTTTTAATTCCATATAGTAAAATCGGGCCATGTGCTATTGAAATTGTGAAGATATCTAAGCATTCATGGAAGGAATGAAGGATTTGTGAAAGATTTTGGTGTAGCTAAACTATTTTTGGGATTGGTTTTAGGCAGTTTTTTGGTGAAGATTTTGGATCAATTTCCAGTTGGGGACTGAATGTTGTTAGCTGTGAAACTACAAAAGTAAATGATAAGTTACTTCATAGAATCCAGATTGATGTAACAAATTAACGTCATTTAATATTGTTATTAATTTCTTTGTTTTAATCTTAATTCTTGTATTTGATCATTTTTTCAGGCTAGTGATCTAACGGCTAGCATTGATCTATCCATGATGCAAGAGAGGCTGACCAATATAATTAACCTGGGTTGAGTATTTTAGCAGTTATGTAAACAATGAGCATTTTCCAGTTATGTAAACAATGAGGTAACATCTGTTGTTGATACTGTATTATAGAATAACAACTTGATATTGTATTAAGTTGGCCATTAGATTATTTCTTTGTGTTGTTAATTAGTCATGAAAGTTGTTTGATACTGTATTATACAAACAGTATCACAACATAAATGGACATAGAATACTGTAAATATGAGCTTGAATACTCCATTATCTTATGTAAATAGGAGCTTGAATGCTCCACCATCTAATTGCTGTAAATAGGAGCTTGAATGTTCTACCATCTAATGTTTAGTCATGGTATGTTGTTTGATACTGTATTATACAAACAGTATCATAGAAAACATTATCACAATATAAATGGACATAGAATTCGCATACGTGCTCAGAATTTTTATTATAATATGTTTTCGGAATGGTCTCGACGAGACGGTTTATTATAATATGTTTTCGAATTTGCATACGTGCGATAGATTTTACCCGTTTGAAGTCGTTTCTTTAGTTTAAAATGACAATCTTTAATTTTTCTTTTCAAAACAAGATCACAAATTCTCTAAAATAGTATCACGATAATAAAAAGAAGTTGGTGCATCATAATCATTGCTCGTGAAGAAATGAATTGAATCGAAATGAATTAACACAATCATTATGGTTAAATCGGATCAAATACACACAAATAAGTCGCTTTTAAGCTTAACCAAACATACTCGTAAATAAATTGAATAAAACAAAACACGAAATTATAAATGTCACTTACAAACACATGAAGTGCAAAAATTGACAAAGACTCAATAAAAATTCCATGAATCTAGCCAGATATAAAGTTTGATATATTAGTATCATAGTTGAAACGTTATCTTAAACAAAAAGATCATATGTTGATGGATTAAAGTTCACCAATGTATATTATCTAAATAAAACAAGATTATGGATTAAACAAGATCAAGTCATATCCACATGACTTGTTTCAAATTAGGTCAAATTTTTTTATAAATTGTGATTAAGTCATACTTCACAAACAATATTTTATATTAATTCCAAAATCACCTATTTTAACCATATTTTTCATTGGCACAATCTTCCAACTTCACAAACCTCCTCCACCTCTGGCGACCTCCGGTGACAACCTCCTCCACCTCCGGTGACCTCCATGAGTGCTTCTCTGGTAGCAGATGTCACTTTTTAATTCCATATAGTAAAATTTGGGCCATGTGCTATTGAAATTGTGAAGATATCTAAGCATTCATGGAAGGAATGAAGGATTTGTGAAAGATTTTGGTGTAGCTAAACTATTTTTGGGATTGGTTTTAGGCAGCTTTTTGGTGAAGATTTTGGATCAATTTCCAGTTGGGGACTGAATGTTGTTAATGTGAAACTACAAAAGTAAATGATAAGTTACTTCATAGAATCCAGATTGATGTAACAAATTAACGTACGAATATTGTTATTAATTTCTTTGTTTTAATCTTAATTCTTGTATTTGATCATTTTTTCAGGCTAGTGATCTAACGGCTAGCATTGATCTATCCATGATGCAAGAGAGGCTGACCAATATAATTAACTTTGGGTTGAGTATTTTAGCGATTATGTAAACAATGAGCATTTTCCGATTATGTAAACAATGAGGTAACATCTGTTGTTGATCTTCAGATTATAGAATAACAACTTGATATTGTATTAAGTTGGCCATTAGATTATTTTTTTGTGTTGTTAATTAGTCATGAAAGTTGTTTGACATTGTATTATACAAACGAAGATCACAACATAAATGGACATAGAATCTTTGTAAATATGAGCTTGAATACTCCATTATCTTATGTAAATAGGAGCTTGAATGCTCCACCATCTAATTGTAAATAGGAACTTGAATGTTCTACCATCTAATGTTTAGTCATGGTATGTTGTTTGATACTGTATTATACAAACAGTATCATAGAAAACATTATCACAATATAAATGGACATAGAATTCGCATACGTGCTCAGAATTTTTATTATAATATGTTTTCGGAATGGTCTCGACGAGACGGTCAAAACCAGTAGCTTTGCTACTGCATGCGATAGATTTTACCCGTTTGAAGTCGTTTCTTTAGTTTAAAATGACAATCTTTAATTTTTCTTTTCAAAACAGTATCACAAATTCTCTAAAATAGTATCACAGATAACAGGCGAAGTTGGTGCATCATAATCGCTGCTCGAAGAAATGAATTGAATCAGAAATGAATTAACACAGTCATTATGGTTAAATCAGATCAAATACACACAAATAAGCTGCTTTTAAGCTTAACCAAACATACTCAGAAATAAATTGAATAAACAAAATACAGAAATTATAAATGTCACTTACAGCACACTGAAGTGCAAAAATTGACAAAGACTCAATAAAAATTCCATGAATCTAGCCAGATATAAAGTTTGATATATTAGTATCATAGTTGAAACGTTATCTTAAACAAACAGTATCATATGTTGATGGATTAAAGTTCACCAATGTATATTATCTAAATAAAAACAGTATTATGGATTAAACAGTATCAAAGTATACTAATGCACATTACTTAAATAAAATAGTATCATGGATTAAAACATGTTTTAATCCATGATACTGTTTTAATCCTATGATACTGTTTTAATCTATGATACTGTTTAATTATGGCAAGGTTTGAACCTATGATACTGTTTTAATGTCTTAATTTTAATCCATGATACTATTTTTATCCTGTGATACTGTTTGAATCTATGTGATCTTTGATACTGTTTAATTATGGCAAGGTTTGAACCTATGATACTGTTTAAATGTGCATTAATATATTTTGATATTATTTTAATCTATGATACTGTTTTAATCCTATGATACTGTTTGAATCTCTTACTTTTAATCCATTATACTGTTTTATTTAGGTAATGTGCATTAGTATATTTTGATACTGTTTTAATCCATGATACTGTTTTAATCTATGATACTGTTTGAATCTATGTGGAATAAATTTTATTTATGATACCGTACTTTTATCTTTGATACTGTTTAATTATGGCAATGTTTGAACCTGTGATATTGTTTTAATGTCTTAGTTTTGTCTATGATACTGTTTTAATTCATGATAATGTTTTGTTTAGGTAATATGCATTAATATAATTTGATACTATTTTAATCCATGTTTTAATCTATGATACTGTTTTGCATAATACAGTGTCAAACAAAACACATGACTAATTAAACAGTATCGAAGATAAAAGCATGATATCATAGTCATGTGTGTTGTTTAATATTGTATTATGCAAAACAAGTACCACAAAAACAGTATCACAATAGAAATGACATAGAATTCGCACACGTGCTCAAAATTTTTATTATAATATATTTTCGGAATGGTCTCGACGAGATGGTCAAGACCAGTAGCTTTGCCACTGTGTATGATGAATTTTACTCGTTTGAAGTCGTCTCTTTAGCTTAAAATGACAATCTTTAATTTTTTTTCTCAAAACAATATCAAAAATCTTCTAAAACAGTATCACGGATAAATGTACATCATTTTACTGCAAATTAAAGCTCTTCCAAAGTATCGGAGTCTCTTAAAAGCAAACACATACTTCAGAGCAATGCCAAGATGAAGAAAGAAGAACTGCCAATCATTTTCAAGTTAATGGGAAGTCATCTAAAACTATGAACAATATTTCTAATTCTTTCCTTGAATTAGAACATGTTTGAGATTCAATTAGGACATAGATTCCTATTGGATAGGTAAGTATAAATATATAAGGTGTTTAATAGTAGGTAGACGAATTAATCAGTAGAGAATAATATTGTTCTTAAAATATTTCATTAGTAGTACAAAATCATAGGTTTAACAGTATAAAAAAAAAAGTATCACCACAAAACAAGATCACAATTAGCATTTTTTACAATTAAGGGTATGTTGGTCTTTTTACTCTAAAATATGACTTTAATTGAATTAAGTTTTGAAGATACGACTTTTAGTTCTATAAGTACCAAACAAATGATGACCCTGAATTTGCCCTATTTTTATTGTATTTGTGTAATTGCCCCCAAGTGAAATCAAAATTGGCAAGCCCAAGTTTTGTTCACCAAATTGGAATTGTCAATCCAGCATCCTTAGAACATACCCAGTACTTATTTGGGCCAGAATGTGGGCTCGTTGCTCCGTGTGGAAATACTAATGATCCTGGCCCAAATATAATTACCTCAAATACTTTAATCAGATTGAATTGTTATACAGATTTATGTAAACTTGCACAATTTACATATATACACTAGAGTCTAAATAGAAATTAAAAAATATTGAATTGTATATATTAATCAAAAATACTCATCGATCTTAGAAAAATACTGTTAATTATTTATTGATCATAATTAATGTAAATCAATTATCTAATTAAAAATAAAAATCACTCTCCGTTCAAACATATTATATCTCCTCTCTATAACACTTCTCTCTCTTCCAAACTATATTATTTCTCCACATTATAACCATCCAATGTAATCAAATTTAAAAATTGTAAAATCAAATTAAATATCCACTAACAAATGCATGATTATAAGTCATAACTATATGCAGTAACAAAACACATAAAAAATTGAAATTTCAAAAAATAAGATAGTCTGTTATTTGAAAAATTGACAGAAATAAATTAAATTATCAAGTGTAACTTGAAAATACTTCCAAATCATCCGTAACAATATGGAGTAACTGCTTTAATAAATTGCAGTAACAAGCATTGTTTGACACCATTCAAAATGAAGCAGAAAGAAAATGGATTAATCAAATGTGAGATTTCTACATGATCCCAAAACAAGAGAATACATGCAATGAAACTAATATTAACAAAAAAACATTGAGAAATAATCAAGAAATCTGGATAAAATGGGAATAATACATTTCAAACATTGTGTGCTCTTAAAATCGAATGCATTTTCAAAGAGTAACAGAAAATCAGAAGAAGTATACAAGAGAAGTGATAGATTTTAAGATTTTTTCTCAACATTGAAGAAAAAGAAAATAAAGTAGGAAACGTGCTGCAGACCTACAGTGAATGTCCCTAAGTGAAGATGTTTAGAAACTTGTGAAATTTATTCCATTAGATATGGAATATATGTTTTATTCCCTGAAATTTAACAACTTTCAAATTTTAAATATTTTATGATATATTAAAGTAGATATAATATATTTTAATTATATAATAAATATAATGAAAAAATAAAGACAGATATATTTCAAAAAAATTAATATAAAAAAGGGTGAAGTCCTAATTTTTACTATAAACTTTAATGATCATTTTGACCAAACCATATAGTTTACTTTATTTATTATGACAACAAAATACAAAAAATTAAAAAGGGCGAAAGCATGATTGTAAGTACCAAAAAATTTTCAGCTTTTAATTTCAAGTAAATAATTTTTTTTTACTTTCGACATCGCTACGAACCTCCTAAGTACGTTTCAAATATTTTTTTAGCTTAACTATTTTGAAATTTATCTGAGAATGAACTTTGTTCTATCTTGACATGGTAAGTTTTGAATTTCAAGTTGAAGGAGAAATTATTTACGGTTAGCATAAATTTTTAAATTACTTCTCCGTGTCTAGTTAAAAATCTCAGCCATTTAATCTCGATTTTACTTAGCCCAAAACCCAGTTCATTTCGACTCCAAAATTCAACCAAAAACCTGACCTAAACAATATCTAAAACCCACGAAAAAACTTAGCTAAACAATCCCTTAATTTATGTCATTTTCCATCAACCAAACAACCCTACAAAAGCAAAATAAAACTACCTCCCATGATCTGGAACAACCGTCCACCAGCCCCCATGTTCAGCCATTTTTCCCCACCAATTTTCTTCGCATTTCAACCACTTTTTTCCCCCAAAAAGGTCCCAGAATTTGGCCATGCCGTGTGTGTTCTTTCTCCAGTGTCAGCCAACCAAAACAGCCCATGACAGTGAAGAAACCGTCCTCCATGATCCCTCAACAACTTCCATTTTCTCTCCCACTTTCTCTCACTTCTCAGCCCTCAATCCAACTTGTTTTTTCCTCCAACTTACCCCAGAAACTATCCCCAACTGTAGAATTTTAGTTCTATTTTTTAGCCAAACCACAACAGAATTCCTCCCTCCCCTTCAATTGTCCCAGCCGCCACAAGGTGAAATGCAGAGATAGCACCTTGTATTTTTCTTCTTATTTTCAACTATTTCACCTCATTTTTCTCTCCCACTTTTACCTACAGAACTCAGTCTTAATCTCCCAGCCACTTCGCCTTTTCTAATCTCCATTTTCAGTACCTTTTATCCATCTTAAATTCTCCAAATCTCAACTGTAAAACTCCAGCAAAAATCCTTTCTTTTTCCCTTCAATTTCGTGCAGCAAGAAGCCTTGAAACCTTAGTCTCAATCACCAAAAATACTCTAGCACTTATCCATCTTTTTCCTCCATATTTTCAGCCAGCATACAGTCTTCATTTTCTGCAATTTTAGTCACCAATTTTCCAGCACTTTCCCTCATTTCGGTCCAGATTTTGGCTAGCAGTAAAAGGGCCTTAACCTTACTTATAAATTCGCAAAAGTTCTTTAAATATATACATCTATATATATAGTGTATGGCTCTTGATTTTGAAAGCTGCAGAAACAAATTTTGTCCATCACAACTTCAACCGAAAACATATTTTTAAGATAGTTTTACTTACTACTTTTACTGCGATTTTTAAATGAAGTTTGGAAAATTATGGTGTGATATAAATGTCATGCAAACATAATTACAAAAGAATGTTATGATAGTGATTGAAAGTAATCACTTTAATATGTTAGTGATTGAAGGTAATCACGTATGACGTTATGTGGTGCCGGCTACCAATTTATGTATTCCTATATACATTTAAAAATGATGGCATGAGCATTTATGTTTACGTATAATTTTTTCCATGTGTTAGTATGTATGGCTGTTGAGGGTTTCTCATGAAATACTCACCCCAAAATAAATAAATTTTCAGATTGAATTAGTTAGTGTTGATGCGATGGCGTAGGCTATCGACCATGATGTGGAATTTCTTTGTTTAGTTTAAGTTTTGACGTCGAGATGATCGAATCAATTATAATGTAAATACAATATTATTAAGTATTTGATTCATTATTTAATTATGTAATATTTATAAAAAAGGAGATGTTGGTTCCTTTGCCGTTAAAAATTTTAAGTTAGAAATGTCTAGTTCCATTTTCGAATTTTTCAGCTTATTACCCATACTTTAAAAAATCATAACTTTTTTTACGGTTGGAGTTTTTGAGTAAAATTAGTGGCTCTAGAAATCCCTAAATGTGGTCTAATAACATATATTAGAATCACTTAAAAATTCTATCGTATGAATTTATTATAAATCTTTTAGCGGGCTGCCTTAAGGCACTCGAGAAAGTTTTACGATTAATTTTGAATAACATTTTCACCTATCAAACGAAGTAGCTAAGATTTGAAATTTTAACATGTTATAGTATGTGGTCACAAGTATCTACAGTTAAAGTTTTGGAATTTTTGGAATTCGTTTGGATGGTCAAATAAGTTATGGCGACACCTAACACGATATATGAAAAACCATGGAAATTTTAAGAAAAATCTTTTTTTCCTTGCGTGCTTGTTATTTTTCGCAAAAGTTATATTCTTAAAACCATTCAAGGGCATGTGATATATTATTTGGAGTTGTCAAATATATTTTAGAGATTATTTTAGTGAGGGTTGAGAAAATCTGGGGCCTTACAACTTGGTATTAGAGCAGTTAGCTTTTGCTTTTCTATAGACTCACGTAAATTTTAAAATTTTATTTATTTTACATGGTCTTTATTTTATTGTGTCAAGTTAAAATTTAGAAGTTAAGATTTTAGAATTTAATACTCGCCACCGCCACGCTACGCCAATTCTGACTTAAGAAAAGTTTGAAGAATTTTTATGTTAAGTACAATACTTGAAAATGTGTGTGTGTGTGTGTGTGTGTGTGTGTGTGTGTACTAGTTTTTGGCCCGTGTGTTGCACGTGACGTATTTGTAATACTGTGTTTTGTACCGTTTTGATATTATCGTTATGAGAAATTCTATAATTAGTAGTTTAGTACTGATTTTTTATAGATATATATGAAGACATAATAAAAATATTTCATCACATTTAGTTGCTAAAGAATCACATTACAAAGCATTACTAAAATATTTCACATGTTCAAGGATGTCATTTTGGTATTAAACATGGCAACCAAGAATAATCCAAAGAAATTATTATTAATACAATAATGACTTAACAAAATTATACAATATTGAAGGAGAATTGACAAACAATGGTGATAAATTTTACAATTTTCAAAAGCGTACAAGATTTGAATTAATAAGTTCACAAAATGGGCCGAACAAAAAATATTAATATAACAAGAGTGGAAATGTATTGTAAATAAAAATATTTATTTTCTATTTTTGTGGTTCGAGTCATATAATTGGTCGAATAACTCAGCTGTATCGATGTTTAGTTTGTGAAATTAGTTAAAAAATTATCTGTATGCATTTGGTTTTTTATTTCTTTTCATTTATATTAATTATTAAATTCAAATTTTTTATTTTTCTCATATAATTCATCGATCAACTTGACATTCTCAATTATGATTTTGTCAAGATACTTGATAAAGTAAAAATATGCATCAATTATTTTATTCTTTCATTTATTAGAATATGTTATAGTAAAATATATATTTTATAAAATTATTATATATTATATTAAATCCTTACAGTATATCATATTATATTTTTATCAATTATTGTATGTTAGTATAGTTAATTTTTGGTATAATCATTATATTAATTTAAAAGTCAAAATGTGTTACATATTATAGCTTTGATGAAACATTAGAAAAAAATGAACCAAGTATTCACGAAGATTTCCTTAATACATTAACTCCAAATGGTATTCCACCTCATGAATTTGTGTTGAAAGAATATCGAGCATTTAATTAATTAATTTATTTTTTATTTGGGTGTGTGTTTGTCGAGCCAACAATCAAAATTGGACCATTTTGATCTTTCTTAATTTTTATTTATATATATTTGAGTGCAAAATTGTCCAATTTGACTTTTATAAATTTTTTTTTTTATTTTGGTGACCACCCAACAATGATTTTACCTTTTTAAAATTTTTTATTTTTTTTAATATTTGGTTTTGAGTTTGTTGTGCAACCTCCAACAATCAAACAAAACTCAAACCCTCCCAACTCGACAACTATGGTTGTCCAGCTACTCAACCGATTACTGAAAAATAAAACTCATTTTACCAATCCCAATTAAATATCAATTTATGAGATGATTTGATTTTGTTTTATATATACAAAGTTCAACCTGAGAAATTGAAAAAAAGAAAAAAAATACAAATCTAAATAGCTGTGAAGCCTAAAATGTATACAAGAAGGGAAAAAAATACTTCCTTACTCGACAACCGTTGGTTGTCGAGTAACCAAGTATTCTCTACTCTTTTCTGTGCTAATAAATTCATTGTTTTAATATACTTACGTTTGTGTTCTTGAAGATATAATGATTTCTGGGATGGAGGGGTTTGCGTTTAAAGGGGTGGCTTCAAAATAAATATTATATGAAAAATAATAAGATTTAAAGATCGATTTTCATTCTGGCCAAACACGGCCTTAGGCTTGCTTTAGTGGCATGGATCTTAGTGCATAATTCAGGAAAAATCAATACAAAATTGAAGGGAAGTTTATCTAATTCCCATCTTGATGCCAACAGTCCAAACCCGGTTATCTAATTCTCATTCTCTCTCTCTCTCTCGCTTTATATATATATATATATATATAAAATGTATGTATATCTTGTCAAAAGTTGCACTCAGTGTATAATCCAAGGCGGCGTGGAGGTGGTGCTCCGGCGCGAGGCGGTAGTCAGGTGCCGTGCTTGCAAACAACCATGGTTGTCGAGCAACTCGACAACCAACCATCATGGTTGTCGAGTTGCTCAAGATTGGTTGTCGAGTTGCTCGACAACCTTGACTTGCTCGACAACCATGATGGTTGTCGAGCAACTCGACAACCATGATGGTTGGTTGTCGAGTTGCTCGACAACCATGATGGTTGGTTGTCGAGTTGCTCGACAATTAATCCGACAAGGAATTAGTGGGTGCTCTGAAGGTTTTTGAGATTTTGTCTCAAAGGAAAGTTCTGGTTTGGGTTCTTCAACTTCTCATTCCTTGGCCCAAATATTAGCTTTCCATTCTACATTCCTGGCCTGCAAGAATCATATTGTGGCTTACCAGGATTTGAGGTCAACTGCAGCATCAATGGCTTCCCTGTACTTCATTTACCTGGAAAAGATGTCTTGGTTCGAAACATTTCATACCACAACCGTACTTTTCGTGTCTACGATGATGCAGTTTCAAGTTTGAATGGGAGCTGTCTTCCACAGATTAGAAACACAACGCTTCCTCCTGAGAAGAAGTTTGATTATTTTAATGTTTCGAAACTGTATTTGTTATCAAACTGTACCAAAAATATGTCTGAGGATCTTTCCAGATACAAAGTTAAATGTGTTGATGAGAGTAGAGATAGTTGGGTGGCAGTGTTTGAAGGGGATGAAAACTTGAAAAATGCATTGGAGAATTGCGAAGAGAATGTGGTGGCGCCGGTGGAAGTGCTAGGCGGTGAAGGGAGGAATGGAACAGGAAACTATATGGAGATATTGAGAAGGGGTTTGTGCTGAATTGGACAGCTATTGATTGTAGTATATGTGCAGAAAGTGGAGGCCGTTGTGGGTTTAATGAAAGTATTTTACATTTCAAGTGTTTCTGCCCTGACAGGCCTCATTCTTCCAGTTGCAAACCTGGTAAAATAATTTGATCACTTTTCTTTATACAAATGCATTTTGACTATTTGATTGATTGTTGGAATGAGCTCATCTCATAAATTTGATGCAACTGCCATGAGGATGGGATTTGGTTAGTTCTTAAGAATTCGATATAAAGGGGTTTTATCGAGCTTTATATGGTTACACTAATTGGATTATCAAGAATTAGGAAATTCTTGTCAAGGGACAAACCCGAAGGGGATTGGTCTGTCGTGCTTGTTAGGTAGTCTATATGCTAAGCAGAACATACAGTTCATAAATCTTGCATAAGAGAGACATGTGTGTTGCGTTTGGTTCAGATATGTTGGTAGGTTCTGTCACCATTCAACAAAAAGGAAAATGCCATGACTTGATCAGTTGATTGCTTATTGCAATCTATCATAATATCTTCTTTGTTGTGTTAATCCAGTTAAGAAGCCACCAATGCCCTGTTCAGTTGTTGATAGCATGTATTGATTACAGTGTGCTCATTCGTAGACACTCTTCAGTCGCAATCTTTGTGGACTTTACCTTGCATGCGTTAAATCAATTCATCTGAAAGCTTAGCCACTATAGAAAGGTCACATTTATTTATTCAAATTTAATCTTCAACACACCCACTTACACGAATTCATCTTTTCATGAATAGTTCGACACATGCACAATCTTCCTTTTCTGTTTTCAACATCATCTCGCTAGGAAATGTTTTGCCTCACACACATGAAGCTTTCTCTAAAAATACAGGACCTAATGAAAAATTAGGGATAAGATATCCTTTCTAGAGCTCAAATCTATATTGCGCTGGTATCCCAACATCGGGATCTTGTATGAAGAGAAATCTGGCCTTTTGGCTTAGAAATGTTCAGCTCTATCCCAAGGATTCAAGCTGTCAAGAAGTTTGTAATTGTCGTTGTGCTAATTTACGAATGATTTTTCTACTTAGAAATCAGAATACTACTTCCCTACACTACGATATCAGCCAAAATAGGATTTAGATGTTTTCATGCTTTCTCAAAGGTTTTGTGGACAGGAGATAAAAGATGAGCATTCCTTTTTCTATCAGTATGAGTTTGATCTGACATTTTGTTCTTGTGATTGTGGTTGCAGAAAAGAGTAAGCCGAGGCTGAGGCTGATTTTAGCCACAGGTAAATATTGTAAAAGAACACACATGCAATGCATATTAATCATACCTCAAACAGGTAAATATTGTAAAAGAACTCACCATTTTCCCGTTCAATTTTGGTTAATCATACCTTAATTTCTCTGTTTAATGATTTTCAGCTATACCTGGAGGTGTAATCATACTGCTCTTGCTGTTCTGTGTTATCATTTGGTGCTTTAAAATGATTTATGATACTTTACTTTCAAGATGCATATCTTCTGATTCCTTTTCAAATGTAAACATTTTTTTGTATTAGCCTCATTTATTGACTTGTATATAATTTTTTTTTTAATTTTAAGTCTTAAATCCAAACTTATCTCATTTCTTTTATTAGTCACTTGGCTTTGATTTGTCTCTTTTTTTCATATTTTTTTTTTGTCAAGTTACTTGATAAAGTAAGCACATGCATAAATATTTATATTCTATCATTTATTATAATATCAATTTATTATAATAAAAATATATTGATTTTTGACTTTGTGGTATGTGGTATTTTATTCATATAATTAATTGAGCAACTCGGCAATTTCAAATTTCAGTTTGTCGAGTTCTTTGATAATTTAAGCACATGCATGGTTTTTTTTACTCTATCATTTATTATAACATTGTATAATAAACTATATATCATACAAAATTATTATATATTATATTAAATTATTATAATATATTTTATTTTAACAATTATAATAAGACAGTGGAATGCAAATTTATTATAATAATTATGTCAATTTATTATACTAATTATATAAATTTTATTAAAATAATCAAATTTTAGTATTATTAATAATTATAATAAAACTTAATATGAATTTATTGTAAATAAAACATTTGTTTTCTAAAGTTGTAGTTTGTGGCATATAACCCGATCGATATATTAAATTATTATCATATATTATATTTTATTTTATTTTAACAATTATGATAACATAGTGGAATGCAAATTTATTATAATAATTATGTCAATTTATTACAATAATAAATTTATTATACACTGGAATAAAACGTTTACACAACAAATCTACAAAGACAAATTTAATATAAAATGTTATCAAATTGTTTAGAAAAAAAAAAAAAATCAAATGTTATCAACTTAAATTTTTTTTTAAAATTGCATGTGTACAATTTGTTTATAACATAAAACAAAAGGTTCAAGCATTATCATTAATTGTTGATTATTTTCATTGAAAAAATAAAAATAAAAATAAAAATGGAAAAGCTCACCTTTAAACAAAAAAAAATCTTTGCGTGAACAGTAATTGGGAAAAAATTTTCGAGTTACTATTCAACTCGAAAAAGTAAAAGCTCACC
Source organism: Forsythia suspensa (assembly GCA_023638005.1). Lineage (NCBI taxonomy): Eukaryota > Viridiplantae > Streptophyta > Magnoliopsida > Lamiales > Oleaceae > Forsythia > Forsythia suspensa. Next base: position 50,521,931 of record CM042673.1, read on the forward strand.
TTAAAAAAAAAAAAAAAAAAATTTGCGTGAGCATTTAACAAACTCGAAAATTTTTTTCGAGTTACTATTCAACTCGAAAAAGTTTGTCAAGTTGAATAGTAACTCGAAAAAGTTATTGTTCACCAATTTTTTTTTTTTTGGTATGTGGACCAGCATAAGTAATTTTAGTGTTGTAGTTTTTGTCCAAATGTTAACAATTTTTTGTATTAGCCGCATTTATTGAATTTTATATAATTTTTTTAATTTTAAGTCGTAAATCCAATTTGACAATTTTTAAATTTTTTTTTTGTGTCGAGGTACTCGATAAAGGGGAAAAAAATATATATTTTTGGGGTTTTTGGTAGGAAAAAATTAATTTTTTGGTCGAATAACTCGACTAAGGGAAAAAAATTAATTTGTTTCTTTTTTGGTCGAGTAACTCGACAAAGGTTAAAAAAAAAAATTCCCGACAAGGCCCAATTTTTTATTTAATTTTTTTTGTCGACTTTTTCCATTTTTTTTTCTTCCCTATTTCAATAGGATGTTTGATAAGCATTTTAGTAAGTCGAAACATGCCGTGAGAATATCAAATTTTGATATGTGGTAGCTACATGAGTATTCTATGTTCGCGAAAATTTCATATTTTTCGGTGATCGTTTTCATGTCAAATGAATTTTTTTAATCCATGACTAAGTGAAGTTTTGAATTTTTTTTTTTTTTTTACCTTTTTCTACTTTGCCTTATAACTCGGCAAAGTTAGTATTTAATAAAAAAAAAAAATTCCAAATGACTTTCTCGAGAAACCAAAAAAAAATAAATTTTTTTTTTTTTTGACTTTCTCGAGTAACTCAAGAAAGTAATAAAAAAAAATGACTTTCTCGAGTTATTCGAGAAACCAAAAAAAAAACAAATTTAAGACTTTCTCGAGTTACTCGAGAAAGCCCCAAAAAATATAATATGTGTTTTGGCTTTCTCAAGTAACTCGAGAAAGCCTTAAATTTTTTTTTTTTTTTTTTTGACTTTCTCGAGAAAGTCAAATTTTTTTTTTTTTTGGTTTCTCGAGAAAGTCATTTGGGAATTTATTATTTTTTTTTTTTAAATACTAACTTTGTCGAATTATGAGGCAAAGTGGGGAAAAAGGGAAATTTTTTTTCAAAATATCACTTAGTCATGGATTAACAAAAATTCATTTGACATAGAAAACTATCATCGAAAAATATGAAATTTTCAGGGAACATAGAATACTCATGTAGCTACCACATATCAAAATTTGATAGTCCGACGGCATGTTTCAGCTTACTAAAATGCTAACCGAAACATCCGAGTTAGTTTTTCGGATTCATGCTGTCACAGTTTACAAAATTGTCCATAAATTGAGTTATATAACATGAAATTATGTAAAACCAAAACCAATGGTTAGGTAACCCATAGGGCTATCGTCTACAACTGGAATTATGTAAAATACTTAATATATAAGGTGCAGTAAATTTTTGAGTTGGACAACAAAACAAAGATATTAGAAAAACATGAAGTTTAGCAAAACCTTTCAAGTTCACATCATTAACGTAACCAAAACATGGGAATCTACTAAAACTACCACAAAACCAAGGTCCACAAAAGTTTAAGAAAATATTTACACTACTTAAAGTTTTTGATTGGTTTATAATAGCGATTCAAGACGCCGACGGCATAAATCCTAAAAATGCCTAGGAGGTTTCGCGGTGACTATTTTAGTATGCCTAAACATGCCGTCGGACTACCAATTTTTATATGTGGTAGCTACCGAGTATTCTATGTCTCCTGAAAATTTCGTATTGTTCGGCGATCGTTTTCTATGTCAAAGAATTTTTGTTACTCCATGACCGGTGAATAAAATTTTCAAAATAAGGACAGTGTTACTAAAATTTCTTCACCCGGTCATGGAGTAACAAAATTTTTTTGACATAGAAAACGATAACCGAAAAAAATATGAAATTTTCAGAGAACATAGAATACTCATTTAGCTACCACATATCAAAATTTGATAGTCCGACGGCATGTTTCGACTTACTAAAATGCTCACCAAACACCCTAGGCGTTTCTCGGATTCATGCGGTCGCATGATTTACAAAATTGTCCATAACTTGAGTTATATACCATGAAATTATGTGAAACCAAAGCCAATGGTTAGGTCACCCATAGAACTATCGTCTCCAACTAGAATTATGTAAAAATACTTAATATATAAGGTGCAGCATATTTTTGAGTTGGTCAACGAGAAAAGTGCAGTTTGAAGAAACAATTCACCCGGTCATGGAGCAAAAATATTTCTTTGACACGTAAAAACGATCACCGAACAATATGAAATTTTCACGGAACGTAGAATACCATGTAGCTACCACATATAAAAATTTGATAATCCGACGGCATGTTTTGACACACTAAAATGCTCACCGAAATATCCAAGGTAGTTTCAGATTCATGCTATCGCAATTTACAAAATTGTCCATAACTTGAGTTATATAACATGAAATTATGTGAAACCAAAGCCAATGGTTAAGTAACCCATAGGGATATCATCTCCAACTGAAATTATATAAAAATACTTAATGTATAAGCTGCAGCAAATATTTAAGTTGGACAACAAAAAGCTGCAGTTTAGAGAAAATGAAATTTACCAAAACCTTTAGGAATCGATTGTATTTCCTCCTTTGTTCCCATAGTGGCGAGGATAAAAAGTACTAAATTTTATGACTTATTAAGGAAAATGAATATATATTTACTATAATATATAAGAAGTCAATAATTATGCTAAAAGACACTAATATATGTATATTAAAATAAATAAAAGAAAAGAAAAGATGAAGAAGTCAAAATTATGTGCCAAAGATATTAATTTAATATAAAAAAAGTGTCAAAAGATTAGGATAAAATGGTGAGCTTTGGACGAAATTAGAAATACTAAATCAATAAAACGACGTTGCGTTGGTTGAAGGGTGAATAGTAAATGGTGATAGACACTTATATTACAGAAAGATATATATATATATATATATATATATATATATATATATATATATATATATATATATATATATATGAAATGTTATGTTTAGAAAAGATGAAATTGAAAATGAGATGTGGATATTTATTCTTGCGCACTAAGTATTTTGAGAACGTGACCAAATTTTGAGAAAATTTATTTTAAGTCCTTAGAATTTAATTAAAAATGTTAGAAACCCACCTAAACGGACTTTTCATAATTGGTATTTCGAGACATAGTCGAGGACAAAACTTTGATGTTTAAAGGTTGGTTGTGCGTGCCAAGGATGAGAGGTTGATGAATGAGATTTTATCTAAAGTTCATTCTAGTCCTTATGTCGCACATCCAGAAGGAACCAAAATGTAAAAAGATTTACGTAATACATTTTAGTGGAAGAAACATGAAAATGATTATAGCTCGAATTGTGTCTAAGTGTTTGGTGTGTCAACAAATAATGGTAGAACATCAGAGATTGTCAAGGTCATTAAATCCAATGGATATTCCACAATAGAAATGGAAGAAAATCGCAATGAATTTTTTATAGGTTTTTGTTACCACACGACACGACATGGTCGCCACGCGTCAAGATAGGCCCCATCCATCGAGCAAGTAGGCCCGGTTCATAATCTGTCAAGAACCCTATCCGAAAGAACGCTTGGGCCTTCGGCAGCCAGAAATTCGCGAGTCATGTGGAGGGCCTCGGTGCCCTCATGCGAACCATAGGGCCTCGTCAGGCCCCGCACCATTAGTAACCAGCGTGCAACTCGATATGCCGGGGGCAACCTGAGAAGTAATTAAAGAAAGATTGCATTGGATTGGGCGCACGAATCTCCACAAGGAAACACAATCATGATCTCCTAAAATCATGCAACGTGATAAACTCAAGCAAGGAAGGCAATCTCGGGTATCTTTATCACATAAGGAAGGAGGATCCGATTGGAGACCGGATTGATTGGTCTTCCAAATCAATTAGAATTCTTGCGCTACAAATACAACGTCTCCGGTTGTTCCAAGGTACGCACTTTTTATGCTTAAGAGTCCCACCCAAAACTCTGCTCAAATCTCTGCCTGCTTGTCTCTCCCACACCTCTTTTTGTTCCCGCCCCCGTGTATCTCCCATATACCGGTAATTGACTTGATCGTCGGAGTGCCAACGATCGCCGGACCCTTTTTCTCCGGAGATCTTGGTGCCTAACGGTCGTCCTAGTGTGTGCAGTAACATACGAAATGGCGGTGAAGTGATCGGAGATCCGCTGGCACGTGGACTAGTCGCAGTTCAGACGTCAACAGATTGGCACCGCTGCTGGGAAACAAAAACCTTACACGACCAAGTGCTTGTGGTAAAACGTGTCTTCTACCCAAAAGAACATGGCACCGAATATCGATGTAAACGGACGTGAGGGACCGAGGGATCGTGGACTGAGTTGATGACGCCCGGATGGAGGCCGCGCTTGGGCTGCTGGATGATCAGCCCCTCCAGCAAGGACCCAAGCGTAGTCGTAGCCGGAGAAGCCCTTCGCCGCCTGGTTCATTGGTCTGCCGCCGCTCCCATGACGTGGACGGATTGCAGGAGGCCGCCGAGCGCCAGGGCGCCCCCCCAATGGTAAGGACCACGCACTCGTAATCGACTAAGTTGTTTGGCGAAGCGATTGGATGAAGAATTGATGCCGGACGAAGGTCTAGATCCCCGAATTATAGCCTCGGATTTTCTCGCTTCTCCAGCCGAGGAGCTGGAAACATTTCTGGTAAGCCCCTCCGAACCAACCCAGATGTTGCGGTGGGAGGGAGGCTCGAAGAAAAGACGAAGGAAGAGTCAAGCGCTTTCTCCCGAGAGAACGCAGACGTCTTCGCATGGAAACACAGCGACATGGTCGGGATCGACCCATCGATCGCGTGCCACGTCTTGAAAATAGATCCGAAAGTGCGCCCCAGGATTCAAAAAAGAAGGCCTCTAAGTGCCGAGAGGTACCAAGCGCTCGAAGGAGGAAGTTGACAAGCCACCGCCACGGGTTCATCGAGAAGTGATTTACTCCCAGTGGGTATCCAACCCGGTGTTGGTTTGGAAGAGTGCCAAGAAGTAGAGGGTATGTATCGACTTCTCTGATCTAAACCAGGTGTGTCCTAAAAATAGTTTTCCATTGCCGCGCATCGACCAGCTCGTCGATGCGACCGCCGCCACAAGTTGCTTAGTTTTATGGACGATACCTGCTACAACCAGATCCCAATGTTCGCAGGGACGAGGATCACACGCCGTTTATTACGCATCGAGGGCTATATCGCTATAAGATGATGCCATTCGGCTTGAAGAACGCTGGAGCCACATATCAACTACCGGTAAATCGTATGTTCACGGACAAATTGGGAACACGATGGAGGTATACATCGACGATATGTTGGTGAAGAGCGCCAACGCAGAGAGGACCACATAGGCCACTGGAGGGAATGTTCGAAACCCTTCGCAAATATCGCATGAAGCTTAACCCCTTGAAGTGCGGCGTTTGGGGTCGTGATTCGGAAAGTTCCTCGGCTACATGGTCAATCAATCACGGGATAGAGACCAATCCCGAAAAGATCGAGCACTCATCGAGATGCGGTCACCATCCTCCCCAAGGAAGTCCAAAGTCCGACAGGAGATTGGCAGCTACGAATCGGTTTATATCCAAGGCGACCGATCGTTGCCAACCTTTCTTTCAAACCATAAAAGAGGGGAAGCGGTTCGAGTGGACCGAGGAGTGCGAGAAGGCCTTCCAAGACCTCAAGGTCCTCCTCGGAAAATCCCCACCGCTATCCAAGCCCAAGAATGGGAAAACATTGCTCGCTTACCTCGCTGCCTCGAAAAAGGCGGTTAGCTCGGTGCTAATCCGTGAGGAGGGTCCAAAGACAATTCCCGCTCTATTACGTAAGCAAAGCTCGCAGACGCGAAAACGAGATATCCGGACATATGGAAAACTCGCTCTGTCATTAATCGTTGCCTGTGAAGCTTGACCATACTTCCGGGTCCCACAAAGATAGATGTCTTGACGAACCTCCCCTACGGCAAATACTCCGTAAACCAGATACTTCAAGACGATTGATGAAATGGTCGGTGAGAACTTAGTCAATTCGACATCGATTATAAGCCACGGCCTCGATAAAAGGACAAGCTTTAGCCGATTTTGTGGTGAATTCCACCATATCCCCGATGGTCCGCTTGAAGCCCGACCCTGGAGGTATCGACATGGAAGTTATATGTCGATGGATTCTCGAGGAGGCCGGGCCGGAGCCGGATCCCGCCGATCACCCTGGATGGCCATAATCTCAATCGAAAGGCCACCGGAATTCAAAGCCTCCAACAACGCAAAGAAATCACGAGGCCCTACTAGCGTGCTTGAGACTAGCACGGAGATGAAGGCAAGGAAGCTCCAAATTCATAGCGATTCACGACTTGTCGTAAGTCGTTAATGGGACCTTCGCAAGACGTGAACAATCCATGGTGTCCTACTTAACAAAAGCTAAGGACCGGTTGTCCCTTCAAGAATACGAACTTCTCCAGATCCCACGAACGGAAAATAGCTATGCCGACGCCCTCTCAAAGCTGGCAAGCAGTAGGGACTTCGACCTAATGAAGGCCATCTCGGTTGAGAAGCTTAACCGACCTTCAACCGAGGACGCCATCGCACCTCCGCCCTAACCATCTCTCGATTCCCGAAATGGATGAAGGAGATTACCGAATATCTAATTAGTCGTGTCACCCAAGACAAATTGAGGCTGAAGCTCTGCAGAAGGCCGCCAAATTCAGACACAGTGACGGAATTTTATATAAAAGGAATTCAGCCACCCCTCTTCTACCGCTTAACGCAAGAGGAAGCAGATATACGTGATGAAAGAAATACACGAAGGGATCTCATGAAATCACTCGGGAGGGATGGCCTCATGCAGTAAAGCCTCAAGCAAGGTACTATTGGCCGACCAAGAAAAAGATTTCCACAATTTCGCGAAAAGGTGCGACGGATGTCGTCGAAGTTCGCGGCAGAGTTCAAGCTCCCCGCCGTAACCTTACTCCGGCCACTAGTCCCCGGCCCTTCGCCAAATGGGAGATCGATTATCGGTCCCCTCCCGGCTGAGGGAGGGTGGGGTCAAGTTCGTCATTGTAGCGGTAGATTACTTCACCAAGTGGTGTGAAGCCGAGCCTCCGCCAAAATCACAGAGGAGAATGCCTGAAATTTATGTGGAAAAATATTGTCTACCGCTTCTAAGCATTCCCCATTCATCGTCTCCGACAACGGCACACAATTCTTTGGGATGAAGTTTAACGCGAATCGTGAGAATCTTGGCATTCAAGAGATTTCTCCACCCCTATTACCCACAATCCAACGGCCGGTGGAAGCCGTGAATAAAATCATTAACACACACTCAAACAAAAACTAGAGTCGGCAAAAAGGGGATGGGCCGGCGAACTACACCGAGACCACCGTGGTCCCACCGAACCACCTCCTCTGCACGCCCCAAAGCGAAACCCCGTTCTCCATGGCATATGGGGCGAAGCAATGATCCCCGTCGAGATAGGAATACCTCGCCGGACACACTGAACTTCAACGAGGTGGCCAACGAGGATTTACAAAGAGCGGGCCTCGACTGCTAGATGAGAGACACGCGGAGTCGCAACTCGCCTCGCGGTTTACCAACGGAAGATGGTCCGATATTATAACTCCAAGGTCAGGGCGTAAGTTTTCGTGTCAATGATCTTGTCCTGAAAAAGATATTCCAAGCTAATAAGGAAGCGGAGATCGGAACTCTAGGGCCCACCTTGGAAGGACCTTACAAGGTCATCGAAGAAATTCGCCCCAGAACTTATAGACTGGAAGATCCTGAGGGACGAGAGGCAAGACACCCTTGGAACATCTCCCATCCGAGGCCATATCACCGATGAATACCGCTTTTAGCATTGTTTTGGTCTTTTTTACAATTCTTTCGCAGACGCCAAGAAACGCGCGCACGTGTTATAATATTCGTTCTTTATGAATCCAAAGTGCTCCACATGCGAAGAGTAACAATCACATCGGCAATGAGGGGGTGTGGTTCATGGCCAACTTTTTAACTCATTGGGTAAATATTTTACGCATAAGAAAGCAAGCACAATTAACCCGGCGTGAGGGAGTGTGGTTTGCATGCCAACTCTACCAACTCATTGGATAAATATTTTACGCGTAAGCTAGCATTTTATGCAGTAAGTAAGCAAGTGTAATCGACTCGGCTATTAACTCGGGGTGTGGTTCATGGCCAACTCTATTAACTCTCATTGGGTAAACATTTTACGCGTAAAAAGCAAGTACAATTAACTTTCGGCTATTAAAGCGAGAGAGTGGTTCGCGCCAACTCTATTAACTCATTGGGTAAATATTTTACGCGTAAGAAAGCAAGTACAATACCCGCAGCGAGGGGTGTGGTTGTGGCCAACTCTATTAACTCATTTGGGTAAACATTTTACGCAGAAGAAAGCAAGTACATTAACCCGGCAATGAGGGAGTGTGGTTCGCGCCAACTCTATTAACTCATTGGTAAACATTTTACGCGTAACGCAAGTAAGCACAAAAGCTCCACCGCAAGGGAGTGCGATTCACGACCAACTCTTTCAAGTCACTGGATAAACATCCGACGCGCATGCGCACAATTGTGGCTCTTTGGGTCGCGAGGGAGCATGATCATCGACAAACTTTACTAAGCTCGCTTGGTAAGGTATCAAGTGCGCAAACATTTGGAACGAACGTAAAAACTTTCACTATAATCTCATTACTCGATTGCATAAAATATCCATGCAACAGCATGGCTAAAGAAGTATGACCTATACACGTAATCCTACGTTTCGGTATAGCCGGGGACCCCCAATTTTACTAGGAGGCCTTTAGCCTTCGCTAGCTCGCTCGAAACCTCGGCCGGTTCTCTATATTTGGCTCAGATCATATTCGCAAGACTTCAACCGAGACTCGGCCTTCTTCGGGCAACGATACACACCTTACGGATCGCCCGGGCCTTCGTAACGTGGTACGCAGTTGCGACGACCGCGTCTTTCTAAAAACGCGAGTTGCGCTGAAGGCGTTTGATTTCGCCCTCATCGATTCGACATTTTCATCTTCTCCAGGATGCATCGTATTTCGACAACCCTCATCTACAACATTTTATACAACTCGCAATTCAACACATGACTACGAGAGGTATACATTTTGGCCAACTTCATCAACTCCGTCACTTCCGCGGTATTCACCGCCTTCCCAAAGGGAGATGTCCAATATTTATTAATCAAGTAGCCGCAAGGGCAACCGCCAAGGTAGCTTCTTCTCGATTGACGGATCCGGCTCGCCTTGACGGGCCCCAATATTAATGTACTCACGCCGCGGGGGGGGAGAAACAGCCCCGGACGCCCGTTCTCCACTCTCGACCTTTGGTTTCTTTCCCACTGACGACCTAACGTTCCCAGAAGAGGACCCACGTCTAGCGAGATTCGTCGGCAGCGGAACGTCCGCTCACCTCCTACAGCAGTAAACAGTGAGTGACCCATCCCCGCCTCCGGGCCCTGCAACACTGTGGACCTAGAACCAGACACCGCAGAGGACGCCAAATGGGGAAGAGAGACATCCTCCACTATTCCTCTGCGCCTAATCTTGAATTTAGGGACTTTGAGAAATGGAAGCGACATGACCGGCAGATAATCAAAGGTCCGTGTACGGCAAAATGGCTGAAATGGTGAGTTAAGAATGCCTGTCAGATTATAAGCCCAATGGGGTACCGCAGATCGGTTGAGGCGACACGTGGCGTGGAATTATAAACACATCCGCAAACCCTAGGGAATATATCTAAGCGCTGCGTGGTGGTGTGAGCACATGAACGCTAAATCATGATAACAAGGAGTGTTGATCACGTAATCGTGTGATAGCAAGGAGTGTTGATCACAACGAAGTGCTCAAACAAGTATGTAAAATATGGGTATACACATGCAAATATGGAGGTAACTCGGCACCTTTTTTATTAAATACGAAATACAATACATGAGCATATATAACTGCAATATATTCCACAACCCTTGCGCTCTTTGGGCCAAAGACATAAATGGGGTAACTAGATTTATTACACCTATCCCCTGGTCTACGCTGGCTCCGCCTAGGTTGGGAAACCTGACTTCACCATGATCGGGAGTCTCCCAAGCCAACCCGAGTTAATTTGGTGGCTTATTAGACCATACTGCTCAAAAAATATAGTTGATGCCTTTTCTGGCAGTGGGAGACCCCCCAGTCCCGCCAACCGTTCAGGAGAGGGTCGGGCTAAGGCTGCTAAGCCTAAATCTCCACCTCGTACGTTTGGTCCTCTGAACGTTGATTGGCCAAATTTTTGGTCCTCTGAATGTTGATTCTCAGTTTGACAGACATCTTGGATGCCGGCCCCAACCGCACCACCATCACACGTTTTCTATCTCTATCTCGATCGCACGATAATGGAAGGATAAACGCAACGGTCTCACGATGGAAGAACCTTGTTCAGCTGGCGTCCTATTTATAAAAGATTACGTTGGAAAAAGGTGTAATGCAATAAATACGGTCATAACAGAAAAACTGGAATGGCGCACGGACGTTCTACCTCCCAGGCATTGAAGACGCCTAACCGGGGTGTCTGCGTCATCAATGCTAGGAGAATGATTCTCAAATTTAGAGCGTCTCCCCCCCCCACGCATTACACGAATCGAAGCGCGGACAGGCATAAGGTCAATTCCAATTTTGTTTTCAATTAATCCGGAGGGCTCAGACACTCGGCCTCCCTCCGTTGGAGGGGTGTCGATCACTGCGGTACTCGGCCAAGCGTCGCAAACCAAAGCCTCGGAGGAGTCCCGCCAAAGGGAAGGCAGGTCCCACTCGGATGAAACTCCATGATGCTCTCCATCGCCCGACCCCTTAAAGCCCTCACCCGTCATGAATGTTCGGCCGGACTTGGGGACTATCTTGGGTAAGTTGAATTACTTCTGTAGAACCACCGTGAGAATATATTTCTGCAAGGCACATCAAATGGTGGGTATCCTCAAAGTCCCACGCCCATTATAAATAATAGGCTTGGACTTGGGAGACTATTATTACCACACGATTACAACATGGCTGCCACGTTAGCATAGGCCCCATCCAAGCCCAGTAAGGGCCCAGTTCATAATCTGTCAAGAACCCTATATCGGGCCCTCGCTAGGGCCTGGAAGGGCCCGTCACACGCAGTTGGGCCTTGGCAATGTAAACCGCGAGTCATGTGGAGGGCCTCGGTGCCCTCATGCGAACCATAGGGCCTCGTCAGGCCCCGCACCATTAGTAACCAGCGTGCAACTCGATATGCCGGGGCAACCAGAGAAGTAATTAAAGAAAGATTGCGTTGGATTGGGCGCACGAATCTCCACAAGAAAACACAATCATGATCTCCTAAAATCATGCAACGTGATAAACTCAAGGAAGGAAGGCAATCTCGGGTATCTTTATCACATAAGGAAGGAGGATTCGATTGGAGACCGGATTGATTGGTCTTCCAAATCAATTAGAATTCTTGTGCTACAAATACAACGTCTCCGGTTGTTCCAAGGTACGCACTTTTTATGCTTAAGAGTCCCACCCAAAACTCTGCTCAAATCTCTGCCTGCTTGTCTCTCCCACACCCCTTTTTGTTCCCGCCCCGTGTATCTCTCATATCTACAAGCAGTTGACTTGATCGTCGAAGTGCCAACGATCGCCGGACCCTTTTCTCCGGAGATCTTGGTGCCTAACGGTCGTCCTAGTGTGCACGAGGTAACATATACTGTTGGCGGTGGAAGTGACCGGAGATCCGCTGCACGTGGGTCAGTGCGAGTTCGACGTCAGCAGTTTTATTTGATGGGCAAGAGGTCATGATGCCATCAGGATTGTAGTAGACCGTTTAACAAAATCTACTCATTATTTCTTTGTGAATATGAATTATAGTTTGGAGCAGTTAGCACATTTGTATGTCAAAGAAATTTTCAGACTTCATGGGATATCAACATCATCGTATCGGATCGAGACCTAAGGTTTACCTCAAATTTCTAGAAAAGTCTTCAAGGAGTTTTGGGTACTCAATTGAAATTTAGTACAGCTTATCATCCTCAAACCGACGGGCAATCAAAATAAACCGTTTAAATTCTGGATGATATGTTGAGGGCATGTATTCTGGATCTACCGGTAAATGAAAAAGTCACTTACCGTTGGTAGAGTTTGTATATAATAATAGTTTCCAAGTTATTATTAACATGGCACCTTATGATGCATTTTATGGTTGTTGATGTTGTTCGCCAATTTTTTTTGATGAGGTTGGCGAAAGAAGAATTTTGGATCTAGAATTACTTGAGAAAATGGTAAAAGTTATAGACAAGATCAGATCTAGAATTAAGACATTGTAAGATCGTGAGAAAAGTATGCCGACCAAAGGATGAACGAGTTAGAGTTTGAAGTCGGCGTGAGAGCATTTCTTAAAGTGGATTCTATGAAAGAAATTTTACGTTTTGGAAAGAAAAGAAAGTTAAGACCAACTTTGGCCCATTTGAGATTCTTGAGAAAATTGAAAATGTTGTGTATCGTTTGGCATTACCACCAGAACTCTTGGTAGTGCACAATGTATTCTATGTTTCGATGTTAAGGAAGTACTTACATGATCCTATGCATATGGTAAAATATGAGTTATTGGATTTAAGGAATGATATGACTTACAAGGAAGCGCCTGCGGTGATTCTAGAAAAAAAAGTCCATGTTCTGTGAAACTGGAAGATCCCTTTAGTTAAGGTTTAGTAGGGTAAACACGGGAAAGATAGGGTTACTTGGGAAATAGAAGAAGATGTTTTGGCTAAGTACCCAGACCTTGTAAAACAAGTAAGTTAAATTTCAAAGACGAAATTATTTTAAATGAGGAGGGTAGTAAGGATCGAAAATTTTTGGCTTTTAATTTTAACTAAATAAATTTTTTTTAAATTTTCGCATCGATCGCTACGAATATCCTAGTACATTTTAAATATTTTTATCACGTTAAATTTTGCGCGTGTTCGTTTCAAATATTTTTTTTAGCTCAACGATTTTAGAATTTATCTGAAAACGAACTTTGTTCTATCTTGACTTGGTAAGTTTTGAATTTCAAGTTGAAGGAAAAATAATTTACAGTTAGCAAACATTTTTAAATAGCTCTCCGTGTCTAGTTAAAAATCCCAGCCCTTTAATCTCGATTTTACTTAGTCCAAAAACCCAACCTAAACAATATCTAAAACCCACCAAAAAACTTAATCAACCAACCCCTTAATTTATGCTATTCTCCATCAACCAAACAATCCCTACAAAAGCAAAATAAAACTGCCTCCCATGATCTGGAACAACCGTCCACCAGCCCCATGTTCATCCATTTTCCCCACAATTTCCCTCACATTTCAACCACATTTTTTCTCCCAAAAAAGTCCTAGAATTCAGCCTTCTTTGTGTGTGTTCTTTCTCCAGTTTCAACCAAACAAAATAGCCCATTACAGGGAAGAAACCGTCCCCCATGATCCCTCCATAACTTCCATTTTCTCCCCCCACTTTCCCTCACTTCTAAGCCCTCAATCCAACTTGATTTTCCCTCCAACTTACCCCAGAAACCGTCCCCCAACTGTAGAGTTTTAGTTCTATTTTTCAGCCAAACCACAAACGAATTTTTCCCCCCTCAATTGTCCCAGTTTCGGCCAGTAGCAAACAGAGATAGCACCTTGTGTTTTTCTTCTTATTTTCAACTATTTCACCTCATTCTTCTCTCCTACTTTCAACTACAGAACTCAGCCTTAATCTCTCAACCACTTTGCCTTTTCTGATCTCCATTTTCAATACCTTTCAACCATCTTAAATTCTCCAAATCTCAGCTGTAATACTCCAGCAAAAATCATTTCTTTTCCTTTCAATTTAAATGCAGCAATAAGCCTTGAAACCTTAGTCTCAATCACCAAAAATACTCTAGCATTTATCCATCTTTTCCTCTAGATTTTCGACCAGCAACAGTCTCCATTTTCTTCAATTTTAGTCACCAATTTTCCAGCATTTTCCCTCATTTCGGTCCAGATTTTGGCCAGCAATAAAAGGGTCTTATCCTTGCTTTTTAATTCATAAAAGTTCTTTATTATATATATATATATATATATATATATATATATATATATATATATATAGATAGATAGATAGATAGTGTACGGATCTTGATTTTGGAAGTTGCAAAATAATTTTTTCCATTAAAACTTCAACCAAAAACCAATTTTTAAAGTAGTTTTACTTATTACTTTTACTGCGATTTTTAAATGACATTTGGAAAATTATGATATGATATAAATGCAATGCAAATATAATTACGAAGGAACGTTATGATAGTGATTGAAGATAATCACTTTAATATGTTAGTGATTGAAGGTAATCACGAATGACATTATGTGGTCCTGGCTACCAATTTATGTGTTTTCTATGTAAATTTAAAAATGTTGGCATGAGCATTTATGTTTACATATACTTTTTTTCCATATGTTAGTATGTATAGCTACTGAGTGTTTCTTATAAAATACTCACACCAAAATGAATAAATTTTCAGATTGAATTGGTTGGTATTGATGCGATGGCGTAGACTAATGAGCATGACGTGAAATTTCTTTATTTAGTTTAAGTTTTGACGTCGAGATAATTGAGTCAATTATGATGTAAATACTATATTTTTAAGTATTTGATTCATTATTTAATTATATAATATTTATGAAAAATAAGATGTTCGTTCATTTGCCGTAAAAAGTTTCAAGTTAGAAATGCCTAGTTCTATTTTCTAAATTTTTTAGCTTATTGCCCATACTTTGAAAAATCATAACTTTTCCTATAGTTGTAATTTTTGAGTGAATCCATGGCTATGAAAATTCATATATGTATCTAATAACAAAAATTGGAATCACTCAAAAATTTCATCGTATGAATTTATCATAAACGTTTTAGCAGGCTGCCGAGATAGTTTTTCAAGTAATTTTGACTAATATTTTCATCTACCAAATGAAGTAGTTAAGGTTTGAAATTTTACATGTAGTAGTAGTATGTAGTCACAAGTATCTACAATTAAAGTTTTGAAATTTTTAAAATTCGTTTGGATGGTCAAATAAATTGTGGCAACACTTATCACGATATAGGCAAAACCATGAAAATTTTAAGAAAAATAATTTTTCCGTTGCGCGCTTGTTATTTTCTGCGAAAGTTATATCCTTAAAACTATTCAAAGGCACGAAAAATATTATTTGGAGTCGTCAAATATATTTTAGAGATTATTTTAGTGATCCTTTGAATTAAGAAAATCTGGGGCGTTACAATGAGCATGTTTGGCTAAGCTTAGCAAAATATGTTGTCAGTGTTTTTTACACGAAATATTTGGCTGACCTTTGTGAAAGAGATATTAGTACGAAATAATAGGCGTCATAGAAAAAAATTAAAATTTCATCGATTATATTATTCATTACAACATACGAAGAGTGTTGTCAACATTATCATAAAATCATGTAGACGATATAGTTATTATTATTATTATTATTATTATTATTATTATATATTTAGTACTATATATTAAACGTGGTAGTCATGAATTTTTTGTTATTGAATGAAAGGGATTGTGGATGCCAATTAAAGGAGAGGGCCATGGACTGTTGTGTTCATAGGTGGCAAACTGGAATCTTCAAACGATGATAAAAATTGGACTTCTATTTTGTAACCTTTGACTCATAATTGAACCCCTCTCCACCCCCAACCCAACATGTTGCACTTACATGTTTAATACAATTGAGGATTTGTTTGACAATTTTTTTTTTTGTAAAAGTTTTAATTAATATTAATAAAAATTTATAAAATTTATAATTAAAAAATTGATAAAAATTGTGGGTCTTATGAAATATATAATTAAAATTAATTATTAATTTCGACTTCAATTTTTTTAACAATTTTTTAAGCTTTATTGAACATTGGCTTAATATTATTTAATATAATATTTGATTGATATATATACGACTCTATTTGAGTGTTTAAAGTTTTAGATAAGTTATATGATAAAATCAAATTATGTCACACAAATGTAGAAGATAATTAACACTTAATTAATGGAAAAAGTCACTTAGGGGACAGATCTTTTAGTGGATATGATGATTATAACTTTTGCAGATTAAGTCCCTACATTTTAATTGTGTTTACAAATGTTCCAACTTTTTGCTAGTATTATTATTAAAATGTTAGTGGTAAAATGTCTTTTTTCTTTACTTTACAGCTCCCATTGCTTTGAATTTTCAAAAGTTTGAACACATCAAAGACATATCCATTTCTCTTTTTGCTTTTCCAACATCACTTCATTGTCTCTCTTCTTTACTTTTAATTGTACAATGTACTACAATCACTAAGAGTGCATGTCTAACAAATATTTGGTAATTAATCAATTACTTTTATGGTTTTTTTTGGGTACATTACAGAACACGCTCGTTTGACGAACAATATTGAACACTAATAGTACATAGACAAGATTTTTATTTCTTTTCTTTTTCTACTCATATTCAATATTGTTGTACATTCGAGCATAAAAGAAGAGAGAGATGTAGAAAAGGTGTAAATATACCATGTGACAAAGTGTGAATACTGATTAGAGTGGGTGATTTTTATCTATCCGTCCTTATGTTTACTTTTTTTTATTTCATTAAATAGGAGCAGTTATGTCATTTGTTCGTCTTAGCTTCTTCTATTTGGGCACTTTATAGTTTTTCGTAATTCATTGGTTTTGGTCATTGAATAAAGTTTAATTAGCATTCTTGCTAAGAATTTCTTACCGAATCTTTGATTCTCAAGTTTTTGGATTTTATCTTTTGTTTTTGTTGCTTTATCACCATAATTTTTAATTTACACGAAATTCTTGGATACATACACAAAGAAACAAGAAAAAATGTTTAGGACGTAGTACTAATCTAGATTAAATATTTAAAGTTTAAAATTTTTATTTTTTAATTATGTCTAATATTAATCGGTCCGTCCTTTCGATTGTTGGGTTGTCATATGAAAAATGAAAAGAGGAATGGGACCAAATGATTCTGGGGAGCACAAAAGGAGAGACAGAGATAGGTGAACGCATAATTATCATAGATTATATTTCAACTTTTTTGCTGAAGAAAAGCTTTTGTCCTTTTGTGCTTAATCAACGGATTAATATAAGTCAATAATTGAGATTAAGTAAAAGTTTTATTCCATAATCCAAAGTGAGCATTGAGCAATGATCTGATTAAAAATCATCTATAATTGATACACGTCCATTTTTCAGAATCCAAAGTCCCACCGACACGTACAAGTTGATGATTTTTTTTTTCTTTTAAAATTTATTTTAAAAGTAAAATTGAGAATTGTTGCTGGAAAAAAGTAAATTGTTTCACTTAACTAGTATATTGCTTCTTAGCGGTGGGGTTCGACCGTAGATTCTATTATTATAATAGATTGAAGTGGTGAACAAATTTTAGAGATGATCGATAGAAAGAGATGGTCAATTGAGAAAGATGGATTGAGGAGGTGGGATGATTTTGAAGATGATCAGTTGAGGAAGATGATCGAATCATAGAGAATGATTGAAGCGGTCAGTAAAATTTGGAAGAAATAATTTTGTGAGAGAAGAAATTGAAAAGCGTAGAATGTGATGTGACACGTGGACGTTTAAGATCTTTTTTTCCAGTAGAGAGAGAAAACTCTCTACGGTTCGTGATAATAAAAAAAATTATTCAAATATATTTCAAGTTAAAAAATTAGTTATAAGAAATTTTACTCCTTTTTTTCCTTAAAAAAAAAAAAACAAAGCCAAACTGCTGCAACTGACTAATAGATGGTGGTCATTCTAACTTCAAGTTTGAACTTTTAAGCAAAGCAAAAATCACTTCAGAACCGTTTGGTATATGACTAATAAATAAATAAAATTTGTATTATTATATTTGAGCAGAATTGATGTTCAAATAAATTTTTATTTGGATAATAATTTAGACAAAAATAAAGATAAATTTTATCCTCTAAAAGGGAACGACAATTTTTTATCCAGATAAAAATTTACTCAATTTTTAAAAAACAAACGTACATTTTATAATATAGAACAAATATATTGAACATCTATATTCAAAAATAATCGTCACCACCTTCACTCTCTGTCGTTCTACCCATTTTTTTCTCTTTTAATTTTTTATTTTTTATTTTATGTTTAATTAAGAATAATGATATAATTATCATTTTTTTTTAAAAAACTAACTTTTTAACAATTATTTTTTCTATTTATTATACTTATTGAACTAAATTATACTTATTGAACTAACAGGAAAATGATAAATGAAGAAAGACTTATGGCCGCTACTATGACTACATTATACCTTTACCACGAGCTAGTTTGACTCATTATATCAAATCAACTCATAAGAGTCTTTTTCGCCAAACAACTGGCAAAATGACGATCACCCAAGTAATTGATTCAGTTTCACAAAGATTTATCTATCCCTATTCATATCCGAACTAGGAGATCCTGCTTCCCTTGATAAACTATACAACCAAATTTAAAATTTGATTATCCAAATTCTTTGATTTTATTTTATTTTTTTGGTCAAAATTAAAATTTTTTGCTTTCCTAATTCAAAGGTTTGATTTAAGTTAACAAACAGTTCAAATAATCAAAAAGTACAAACTCACTCAGAAGTTATTCCAATTTTTACAATATTGATATTTGTTTGCTAAAATTGTAAGTTTATAAGAGTGGTGTTATGGCATTCACATTGGGCACTAATTAATATTATAGTACTCATTGTCTACATAGTATTGCCATATTGCTTACTTTTTAAAAAGTTCAAAAATTGTCAGCAACTTTTTAAAAAGTAACAAATGTGGTAATGTCACGTGGGCAGTGGTCACATAATTAGTGTCCACTATATGTACTATATTACTACTCAAGTTCACGATATTGTGATAAAGTAACATGTTGATGAATGAACTAGGCTTCCCCTGAGTTTTGGGGGGTCTTATGCGAAAATTTAAATGGGGTCCTTAATATATTGAGATGTTTTTAAAATATAAATTTTTAGACAATTAAAAAATGATTGGAATTTGTGTTAAAATGTGGAGCCTAATATTTTGCGCTACGTGGTTCGACCTTGCAGTAAAGGTGTACTGTATTTGTATTTTCTTAAATAAGGGTGTTTTTCAAAATTTTGGGTTAGACTTTCATTATAATTAGAAAACTTTCATTATCTTATTATATATAGGACTAATCTCTTGTAAACAAAAATAATCATTTTTTATAGAATTATATAAATTCTTGTGTTCTTTATTCTTTACCCATTTATTTATTGTTCAAATCCTAACAATTTGGAAAATCGATTTGATTCAAGATAAAAAATTTAAAATGAGGTTTAAAGAGAAAATTGCACGGATCTACAATTTAAAACTATATTGAGATAGATAATGTATGTTAGATTTGAATTTATTTTCTATTTAGACTCATTTCACATTTAAGTAGGTTGATCTTTACTTTAAAAAACATAAAAAAATAAAAATAAAAATTGGACCAAAATTGGACTCTGCATGGCTGGGGGGCCTAGGAGGTTGCCTTAGCCGCCTAAGGTCATGGCCGGCCCTTTGAATAAAGTGTCAGTTTCACGAAAAATGTTTTACTTGTTATTGACGTCAATTAATTCTAACTCTAATTGAACTAAGTAAAAACTCAATTTGTTGGGTGAAAACAATTAAAAGTTAGCAACAACCATAACTTGAAAAAAAAAAAAATTCAATGAGTTAAAGTGTTGGGACTCTCAATTTCACCATAATTTATACAGTTTAATTTAGTTTTTCAATTTTTAACTATATAAACTCACACGGTTGATAGAATTTTCCTAAACTTATTTGATAGTCTTTCTTGAATAAAATAAAAACTACCTCGACACACAAATTCATATATCCTATGCGAACTAAGATGTATAAATTGCATTAAAAACTAGGAAATTCACACACGATTAATAGAAGTATATACCTATCTCATATTATAATTAATGATTTTCATTATATTGGTATAAACACAAAATCACCTCCCGGTCTCATTACGGTTCACAAATTATTTAATTATTGACCAGATAATCAAAATTATTAAGCATACAATGAAAACAAAAGCAAGAGAATATACTTAAGGGAAATGATCTGTCTTGTGGCTTTTATAACTCATCTCCACTATGGGGAGGAGATCATTTCCTATACTTAAAAGTCAAAATCCGAGAATTAAAATTAAACTATCAAAATTAGGTTATATTGTTCATCATAACTAGGTAAAGTAATCCATCATCGTATCACAAGTCCGAAAGATAGGCTATTTATAGTGTATGTATTAGACCTCGAATTTCATGTCTTGTAGCATGGGCGGACCCATATGGGGTCATGTGGGGTCAACTTATCCACATATTTTTTAGAAATATTTTAATTTTATTTTAATTTTTTTAATATTTTCTCTAATATTCCATTAACCTAGGTCCAATAAAAATAAATATAAATTCTTATTAAGAATCTCCCAATGAAAATGAGCCAATCTAGATAGAGTAATAGAATGAACCAAGAAAATGGGTCAATCTCCCATTAAGAATCCCCGATCCAAACACAGACTCCACTCTGTGTCCATCCAATTTCTTCATCTCATCTCATCTCATATCTCGATATTCCCTAATGTCTTTCTTTCTCTTTCAAATTTGCTTATTGGTCTGTCGATTTCTTTCTGCTTTCAACTTCAGGTGTAACATTTGAGATGAGGTGACTGTTGAATTGATTTTATATTGAATTTTAGCTTTATACCGATTTCTTTGTATCTTTTTTAATATTTGAAAATTATTTTAGCGTTTAGGATAAAATTAGTTCAATTATTTGTTGAACTGAAAGGTATTTAACTAATCTTTGTACCTATTTGATCTAATGTGAAAATTTTTATTGAATTTAAAAAAAAAAATTATTTGTTGATATTTTTAATTTTTAATTTTTGGGTTGGGGGAGGGGAATATGATAGCTAATACAACAATTGTGAACTGTAATAATGTCAACAACTAAATTTACTGATTTTTTTATGGTAACGGTAAAAAAAATAGAAAAATTAATATTATCAATCCAGTTTTCATCTAAATTATACAGTCGTGGTGGAAAGGCCGAAGGTGTATAATGTTTAAAGATATTTAACTTGTATCTGATTGACTCATTCAAAGTAGTTTTATTTATGTTTTATTTGTAAGAATAATTGAACAGTTTTTATTTCTACTAATTATCCTGGTCATTTCAAAGTTTACTATATATTGAATTTGGCCAGTACTCTTGATTCATTTTTTCAAATTCTGTGTTCAGTGATGATTTATTTTCTTTATTTGTTTGGATTTCATTTGTGATTTCATAATCGTTATATAATCAATTAATTTAGCTAGCTTCAATTATTTTTTACCACTTTCTTCATCTTCAAAATTGAAAATTTTAATATAATTATAATGTGGGTTCAATGTGTTCTTTTCTACCTTGTCAACTTTTTTTTTTTTTTTTTCCATTCTTAATTCATAAACAAACAACTAAGTCGTTTAACAATATTGATAACGATGTAATTATACGACGTTTTCAAATAATAAAAATACGTAAGCTACTAAAATATTGATAACAAAAAAATATGAAGTTTTCAAATTATAAAACAATCAAGACGTTTATTCAATATTTTTTTCTCGATACAAGTTTATCTGTTTTCATTTAAATAAATTTTTGTAGAATTTTTATTTAAATAACCAATAAGGTTTGAAGAATTTTTATTTAAACCTAAAAATAATTTTTAAATTTTATGTTATAAGTTTAATTTTTTGTTTTAAAAAATATATTTTAGAAAATATTAAACCAATTAACCAAACAAAATTTTGATATTTCACAAAACTAAAAAAAGAATACAGCTTGAAAACATGGCATTACTTTTCAGTCCATTAATTGCAAGAGCCAATAGGAACAATTTCCAATTCAAATACAGCTAGTTTCCAAAATCCACACTTTTTAATTAATTCAACAGCACATTCAGAGTTTTTACTCAAGTATAATCACACACCAATCCCATCAATCAATCACTTGTAAATTTCAAATCCAAATACTTCCAAACGCATAAATCCAACGGTTGACAGCATGCCAAGTCATATCAGATTTTGTCCTGTCATATCAAATACACTACAACCAATCATTTAGACCTTTCACTATTTCATGACATGCATATTTACTGTCTACACTGACTACGCGAGACTGCTTCACCTGATTCTAACTAAAAGGACCAATATTATAATTTAATTTAATATAAAGTATTAGAAAGCTATTAATTTAATATAAAGTTAATATATATTAAATAAATACCACAAAAGATAAACTTACTTCTATATTTACACATATCAAAACAATTTAATTATTATAGTTTAAAAAATTTATTTTACTTATATTTTTTTAATATACACATATATTAATATAATGATAGATTGATATTCATATTTATTGATAACAAGATACATTAAGAATATGTGCTATTACTTATAAATATATATAAACTAGTCAAACATTATTTTTATCAATATATTTCATATGACTCACAACTTTTACTCACTTTTTATCTACATATTTCGTAGGACCCACTACTTATAATATACAAAAATTTTTACTAAACATACTCTAAATATGGCATATTAGAAAATTAAAAATTAACTATACTATCAACAAGAAAAGTAGACTATAATTTAGAACATATGAATAAAAAAAGTAAGCCTGTTTTGGTAGAACGGAAGAGATATTAAACCACAATTTGAAAACCCTTATCAAATTATATTAAGAGATTTTGGTGCAAACGATCCTTAATCCTTACTTCAAGTGTGAAAATGATCTCTAACATTTATTTTTTGGTATAGAAATCTTTAATATATGTGTTTTGATGCGTAATTGGTCCTTGTTTGATAAAAAAGACTAATATACCCTTAATTTTAATAAGAAAAAAAATTGTAGTTGAGTTACTAACTTTTGCAAAAAGTGCAAATGAGTTTCAATTTTTTTAATTAATACTTTATTGACTAAATTGATAATATACTAAATTTTTTTATATATTTTACGAACTATTGTAAAATAACTAAAATTTAAGGTCATAATTATTAATAAACATATCAAATAAATTATTAATTTTATTATTAAGTAATTATATTATTTAAAATTAACTTTTATTTTATCGTTATAACAAAAAAAAAAAAAAACTGTCACAAACTTGATGATTAAATACTTTAATTTAATTGAGCTATATAAATATTCACTACAAATATTAGAGATCCAACTCTATTCTTTATATTTTAATTTATCGTTTTATTATCATTCAAAAATAAACAACACATAATGTGTAAATTATTTTTTATTAGTATTTTTATAAAAATATTATAAAATTGGTTAAATGTCATAAAATTATATACGTTAGTTTGTTATTTATTTAACTTACTTTTTATTCAAGTTTTTAACATCACATAGCAATTACATATATTTAAAGTACAATAATTTTATATTTTTTTCTTGTGAAAAATTTAAATAACACGACTATAATGATATATTTAGTATGTAAAATTTAATATTATTTAATAAATATAGAGGACTTATTTGCATATTTTGTAAATGTTAGGAATCCAAATATAATTTTCTATAATTAAAACTAATAGCATATTTGTCTTTTTATCAAATAAGGACCAATTTTGCAACAAAATATATAAGTTAGGGACTTTTGTATTAAAAATAAACGTTAAACACCATTTTTGCATTAAAACCAAATGTTAAGAATAAATTTGCTTATATTAACGTAGGTCACATACCTACCTTCTAATATTTGATAGAGTGGCTTTGTTGAGTGAGTGGGACATACATATTAATAGACATGTTAGAAAGTATGTTAATATTGCTATTCTTCCACACCTACTTAAATAAAAATTATTTGATAATTTAAAATTTAAATAAATACATATTTATCATCTTTATCAATTTAAACTTTTAAATGAGATAATTTAACATCGACAATGAAAAGGGAAATTTGAGTTTTCAAGGGGGAACAAAATCTCCAATTAAGGATTCAATTCCCCTTCTTGTACAACCAAAAAGTTTTAGCTTGCATGTGATCACGTGCCTAGCAAATGGCTAAACACTAAACCACCAACAAAAGTACAAAAAAAGAATCAAAAAAAAAAAAAAAAAAAACATCGGATTTGATTTGCCCCCAAAAAGGACAGAAACATATTAATTGATACCCTTCGCCTGAGGTCAAGCTCAATGTCCACTGAAAGATTCATTAATGCAAGCTTCTTAAATGAGGAGTGAGTTTTTTACTTCTCTTCAAGGCAAACTAGCACTCGACATTGACTCATGCTTCTAACATGTTTGACTAGAGATTAAAAATTACTTTTAAGTAAATTCTTATTTCTAAATATGTTCAAATAAAGTCCCTCCCTTCCCATAAATCTATAAAAAAGTTAAAATTCACTTATAAGTAAGGCTTTGAAGTTGAGCCAAACATGCACTATGTTTCTGATAATGAATCTTGAAAATGCCAGAAAGGCAATGGAGTTTTCAATCTTTAAATAAATAATAAAGTGAGAAACCCACTGTCTTGGTAATTGAAAGCCACTGCACAGCAATCTATAGCCAGTCCACTTTTCCAGGTCAATTTGTTCAGTTTTATACTTTAAAACACATTTATCTATAAACCAAACCACATTTGGGACTTCTACTAAACAAGTGCAGATAATAAAATATTAAGAAGCACCAGCAAATTATGAAAGATAATTTGTACAATAATAGAAAGGCCACCCCCCAAAATCTACCTTACATAGAAAAACTTTAAAAGCAAATTACACCCCTCCAAAAAAAACAGAAAAAGAAAATTAACACCAAATACCAAAGCTAGAAGGATAAGATGACAACACTCTGAATTCCAATAGGGCACCCTCAAATGCTAAGAAGATCTGGTGGTGGTGGTGGTGATTGTGGTGGTTGAGGCTGATGGTCTTTTGTGTCCTTAGGTGACTCAAAAGTGGATGCTTGTGGTGGAGGAGACTCGGTGGCGGCTGAGTTTCCAGGTTTGGTACTTGGAGGTTTAGGAAGCTCAGATAGTATTTGTACAACTTCACGCATGGTGGGGCGTTCCACAGCCTGTTCTTCGACACACAGCATTGCAACATAGAATACGTGCATCACCTCGTGGAGGGGAACTGTAGGGAGTCTTGGGTCGAGGATTTTGAGCACACCTTCCTTGTTCCCATCCGTCATTTTCCTGACCCATTGGACTATGTCGACACCATCGCCAAACTCCCCGACTGGTTTTCGACCGGTTACGAGTTCTAAGAGAACTACGCCAAAGCTGTATACATCACTCTTTTCGTCGACCTTGAGTGTGTAGGCATATTCTGCAAAGGGTAAGAAATTGATCAGTGAACATTCAGTAAATACTATTTTGATTAATCTAAATTAAGAAAACTGCTACATGCAGAAACAACAAAAGAAAATAATTCTTGGAGCCATTAAGTATTGATAGAAGATTTAATATATAAATAAATTAAAAGCTCAGTCAAATGCCAATAAATTCACAGGAGTATACCCCAATTTGGAAGCAATATTGGCCTTGAATTTTGCCATTGAAAATTTATAAATACTCCATAACTCCCAACTAGATTGGTAACGAAGTAGATAGATCTTGATGTATTGTTTTTACATCTCATGTTCAAACACAAATAGAAATCTGCTATCACTAACAACGCGATTTTTTGCCCAAATCCCAAAATAATACATATCTATAACAGAAGCATAAAGTGAATTTCAAGTAGAAACTGGTGGGAATTTTCTTTTTACTAATGTTAAATTGCAGGAGAAAGACTATATTCATGTTGACCTGCAACTAATCAATAATGGTAGTTGAATGCAAATGACAATGAAAGAGACAGATAGTTACAAACAAACATATTTTCAACTTTCACACTTATTGCGGGAACAGGCGTCAATTCGGACAACAAAGCGAAGAAATTAAGAAACAAAAAACAAACAAAATGCATCTCTACCAAATTAAGCCTTGTTACCAGTCAAAAGGAATGCAAAACATGTCATTATCGCCAAATAGAGCATTAGATTCACATACTTCTAACTATTTCAAAACTTGAATTATAATTCCATACCTGGAGCAATATACCCATAAGATCCGGCAATAGCTGACATGCACTCCGATGTTCCTGAATCTTGCAAGAACTTGGCTAGTCCAAAATCAGCTACATGAGCTTCAAAGCTCGAATCGAGCAGGATATTGTTTGATTTAACATCACGGTGAACAATCAACGGTGAGCAATCATGATGAAGATAACAAAGGCCTTTTGCAGCCTCCATAGCTATCTTGTACCTTGTATCCCAATGCAAATGACCTCCTTTCTTGCTATGAAGCATTTCCCCCAAGCTCCCATTCGGCATGTATTCATAAACCAAAAGATTTGTTTCATGATTTGAACAGAAACCCAATAATCTAACAATGTGTCTGTGCCTAATCCTCCCTAGAGTCTGTATCTCGGCATTGAACCCGTGATCATGCGAGGAACCACGACTCATTGCCGGTAACCTTTTCACAGCTACCTCTTCGCCATTCGGCATTACCCCCTTGTAAACAATACCAGCACCTCCTTTCCCAATAATATTATCCTCCTTCAAGCAATCCAAAACATCGTCACTAGTAAAATCCAAGCGCTGGAAAGCAGTAAGCTTCCAGGCTCGGGCTTCGCTGGCCTTTTTCAATGATCGTGCCTTGATAATTGCTGCAACAGCAAACACAATTGAACAAAAAAGCAACCCAATAACAAGCAAAAGCTTCATGGAAGGTGAGAAAGTCCCCTTCTCATGTGGCCTTTGGACTCCATTGACAGTGCCCGCTTTGCAAGGTCCCAAATACGGGCCACAAAGATCCGGATTGCCCAAAAACGAAGTGTAATTGAAGTAACTGAACTGACCAGTTCCAGGAACCAAACCAGACAAATTGTTATACGAAAAATCAACAGCAGTTAAACTCTGCATACTGGATATTGATGCAGGAATGCTACCAACCAAATGATTTCTTGACAAATTCAGGTAGTTCAAAATCCTCATGGTAGTTAGCTCAGTTGGTATATCACCTGAAAGTTGGTTCCGGCTGAGATCAACAAAGGTCAAGTCCTTACACTGACTTATCTGTGGCGCGATAGGGCCCGAAAAACTGTTATGACTGAAATCCATCTTTGACAGCTGCTGCAATTTCCCAATTTCAGCAGGAATCTGGCCAGAAAACTTGTTCCCATCAAGCAAAAGCTTCTGAATACCAGCAAAGTTCCCGATACTCGGGGGTAATGATCCAGTGAGATGATTATTAGATAGACTAATTTGCCCAAGACTCGTGGACAATTTTTCAGTCTCTGGAAAAGTACCAGATAAAAGGTTATCTTGAAGCTCAACCTGAGTTAGCTTAGGCAAGCTCAAGAGTCCTTTCGGAATGGACCCATTTAGATAGTTCTCACCCATCCGAACTCGACTCAATGACTCGCACTGACCCAATGATTCAGGGATCGGACCAAACAGGAAGTTCCCCAATGTAATCAACGTTTGAAGCTTTTTTCCAAAACACAAATTGGGTGGCAAATTTCCAGTTAATTTGTTGGAACTAACATCTACTTCCTGCAGATTCCCATTGGTCCCTAGATTCTGCGGAATGCTTCCAGTGAAGTTGTTTTCCCACAGCTGTAACACCTCCAGTTCCGGCAACTCCCCAATGAACTCCGGTATCGAACCGGTGAGCTTATTCCTGAAAAGATTTAAGAGAGTTAGATTTTTCAGCTCGGCAAATGCTGGTGGTATTTCACCGGAGAGCATGTTATTCGACAGATCCATCGACTTCAAGCTCTTCAAACTCCCAATCTCGGGAGTCAAGGACCCGGAAAGTCCATTCACTTGAAGAAATAGTGTATCTAAATTCTGTAACCTCCCAATTTCCACCGGAATCTCGCCGGAAAGTCCACAGTTGGCGGCATCAAATCTTACTAACTGGGACAAATTTCCGATTTCTTTGGGTAATCCACCAGAAAATGTATTGTAGTACCCAATATAGAGCTCCTTGAGGCGAGTCAAGTTCCCGAGCTCTATTGGGATTTCTCCGGTGAGTTCGTTGCCGGAAACTGCGAGATATTCGAGATAAGGGAACGTGCCGTACTCCGGCGGGATCCGACCAGTGAAGAAATTTCCTCCAAGATGTAAATGGCGAAGATTAGTGAGTAAATGCACTTCAGTTGGAATGACATCTGTCATATTATTGTTGTAAATGTCAAGAACTTGAAGGTTTTTCAAGCGGGAGAGCTCTTTGGGGAAGCCAAGGTTGAAGATATTGTTGGAGAGATTAAGATAGCGAAGGTTTGAAATGTTGGAGATTTCAGGTGGGATGGGACCAGAGAGGCTATTATTGGCGGTGGAGAGGTTGAAGAGGAACCGGAGGTGGCCAACGGCGGATGAGAGGGTTCCGGTGAGGCCCAGGTTTGATATATCAACGCTGGTCACGTGGCGGCCGGAGGCGTCGCAAGTGACGCCTTGCCAAGTGCAATGGCTGGTGTTAGTGTTCCATGAGGCCAGAGCGGACAGTGGGTCATCGGTGATGGCGGTTTTGATGGAGAGTAGGGCGTCAGATTCCGTCATGCGGGGTGGTCTTGCGGCGGTGGAATGGTGGAGCTGGAGGAGGAGGAAAAGTAGGAGTAGGACACGCATTTTGTATTTTCCCTTGGTATAGTTTTTTTCTCTGTGTGTGTGCGCGTCGGTGGTGTTTTTCTTTCTATTTGTGTGTGTTTTGGAGAGCGAAGAGGGAGGGGAGGGGGGGGGGGGGTTGGAATGCGAGGGGATTTGGAGAAAGATTAGTGAAAAACTCAGTGAGCTGAGGAGAGAAGGAAAATGAGGGGGGAAAGCGTGGGTTTATTGGGGTGTTTTTTGTAGGAGGAAAAGTAAGGGGAAAGGAAACGAGGAAGGAAAATTGGAAAAATTTCACTTGCCGTCACCCAACTAATAGGTTTGTTTAGTATAGTTGTCAAGGTTCATTTCGTGTTAATTTGATCACTCAACTTATGTTTTTATTCTATTTTGATTATTCTATAGCAAATTTAAACGTAACAATGTCACTTATTGAAAGTCATTAATTCACTCAGTTGAATTTTCCTTGAGGCAAAAACTACTAATTTAATGGGAAAAAAAAAATATTTCGTCAACTATATGGGTATAACCTCTAGTTTTAATTATAGTTACAAACAAAATGCTCAAGTTGATATAAAAATATTAATTAAGTGATTAAAATGAAATAAATTAAAATTAAATGACTAACAAGAAACAAACATGTAAGTTGCTGTCCTCTAACAAAATTTTCTCTTGGGGGAAATTAGAAGAGAACCATCAGTTACTAGTGGGAAACTATTTTAGGAGAAGAAATTTTCTCCCTCTTCATAAATTGAAATCTTTCCTTCTTTTTTTTTTTTTTTTTTTTTTTTGTAGCCAAGCGATGCCAGGGAATTGTTATTTATAATCGTTTACAATCGATACTCATCTTACGTGACATTATTCAATTAGATTAATTGTTTACTCTAATTAAATAATATATTGATAGTCATTAATTATAAATAATTCATCTAATTGAATAATACTACGTAGGATGACTACCGATAATAAATAACTATGAATAACATTGTTTTTAATCATAGTCATCCTACGTAGTATTATTCAATTAGAATAATTATTTACTTTATTGAAACATAAGATAATTATGATAATGATCTTAAGAATAGCATTTTTCGTAATTTTATGAAAAAATAAAGAGATTTGAATAATATTTTGAATATCTTATAAATATACTGTATACCGTAGGAATCAGGGAAAAGAGAGACTGAGAGATGCCCCCTTTTTATCTTTTATAAAGTATTTTTGAGTATGGGAATAATCTTTTTGGTTGTCTACTTATTAAAAGTGACATATATTCATGCCTTAGTTTCTCTCTCTTAAACTAATATGTTTTGGGGAGAGAGAGAGAGAGAGAGTCATTTATACTTTCCCTCAATTTACAAAAAGAAAAATATCGATTAATTTTGCAGATAAGATTTTGATACGATAATAAATCGAATCGAGTACAAATATTCATTTGTCGACAGATAAAGTTGGAATGCCAATGGACTTAGCAACAATTATAATATTGCTTTCATACGACGAGAATCAATAGCAATTTAAATTTAAAAATAATTTTTTTTATTAAATAAAAATATAATTTAAAACTTATAAGATCCTTTATTTAATTTTTTATTCTAAAGTAAAAAATGGTCAAATATTAATTTAATATTTGTTCATCACATAAATCGTCTTCGGCTTGTTTCTTTTCACAATACAAATCTAAACTCTCGTGACAATTTGAAAAATAGTATCGAACTTTTTATTTTTTCTAAAAAAAGTATTTGTTCAAAAAAAAAAAAAAGTTATCATGCAAAAAGTGTGACTAACAAATTCATCTGCGTCAACTACCTTTTTAAGAAATCAAACTAATAAAAAGTTGTCTAATTTATATAATTTATGATAAATATTAATTATAAATTACGGAGTACTTTTTTCTTGTACATTCCTATTGAAAACGCAAGTGAAATTTTCCCCTGAATTTCAATATTTTTTACTAAAATTGAAATTAAAAAAAAGTAAAAAAGAGTCTAATAGTGCCAAAAATGAAAGATTAAAAAGAAAAAGAAAATTTGTCAGTGTTAAGAGCAACAATAATGCTTTGTTTGGATAAAGCTGGTCAAATAAGGTTGACTGGTATGGAGACACGCGGTAAGTGCCGCTTTCGCAGTACCCCACATCCCAACTTTTTGTAATTTGTAATTATTTGCCCAAAACTTTTACTTCATTATCAACCATGCCCTCTTAATCTCATCAAAATTACATTGCATAACCTCGACAATATGTGGGACCAATATAACCCCAATAATAGGTTCGAAACGTATATTACATAAGATTTTAATTTTCTTTAGTACTATTTATACATAGGAGTCTACTCCATAACAAGTCGTAAAACCATATTTAGGATATCATTGTTTTAAAAATCGGTCTAGGATCAAAAGATTGGATTGACGTCAAATAATAAACAAACATGGTGTATAAAAAATTCAATAAATAAACAATTTTGGAAAATAAGAGGAGCCGTTTGTGGTGATGAACTAATGAGTTTGGTGGTTATCTACGGTGTTCAAATTATCGAATTTTTTTTCGATAATAGAATTAGATTTTAGATCGACTCGAATAGGCTAGTAAGACTAATTTTGACAACATTGTAAGATATATAAATGAAAGCTTGTCAATTTGGCTAAATTTAAAAGAATTACTTATAAGTAAATAAGTAAGGTTTAAAATGATTATATTTTTTTGTTTATCAAAGTTGTAAATAAGCAAGTTATTTATTGTATAATATAGTAAAAGTAATTTTTATAAAAGAATATGTTTCAACTTAAAAGTAATAAAAAATACATTATTAAAAAATATTTACAGATAAAAATTTACTTTTAAAAATTAACTTTATTTTTATTTTTCAATTATCGTGCTGGAATCATAAAAGCCACTGTATCATGGCAGCCGCTGTATCATGGCAGCCGCTGTATCACAAGCTAGCGAGCATTCTAATGAATAAAAGCAAGTTTTTCCCTAGTGGCGACCAGTCGAGGGTCAAGGGTAGTTTAGTTCTTTTCACTAAAAATAAATTGGACAGAGAGAAAAGGGGTTGGCTCCAAAAATTCAAGTTCATACTGGGTTTTTAATTGCAAATAAATTGTTAATTTAATGTTTTGACATAACTACTAGCGTCCAAATAGGTCAGGTCTTGAATGGCCTACTTTCTTAAGAAATTGAATTTAAATCATTTCATTTGAGTTCAGTTTAATTCAAATTGATTCACGAGTTGATTTGTCACGGTGAATGAGTCGTGCCAAACTTAATTGTCTAGTCCGACAGCACACCGACCCAATTAACCTAATTATTAAAAAAGCAAATTACACAAATATACTCAATTTTAGAGATTTTTTGAAAAGTTATTATAAATAAAAGATTATAATGTAAATACTCTTAAACATAATAACAACCGTATTGTTTACGATTTTCAATTTCAAAACCAGACACAAATCACAATGACGCGGGATCGTTTTTTTCAAATCACCTTCAAAATCCATAATTACTATGTCGCGGTATAGATATAATTAGTGTATTTGTGTGATTTGTCCAAATTTTAGAAGTTTTAAGCAGATCTACCTTCAAATTTTCAAATTTCCAACAATAATTTCACTCATATTCTAATTTCATTCTCTAAAGATAAATTATCAACACAATTTACTTTGAAAAAGATTGCTGCATTACGTTATAGATTTCAATCCCGACACATCCTTGTTCATTCACTTTATTGTGGATTTGTGATTATGTTTTGTTTTTGTATATATATATATATATATATATATATATATATATATGAAAGTTCAATTTTTGATCAATGGTATTGAGTAAGGTCTTGTAAAAATGTGTGTGAATATGAATTACAGAGATGCATATAAGGTGTATGTGAAAATATAGATATGAATATGAATTGATGCTTTAGATTACCGAAAAAAGTAGCACGTTCTGTCACTTTTTATTGAGAAAGTGACAGAACAATGAATACAAGTGACACAACAACTTCAGATCACAAAATTCTCTATGGATTGCTCGGTGATGAAGGATCTAGTATTATTATATTAGAATAATATAGAATAGACATAAAAAATGTTCAATTTTCTACTATTTGAGTCTTGTTGGCTAGACATGGCAAAATAAAAATATGTATATAATATTTATAGTATATGTCCAAGGTACACATTTTGGTGACAATGTAAATATGAATATGAATTGAGGTTTTGAAATAATGAGAAAAGTCTGTCATTTTTTATTGAGAAAGTGACAGAACAATTGATACAAGTGACAGAGAAAACTTTGGATAACAAATTTCTCTATAGATTACTTTTTATAACTAGGCGCTGAATTTATTCTCGACCGACAAACTATCCACCCTTAGTGCTCCACTCAGTGATGCTAACCCACTATCTATTGGACCCCGTGGTCTGAGTCCTGCCTACAAGAAAATTTTCTCGTGCTTTGTACTCGAGACTCGTATGTTTCCTTTGAGGAGTTGTTTGACAAACTCATTGATCATGAGACATACCTTCATGACATTGAGTCCTTATTTGTCTATTATGCTTCATCTGTTCACTACACTCAATTCGCTCCTTCGACTCACAGACGATCCTATAGTCATGGATCAAACTTACGTGGCTAGCAAACCTCAGATATCGCTCACCTCTGAAGCCCTAGGACTCTTGCCAACCCCCCACATTGGTTGTCCCCCCTTCATCCTCTCGACATCCTTATCGTGATACCTCCCCTCCAGCTGTTATTTGCCAATATTGTCGCATAAAAGGACATGAAGTTAACATGTGCTGCAAGCTGTTTCCCCACCTCGGTCCCTCTAGTCCTTTGGTTAACCATGCGATGTTTTGCCTGCTTGCCTGTAATCGGATTGCTGACTTTAGAGCCTCGCACCTCATTGTCTCCATTGTTTCTGATCTTGCACTTCATCAAGAATATGAGGGCCCCAATGATGTCACTCTTGGAAATGGTACAACTATTTCTATCTCCCATATTGGTTTCACCATTTTTTTCTTCCAACTTCATTCTTTCGAATGTATTTTGTGTTCCTATTATTAAGAAAAATATTAATTGTGTCACAATTTTGTAAATTCAATTCCACCTCAATTGAATTCTTTCTCTAGTCTTTTATTGTGAAATATTTGCAAACTGGAAATCCTCTCATTCATGGTCAAAACACTAATGATATTTATGAATGGTCAGTCTCCTTCCCTCCTCCTCACTCTCAATTATTGTCAACACGCTAGCTACTTCCTCCTTAAACTCGTGGTTTGTAAATTGTAATTGCCACTGAAAATTATGGTAGTTGTTCTTTTGTTGGTGGTAGGGTTCACATTGAAACCGAATTAGGAAATATTTTCAAGTGTTCTTGATTCTCAATTTCTGTATCGTATCTTGAGTGGCTAAAAAGGCAAATTTAGATTACCTGACTAATTATTTTATACATTTCACAATAGTTTGTACTAGAGGCGAAATTAGGGGGGTGGGATCGGACTATATCCCGGTCCCGCCCTAGGAAAAATCGTTTTTTAAAATGTAATTTTTTTTTTTAGTGTAAACAAATTTTTTAGTAACAGTCCAGGTCTTGTAGAGCAATTTCTTTTTCACTAGCAGGCCGATCTCTAAAAATTTCTAGTTCCGCCCATGGTTTGTACCTGTTAATGCCTCAATGATGCCATTTTACTCCACTGCCTGTGAGCCTCGAGTCATGTCCTTATTTGTGCACCTTTTGTGAGTAATTTTGATTTAAAATGTTTTAATCTGCATTGTGAGATGTTGATTAATAGGGTTTGTTCTTCTGAAGTTTTGGATCCGTGACAATGAAGATTTATGAAAGATTTTGTGTTTAGATTGGTTTTAAATAGAATAAGATTATGGTGCGTTAAGTTAGAAATAGACCGAGGAAGAGAAAAAGTTAAATATTGTGACTGGTGATAGAGATGATAATAACATCTAATATCAAATAGTATTGATTTTCAATTCCCACAAACCCTAGAGAAAAAACAACAATTCAACTAAGGACAAATAAAAGAGTCATTGTATAGCCTCCCATAAAAACTATCACGTTGGACATAGTACTCATATTGGAAATTACGAACAAGGATGAACAACTGTCCAAAAGAAAAACTGCTGTCGGAAGTTCGAGGACCTTTAGTACTGTACTCTACCCTGAACTAGTAGCCTTTGCGCTACGCAAGATTGGAAATCGAGACAGATGTTGTAAAAAAGTAGTACCCATGAGTTATGTAGCACCGACTTTCCATTGAAGAAGTGGCTAGGAGAGATTTCATAGCTGCCTACTCTGGACATGAATGTGCAGCTACTTTATTTTTTTTCCTTATGTAAAGATAAAGACCACCAAATCCAATTGAGCAAGACAAATTAACTTGAAGCAAGAACTCTTATGCAAAGAGGGGCGCGAAGCCGGGGGTGCTGGAGTAGCTGTCGGATAATCACTTTATATTGTCCTGTCTTGTAAAGTAAGCCTAAGAGTAAACCAACAACCGTCATCTCATTGGCCAAGCTAGAAAGGAGGAAAGAGAACAAGCAAAGGCAAGAGATTGAATAAGAAAAAAAAAACACATAACAAAAATCATTATTTCAAGAATTTTGACAATAGCAGTATTTTTCAATATAGGAAATTAAAAGAAATGTTGGACCGAATTTTCCCATCATATTTTTACACGTGCCGATCAAACCTGCAGGCTGTAATGAGCTCGAATCGAGCTTGGTTGTAAGAGGATAGCTCCAAACTGGACCATCCATTTTGATACTCTTAAAATTAGAACATATAATAAACGGTTAAAAATAGTGTTACTCACCAAATTATAATGTTATTTTAATTTGATCACCTAACTATTTTGTTTTAAAAGTAGTGGTTTTATTTTTTGTTTTTTTGTTTTCATTTTAGCTCTTTGTCTACCTTGGTCTGCTAAATTACTAGAAATGGTAATATGATTAAAGGAAATATGACATGCATGGAAACAGTCATTTGCATTATTTTATCATCCAGTCAAATAAAAACATGACTAGTTATCTATTTGAAATGCATTATTTGAAAGTAAAAAGAGAAAAAGAAAATGAAAAAATAAATAAAAATGAAAAAATCTTAACCATCACCACATGAGCATTATTGTTAATTTAGTAAATGGAACGTAGACGTGGTGTTTGTTTAAAGGTCCGCTTAAAGCGGTCTTTCAAGTTCAATGCGTTCGCAAATCGCATCGCATTGAGTGTATCTGCCTAAAAAGTTCAATGGATTTGTTGATCGCCTAGGCGCAAATAGACAAAAATATACTGAGAATAAGCTGAATAACACACATTAGGTCAACTCTTTAAATTTATTTTTGTTGAGGCCAAAATAAACCCTATTTAAATCTACAAGAGGTGCTAGAAATGTTAAATGTTCAAGGTGACCAACGAAAATAATTTTGTATCGGATGGCACGGAAGATGAGTTAGATGAAGAAGAAGAGCTTGACTTAGAATTCGATAAAGAGTTAGACAAAAGTTACGCTATGTTGATATGTAATCAAATTGTAAAAAATTATGGGAAAATTGCAAATAAGTCATCTCCACATAACTTGTTTCAAATTAGGTCAAAACTTTTTTTAAATTGTGATTAAGTCATACTTCACATCAATATTTTATATTAATTCCAAAATCACCCATTTTAACCATATATTTTCATTGACACAATCTTTCAACTCCACAAACCTCCTCCACCTCCCGTGACAACCTCCGTGGCCACCTCCAAAGACGCCTCCACTTGGCGACCTCCTCCTCAACCTCCCGGCGACCTCCGGCGACCACCGCTTCCACCTCTGGTGACCTCCGTGAGTGCTTCTAAGGCATGGGGTCACTTTTAGGCACTTTTCTTGGTATTTTGGATCACTTTTTATGCGCTTTTTTTGGTGAAGATTTTGTTAATGTGAAACTAAAAAAAAATAACGTTTTATGGACTTTGGTCATAGTGTTTGAATCCTTATCTTTGGTTTGTATGCTTTTTATTTCTTCATCTTACGTGGTTGTGCTCTATTCTTAATGTCTTAACGAGTTAGCAT
Source organism: Forsythia suspensa (assembly GCA_023638005.1). Lineage (NCBI taxonomy): Eukaryota > Viridiplantae > Streptophyta > Magnoliopsida > Lamiales > Oleaceae > Forsythia > Forsythia suspensa. The sequence goes on from CM042673.1 coordinate 50,558,811, forward strand.
TGATCTATCTCAGTGTTGCAAGAGAGGTCGACCAATATGATTAACTGGGTTGAGGATTTAGGTTGAGTATTTTAGCATTTATGTAAACAATGAGCATTTTCGATTATATAAACAATGAGGTAACATCTCATTGTTGATCTTGTATTATAGAATAGCAATTTGATATTGTATTAAACAAAACAAGATCACAAATGAAATGAGCATCAAATGTTGTATATATGAGCTTGAATGCTATAAATATGAGCTTGAATACTCTACTATCTTATGTAAATAGGAGCTTGAATGCTCCACCATCTAATTCTTTGTAAATAGGAGATTGAATGTTCCATCATCTAATGTTTAGTCATGGTATTTTATTTGATACTATATTATACAAAGAAGATCACGCGAAAAGCAGATATCACAATATAAATGGACATAGAATTGTTGTAAATAGGAGCTTGAATGTTCCATCATCTAATATTTGAATGTCTTAGTTTTAATCCATGATCTTTGTTTTAATGCCTTAGTTTTAATCTATGAATCTTGTTTAATTATGGCAAGGTTTAATAGATTGAAACTTTGTCATAATATTTCACTATCATTTGAAACATGTTTTAATCTATGATCTTTGTTTTAATTTCGTGACATGTTTGAATATATATATATATATATATATATATATATATATATATATATATATATATATATATATATATATATATATATATATATACAATACGAATATATATATATATATATATATATATATATATGTGTGTGTGTGTGTGTGATCTTTGATCTTTGTTTAATTATGGCAATGTTTGAACCGTGATATTGTTTGAATGTCTTAGTTTTAATCTGATAATCTTGTTTTAATTCATGATCTTTTTGTTTTTGTTTGGTAATTAGTATATTTTGATATCGTTTTAATCCATGATAGTGTTTTAATCTCGTGATCTTTGTTTGATTATGGCAATGTTTGAACACGTGATATTGTTTGAATGTCTTAGTTTTAATCTATGATATTGTTTTAATCCATGATATTGTTTTGTTTAGGTAATTAGTATATTTTGATACCGTTTTAATCTATGAGACTGTTTTTATCCTGTGATACTTCTATGTGATCTTTGATATTGTTTAATTATGGCAATGTTTGAATAAGTGATACTGTTTGAATGTCTTAGTTTTAATCCATGATAATGTTTTGTTTAGGTAATATGCATTCATATAAATTGATATTTATTTTAATCCATGTTTTAATCTATGATACTGTTTTACATAATAAAGTATCAAACAAAACATATGACTAATTAAACAAAGATCAAAGATAAAAGCATGATATTATAAGTCATGTGTGTTGTTTGATCTTGTATTATGTAAAGCAATTATCACAAAAACGAGATCACAATAGAAATTATCATAGAATTTGCACACATGCTCATAATTTTATTATAATATGTTTTCGAAATGGTCTCGACGAGACGGTCAGAGACCGAGAGCTTCGCTCACGCCTTATGATGGATTTTACTGTTTGAAATAGTCTCTTTAGCTTAAAATGTCAATCTTTATTTTTTTTTTTTCAAAACGAAGATCACAAATTCTTTTAAAACAAGATCACGGATAAATGTACATCCTTTTCTTTGCAAATTAAAGCTCTTCCAAGGTATACGAGTCCTTTAAAAGCAAAACACATACTTTGAGCAATGCTAAAATGAAGAAAGAAGAAGCGCCAATCATTCTCAAGTTAAAGGAAATCATCTAAAACTATGTAGGCATATGTATTAATCCTATGATATTATTTGAATGTCTTAGTTTTAATCTATGATACTGTTTTATTTAGGTAATGTGCATTAGTATATTTTGATACTATTTTAATCTATGATACTATTTTATTCTATGTGGAATGAGTTTTATTTATGATACCGTGCTTTTATTCTTTGATACTGTCTAATTATGCCAAGGTTTGAACTTGTGATACTGTTTGAATGTCTTAGTTTTGTCTATGATACTATTTTAATCTATGATACTGTTTTGTTTAGGTAATGTGCATTAGTAATTTTATCTCTTGTTTTAATCCATGTTCTAATCCATTATATTGTTTTGCATAATCTGATATCAAGATAAAGCATGGTATCATAGTCATGTGTGTTGTTTGATCTTGTATTATGCAAAAGCAGTATCACAAAAAATAATATCACAATAGAAATGAACATAGAATTTGCACACGTGCTCGTAATTTTTATTATAATATGTTTTCGGAATGGTCTCGACGAGGCGGTCAAGACCGATCGCTTTGCAACGCTTATGATGGATTTAACCCGTTTGAAATCGTCTCTTTAGCTTAAAATGACAATCTTTAATTTTTTTTTTTCAAAACAAGATCACAAATCCTCTAAACAAGATTATCACGGATAAATATATCTTTATTGAAGCCACCATTCATCTTTTTCTTGTTGAACATTCTTTGAACTTGATCCTTTTCATTAACACTCCCGGTTCTTGATTGATCAGATCCTAGTTCTTCATTATCACTACAAGAATCATAGGTTTAACAATCTTTAATTTTTTTTTCAAAACAATATCACAAATCCTCTAAAACAATTATCACGGATTAATGTACATCCTTTTCACGCAAATTAAAGCTCTTCCAAGATATCCGAGTCCCTTAAAAGCAAGCAAACACATACTTTGAGCAATGTCAAGATGAAGAAAGAATAAGCGCTTACTATCATTAAAAGCAGAGAAAAAAATCAGCAAATTTCACTATCATTAGAAACGAAGATCATATATTGAAACACATCTATTGAAACAAGTATCAAGCATTTTACATGTTTCAACATAAAATCCTAACTCACAACAACTACATTATCAAAAACTAGTTGAATCGGTTTATCCAAACTCCATTTATTAAGCTGCATTGCATATGTTTCAATTGGAACAATATCTCAATATTTTCATGATTATTTTTAACCGAAAATGGTTACTTTATACAAAAAAATAAAAAATAAAAAATATGTTCGCCATTGAAATATCGACTTTCGAATTGTTTGTATCGCAAGTTCTGAGTTACGTGTGAGAAGAATCAAACATAAGAAGAAGATGAAAATTGTTAAAAGTAAATGAAGGAATTTCTAATGCACTATTGAAATGATTTTGTTGGTTTTACGTGTTTAAAATGGCAGTTTTACAATTGGAGGGTATATTGGTCTTTTAGTAATAAAGTATGACTTTAGTTGAATTAAGATTATATCATATGACTTTTCAATCCATTATGGCGTTAATTGATGACCGCCCAAAATTTTCCCAAAAATTATTGAGTAATTTGTGTTTATGTTGTGGTAGTTGTAATTTACTAACTTTTGAAAACTATTATGATGGGTTATTATTTTGTAATCTAATTGTAGGCTATAATATTAAAATTAGTCCTACAATTTTGATTTTGAACCATGTTGAATGATGATATGTTCAACCATGATATGTACCTGAATATAAATCTAATTTTTCTTCATTGTACGGCGTGCATTTAATTTTGTAAACTCGTGTATTTTTTATTTGTTTTTTGAAAACTAGATCTGTAATTTTGTAATCTAAATCACTATATTTTATGCTATGTTGTTAAAATTTAAAAATTGAGCATTAAAAAAAAATTAAAATTTGAAAACGCATTTGACGGCGTACTTAGGCCTATAATTCTCGATGCTTCACCTTCCCGCGTCGTCATGCATTACGCATTTTAGAACCTTGATTTAAAGTGAAATAAAATAAAACTTAGTGACTAATTTAAAAAAAATAAAATCGACGACTATATTTTTAACCCTATAACTAACCATTTCTCGAACCAACTTGTGCGGTCTAAATTTAATAAAGACCTAAAAATGTGGGGTTTAATGATTTAAACAAGGTTGAGTTTCTTGAGATTTAATTGAAACTTTTAAGATGGATTTATGAATTGTGGTATATGTAGATATCAATTGAACTAACAAATATAAATTGACTTTATTTCTACTAATTAGTCATACATGTATCAAATACTTGTATTTTCGGTGCTGTCATTAATGATATTATAAAGAATGACCTATCACATTGAAACAATTTAAAGATAAAATGAAGGTTTTCAGTTAAAAGATCATAGAAAAAAAGAAATCACATTTATGAGCTAAAACTAATATAGAATAAATTTAACATACAATAATAGTCTAAACAAAATCATAATAATAAATATATTAACAAGGGTTAGTAGTTAATATGCGTGTCATGCTGGCCTGGACAATTTAGTACGACGATCTATGAGGTTGATACAACTAGCTCAATTTCTTGGGATTCATATTAAAGCCATGTTACAGATGATTCATATTAAATTCACAAAAAATTTTAAAAGTCAAAAAGTAACTAAAAACCCATTTTTATCCAAAAATCTCTACCGAACAAGCCCTAAATTCATAAAAATAAAAAAGAAAATAATGGGTAAAGCCAAGCCAACTCCACAACAGACTCGTCTACAACCACTACAAGAAATTTCACTTTTAACAATGAAATTTTTTCGTAGAAAGTCATTTTTAGGTTGTTTTGTCGAAAAATGGTCGTTGAGAAACTTTACAAGACCAAAATTTTCGTTGTTAAAAGTAAAATTTCTTATAGTGAACTTTGAAAGGTGGCTTGGACCTAGTCCGAACCATATATTTAGTTATTTACACATGCTGGTTTGGCACCCAAAAAAAATAAAAAATAAAAAAATCGAAGCTTAAATATGAGGGAAGGAAAATAAGAGCATTTAATGAGGAGACAACACAAGAAAAAAGAAACTCTCACAGCTAAAAAAACACGTCAACTTCAAAAGAAAGTTCGCGAGAGAAAAAAGAACCTTTGATATTCACCCGATTGCTTCCCAAGAAGCACCCCCACTTCCTTAGGCCGGTCTTGTCAAATAGTCTATCTGAAGAATATTCGGGAGAAGAAGAATTAAAACCCACATGGGTATCCCTATCTTGCCAGTGAGTGGACGTATCACAGCTAATCACTTGAATTAAAAAGAACCGAAGCTCGTCCCAAAGGATGGAAGCTCACGAGAGGTTATTCATCCGATTGCTTCCCGAGAAGCACTCTCCACTCCCTTAGGCAGGTCTTGTAAGATATTCTGGGAATATCTGGAAGAAGAAGAATGAAAACCCACCTAGGTATCCATATCTCGCCAGTGAGTGAGTGAACGTATCACGACTAACCACTTGAATTAAAAAGAATCGAAACTCGTCCCAAAGATAGAAGAGTCAATTATTAAACTTTGTCACAAGACTTACACTCATCAAGTTAGCCAACTTCTTCTTTTAGTAGGTTTATCTACAACGTCTGGTGGTGCCTTCATGAGCACGTTTTCCTGAATCGATCGGTGTAATCGAAGTCAACTAGCTCACATAAAATAGGGGTGAGTTTTCACCTATAAACTACCTCTCCTATATGCTTTTTTTTTTTTTTTTTTAATAAAATCTACTTTAAGCCCGGACCAAGCCTTTAGAGGTTGTCAACAATCAGTTTCGATATGTTGTAGTGCCCTTCTATATCTATCGAAAATGACTTTGTTGTACTTGATGATTGATTGTGGTTAAAAGTCAAATTTACAATACAAGGCAAATAATTTACGAGCATAAAAAAGTAGTATTTAAATATATCTTAGTGTCCATCTTAGTGCATTTTATAATTCGAGTTGCATGCGTGTATGAGGGAACATAATTGTTAAGGATTATTAGATGAAATCATTATAGGAAATGATAGCATCTTCACTGTTTGGTCTTCCTATGGTCCATGCAAATCATAAGATTTCGTCGGATTCTATCATTCTAGATTACTATCAACTAGAGATTCCAAAATTGGAATTTGTCTTTGACCATGTTTGGCAAAGCTTAAAGATAAGCCATGTTTAGAAAACCAACTCCAACATTGACCCGAAAAGATTAAGAATTTAAAATTAGAGTTGAACCACCAGTCAAAAAAATTAAATAAAAAATTAAAATTTTCTTCTGCTACCTTCGTTGTTTGCCTCTTTTTTAAAAAATAGGGTAGTGGAATTATGGGTCAAATTGAATTTGGGGTAAATATGCCGATTTCGAGATTTTTTTAAAAGGGTTTTACATTTTTGTTTTTTTATGTGTAACTGAACTAGATTTTAGACCGATCCTGGGTTCAACCAGGAGTTCTAGTCTAATTCTTATAGCATTAAAATAAAAAGTAAAAAAAATACTATTAGTAATTTTTTTCTTCTGATTTTGTGCTTGTTTGGTCTAGTTTAAAAACTAGTTTTTCAACACAAAATAATTTATTTGACCAAAATTTTGCTTTCATAGCATTATATATTTGACCATTTTGTGTTGAAAAACTAATTTTTAAACAAGACCAAACAGGCTTGTTTAGATAAGTTATGTTTTTCTTACTTTAATTAAAAAATAGTTATTTATTTCACTAGAAAAATGGTATAGCGACGAAAACTAGTGACAAAATATGATTCGTCACTAACTATGACGGAAATAGCTAAGACCTCCAACTTCATATTTTTCATTCTTTTCCCAAAATAAAAAATTAAAATCTCCTATAACATCAGAAATGGTATTTTCATTTGCTGATTATGTGGTAATTCAGCTACAACCACTCTATTGACAGTGTTGTCGTTGATCTACAACAAATTGTTTGTTACTGTTTTCTATTATAAATTACCAATCGACTAAAGTTAGTCGTTGAGTATCTCGACCAGAGTATCACCAACGGATTGGACCAATGAATATGGTCCACTGGAGGTCGAATGGTACTTTCTTGGATAGAAAAATGTTACAAAATGGTCAATTTTGCTTTTCGAAATTCATTTTGTCTTAGTATCAAAATAAATAACTTATTTTTTTAGGTTTGAGTAAAAAACTTATTTACTTACAGTTTAAGTACTTACAGTAAGACCTTTCTAAATTAATGCTCCAATAATTAATAGTATCCAACATTTAATAAAATTACATGAAACCGACCACATTTTATAGGCATATAATCTATTATTTTTGCTACTAACAATTAATACAAAATATAAAAAAATTAATTAGCAAATCACGTTTGTTAGAAAACTATTTAGCTAAAGTAGCACATTTCTTCCCAGTTGTCTTGATCTCAAACTATATACCTCCGTGTACCTTATGAGCTACAACTAATATGAGTGGGATTTGAAAGGTCAAGAAGAGAAATACACGAGTGAAGGGCCCTAATTTATCTTTGTTAGACAAAGTGGGGTCATCATCCATATATTCTTCGACTTCTCTTCATGATGGTCTTCTAACGATGCAATTGCTATGAAATCTTCATCCGCTAATTACTCATGGATAATTTGTTGCTCCTCCTCTAGATATAAGAGCGCATTAATAGACATTGATGGTGAATTAGAAATTGATAAATGAAAATTGCTAGTTCCTCTGAGCTCTCTTCAATTTCTTGATTTTCCTCTTCAAAGAAACTTGTGTGCTTAAAGAAATGGACTATTGTTGTGCTGGAAATGTTGTTGCATGCCGCTTTAGCCCATTTCATGACGGTTAACTGATCAATTTTGTAGATGTTTGCTTTTGTTGTTCATCTCTATTAATTGCATCTTGAAGCTGAAAACATCTACATAGCCTCTTAAACGCTATTATAATTCCAGCATCCACTGGTTGAATTAAAGAAGTTGTATTTGGAGGAAGAAGATAAACCTCCACTTTTGTAAGAGGCAAATTCCTTTCTATATGTGAAGGAACATTGTCTAGTAAAAGTAAACTTTACGATTAACATCTTGTGTTTGATTATTCATCTTTTGAAGCTATTCCCTAAAAAGGAATCCTGTCATCTAAGCCTTTGGATTGCTGCAATAGTAGAGAACCCAACTGCTCCCCAGTATTTATAATTAAGCATGTGGCTTTTATGCACCACAAATGATAACTGATTCTATTTTGTTAGAGCCATCTGTGTTTGCAGGAAAGGCAAATGTAAGACGTATTTTATCATTCTTAAAACATTCAATTTGACGTTGTGGAATTGTTCGATCAGATGCCATGCAATAAGCGTCCAATTTTATCCATGTTGTAGTTATTCCGTAGTGAGTAGGTTCGAAGTTTATCTCTTATTGCTGCATATGTCTTTCAATTGTTGGCATATGTTTTTCAATTGCTGGCATATGTCCACTTTCTCCATATGACTTTTGAGTTTTGAATCCATGACGAATGTTAAACTTTGAGAGCTATCCATTTGAGAATTTTGATGCATTATCTCCAAGGACAAGTTGTTTAGTGAGTTGATGACCCTTTTCCTTGATTAGTTTCACTAACAATGCTACCCGACGTGCTTAGCATTGCAGAACTCAATTTACTAAAGCCGTATCAAGTTTGGTGTGTGTCATTGCTCTTTAACGCTTAGCCGTGCGATCTTTTGAGAGTATGTTGCTTATAGTTCCCTATGTTGGGACTTTTGAAAGTTGAAATTGCTCCATTGCTCATTGGCAAGGGCAGATTGTGGGATTAAGGGATTTCTTGCTTTGTGCAAACAAATTTCAAGTCTTTGAGCATTGTTGAGTGAAGAAGAATGTTTCATTTTGGGAAAAAATAACTAGGTATGATAGGGATAGATGGAGTTTAGAATAAACTTTCACTATTTCATGTTTTATAGATTTAACTTTTTCTTGATGTTGGTCTTCTCATATTCCTTGCATTTAATTTTTAATTAGAGATATGTATCATTCTTAGAGCATCTCCAATGCTACCTTCTATCATTCCTTGCATTTAATTTTTAATTGGTATAGTTTTAAACATCTTGTTAGATACCTTCTACCCATTTTTTCATTAAATTGTGACTATCTCTCTTATCTATTTTTCTTTCTCTTTCCTCCTTCCACTTTCTCTCTCCTCATTTCTTAGAGCATCTCAATACAACCGTAGATTACACTAAAATGTATACCACATCACTCTAAAATGCTCACATAGCAAAGAAAAAAGTGGAGGATGTCTAGCAAACCATTTACATTTGGACGGTAATGTAGACGGTGTGCTAGACACTATCCACTTATTTAATGTCTATCAAAATATTTGTTAATCCTTTTTATTTTAATTTTTTATAATTTATCTCCATCGAAATGTGTGTTAATAATTCTTTAATTAATTTTTTAAATTTATCTACCAATATCTTTTTTACATGTGGACTACAATTTTTCCAATGCACCTCTCCATTGGAGATGCTATTTTATCCGTCTCTATTTTATTTGCCTCATATACAACAATCCACACTGTTACATTGGAGATAGATGTGTCAATCCGGGTTAGGCTGGCCGGTCGGCCCGTATCCGATGAAGCACAATGACGACCCATATTAGAAAAAACCAGTGTTGCGGCGAGTTGCGAACTAGGTCAACTTAGCCCACGAAAATTGAACACGAATCAGGCCCACCTGTCGGCCCATTAGGGTAGAGTCCATGTAGACCGCGGTTCAACCCAGTTCGACCCGTATGAATAAAAATTTAATTTTTTTTAAATTACTAAAAAAAAAATTACTAACTTATTTTACTTCAAAAAAATATTTACATTTATAACAAAAAATGTGTTAAATTACTAAATAAAAAACAAAAAACAATGATAAATTCACATTTATTATTTATAACAAAAAATGTTTACATGGAATTTATATCTTATTTTACATTGAATTATTTCTAACTTTGTGAATTTTAAATGCTGCTTTTACATTTGAATGAAGCAGCGGCTGTCACTTATGTCAGTCACGGCCACTGTTCTAAAAAGTCAGCATAAGTTTTGCCAAGGCGTGAAGTCCGGTCTCCATGTTTAGCCATGCATTACGTTTTGTTCTCGCCTTGCATTTGTCTTGCTCTTGCGTAACCCTCGCATAGGCTCGAAAAGCTTGAAACTCAGCATCCACGCCTTGCAATGCTTTATACTTTTTAAAACATTAATCACAACTCTCTGCCGTGTATTTTTTTTTAATATTAAATGGCTGCTGGCTCGTTTGATGTTGAACCACTCGGGCCTGCACTGGTTCAGCTTCATTCTGCCCATGAACAGTTCGCTCGGTTCGCGGGCCGACCCGTGGATGGGCCGATGCAAGTTTGGTCGACCGCCCGTCTTGACACATCTAATTGGAGATGCTCTTACATTTAAATTTTTATTGGAGATGTATACCAAACTCATTGGTAACTTACAAACAATAAATATATAAGACTAAATTAGCATGATAAAGAATTTCTAAGAGTATCTCCAATGCATTTTATGGATTGTTATTTAGGTGGCACAAATATTGAAAAATTTTCGATTTACATGGCATTAATGTCTAATAAATAAATATTTAAGTTTAAATTTGGTCTCCAATATATTCTATTGCTATCTAAGTGGATTTTATTTTATTAAAATAAAAACTAGATTACCTTTAAATATGCATAGCAAATTTAAATCTACATAGGAAATTTATTTTTTGTTGAATCAGTATATCTAAAGAAGCTTTCGAATTTAGATGGAGTTCTAGACATTGTCAACTTTTTTTCCTATCACGCTAGATTGACATAATCCATGACATCTTGTAATAACGAAAAATATTTTTAGAAATTGTCTATTTTGTTTATGTGGCAATTTTTTTTTTTTTTTTTTTTTAATCAATCCAAAGTTGCAATGGAGTTGCTCTAACTACCTAGAAATATGTAGCAAGATTGTACATGAAATAATTTTTAAGTAGATAATATATAAATTAATAATCTCTTCTAATTGATAAGTTACTTTAGAATATATGATATTAATTTAGAGAAATCAGAGTACTCTATGAATAAACTTTTAAGCTTAACCAAATGCTCCAACTCTCAACTCCTAATTTCGTACTGCCAAACATGCCATTTGTGACCGGCCGTGGGCCAATTTGATCTGGTTCTGATTGCCTGGTTTATTTTTGCTTCATCAATCATCACATCCAGAATACAATTATTGGATCCAAACATCAAACTTATCATCGAGTCGATCGTCATTTTGAAATTTATTAATAAATATTCAAAATAGTGCTTATGGTATACCGCTTAAAGAGAAAGCAATAGAAGATAACTATATCAATTTTCATGTCAAATTATACATGTCTAGACACTTTTGTATATGTTAACTTATCCGTATTTATAACTATATTATACTAAATATATAAATAGTATTAAGACTTCGAGTTTATCTTAAAATTATAATTTTATTAAAAAAAGTGGCTCTAATCCTATATGTCAGTTAATATTTTTATATTTAATCGATATTGAATTTGATCCTTCACAAATAAAACGTAGCTCAAACCCTTGTACTTTTCTCTTTATTTATGTACTTTTTTGGGGGGGATCAAAACCAAGTTAAAAGGTGATTGGCCGGCCTTAGCTATATAACTTAGTGGTGGAGTTAGACATTTTAAGTTGAGAGGTCCCTTATGGAGCGGGCCGGGGAGGGGGAAAGTCCTCACGGGATTGCCCCCGAATTTTTTTTTTCTCAAACCACAATTACTGAGCTCATTTTTTTGATAATCTAATATTTTTTTAAAAGTCATAATCTTTAAAAAACTTATAAAAAGTCATTGCAAAAAAATATTCAAGATCTAAAATTAATCAAACTCTTTTTATTTATGTTGCCTTCTATAAAATTATCTTCCAAAATAGAAAGATGTAGTTCATAAATAAAATTAAATATTAATCAAGCTTAAAAAAAAAAAAAAAAAAATCAATTGAACACAATATTATTAACAAACAAATTGCTTTTATTAATTTTGTATTATCATTTGAGGAATGGACCAATCATTTATAATTTTGTATTATTAATTTTATTATGTCAATATGTCCAATTGTGTTACATTAAATTGATATTAGGTGAATGGATCTAATTGTCATCCATTAAATTGATATTAGGTCAAAGTTTAATTACATATTAAAAAATTAAAAAAAATTCCAAAAAAGTGCCCCCCTCCACCCCACCCCCGCTCCGCCAGTGATATAACCTACTCATGCAAAAATGCAGATTATTAATTAATTTTTTTGTACAGAAAAATATATAATAAAATGTCTAAATTGGGTAGTTGACAACTAATAGTCATGCACAAAACCATTATTTTGCTATCTCGTGCTTAAAAATTAATACTTGTAAATTGCCATGCGCGCATGAATACTGTTAGACAAAGAGACCTAACTAAACCTAAATATAAGATTTTAAACATTTTTTTTTTTTTGGGATCAAATTCTGGTGCACATTTTTATTTTTTGGGATCAAATATCGGGTGCACATGTAGTTTATCTAGATTATTCATGCTCGAGTTTGCTCAAAAATTTCTTTTTTTAGCAAAATTCTTATTTTTTTCAAATAACAATTTTTTATATGAACATTTTTTTAATATATATTTCGGTCTAAATTTTTTTTCTTTAGCCCACTTCTGGATTTGTGCCTAGTTTGTCCTCTAGCTGATGTAAGTCCAATATAAAAATTAACCTGGAGGAGGACTAGGAGGAAAAAAGTGTAATTGGTTGGAAATGTACGAATATAGTCCCACATCGATTAGATATGGAGTAAATGATAGATATATAATGGGCTGAGCTACTCTATCAAATATGTTAATTTTTTGAGATAGAACTTCAATTCTCTACAAGTAGTATCAGAATTAGACTCCAAACTTGGTTGTGTGGACAAACAAGATACATCCTCAATTACTGTCGAACGAAGGTGGTGGGACATACGTTAGATCGTGATGGACATAAAAAATTTATAGTTGGCTTTTAAGACGATGGTGTCCATGTAAGGCGGTGATCTTGACGCAATGGAAAAATTGGAGCTTGATGGAGTATGTAATCTTTCTAAATTTGAGGAAAAAAGATAGATAGACTATTCTTTGAAGAGTGACCCATAAGACGTTATACTCTGTTCGAATGAAAAATTGTTAGAAATATGCAAACAAAGTCTCACATCGATTAGACATGAGATAAATGATGTGCTTATAAAAAAATAAACACCTCCTAATATGTTAACTTTTTGAGATGAAAATTCAATTATGTACACAAATGACTTATTTTGTTTACAGGAAAGTATTTTATAAAATGTTTCAATTGAGATAATTGACGTATACATGCACAAAACCAACTTATTTTGATATCTTAAGTATAAAAATTGATACTTGTAAACTGGCGTGAGCATGACGTCATAATGAAAATTTAAACAATTCAAATTGGCGTGGCAAAACCAAGAACATGTGATGTGTGATGCAAGAAACAACAATAATGTGGACCATGACAATGTATCCCATCACATAAATTATCATATGTTATGTTTTAAAAAAATCGTGAAAAAAAATAAAAATATCAAATTAAAAAAAAATATATATCAAATCTCTAAATTCGGTGAAACAAGAAAGAAATCGCAAACGTCTAAATTCACGTTAAACGAAAGAGGGAAAGCTTGTTTTGCTTGTTGTATCCTTCTTTTAGTAGATTAGGCTTGGCACCAGAAACGACAACTACCCCTATATTGATCTTACGAATGGGCTCCATAATGTACAAGGAATAAAAATTACAGGGTGTAATTTGAAAGAAACAACAATAATTGTGGTCCAGTTACAGGTAGCTTGAGAGATCAAGGACCTTCCATTTTCACCATTTTAGACTCATTAGGCATAGGCTTGTCAATAAAGATTGTCTGGTGTTCATTTGAACAATCTGCCAAGTAGGCCTAATCCAAACAGAATTCCTATGACAGAGTTGATGGTAACGTTTGTTAAGGATTAACCATTAAGGCTCTATTTTTTATTTTAAATCTAACTTTAAAAAAATTGATTATAGAATAATATCTTACAAAAGATTTTGAGATTTTGCTTTTAATTTATCTAATTATCTATAATTAAAATATCAATTTTAACTATAATTAATTAAATTAATATATTTTTTACTATATGGACTATATTTTTATTTTGTAATTTTATAAATTTTGAGATTTAATAGATATTAATTATTTTCATTTTAAAATAAATATAATGAATACATAATCTCAGAAAAAAATCTGATAAATATTACAACTGATATACAAGTTAAAATAAATTTTATAATATAATTAATATCTATTTTAGTAATTGTATATATGCACAACAACAAATCACTTTTGCTTGCTAAACGCTAAAATGCTGATTTTAAAATATACAACAATTATAAAATAAAAATTTACCAAACACTTAACTGATTCTTTTTACAATTGATTTTTTCTTCGGCACAAAAAAAGCTGATTGTTTTATAAGCACATTAATTCTAAACCAAGCCTAAGTCTTAATTTCAATTATGAGAGTAATAATAAACGAAAACTCAATGGAAGCCATATGTCTACTTGATCACTATAATGAAGAAAATCATGAGTTATTCATCAAACCTATTTGTCTTGTTACATAGATAAAGGTTCCATAATTTTTTTTGAAGTAAAACAATATAATTAGACTACTCATTCAACAACAATATCCGCAGGTCACTCAAATTATCATAAACTATGTCTTTGAGAAAGAACACGAGCCAAAAAAAGTATCAAAATCTCTTAAATCCACCGAGTATAAAATTTATAGAGTGTCATGAGTCGAGTTAGCAGGCAGAGGGTGATGCTCAAAGGGATCGACACCAAAATAAAACACGGACCATGCTAGTTGTACACACTCTCTTACATCCTCTTTTACACCATTACATGTGTCAAATACTAGTTGGTTCAAATTATTATTTATTTGGCCAATAAATAAAGTGACACAATCATTACTTTACACATGTGAAGGTGTAAGTGAGTGTGTAAGTTTTGAGTGTACAATTAGTATTTTCCATAAAACACTTACCTGACTTAGGTAACATGTTATTTCGATGTCCGTAGCCATAGATAGGAAACCAGATTCACACTCATCATTTTAGGATTATTAGGGTTTCCTTGTCTTTATGCATATTTTCATTTATGGGTACTTATGTGTAGAGGCTACCGAATTCCTTTTGCAGTTTCCATAAGTTGGACAACGAGCAAGACAAGGCTATGTCAGAAATGTTTATGCCTTGAAGCTCTAGTCTATTCAGGGTTTTGTCTTGTTCCAAAATGATTGATACAAGTGGGCAACATGGTTTTGATTAAGGATTCTTCTACTGAAATTTAAAATTCTTTGCCACCAAGATCTTCTTCTCAGAAGTGTAACAATTATAGAGTCTTAATTAGTGTACTTATAACAATTTTCATTCACATTCGAAACCATTCACAAACAACAAATATCCAAGAAACACAAAAGAACAAAAAACACACATCACAAGAATTGTTCGTTCTTGAAGGAACATGCAAATCGTCCTCCTTTAATTACTTCTGTCTTTGAAGCTTTATAAAAGTAAAATCGCTCATTGCAATATAACAAACCGCCAATATTACAAAATAATGTCACACTCATAAACCACCGAGATTTCATAGATTACGCCTCAAACAAGAAAATAATAGAGATCCACCAAGGAACTCTAGATCCCTAAATCCCACACTATAGCAACAATACTACAGAAACCAAACCTAGTATTAACCCTAAAATCACTCAGAATTTAGAGAGAAGAAGGAGACGAAAAGATGAAAAATCAAAAGCTGTGCACCAGAGATCTACCCTAATGGCCACGATTAATCTTGGTGATTAACGGCCCAGGTTGCATATCCAGATCGCGCTTCAGCTTCATTAATATCGAATTCGCATTTCACGAGTCGTTGAGCTAGTAAATTGGGCCAACATTGTGGGAGTTGGGCCGGACATTAGATTGGGCTTTTTCCATAATCATGGGTCACAACACTTGGATTGAATAAGATAGGTTGTCATGTACATCACTTTTAAAAATAGAAATAGAATCTGACTATATTGAATTCCGCATTAGTGAGTTAAAGCTCAGCACATGGACATAGTATCAAAAGTTGTGCTATTCATACATCTCTCACTTACTACCACACTTACGTTTATTTATGTTACGAGAATAAAATAATGAAAAAAAATTCAAAATAATATTTTAGTCAAATGTTTCTACCCTAAATCCCATCGCCGCATAAGCAAGTGTAAGTGTAAGTGTAAGTGTAGTGGAGATGAATGAGCAAGAATATAAAGCTGCATGTAACACACTCATGAAATACAACCTCATGGCAGGATAGCAACTCCAGAGCTGCATGAGAATGCTATGAGCGTGTTGGATATGCACTATTAGTCTTATATCGTACTACACAATATAATAAACGATATTTTTACTCTTTTTCTTAATTAACAATGTCAAATACCGTAACTCAACTCACCCAACATCTTAAATCATTCCAATCCTCCAAGATGTCATTTTTTTTAAAGACTCGTCTATTTTCCTCTTCATCATATCACATTGTGAATCCTTTCCATAGGAGTGCGGGTTTGAAACTTTTGGAAATAGGTTGAAGGGGCTCGACTCCAATTACAAAGGAGTTGCGTTACAAGTAAAAAACTTTCGGACTTGACAAAAATTTGGAGCACTTATAGTTTTAGATTCGTCGACTAGACAATTTGAAAATAGATACTAGAAATTGAAGACTATTTTTCTAGGATGTCCGATAAGTCAGATCCGGTAGATCTACTTGATGCTAAACTTGACATATCAAGAATTAAATAGCACTATTTTGATGCAACAAGTTGTTTGAAAGCTCAATTGATGGTAGACAAAGTCATGCTGCTTGATTCTATTTTAGTACTTTATTTATTTAATTATGACGTTTTATTTAGTTAGTGTTGAATTTATATTTTATTTTGAAGACTAGGGAGAGCGATTTTAAGAGTCGTGTTGAGGTGATAAAGACTAGACACTAAGCGATTTGTAAAATTGATAGTGTGTGTTTAGAGATATATAAAGTCACACGCAACACTAATCTTATACTGTATTCGTCATAATCAACAAAACTGAAAAATAATTAATTGATATTCTGTGATGAATTAATAAATGCCTGATTTCCTAAATTAATAGGTATTCTTAGAATAAACGTGTTTTAGCATCACACTGCCTAGGCCAGGCCATTCCATGCTGGACGAGACACCAAGTTCGACCTTTTTTTCAGTTGATCTTTGAACCCGGCATTTGAATCAGTGTGGTCTGGTCCAATTCTAATCTTTCGTGAAGATGGATTTGATCCAATTCAAAAAGTGAACTAAACCAAGTCCATCCTTATATATGAAAATTAGGCTTAAACTTCTTTAAGAGTCTTGTACTAAAAATACAATATTTTTGACAATTCAGGTCTTTAGTTACTTTTATTTTCAAAATTAAGACAAAAAAGAAATCAATTGAAAACACGACCTCTTTCATCACGTAATCAATTATTGTTTCATGTCTGGCTGTCTCCAATCAATCCCTAAATTAACTAAAAAAAATTAAGGTCACAATTAATCAAACACTCATATCAAAATTTAACATTCACGACTTCAAATTAAAGGTCACATTTTATGGTTAGGTCACATGCATGAAATTAGCCTGCACAATTATCCATCTTGAAATGAAGTCACATACGGCATATGCCAGTCACAATTATTTCATAGCTCACAGCGTATGCGAATAAAATTTTATACATGATTGTGACTTTCTATTTACAATTGAAGATCACAAACAAGCATTTAAAAGTCACACCAATGTCCAAGGTCGTAATTAATTTGTTAATTCACATTATATAAACACATTTTATAAAGTTTCATGATTGTAAATCAAAATATGACCAATCTAAACGACGAAAATGTGATATTTCTACCTCTAAACATAATATGCAATTCAATGTGCCGTTCAGTTGTCGGGAATGGAGCACCAGTTTTCCGTGAGTTTTGTTGTCGGTGGAAAAAGAGTAGATTTTTAGAGTCTCGGTAAGAAAGGAATAATAAATTGTAACAAAATTATAGAACAAAATTATAGAGTTGAATATTAGAAAAAAAAAATCTAAATCTAATAACACATAACGTTACTTACCTTATCAACCACCTATTTCGATTACAATCCATATTCGTTACACAACATATTTCGCAAAAGATAACATTGGCATTTGGTAGGCAGCATTTCTTTTTTCACAAATAAGCTACTTTTTAAAAATAATTTCAACTTTATCAATTTAACAAATTTATTTTTAAAAATACTGCCATAATTAATATTATATTAATTAATAAAATAATGAATTAAAATCAAACGGACCAAGACTAAGTGAATCACTACGTGAATTGTGATGAACTTTGACCCAAATTTGCTTTTTGAGTCTTTGATTATTTTCACGGTAATTCATTCATCTTTATAATATCTCTACTTTAGTCCCTATAATTTCTTTTTCATTTCAATTTTGTCCTCTTTTATTTACAATCCAAGTCCTTCAACTTTTGAATTTTTGCAAGTTGATCCCCATATTTGTACTTTTATGTCAATTTAGTCATTTATAGTATCACTTTTTGATACAGATGTTACAAATAATATTATGTATCAATGTTTGATACAAATGTTACAAATGATATTTTGTATCAGAAATATCTGTAACAAACACAAACAAAACTCATGTTCTTTTCAATTACAACATTTGTAACAATCTGTGTTATAAATTGAGATGTAAAACATCAGTGATACAAAATATCAATTAATATAACATATGCTGTGTAAAATAACATAATGTAATATATAACCAATGTTTTAAAAAACGTAAAGTGTGGCTAGGCGGGGAGGCAAAGCTTCATGCTTTTTGGGCCTAGGCGAGGCTTATGTGAGGGTCGTGAAAAATCATTTTCTTATTTTTAATATTATTTTAAATATAAAAATATTTTTACCTAAAAAGCACCTAGAGGTGTCAAGGCAGCAAGGGCGGTCGAACACGTCGATCGACCCGGATCATGGTACCCGATGAGCCGAATGGACGGTGCCGTGGGCCAAAGAGGTTGAATCAGCGGGCCCAGCGGTTTAGCCCTTAACCTGGCCCGTATTATTAAAAAAAAATTAAAATTCAAAGTTGGCTCTCTCATTTTAAATGCGAGATGTGATAGTCAAGACATTTGTAGCAAAGACAGTCATTGCTATATATTAATATAATATTATTATATACTATATAATATTAAAAAAAATGGTAAAAGGCTAAAAGCGCATTTGGTGTCACATTTGCACCGACCCAGATGGGTTGCTTTTATTTAACTTTAATTTTAAAAAAAATAAGTTCATTAAGTTGCTAATTTTTTTAGTAATTTCAAAAAAAATTAATTTTTTATTCATACGGGCCGAACCGAGTCAAACCGCGGCCCATATGGGCTCGACCTGTATGGGCCAATGGGTGGGCCAGGCTTGTGAAAAAAATTCGTGGGTTGGGCCGACCCGGCACCGCAACCCGTGAGTGGGTGCGGCTTTTTCAAATGCGGGCGTTATCGGACTTCATCCAGGGTGGGTGACCCTACCACTGACCCAGATTGACACCTCTAAAAGCACCCACCTAAGCACACCTAGGCGAGCGCTTTTTATTTAAAAATATAGTTGACCAAAAAAGCGCGCGCCTAGGGCCTAAGCGAGGGGGTGGAGGTCACGTTTCGCTCCTAGGCGCACTTTTTAGAATATTGTCTGTAACATATTCAGTGATACAAAATATCAGTTGTAACATCTGTATCAGACAGTGATACACAATATTATTTGTAACACTTGTATCAAATCGTGATACTAAGTAAAGCTATTACAAGCGTAAAATTCGCTCTAAACTTCAACAAGTTCGTATTAATATACACATTGGACTCAAATAACCTATTGATACTGTGTAACATCACTATGATATAGATATGTAACACAATACCAAATTTAACAAATAAAACTCATAATTTCATCATTTTTAACATATGTAACATCAGTGATCCAATTCACGTAACATGTAATGTGTAAAATAACATAATATAATTTGTAATATATTCATTAGTATATTTGAGAATACAAAATATAATTTGTAATATCTGTATCAAACATTTGATCAAAATTGGCAAAAATGACTAAATTGATATAAATATATAAATATGGGATCAACTTGCAAATATCTAAAAGTTGAAGGATTTGTGTTGCAAATAAAGGGAACAAAATTAAAATGAAAGAGGAAGTACATGAACTAAAATGAAGATATTATAAAGATAAAAGACTTACTGTGAAAATAATCAGGAACTCAAATAGCAAATTTAGTAAAAGTTTATCACAATTCACATGATCTGGCTGAGGTCCTATTTGATTTTAATTCATTATTTTATTAATTAATACAATATTAATTATGGTAATATTTTAAAATAAATTAGTTAAATTGTTAGATTTGAAATTATTTTAAGGTGGTTAAAAAGTGGATATCCACTTTTTTTTCTCCTTATTTTAAAGGGAAAATTTCATATATAGACCCAATTATGTTAATATTCCCAGAATCATTGTTACATGTTTTATATTCTATAATTACTGTATTTTGAGTTAAAATTAATTATATAATTTAATAATCTACATATATTATCATTTGTAAGCGCCCACTAATTATGCTAATTACCCTTAAAGGATAACTACCATATAAAAAGCGGTTCCTAAATGAAAAGCGCAATTTTCTCTCCTAATCCATATGTTTTCTCATAAGACACAATTATATACATGAAACCGAAGAACACCATTGAATGATAGCAGAGGAATTCCTTCAACCGAGAATTACGGTACAAATTTATCTAATTTCATTGTTGGGTTTTTTTCTTTCTTTTTATTTGTTCGTTTGTGTATCAAAAGGAAAGTGCAATGAAATTTCTTGATAATCATTAATTAGAATGAATTTTATAAAGCCGGTTGTTGAAATCATGAAATTTAACATTGATTGTGATTTTTGAAATTAATCAGAATCGATAGATGTATTACGATTTGTAATTGTTAAATATTTTAATGTAAAATGTTACAATATTCTCGCAATGCATAATATTTAAATACTCGTGCAATTGTCATTAATGAAAACCTTGCAAATTCATCATGATCGTGTTACATAAAGTTGGCAAATTATTGTATCCAGACTACAGACTGAAATGTTATAAATTTCACAATTGCGTTGCTTGGCATTTATCTGTTTTGCAATTGTTACAAAATAAACATTGTATATTCATCATGATCGTGTTACATAAAGTTGGCAGACTATTGTATCCAGATTACAGCCTGAAATGTTATATATGTCACAATTGCGTTGCTTGACTTTATCTGTTTTGCAATTGTTACAAAGAAGTTACGTTGATGATACATTGCGATTGTGTTACATAACGCTTAAATATGTAATTTCAACTATATTACAGTTGGTCTCTTTTCTACTTTGCGGGTCCTATGTTGCAGGGCAAGTAAAATATACAACACTAAATGGCACAATTTGTCACTCATTACATTGCAGTGGCTGTTACTAATATGCATGTACAAAATTTAGGTTGTAAAAATGTTACATAAACCGTAAAAATATATTAATACTCTTACATTAAATCAATTGTATAAACACATTTTATTGATTTCTGGTCTCAATGTTTGTAGGTAGGGAAAACATAAATATATTCATCAATTACATGGGAGAAACAACAGGAGTACTTGTACCGATAAATTGTACTTATACCCATCTCCTTGATCTGATAATGTCGGTATTGAAGCTTAATAGGAGTATGGTTGTAGTATCAATGCAATATGAAGTGCCCGGTTGCCTTTCCCCAATTAAGATAACAAATGATAACACTTTATTGTTCTATTTGGAGCTTAAAAGAAAGGATCAATTTTTAGCAAGTTACCCACTACATGTTAATAGCACACATTCATTCGGGGTCTGTTCCATCAATAAATAGTTTGCTTCCTTTGGGTAATGATGTAGAAGAAATACTCCAAGCGCAACGCATAATAGTAATGAAGCATTAGTGAAACAATCATCTAACGGTTCATGCAATCTATATAGCTTTGCATCTACAGTTTATGAAACAATTTCAAATCTGCCTGAATTAGAAATTCAAGCTGACAATAGTGTAATTGACTATCCTAAATTTGATGGGATTTCAACTGGTAGGATTTTTCGAGATAAAAGAGTGTTGACGAAAACTATATCCTTGTATGCTATTCACAACAACTTTCAATACAGGGTGTATAGATCTGACAAACAGGAATATGTCCTAAAATGTCTGGATGAAGACTGTCTGTGGCAATTCAGAGCTTCTAGGTTGGGTGACACAGATCTATTCAAAATAAGGTATATAAAAAATGGACACAAATTGTTCAATGGAATTTGCTATGGGAGATCACAGACAGGCCACAAGCTCTTTACTAGGTGATTGCATTAAGCACAAATACATGGACGCAAAGACTATCTACACTCCACGAGACATTATACATGATGCATCTACAACATACTGTGACATTGAGTTATGGAAAAGCTTGGAGGGCACGTGAATATGCATTGGAAACAATTTTGGGTGATCCAATGATTTATCTGACAAGCTACCTAGTTATCTACACATGTTGAGACAAAAAAACCCAGGGACTATAACACAGGTTGATGCTAATACAAATAATCAGTTCGAGTATATGTTCATGGCATTAGGGCATCTTTAGAAGGATGGAAACATTGCAAACCTGTAGTTGTCGATGCAACATTTTTAACTGGGCGATTCGGTGGTACACTGTTCACAGCTTGCACACAGGATGCAAACTACAATATATTTGTGCTCGCATTTGGGGTTGGTGATGGCGAGAATGACAATGCCTGGGAATGGTTCTTCAAGAGGTTCAAAGATGCTTATGGAGAACGTGAGAATATGTGTATAATATCAGATAGACATAGAAGCATAGAGAACGCAATCGACATGGTATATCCAAACTTAATGCATGGATTATGTTCATACCATTTGCTGAAAAACGTAAAGAGAAGATTTGGAAAGGTTGCAAAACAAATTACAAAGCCGTTCAATGCAGCTGCTCGATCATATACGATATCAGAGTGTGAATACCAAATGAAACAATTAGACATGATACACAAGGATATTCGACCCTAACTGGTATGTACAAAATAATATTTATTTAATAAGAAATGAATATAACATGTACTTTGATTCTATTTTATCAATTTATTGTACAGGAAGACACAATCGGCTATTACAAGTGGTCCAGTGCACACATGACAAGTAACAGGTATACCACAATGACATCAAACATTGTTGAGTCAGTGAACGCCGTAACAAAGGCAATCAAGAATTATCCAATTGTGACAATGATATAATGTTTGCGGAACATATTGCAAGAATGGTTTTACAAGAACCGAAATAAAGCACGTTCAACATTTACAAAACTTGCTACAAAAAATGAGATAATGTTGAGGGCTAATTCCAAAAGTGCAATGAAAATGAAGGTAATTTTTTTTATAACATATTATGTATGACAAATTTGTTAGATTTACATATGTTATGTTTTACTTATTCATGTAATTAATAATATTTATACAACATACAGGTATCAGGTTGAGCGGCGTCCTCTATCAGGTTAGCGATGAGAATGCGCAACATTCAGTAGACATGAAAAAGTGCCATTGTACGTGTAACCGGTTTCAAGTGGATGGGATACCATGCAAACATGCATTATCTGTTATAAGTAAATATGGAATGGATTCGTACAAATATTTTTCTATTTACCACACCAAGGAAGCTTATATTGCGACTTACGATGGGGATATTGTACCACTCGGTGATCGTATAGATTGGTCAGTTCTAAAAAGTGTGGAAGACATTGTACTTTTGGCCCCTAACATATCCAGGAAACTCGGGAGACCAAAGGAAAAAAGGTACCGGTCAGCAGGGGAGCGAAACAGCACTACAAAGTGTAAAAGATGCAGGAGACATGGGCACAATAAGAGAACATGCAAGCATCCATTGGCGTTACATAATAATATGGCAGAAAATGGATAAAACCACCAGAATTGTTTTCACAATTATTGGATTTTTCTAATCACTTGTCAAACTAATTTAGATTATGGTTAGAAGACTTTTTGTTAACCACAATTATAATTAATATTGCATTTCTTAGACTTTACATTTGGCAATTAATTTCATATTTTATTCACTTTCCACCGAGCATTCATACATATAATCAACTAATTCATCACATTTCACTTGCTCGGTTTTCATTAATGTCATTTGTAGAGAGCAAAACCTACCAACAGCGTTAACCATCCAAAATTATGAGCAATTGGTTCAGTTGTTGTAACAAAATGGAATTAGCGTGTCCTGCTACACTTAAACTTAAAAAATTACGTAGTACAACAAAATTTAGTAGATAACAATGATGATCATCTATTCAAAAACAAATCATCCAGAAATGATAAACAACCACTTCAAAGCATAATATTTTATAGCATCAATTCATAAAACTTATATGTATAACAAAATAACGACCTCAAGGCTAACTAAAACTAATGTATCATTGCATAATGTTTTAATGTTTTAAGCAACAATGAAACTTCTAAACAGCATTAAATTAGTAGTAGTGATAACACAAACTGGAGTCCTAATTTAAGAATATATACTAAGAAATTTACAAAATAAAGTTAGATTCAAATTTTACTCCATTTCCAACTACTACAGGAATACTCAAGTTGGCTTCTTCTTCTTCGATGCCCTCATTGCCTTCATTGCCTTCCTCGTTAGAAAATCAGGATATGTTTCATAGCCTTCACTCATCTTCTCCGTTACATGCTTATACAACAAAGATGCCAAACGTGTCGTCTCTACTGTGGCATCAAAAGGATTTGGCATATCTTGTATATTGTCATTGATTATATGCTCAAGCATACTTTATCATAAAAACACCGCATGATCGAGTCCTTCAAAAAAAAAATGAATTTTACGCAATCGAATGTATCAAACACATTGTGATGTTGGATTCCAAAACAAAATAAATGCACAAACAATTTCTAACCCGTTGCTCTGTTGAGGAATATCATGAACTGTATTTACAGCAAGGGGTTCAATTTGTTGCGCATCATCAACTATAGCAGGATGCCACACATCGATATTGGCCATCAAGTGTGGGATAACAAAGGCAAAAACTTCAACATCTGCTATGATTTCTCTGTCTCTTATTGTACCCCAACATGAGTTAAAAACATTGATACATCTTCTCTAGATATCTAGGTGTCCAAGAATCCAATGGGCACGGGTACCCATCCTGATCGGCATCAATACATGATCAACTTCAGCCCATGCAGTGTTACAATGCATGTATTCTCCCAGCGGATATTCAATTAAAGAAACCTGCCTTGCAATTGCATTAATGTCCTTTAATAAAGCCGGGTAAATACCCCGACCATGCTCCCAAAGAATGAGTCAGTTGTCGTTACTTTCAATTTGATTTCCTGGCTGAACATGGCCATCTTCCTAAGATAGTAAAAGCATATATCTACATGCTTTTGGGGAACAAAAAACAGAATTGAAATAAGTAAATAAAGAAATATGTTACTAAACTTATATCAACATATGCAATTTCACGTAGGACAAATGGACAATGCTAAACACTTACTGTATCTCGAAGAGACTCATCAGGATCACGCAGTTCGTACCACCATGTTTTATCTCTAACCTCAATAGGACCAAAATCGAATGGAGGATTGATTTTAATCTTCTTGACCAAGAATTTTCTCTTTCTGCAAGTTGAGAAAGAAAATCTAAGATTTTTTTTCCCCAAAAAATTTGGTCATTTAAAAAGAGACTAATTCATAAATTATTTCACTACACAATGTGAGTCAACTAACAACAATGCAACAATTTCATGTTCTTAAAAAAAATAGCCTTACATCCACCAAATAAAAAAGGGGAATGTATTGTCTTACATATTATCTGGCTTGTAGCCATCATGAAACCACTCATCGAAGAAAAGAACATCATCGATAGAAG
Organism: Forsythia suspensa; assembly: GCA_023638005.1. Lineage (NCBI taxonomy): Eukaryota > Viridiplantae > Streptophyta > Magnoliopsida > Lamiales > Oleaceae > Forsythia > Forsythia suspensa. The sequence goes on from CM042673.1 coordinate 50,584,719, forward strand.
GCTGCACCAAACCAGCTTGAAAGGCAGATGCATCAAACCGAAAGTTTGTTGACGATTCTCCATTATTCTTTCGGCCATCTAAATAAGGTGATATGGTCATAATTCCAGGTCTTCGTTTTCTCTTTATCGACATTTCTGTGGTGGCCTCATCAGTCTCGATGCTTGTTTCTTCAATTTCAATCTGCATGATAAATATGGAAGATTACTAATCTTAGAAACTAGAATTGACCCAAATTCGGTTTAGTTGTATATAAAATTCGAAATACACACGTTTACGATATTGCAATTTTACCTCAATAGATTTAGATTTAATCGACTTTTCCGCACTCTTCATGATCTCGTCTACCTGTTTCATTACATCCTCGGTGTAAAACGTATCATCAAGGGGATCACAAACATTATCAGGTTGACAGTTGTGAATGTCAACTTTTTCAGACTTGAGAGATAAGTTGACTTCACTTGACTTGTTCAGATCACTTGGAATCTTGTTCACACCATTCTCCTATACAACATAAACTGTTAATTCAAAACTAAATTCACGTGATTGTCAAATTACATCACTTTCTAATCAATTGCAATTGAGTTTGTATTTTCAAAAACTTTGTTAACCATATGCCCAAAATCATTGTGAACAACAAGCTGACTTTGAGAAATTTCTTTACTCGACTTTCCCACAAATTTGGCCCTCATCTCCTCCAAGAATCCATCAATTTTTTCAACGACACCACGTTGTATGGCCCTGATATCATACTTCAAGTCAATTTGCTGTGAGATTATTCGATCTTGTCGCAGTCATATGTCCATCATAAGATTTGTTAAATTTTCCGTACCACTGCGAGGCTCCTCCTTTAACAAATGTCATTAAAACCAAATTAACTCCTGAATGAAGTTTAATATAAACTCTACATTTTCTTCAAACATGTTGTGTACTCATGGGGACATCTCCATAATGAAAACTAAACATATAGTCTGGGGATACACCTTCATTTCCTACAAACCTAATATGACAGGGACTACATATGACCATGATATAACATAACATAGACTGAAAATTACCTGCTGCGGTTTTGCTTTTGAATTTGCGTGGGATTTTAAATTTCCAGACTTCTTACAATCGCGAATAGGTCCAGGATTTTGCACATTTGCAGTATTAAAACTTCTCCGTATCTTAACAGGAGGATCAACAAAATCACTATCATCATTAATGATAGGTGCAAAACTAAAACTCTCAAAAAGTCCAACCAAATATGTAGCCCCTCTCTCCTCTTCATTGGGATGAATGACCCGAACCTCCATCTACAATAATCAAATGAACATACAATAACACACCATGTCAGAATTACATCCATGCAGTCTAGTATCTATTAAATGAGACAATATTCCAAAATTAATAGTGAAAACACATACATCATGTTGATCAAAGTCAATCCTTTCAAGTTGAGCCGCAGTAACTTTTGATGCGGTGTTTGTCCAATTAAACAAACGAGGCCATGTATCAAGTAATCTTTGACATATTTTCCCATCTATCGACGGCAGGGACTCATATATCCATATTTGAAAAGCAAGTGGGTAGCCATATAGCCTGTAGGTGAAGATATCCTTCTTCGTGGTCTCGTCATACGTACGTTTTGATAGAGCAATCTTCAAGTAGTTAAAAGTATTGTTGAACAGATCTTTTCCCCAAGCATATCTTTCAATATCAACAGTTTCAACAAGGTTAAAAAAGGCATCTATAACTTGTTTCCTATAAGGAGTTGTGAAGAGATACGACGTTACAAGATATAAATATCCAACTTTGACAACATCCTCATCCTTGGAGGTCGCAGGCATACCCTTGAAAACATCCTCCACATCTTTTTGGTATATATTTTTCAGGTGAGAAAAATATTTCTCCCTCAAGAAAGAACGCCCTTTGCGAAGTTTTGATGGATCCTCACATCCAACACCTTTCAAGCCAGTAACAAGACAGAACTCTTGTAACGAAAATCTCAATAGTTTACTGGATACGTTGAACCACATTTCATCTGGTTTCTGTTGCTTCATCTCCATCAATAGCATTTTGTGTATCAGTTGATGTTGGAGATGGATTTCATTTAAGTCAAGAAAGTTTCCAAAACATGAAATACCAAATAATCCTTTTTGTGCCTCATTCATCTTTGCATTCAAGTTTAAAATAACATCATGTGGGGCTGACACCATTATCCTTGACCCCAGCCTATCATTAGATTGTATGCAATATTCCCACTCCTGAAATTATAGTACAAAGAAAACAGTTCAAAATGTTGCATATTTTAAAAAAAAATTTAATTAAACATATCCAATCTCCACTAACATTTCATTATATTACTTAACAACAGTAAGATGGTTATTGTAATTAATACAAGTAAGACATTTGGTTTAAAGTTGCCAACAAATGCCTCAAATAACCTATTTGACTATATACTCCACGTCTGATGATCAATCATGACGCTCATGGATATACATACAAAAATTAAGTGATAATAAAAACATATGATCAACAAGTTGCATTTAAAACAAAAAAAAAAGCATAATATTTGTTATCAATTCATCATGTCTGACTATACAGTTAATAGCACCATAAAATTCCATAACTAATTCAATTATCCAGATCCTAAAAAACTAACCAAAAAGCTAATCCATATAAACTATTGTCTAAAAAGTTATTTCTCAAAAAAAGTCAATTTGTATATAAAAATATGAACGGGAGATCTACCTTGGGTTCAAAACCATGAGAATCTTTGTTCTTCTTGGATCTAGATGAAAGGACTATCGTTGGAGAAAATTTTCTTTCCTTCAAAAATGGATTTCCTGGTGATTCTTTTCCAGCACACGAACTCATTTGACGCTGAGTTCCAATACTTTCATCAGTGTTTGAAACTTTCGTAGGAGTTGTCGTGTCCAAATAAATAACATTTTTTCGCAAATAACTAGCGGCGTTGGTCGCTTTACCTGGCGATTCTCTTTTTGTCAATGACCGAGTGAATCTTCTCGTCGGAGTATCCATAGGTAAGATTTATTTCACAATAGCAGTAGCCAAGATGTGCAAAGACTCAACTCGTTGAAAATCAAAATTTTAGGGTTTGAGGGTTTCGAAGATAACCAAGAAATTTGACAACAATGTAGTGATTTTCTCCAAAATGAAGATTTTCACATGAATCTTATACAATGGAATTTTCTTTATTTTTTCCCTGTAACGATTCCTCCATTGTTGGGATTTGCGGGAGTGGGTAGAGATATGCAGGGTTGGTTTGCGAGAATAAAGGAGCCAATAAAGGGGAAATTGATTATCTACATAGATTTCATTTGTTTTATTAGAGATAATATTATATTATAATATTAATACTTTTACAGTATTATTGGAATATATATCCAACAAAAGTATTGTTGGAATTATTTATCAAACGGAAAGTACAGGGTGCAATTTCCTCTATTTTAAATGGTTTCACTACATATCTGTCAATCATTCCTCAAGTCCCAAAACAGCTGTCTAGTTCAAAACTCCAAGCCCACGATCTAACAAGAAGCCCATAATACTCAACTGGGCTCACAACCCAACAATGGGCCCAATGGACAATACAACATAACTACAAATTGAGAAATTTGCATATATTTGAAATGGTTAGTGAAGCAGCGGAAATTTGTCAAAGATGATAAATACTAAAAAAAATTGTCGATAGTGTTGTAATATAATAGATGGGAAATGATATTTTATCTACTTATATTGTCTACGTTGAGGAAGTATCACATAATTGGTAGTTCATAGTCCCACACTCATTATTTTTATCAATCATGTGATGTCACCTTAGCGTGGACAACATAGGTAGGCAACATAAGTTGGTAGGAGATCATTTCCATATAATAGATAGTAATTGATGATTATTTAATCTTATTAGGATATTTAGAAAATAGTTCTATTTATTTTAGAAGTCTATATTTCAATCAATTTGTAACACTCTCAATTTTGTTTTCTTATTTTATAACATATTATCAACACGAATGAGTTCACCCAAAATAGTGAAAATTTGAGAGCAAAGTCTGAGAAAATTAGTAGAATTTGAGCGACTTCTTGTGACTATGATCAAATATTGATATCTCAGTACTCTGTGATTGTCGTAAAATTTGGACAGTAAGTTCACAACTTATTGTTAATAAAATCAAACAGTTATCAGGTAATTGATAGCCAAAAATACATTTAAGGTCAACTTTTATTTTCTTTGTCATCTTCCATATTTTATATATGTGTGTGTGTATGAGAGAGAGAGAGAGAGAGAGAGAGAGAGAGAGAGAGTTAATTTTGAATGAAATTTGTATTGTTAATGTACTAGAAGAATATTTATACGAATATTATATGGCTCTTGAACAAGTAAAAGTTTTCATGTAAATATTATGTTGTTGTTTTTTAAGAAAGCACACCTTGATACTAATTAATATTCTAAAGGAAGTTTTGTATTGTTTGAGATGAACTATAACTTTATGCATATCAAAATTGATAAAAATATAATGTACATGTTTTAAAAGAAGTAGAAATTTATACACATCAATTTTTTAGATGAATATGGTATTGATGTTATCGAAGAAACACATCCCACATATATAAACATTCAAGAAAAATATTGTGAATTTACTTTTGAAGGAAACAACTTTATAAAAATCAATTTTTAGAAAAAATATAATATTACTGCTCTCGAAGAAGCTAGACTATCATATTAATTCAATAAACAAATATTATACAGTTGCTCTTGAAAAAGCACAACGTTCTAGATTAATAATTATATAAATATTATTAATTTTGAAAAGCATAAATTATTCTATAACTTACAATTTTATAGCAATTAATAGTCTAGAAGAATATCTTATAGTTCTTGAAGAACTACTTGAAACGAATCGGTATTTCTGAAAAATATGTGTTGGTGCTCTTGAAAAAGTATCACTTCATATATTATCAATATTTTAATATTTCAGAAGAATATTGTACTGTTGTCCAAGAAGAACAATTTTATACACATTATTATTTTAAAAATAAATTTACGATGAATTGTCGAAATATCTGTTTGGCAGATAGTACAACTATGTATAAAATTATTCAAGACAAAATGTATTTTTGAAATTAAAATTAGCAAAAAATAATGTTAATACGAATCAGGTACATTGAATATTATTGAAGGCTTCATAAGAACTAATATTATCTTACCAAATAATACAAAATTGTATATTTGACGATGTACTTTATTCCAGCAAATACAGAAGAAATTGGCATTATTTTAAAGATATTCGATGAAATAGATATTACATTGAGACAATGGAAGAATATAATATTTAATATCTTTGCATAACTTCTTTTGTATTTGGTCAGAATTAGATAAAATAAAAACTCTCGACACTTCCCTCTGACAAATATTATATAAGCATAAAAATAACAATCAAATATTGTCAAGAACACGAAGCTCGTTGACTTGAAAAGTTTAATACTTTGTCATGATAGACTTGAACACCCATGAGGTACAATGATGCACCGAATTATTAACAACTCATATGGACATCCTTTAAAGAACTAGACAATTCTTATACTTGATAATTATCCATGTGATGCTTGTTCATAAAGAAAGTTAGTCATTATACCTTCTACTACAGAGGTTAATGTTGAATCTCCAACTTTTTCAAAAAGAATTCATAGGGATATATGTGGATCGATATGCCCACTATGTGGACCATTTCGCTATTTTATAGTTTTAATCGATGCATATACTAGATGGTCCTATGTTTACTTGCTTTCAACTAGGGGAAAATGATCTACTCCATGGCGGAGAGTGGTTATCAAGGCCACTGGACACGTGTCTTGTGGCCATTGGACAATGAAAAAGTGATTAACATTAAAGTCAAGCACTTATCCAATTGCCACTGGACACGTGTGTATCCAGTGGCCTTAATAACTACTCCCCACCATGGGGAGTAGATCATTTCCCCTCAACTAGGAATGCACCTTTTCTTAAACTACTTGCTCGAAATTATGAGCTCAATTTTTTCCATTGCTCAATCAGATAAATTTGTTTGGATAATGCCTGTGAATTTCAATCTCAAGCATTTGATGAGTATTGTACGTTAATTGGAATTGCCAATGAATATTCAGTTGTCCACGTCTACACATGAAATGGTTTAGCAAAGTTATTTATCAAACATCTACAATTCATTACTAGGCCATTTCAAGAAAATTTTAACCATTTAACGGTCAGACTAACAATTTTTTAATAGAAGGGCTTTGCTCGCAAGTTTCTTAAAGGTTAAGACTCAGGGTGCTAGAAATTGAAGGTTCAGGACTTCATCGTCACAAAGTTCTAAAGATTCGAGACCCTCAATACTATTTACCCAATATATTTCCTCTATAATTTTTTCTAAATTCTAGTATATGGTCCCCCCACCCCCCACCAAATTTGAATAATAATATCTATTTATAAGTCCCAAAAAGCTCCAATTTAGTGTAGAGGAAGTGTCTCAAAATAATACCAAAACAAAGTTTGATTAAGATAGGAAAACAAAATTCTGGTCACAAAATGTCCATGCGATCTCAAGAAGTAATTGGTTGTGATTGCAATGTTATGTCTGGTGGACAGCTGCTCTGTCCAACCTTGTGATTGCAAAGGCCAAAGTTCCTCCAATTATGTAGCTAAGTCCCTGATTATTTGAATAGTAAGTCCTCCATCATTCTAATATCTCCATTTTAGTACTGTCATTTCCTCTCAGTTTTGTCTTTTTTTATTTGCAATTCAGGTCTTTCAACTTTTTGAGCGTACATGTAGGTCGCAATTCCAAGTTTTCGTACGATTTCAGTCTATTTTCACCTATTTTGCTTTGTTTTTCTCTAATTCCATCCGAATTCAGGTTTTGACCTAAAATAATCAAATCAACACACAATAAAGTAAAAATTCACTTTAAAACCACTTTCAATCGTCCAAATTTGATGGCCCAGATAAGTAAAAATCCACATTTATTAGTTATTTTCTTTTTCATCTCCAACCACCACCTACTCTACCACTAATCTTTTTCCATCCCAATTCTCACATTTCCAAAACCCACTAGCACTACAACTACACTCAAATTCACTTTTAATCATCTCTTTCTTTTCCCTCGTTTTTTTTAAAAAAAATAGAGGGCAATTTGTAAAAGTTTTCATAAATATAGAAAATGTGGGGTGAAAACTTGACGTACATAAATAATTCTTACACTTCTCAAAGATAATGCGTTTTAAGAGCAGGTGTACAAACGATAAATTTATTTTCTTATTAGGTAATTTAAAATACTTACTTAAATCACATTACTATAAATCTTTAACATCAACAACTATATAAAAATAAATGCTGTCAAAAAACAACTACTTAACGTCAAAGGAACCTATTTTGGATCCTATCTATAAAAACAGATTTTTCTATAAAGTGGGTCTCTCATTGGAAGCCACCACACAATACTCCAATTCCTCAAACCCTCTCAAGTTGGCGAGGAGGTGTTTTCAGTTATGTAATTCTCATTTCTCAACGTGGTAGGGTACCCCCATAAGGGTGTAATATATGATTGGTCATGCTTAAATGTAATCTTTTTAAATAATCCATTTAAAACACTACTAAACATAGTGATAACGTATTGTGCACTTTAGAATATAGCAAAACTCAACTTCCTTCTTACAACTTTAATTGGTTAAGTTTAAATTATAATTTAAGTTGATTAAACATATTTTTTATTTACATATTTTGCATGACTTACAACTTACTACTCACTTATTATCTACTTACTCCATGTGAACTACAATTTATTTCCACATAAAAAATAATTTTAACAATGTCAAACATGAATTTAATTCATCATTCTTACCTGCTAGATTTAAAGGTTTAAAGGAGCTAGTTACAAGTTTCTTAAAAATTGGCACACATGGTTACTAACGTATGATAATCATGCGTTTTTAGTCCCTAATTTTTTATTTTTGTAGAGAAGTCCAAACATAGGAAAATTTAACAAATACTCACCAAACTTTGAAGCATAATCTTACTCATTCGAACTTTAAAGTGTCACTCACATTTCATTTGAACTTTTAATTTTGTTTACCATCCATCATCCTTTAATAATCCGTTAGAATAAATTAACGGAAATTGCCAACGTGGATAACGAGATAACACGTGGCACCAATCAAGCTGTGTTATTTGTCCAACTCAAAGACCGAGGTAAAAAATACGTGCCATGTCAACAAATGGAGGACCAATCTTCATCATCTTCAACTAACACGGGACCGGAGCGCAATTTTCCAAAACTCTCCCTTACCTTCACGCCTTGGCGGAGGCGGAGAGTGACCGTCTGGAACCATCCATTGACATGGCACGCATTTTTTACCTCGTTTTCCATAAAGCCTCCCTCTTGGACCCGGCCGGTGGTGTCAATGATTTCTCGCCCGATGGAGGCGGCATTGATGACGGTTTCGGTTCTCCTTCCGCAAAGAGGACGAAAAATCCGGCTGCATTGTGTCAAAATTGACGACCCTTTTGTCCTTTTGGTGGTGTGGTGAAATTCGACTTCAACTGGAATTTCACGCTTCTTTTCATGGGTCGAATCGGTTCTTCTTTCTCGGGAATTCTCGGCTCTATCACGCCTCTCGTTCTTAGCCTTTTTTTTTTCTCCGAGGTGCGAGTATTCTTTATATCCGGGGCCTCTCTCCATCTCCCGTGAGGCGAGGAAGTTAAGGGCTAGGGATTTGGAAAATTGCAGCTCCGGTCCCTGTGTTAGTTGAAGATGATGAAGATTGGTCCTCCATAGTTGAAGATGATGAAGATTGGTCCTCCATTTGTTGACATGGCACGCATTTTTTTACCTCAGTGCTGAGTTGGACAAATAACACAGCTTGATTGGTGCCACGTGTTATCTATTATCCACGTTGGCAATTTCTGTTAACTTATTCTAACGGATTATTAAAGGATGATGGATGGTAAACAAAATTAAAAGTTCAAATGGTCATGAGTGACACTTTAAAGTTCAAATGAGTAAGTATTAACAAGTTCAAAGTTTGGTGAGTATTTGTTAAATTTACCCTCCAAACATATGCATTTATATAATGTAAATGATCATTTTGGACAAGATCTGTCCAAAATGTCTGTTAGTTTTGCCCGTAATTTACACACTCTTTTACTAATAAAGACAAATTTGTCAATTCTAAAATAAATAATAAAAAAAAATTACAAAAAAGCATCTTATTTAATTCACCCTATTCCACTACACTCATCAAAACACATCACCACCACCACCAAGTCACTGCTAAACCGACACTGAAGAGCCTCGTTTATGCTTTTAATGACCTATTATATGATAGAGATTTGATGGGGGTTTCTCCCCTTGTTTCTGTCGTGTATGGATTTTCAACATCATACACGAATTTGAAAATATCGTGTTTCACTTCTGATGAAGTTAAGAATTTTGTCATCTTCAGATTGTGGACCTATGTCTATCAACATGAGCCAAAATTTTATCTAATCGCTCCCACACCAATGCCATTGCTGCTGCCTCTAAGTGTTGGGAGAAATCTAACCAACGACCAATAAATATCGAACGCGATATATTAGGAACAAAGCAAGCGGAATAAAGATTTTATATTTTTTGTGTAAACTTAATCGGAATTAATAAAATAGAGTAACAATCAAACTAAATAATGCGCGAAATAAACGACACAATATTTAACGTGGTTCGACAACGTGTCTACGTCCACAACCCAACAACAATTAATCTTCCACTGTAATCAACAATAATGGGTACAATGTTATTCCCTAGATACCACTAGAGGCACACCAAAATTATCAAGAATTAAACCATTCTTGGCATACAAATGGTTATCATCTATCAAAGACGGAACTCCTCAAAAGCAATACTAACAATATACCCAAGCACAACTCTCTCAAGAACATTACTCAAACACAGCAAAGAAAGTATCTCACCAAATTGTCACTCTTCGGATAATAATTCCTTTTGAAATAACCATTGGATCTTGATCTTCAATAAGTTGTAAACTTGCCGTCCAAATTTCACGACGATCAGACTATGGAACGCTGAGATATCAATATTTCATTACTGTTGCGCAGGTTGTCCAGATTCTACGAATTTGCTATAGTGTTGCTCTCGAATTTTCTCTCTATTTTGGGTGGGTTGGGTTCTCTCCTTCATGCACTCACACATGGAGATGCATAGAGACACACAGAGAGACACAGGATTATAATCTCCAATGCCTTAATTTATAATGTTAATTAAGACATCAAATAAATTTCTAATGAGACTTTCCTTCTTCAATTTCCACCTATGCAAGGAAACCTTATTCTAATCATAATTAGAATAGAAGCCTTAAATAAAGTCCTAATGGGACTTTCTTTCTCCAATTTTCATCCATACAAGAAAATTCTATTCTAATCACAATTAGAATAGAAGTCTTTCCTACACTAAATTAATTATCATTAAACTTCTTTAATTTGGACTAATTCGTTGGGCTTGGACGTTTGATCTACCTCAAGACATGGGGCGGATTCCCAACACTAAATAGGTGTGGATCTACAGCTACATAAAATTAAGAATAAAATATGTCGATGGCATCTTCAGCTAGCATTATTAGGTAATAATCAATTTAAAAAGAAATAATGGAGTTAGAGCTACATTTACACCATAGTGGTATATATTGAATATGACCTCCAAGATTTGCTAAAGGGTAATTATATTACCACAATATTATTTGTTAAGTACACTACATTATAATTGCAATGAAATTCTCCAACTATTGTTCATTTTTGTATTTATGACTCTAACTTTAATTAGTAAATTTTTATCATCAACTTATTAATTTGCATGTTTTATATTTGTCTTTGATGATGATTTTTGTCCAAAAAATTAATTGGGAGGGCGTAATTTTTTTTTTTGCCTATAATATTTTTACATAATTAAAATAAATAACAAATACATAAGTTTGACAAAATATTTTTCCCTCATTTCAATGTACATTAACAGAATATTTAGACAAAAATCTTCATCGGATACAAAATGTGAAAACTAAATGAAAGTTACTGATAAAAATACGATGAAAAAAATTTGAGACATAAGTGTCTAAATATCAAATGTCGATGGACCTTTATTACAATTAAAACGTGGTGTGAATAATAAAAAGTGTGGCGTGAATATAATTACCCTTCGCTAAATCCTAAAAATAGCCTTTGACCAAATAATACCTAAAATATCCTTAAAATATAAAAATTTCAATTTTGTTATATTGCTCCCCATATTTTACAATTTTAAAGTTTCGCACCCGAATTGGTATCCGAGCCTCGTTAAAATTATAATTATGTTAGATAATTATAACAAAATATCAAAAATTAATATAATTGAACAAATTAATTGGATAAAAACTTTTTTGATACATAAATTTGGATTAATTAGAGAAAAGGCTATTAGAAAAGAAGATCAAGAAATTCTAAAAGAAATTCTGCAAATTGAAATATTAAACAACACTAATAAACAAAAATTACAAAATCTTAGAAATAAACTTTCTGAAAAATATAAAGTATTAAATGACCAAATAAAAATACTAAAAACTCAGCAAGAGTTAGAAAAGTTAAAAAGAAAAGTAGAAATATTAAGAAAACCTTTAACTCTAGAAGAAAAAATAATAAATATAGAAATAGAAATAGATTATAAAGAAATAATTACTAAAATTGGGAAAAGATTAGGATTTCAATTTGATGAAAAACAAAATTTTCTAACAGAACAAGAAACCATAATAGAAGAATTTCTTGAACAAAATAATAAATTCTACCAACTATTTGAACCTTATAACTTAAATCCAAATATGAATACACAACTAAAAGATATTTCAGAAAATCTTTTAAAAATTAATGAAAACACCTATAACAGGAAAACATATAAAATATTGTTATGTTAAATATATTTTTCTTAAATATACGTTACATATCTTCTTTCATAGGTTTGTGAGTCTTATTAATAATGGTTAAAGAATAAAATAAACTTAATAACAAGATATCTTCTTTTTAAACAAAAGCAGTAAGATATTAAAATAGAGATATGTGCTCAACTTAAAATATTGACGAGAGTGCAATATTGTCAATGAAAAGAAAATTTATGTAAGTTTTCCACAATGTAAAAGTCTATGCAATAAAGTAATTAAAAATTCTCCAACATTCTGAAAATTGATAACATAACTAAAAATGAATTTTAGTACACAAATCACAACACGACTTTAGATTGTTGCATGATAAGTGATTTATCTAAAACATGAAACTACACTCTCATTTATAGTAGAAAATTCAACCCCTACTTTAATGAAAATTTATATCATTCAAATTGGTTTTAATAATGAAATTAAAGAGTTTTGAATTTGTTTAAAAACTGAAAATTAAATCAAATTAATTTGAATGTTTAAATTTTTATTTTAGATTACAACAATTACTACACACATAACCTACATACACTAACTGCTACAATCTCGAATAATTACAGCCTTCTTCCTACTGAAATCTGCACTAATAATCACTTTGCCATCTTAGTTTTTAGTGATGGGCAGCAAAGATAATTGTGAAAAAAGAAAAAAGAAAAACGGAACTAACGTACAGATCCTATGTTAATGGGTGTGATTGGGGAGGGGTTGAAGAAAATCGTTCTTTTTACTTTTTTTGTTCTTTTGTTCTTTTTATTTATTTTTTAAAATTAACAAATGTGTCCCTACTACTAAAGAGAGTGTAAATTACGCATAAATTAAAGGACATTTTGTCCCAAAAAAAAACTATTTACGCATTTAAAAGCATATGATTGGACCTCTCTATAAACAATGAAAAATGAGAGATAAAAAATCAGTGTTTTAAAAAATTTGTCTAAGTTTGAAATGTTCGAAGCTCGACATTCACACTTAATAACATTTTATATTTTTTAAAATATTGTAAAAAGACGCACGATAAACATACGTTAGAAATCATTTTTATCAATTTTCTCAAAATTTTAAATATCTAAAATATCTGAAGTACTTCAACTATTTTAAATATTCAATATTGATAGAAAGGTATACAGCATTAACAGCAATATTATTTGGAAGTTATCAATAAAAAAAAAAAAAAAAACTTCATTTTCATAGGTGCCATTTTGCAGCATTGAGCCAAAAGACATTCTGCAATAAATTCTGTCTTTCAATTGATTTGATCGAGGTGTTGTTTTGTAGCTATAATTCACAACATGGTAGGGTAACTCGTGAGTAAGGATGCGGACATAAACATCATTTTAAAATTTTTTAAAACGTGGTCACATTTACACTATATTTTATTATAATATTTGTCTTTAATTTTTTTTTATTAAATTTTTATATTTAATGTTCTATTAATTAACACATCTTATTCCTACACGTTTATTAGTGTGCTTTAAAATAAGATAAATATTTAATCAAAATTTTGTATTTATTTATTTTTTTGCTTATTTAAAAATACGAGTAGAAAATGAGTCTTTTTATTTCTTTTTAATAAATTTTTGGACAAGAACCGTTATCAAAGACAATATATGCTAATTAATAGAAGGTTGATTAGAGACATAAATATATATATACGTCTGCGTTTTATGTCTTTCACGTCTTGATCTCTCAAAAACAAAACTCTCTCAAACGATATTTTTTTTGCTCTACTCAGTATATCTCAATCCTAAAACCATAACCACTACAACTCAGATCGTCATCTTATCCTATCAAGACTGCATCAGAAACAAAGTGGTTCAAATCTCAGTGAACAATTCTCATAAATTCTATAGTCGAATCCCACCGCGAAAAAGCGGTATACTAGTTCTATTGATTCTAATTATTTTTTTAATTATCTATATTATTTTACGTTTTGTATTCATTCTTATCTATATTTTGCAGTAGCTACACTTTAAACAATTTAACTTCCTTTATTTTAAATACATCAATTCTAAAAACAGCTGCAGATTGACAAACCTTGAATTCATACTTTAAAAATCCTCTTAAAAATTACTGCAGATCATAATAAAACTTGTAGTCGAGTCCCAAATGCATTTGTGTGTAGCCTAATTTATCTTATACATCTCCAATTTATTTTATCAAAATGGTGCAACTTTCATACCATCTTATTAAAAAAAATCTCTTTCTTTTCTTAATTTTTTTAATTCTCTACCGTTAAATGTATTTTCAAAAATTTATTTAACTACATATTCTATTACTACTGAAATTACTAAACTAAAAATTACAATAAATTAACTATAATATTTCATTTATTAATAATTTTTTAAAAAGGAAATATACTTAATACCACAATTAAAAAAATAAGACATTTAACATCACAATAAAATAATAGTAATAAAATGATATAACATGAATTAAAAATTGTTGTAGTACAAAATGAAGGACAAAATGAGAAATATATATATTACACAAAAATTACATCAAATTGAATTAATAATCCATCAATGCATACATCAACAAATCGAAAACATCAACAAATCGAAAACAACTGATACAATATTAAAACTAAAGTTTTTTGTAATATTATACGACTGAATGTTGAAAAAAAAGCTTGCTCTGAATGTTGAAAAGCTTGCTCCCATTTCTCTCTAGGCTGCACTGTGTAGAAGAACGTTATAAAGAGTTTGAACAATTTCTTTCACTTCCAAACTGAATTCTTTTCCCTTCTGAAAGGAAAATAGGGAAAAAAAAACAAATCAAGTTTACTTCAACAATATCCAACTTTTAAAATGGAACCAAAAAGCTCAATAAATATATCAAGTTGAACCAGTACGTCTGAAATGGTAAATTGTTCGAAAAGATAACTTACATCTGCAATAATGGTAATATCCAGTAACAAACTTCCAAATGGCACCACATTTGTGTTAACAACATCCAAATTAAGCTTATCTATTTCGCCAAGAATTTTCACCAAAACCCCTTTACGTTTCTCACAGTACATTCTGAGAAGAACATGTTTGTCGCAAACTCGAGCCTCGATTGACGGGGTCGACTGCTGCTCACTCGATGAGGATCCGACGTCGTCCACCACCAGCTGTGATTTCTTGATATGTACCACAGGCTTTTTTGCTTGTTCCTCAAGTATCTCCACTCGTTTTGGAGGTATTTCATATACCTTATAACATTTTCCAGTACAGAAACTTCATCCATTTCTACATACACAGAAAATTAAGAATAAAATATTTTGATGGCATGTTCAGCTAGCATTATTAGGTAATAATCAATTTAAAAAGAAATCATTAAGAAATAATGGAGATAGAGCTACATTTACAGCATAGAATGTTAAGTGTATGTTATAGTGAAACTGAGATTTTGTTTGGTATTGTTTAAAAACATGTTAAATAATTGAATTTAAAGTTAATAATTAATTTTAATCATACATTTTACGAGATCTATAATTTTTCAACTCCACATTTTATCAAAATTTGTTAAAAATTTAATTTTTAATAAAACCAAACCAATACTAAATATAAAAGAGGAATTCAATCTCTTTAAAATTACCTTTCAATGAAATTCGTTTGATATCCAAAACCGGCTCCTTTACTTTGCGTGCCTACACACTCTGGCTACTTGGCTGTAAATAAAAGAGGAAATTATAGCAAATGTCGGTATGTCACTATTGTCACGTATTAGTATCTATTTCAAGATTGTGTAAAATGAGGTTGATTGTATTTTTGTGGCAAGTGGCACTGCAAGTTCAGTACTGAGTCACCAACACCAAGGCACAAACATGATGGTTTGTATTTACGTGAATAAACCATTATTGATCTTTCAAAATTTGAGCAGAGTCAATTAACTTTAATTTATTTTAATTAGATTTTTGAACTTTAATTCAATTATAATTAGTCATTAAAATTCAAATTTAATTTCAAAGTTTATCACTTTGTCACTTGCTATCTCCCAAATTAATGACAATTTCTTAATTCAATCATACTGTAATGGATTTTCAAGTAATTATTGTCGGCATATCAACTACTAGGCCACGTAAAATAAGTGTTTAAAAAACACGCCTTGTAATGTTATCATTTAATGATATTGTCATAATTTTCATTTTAATATTTTCATTACTAGATGAGGGTGAATTGGTTTTCTCAAACATTAGTTACGATATGGCCGTCAACTAAAAAATTTCTGCTAGTTTTTGTAACCATAGGTGATGGAATGTGACAAAATGGTGAGATTTAAAACTAAATTAAAGTTCAATGACCCAATTGAGATTTCATTCAAAGTTCTATGACCACATACGAGATTTACTCACGTATATTTAAAAGATTTTTTTTTTCTTGTAAATGTGATACACATTATTGTATTTTTGATAACTCAAATATGAAAAATTAGTGCAAATTTTCTTTATCTTATCCTTTTTTATCTCTATATTATAGATTTTCTTTGCAGTTAAGGATAAATTACAACAATGATCCCCAATTTTTGACCCTTATTGTAATCTTGTCCCCAGCCTTTATTTTGTAATATTTCTATCCTCAACTTTTGAGTAATGAGTGAAATATTTCCTAAAAAACATATTTACCCTCCTCATTAATTAACAAGCTAAAATGTGATTAAATATACAAAACAATAAATACAAGAATAAAAATAAAGAAAAATAAAACTCGTATTCCACTACACCCACCCCATCCCCAAACAATTGCTACAATTGCAGTGGAGGTGATGCTATTGTCGCCACCGTCAACTGACGGTCATTTTTCGATAGTAGAATCTTTTTGTAATTTACAGTATTAAAGTCTAATTAAAAAGATTCAGAGTTTTAATCAAGTTGTACAATCTTATGATAGTTTATGGCTACCTACTTTGAATCTTTTCAATTATGATTTAATACTGAAAATTGATGATTCTAATAGCTTCTACAAGTCATATAGACATGTATCAATAAAATATCGTTCATAAGAGGCGGTATATGGATGGAGAGACAAAAAGAAAAATCGATCGAACTTGGAATTATGAACAAAGATTTCTATGAAATATGCGAACATTCTGAGTTCATATTCATATTCTGCATGGAAAATCAAGCGGATTAAGCTTTTGAATTACTAAAAAATGTGGGGAAATGAGGGAGAACCATGATAATCAAGTTTTGATAGGAAAACTTGTGGTAAAAAATATTCTAGTCACTTCCTATTGTCAAATGCAAAAATAGATTGCATTATTTAATTCTCGTCAAATGAGTTCAACAAAGTATGATGTGAAGAACTTCTACCCTCGAAAAATGCCAATGCTTGACTGTGATGGCGACGCCACCTCTACTTCATTTGTAGCAATTGCTTGGAGTGGCATGGGGTGGGGTATGTAGGGTGGACTATGAATTTCAACTTTCTTTACTTTTTTCATTATTTTGGAAAATCAAGTGGATTAGACTTTTGAATCAATAAAAATGTGGAAAAATGAGGAAGAACCATGATAATTCAATTTTGATCGGAAAACTCGTCGTAAAAATATGATGGCCACGTCCTATTATCAAATGCAAAAATATATTGCATCATTTGGTTTGTCTTGTCAAATGAGTCCAACAAAGTATGATATGGAGAAATTCTACTGTCGAAAAATGACCCTTGGTTGACGGCGACACCAATTCTACTTCAATTGTAGCAATTGCTTGGGGTTGGGGTGGGATGTTGAGGGTGGAATATGAATTTCAAGTTTCTTTATTTTTTCATTCTTTTATATTATTTTTCAATTATTTAAAGACAATGGAGAATTGTCTTTTAACAATACTTTAGCTTGTTAATTAAAGAGATGTATGTAATTGGAATATGGGTTGTTGTGTTGGCGCTGAAAGTTCTGCACATAGCTAGCCTCCTGACTAGTCAAAAGAATTCTCAACTTGACATTCAATACATGGATGATTTACGCCACAATGTTCATGTGTATATGTCGAGGATTGGATCACATTAACAACTTAGGATGCCATCAGAGTGTCGAGCTTCTTTGTCAAAGTAGCCACTTGTACTGCCAATGACGTTGTCTCGCTAACCTTAGGCAATCTAGTTGTTTTCTTTGGTGTATCCATCTCTGTATGCCATCTACAACTTCTGATGCTAGATTTCTAACTCATAGTCCTTATCTGGTGTCTTCTGAATGAATGAGCCATTAGTTGCAGCATTCAATGTGATTACTATGATAGTGTGTAACCTATTGTAAAATGTATGATATTGAATTTACATAGGCGTCTGGTGAGTTGGGGATCTCTTCAACAAATCCTTATAGAACTCATATGCATCATAGAGAGACTCATTATGCTGTTGACTGATGGCTATTTCATTCCTCAATTTCAGAGCTTGAGCAGGAGGGAAATACTTTGACAAATAAATTGTTAAGTCATCCCAAGTAGTTATCGAGTTGGGAGAATTATGAATGCAACCACGCTTTTACCTTATATCTTAGTGAAAATGAGAAGAGTCTAAGGCAAATGGTATCAATTGATGCTCCATTGATCTTGAAAGTGTTGCAGATCTCTAGAAATTTAGCCAAGTTCTCATGTGGATCTTCGTGAGGAAGACAGGAGAATTACAGTATGTTTTGAAGTGACGAACCCTGCTAATTATTCAAAGATTGAGGATAGAAATTGTTGAATAATCCAGTTTTTGTTGGCATACTTAATTATATTTTATTTATTGATGTGAGCCAATTAAGAATCAATCATTATCTAGTAGTTGTATGGAAACCATTATACAATAGGTTAAAGTTGTCAGCAATGTGCTACCATTGTCGAGTTCTTCGACAATGGATACCGAGGTACACGACAATGGTCTACCATTGTCAAGAAACTCGAAAAGGGCTACCATTGTCGTGTTCCTCGACAGGAAACCATTGTCCATGTCCTCGTTCCTGTTGTGCTTGTACATTTTTTAGTAACTTTCAACTTTTATGGTTGATTTTAAAATATAGCATGTCATCTCTGGGTGACTATTTTTACCATTTCATTCATTGCGGAAACTTTGGGCTTATGAGACGAACATTGCCTCTGTTGGAAAGAACCTTTTGAATAGAAATGACTAGATGATATTGTTTAATTAAATGTCTATCGGTAAAAGTATTTTTATGTATTTCAACAATATACTAAACATATATTGTATACTGAAAATAAAATACATCTTGTCAAACAAATGAATAGAAACATGATAAAATGTACAATGATATTAGCACATACTACATGTATTTAACTTTGTTCATTTGGGAAGAAGAAAAATTCATTATGAAGAAAATCTAGAACCAATTTCCGCATGTACACTTTTATTCTATCCTCTATAACAACGTCTAAAGGTATTCCAGCTAGAAAGTACTCCACATATTTAATCAAAAATATTCTGCTGTTACTGCAACAATCATTACAAACAAAATTGTCAAACAATTTGTAAGTTAATTATACTAGAATTAGAATACATTACAGTTAATTATACTTGAATTAGAATACATTACCTATGACGTCGAAGTTGCGGTATTTCAATAGATGATTTTTCCCAGTACTGTAATGGCTCATTTTTGACAATATTTGGCTGATCGAAGATACTTCAAACTTCCTAATCATATCTAGAATGAGCTTAATGCATGGAACAACATGGGAATACATGACCGCAACATTATAGCACCCCTGGTTATTGTCGATTACTGTCAACTTACAAGCTTTTAAATCAACATGGAAAAGGACCTAGAATTTATCTTCTATCAAAAGTGGCCACAATAGGTGATCACAATTTTTCTATTTTTATGCACATTTTTTTGGAGTAGCACCAAATGCATATCCTTGCATTATTGGACCACACTCAGCCCCATGTTGCAGTTGTCCTTTAGAATACAACAGTTTAGCCCAAATAAACCCAAGGAGTGCTCTAAAACACGAGTCAAAAACTGCATAACATTGTGAAAATATGTCCGAAAATTGAAGAACTCTTGCTCTTATCAAGAACATAGCATTGTCTAGATCCTGTTATACATACAAGAATGTAAGAATATAAACAGAATTCATTACCATAAATTTATAGTACATTTTGAATCAAACAATATAAAAATTCTTACCCCGGGTTCCAATGAAATATCAAGTCTGTTGATATTTTGTAACCGTTGTTTTGTCAACAGCTAACTAGGCAATTCTACAAGATCTCTATGACATTAAAAGACAATTATATATTAGCTAAATAGAGTAGATATGATTATTAATCATATCAAGCAAATGTTTTAATCGTACCCGTGCTTTGCACGATGCTTCCAACTAACAAAAATTCTTTTCTTCCATCTATCAATATCACATAATATAGGCATGTGAGTAGAGCTAGACGATGAAGCTCCAATTTGCTTCCTACCCTGACGATCATGCATAGAATTAACATCTACATGTGCCGCTTTATATTGATAGCCCAAGAATAATTAAACAAGATGGGGGTGAATTGATTTTCTCAAATTTTTTCGTAGAATAATCTCAAAATAAGAAATATAAGAGATATAAATTAAGCAACTAAAAATACGAGCACAATGTAAGTAAATAAAATGGTAGAGAGAGTGAATGATATTTTTATGGAGGTTCGATCTAACCAATGATCTACGTCTCCTGTTACCAAGCTCTCCAACACGAACATGGCCTTTCCACTATCTTGATTAACTTATGGTGTAATCGAAACCCTTACAATGTATCCGGTGACTTACAAACAAGGAGCACTAATCTTTATACAGTATTGAGCTTTCAAGAGACCTTAATATGACCCAAAAGATATAAAGAAATAGATTTGAGAATGTATTATTTTTTTGATGAATGATAGATACAAGTTTGGTACTAAAAGAGACTAACACTTTAATGAATAGCAATAGATGAAAAAGCTCAAGTGTTAGAAATAAACTTTGTTGATAATGATAAATCAAAAGTTTGATTTGATCAAACAAAGTTTTTCAATGAATGATTTTGAAGATATAAATGCAACGAAGCTTGAATGAATTTTTTCAATGTGATTCTCTCTATTAATGCTCTTGTATGTGTTAAGGAATGATAATAAATGAAGAGGTATTTATAGAGATGAATTTTCCCAATTTTCTGTTGAAACAAATGACCAAACTGATGACCAGATGGTCGACCTATTGGTCAGACGGTCAGAATTAGCCGTTGGAACAGTAAAAATAAGAACGGACACTTTTTAGAAAATGACAGCCAGACGGACGACTTGTTCACCCAAACGGTCGACTGTATCATCTAAACGGATGATCATTTCCACAGTTTGAAAAATTGATTTGTGACTTTGATAAAAGTATTTTATACAAGTGATATCAATATAGGTTTTGTGCATAAAAATGTTTTTGAGCTTTCATTCATTTAATTGCTAAAAATCAAAGAGTTAATACCTTTACAATTTTATCTAGAAATCTATTCTTCGATCTTGATATTCGAATCTTGAATTTCGGATCTTGAGATGCTTGAACTCTTGTGTTGATTTGACTTTGATCTTGACATGCTTGCGAGTTCGATTTGTAGCACTTTGAATATTACTTGAAAATAGATCGTTAGTAAACAATATTAATTTGTTTGTTATAATCAAAATATTAAGGTTTAAAGTTAACCATATGTCAACAATTTCTCCGTTTTTGATTATGACAAACAATGGGATATGTAATTGAGAATAGAATGAATAATAAGATAAAATAAAGCAAATGTATTCCTCATTTCTTTTTCAAGTAAGCATGGTTTGATAAGTTTGTAACATTTGATTATATTTCATTTAATTGATCCCATCACATATCAAGATATCAATTTCACATGTCAAATTTTTATCAAATTTATCACATCACATATATTAAGTTTTCATCACATTTATCACATCACATACACATATATTAAATTTTGATCACATTTATCACATCACATATATTTTCCCCCTTTTGGCATAAACAAAAAGGTAAAATCAAAACATTAAGGTAAACATATTCTCCCTAAATAAAACAAAATATGACATTTATTGATAAACTCGAAAGTTAAAGGCAATCATAGTTCAAAAAGTACATAAACAAAAACTAGAACATAATATTGTTTTCAAAAGCATATAAAATGGACGTGAAGTAGCTTTTGTTTTAAAAACATATAAACTAGAGAAAAGATAACTAGGTCTCCGGTGGAGGAGGCGGAGGAATTACGGCGTCAAGATGGTAATGGAGTGCTTGAAGTAATGATGTCATGCCGTCTATCGATTGCGTTGTAGATTTTCCACTGAGTTTTGTAACCCTCCAACTGTATTTTGTAGGCTAGCTGCCGTGTTGTGTAAGTCATTTACGGTATTTTGTAGGCCATCTGAGGTGGTAGTAAGCAAGTCAATCTGGCCATTGAGAAGATTGTAATGGTCCTCGTTGAAGCCGGAGGTGGAGGACGACGACCTATGTGATCTTGGTCTTGGCGGAGGAACATCTTCATCTTTATCCATTTCTTCACCACCCTCAAATGGCAAAGTAGAGGGTCCTGACTCATCATCAAATCCTTTAGATTTCGTCACCCATTGCCCATCCTCTTTAAATATTTTCATGCGTTTAAGAGTAAGAGTATTGATGGGGTCGGTGGTTTTAGGAAGGAGGGCGATCACGGAAAGAGACTTCGAAATGTTGAAGGATTTTGGTAACAATAATTCTATATGGTAAGGCCTTAGGCCTATTACCGCGAAGAACCGAGTCCATATGATTGAGCATGATGTAAGGAAAATCTAGTTTTTGCCCAACTAATATGGAATCGAGAAGGAAGACATCATAATGATTGACTTCGTCGAGGTGACCTTTTCTAGGAATGATGATATGGGAGATGATATTGTGCAAGATACAACAAGTGAGTGTTAGTTGATTTGTACTTAGTCGTGTGGGAGCTTCGAAGTGTTTTCTGGTGACAGGACGACATGCTTCAACGGGATTGTACTCCTCAAGATGAGGAATCGTTTTTGTGGTATAAAAACGAATACCACCATCCTCAAGGTGAAGAATAGAACGAATAAGTTCTTGAGTAATTTTGATTCGTTTATTTCTAATTAAGCAAGAGATACCCATCCCCGGAGAGAAAACTATTTTCTTATAGAACTCTTTGATGATGGAGGGATAAACTTTGTCATTTAGTGTGAGAATGGAAACCCAACCCATTCCAACAAAAAGATCTTCTATGTGAAATGAGGGGGCATCAAAAGTGAAGGAGGCAAGATCAACATTCTTACCAATGAGGACGGGACAACGATCGATCCGATTTGGTTGAGGTGCCTCTTCTTCGAAGGATGAAGAAGGTGGCATGTCCCTCATTGAGCGCTTAGCAGCCATTTTTACCTGCGGCATGTTGATTGAGGCAGATGATGAAACCTAGGGTTTCGAAAGACCTGTTTGAGGATGATTTTTGATAAGTTGATAGATAAAAATTGGGGATTTTTCGGATTTGAGTATGGAAATGATATGGGTTTTTTATTTTGAGCGTAAAATAGAAAGATTTGAGAAAGATTTGATGAATGGAAATGGATTTGGGAGAGAAAATCGTAGGTCGCACGAAGAAGGAATGAAGAATTTGATAAATGTTGAGATTAAAAACATGATTTCCTCTGATATGGTGGACCGGTTAACTCAGACGGTTGACCGTTTGAAATTTCAAAATTAAGTCTATGTTCAAACGGATGCAGAGGCGGATGAGGAAGAGGTCATCCGTTTGAGCAGAAACGGACGACCGTTTCATGACGAGGTCGATCGGATCAACTTTTCAATTTTTACATTACTCTCTATTCAACTGGATGATGATCTGGACGCACAATGGGTCATCCGTTTATCTTCAAACGGATGTCCATTTGAAGGAACGGTCTTTTAGTTGGAAAATTTTGCAAAATTTTTACCGAAATCATTGATTTGGTCCTTTGTCAAATAATTTTAAAACATGTTTGTCATATAAAATTCAATCAAATATATCATTCACAAAAAGTTAGCCACATATTTCACATTCATCAATTATGCTAAGATTTCGTAGTGCTAACGGTTTTGTGAGAATATCGGCTAATTGCTTTTTGGTGTTTACAAACCCTAAGGTTATATCTCCTTTTTGTGTATGGTCTCGTAGGAAATGATGTCTAATCTCGATGTTTTTGGCACGAGAATGCAAAATGAGATTTTTAGACAAATTGATGGCACTAGTGTTATCACACATAATATGAACATTTTCAAACGATAGATGATAATCACGAAGAGTTTGCTTTATCCATAGGATTTGAGCATAACAACTAGTGGCCGATATATATTCGACTTCAGTAGTTGATAAAGCAACGGAATTTTGTTTCTTACTAAACTACGAAACTAAGGCAAAGTCTAGAAAGTGGTAAGTTCTGCTAATGTTCTTAAGGTCAATTGTGCAACCGGCCCAATTGGCATCCGAATAACTTAGTAAATCAAAATGAGTCTCTTTAGGATACCAAATACCTAAGGATCTAGTTCCGCTAAGGTAACGAAAAATACGTTTTACGGCACTAAGATGAGAATTTTTAGGATTAGATTGATATCTAGCACATAAACATACACTAAACATAATATCGGGCCTACTAGCAGTTAAATAAAGAAGGGATCCGATCATACCTCGATATTTGGTTATATCAACGAGAGTACCTTGATCGTTTTTGTCCAATTTGATCGATGAGCTCATTGGAGTATTCATTGGTTTCAAGTCTTCAATTTCAAATCTTTTGAGCATATCCAAGATATATTTAGTTTGACTTATGAATATTCCATCATTAGTTTGTTTGATTTGAAGTTCAGGAAAGAACTTGAGTTCACCCATCATATTTATCTCAAATTCTTCACTCATACACTTAGAAAATTCTTCACATAGAGAAATGTTAGTAGCACAAAAATAATATCATCAACATAAATTTGAATAATAATCATATCATTCTTTTTTATTTTTATAAATAGTGTAGTATCTGCCTTACCCATTAAAAGCCATTTGATAAAAGAAATTTACTTTATCTTTCATACCATGCTATAAGAGCTTGCTTTAATTCGGAAAGGATTTTCTAACTTTAAAAACTTTGTCTGGGTATATATGATTTTTAAAACTGGGCGGTTGCTTAACAAATACTTCTTCTTGAATGACTCCATTCAAGAATACACTTTTGACATCTATTTGAAAGAGAGTGAAATTCTTATGACAAGCAAAAGTAAGAAGCATGCGAATTGACTCTAATCTAGCAACAAGTGCAAATGTTTCTTCGAAATCAACACTTTCTTCTTGATTGTAACCTTGAGCTACTAATCTAGCTTTGTTACGCACAATTATACCATTTTCATCTCGTTTGTTTCAAAAAACCCATTTTGTACCAACTGCGATTTGTGAACATGGTCTAGCAACTAAATCCTAAACATGATTTCTTTCAAATTGATTTAGTTCATCTTGCATTGCTAGAATCTAAAATTCATCAAACTCGACTTCTTTAAAATTCTTTAGCTCAATTTGCAAAAGAAAAGCACAATTGTTAAGAAAATTTCTAGAAGAGTTTCTAGTACTTACTCATTTGAATGGATCACCGATGATGAGATCTTTTGGATGAGAAGGAAAAAACCTCTATTCTTTAGGTAAGGATGATGTGTTAGGTTCTTCATGAGATTCTTCTTCATTTTGTTGTATGATTGTTTCCTCCTCATGTTGATTTTCAACATTAATTGGATTCTCTTTGTCTTGATTTTGCACACTTAGTTATTCAAATAGAATTTCCAAATCTTCATCATCAATGTTTTTCTTATTTTCAATAGCGTTAGTTTCATAAAAAATAACATACATGAATTCTTCAATTACTAAATTCTTTTATTAAAAACTTTATAAGCTTTGCTAGTAGATGAATATCCAAAAAAAATTCCAATATCGAATTTTGGATCAAATTTTCTTTTGTGTTTGATATAAAACATTTACAACCAAAACTTTAAAATATCCGATATTGGAAATTCTATTTTTCTAAAGCTCATATGGAGTTTTGGTTTTCTTTCGACTAACCAAAACCTATTCAAAATATCGCATGAAGTATTAACGGCTTCAGCTCAAAAATATTTTGATAAATTATTTTCATTCAACATGGTCCGAGTCATCTCTTGCAATGTTCGATTCTTCCTTTCTACTACACCATTTTGTTGAGGAGTTTTAGGAGCCGAAAAATTATATTCATACCCATTTGATTTACATAACTCATCAAAAGTAATATTTTCAAATTCTCCACCATGATCACTCCTAATTGTGGTCATAGTATATCCCTTTTCATTTTGAACTCTTTTGCAAAAATGTTTAAATACATTTAAAGCTTCATCTTTTAAATTCAAGAAAATGACCCAAGTAAATCTTGAAAAATCATCAACAATAACAAATGCATAATGTTTTCTACTTAAACAAGCGGTTCTAGAGGGTCCAAATAAATCCACGTGGAGAAGTTGTAAAAGTCTTGTAGTAGAAGAGTATTGTTTAAGTTTAAAATAACTCTTTACTTGTTTTATAAATTGACAAGCACCACAAATTTTATCTTTGGCAAACTTTTTACAAAGCTATTTTTGGAGATTTTAGAAAGTAAGTTCATGCTAACATGACCTAGTCTTTTATGCCATAACCAACAATCATCTTTTATACTTGATAGGCATTTTATTTATCTTTCAAGTTCAAATTCAATATTTATGATGTAAATATCCTTACTTCGGCTCCCTATGAACAATACCTCTTTAGATATAGCATCCTCAATGAGGCATTTGGAAGAATCAAATTTAATGAGATAACCTTTATCACATAATTGACTTATACTAAGCAAGTTATGTTTAAAATTATCAACTAATAAAATATTTTCAATGGAAGGAGAAGAATGATAACCAATATTTCCAATGCCTATGATTTTTCCTTTAGTATTGTTTCCATAAGTTACATGACCTCCATCCTTTCTTTTGAGGCTAGATAGCAATGATCGATAACCGGTCATGTGTTTTGAGCAACCACTATCCAAGAACTAATTGTTCTTCACTTTTCGTGGTATCTACAAAATTATTTTAATTTTTGATTTTTGGTACTCACATAAGTTTGGGTCCTTGATAGTTAGTGTTTGTGGATTCCTTTATCCACTTATGTTTCCTTTCAAAGTATAGTCTCTTTTTAGTTGTACAATTAAAAGCAACATGACCAACTTTCTTGTAAAAACCAAATGTTATGTTTTGTTGAGTAAAATTGGATGATTTGACAAATATAGTTTCAAGAGATTTTTGTTTCAAGAAGGGTTTGTATCTAATTCATCCTTTATTGAACACACATTTTTGCTCACCAAGCATTAATTCAAAATTTTTCTTTCCTTGGATAAAATTGTAAATAATGCTTGTTAAATCAACCACATTTTTTTTTCAAGGAAAGATTTTCTTTAATCAAAGATTTATGATCATCCTTTTCTTTTTCAAAATCTTTTTGTGCTATAAAAAGTTTCTTGACAATAAGAAATGTTTATTGTTAAGGATATAGTATTTTGAAACAAGTTCTCAAATTCCTCAAGAATTTCATCATAAGAAGTAGATAAATCATTGTATGAGTCATTGTTGTTTGTATTTACCTCATCTTCAATAGCCATAAAGCACATGTTGGCGATTTCTTCTTGAACTTTATCTTCTTCAAGATCATCTTCATGACTATCATCCCATATAGCTTGAAATGCTTTCTTTTTGGTGAACTTCTTCTTGTTTGGACACTCGGTCCTTTTGTGACCGAGTTTTTACAATCATAGCAAATGATCTTTTTATTTTTCTCTTCACCTTTGTCTTCTTTCTTTTGAAATCGCCGATTGTTTCGAAACTCTCTCCATTTCTTGACAAGAAGAACTAGATCATCAAGTTCTTCATAACTCATGTTCATGTTTGAGGATCCTTCATCGTTTGTCGATTTTAAGGTAATTTGCCGCTTCGAAGGCTCCTTCATCTCTTTCTTGTTTTTTCTTGTTTTCTCTTTTGTTTCGGTATTGTTGAGCTCATAAGTTATCAACGTTCCATATAGCTCGTCCAATGGATAAGTGTTAACATCTTTTGTATTCTCTATCAACATCCTCAAAGAGTTTCAATCTTTCGAAAGAGACCTAAGCATTTGATAAGTGCGTTTTATGCACTTATTTTGGCCTTTTAATTAATCATTTATGTCGTCATATAGTTGCTTTTCTATTTAATCTAGTTTATTATTGTTTTATTTCAGTTTTGGACTTTTTGGTGAACAATTGGAGAAGTTTGGGTGAAAAGAGCAATGACTTAGAAGATGTCTCATAAGTTCGAGGACTCAATTGCACTCAACCCAAAGTTGAGGGACCGAGCGGAGATGATGCAAAGTTGAGGGACTAAAGCGGAGATGATGTAAAGTTGAAGGACCAAATTTGATGTTATGAAAAGATAGAGGTGAAATTACCAAAACCTAAACTTGAAGGACCAAGCTGCAATAACTTGAAGGACCAAGTGGCGATCGCCGGAAAGCTGAGTGGCTTGGCAAACTTGAAATAAAAAAAGAGACCACATAGCCGCGCTGGGCGATCGCCGGGAAAGCAATCGGGCGATCGCCCAGTGCAATTTTTGTCTGCGTTTTTTTATTTTTATTTTCTTTCCTTTTTAGCCCTAATTTCGATAGGTAATGTTTGACCCCGAATTTTGTATTCTTTGGAGATATTTTGGGGCACAATTAGGGTATATATATATGAGATATATTCTCATAACAATGAGGGATTTTTGGGAGCCGAATCGAGGGAAGGCGGAAGAAAACAAGAGAAGACAACTGACTGACAATCAAGAGTTTTTGAAGTTTTTTTTTTCCTTCAATCCATGCCGGATTCTATCAATTCTTGTATTGTTAATTTAATTATGTTCTTCTAGTTTTCTGTAGCCAAGGTAGACGATGAAACCTTGTTTTAATTAAGTAATTATTTCATTATTCGTTTAATTCCTTTTTAGGGCTTTAACGTTCATGGTTCGTTCTTAACTAGATTAATTAAACATAATTTCTTTCATCTTAAATATCATGTATTTTTATAGTTAGATATTGGTTTAATTAATCCATGCTTGATGCTTAAATAAGTTTTATTAATTGCTTTTGATTTTTCATCTTCTTTTATTCTTATTGGGATACATAGAATGCTTAGGTAATCTTTGATTCTTTGTCTTCTTTTAATGGAATGTGATATGAAAAATGCTTAGGTAATTTATGTTTGAAACATAAGGGGAGCCTATATTTGATTCTCTTCTTTTGGACTTAATTGATAAATCTTTAGGGACGACAATAGATTGATTTCGTGTTGTCGTATGTTTTCTTTGGGAATTAATGAATGATTAGATGATTGCTAAGTTAGACAATGGTGGATTCCGAAACCTTGGTGTTTTACACTTCTTGATTATTCAATCTCATTATTTTCGCATAATTAGTTATTCTTTAAATTAAATAATTTCAACAAAACTCTTTTCGACTCAACTAGCATAGAATAACAGTTAATTGGGATTAAATTACACCTTCCTCATAGCAGTCTCTGTGGGATCGACCTCGTTTTTACTTATCTATATTCCAATAGATTCGTACACTTGCGAGTTAATTAAAATTTGACATCAAGTTTTTGGCGCCGTTGCCGGGGACTGCGTCTGAAGGTTAATCTAATCTTAGTTAATTTTATTCTCGACTAGTTATAATTTAGGATTTTATTTAATTTATTTAATTTTCGTTTTTATTTTTTAATTTAAAAAAAAAAAAAAAAATTCAAAAATCAAAAATCTTCATTGTGCATGCTTGGTCGTAGATCTCTAGAACTTAAGCTAGAACATCTAGATAGTGAAATTGAAAGGACTTTTCACCAACAAAAACGAGCCACTAATCTAGATAAAATTGAAGAAACCAAGCAATAGTAGCTATGGGGATGAAATTGAGGAGAGACCTTCGGAGACTATTTTAGTCCATTAGCTAATTTGAGCACCTCATGCATACAATACCCTCGGTCAAATTTAGGAATTTTGAGCTTAAACCGAGGTGTGCTTAAGCTGTCTCCCATCTTTCTATGGTTTAGATAGTGAAGAACCTTATAATCATTTGATTGATTTCTATCTTTGTATGTGTGAGAATGTGTCTCCGATAATGTTAAACTTCGTCTATTTCCTTTTCTCCGAAAGATAGATCTAGATCTTGGTTTAATACATTGCACCGCAAATAGTATTACTTCTTGGGAACAAATGGTTGCTAAATTTTTGAACAAATACTTTCCTGCTCACAAAACTAATCTTTGTTCGTAGGGAAATTTGAGAGTTTGTGCAAAGAGGCGATGAGCCATTCTATGAAACTTGGGAGAGATTCAACGGGCTTCTCATGAAATGTCCACACCACGGCTATGAAAAATGGCATTTATGCCAATACTTTTTGGAGGGATTGCTACCACATATTCAAGAGTGGTTGATGGCCACAAGTGGTGGAGAGGCGATGTCTAAAAATGCTGAGAGATTTGGAGCTTCTTTCGGAAACAGGCTGACAATTCACAACAGCGGAGCCGATCCTCTAGAACTGAACCTAAGAAAAGGAGTATCTATGAAATTCGCAGCAGTGAACCTAGCTCAGAAATCAAAGAAGTCAAATGCATGATAGAGGACATCTCTCGCAAATTGACCTCATTGACAGCCAATAGTCCTACAGAACCAGAAGCAGGTGCTGAGCAAGCTAATGCCCTCAACATGATGAGGAAACCTCCTTACAATCCTTACTCCAACACGTATAACCTGGGTTGGAGGGACCACCCAATTTCTCTTGGTCGCGGGGTTTCAACAGGATGATCTGAAGTCAAGCCCCCCGGGCTACTCAACAATTCAATCACAATTTTTCACAGCCAAAACCATGGGAGGAAGCAATTCATAACTTGACAAAAGCTACACAAGCTGCATTAGAGCATCGAATCACACACCATCGAGTTTAAGAATGAAATGCAGCGCGCCCGGCCGAGAACTCTCGTGCACAATCCATCTCCAATCTTGAAAACATGATGGGACAACTTGCTTCATCATCCAACGGTTGGCAACAACCATTGAAAAGAAAGTTTCCTAGTCGGACCATTTCCTAATCCTAAAGGAGTGCAACATGAAGAGGCTAAATCAATTATGACTTTGCGATGTGGAAAAGCGATTGACAACAAAGTGGACATCTCAAAGCAAACCACTTCTCAACCACTTTCTCCGGTCTTGTTCCAAGCGATATTCAATCCAAGAAGCCCCCAAAGAGGACAATGAGCCATCTTACATTCCAAAAGCCCCATATCCTCAGAGGCTCACAAAGGTAAAACAAGGTAATTCCATCAATGACATGATGGACATCTTCAAGCAGGTAAGCATAAATATCCCTTTACTTGATGCTATTAAGCAAGTTCCTGCCTATGCTAAATTTTTGAAAGATCTATGTACAACAAAGAGACAACTACATATGCGCAAGAAGGCATTTTTAACTGAACAAGTTAGCTCTATAATTCAAAGCAACACTCCTCCGAAATTTAAAGATCCAGGTTGTCCTACTATCTCATGCATCTTAGGAAACCATAAAATTGAGAAAGCTTTGCTAGATTTAGGAGCTAGTGTTAATCTTCTTCCTTATTCTGTGTATATGCAACTTGGACTAGGCGAGTTAAAACCAACATCTATGATTTTACAACTTATCGATAGATCCGTGAAAGTACCCGAGGAATTGTAGAGGATGTTTTGATACAGTTGACAAGTTTTATTTTCTGTTGATGTTGTTGTACTTGATACTCAACCGAGACGAGACTCTACAAAATATATTCCGTAATTTTTTGGTCGTCCTTTTCTCGCAACATCTAATGTTATCATTAATTGCAGGAATGGAGTTATGCAACTATCCTTTGGCAACATGACAAGAGAACTGAATATTTTTAATGTCAATGTGCTACTACATGATAATGAGGATGTTTCTTGATGTGGACATGATAGAAGCATTAGATGATGATTGTCTTGCTTACACTAATTGTGATGATGCGTTAAACATGTGCTTAACTCATTTGGGTTCTTATTTTGATGTTGATAGTGGTGTAGAAGAGGTGAATATTTTGTTTGGATCCGCTTTTGTCATGGGTACAATCGAATGGAAAATGCACAATTGAGCCACTTCCAACGAGTGCCAAAGTCAATAGGTGCAAGCAAAGCAGGTCCTCCAAAGCATTATTCAGAGTGCCGTAAGGCAACCAGACAATAAGTCAAGCTAATGACTATAAATAAGCGCTTAATGGGAGGCAACCCATTTTCTAACCCTTTTATTTACTTGCTTTATATGTCGTAGTTTTAGATAGGTTTAATAATTCATTAGTTTCTATTTTTATTTTTTGTTTAATGCATTTTTAAGCCTCACCATGTCATGCGCATGATGTCCTACTTGTGCGAGCCGCTTGGACAATATCTAGGCAATCATCTTTTGACCAAGGGTCCCGACACTACTTCTGAGTCCACTACATACTAGGCAGATCCTTCTTCTCCACATCTCTCTCTGGAGAGTAACTGATCTTTTCCCTCCTTCTCTTTGCTTTATTTTATGCTTACATTGAGGACAATGTAAGGTTTTTGTTTGGGGGTGGGTTATCAAGTATCATGTTACTTTAGTACTTTTGAATTTGCTTATCACTCTTGTCTCCATAAGCTGAAATACTTTTAAAAAACAAAAAACAAAAAAACAAAAAACAAAAAAAAAAAAAATTCTAGTTACTGTTGAATATCTTGCCGCCAATGATGATATATGTTCAAAATTGAGCACATTTTTAGTCGACTATTAGACAACACTTGAACTCATTCTTTTATCAGATTACTTATCTATGTTAGACCTGATTAAGGAAGCACATAGCCACTATTGACTTATCGTTTATTGGAGACATGACTTGAGTGTTTGTATTGATATTATTGATCGAGTATCATGATTAAAAAAAAAAAAAAAAAAAAACATTCCGTTCCTACATTCTTAGAGTTAGTGACTAAACCTGTTTTGAGAACAGTTTGGGGGTGTTAAAGTTACTACTTTTGTTCTAGGACTTTTGATGGTTTGGGTTTTTACGGGTCTCATCTTTGGTTGAATGGGTTATAGTCAAGTAATCTAAACCGAGCACTACTCGCGGTGATAAATTTAAATGAAAGATCGACTCGAGCAATTAAGCTGTAAGGGTATCTTAAAACACAGTGCCCTATGGTCATCGACTTGGGAGTCATCGGCCCAAAGCTCGCTACATGAGTCTGTATCAAAAAAAAAAAAAAAAAAAAAAAAACAAAAAAAGAGAGAGCGACATTTATAAATTTACATCTTCACTCCTCTATTAGCTTTGTGGGACTCGAGCAATTAAGTCTGCTAGGGTATTTTCAAACACTGGTGCCCTATGGTCATCGACTTGGGAGTCATCGACCCAAAGCTCGCTTCTGAGGGTCACACAGAAAGCTAGTGAAAGAGAAGTATTGCACAGGATGTAAGACTGTTAACAGGAGTTGAATAAATAAAAGAGTAGAAGTGCTCAGGAAGGATTGCTAGATTAGAACCTTAGAGACTGAAGATGAGAATTTAGAAATCTCTAACCATCCTAATTCTCAGAATACAAGTGCTAAGTTTTACCACTTTTGTTGAAAAGAAAGAGCATTGTGATGATCAATAGAAACCAATTTCGCTAGAACACCTCGGGATTTGAGAGAAGAGCTTTAGAAGTGTGATAACTTACGAGAGGTGCAAGGAAATAAATGACTACAAAGGGTTGGGATTGTTGAAATATCAACCACACAATATTGGTCATGGTCTAATACATGTATAAGTTTAATGTCGGCTATTCACACACTCACACAAGGTCAAGCATCGGATAAGTGAATATTTTGTGTTGTTGTTTGATATCCTTCTCGAAAGTGTTGCTTTATTTTGAACTTGAGGCATATGGTAAGGATTTTAACATTGGTGATTTTCCATTGATTCTATTAGCGTAGTTTTAATTTATATTTTAGGTTTGTTTTGTTCGAGGACGAACAAATGTTTAGTTTGAGGTGTTTGATAAGTGCGTTTTATGCACTTATTTTGTGCCTTTTAATTAATCATTTATGTCGTCATATAGTTGCTTTTCTACTTAATCTAGTTTATTATTGTTTTATTTCAGTTTTGGACTTGTTGGTGAACAATTGGAGAAGTTTGGGTGAAAAGAGCAATGACTTAGAAGATGTCTCATAAGTTCGAGGACTCAATTGCACTCAACCCAAAGTTGAGGGACTGAACTGGAGATGATGCAAAGTTGAGGGACTAAACTGGAGATGATGTAAAGTTGAAGGACCAAATTTGATGTTATGAAAAGATAGAGGACTGAAATTACCAAAACCTAAACTTGAAGGACCAAGCTGCAATAACTTGAAGGACCAAGCTGGGCGATCGCCCGGATTAAAAAGTAGCGCCGCCAGACTGAAATAAAAATGAGACCACATAGCCACGCACGGGCGATCGCCCAAATGCAATTTTTTTGTCTGCGTTTTTTTATTTTTATTTTCTTTCCTTTTTTAGCCCTAATTTCGATAGGTAATGTTTGACCCACGAATTTTGTATTCTTTAGAGATATTTTGGGGCACAATTAGGGTAATATATATATGAGATATATTCTCATAACAATGAGAGGGATTTTGGGAGCCGAATCAAGGAAGAGGCGGAAGAAAACAAGAGAAGACAAGCGGCCCGACAATCAAGAGTTTTTGAAGATTTCTTCTCCTTCAATCCATGCTTAGGGTTCTATCAATTCTTGTATTTTTAATTTAATTATGTTCTTCTAGTTTTTCGTAGCCAAGGTGAGCGATGAAACCTTGTTTTAATTAAGTAATTATTTCATTATTCGTTTAATTCCTTTTTAGGGCTTTAACGTTCATGGTTCGTTCTTAACTAGATTAATTAAACATAATTTCTTTCATCTTAAATATCATGTATTTTTTATAGTTAGATATTGGTTTAATTAATCTATGCTTGATGCTTAAATAAGTTTTATTAATTGCTTTTGATTTTCATCTTCTTTTATTCTTATTGGGATACATAGAATGCTTAGGTAATCTTTGATTCTTTGTCTTCTTTCAATGGAATGTGATATGAAAAATGCTTAGGTAATTTATGTTTGAAGCATAAGGGGAGCCTATATTTGATTCTCTTCTTTTGGACTTAATTGATAAATCTTTAGGGACGACAATAGATTGATTTCATGTTGTCGTATGTTTTCTTTGGGAATTAATGAATGATTAGATGATTGCTAAGTTAGACAATGGTGGATTAGAAACCTTGGTGTTTTACACTTCTTGATTATTCAATCTCATTATTTTCGCATAATTAGTTATTCTTTAAATTAAATAATTTCAACAAAACTCTTTTCGACTCAACTAGCATAGAATAATGATTAATTGGGATTAAATTACACCTTCCTCATGCTTGATCTCTCGTGGGATCGACCTCGTTTTTACTTATCTATATTCCAAGAGATTCGTACACTTGCGAGTTAATTAAAATTTGACATCGACATTTTACTTACAAGTTCACCGTTAGTAAACTTTCAATTAAAGCCCTTAAGACCATTTATAATATCGGTAAAACGAGTAATCATATCTACTATAAGTTCATCTTGCTTTATAAAAAATTTTCAAAATCTTTTGTTAAGAGATTTATCTTAGTTTTTTTTAACTTTATTAGTATCTAAGTGAGTTATCTCTAATGCATGCCAAATATCATATGTGGAATCACATGTGCTAATTCAATTAAATTCATTTTTATCTAAAGCACAATAAAGTAGATTTTTGGCTCTGGCATTTAAATATAATTTTCTTTTATCTTCTTCATCATATTCTTCTCTAGGCTTAGGAATAGTTTGGTCCGGTTTATCATCAACCTTAATAATTTTTGTAGGTACATAAGGACTAAACTCAATGACTTCCCAAATGTTATAATCTATTGAATGTATATAAATCATCATTCTAGTTTTCCAATAGTTATAGTGGGGTGTCATTAAAAAATGGAGGACGATTTCTAGAGTCTCTCAAGACATTGAATATTTTGGTTAGCCATTATTCAAGATTGTATAATATTTAAAAAAAAATTAGCACCTTGCTCTGATACCAATTGATAGCCTAAGAATAACTAACCAAGAGGGGGATAAAATTGTTTTCTCAAACTTTTTCGTAGAATAATCTCAAAATAAGAAATTTAAGAAATATAAATTAAGCATCTAAAAATATGAGCACAATGTAAGTATATAAAAGGATAGAGAGAGTGCAAACGATATTTTTATGGAGGTTCAATCCAACCAATGATCTACTTCATCCGTTACCAAGCTCTCCAACACGAGCACCGCCTTTCCACTATCTTGATTGACTTATGGTGCAATCAAAACCCTTACAATGTATCTGGTGGCTTACAAACAAGGAGCACTGATCTTTATACAATATTGAGCTTTCAAGGGACCTCAATACGACCCAATGATATAAAGAAATAGATTTGAGAATGTATTTATCTCTTGATGAATGATAGATACAAGTTTGGTACTAAGAGAGACTAACACTTTATGAATAGCAATAGATGAAAAAGCTCAAGTGTTAGAAATAAACTTTGTTGATAATGATAAATCAAAAATTTGATTTGATCAAACAAAATTTTTCAATGAATGATTTTGAAGATATAAATGTAACGAAGCTTAAATGAATTTTTTCAATGTGATTCTCTCTATTAATGCTCTTGTATGTGTTGAGGATTGATAATAAATGAAGAGGTATTTATAGAGATGAATTTTTCTAATTTTCTGTTGAAACAAATGACCAAACTGATGACCAGATGGTCGACCTATTGGTCAGACGGTCAGAATTAGCCGTCGGAACAGTAAAAATAAGAACGGACACTTTTTAGAAAATGACAGCCAGACGGACGACTTGTTCACCCAAACGGTCGACTGTATCATCTAAACAGATGATCATTTCCACAGTTTGAAAAATTGATTTGTGACTTTGATAAAAGTATTTTATACAAGTGATTTCAATATAGGTTTTGTGCATAAAAATGTTTTTGAGCTTCCATTCATTTGATTGCTAAAAATCAAAGAGTTAATACCTTTACAATTTTATCTAGAAATCTATTCTTCGATCTTGATATTCGAATTTTGAATTTCGAATCTTGAGATGCTTGAACTCTTGTATTGATTTGACTTTGATCTTGACATGCTTGCGAGTTCGATTTGTAGTACTTTTAATATTACTTGAAAATAGATTGTTAGTAAACAATATTAATTTGTTTGTTATAATCAAAATATTAAGGTTTAAAGTTAACCATAGGTCAACATATATTCAATGTGATCGCCACCAGTAAAGTTGGTATTTTTATCCACTATCATCCCCTCAAATATTTTCTGAATTTGTACAAGAGAGTTCTGCATCTCTCTTTGCAAATCAGAACGATAGTCCTCACGTAGAGTACCAAAATGAGCACTTTGTTCGGACTTAAATAAATTTAATTTGTTATCAATATATTGATGCATCTCCTAATATTTATCACCAACATCTTTGCTACTACTCGATACCAACGATTCTACATGATCAAACCGCTGCAATAACTCATGTCTTGTACTAGCGAGTTGATGATCTAAGTAGGAATGTTGCTCAGCAAATAGCGAATTCAGATGCTTATTAGTAACATAATCACCGAAATGAGTATGCTCATGGCCTGAATATGAAGGTCCACATTTAGAGATCTTCTCTTCCATAGTACGTATATAATCTATATAGGGAACATTTGGCGCCCAATTCTGATAAGCACATCCTACAGGCCAGTTCTCTCTAGGTAGTCCATCAGATAAATATGGCGACCAACTAAGAAATTCACTAGCATGTCCATAGTCGTCCACTGGCAGTCCAACTGGTTTGCCCATTTCTAGGTCGCCCATTTGTTCTTGTATATCATTATTCGTATCCATTTCTTGTCCAGCTTGGTCAAATTCATGCCCATGCATGGATTGGTACACAATTGCATCAAAACGGGCATCTACTGTGTCTTCTAGTAGAGAAATTGTGTAAACATATGGTTGTTCTGCTTCTCCTTCACTTGGTTAAAGTGTTGGCAAAATCAGAATCTACAAAAAATAAGAAGTTGCATTACAACAAAATACAACAATTCTTGTATACAATAATTGAAAAATATATGAACAAAACCTTAGTAGACTGCAAAAAATCAGTAATAGCAATTGCCCGTTTGATGATGTGCATCCTAGTTCAAAATGCGCGAAAATGTATTTTGCAATTTTCTCGCAAACGTTTGACCTATTTGAGGACATGCCTCGTAGATCCAGAACTATAAATAGATACAACAAATGTTATAATATATTCAGTAAACCTACCACTATAATGTAATCTATAATAGATTAAAAATAGTTACATATTTTCACCTGAAATGCAATGGAAAAACCATATATGGTATACTTCAAGAGGTTAATAAAGAATGGAGCAATGTGAAGAAACAATGTCTTCCCCATGGATATTCATATCATACATCCAAATTTTCTACTAATGACATTATTTCTATGTTTATTCTCTTCCTATTCATAGGCCTTAGTACTCATTCTATAAGTAATGTCAATCCTAACTTATACTTATCTCCCTCGTGATCGCAATTAATGAAAGAAGTTTCCAATTCATTCAATGATATATGTGAGGAATTATTTAGCCACCTCCTACGAAGTCTGTGTTTCGACAACAATTTCAATGTACTCAAATTATTAGGATTGTCATGGAAAAGCAATCCCGTTATTAAACAATATTCATGCATCCCAAACCTAGCTAATTGTCCATTTACTCTAAACCATACCCCATGTGCATTATTGGAATGTACTATATTCAAAAGAAATTGGTGTACTAATTTTCTACTAAATTGCAATTGCCGATTTTGCAAATCTTCAAAATATGAAAAATAACTATTCCTAAATTTAGCAAGCTGGTGATTATTATAATTTTGCATATCACATCTATATATCTTGTGGTACTAATTTGTGTAATTTGTCCACCAAATATAAGATTTTCAGCTACAACATATTCAAGATCCATCTGCAAAAAATAAATTAATTCATCTAATTATTCATATACATTTATAAAAAAAATTATGTACACAATAGAGAATTAAACAAAACAATTGAAAATACATAAGCGAAATCATCATAATCGAGATAAACTAGATGTATTTTAAATTTAAATTTTCCAATTCCCATAATACATATTTTATATCGAAGAGAGAAATCACAAAATAAGATAGCTATTTAATTTTGTCCACTTCCCTTAGCTGATCGTGGAAGATATTGTTTTCCCTTATAAGCACTGATATAGCACTTATATAACTCATTCAAAAAGGCAATGAAAAAAATGGCACACTCAAACATACTTACATCATGGACATAAGATCCAAATTTTAAGTTAAATCAATTAATTTTGAAAACTGTTTACTATCAAAAAAGATATTAAAAAACGAAGTCTTCGTGGACACAATTCAAATTTCCTAACTCGTACACTATGTAAAAGTTGATTAATTTCTCAAGACCACATAATAATTCAGCTAATTAATGACGAGTATTTCCACATAAAAAAGATCTCAAATTTATAAAAGCATGATAACTTCTATTCAAACAGAAAACATATTGATTATATTATTGAAGAAAATAGGAAAAAGGTTAAACACTTACCGGGAAAAATATGAAAAAATATGGATAACTTAGCAACAACCAGGAACTATAGCAACTACCGATGACTAGGAAAAAAGTGCCGCGGAGTTGGATAACCGAGCAATAGAGACTTACACTTTTGGTTTGGAAAACTAGAAATATGATTTCAAAATGGAAAATATGGATTGGTTTGGGAACAATTTTGGAATGGGAAATGAGAAATATGGAATCTAACCGAGTGAATGAGTCAAATTAATAAGAATTATGTTCGTACAACTGATATAATTGAAGCCAACAATTATGTTGGTTTTAACGACATAAATACTGACATTTATAAAAATTTATGTCGGTTTGACTGACATAAATGCTGTCATTTAAATAAATATATAAATATAAAATTTTACTTCTGATTTGCAATCCATTAAAACAAATGGATTTTTTGACATTTTTACATTTACAACAAATGTTACTTAGATACACTACATAATTTAATGTAGGAAATTATTAGTCCAACAATTTCTATAATATTACTTGTGAATGCATACAAAATAATTAAAAAATTATATATATACACGGCTGTGCATACATTTGTATATTTTTGTAGTTTTTCTTACCAGTATGTGTTACCTTAAGTTTTTTTTTAAATGCCTACTATAAACCTGTTGTGTGTGTTTGTGTTAGTGTAGTTATTCTATGTACTTTTATTCTATGAAAGATGTTTCTTATATTCTTTTATTCGTTTTTTAAATAAGAAAATGGCAACAAAGTTTGAAGTTAATAATTGGGATGGAAAATGAGATTTTAATCTTTGGAGTTAAAAAATGAAGACAATTTTTTTACAACAAAGATGTGCTAAGGCCATAAATGAAACATGACATGTAGATCTAGATGAAACTAAGAAGAAGGAACAAGATGAACTAGCTTGGAGTTCACTTTTCCTTTATCTCTCTAATAATGTTATAAGAGAAGTTGGAGAGACTAAAACAACAACTCTTTTGTTAAAAAGACTCTCAGAATTATATAGACCAAAGAATGTACAAAATAAGTGTTATCTCTATAAGTAATTTTATGCCTTTAAATTTGATCCCTCTTTAGAGTTAGAAGTTAATATTGATAGGTTCAAGAAATTGACACAAGACCTAGCTGGTTCTGGGGAAGAAGTATCTTCAAAACAATTAATTTTGGCCTTGTTGAATTCCTTAGAGGAAAGATGTAAAGATCTAAGAAATACACTTGAATATAGTAGGGGTAACTTGATTTCAGATATTACCATTAGTTCCCTAAGAAATAAAGAGTTAGAACTAAAAAATGAAAGAAAATATAATATTCATGGTGAAAGTCTAATGGTTAAAAGTAGTTTTTCTTATAAAACAAACAATAACCAAAGAAAAGAGAACTATAACAATAAAAGAAAGAGTTCAGATGAAAAAGGTAAAGGAAAGGGTAAATCAAAATCCAAAAACTAGTGCTAAAGGCAAGAAATGTTACTCTAGTGATAAAAGTGGACATTTCATAAAAGATTGTTTCAAAAGAATTAATGAATTAAAAGAAAAATAATCTAAAGATGGGAGAGATGCCGTAACTTATAAAGAAGCTGCATAAAATGGTGAAATCTATGTGGTTTCATCTAAGTATAACAATCAAGAGTGAATTCTTGATTCTGGCTGTACTTTTCATATGTGCTTCATAAAAGAATAGTTTACTAATTTGTTTGAGACAAATGGTGGCCAAATTGTTATGGAAAATAGAAATTGTTGTCAAATAAAAGGAATTGAAAAAATCAGTCTTAAACTTGAAAATAGAAAATTCTTAATTTTGAATAAAACAAGATATGTACCTGATTTACAAAGAAACTTAATTTCTTTAGGAGTTCTTGATGTTTAAAATTTTTTTGTAAGAATTAAAAATGGTTTTACCAGAATTTTTTATAATAATGCTATAGAAATCATTGATGTCCCTAAGAAAAATCAGATTTATACTATAAATGCTCTTCCTATAATCCATAAAAGTCTTGCTGCTTATATTTCCCAATCTAATATGTCTCAAAAGGTTTGGTCATATTAATGATAAGGGCTTACAGGCATCTAAAAATACTACGTGTCTTAGATAAAATTGAAAAATTGCCCTTTTGTGAACAATTTGTTTTGAGAAAACAAATTAAACTTCCTTTTTTCTGCTCTGGTTCATAAATCAACTTCAATCTTGGATTATTTGCATGTTGACTTGTGGGGTCTTGCCTTTGTTAATAATGTGACTGGCTTTAGATTGTTCTTCTTAATAATTGATTATTTTTTTTAAAAAAAGGATTTATTTTTTGAAAAACAAATCTGATAGCTATATGACCTTTAAACAATAGAAGATGTTAATTGAAAATCAAAATGGAAGA
Source organism: Forsythia suspensa (assembly GCA_023638005.1). Classification (NCBI taxonomy): domain Eukaryota; kingdom Viridiplantae; phylum Streptophyta; class Magnoliopsida; order Lamiales; family Oleaceae; genus Forsythia; species Forsythia suspensa. The sequence goes on from CM042673.1 coordinate 50,626,831, forward strand.
AAAATAAAAACTCTAAGAACTGACAATGGTCTTGAATTCTGCAATTTATAATTTGATTATTTGTGTAAGGAACATGACATCTTTGACCACAACAAAATGGTGTTCTTGAAAGAATGAATAGAACAATTTTAGATAATATGAGATGTATGTTAATTAGTTCTGGTCTTCCTAAAGTGTTTTAGGAGGAGGCTGTTAAAACTGCTACCTATCTCATAAACAATTGTCCTTCCAGTTCCATTTGCTTTTAAAATTCTAGAACAAGTCTGGTCTAGTAATCCTATAAGCTATTCCTATCTAAAAATGTTTTGGGTGTGCTGCTTATGCACACCGAAATGAAGTTAAACTCGAACCTAAATCTATAAAATGTGTTTTTGTAGGATATGAGAAGGGATTGAAGGGATATAGGCTTTGGGTGATAGATGAAACAGACTTTAAGGCAATAGATGACTTTAAATGTCATCTTCAAAGAAGATCATTTGCCTTGCCTAGATTCTAAAATCAGTCATATTGATCATTCTGTAGATTTTGACCTTCAAGGGCCATCTAAAAAAGATGCCCATAATACTTACCAATTTGAGGTGGAGCAATCTCAATTGGAACAAGAACAAAATCTTCCCCAATCAAATATAAACATAGATTACCAAGAAGAATGTGGAGAACTAAACCCAAATCCTCATCCCTTAAATAATTATCATGCTTAACATAGATAGAGAAAAGAGACAAATAAGGCTTCCTATAAGATATGAAAGTGCAGATTTGGTATTTGCCATGTCTATCCGTAACTTAGTTGACATTGAACCAAATTCTTGTGAAAAAGAAATTAGTAGTAAAGAGTCAAAGAATTAGCTTATAGTTATGAAAGATGAAACCATTCTCTTCTTAAGAATAAGACATGTATTTTAGTAGAAAGGCAATAGGGACAGAAAGTGGTGGGATGTAAATGGGTCTCTAAAATCAAAGAGGGACAGAAAAATGAGGATGATGTAAGGTTTAAAGCAAGACTTGTAGCTAAGGGATTTACACAAATGGAGGAGATAGAGTATAATTAATTTTTTTTCTCATGTTGTGAAATATACCTCCATTAGAATTCTACTTGCTCTAGTTATTCAATTTAATTGAAAATTAGATCAATTGAATTCTTTATGGAGACTTAAAAGAAAGTTTATGAGTCAGCCTCAGGGTTTTGAGAAGAAAGATGGAAATGATTTGGTTTGCTTACCTCAAAAATCTCTTTATAGCCTAAAATAAGCCCCAAGATTTTACTCCTATATCCAAAGCCTTAATTTCAAGAAAATCAGTTATCTGTTTCTACTTTAAAGAAGATGGAGGACCAGATTCTATCTATCTTCTTTTATATGTAGATGATATGCTCCTTGGTAGTTTTGAGAAAGGAAAAATTCAGGAAATAAAAGAAAGAACAAAAACTAAATTTGAAATGAAGGATTTATGAGTTGTAAGGAAAATCTTAGGAATGTATATAAAAAGAAATAGTGAAGTGGTTCCTTAGTCTTAAATCAACAACTTTATGTCTTTAAGATACTTGAAGAATTCTCCATGTCAGATTCTAAGCCTATTTCTTTACCTCGGCAAATCATTTCAAATTTTCAAAAAACCAATCCCCCAAATCTGAAGATGAGTTTAACACAATGGAAAGAGTTATATATCCCAATTTTGTTGGGTCTATTATGTACCTTATGGTCTGTGCCTGAGCAGACCTTGTTCATTCCATCAGCATCCTTAGTACATGGCAAATCCAGGTAAGGCTCATTGGGAAGGTATAAAATGGGTGTTCAAATATCTAAAAGAACTTTAGACTTAGGCATACTTTTTAAGAGAGCAAATGAAGGTATATTTTAAAAGATTTTGTAGACTCTGATTATGCTGGGCATATAAATCTACTACATCTATGTATATACTTTGTGTAATACATGTATAATCAGAAAATCCCAAGTTCAGAAACTTGTGGCTCTGTCTTCTACTGGAGCTAAGTATATAACAGCTATGATGCTGTAAAATAAGGTATTTGGTTGAAAAGTTTGCTAAATTAAATTGGTTTCATGCATGATGATATTTTAGCCTTTGCAATAAAAGGTCGGTGATCAGCTTGCATGACCTCTGCCTCACCTTTATCGTTCCAAAACACCAAGCATTGATGGAGCGATGAGAGGACACACCAATTTCCATATATCCAATCTCTCCCTAGCGGTATGTATAACTAGTAGGACCATCTGTTATGAAGAAAACTGTGATCCTTGTTGTACTCCCCAGTGTTATATCCAAAGGCATTATCCTTTTGGCCGAAGTAGCTCCTCCATTGAAGCTGGTCAAAATCACTTTCGTTGGGATCATGTCGCTTTCAGACTTCGCAAACATTCTTATCATTATGTAGGGAATTGTGTTTATGGCTGCCCCATTATCAATGAGCACTTTGGCTATTGAAATGCCATTAACCAAGTGCTTTTACATATAGAGGCCTTAGATGTTTAGTTAACTTCAATTATGGTTTTCCACTTCATCTTCACTTCAAAGGAGATTCGAGCGAGGAAATATTGCGGTGAACGTATCGAAGATTCCACTTTTGCTTATCTTTCTTCACTTCATCTTTACTTGATACATTCACCGCAATATTTCCTCGCTCGAATCTACCCTGCTTCCTCCAATTGTATGAAATCTTCTAATGGCTCTTCCCAACTTGTGGATGAAGGCACTATTTTTGGGAGTGACCCATATTTCTCAGCATGAGGTACTATTTTCTTCCTTTTGGGTGTTCTATATAAGCATAGTAGTCAAATGATCGTCCAGATCGTTCGCCCAACAAATCTACTACTGGATTGCCTTCTTAGTATAGCTGCTTAAGTAGATTGTTGTACGATACTCCCCTTATTTTGCTTCTAAATCAATCTCTTTCTCTATGTCTGTCATCCTATCATCTTCTTCTTCATTATTGCCATGAGCGACTTGACCCCCATTAGATGTGTCTTCTCCACATTCTAACACACAAGCTACCTCCGCGGTTTCTTCCATTATCACCTCGTCACTTTCATTGTTCTTAAATCCGTTGGCCAATAAATAATTACTAGCCATAACTAGGGGCAAAGTGCAAAACTGAATGATGATTAATCGCCCAGAATCATCCTCATCCTCATCTTTCTTTCTATGCTCAAACCTTAATTTCTCAACGCATTCATTTTCTAGTGACTCTTTCACTAACTCCTCTATATTCTCTTCCTCTTTGTCCTCAAGGAAATTTTGACTCACCACTTTAATTTCACTTGTGGTTTTAGAACGCTCTACACCTTGTTGTTGTCTCATCATTTGCCCATTATTTATTTGAAAACGTCTCTGTTGGGTTCTTGTCATTTTATTGAATGGGATCACTCTTCCTACTCTAGGATTGTATAAATGTCACACATTTGGGAGTTGAGGTTGTGGTCTGAACGTCTTGATGCCTTGAAATGAGCCACACTACCTCCCATAGAATGGTTTTACTTGCCCTCTAAATGAATGAAAATTAAAGGTGTTATCTGGGTGAGTTTGTTGTCTATATGCGCCCACTGTTTCTGTGGCATCACCAACTTCTTTCTCGCACCTGGCACATAGACTTCTTTCTTTTCCACTCTGACCTTTCCTTTCGGACACTCAAAGACCTTTGGGACGTGGTTCGTCCTTACCATCATCAACTACTAACTTGAATCTCGGGAGACTAAGCTTGTCCTAATTTGGGATGACCATATTGACCCCAACCGAGGTGGAAATGGATTTTCGACCATTGCCATCTCTTTCTTCGACTCAAATGTGATTCGCCTTGACTCAATAGCATCCTCGCAATACATGACAAAGAACCAAGCAACTATTAGTTGTGTGAGACCATGCATTATGCCATTTACAATATTTTTACCCTTGATTTGCTCGGGGTTGGCAATTTATGTTTGTCGCTTAGTTTTATTTGTTTTTCATTATATAACCGGTCAAATATTACATCGGCCTTTGTTACATTTAATGAGAATGTTCTAGCTTTTTTATTTTCTTCTTTTGTTGGCTCATTCTTAATAGGCACTTCTAACTTGGTCAACATAGGGCATGCATATGTGTCTCCCTTGGCCAATTTGGTCAGATATACTTCGGCTTCGGCCTGATCTTGACTAGTGTCAATAGCGTGGATGTCAAAATTTGGGTCTCTATAATAGGTCCCTTTACTAGAATTCTTCATTTGTTCCTCATCTCTTAACAATCGCTCATATCTTATCACATTCGCGCAAAGATGAAAGAGATCAGGGAATTCCCTATCTTGGAACTTCTTTTTCAAATCGAAATTCAAACTTTGAGTAATTTTGACAAACTCTTTTTCAAACAAATGAACAAAACACTTATTCCTGCCTGTTTTAAACCGTTGAAGAAAGGATTCAGCCCTTTCATTTGATATTTGACGCAAATTTGCTAAATCTACGAAAGTGACTTCTAATTTAGTTTTGTAAAACTGAGCGTGAAATAATTGTTCCAACTGTTGCCAAGTTTGGACAGAATTTGCTGGCAAGTTAATGAACCATGAAAAGGCTATCCCAATTAGTGAATTTGGGAATAGTCTCATCTTGTCGAAGTTAATAATCTTGCCACATTACAATGTGAAACGCCCTACATGTCCCAAAGTGGATACTTCTCCTAGGCGAGTGAACAAAGAAAATTTGGGCACCTTATAATCTCTAGGCCAAGGATACACTTTATCTACCCAATTTGAGTAAGGCTTTTTGTACGTTGGCTGAATCACTAGCCGTATTCCAAAAGCCGATCTTACATGATTTCTACAACTTGATCTCTTAATATGGCATTGGGATCAAAAGGAACTCCTATGGGTTGATGTACGTATGGCATTGCTTGAGGCCTAACAAGGTTTGGTCCTATATTGGGCATAAACACGCCATATTTGGCCCATTATTGCCAATGATATGTGGGTTCCCCCATTGTTAACACATGTACCATTTTGTCTTATATATTGAACATTTTCTCTTATATTGGGGCTACCCCCGTGTTAGATGTTCCAGCACCCCCTAAGTTGGCTGTGGCTGGTCCCATATGAGGTGTTTATACTCATTGGCTTGTGTTTGAAATTGGTGAGCCATTACCTACAAGACTTCTGGTTTGTAAGTGATTTTCCACGCTCAAAGGATTTGATTAACACACTTGGCTTACCATTTTGTTCATAAATTCGTTTAGCATACTCAATTGTTTAGCCATATTGTCATAATGATTGTTTCCATTTGGAATGAATCTTTCTATATTATGAATGTTTTATAGACTTACATGTTCAACGATGGCTTGCGTGAGTTCGCCCAGCAATGTACGCATGGTGTGGGGGCTCAACTCCGTCATTGACTCATAACGACTAACATTTGGTCTCTCCATCTTCATGGTACCTTGTGACCCTCAAATTGCTCAATTATAGAATGGACAGACTGTTGGTTTGCTGGCTCCTTACCGAAATTCTTTTGAGGCATGATGCTTCCAATCTTTCTAACACCAAATGTCCCACTGGGCGTGCCAAATTGTTTCGTGCATTTTTGATTCATGCTAACAATTAAAAGATTACTCAGACGATATATAAGGAACGAGACCATTTGAGACAATGTCCCAACAAGGAGTGTTTGAATTGAAAGACTATATTATGCAACTTGCCTCCAAGGGGTACAAGCACACGAAATTACAAGGTTCGTAAATAGAAAGTATAAAACTTCAAATGTAAATTCACATATTTCTTTGTGAGATAGTTATTACGTATTTCTTTTCAATTGCTTTGCCTCATTTATACATTGATCACCATTTGCGCAATTCTCGCCCTTAATTTACCACTACTTCATAGCACTTCTTCTAAAATAACTTTTCATAATTGCCATGATGTCTTTTCCATTAATTCACGGTTACTTTGGATTATGGGCTACATGTAAAAACTGCTCAATTAGTCATGCGATCTGATTATTGCTTCATTCACCCAAGCCTTGCCCCATTTCGCCCTATCGTCAGGCTTTTACATGCTTGGGCATTTCTGGGCCTCGTCTTGATAATTCGCTCAAGCTCCATGCTTGGGCCTCTTGTTTTATGCCTTTATGTTGAGAATATTTTATGCATCAACAAATAGGTAAGTGTGTGTGTCAACATGTGAACAGGTCAAATTGAGTCAAATATATGGGTTTAGATTTAGGCCCAAACTCAAATCAAACCAACCTAACCGAACGAGACCATACATGTTCGATTTAGATTGGATCTAAAATCGATCCAACTCGATGGGTGCCCACACCTAAGTGCGTGCTAGGCATCTAAGCATTATCTGTGATGATAAAATAGGTAAACATAAATTACTTTATCAAAAAAAATTAAAATAAAAGAAAATGAAAATGGGGTTGAGTGGCTGCCATTGGATGATGGTGTCAAGAGGAAGATGAGGGAGTTGTAAAATTCCAGTTATTTTATAAAATTATAATTTACATAAACCCAAATTCTCAAACCTTGAAATTTCATGGTTTTGACAAAAATACATAAATTAATGAGGAAGCGTTCCTTGATTTATAATAAATTATTAAAAATCAAATCTGAAAAATTAAGAAAATAAAGAAAGCGTATTTTTTTTCACTTAACCTTTTAATTTGTCACGCACGTTTAATTGATTAGAATACATACACATTAATAGGCAGAAAGAGACAATTTCAAATAGCCTTTAAAATTGCCCTGTTTTCATCAAAATGAATGTGCAGTTAAGATACCACCACTTACCACCACTTACCAAATTGACCAATACGATCTTAGCATATTAATATTTATTAAAACACTTTATGGTTAGTTCTCCAAAGTCAAATAATTCATTAGCTCAATTTTTCTCCGATATCCTTGTCTCAGTTTTAAATCGACAATTACCCCACTTGCATCATTGCATATTTTGATATAATAAGTTAGAAAGATGTGGTGCAAGGGCCATCTAATGGGCGGTAGCGTTTTATTAGTGGGAGAACTTGAATATGACTATCATGGAATGAGTTTGTGGCGAGAGAAGATACAAAGAAAGCCGGCTTTTCTTTTAGTACTAGAAGACCAAGACCGGAGCTTGCGGTTTTGTGTAGACTATCGAGTGCACATTCACATGACTAAATTTAAAGCAACAAGTTAAAATTTGATAAACTAGCAACACAAGCCACGATTTCTCTCGTAATGTATAAAATAATAAAGCTAAAGAGAATTACAACATAAGAGACAAACATTTTGTTTTAGTACTCTCTTTATCTTATTTAATGATATATAAGGTTATAAATTACTATTAATTTAACAAAGAATCTTTACAATACAAGAATCAAACTAAACTCGTGAATATCTAGGAAACTTTAACCAACATAGGGCTGAATCATTGTACTCTTTTGTATCAACCCAAGACCCAAATGAAACCAAAGAACAAGATTCAAGTTGGCACGACTACTTTGAGTTGCTACACAACAACAAATGAACCGTAAACCAGATCCTCCTAATAACGCGCTTTTTTTTTTTTACTCACTCAAAGATCTTGACATGGAAATGAAGAAGAAGAAAAACACCGAAAACCATAGGTTCTGACGAAGAAGAAGAAGACGAAGAGTCACTCGATTTCTCTCTCTCTCTCTCTCTCTCAACACGGTAAGGCGAAGGATCGGAATTACGAATGAAAAAAAGGCGGCAATGGCCATTTAAGTACCAAAGCCACCAACTATAGATCACAGATCAATTCAACAATCATTAGTCCTCTCAAGGCAGATCATGCGATTTAGGCCGGTTCATTTGGGCTTCTAGTCCCCAAGTCGAATTATCAGGCAATGGAAATATCTTTGGCCCACTTTCATCATTGCCCCAGAATGCACAACTGTTGGTATCACAACCCAACAGAATCTCCATCTTGATGTCAACATATTGAATTTAAAATTTGTAATTTCGAACCAACAAGCTTTAGCTATTCCAAGCTTACAATCAAGTTATCATCAAAGTTTTACCTGCAAAGAAACAAGATCAAGCGGCATGAATGTTCAACATTTTTAAACAAGAACTGAACTTGTTTAGAGGCAGTACCTTAGTACCCATGTTTGATGGGTTAAATTGTGATGATATATTCTCAAGATCCAACATATTTTTAGAAACAATATCTCCAATAAAATGCATTTTAACATCAATATGCTTAGTAAGCTCATGAAAGAATGGAGTTTTACACAAATGTATACCACTTTGACTATCAGAATAAACTACCACAGAATTGTACAACATATTTATTTCATATAATAACCCTTTTAACCACATACATTCTTTTATAGCTTCAGTAACTGTAATATACTCAAATTTAGTGGTGGATAAGGCAACAATCGGTTGGAGTTGTGGTTTCCATCTTATACAAGTACACACATTGTAAACACACAAGTAGTTGTAGATTTTCTATTATCCTTATCTCCAGCAAAATTAGCATCAACAAAAGACTTTTAAGAATTACTCCCTCATTACATGTCCCAAAGATTAAACCCAGATTAGAGGTACCATTTAACTATCTAAGTAGCTAATTCGAAGCTTTCCATTTTTCAAACCCAGGATTGGCCATGAATCTACTAAGTGTGCTAATGGCATGGGCAACATCAGTCTAGCACACACCATTGTGTATAGGACAGACCCTACAACATTAGCATAATGCATTCTTTCCATGTACCTCTCATCTGAATCATCTATGCGATCTTTACTCAATTTAAAATGGCTTGCTAAAGGCAAGGAAACAGATTTTTAGAATCATGCATTGAAAACTTTGATAACATATTTTCAATGTAAGTAGTTTCTTTCAACATCAAAACATGTTATCCATTCTTAATATTCTTCTAGCATGTCTCAAATCTTTCATATCAAATTCATAACAAAGAGTCTTATTTATTTCATTTATGTCATGTATATTGAACTAATCAACAACATATCATCAATATAAAGAAGTAAATAAACAGTTATACACACTCATTTTTATCCTTCTTAAAGTATAAACAATGATCAGATGCACTTATTTGAAAATCAACAGCTAACACAAAGTTATCAAATGTTTTATACCATTGTTTGGGAGACTGTTTAAGGTCATATAAAGTTTTCTTTAGCAAACACATATCATCGGGTTTGGATGAATCAATAAAACCTTCAGGTTGTGACATATAAATGATTTAATGTAAATGACCATGTAATAAAGCGGTTTTGACATACATTTGTTCAATTTTCCAATCATGATGAGCAACCAATGCAAGCAAAATTTTGATAGTAGTTTATTTAACAATAGGGGAGAATATTTCATTGTAGTCAATGCCATATTTTTGAGTTAAATGTTTTGCTACAAGTCGGCTTTAAATTTTAAATGTTCTTTATTAGAGATGCCATTTTTCACCTTAAAAATCCATTTGCAATCCACAAGAGATTTGTTTTAGGTTTGGGAACAAGAATCCAAGTTTTATTTTTTTTTTTCTTAGGGATTTCATTTCTTACGCCATAGCACTAATCGCATTTAATTATCGGCATGTTGACCACTTAAAGCTTCACTTTGTAAGTCTTAGGTTCCTTAAACATAAGATCTTGATAAGACATAGTAGCAAGAGAAACATAATCCCCAAACCTAATAGGAGCTCTAATGTCCCTTCTAGTCTTATTTTTGGTCAATTGGTATTTCTCAAGAACAGGTTGATTTATTCTTGTGTCACACCTTCCTCCTCTTGAGGCTCCATGTCATTCACATTTAAAATGTTATGATCAGACTCAACTTTAATTCAGACTCCTCCTTGAGTAGGGGTACAAGCAGGACCCCACAAATCAGAGTAGAGGTTTTCAAGGAAGAAGGTGGTTTTGTGCTTACATGTCTTGAAATGAAGTCTATGATGTTTACCAAAAGTGCAGTGTTCAGCAGGAGTAATGAATTCCATCTAAAACTTAGTGCTATTATCAACTTCACTTTCTTTTAAGCTTTTATCTGCAAGGCAAGGTATGTCAGATTTATTAAAAGTCACATCCCTACTAGTGACTATTTTAAATTTCTTAATACCTTTTGCCCACAATCTGTACCCCTTAACCCACTAGGATATCCAAGGAAAACACACTTTTGGGCCCTTGCCTCAAGCTTTCCTATAGATTGATGAGAGTAGGCAACACACCCAAATGTTCTTAGATGACTATAGTCAAGAGACTTTCCAGACCACAACTGTTTTGGAGTCTTACCATCAAGGGGCACTTGAAGGTGTCCTATTAACAATGTACGAAGCTGTTATTACAGACTCTCCCCACAACACTTTAGGAAGACCAGAATTAACCATCATACACCTAAACTTGTCAAGAAGTGTGCTATTCATTCTTTCAGCAACCCCTTTTGTTTTTGGGTATAGAGAATCATTTCGTGTCTTAATATGCCAATCTCATCACACAATTGATTAAAATCAGAATTATAGGACTCTAATCCATTATCAGTTCTAAGAATTTTGATCTTCTTACTTGTCTGATTTTCTATGAGAGTTTTCTAAGTTTTAAACCTTTCAAAACTATCAGATTTTTGTTTTAACAAGAAAATTTAAACTTTTCTAGAGAAGTCATCAATCAGGGAGAGGAAATACTTATTTCTCCTTGAGTAGGGGTAGAAGCAAGACCCCACAAATCAGAGTAGAGATTTTCAAGGAAGAAGGTGGTTTTTGTGCTTACATGTACTAAAATGAAGTCTATGATGTTTACCAAAAGTGTAGTGTTCACAAAATGGGACTTTTGAGATCATGTCCTTGCCAAAACCCCTTGTTTCTGCAAGATGTGAAGACCATTCTCACTTACATGAGCTAGCCTATTGACCACTTTAAAGTGGCACCATCGTTAGCACTGGAGGTTATGTTATTGTACTGAGATATTGTTCCAGCCTTAGTAACATAAATCCCATTTCTTTGAAAGCCTATGAAGATGATATGGATCCTTTGATCACTTTTAACATGCCATCCCTAAACTTAACACACATACCTAACTCATTTAAGTCACCCACAGATATTAGACTATTGAGATCAGGAACATATCTAACCCTTTCTAGAGTACATATAGCCATTTTCAAATTTTAAAGTCACACTACCAATCCCTTCAATTTTAAAAGCCACATTATTTTCCATTAAGATATCTTAAGTTGTAATACCCTTAAAGTTTTGAAACAAATTTTTTCTAGATGTCAGATGAATGGTACAACTAGAGTCCAAGATCCATTCTTGGATTTGATCATACTAGATTAGCAATATTAGTAGCAAAGCGATTATTGATGAGTTGAGTGGCAACATAGGCAACAAAAGTATTTGGTTCTATTGGTTCAACTACATTTCCTTCATCAGCTACTTTATCTTTTTGCATATTTTTCTTTTTATAGCAATCTTTGATGAAATGACCAGTTTTACCACAACCATAACACTTTTTATTTCTTGACTTAGACTTTTATATGGACTTCTCTATGTTATTCTTCTTATAATTGTTGTTGCTGCTATTTTAATTTTGCTGATTTTCTTGACTTCTGTTTTGCCTATTTTGAGATCTTTCCCTAACATAATGACTCTTAGAATTACTGCTCTTAGCTTTCTCTGTTTTTAGTCCCATATCTTTACTCCTTAAAGAATTTACTACAATATCTTGTGTGAGGGTGTTTCTGCCATACTTGATGGCATTCTTGACATCCCTATAAGCTTCTGGAATAGCATTCAAGATAATAACTGCTTTATACTCCTCAGACACCCTTTCACCAGTGTTGATGATGTCTTAAACTAACTTGTTGAATACATCAAGATTATCATCTAAATCTTTTGAGGAGTCAATCTTAAAGCTAAAGAACTTTTCTATTAGATAAAGTTTATTTAGTAGGGATTTCATTAAGTACAATTCTTCCAATTTTTTTCCAGATGAGCATGGTGGAGTCTAACTTTCCTACCTTTCTGAGAACTTGATCAAAAAAATGCAAAATTATAAAGGTATAGGCTAATTCATCAGGTTCAGCTTCCTTATCATCAGTCATCGTGACTGAGTACACACCATCTATGGCTTTAGCCACCTTTTGCTGAACCAAAACCCTTATTATTTTTGTTGCCATATGGAAAAATCTCCTTTTTAATTAAATATCCCAAGTTCAAAAGTAGTAGTAGTTGTAGCAAAGCATGAAACACAAAGTGATGCAGCAAGCAATAGAAAAATAGGCAGTTTATGGAAACAACAAAAAATGAAACAATTTAGTCAGGAGCAGGACAATATCTCAAAGTTTATCAAGTAAAGCACACAAAGTACAAACTAGGACTTGATTATTTCATAGTTCTATATAGAATATTAGAGAAAAAAAAGGTCTCACTACTCAGTTTAACCAGGATTCCGTGAGAATCAAGTTCCAGGTCAAGGCACAAACTAGAGACGGTGGTTTTTATGACTTCTTGATAAAAGAAATGAACAAACGGATGAAAAACACAGACAAATTTTGGGTAGTTTTTCTTAGAACATTAAAGGTTTCAGCAAATAAGTAGATTATTTATTGACAGAAAATTATAAGAAGCAAACCATAGTGTCGATCGGAGATTTGGTCACCATAAACACTTAGTAACCAGAGGAAAAATAGAGGACCGTATTTTTCTTCAAGAAAACCATAGTAATACACTGGATATGGACAGATCTTTTAATGAGAACAATAGATCTAAGTGTTTGCCCTTAGATCTGTATCAAGACCCCTCAAATCTAACAAAAAATCCCAGATCCATAAACCAAAAAAATCAGATCTGAACGAGATAGAAGTTTCTTTCATGAGAAAAAAAGGTTAAACCTCCAAGAACGCCAACAGATGGCTCGATACCACTATTAATTAGACAAATAATCTTTACAAAACAAGAATCCACCCAAACTCATGAAAATTGAAGGAAACTTTGATCAACATTGGACTCAGACTCATTGTACCATTTAGTATCAACCCGACCCAAAAGAAACCAAAGAACTAGACTCAAGCACACACTCGCATGAGTTGCCACATTAACAACAAATGAATTGTAAACCGGATCCTCCCGAAATGTTCTCTCTTTGACTCACATAGAGATCTTCACACGAAATGAAGAAGCGAGAAAACACCCTATGAAAAATAGAGGTTTAGAAAATAAGGAGAAGAAGGCTAAGAGGCGAATAGTCACTATGATTTTCTCTCTCTCTCTCTCCAACACAAAAGATGAAAGATCTCGAACTTTGAATGAAAAAAGGGACATCAATGGCCATTTAAGTACCAAAGCCACCAACTGTAGGTCACAGATCAATCTAACGGTCCTCAGCCCTTTTAAGGCAGATTGTGCAATTTGGGCCAGTTCGTTTGGGCTTTAGGCCCCCAAGTTGAATTATTAGGTAATGGAAATATCTTTGCACTTGTGTCTTTAGCCCACTTTTATCATTGCCCTAGAATAAACAATTGTTGGCATCACAGCCCAACAATTACTATAATTGAAATTTTTTATAATAGTTACATAACCATACATTTATTTAATGATTCGGAGAATCACATGAACATTAGAGCCGATCTATCTCGTAAGGGACTCTTCCGCACAAGTCCCAAATGAATAGTGTTTGGGTGGATTCTTGGGCCTCATCTTGAGTTAGCTATAACTTTTGGAAAAAGTGATTGTGTCTTTTTGAGCTTCAATTTCTCATTTACCTGATTGTCATTTTTGCCAAGTAAATATATGATTTCGTTGTTCACGCGGAGGAGAACTATCTTCCACAATGAAGAAATGAGTCCCTCACAAAATTATGTCCAAACATGGCATAACTCTAAACATTTTCCAACAAATCAAACCTATAAAATGCATTCTGATTACAAGTGTACATAATGTTTTCAAAATTTTATATTCCTTTTGTTTTCAAAGAAAGTTGTATATTAATCTGTCAATGGAAAAGGCAAAAATGTTAATGTGATAAATAATCTAATACTATACTTTTCAATATGTCCTATAAAGATGGGTTTACTTCTATTTTCACACAGATTAAGAAAATTAAATTATTATAGCTGGAACTATAAATTTTTCTTAATAGAATGGTATTTCATATTTGTTTTTTTAGCCAACACACCATTACATTCTCAGTGTGGTTGTCAGGCCTCCACCAGGAAATGATTGGGGTGGGGTAGGGTGGTTCGAATACCTGATCTTTATATAAATAACTCATAAAATATACATGAGATGAGGGCATAAAACCCGACCTTCAATCGGAAGAGCTAACGCAAACAAATAAATGAATAAATAATAAAGCAATATCGTGTACACTCTCATTCGGATCTCATCAAAAGACGGTTACGTGATGAAGCACTTGTTTGACTACAAGTCACCCGTTTGATTGGGCGGGACTTTTAGATTTTTCTTCCTATGAGTGGCACCCGCATAAGAAGAATTCATGCGAAAAATCCCCGATAGATGAACCTCTAGCTGAATAGAACTAGCAGTGTCAAAAAAAATCGAAGCCTCTACATTCTCATTACTACTGAGGCGTGGACTGACAAGTGTATCAATATCAAAAAATGGTTGCACTGGCTCTGAAAAATAGGAAACTCACGAGGGACGGATATCATGTGATCTAATATTGGATTCAAAAAACAACATCATGAAAGGACTTTGAAGCTACAATAGTGGGAATAGTAGGAGTAGGCTAAAGAGTGGATCCCACATGAACCACTGGAGATGGTATAGCAACAACTGAAGAAGAATCAACAACTGGGACCCATTGTCTGGGAACCTCAACAACAACCTCATTCCAACTACCACAAACCGATGAATAGGAGCAATAGGAGCCCTAGGGCTCACAGGTGTAACAATAAGACCCATTCTACAATGGAAAACATCATGCCCCATATGTCTGCACTTAGCACAAAATAGAGGAATATTCTTATAAATCACTGACTACCAAAAACTCCGCTCACCACGGTCAATCCACACCCTATCCAGGAGCTTATGCTCCAAATTAACCTCCACACATACCCTGGCTTCACTAGGCCTCAACAGCTCAGAAGTAGCCTCATCAATCCTCAATGGTACTCCCACAATTTTAGCCAATGCAAATAAAAAGCCTTTAGCATGTAAATGAACAGGCAATAGGGGAAAAGAAACCCACATAGGGGCAATATGGGTCTCATTTTCAGGATTAAAATCACATGTCCATTTCAATACTCTCATAGAACAACCATCAACATACCATAAAGGCTTAAGAAATAGTGACTATAATCATCCTCATGCTTTAAATGAATCAAAATATGCTTAAAATCAATTAAGTCCAACCTATAATCACCTACTAATCCAAACTTCTCAAAGCTTTTACGCACCTCCACCATTTTGGGCTTACAATGTGAAAATTTGCGTGAACTTGAAAGGCTCAACAAGAATAACTTCATCATCATCAGAAATTGTCAATGAAGGTTCACCCCTATGTAGAGAAGGCTCCTTAGCCACAAACTGGTGGCAAGGAGAATCGGTGGAGCCTAAAGAACGGATGCAAATGACTTCCTCATACTCCTATCAGTTGGCGATAAATTCTGACGATTGGTAACCTCTGAAGCATAAGTCAATTTACCTGAATTCAAGGCCTATTGAGCCTCTTGTGGCAGAATAGGAGGCTGGGATCGACCAGGAGTAACAAGGAAACACTTCTTTGAGTTATTGTACTAGGCAAGTGGGCCCCACATATCGAAGTGGATATGGTGCTGCAGCTGCTAGCTGCGTGTAGGGGCGCGTCATCTGGCAAAATTTGATGCCCTTTCAAAGGCAAGGTCGGAATTACCCCATGATTCAGATGAGCTGGCGCGTGTACTATTTTGAGAACTGTGGTGATGCGGTCGATGGAAATTATGGTTTGGTGGTGGGTTTATGGTTGGGGTCCAAATTTTTGACACCCGATGATGGAATAGCTTCACTTACACTTGAATTGATGATTGGTGGTTGATTGATGGCATTGGTACCTTCAATTGATGGTCGATTTGCCTCAATTGTCAAACTAGTCAAAGAAGGCTCCCAAAGCAAATTGAAGAATCCGGCGGATCAAAATTGAAATTGAGGGCATCGGAAGAGAACCATGAGCGTGGGCATCTTTTGGTGGTGGACCCATGTCGATTGGACCACCGGAGGTGGTGGTGGAGCTAATTGCCGCCACTTGATGTTGAATGTAATTCATATTTGTTGATAACAATAGACATTAAATAGAGGCATATTTAAAAATTTAAAATTAACTATATTATCAACAAGAAAAGTGGAATATAATTTAGGAATTATAAATAAAGTAAATAAGCATATCTTTATGGGACGAAAGAAGTATTATATAACATGGTGCGCATCTTGCTCATAAACTTCATTTTCTAATTTTGTAATATATACAATAGACATACATGAGAGACAACGACATGTATTGCAAAGATAATATGTAAATTTCTAAACTAAATTAAACATATTAAAGAACACAAAACCTCCCATTAACCCCAAAGTTTCTATATCCATGATATGATATGAGCAAAATTGTCTTTTCATGCCTACTTAACTGTTTTGTTTGGGGGAAAATAAAAGAAACTTCGACTAAAATTGAGACCTTGACTTGAGAAGTTTTATGCCAAGAAAAGAGGGGCTAAAAAGTTCAGATAAATTTTTTTTTTTTTTTTTTCCTCAAATTTACAAGGTGGATTGATAAATTAAGGGTATGTTCGGTTCCCATTTTTTTTCTTAGAAAACCTCATTTTTGCCTTTTTATTTATTTATTTTTTTTTTTATTTTCAACTTTTACACAATAAAAAGTTTAAAAGTTAAAAAGGTGGGCAAAAAAACTCATTTTCCTAACAACATATAAGAGTGGGTTTGCCTCCACTGTTCATCCAACACCCAAAATGACGTCGTTTTGGTCATTACAATATGACGTCGTTTTGGGTTGTGGACAAAACAAGAAAAAAGGGCAAAAATAAGGCAACAACGCTGCTCGGAAGGCGCTCTCGCATACCACACCCATCTTCCACTTCATCTTCCTAGATCTACTGCCTATTTTGTTCACACTGGCTTATGCACAGATCCGATGGAGATCCGGTGGACATCTGACAGAGACAAGGAATCATAGCGTGTGCCAACTGTAAGCCTACCGTTGTCTTTCGTTTTCATTAATTTTTTGGTCCTTCATTTTGTACACAACATCATTTGTTATATCCGGACGTTCAAACGACCTAGGTCCGAATGGAATCGATGGGTTCTATATTTTAGTTGTTGTTTTTCTCCCCTTCCCCGCGGACGTTCAAACGACCCAAGTCCGACTGGAATCGATGGGCTCTATATTTTAGTTGTTGTTTTTCCCTCATCCTTGCGGCCACGTACACTTGGCAGAGACATACATATATACGCGTTTACGCAGTTCCATTCACAAAAAGAAGAATGCTTTTGCCGTCATTACTCGCAAAAAATAGCACAACATTCTTCATCCGACATCTGAAAGTTTCCGTTGTTTTTGCAGTTCAGAAAAATAAAAAATAAAAATCACAGCTACGTCCAACCAATTTGTTGCTTGTTTCAATGACTCAAAGGTATATTTGGGCTTCTTACTTTCATTTTGTCCTATTGGGTTTGTTCTTTTTGCACTTACAGGTTTCCTTCTTTCAATTTTCACCTTATTTTGAATCTGGGAATTCCTTGACTATATTGTTTGATTTTATTTTATTTGGTATTCAATTTTTTTGGGGCTCGATTTGCAAGTGTGTTGGTATTGATATGGTTGATTTTTGTTAGCTTAAATTGTTTCGTTTTTTTTCCTCATTTTTGCATGTTTAGTTTTAGCTTTCTTCATATGGGGCAAAAAAAATATACGGAATCTTTGGTTCTCATGTGTAATTGTTTAATTTCAGCTATGATAATTTCATTGTGTTTTTTTTAATGTGTTGTTTATTGTTTGTATATAATACTATGGGATACAATTATATTGCAATTGCTGATTTCATTTTTGGTCTTCGGCAAGGCAATTCTACTTTCCCATTGAAGCTCTTGTTGGTCAAGCCAATCGAAGTCCGCCATCCTTATGACTGGTTACGCCATTTGGTATGATTTAATTTCCATGTTAATGCTTCTCAATTTTACTCAAAAAAAAGGAATATAAATGGTCCCTCAATGATTTATGTTACATGTCCTTGTTCTCAATTGTGTGCATTTGGGATGTATCTGTTGCAGTCGACAAACACTACAAATTCGATGCTTCTTCTCTTCATCTTCTTTATCATCGTAATCTCTTTATTATCACTGCTGCTATTTTTAGAAAAATTTATTTGCTGCTGCCGTTAATTAATTCTTCTTTACATAGATAAATTATTGAGGAATGTAACTCAAACTATTATCTTATTCATGATTTTTTTTTTGGCCTTTGCCTTTATGCTGAAATAAATAGGGTTGTACTATGTTTTTATTTGTTTTGTTAATGTTCTATGTTTACAAGGTAGCAATCAAAAGAAGGGGAAATAATTTGGTCAATGCATGTCCCATTCAATGTTCAAAGTTGTCTTTATCTTTAATAAATCTTCCATGTCTTTAACCGGTCAACTCTTGATATTTTTATAATTAATTTATTAAAAATGGGTGTCTTGGTTACAAGAAATTGATAATTGAATTCATTGTATGTAGATCTTCTCCAAGCTATTTTATAAATTATTATTTAAGTGATATACAAATTAAAAGACTTTCGATTTACGTAATATTCATGTTTAATAAATAGATAATTAAGTTCAAATTTTATTTCTAATAAGTCATATCTACAGCCTATAATGTGGCGTGTCTTCTGAAGTGCCCAAACCAGTATTGTTTATCACTTTAATTTTTATTTCTCATAAATTAATTAATACAGACTTCAATTGACAATCAATTATTCAAAATTATTAAACAATCTTTCTCAAGCAACATTCAACTTTGAAGTTCCATATTGTAGTTTAAACCCAATATTATAACCTAAAAGATTAAAAACCAAAAGGTATTATCAAAACCCAAAATACTTATATTTTTCCAATGTCATTTGTTCGTATAGTAAGTCCCTTGTGAATTATAATATATCAATCACAGTGGGCATTCAATATAATCTCAATTATGTTATCTTATATGCTTTACTTCTCATGATTATGGTAATATTTTTCGTTAACATTCAACATGTGTATTCAATTTGTCTTGTATCACATTTTGTTGTTGTTTTTAATTTTGTACATGCGGTAGATGGATTTAGAGAAAAATGTTCAACAAGGAAGGAAAAACAAAGAAAACGGCGACGAGAATTGCAGGCCGAGCAAAAAAAAATCGCATCCAAAAAGGCAATACACAAAATGAGAATCTAGTTTTTGGATTCAGTGCAAGATACTTCAAACAATGTGGGTAGTAGTTCAACTTTACATGGTAAGTATTGCTTGGTTTGTATTGAATGTGTAATACGTCGTCGTCCAATGGTTCTTAGTATGAGTTTTAAAATGCACTTTCGTTATTTTAGTGGGACGAAATCGATGACGAAGAATTTGTTGATGTCTCAAATAGTATTCTCCAAGATAGCTTACCCAATCCTCATTCTTTGAATAAGGATTTACGCATAAGTTATAACAATTTCGATACCTAAAAAAAACACTACACGTGTTACAGAAATTGATATATCAAACATCCCAACTCAAATGTACGTGCTACAAACAACAACAATTTGCAAACATTATAGTGCTAAAAACTTCAAAAAAGAAAGTAAAGTTTTTTATTGTGGTGATGGGAAGGTCAAATTACATATAAATAATGTGCCTGATGAACTGTATGAGTTGTATACATCAACTTCAACTGAAGCGTTACATTTTCAAAAAAAATTATGAAACTACAATAACAATTTCTCATTTACGTCTTTCGGTGTACATCATGATAAGAACATATTGAAAAATTATAAAGGTATTTATACATTTAGGATCCGAGGCTAGGTGTATCATTATATAAATCCAATTTTACCTACTAATAATAATCCTTCTTATTTACAATTGTACTTTTACGATACTGAACATGAAGTACAGAATCGAATGAAAAAATCAGATAAATTTTTGCCATCCATGTTGCAACAAATTATACACATATTAATGATTAATCTCAGACTTGCAAATTCTTTCGTTCCTTAAGTGATATAGATTGTATAGAAATGTGTGAAATACATATAAGATGTGACTCGGTCTTGACCGGAGGTGTATAATACACCTACTACCTCACAAGTTGCTACTGTTTGGGTAGATGAAGATCCATCTGCAGAAGTTAAATTCTGAAACATAGTTATTTATTGTCATTCTAACACTTCGCATAGAGTTCATTACTATTTTGGTTGTTATGATCCACTTCAATATCCTTTATTATTCTCTTTTGGTGAGTCTGTATGGCATGAAGGTATAGAAAAGTGCAACAAAGAAATAATGGAAAACGTACTTGACATAAATACTGTAGGTTCTGCGAATGAACTAATCATGAAAGAGAACAAAGGTTGTTAATTTTGTACTTAATCTATGTTTGCGTTAGTTGTTCCAAATTTTACTATTATCAAGTTCATCCTTTCGTGCCTTTGTAGCTTTGAAAGGGCAGAAAAAGAGATCGCAGATATCTTGTCGAGAATACTACTGTTTCAAATTACAGGCACATGCTTCAACTAATTTTATTTTGTTGCATGTTGGTAGACTTTTCCAACAATATGTAGTAGATATGTACGTGAAGATTGAAACAAGTCGATTGGATTATTTTCGCCTTGATACCAAAATGAAATACACCGAGCTTTACCAAGGGATTCGATAGTGTAGAAATAGGTGAACATAGAGGTTGTAACGTTGGTCGAAAAATTATTCTCGCCTTCATCTTTCTTTGGTGGTCTTAGAGATATAAAGAAACGTTATATGGATGCAATGGCGTTAGTCCAAAGGTTTGGAAAACCTAATATTTTTTTAACAATAACTTGTAATCCTAACTGGAACTGGAATGAAATAAAGCAGGAACTAGAACATAATGACATAAATCAAAATAGACCTAATTTGATAGCGCGTATATTTAGAGCTAAAGTGTAGAAATTAAAAGTTGATTTACTAAATTTGCTTATATTTACGTGGTAGAATTTCATAGAAGAGGTCTTCCACATGCTCATTTTCTCTTAATTCTTAACAAGGGTTCCAAAATAACTAATATTGATTTGATTGATAAACTTGTTTCGTGTTAAATACTAAATAAAGATGAACATCCTCAGTTACATTCTATTATAGTCAAGCACATGATGCACGGTCCGTGTGGTGTATTAAATCCAAATAATGTGTGTATGAATAAAAATTGAGAGTGCAAAAACAAATATCCAAAACAGTTTTCTACAAAAACTTACCTTGGTGATAATTCTTATCCAATTTATAGACGACGCAACAATAATCAATCATTTAGAGTAAAAGGACATTTATTAGATAACCGATGGGTTGTGCCTTACAATCTTTATCTATCTGCAAAATTTGATTGTCATATAAATATGGAGATTTGTTCAACTGTGAAGACTGTTAAATACCTATATAAACATGTTTTCAAGGGACATGATAGAGTAAGTTTTCGTGTTAACAATAATACAAATCTAGATACAATCGATGAAATTGTAAGATACCAAACTGGCCAATGGATTTCTCCACCTGAAGCAATGTGGAGAATATATGGCTTCATCTTATCTTAAGTTTGTCCATCAGTTGTTTATTTGCAGCTCGCATCTCCGTAATAATCAATTAGTAACATACATGAATTGAAAAATTTGTCCACCATTATCAATACAGATTAAAGGAAAAAAATAATGCTAACAGAATTATTCGAAATAAATACTATTAACGAACATGCAAAAACATTGTTATACAAAGATTTTCTTCAACATTTTGTATGGAATGCACAGGGCAAAATATGGACTCAAAAAAAGCAAGGAAACGTAATTGGCAGAATGGTATAAATGAGGGAGAAAGGTATTGTCTACGAATATTGTTAAATCATATTAAAGGAGCTACATCGTTCGACGGTTTGAGAATAGTTAATGGTGTTCATGTGTCTTCATTTCATGAAGCAGCTATTACACATGGCTTATTGAGTAGTGATAATTACTGTGACCTTTGTATGGAAGATGCCATTACTTACCAGATGCCTAATAGTTTGAGTCGTTTATTTGCTACTATACTAACTTTGTGCGGGTCGAATGATCCACAAGCGTTATGGCTTAAATTTAAAACTTTTATGTACGAAGATTATACAAACAATGGTATGTCGATCGCCGATGCGAAATGAAGTCTTTGCGTGATATAAATTGTTTATTAGAACCAAGTGGAAAACATATAAATGATTATTGTCTTGTACCGTTTGAAGTAATTACAAACGTGGAAGACAACTTGGCTTGATGACGAAATGAGATATTTTGTTCCCAATGGTGATGTTTAATGCGTAACTACTTTAAATAAACATCAACAGATTGCATATGATGAAATTCTAGGGCACGTCTTTCATAATAAATCTGGTATATTTTTCGTAGATGGGCCAGGTGGGACGATGAAAACATATTTGTATAAAGCATTACTCATGACTGTTAGATCAAAAAAAACTAATAGCTTTCACTACTACTTCTTCAGGAGTCGCCGCTACGTTATTACCTGGGGTACGAACTACACATTCACGATTTAAAGTACCTTTGGAAATCAATAGTCATATGACTTGTTCAGTTAGTAAACAATCTGCATTAGCATGTCTGTTCAGAATGACAAAATTAATTATTTGGGATGAAGCACCAATGGTTCACTGTTATGCTGTTGAGGCTGTAGATAAAGTGTTAAGAGATATAAATGACTGTGAGTTTCCATTTGGAGGAAAAGTTGTTGTGTTAGGTGGAGATTTTAGATAGGTATTGCCGGTTATTCAAAAAGGCACACATGAAGATATTATGCGAGCGCAGTTTAGTCTATTCCAGTCTATGTCCACATTTTAGACAATTCACATTAGTTCAAAATATGAGAGCTCAATCAGATCCATACTTCTCCAAATTATTACTTAACATTGGTAATGAGATTGAACCAGAACATACATGCAAGATGATTACATTGTCAACTGAGATAACTATATCTTTTATAGAAGAAGTAGATTCTTTAAAAAAATTGATGAGTATTGTTTTTCCAGATTTAAATTCCTATGTAAAAATTTGAGCTCAATGATAAATCGAGTAATTCTAACGCCAAAAATGAATTTGTAGATCAAATTAACAATTTTCTACCACAAGAAATTACAGGACAAACATTTACATATTATAGCTATGATGAAATATTCGAGAAACATGAACAAAGTATCCACGAAGATTTCTTAAACACACTAACTCCAAATAGAATTCCACCACATAAACTCGTACTAAAACAAAATTGTCCTGTTATGTTACTTAGGAATATTAATCCACTTAGGAATATTAATCCTTCGAAAGGTTTATGCAATGGGACAATATTAATTTGTCGTAAATTTGAGCGAACGTTGTTCATGCTGAAATAACTCTTTGGAGAATATTGTGGCACTCATCTTTGAAATAGCTATTGGAGATCTTGGTGTCTAACGATTGTCCGAGTGTGTAAGTAACATATAGGTTGACGCGGAACCTTCAATGTCCACGTGTCAGCGGATCTCCGGTCACTCCTCTACCAACTATATGTTACCTACACACTCGGACAATTGTTAGACAACAAGATCTCGGGAAAAAAGTGCAGTGATCGTTGGTACTCCAACGATCAAGTCAACTGCCGATATATAGAGTAATATACGGGGATGAAAGCAATTGGGTGTGGGAGGGACAAGCAGGTAGAGATTTGAATAGAGTTTAGGGGTAAAATTATTGCATGAAAAGAACGTACCTTAGAATAACTGAAGACGTTGTATTTATAGCACAAGAGTTCTAATTGATATAGGAAACAATCAAGTAGATATCTGATCGGATCCACTTTCCTTATGGGATAGGGATGATC
This sequence comes from Forsythia suspensa, assembly GCA_023638005.1. Lineage (NCBI taxonomy): Eukaryota > Viridiplantae > Streptophyta > Magnoliopsida > Lamiales > Oleaceae > Forsythia > Forsythia suspensa. The sequence goes on from CM042673.1 coordinate 50,650,850, forward strand.
GGCTATCAAGACAATCTCTTAGATTATCGTTCTTATTTGGATTCATCACGTTGCCTAATCTTTAGGAGATTGGGATTTGGTTCCTTGTGAGGATCCGTGTACCAATCAAACACAATCTATTTTTAACTATTTCTGTGGTCATCCCAAAATATCATGCTGCCTGCTAGTTGTAACAAATACGAAGCCCAGCGAGGCTCTCTCAGTCGTCCATGAGTGTCGAGGCTTCCATGAGCTTTGCAATACTCTGATTCAGGGATGCTAAGATGCTCGATGGACCCCCGAGGTCTTCGTCGTGTATGGGATCTTTATGAGTTTGGAGGGCCTTCACTGGGCCTATAAGGCCTAAACGAGGGCCAACTTGGGCCTTTATTGGACTTTCGCTGACATTGAGGCCTTATCAAAATCTGGTGGTGACAATAGTCCTCCAAGTCCAAGCCTATTATTTATAGTAGGCATGGGACTTTTAAAGTAAGAGAAGAAAAGAAATTTTACCGAGAGCGAACCCCACGAGTGTGGTCTTTGCAGACGTACTGTTGAATTACTTACACAGTATAGTCCTCTAAGTCTGAAGCCGAACATTTATGACGGGTGAGGGCTTCAATTGGTCAGACTCGTGGTGACGTGTCTCTGGTTGGTGTGATTTTGTCTAAGCTGTCAATCAAAGTTGTCAATCCGTGGGTCAGGCAATCATGAGTGAGAGGGCGTGTGCATTTAATGCTAATGGTTCGTAAAGGATAAAGAGGGGCATGCGTGGGGTGCGTCTCTGTGTTTCAATAAACACTTAGGGTTCCGTTTTTCTCCTGTTGCCCTACTTTGAACACACGTCTATTGAGCGGTTTAGATGTCACGTTTCAAGTTTGGACGGTGGGGATTGAGGTGCCTCAATCTATATAACTCGGTACCCCCTTCATATGTGATTTCTTCTTGCTTCTGTGCATTTTGTAAGTTTTGTGGAATACTCCGTCGATAATCAAGAAAATTCAAGGCGTGTACATTATGTTGACTGCAATTCCGAGGTAAGCGCTGCGAGAGTTGTTGTGCTTTGTTTCGTAGACTGCCTTCATTTTTATTTCTTGATTTCTTAGTTTGGACGCCATTCTCTGCCATGCCTTTCGATGATATTAGGGGTATCTTTGTCTAGAATTGAGATGGGTAGCAATGTCATCTGGACATGATGATTCGCAGAACCGGTTGGATGCCCGAACAAGCCCTAGTATCCGGGGTGAGTCATTATCTCCCTCTTCATCTTCTCCATCGACCGAGGGTGTGAGGGAAGTGAACCAAGCACCTATAGGCGCTCGCCTGTCCACCGCGTCTCCAAGTGGAAGAGGGGCATGCCCAACCGAATCGCTGAAGGTAAAATGATCTAAAGGGCCTGTGTTCAAGCTCAGAAGATGGCTGAATCGTAGCTGAGGTCTTGTCAAAACATGATCCATGCCAAAGATAAATAATTGACAGATGCTTTGACAGAGTTATCGATGGCCAAGCGTCTCTTGGCTAACCTCGGGGTCCTTAGTTATGCTGATCCCAAGGGTCCGACCGGGACTTCAGTGTTATGTCTATTCTTATCAGCGTTGTTTTCTTGATTTTCACAAATGTAAAACTTTTTGCAAAATATATTTTTATTAAGATCGCCTTACTCTGTGGCATAGGCTAATGAAAATGCATTAGCTGTCTATCCAGTGAGTCAAAAGGGGCTATCTGCAAGCCATACTCCCTTACTGTCAGTTTATCTTTAGTTATTTGAATGCGCGTTGAATGTTTATCCAGTAAGTTAACAGAGTTGGCCGTGAACCACACTCCCTCGTTACCGAATACTCTTTACTTGTATGAATACGCGTTGAATGTTTATCCAGTGAATTGACAGAGTTGGCAGTGAACCACACTCCCTCGCTGCTGAATTCTCTTTACTTGTATGAATACGCGTTGAATATTTATCCAGCGAGTTGACAGAGTTGGCTGTGAACCACACTCTCTCGCTGCCGAATTCTCTTTACTTGTATGAATACGAGTTGAATGTTTATCCAGTAAGTTGACAGAGTTGGCCGCGAACCACACTCCATCGCTGCCAAATTCTCTTTACTTGTATGAATACGCGTTGAATGTTTATCCAGCGAGTTGACAGAGTTAGCTGCGAACCACACTCCATCGCTGTCGAATTCTCTTTATTTCTATGAATATACGTTGAATATTTATCCAGCAAGTTAACAGAGTTGGCTACTAACCACACTCTCTCGTTGCTGAATTCTCTTTACTTATATGAATACACGTTGAATGTTAATCCATCGAGTTGACAGAGTTGGTCACGAACTACACTCCGTCGCTGTCGAATTCTCTTTACTTATATTAATATACGTTGAATGTTTATCCAGCGAGTTGACGGAGTTGGCCGCGAACCACACTCTCTTGCTATCGATTTGTCTTCATTTATTTGAATGCGTGTTAAATGTTTATCCAGCGAGTTGACAGAGTTGGCCGCGAATCACACTCCCTCGTTGCCAATTTTCCTTACTTGGTACAGTAGGGTAGAGAATGCCTTGGTTTGAGAAATAATGAACTTTATTAAAAGAAAGCGGCATCTAGTGATGCCGGAAACAATACTGGAAAATCAAGAAATAAAAACTACCGGTAATATGGTCGATGATGAGTGATGTTCTAGGGGTGCCTCGTCTCTCTCCTTTCTGAATCTTCCAATCTGTAAGTTCCAAGCCAGATTTCTTCGAAGATCTTGTAAGGTCCTTCCCAAGTAGGCCCGAGAGTTCTGGCTCCCACCTCTCTATTAGCCTGAACACTTTTTTCAGGATGAAGTTGTTGATGTGAAAATTATTGTCCTTAACTTTTGAGTTATAGTATCTGACCATTTTTCTTTGATAGATCGTGAGGCGAAGTTATGAGTCCGCATGTCTTTCATCATGCAAGTCCAGGTTCGCCCTGCGTAAGTCGTCATTGGTTACCTCGTCGAAGTGTAAGTGCCTAGGAGAAGGTATCCTTACTTCGACAGGAATCATTGCTTCCGCTCCATATGCCATGGCAAAGAGAGTTCGCAGTCGCCGTCCGAGAAGTGGTCCGATACGACCACAGAGTCTAGGGTAATTCTTTGGCCCATCCTCCTTTGGCAAATTCTAATTTTCATTTCAGGGTGTGCTTGATGATCTTGTTGACGACCTCCACCTGGCCATTAGACTGGGGATAGTAGGAGGTGGAGAAATCCCTCCGAATGCCTAGATTTTCGCAATTTGAGTTGAACTTCTTTCCAACGAACTGTGTGCCATTTTCAGAGACCAGAGAGTGGGAGATCCCGAAGCGACATACAATGTTCTTCCAAACGAACTTCCATGTGTTCTCCTCCGTGATTTTGGCCAAAGGCTCAGTTTCGCACCACTTGGTGAAATAATCCACCGTTACAACTGCGAATTTGACCGCACCCCTTTTGGTTAGAAGAGGACCTATAAAGTCGATCTTCTATTTGGCGGAAGGCCAAGGAAGGGTGAGGTTCTGAGTTGGGAGCTTTGGTACAACAAATGAATTTCGATGCCTTCGCACTTCCTCATTTAATTATGCGAATCCTTCTTCATGGTTGGCCGATAATACTCCGCTTGATGTATTGTGTGTCGAGCCATTCCCACGAATGATTACCGTAAATTTCCTCGTGTATTTCTTTCATCACATAGTTTGCTTCCTCATGAGTTATACAATGTAGGAGGGATGGCTAAAACTTCTCTTATATAGGATCTCATCTTGTAGTACAACCTTCGTTGCTCTCCCACTGAGTTTACGTACTTCATGCCTGTCGTCGTAGCAGGATCGGTGGGTCAAGTATGCGATGATTTTCTTCATCCATTTAGGAGATTTAGATATTGTCATGGTGTTTGGTACTAGAATCTCGTCGGTGATGGTCGGTGAGCATTTCGATTGGGATAGCCCTCATCAAGTCTCGAATTTTGTAAGGGTGTCAGCGTAACTGTTTTCGATCCGCGGGATCTGGAGAAGCTCAAATATTTCAAAGTGGGACAGGAGGTCTTTGGCCTTTTTCAAGTACTCCACCATGGACTGTTCACAGGCCGTGAAGGTTCAGTTGACTTGACTAACCACCAGCTTTGAATTGTTGTAGATCTGGAGTTTTCTTGCATTCATCTTTTGTACCCGACCTCGAGCACCGCTAGGAGCGCCTTTTATTCAAAGAGGTGTTGTTCGAGGCTTGAACTCCAGGCGAAGCACGTAATTGAGATTATGACCATCGGGGCTGACCAGCAAAATCCCAGCTCCAGCTCTAGCCTCACCCGATGATTCGTCAACATATAATTTGGTACCTCTTGAGGTTTGGCTTCAAGCGAGCCTTTTCGAGGAGGACCTTGAGCTCCTGGAAGGCCTTCTCATATTCTTTGGTCCACTCAAATCTCTTCACTCCTTTGATGGTCTAAAAAAAGGGCTGGCAACAGTCGGTTGCCTTCGATATGAATCGGTTCAGGGCTGCCAATCTTCCTGTCAGGCTCTGGACTTCCTTGGGAGAAGATGGTGATTGTATCTCGATGAGTACCTTGATCTTCTTGGGATTAGCCTCTATCCCACGTTGGTTTACCATGTAGCGGAGGAACTTTCCCGACACGACTCCAAAGGCACACTTTAGGAGGTTAAGCTTCATGCGATATTTGAAGAAGATTTCGAACATCTCTCTTAAGTGTCCGATGTGGTCCTCGGCGTTCACGCTCTTTATGAGCATGTCATCGAAGTAGACTTCTATAGTGTTTCCGATCTGTCTTGAGAACACTGCTGGTATGTGGCTCCTGCATTCTTTAGGCCAAAAGGCATCGTCTTATAGCAGTATAACCCTCGGTTCGTAATGAATGACGTGTGATCCTCATCTCCCGTGAACATCGGGATCTAGTTGTAGCCTGAGTAGGCATCCATGAAACTAAGTAGCTTGTGGCCGGCAGTCGCATTGACCAATTGGTCGATACGCGGCAACGGGAAGCTATCTTTAGGACATGTTTGGTTCAAGTCCAAGAAGTCTATACATACCCTCCATTTCTTGGTTCTCTTCTTTACCAGTATGGAGTTGGATACCCATTGGTGGTAGACTGCCTCTCTGATGAATCCGTTAGCTAATAGCTTGTCAACCTCCTCATTCAAGGCACGATACATCTCGGTGCTCTAGGGTCTCATTTTTTGTATCTTGGGATGCACTTTAGGATCCACCTTTAAGGCATGGCAAGCACCTGATGGATCAATCCCCACCATGTTACTATGTTTCCATATGAAGATATCAGTACTCTCTCGCAGGAACTGCTTTAGTTCTTCCTTCATTTTTTTCTCGAGCCTCTCCCCCACCGCAACATCCGGGTTGGGTCTGAGGAGTTCACCGGGAATGCTTCCGGCTCCTCATTTGGAGAAGCAAGAGAGTCCGAGCCTATAATTCAGGGTCCGTGCCCTCGTCCATCTTTTCGGGTCGGCGTCCATCGGGTCCGATTATATAGTCATTACCCTTTGGGTAATATACTCGGCGCTTTCTTGCCTTCGTAACACGTTTATATAGCGAGGCCCTTGCCTCGCAATCGATTGCCGCCAAATCTTAGCGACCCCTCCGGCGTCGAGAACTTCATTGCCAAGTGATGGATGGATGTGACCGCTTGTAAATCCTTGAGCTTGAGCCCGAGGGACTCCATGGTAGGTAGAGCGAGTATCAACTACCAAGAATTCCATGAATTTCCTAAGATGACATGGGGGCTCTCCGAAGTCCACTGCGAGGGTGATCCTTCTTCGTGGAATGAGGCTATCCCCCGTGAAACCAAATAGTGGCTCTGAGATGGCTGTTAGTTCATGATCCACGTCCATCTCGATCAAAGGTACTACCGAACAAGATGTTCACAACACTTCCATCATCGATCGACATCATCCCGTCCATTTTTATGAAGATGGCATAGACCACCAAGGCATCGCGATGGAGGTAGTGTATATCTTGGACTCGTCTTCCTCGATGACCGAGATTTGTGGAACTTTTGGTCGGTGTCCATGGACTTATCAACTCTCCACGGGTTCCTCTCTCTTCGCCTTGGCGTAGTTTCTCTCATGAGTTTATCGTATGCCCTCCGACATAGGGCCTCATATGATCATATTGATTTTTCGATTGGAGGAGCCCCATGGGTCCTTCCGCCCTCGGTGGATCAACATGTTTCATCATTTCTCCTGTCATTGCAGCGAGGTCCATCATCCTAGCACCAAAGAGGAGGTCTTCACCCTTGATTGGACAGCCCTCGACGTCCTCGCACGGGTCAATTCCCATCTCTTTGCCCAGTGTTTCCACGATTGATCAGTTCCCTCACGTTTGGGCAATCTTCTGTGTCATGTACCCTAGTTCTGTGTATGCGACAAAACTTGGGTAGCTCGACCGCTGGCAAAGGAGCTACTGCAGATGTCTTGGGATGGAGGGTAGGGACTACCTCTATCTGGTTAAATCTCCTGTAGTGGTTATTCTATGGTCTGGAGAAGCGCTTTCTCTAAAAGCGGTTGAAACAAGGCTCAGGAAAGCGTCGTCCCTTTCTTCGATAGCGGTCTCTCCTGTACCTTTCATCTTTCTCTCTATTTTCGATCATTTTTTTCGATCGAATTTTGTACTGGATCAAGTCTACAAACTGACTGTATGTCTTTGGTTGACTGTTCTGGATGTCTCTCCAGAAATGAGTGCGCATGTGATGTCCGGTCACTAGTGCATACAGTCTCAATCTTAATGATGACATTGCTAAACTTCTTGAAATAGCATTTGACTGTCTATCCTTCTTTCTGCCGAATATCATAGAGTTGGGCGATATCGGCTATCATTGTTCGATTTTCAATGAAAGCATTGACGATCTCTCTTTTGAGATGAGGCCGACTCACGATGCTTCCTAGTTTCATTTCATTGTACCCACCTTTTTTTTGCGTCGGATGTGAGTGTGGTGTGAAAATTTTGACACTTCACTGTGAGAGAATGGCCTTGGAGCTTCGTCTTGTATATGTTGATATCATCTGTAGGGTCACCTCTCCCGTTGTATTTGTCTATGAGAGGCATTCAAAAATTTGTGGGTATCTCCATGGCTTTCATGTAATTGGTGAACGGGGGGTTCTCGTCATCGTCATCATCATCCTCATAGCATTCTAATCTCTCTTTCTTCTCTTCGGGCCTTGAAGGGCTTCTCAAGACACGACTCACGCTTGAGTCTATGTTAGAGGATTGATTCTCCAACAGTTCAAGTGATGCCTTCATCCGAGCATTGTCTAGCTTCAGGTCTTGGTTCTCTTGTTCAACCGTCCGCTTCTGTCATTGTCTTCTCCTCTTACGGCAGGTCACGTTCTGGAGATTTTGAACGCTTTCCTGTCGCAAGTCGATGTGGTAGGATTCAACTTCTTCTTCCATGGAGTGTTTGGTAGCCATCCTCTTCCTAGTAGAAAACACGTTTTACCACAAATTTTAGGTTGTGTAACATTTTCATTTTCCACAGACGGCGCCAATCTGTTGACATTGGAACCTCTTGACCGCCCACATATCAACAGATCTCCGATCACTCATCTGCCAACCTGTATTTTACCTGCACATTCGAACAATCGTTAGGCACCAATATTTCTAGGAAAAAAGGGTTCGATGATCGTTGGTACTCCGACGATCAAGTCAACTGCCAGTACATAGAGTAATATATGGGAGATGAAAGTAATGGGGTGTGGAATGGACAAGCAAGCAGAGATTTGAAAAGAGTTTAGGGATGAAATTATTGCATGAAAAGAGTGTACCTTAGAATAACCGGAGATGTTGTATTTATAGCACAATAGTTCTAATTGATTTAGAAAACAATCAATTAAATATCTGATCGGATCCTTCTTTCTAATGGGATATAGATGATCGGCTGTCAAGACAATCTCCTAGATTATTGTCTTTATTTGGATTCATCACATTGACTAATCTTTAGGAGATTGGGATTTGATTTTCTTGTGAGGATCCGTGTGCCAATCAAACACAATCTATTTTTAACTACTTCTCTGGTCATCCCAAAATATCGTGATCCCTGCTAGTTGTAACAAATACGAAGCTCGACAAGGCTCTCTCGGTTGGCCATGAGTGTCGAGGCTTCTCATGGGCTTCGCAATACTCTGATTCAGGAATGCTAAGATGCTCTATGGGCCCCCGAGGCCTTTGTCGGGTGTATGGGATCTTTATGAGTTTGGAGGGCCTTCGCTGGGCTTATAAGGCCTTAACGATGGCTAACTTGGGCCTTTATTGGGCTTTCGCTGACGTGGAGGCCTTATCAAAATCTGGTGGTAACAGGTATTCCACCACATGAACTCGTACTAAAACAAAATTGTCCTGTTATGTAACTTAGGAATATTAATCCTTTAGAAGGTTTACGCAATGGGACAAGATTAATTTGTCGTAAATTTGAGCGGAACGTTGTTCATGCTAAAATAGCTACTGGAGAATATTGTGGCACTCAAGTTTTTTTTACCTAGAATTCCATTTATTCCACTCGAAAGTGACAAAACTCGTTTCCTTTTAAAAGAACTCAATTTCCAATTTGTCCATGTTTTGCAATAACGATAAATAAAGCTCAAGGACAGACATTAGATTTTATTGGATTGTACCTTCCAGAATCTGTATTTTTACATGGACAATTATATGTTGCATTATCTAGAGCCAAAACAAGTAAATGCATCAAAGTGCTAATAAAACCAAATGAAAAATCAAAATCGCATAAAACTTGTATGAAAAATGTTGTTTACACAGAAATTCTACATTTAGTTCATCTATAAGACTGTACATAATGTAAATGTTACTGGTTTGCGTAGAAAAAATTGACTAATGTCAAGTGGAGAGTCTAGAGATGAAGATCCACGCTTCTACCAGCTTATTTGTGTATCAGAACATCAGAACATCTGGTTGGTAAGATTATCAAACCTTTCCTACTTTGTTTGTTCTTGATATTTTACACATGCTTTTAGACATAGAATTGAAACACTTCATCAAATTTCTGTACTTTTTTTTGGGTTTGTGATTTAGAAAATTATAAATTTTGTCCGTAAATCATATCACCATGAAAGAATTGAAAAGCCCTCATTAACAGATCATCTTGGAGGTTTCTTGGATAGTATGTTCCTTTCTGTTTGATCTTATTTGGGATTTTTGTATAAAAGATTAGTTGATTCATTTCGGCTTAGTATGTGACTGTGATTGATTTTGTATATCTGATTACTTTGTCTACTTCTTAGATTCTACTTGATGTGAAATCTATAATGTTATGATAGATTTGATGAAAGATACTTCCTTTCGTCCTTTATTTTAATAGTGCAATCAGATCTCAAGTGAACTTTGAGGGCAAAATTTGATCTGGTTGTGATATTGAAGAACTAATTATTTGACCCCTGAAATAATTCATGTTCATGGTTTCCTCCATTGAAATAAACACAAGTCAGTCTTTCTAATTCTGATATCACATGACTACTAAGAGTATAAACTTGGGTCTTCCTTACTACTACTTCGAAGGAGTTATATCTTCTTAGTAGTTACTAAATGCATAGGTTGCCTTTGATAGTTTGGTCCATGCGTTACGACCCACACATGTACTTAGCCCCCTGGCACCACCGCAGTCGCACTATGCCCAACTTCGGCCGCATGCATCTTGTAAATATTAGTTTTAGTTGTTAGTTCTTTTCATTCGTAATAGTTTATTTCAGTTGTAAATGAACCCTGCTATTTTTAAATATTTATTATGATATCAACTTCTAAACGTCTATTCCCGTAAGTTAGGCTTTTCTTACTTTAGCTATTATAGCGGGTAGTTGGTATTTGAAGTCTTGTCAAGCTGGGTAGTTGATGAAATAACTGAAAAATGATGTGTTCAAGTTTTGCTATAAATTAATTTCTTCGATCCCTTTGGCCTAGCACCGTGTCAAGTAACTTGAGAACTTCAATCACATAAGATATGAATATATAGAAGTTACTTTTGTCTCCATCAATTTGTGATGCCAAATGATTAGGAAATGCTTACTTGAGTTTTCCCAAGTTATATAAACATTTTTGTCCATTTTTGTAGGTCATTGTTGTTAAGTAGTTACATAAGGAATGGGCTTCAGGGTAATGTTCAATAATTTTTCTCCACTTCGTCTTTGTTCTCTCTCATCGACAAGAAAACCACGCCGCATTTGGCGGTGCTACTGTCAAAAAAGCATACTGATGTGAAATCTGGGGTCAGATATACGAGTATCTTCACCAAATGGAGGTGAGTTAAATTTGGATCTTCTCTTTCATTTTTTTGCTTATTTTGTTTACTTTGGGTTTAATGTTATATAGTTTGATTATTTTTTGGTGTCAAGAAATGGGTTTTTAATTTTATTTTAGAGATAAACTTTTGTTTTTAAATACGTCTGACTTTGATAACTAGTCGTGGATTACTTTTGTTACAAAGAAATGGGTTGACATTAATTTTCAGTGAATTTGTCTAATTTTAGAGACAACTTAACTTTCTGTGAGTTTCTTTTCACAAAGATCGATTATTTTGTTTTGTAGTACAAGAACTGAATATGTTGGGCTCTTTTTGATCTTTTAGTAACTGTGATTTCTAAATTGATTTATGCTTGGTTTGTGTGTCTATAAGATGAAATTTTTGGGATTAATTTAATTTTATATGGTGAGCGTGTCAAATGATTGGAGGATATGATGCTTTTATTTTTTTTTTTTTATCTTGTGTTTGTATCCATAACTCATGTGGAAATTTCTTAAAAATTGAATCTGGTTTTGTTTATATATGTTTCAAGAACTTATATACCATTAAAAAGTAGTTCTTTTGAAAATTTTGGGAACTTTGTAATAGGCTAATGGAATTTTTTATTGAGGAACAAGAATTTTTTCAAATTTGGTATCTTTGATGAAATTATTGATTCTTACTACTAAGAAGAAACTTGCATTGTTAAACGTGGTTTCGTTAGCATAGCCTATGCATCTATTTCTTGGCTGCCTGTGTAAGTTCCCTTCTCAAATATTCAAATTTTTTTTTTTTTTTACAACAAAAATTGAACTGGGTATGTTGGGGTCTTTTGATCTTCTGCATATAATGTGATTTCTTGAATAGGTTTATACTGGGTTCATGAATTTGTAATTTACAATCTCATGGATTAATTGAAGGTTGTATATTATATTTGTCAATGGAAGATATAATTTTTTTCAATGTGTCTTTACTCTAAGATTATATGGTACGTTTCTCAAATGATTAGACGATGTGATGCTTTTGTTTTTATCAATTGTGTGCGCATCAATAACCGGCATTGCTGTGAATGGTTTCAATTTCAGAGCCTGCCTGTCAATTTCTAGGCTGCTTTTGTGAGTTTCTTTCCTTAAAGATATGCTAATTTGCCATTTTAGGAATATAAAAATAAAAATGAACAGGGTATGTTGGGAATAGATTTTTGTTTGGCTCATGTGTCTGTAATCTAAAACCTCGATGATTAATTGAATTTTGTTTTTTTGAAGGTGGGATTCATTGAAGCGTGTATGTTTCATCTATAATCTATCTTGAAGTATTACTTAAAAATTGAATCTCTTTTGCTTTTACATGTTCTCAACAACTTATATGTCATCAGAAAAATAGGTTTTTGCAAAATAATTGAGTATTCTAGAATTGGCTAATGAAATTGTTGATTCGGGCAGCAGAATTTTGTCAAATTTCTGTAGTAGTTCTTGACTTTTCTCTTTATTCAATCATAGCTATTTTTGATATTCTGAATGACTTTGTCAATTAATTTGAAAATCTTCTTCAACCTTATCCCATATCAAAAGGTTCCTTTGTATTGCTTTTTATAATTCAATAATTATCCACTTCATAAAATGGCTGTGACTTGTTAGCAAAAATATTAAATATTTGGTTTTGTATCAATAAGGTGAGTCTGAGTTTTGCTGATATCTAAGGTTTTATTATATGCTTGAATCCAAATCAATATGGTGAAGATGTTCATAATTAAGAACTCAAGTATTTGTCAGATCTTAGATAAATCTACAAGGGTGAGTTTTTGTTGATTTTTCTCCACTAAGTAATAACATAAAAATAGAGAGAGATGATGAATCAGGTTGAAGGAACTTTCTTTATTGTGATTAGTGTTAACATTGTTGTTTAAAATAAGCTAAGATTGATCCATGGCGTTGTCGAGGCTTCGACATCCGGTGATCTCTCGAGCCCTTTCGCTGCTCATGGCTTGTTTTCTTTGTTTTTCTTCCACTCGACCATCATTCTATCGGTACTCTCTCTCTCTCTCTCTCTCTCTCTCTCTCTCTCTCTCTGTAGTTTTTTTTAAATTTGTGTTTTTCTTTCCGCATTTGTATCAATACAATTCGTTGATTGAGGAAGTATTATTCATTTTCATTTAAGCGCTAAAATGAAAAAGAGATTGAATAGTTGGTGAAAATGGTTAAAGGCAAGCTGCATAAATGAGTACTAAAAAATGTTGTTTTATAATGCTCTACTCAAGGAAACGGCGATTCTTATTGCATAAACAGTAATAATATAGTCATATTTGGAATTAAATACTTAAAATGGTTCTGTAAGTTGTAATTTGTATTTGAAGGATGACTCATAACCGTATTGATTTATATCACAGTTCGCTGATTGAGAAAGAAATATGTATTTAATCAGAAAAAAAATTGAAAAATAGATCAAACGATTGAAATGGTCAAACGACCTACAATTTCTGCATGATTTCCATTCTTATTTTCTGAGATTTTATTATATTGAGTAAATTTTCCAACGTATCAGAACTAATTTGACCGTGCTTCTTTTGAACACCAATTTTTGTTACTGAAAGCCTTTACAGACCGTGAAAGTATATTTTGCACATACTGCATGTTAAATTAATACTATATCATTGATTATGTGAAACTTAGTGTGATTAGTAAGACTCCTATTTTTATTTTTATTTTTGTTCTTACACTCTTATGCTGTGGTTGCTTGATGAAGACAATGAATGAAGGTTGTCTACATATCGCTAGTAAATTGGTATATGCTAAGGAGATGGTAACATAGTGGGTGTCTCTAATAAAGTTGAGGGGGATGTTTATGATATTATCTCTTTACAAAATCTGGATGGGAAAATACAACTATCAGAATTACATGGTTTCTCTCCTACTGACTAGAAAAGTTACACCAGGAATGTATATTTCTTCCTGTTGTACTGGGAAGCTCAGAACTTTATCGAAAGTAAATATTTCCACTTGACCATCTCTAAGTACATCTAGAGTTTTACTTTGCTGAATTCAGGATTTTGAGATACCAACTTGTATCATCAAGCCCTGGATTTCTTGTTCATTTAATAGATTGATAAAAAAGCAAATGATTGGGTACTAAGTAGTTGATTGGATATAATGAATTTAGCATATAAATCATGTTACCAGTTTAAGTCAATTGAATCTTTCAGTTCTCATTTCAATGATACATAAGGAATGACGAACTTTTGATCTTAAGATACATAGTGAGCACACATTACCTTATGCAATAAATATGATCCACTTATTGTTAACAAGCATATAATGAAGCTCTTGATCATCTTCCAAATGTTTTCCCACTCACCATGTTGTACAGTCCATTACATGTCCCATGCCTTAAAATTAGTCATTTTCGGGCATGGAGGCAAAACATCCCTTGCTACACATGCAATTCTACTAATATATTTTTTGATTAAGGATTCTTTTATTTTTACGCAATTCTATTTTGTTTTTACTGAAGGCCACATGTGATCTCCATCACCACCTTATTAATGTTTGTCATAGGGCTTTTAAATTGCATAAAGATCTTTAACTTCTCAAATACGTACTAGCTTATTGTCAATTTATTGATGATGTAGTTCCAGGATGTTGATCTCTAATGCTGATGTCGAGGTCACTTTGTTAAGGTTTGAATCTACACACTTTCTATCTATTGTCCCTTGCTTTTTTCCTGTTTATTTTGGTCATGCAGCTCAAAATGACACTATATAAATTTTACTTAAATTTCCTTCCTTTCTGATGTTGAATTTTTGAAGTAAATATTTTGAGTTTCTGAAGTTGTTCTTATGAATCCAATGCCATATGGAAATGGACAAATTTTTCCCCAATATATTATATATTAGTTCTAATATATTTGAATTATTAATAGGGTTTTTTGGCATCTTAGCTTTAAAACTAAATGATAACCCAGGGTATCTAAATTGTTCACCAATTGTGAAATGAATAAACTTCTTCTATTTCATACCAAGCGGCAATAGGTTCTCAAAGAAACCTGACATCCTGGGGTTATGCTAGAGTGTTCATCTTGCATTTGGGAAAATCTTTGTGCTTATTTTAGTGCAGAATTTCCCAGCACTTGTAACGCGGCGTATCCTTCTTTTATCCTTAAGCTGGGTCCATGCCCTGTCCATTCCTCGTATGGCAGAAAAAACTGTGGAATTGACTCTGAACATGGGGTCAGATTAGTTGTTTGGAGACTACATATCGAATGAACTTTTAATTTTCAGTGTTTTACTATCATGCGATTTACTAATGATGCAAGTTTATCAGGCCTTTTCCAATCATCGATGGAGTTTACAACATTTCTTCTAGGCTGAAGGTTAGAGGTGAAAATACATTGATGAGTTACCTTGCACCAATTGATTCTTTTTCTAATTGTGATTATGGAAATTTGACAGTTGCACAGTGGTGTCTGAAATTATTCTTCTTGAGGTATGACTTTTCTAAATTCAATATTGCATCTCCTTGAGCAAATTTGTCTATCTCAGAAATTTTCAGATGCTTTGACTTTAAAGGAAAGAAAATCCTGCAAAAAAAAAAGGGAACTCAAAGGAAAGATCAAGAATAATATAAAAGAAAATATTAAAATTAATTGTAGTAGTTCTCCCATCATCGGCAATTTCTTACTGAAAAGTTGCAAAGTTGCAACTTCACCTAGGAGTGGCGGTCATTGCACTTTAGATGTTGAGGGCTAGAGCATACCTCTTCAGTTGTTCTCTTGTATAATTTCCAATTCTATTAAATGCCAAAATTTAAAACATTCTCTATTAAGAAAAAACCAACATTAAAGCTCAGGCCAATATAAAAAACACAAAAGTTCCAAAAGAAAGGAGTGCGGATGTGGTTGCCCTAGGGTTATGTCATGAGGCGTGATCCTTAGGAAGAGGAGACGTAAGCTCGAGTGTAAGCTTTAAGGTCCACATAGCTACTATGATATATATATTTTTTGTTATCCTATTATTGTATATCCCACCTTAGTTCACATGGAGATGACCCTAACTCTTGCAGGCATTGTTAGCAAGAGAGTGTACTCGGGCTGAGTTCTAAGATTAGAAGAATAAATAAGAAGATATAAATCATTCACTGCTTTCCAAAAAAGTAGTATCTTTTGCTTATCTTCCTGGTGAATTTCTTGAGTTACTGATTTCCAAAAATAATCTTTGGTTATCTGTTGACTTGTTCGATTTCCAATTCCATTTTCATTAAAGCAAAATCAAATATGAGATTCGATTACAAGACAGGCGTACTAGACCGGTAGATATACTGACTAAAAACCTTGATCCTTTAGATGAATTTGAGGTAAATGATTTTCGCGTTCTCATTTTGTCTGCATTCTTGTCCTTGTTCCACTTTTTATCTATATTGAAAAGGAAAATAAAGAAAGCTTTTGGATATCTTTATCTCTCACGAGAGTAATGTCTGTAGGTTTTTTATCTAGAAGAGTATTAAATTTATTGATTTTCTTTGACAGCTTTAAGTCACTTTGTTCAGATGGAATCTTTCACGCCTAGTTGATCGCCCGGTGATGAAAGTACTTCATGATTCTCCTAGCGTTGTCATCAAGGTAATTCATAAATCCATCAACGGACTTGATGATTCTCATGGCTTTGTCATCAAGGTAATTCATAGATCCATAATGACAGATTTAGTATGACTATCATTTTTGTTCGATGGATGGAGATGACCATTTTCCCATTTTTATTTGTGAAGGAGGATTGAACTTATAAGTGTTACTGAATCTCTATCGATCATCTTAGTAGTCGTCTACCGTTGTCAACAAATAAAACAATCACATGCCATATGATCATCAAAGTCGCAAATTCCATCCCTCAATTCAGGTGCAGCCATTGCTTTATTCACTGATTACATTTTTTCCACATTCTATTTATATATTCAATTCTCCATTCTAAGTAAATCTGCTTCATTTATTTCTTTCCTGATTTCTAATAATTAATATCATGCAACATTTAATTAATGGCTGCTGATGTCAGTTGTAACCAATTGTGTTCTACCAATGACTTCCAAGTCCACAGCCAACCACACTTGCTCAACACCTATTTCTCTCTGTTCATTACTGAAGTGGACACGAAAACAAGGTAAATCCATGCTCAATCCTTGATTTCTTACTCACATAGGTTATCCTAAAACAAGCATTTACCTAGCCCATCCCTACTTTCTATTACTTAAACTAAAATAATACAACCACAAAGAAGTGTGCTTTGGGGAGTTGTTACATTTAAATATCTACAACCCATACACATTAGAGTTTTGCACATCTTGTCTGCACTATTTAAATATTTCCTTCCCACACAGACATATATCACACACGCAATCGCTTCGCATCTTATTAAAAAATTGGAGTGAGTTTTATTGGGTGGGTTATGCGGTGGAAGTCACAAACACAATAGCTTATTGGCATTGAAATTTTTTATTATATCATTTCTATGAATTGTCTTTCTGCAAGTTTCAAGATTGGGATTTGAAATTGTAGGGTGGGTTTTTAATTGGGTGGATTTTAATCGGCTAATTAGGTAGTTTTTAAATATGATAATTTTGCTATATACTTGATTTTATGTTAAAATTTCACAATTACTTTTCATCAATTTAAATTCTAAATGTAGTAAATGTAACAATTGTAACACATTTTTTTTTTTGTAAAAAATATAACAAATGTAACCACTGTTCTAAAAAATTCGCCTAGGCTTGAAGTTTGGCCTCCATGTCTAGCCACGCATCACGCATCGCTCTCACATTGCCCTTATCTCGCTCTCGTCTAGTACTCGCCTAGGCTCGAAAAACTTAAAACTCGGTCTCCACGCCAAGTAACGCTTTTATGTTTTTAGAACATTGAATGTAACAATGCAACCACGAGTATAAAAAAAAGTAAAACATTATTTTTAGAACAAAAAAATTAAAATAGTATTTTCTAAAAATTTTATTTATTATATTATATGGTAAAACTGTCCTTTTTAAATTGGAGTGGGCTTAGACTACTTGGGCTAATGTTTTAAAATAAAAGAAATATAACATACTACTTTTAATTTATAGGCCCCCAAACATTTTAGGTCTCACGCAAGGCAACTACTTCTTGGACCTCATATTTAGACATTATTTGAAGAGGAGTTACTACACATTTAAACATTACAATAAATAGTAAAATTTCTTAATTTGTATATAATTGAAGAGAAAATTGCAGCATTGGTTCTCAATCTATTGCTCACTTAAGTTAGTATTCAACATTTCATTACATTTCCACAATCCGACATCAATAACAAAATTGTCATGTAAAATTCTTTTGAAATTAAGTTTTGCTTCTCAACTCAGTCGCTATCCAAAATTTGAAGTGAGGCATGCTTCCATGAGAGATACGTGACGATATAATGATAATTGAACGATTTTCCATCACTGAAAAAGGATTGTGCAACAATAGTGAAATGTTAAAGACAAGCTTACTGCATTTTAAAGGTTGAGAACGAACATGCTAATAAAACAATAGGTTGCAAACTAATGGTGTAATTTTCCCTTAGATGTATTATACTAATGCTAACCTAAGCCCGTTTGGTTACTGTTTTCAAGATGTTTTATGTTTTCAATTTTCTTAAAAAGTCGAAGCTTATTTAGCCTCGTACTTTTAAAAATGTATTTTGAAACAAGATTAAACTTATAACATAAAACTTTGATTATATTTTTGACATTTTTAGTGTTTTTAGTGAAGAAAACACCAAAAACAATCAAAATACGGGAAATAAGCGTTTAAATAAAATTCTAAAAAATTAATTTCTAAAAATCTAAAATCCTAAAAAAAATAAAAATAGTTCAAGATTGGTTATTTAAATAAAATAAAATAAAAATTATTTAAACAAAAGCAGATAAAAATTCACATTCCCAGTCATTAATTTTTATTTTTCATTTCCTATTTTTTGCCAAGTTAATTTATTATTTATTTGTATTTTATTTTCGTAATGGAAAAAAATATTGTTAGATTCACTAACTTTAAATTGTAAATATTACTTGATAATATATTAGCCTTATTTTTTTTTGGCTATCTTCAATCTCTAGTAAATCTTCGTCCCATTTCCCTATATCTTCATTGTGAATAATGATCTCTATTTAAATGTCCAAAGAAGACATATAAATAAATTTTGATTAGGGGTCTTGCTATAGGCACAATTTAGCAGGGGTAACTTCTCCTCTTTTCTTGCAACTTGGTCATTGCTAAATTGCATACTAGTATTCCAATTCTCTAAAATATTCAATTGACCACCTTAATTTCTACTTTTATTTAATTTAGTCCTTCAATATTTTGTATCACAAGTCCTTATACTTTCAAGACCTGGTCACAACAGATCCAAGTTTTCATACATTTTTGTCCTTACAACCTAATTTTCTTGGTTCTCTTCCAATTACCATGCAAACTCGAGTTTGAACCTACACAATCAAATTAAAACAAAATTAAGCAAAAAACACACTCAATAATATTCATAATTATCCATTTTTTATGATCCACATAAGTGCAAAACTGCACTTATCAACACTCAATAGTTATAGATTTTTCACTAAACGTAAGAGAATTCTTCTAGTAGTATCGACTACTTACTCAACCCTATATTTTAAAGGAGTAGGAATTTAACTTACGAAATGAGTTTTATTGAGTTCAAGTATTTTATCCTTGTAACTCGATGATGGAAGGGGCAAAAGTACTTTAGTGTTCAAAGTTCAACGCGACTAATAAGTAATTTGATTGTCAATTTCATTCTACTAAAGTCACTGAGTTGATGGAGAATTTTCGGTTGGACGCATCACATGTTGGCGGATTTACGAGAAAAGTGATTCCAAAGTAATCAATCAAACCGAATGAACTTGATGGAAAAATAAACCGAGGCAAGAGTTGAACTCTTTGTCCTTAAGTCAATTTTGCCCCATAAAGGTGCCTACCAGTATATGGCAATTGACTCCCAAGATACAACGGCTTCCTACTTGTGATTGAAGCACTACAAACCACAAGCACTGTGAACCAAAATCGGTTTGTACTCCAAAAAGATGAAATGAAAATGAAAGCCAGAAATTCAAGCAACAAATGCAAGAATTTTTATTCAAGAAGTAGGAAATATGAGTGGATGTTATGCAAATATGTTTCGTATCAAAATTCTACGTAAAATGGACGTCCAGAGTCCCTTTTTAATGTTGAGGATCGGTTGAAAACGAAAAGGTGAGGAACCAAATCGTGCAACACTTCAAAAGGACATATATGTTCACGCATACCTATGCGATCTCATGGTTTAACCAAGCTGCGATCGCATGGTACAAAAATCGAACATAACTTGATCCGATTTTAACCATGCGATCGCAAGGCTTTGCCTCCTGCGATCGCATGGAAGGATCCAAAAGCGTTCGCTTAAAATTTAGGCAGATTGCGATCGCAGGTGTACATATCTGTGCGATCGCATGGTCAAAATTTTGACCCAAAAATGTCATTTTCCGTAATTTCTTATTCATTCAATATTGGTTTCGAGACGCCAAATATACCCTTTAAACATGTAGATAAACTGAATTTTCTTTCTGGGCGTTGCCCGAGCCCCCACGAGGCACGCACCCCCTCGACCCCGCGACCGATCAAGGCGGTCGATCCCCGCTCGAGGCATTGCCCCAAGCGTCGAAGTGGCAAACAAATTTGTCTAAAGCGGATTGGGTCGGGTCTTGTATATTTAGTAGAGATTGACGGAAATACTTTCGTTATTTTTAACACTTAGTTAATTTCTCAACATATTTAAACCAATTTCCAACATCACATTCACTCATTTCACTCATTCTAAATGAAGTTGAAATGAGAGGAAAACAATAGATAGTGTAGTATATTTTTATGGAAAAGTTGCGTAGTTATCTCCAATTTTCATTTTCATTTCCTTTCATTTTGCTTTCGAAAAACAAAGTAAAAAATGTTGGACGACCATGTTTGAATTATGTTACCATAATAAGCATAAATCATATTTCTCTGTGTTTTCTCATACTTCCATATTTGAATTTAGCCAACAAATTGAATATCTTATAAGACCCAATAGATTGAAAGCATGTTTTTGTATATAAAAACCCGATATAGTGATATTACCTTCACAATTTGGGGACCAATAAAATGACTGTGGAAATCACTGCAAGACAAAATAAAATTGGTCAGAAGAGGGTGATGGACACATCTCGCTGTCTTCTGAAAGCAAAACGTTCGGCCCTAAAAACATCTCTAAGAAGTTCTTTAATAACTACATTCTTTTTACTTTAGCAAATCAGATAATCTTTTTAAGATCTTCAACAAACTCCTTATATAAAAATTAAAATAAAGAGTGAATTTAACTCTCCAAATATAGAGAATAAAACTCACTCTCTATATTAAACTTTTAATACTTCATTAATTATTTCACAATTTTCTATGAATTCTTTGGTTTATAAAGAGAAATTGAGGGAATATGATAAAAGACGAGAAAAACTAGATAAAAAAATAGTGAAAAAGTTGAGTCATAATTGCTTATAGAAAAAAGAAAAATAGAGAATAAAAGACAGTCTTTATTTCTAAAAAATTCTTCAAGATGTTCTTTATATTAAGAAAGAAAATATGCTCTTTAAAATAAAGAGTGATGTTATAAATGCTTGAACATAGACAAAAATATGTTACCCTGGTAAAGTACACTAAGTGGCTTTTAATAGGTCTTATGTATTACTTATAAGAAAATATCACAAATTGGCTGTTACATCAAGTGGGCTAGTATTGGGTCTCACTACAAGAAAACTTGTCAATATTGGCCACATGTAGCAACGTCTCTATTACTTTGATAAAATAGAGGTGACAAACAAATTGCTAATATAGGATAAATACAATAGCTACAAGTAAGGATGGCAATGGGGTGGGTCCGGAGTGGGTAGGCCCCGCCCGCTCCACGAAATTTTTTAACCCGCGAATTCGCAGGGGCGGGGCGGGTCAATCTTTGACCGCCAACCGCCCAATAAATTTTTTTTTTTTTTTCTAAAACTGAAAAAATTATTAAAAATAAATAAATTTTTTTTTTTTAAAATATTTGTAGCAAACAAAAACAAAAAAATTCAAGAATGGGATCAATGGTGTAATGGTTGAGATTTATAGTTTATAATTTCAACTCGGGTTCGATTCTCCTTTAGTCATTTTGAGCAAAATTTTAATTTATATTCTATAATATGATTTTACAAAAAAAAAAAAAAAAAATTCTTGGTGCGCGGGGCAAGTTGAATTCGGTGGGTTTTTTGCCATCCTTATCTACGAGAAAGAAATATCGTCGCTATTGATTGAACAGGTCAATAGACAAAACAAAATATCGTCACATTAAGAACATGAGTTGTTGCAATAGAAGTTGAAGATGGCGGGAATGCTAATAGCGACGACATTTGTCGCCGTTAAAGACCAACATGACAATTGGCGGAATCTTTTGGCGCCATTTTGATTTTTAGCAACGACGCACTAGACAATTGCAACTACAGGTGTTGTCGCTATAGACCACCAGGACAAGTGACGAGATCTTTTGGCACCATTTTGATTTTTAGCAACAACACGGTGGTCAATTGCAATGACACTTTTCGCCGCCACTGATCGAACCTACAAAATCAGCACTTCTCCTTCCTCCCCATTTTTTTCTCCTCCATTTTGCTCCACATACTCTTGGTTGCCAGCTTTGAACATAAAATTTAGTATTTTAGTGAGTAACCTCTACTTATATATTTCTATTATCATATTTTATTTTATGTGAATTTTGTTATACTCCGTACACTTCGTTGCACTTTCATAAATCTCAAAAAATCATTTGAAAATTAGTTTGTAAACCACACATGTCTTCATCTTGGACAGTTTGCGATTTACAAACTAATCTTTGAATTTTTCCATTTTTGTACATTTTGTTATTAATTTATAGGAATCATGTTATCAATATTTGTTCCTATTATTGATTATATTTTTGTGTGTATATTTTAGTAGTGTGTCCCTTTTATTTTCCTAGTTTGTACTATATTTAATATAGATTGCACACTTAGGAAAATATGAGGCAGATGCCGTCGATATTTACACATGAAAAAGAGGCAATAACAGGGATAATGTACTACAATTCTTAATTTACAAATCAATGACGAATGGTTTAGAATCCTTACCTATTTATTAGTACTAGGCGATAAAACGAAGTCAAGACACTCTCACATTACTTGGATATTTCACTTAATATTTGCTTGTGTTCTTGCAACATACCTGAAATGAAAATTGATAAGAGTTGGACCAAGATTAGTGACCGCGGTAAGTCAATGGTGTTTTTGATGTATTGCAAGCCTTTATAAAAAATGGCGAGGCACTTGCAAATTATCGAGAGTTTATTAGTTGTTCATGCAAAAGATGTTTGAATAGGATAGTGCAATTAGTTGATGATGTTGAGGCTCACATATTTAATTTTGGTTTCTTGGAGACTTAGGAAAAGTAGATTCATCATGAGGAAAATGACAATGACAATGCGCACGTTCGTGCACAGAATGAATGGGTAGCAATGAATAGGTAGCTAAAAAAGATGAGATGATGGATGTTCTGAACGATATAGTTGAGGATGAACCAACTAGTATGATGACCACTACGATGAATTGTTTGAGGCTCTGCATTTAGAATTGTACCATGGAGTTTGAATTTCTCGTTGTTAAACTTTTTAGTTAAGTTTATGCATCTGAAAGTTACGAATAAGTGGACAAATAAGTCCATCGATGAGTTGTTGAAGTTGGCATTCTCCAAAGTCAATTTTGTCGACTCTCGTTACGAAGCTAAAAAATTGATGACTAAGTTGGGTATGTGGTACGAATATATTCATGTTTGCAAAAATAATTGTTCACCGCTCTGGAAGCAACACGCTTCTACTCAAACTTGTCCAGTGTGCTCCAAAAGTCGTTGGAAACAAAAAGTAGGGAAAGATTATGGAAAGAATGTGTCGCATAAAGTGTTGTGTTATTTTTCATTGGCCCCTATACTTAAACATTTGTTTGCCACAAGGGATACTGCAAAACCCATGAGGTGGCACAGTACAAGTTAGTCGAAAGACGAAGATGAGATGGCGTGGCGGTAATTTGATAAAAATCATCTTGGATTCGCTTTGTGAAATATGGAATGTCCACTTGGGTTTAGCTGCAAACGGATTTAATCCTTTTGGCAACATAAGTCTATATTACAGCTTGTGGCCAGTGGTTTTGACAACTTACAACTTGATACATTGGCTATGCATGAAAGCAGATTACTTAATGCTAACTCTTTTGATCCCTGGTCCTAAATCACCAGGCAACGACATGATGTACTTTTACGACCATTAGTTGATGAGTTGAAAGAGTTGTGGGACACTGGTGTTGATATGTGTGACGTAGGAAGTAATAATTGTGTATTCATTATCGTGCATCATTTGTTGTGTATAGTTAATGATTTCCTACAAGGAGTAGTTTCTCTGGGTGGAGTGGCCAGGGTTATAATTGATGTCCAACTTATAACGACAAGACACCGTCAATGCGTGTAATTAGTAAGACAGCTTATATTGGTCATCAACGTTTCATACCAACTAGGCATCAGTGTCGGAGTAACCTTGAATTTAATGGGCAAACACAGAGAAGACAACCTCCTAGTCGATTGACTATTGCAAAAGCAATAGAACTGTCGAGCTGTGTTAGAAGTAGTACTCCAAGAAAGCACCCTAGCTACGAGGGTGTTAAAAGAAAGAAAAGTACGGATGAACCGAATTGGAGAAAGAATAGCATATTTCTACGAGTTACAATAGTGGTCGACTAGTGAATTGAAACATAATATTGACATCATGCATGTGGAGAAGAATGTCTTTGATAGCATGCTACGTATAATATTGGATAATCCTCAGAAATCAAAAAACACAGACAATGTGAGGCGTGATTTGATAAACTTAGGTATCAAAAAAGAGTTGTACTTGTATCAACATGAGATAAAGTTGATGAAGCTTACTGCAGAATACACATTAACAACTTCAGACCGTTGAAAGTTTTCAATTTAATCAGAACGGTTAAATTCCTAAATAGTTTTACATCGAATTTGAAAAAGAATGTAGCTCCTAGTGATAACCGACTAGAGGGTTTGAAGTCATATTATTGACATATTATCATGCAACGGTTGTTGCCTGTCGGGTGTCGAGCATATTTGAATAAACACAATTTTCTCTACAATCATTGAACTATGTACGTTCTTCAAATAGTTGTGTGCGAGGTCCCTGAAGTTTAGCGACATAATTAAGGCTTGGGAGCGACTAGTAGTTATCCTCTACAAGCTTGAATGAATATTTCCTCAAGTATTTTTTGACATTTTGATTCACCTCGTCATGCATTTGCTCGAACAAGAAATACTTGGTGGACTAGTCTACATGAGGTGGATGTATCCTTTCGAACAATAGATTTAAACGATGAAGGACTATGTCGAAATCAAACGTAGCGGAGGGTTCAATAGTTGAAGGTTGTGTTGGTGACGAAGCATTCACATTCGGTTCTTGGTATTTTGATGACGTGGAGACAAGATTTAACCGACTGTAAAGAAATGAGGATGTCATTGTTATAAAAAGATAGTTCTCTATTTTTGAATCACAATGTAGTACGATGCGAAAAAGGATTTCAACAGTTCTTCAAGGTGATATTTGAAACCAAACATTTTAAATACTTCAAATTTTTAAAATATACTTATTAGAGCCTATTTATTTTAACAGTAAACACAAGCAGGAGTTGCAGCTCCGTGGCTATACAAATATTAACCAACTGCATAGAAAGGAGTTTTTTGATTGGTTTTACACTAAAGTAATCAACTAAAGTAATCAATTAACCCATTTCTTAATTAACACTACATGATATATCTATTATTTTAATTATTCACTTAAAGTACCCATCAATAATACAGATTTATGCTTAGCATAAAAAGAACTCCCTTGAAATCACCCAAGAGTTACTATCTTTGGCGTCTCGATCAAACTTGATGTCCATTCGTATACGAATGTGTTGTGAGCGAGTTCAATTTTTGACTAATGAGCGTGATCTTGGACCAAAAAAAATACAAAACGAGTGGTGTAACTATGCCGGGGACCTGAGGGTGGAACCGTTTAAGTGCGATAGCAAGAAGAAAGTAATGAGAAAAGAACATTACAAGTATTGACATCTATATAGAGTCATACAAGAATCATCAATTCATACTTGCTTCTCAAGTAAAACAAGTTTTTTATATTGAAGATCCTTCTAGTGGTCTCAACTAACAAGTTGTACAAGAAGTCAATCATCACAGTGCATGGAATATTCCAGAAAACGTCTTGATTGAGATAGATTTGTTGCACGATAACAATTCATCCAACTTTTCTCTAGTAATTGATCTTGGTAATTTAGACTAACTAACTTTGCAACGAGACGATGGAGAGGCCTAAGACAACAGGGTATCATATTCAAATGTTAGTGGAGATGGATCATTCATCAATGATGACAACGAGAATGATGATACAATGAAAGAATACATAAAAGACAAAGAAACCGATGATGACAATCACGAAGACGAAGGCGAAGGCGAAGGCGATGGCGGCGGCGACGGCGGCGGCGGCGGCGGCGACGGTCATGGATATCGCGATAGTGACTCAGAGTAAATGGTGTTGTCTGTAACAAAACTTCTTTTAACAACATAATAAAATTCGGTTTGATTCATAAATATTGCTTTATATTAAAATTTCGTAATAATTAATAAATTTATATTAATTTTGATTAATGAGATTTTTAGTTAATATTAATATAAAAAATATTAATTTATAAATATTTTACTAATTCATAAATTTATATTAATTTTGATTAATTACATTTTTAGTTAAGGAAAATTGTATATTTGGTCCTCAATCTTTTAAAAACATAAGGGATACACTCTCAACCTTTAAAAATAGTACCGGACATTTCCAACGTTTGAAGAAATATGTATGGTATGTCCATGATAACATAATCCTCCCATTATAGTGTTAAAGTCAAATAAAAAGACAAAATTGCCCTTCTCTTTAAATAAGCAAAAAAAAAAAAAGAATCAAAATAGGATGGTTTTATTAACACTACAATTTTTAACAAATACACTACATTTTAATTGTATTAAAAGTCCTTAATTTTTATTCATTGTCACATTTATGTCCTGTTGACCTATGGTTAACTTTAAACCTTAATGTTTTGATTATAACAAACAAATTGGTTATGTTTACTAACAATCTACTTTCAAGCAATATTCAAGGCACTACAAATCGAACTCTCATACCATGTCATGATCAAGTCAAAATCAATTCAAGAGTTCAAGTTTCTCAAAGATCCGAAACTCAATATTTGAAGATCAAGAATGAAGAATGGATTTTAGATAAAATTGTAAAGGTATTAACCCTTTAATTCTTAGCAATTAAAATGAATGAAAGCTCAAAATATTTTTATGCACAAAACATATGTCATTATTACTTGCATAAAATATTTTTATCAAAGCCAAAAATTATTTTTCAAAAGCGTGGAAGCGGTCATCCGTTTGGTCATCCGTTTGATCATCCGTTGAACAGTCGACCGCTTTACATGAACCGGTCGACCGTTTGATTGACACTTTTCAAAAGTGTCCGTTTCGATTTTCGCGAGACCAGCGGCTAGTTTCGACTAATCGACCGGTCGACCGTTTGGTCATCTGTTTGGTCATCCGTTTCAATGAAAGTGACGAAAATTCATCTCTATAAATACCACTTCATTTATTATCATTCAACAATACTTACAAGAGCATATATAGAGAGAATCATATTGAAAAACATCATTCAAAGCTTCATTGCATTTATATCTTCAATATCTCTATTTGAAAAAAAAACTTTGTTTGATTAAATCAAACTTTTGGTTCATCTTTCTCAACAAAGTTTTCTTCTAACACTTGAACTTTCCTCATCCATTGCTATTCATTAAAGTGTTAGTCTCTCTTAGAACTAAACTTGTATCTATCATTCATCTAGAGAGAAATACTTAAATCAATCTCTTTATTTATTTGGGTCATATTGAGGTCCCTTGAAAAGTTCAATATTGTATAAGGATCGGTGCTCCTTGCTTGTAAGTCACGGATACATTGTAAGGGTTTGGATTGCACCATAAGTCAATCAAAATAGTAGAAAGGCCGTGCTCGTGTTGGAGTGCTTGGTAACGGGAACGTAGATCATTGGTTGGATGGAACCTCCATAAAATCGTTTGCACTCTCTCTTCTCTTTTATTTACTTATATTGTGCTTATATCTTTGTGAATCTATTTTATCTCTTAAATATCATTTTGAGAATATTTTTTGAAAAAGTTTGAGAAAACCAATTCACCCTCCTCTTGGTTAGTTACTCTTGGGCTATCAATTGGTATCGAGTAAGGTGCTCATTTTTTTAAAATTACACAATCTTGAGTAAATGGCTAACCAAAATTTTCAAAACCTTGAGGGTCTCTCTACAAATCGTCATCCCTTCTTTAATGGCTCCCACTACAATTATTGAAAAACAAGAATGATGATTTATATTCAATCAATTGATTATAACATTTGGGAAGTCATCGAGTTTGGTCCATATGTGCCTACAAAAATTGTCAAAGTTGATGATAAACCGGACCAAACTATTTCTAAGCCTAGAGAAAAATATGATGAAGAGGACAAAAGAAAATTGTCTTTGAATGCTAGAGCCAAAAACTTACTTTATTGTACTTTAGACAAAAATGAGTTTAATCGTATTAGCACATGTGATTCCGCATATGATATTTGGCATGCATTAGAGATAACTCACTTAGGTACCAACAAGGTTAAAGAAACCAAAATAAATCTTTTGACAAAAGATTTCGAAAATTTCTTTATGAAACAAGATGAACCTATTGTTGATAAGATTACTCGTTTCACCGATATTATTAATGGCCTTAAGGGCTTTGATCGAAAATTTACTAACGGTGAACTTGTGAGCAAAATGCTTAGGTCTTTATCGGAAGATTGGAACTCCTTGAGGATGTTGATAGAGAATATAAAAGATATCAACACTTATCCATTGGAGGAGCTATATAGAACATTGATGACATAAGAGCTCAACAATGCCGAAACAAAGGAGAAAACAAGGAGAAGCAAAGAAGAGATGAAGGAGCTTCCCAAGAAGCAAATTGCTTTGAAATCAACAAATGATGAAGGATCATCCAACACAAACATGAGTGATGAAGAACTTGATGACTTAGTTCTTCTTGTCAAGAAATGGAGAGGATTTCGAAACAATAGGCGATTTCAAAAGAAAGAAGACAAAAGTGAAGAAAAGAACAAAAAGATCATATGCTATGATTTGTGACAAACCCGGTCACAAGAGGACCGAATGCCCAAACAAGAAGAAGTTCAACAAAAGAAGGCACTTCAAGCTACATGGGATGATAGTGATAAAGATGATCAAGAAGATGATGAAATTCAAGAGGAAATCGCTAATATGTGCTTCATGGCTATTGAGGATGAGGTAAGTACAAACAACAATGACTCTTACATTGACTTATCTACCTCTTATGATGAAATTCTTGAAGAATTTGAGAAACTTATGTCAAAATACTCTATTCTTAACAATAAACACTCTTTATTGAAAAAGGTAGTCAAGAAGCTTTTTATTGCACAAGAGGACTTTGAAAAGGAAAAAGATGATCATAAGTCCTTGATTAAAGAAAATGTTTTATTGAAAGAAAAAGTGGTTGATTTAACAAGCATTATTCACAAATTCACCCAAGAAAAGAAAAACTTTGAATTAATGCTTGGTGAGTAAATATGTGTGTTTAACAAAGGGGGAATTGGATATAAACCTCTCTTGAAACAAAAATCCATTGAAACCATTTTTGTAAAATCATCCAACTTCTCTCAACAAAACATCACATGTAGTTTTTGCAAGAAAGATGGCCATGTTGCTTACAATTGTTTGACTAAAAAGAAACACAAGTGGATAAAAGAATCCACAAGCACTAACTATCAAGGACCTAAACTTATGTGGGTACCAAAAATCAAAAATTAAAATTATTTTTGTAGGTACCACAAAAGGTCAAGAGCAATTGGTTCTTGGATAGTGGTTGTTCGAAACATATGAAGGGAGATCGATCATTACTATCAAATTTCTAAAGAAAAGATGGAGGTCATGTGACTTTTGGAGACAATGCCAAAGGAAAAATCATAGGCATTGGAAATATTGGTAATCGTTCTTCTCCCTCCATTGAAAATGTTTTATTAGTTGATAACCTCAAACATAACTTACTTAGTATAAGTCAATTGTGTGATAAATGTTATCTCATTAAATTTAATTCTTCCAATTGCCTCATTGAGGATGCTATATCTAAAGAGGTATTGTTCATGGGGAGCCGAAGCAAAGATGTTTACATCATATCTATTGAATTTGAACTTGAAAAGGAAATAAAATGTTTTCAAGTATAAAGGATGATTCTTGGCTATGGCATAGGAGATTAGGTCATATTAGCATGGACTTACTTTCAAAAATCTCCAAAAATAACTTTTGAAAGGGTTGCCAAATATAAAGTTTGAAAAAGATAAAATTTGTGATGCTTGTCAATTTGGAAAACAAGTAAAGAGTTCTTTCAAACTTAAACAACACTCTTCTACCTCAAGACCTTTACAACTTCTCCACATATACTTATTTGGACCCTATAGAACCGCTAGTTTAAGTAGAAAACATTATGCATTTGTTATTGTTGATGATTTTTCAAGATTTACTTGGGTCATTTTCTTGAATTTAAAAGATGAAGCCTTAAATGCATTTAAACATTTTTGCAAAAGAGTCCAAAATGAAAAGGATACACCATTACCACAATTAGGAGTGATCATGGTGGAGAATTTGAAAATATAGCCTTTGATGAGTTTTGCAAATCTAATGGTTATGAACATAATTTTTCGGCTCCTAGAACTCCTCAACAAAATGGTGTAGTAGAAAGGAAGAATCGAACATTGCAAGAAATGGCTCAGACCATGTTGAATGAAAACAATTTACCAAAATACTTTTGGGCCGAAGCCGTAAACACTTCATGTTATATCTTAAATAGAGTTTTGATAAGTCGAAAGAAAATCAAAACTCCATATGAGCTTTGAAAAAATAGAATTCCCAATATCGGATATTTTAAAGTTTTTGGTTGCAAGTGCTTTATTTTAAACACAAAAGAAAATTTGGGAAAATTTGATCCAAAATCCGATATTGGAATTTTTCTTGGATATTCATCTACTAGTAAAGCTTTTAGAGTTTTCAACAAAAAGAACTTTAGTAGTTGAAGAATCTATGCATGTTGTTTTTATGAAACTAACTCCTCTATACAAGAAAAAGTTATTGATGATGAAGATTTAGAAATCCCATTTGAACAACTAAGTGTTCAAAATCAAGACAAAGGAATCCAAATAACATTGAAAGTCAACATGAGGAGGAAACAAGTATGCAACAAAATGATGAAGAACCTCATGAAGATCTCAACACTTCATCATTACCAAAAGAATGGAGGTTTGTCCCATCTCACCCAAAAGATCTCATCATTGGTGATCCATCAAAGGGGTAAGCACAAGAAATTCTTCTAGAAATTTTCATAACAATTGTGCATTTCTTTCACAAATTGAGCCAAAGAACTTTAAAGAAGCCGAGTTTGATGAATTTTGGATCCTAGCTATGCAAGATGAACTAAATCAATTTGAAAGAAATCATGTTTGGGATTTAGTTGCTAGACCAAATTCACAAACCGTAATTGGCACAAAATGGGTTTTTCAAACAAACGAGATGAAAATGGCATAATTGTGCGTAACAAAGCTAGATTAGTGGCTCAAGGTTACAATCAAGAAGAAGGCATTGATTTCGAAGAAACTTTTGCCCCGGTTACTAGATTAGAATCAATTCGCATGCTTCTTGCTTTTGCTTGTCATAAGAATTTTACTTTATTTCAAATGGATGTCAAAAGTACATTCTTGAATGGAGTCATTCAAGAAGAAGTTTTTGTTGAGCAACCACCCGGTTTTAAAAATCATAAGTATACGGACAAAGTTTTCAAACTTAGAAAAGCTCTTTACGGTTTAAAACAAGCTCCTAGAGTATGGTATGAGAGATTGAGTAAATTTCTCTTATCAAATAGTTTTTTAATGGGTAAAGCGGATACTACATTATTTATAAAAACCAAAAAGAATGATATGATAGTTGTTCAAATTTATGTTGACGATATCATTTTTGGTGCTACTAATATTTTCCTATGTGAAGAATTTTCTAAGTGCATGAGTAGGGAATTTGAGATGAGCATGATGGGTGAACTAAAGTTCTTTCTTGGTCTCCAAATCAAACAAACTAATGATGGAATATTCATTAGTCAAACTAAGTATATCTTGGATATGCTCAAAAGTTTGAAATGGAAGAGTTGAAGCCAATGAACACTCCAATGAGCTCATCAATCAAACTAGATAAAGACGAGCAAGGTACTTCCGTTGATGTAACAAAATATCGAGGTATGATCGGATCCTTCTTTATTTAACCGCTAGTAGACCCGATATTATGTTTAGTGTATGCTTATGTGCTAGATATCAATCTAATCCTAAGAATTCCATCTTAGTGCCGTAAAACGCATTTTTCGTTATCTTAGTGGAACTAGATCTTTAGGTCTTTGGTATCCCAAAGAAACTCATTTTGATTTACTTAGCTATTCGGATGCCGATTGGGCGGTTGCACAATTGATCGAAAAAGTACTAGTGGAGCGTGCCATTTTCTAGGCTTTGCTTTAGTTTCATGGTTTAGTAAGAAACAAAATTCCGTTGCCTTGTCAACCCGAAGCCGAGTATATATCCGCCGCTAGTTGTTGTGCTCAAATCCTATGGATGAAACAAACTCTAAATGATTATCACATTTCTTTTGAAAAAGTTCCTATTATGTGTGATAACACTAGTGCCATAAACTTATCTAAAAATCCCGTTTTGCATTCTCGTACCAAACACATCGAGATTAGAGATCACTTTTTACGAGACCATGCACACAAGGAAGATATAACTTTGGAGTTTGTAAAACCGAAAAACAATTGGCCGATATTCTCACAAAACCATTAGCACTTGAAAGATTTTCTTACATTTGACGAAATTTAGGTATAATTAATGAATGTGAAATATGTGGCTAACTCCTTATATTTTCTATAATTGATTGCATTTTATGTGATAAATATGTTTCAAAATTATTTGACAAAAGATCAAATCGATGATTTTTATAAATTTTTGCAAAAATTGTCCAAACGGATGACCGTTTGTTAAACCGGACGTCCGTTTCATGTCAAACGGATGAACAATTGCTTAATCCGTTTCATCATCCGTCTAAGCAGAGACTTTTGCCAAAATTAAAAATTTTAAACGGTTGTCCGTCTTAAATTAAGCGGACGATCGCATGCTCATCCGTCTGCTCATCCGTCTCGAAAGCAGAGAGTTTATTTTCAAAATTTCATATAAAGCGGTCGACCCGTGTGGTTTCCGGTCGTCCGTATATAAGCGAAATTAGGGTTTTAAGTTAGAAATTTTCAAATTTCTTCATTCCAACTTCCCATGAACTAAGGTTTTCTCTTCAAATCTTCTTCCAATCTTCCAATCCTCCTAAAATCTTTCCAATTTACACTCAAAATCACAAAACCCATATCATTTTACACCAAAATCCGAAAAATCCCTAATTTTTGTCCATAAATTCTTCCCATTCCATCCCAAGCGGACGAACCTAACCCTAGCCTCCAAATCCGTTTTCTCCAACACCATGCCTCGAGTTAAAATGGCAGCCAAGCGTCCTAGGAGAGAAAGGCAACCTTTTCCATCATCTAAAGAAGAGGATTCTCCCTCGGAAATTCAGATTGCCAAATGTCCCGTCCTCATTGGTAAGAACGTAGACCTTGCCTCATTTACTTTTGAAGCCCCCTCCTTTCATATAGAAGATCTTTTCATAGGTATGGGTTGGGTTAGCATTCTCACGTTGAATGACAAAGCTTACCCTTACATTATAAAAGATTTCTATAAAAATATGTCTTTCTCTCCGGGTCGGGAATTTCATGTCTAGTTCGAAATAAACAAATAAGAATCACTCAAGACTTCATTCGATCACTTCTTCATCTTGAGGAAGGCGGTATTCGCATGTACACCACAAAACAATTCCTCATACTCAAGAATACGACCCAATCGAGGCTTGTTGTCATATTCTTGGCAAGCAATTTGAGGTCGTCAGACGTCTTCGCACGAACCCAACTTACTCTTCCGTGTCGTGTCCTCCATAACATCATCGCACATATTAAATTTCCTCGTAAAGGCCACTTAGATGAGGTTAATCACTATGATGTATTTCTTCTCGACTCTATCCTCCGTGGGCGTAAACTTGACTTTCCATACATAATGATCCAACACATGACCTCCGTCCTTAGCGGCACTAGGCCTAAGGGGCTTCCCTACGGAATGATTCTCACTAAAATTTTTCAACATTTCGAAGTTTCCTTCCGTAACTCGGTAGCCACTCTTCCCAAACCCACCGACACCATCAATATTCTTACCCTTCGCCGTATGAAAATCATCAAGGAAAATGGGCAATGGGTGGCAAAATCCAAGGGGTTTGACGATGAGTCCGGTCCCTCCACTTTGCCATTTGAGGATGAGGAAGAAATGGACGAAAGTGGTGATGCCAAACATGCTCGCCTCCACGGCGACCACGATCATCTCAAAGGCCGTGGTCCTCCACCTCCGGCTTCAACGAGGACCAATTCAATCTTCTTAATGACCGGATCGATTCACTTGCATCTACCGTCGATGGCCTACAACATGCCGTGAGTGACCTACAAAATCTGACGGCTAGCATTCAAACTACGGTTGGTGGACTACAAACTTTGTGAGACGGCATCACGTCTTGCTTCATGCTCTTCACTCCCGTCCGGCACCGGATTTCCTCCGCCTCCTCCACAGAGATCTAGATTATATTTATATATTTCTTGTTATTTGTTTTGCAAACAATCATTGTTTATGTATCTCTTTTATGCCATCTTGAACTTTGATTGTCCTTCCCTTAATAGATGAGGTATTACAACTTTTGCCAATAATTTTTTTTATACCTTAAATGTTTCGATTATGTCTTTTTGCTTATGTCAAAAGGGGGAATATATGTGATGTGAGATGGATATATGTGATGTGAGATGGACTTGAAATTTATTCTATATTGTGATGAAAATTTGATATTATTTGACAATCAAATTGGACATTTGATATGTATGATAAAATTTGGCAAATCAAATGAAAATGATATAATGTAATACAAATTCATCAAATCATGTTTACTTGAAAAAGAAAGGGAGAATATATATGCTTTATTGTATCTTATTATTCTATATTCTCACATTGTTTGTCATAATCAAAAAGGGGGAAATTGTTGACCTATGGTTAACTTTAAACCTTAATGTTTTGATTATAACAAACAAATTGTTATGTTTACTAACAATCTACTTTCAAGCAATATTCAAGGCACTACAAATCGAACTCTCATACCATGTCATGATCAAGTCAAAATCAATTCAAGAGTTCAAGTTTCTCAAAGATCCGAAACTCAATATTTGAAGATCAAGAATGAAGAATGGATTTTTAGATGAAATTGTAAAGGTATTAACCCTTTAATTCTTAGCAATTAAAATGAATGAAAGCTCAAAATATTTTTATACACAAAACATATGTCATTATTACTTGCATAAAATATTTTTATCAAAGCCAAAAATTATTTTTCAAAACTGTGGAAACGGTCATCCGTTTGGTCATCCGTTTTGATCATCCGTTTGAACTGGTCAACCGTTTTACATGAACCGGTCGACCGTTTGATTGACACTTTTCAAAAGTGTCCGTTACGATTTCTGCGAGACCAACGGCTAGTTCGACAAATCGACCCGGTCGACCGTTTGGTCATCCGTTTCAACAAAAAGTGACGAAAATTCATCTCTATAAATACCACTTCATTTATTATCATTCAACAACACTTACAAGAGCATATATAGAGAGAATCATATTGAAAAACATCATTCAAAGCTTCATTGCATTTATATCTTCAATATCTCTATTTGAAAAAAAAACTTTGTTTGATTAAATCAAACTTTTGGTTCATCTTTCTCAACAAAGTTTTCTTCTAACACTTGAGCTTTCCTCATCGATTGCTATTCATTAAAGTGTTAGTCTCTCTTAGAACTAAACTTGTATCTATCATTCATCTAGAGAGAAATACTTAAATCAATCTCTTTATTTATTTGGGTCATATTGAGGTCCCTTGAAAAGCTCAATATTGTATAAAGATCGGTGCTCTTTACTTGTAAGTCACGGATACATTGTAAGGGTTTGGATTGCACCATAAGTCAATCAAAATAGTGGAAAAGTTGTGCTCGTGTTGGAGAGCTTGGTAACGGGGACGTAGATCATTGGTTGGATGGAACCTCCATAAAAATCGTTTGCACTCTCTCTTCTCTTTTATTTACTTATATTGTGCTTATATCTTTGTGAATCTATTTTTTATCTCTTAAATATCATTTTTGAGAATATTTTTCGAAAAAGTTTGAGAAAACCAATTCACCCCCCTCTTGGTTAGTTACTCTTGGGCTATCATGTCCCAGACTTTTATTTATTGTATTCTTATCATTAACCTTCTATTAATTAGCACATTGCGTCTCTAATGACGGTTTTCATCAAAAAATTATGTTAGCGTACTTTAAAATAAGGGACAAATATTTAGTTACAATTTTGTATTTTTTGTTATTTTTTACTTATTTAAAATACGAGATAAATAAATCATTATACTTCCTCTTAACAAATATTTTGGACGAAAACCGTCATCATGGACAAGAAAAAATGTTGATGATAGAAATACGATAAAAAAAATGTTAGGGATATAAGTGTGATAATGAGAAAAAATAGTAGACATTTCATGCAATTAAAATATAGTACATTTATAAATTAAAAAAAAATGTGGTATCAATATATTTAGTCACAAAAATACAACCAAATATACTCCAAAGAATGAAGAATAACAAAAAGACCCTCATCTTCCTTCTTCCCCAACCACCAAAAGCTACCACCACCTACCCCCATCAACTTTTCTTCCACCCTCACCTCCTACCTTTCTTAAATTCTGGTGTTTCCTCAGATAGATAGCATTGTAGAAATTGACCTCAAACTTCTTCTGATATTGAAATCTTGTTGCACAAATTCGGGAATTTGTAATCTTTCAATGATGTGGATGATGCCATCGGGATGAATAATATCATCTGCTTTAATAATTCTCGCCTCGCCCACAAGTGTCTCCCCATTTTCATCATAGGCAACACGACAAAGGCTGGTGTGATGGCTATGCTTATTTACCTCCACAAGCCAATACTTGGACTCAATGCGAGTTGAATTCATATGGAAAAGCAGGAGATTTTGAAGAGATTTTAGATTCCGTAGCTCAAGTAAAAATGCTTAAACTCTAGGTCCAAATCATGTTCCATGGCCTCATTTCTAGGTGCAAAGATGATAGTATTGTGCTTGGATACAGCTTCTTCGAGAGTCTATAACAAAAGTACTTTTTCAACCAGTTTAGAGAGCTCAGTGTGATAGAATAGAAAAGCTACAAGAAGGCGAGTTGGAGTTTATTTGGGTTGCTGAGTTAGAAGCCG
Organism: Forsythia suspensa; assembly: GCA_023638005.1. Taxonomy (NCBI): domain Eukaryota; kingdom Viridiplantae; phylum Streptophyta; class Magnoliopsida; order Lamiales; family Oleaceae; genus Forsythia; species Forsythia suspensa. The sequence continues at coordinate 50,687,829 of CM042673.1, forward strand.
GTCGATTTTCTTGCAATGCACAACTTGTGAGGGTAAGAAAACTGAAGATTGTGAAGAGGAAGCCATAGGTCTGAAAATCGAAGGCGCTTGACTACTTCCAGTTTCTCTCTCTCTACAATAATATTATGAGAAAATGTGGAGTTGAGGGTAGTCGCAGTGGCAGTGTGGTTGTAAGTGTAGTGGCGACCACTGAGGATTTAAGGAAGATAAAAGGTGGTGGTGGAAAAATATGATTGATGGGGTGGTTGCTTTTGGTTGTTGGACAAGAAGAAATAATGGGTCTTTTTGTTATTCTTCATTCTTTAGGGTATATTTGGTTATATTTTTATTCATCTTTTTTTTGCCATTTGTTTTTTGCTTATTTAAAGGGAATGTTAATTTTATCTTTTTATTTGACCTTGACAACTAAAATAGAAAGATTCTGTCATCACCTATCATACTAATTTTTTCAAACATTGGAGATGTTTGATGCTATTTTTATAAGTTAGGAGTTTATCCCTTACGTTTTTGAAAGGTTGGAGACCAAATATACTATTTTCCCTTTCGTTAATATTAATTTATTAATGTTTTAGTAATTCATAAATTTATATTAATAACGATAAGATGCTATAGTTAATATTAATATAACCAATATTAATTTATTAATTTATAAATAATTTATGTTATAAAAAATCAATAATAACATTATTTTAGAAAACTATAGCTGCGACATAGACACCTTTAGCAACGACATTTCCAACATTATTTTAAAATATTTGGATTAAGATGGCGCTTCATTTTCCGTGTTTATTAATTAGTAATCGCTACAATGTTATAGCAATGACAGCACGTCACTGCTATTGGTCCTTGATTTTTCATCTAGACTCTACTTTCTTCCACTATTGTCTAAAACCCTAATTACAACTCATCCACCATGACACCCTATTCTCTTCGTCAACCACCGTTGTCACCGCATCTTCTCTCCGTGTTAACTTGTCTTTCATTTTCATATATCGTCGAGGTAAGAGATTCTACTTCTTTTTTATCAACCACCGTGGCGCATCTTCACTTCTCTTACGCTTTGTCTTTTGTTTTCTTCTTATAATTGCTCTTGCCTCTCTTTTTGTGGAATCCATTAATAATCAAATGTGAAATTCGCTTCTATTACAGAGAATGAGAGTTCAATCCCCTGTGAGGGGACATATGCAGCCCTAAAATTACTCAATGGAATTTTAAATTCTCCGGCGAAACTGCACGTGTGATACAGCTTGACGACGATGAAGATTTAACACATTCTTAGGCTGCCTTTTGTACATATTTTTTTTACATTCAATTTTTTATTGTATTCAAACAATTTAATATAATTTTTATTATTGTTATTATTATTATTATCACAATAAATAATTTTTTTTTAAAAAAGGAAAAACTAAAAGATAGTCGTCGCTATAAAGAACACTAGCGACAATAATTGGCGACAACTTGTCGTCGAATATATCACAAAAACGTCGACGCTATTTTCCAAGAAATAACGATGACATATCGTTGCTAAAAGCATCAAGATTTATGAACTTCATGACCTTTAACAAGAATTTTGTCGATATTTCTTGTTACTTTGTGGGAACGACCATTTGTCATCTCAAATGATCAGTATTTTCTAATCAGCTGCCACGACTTATAGGGATAACATTATCGTCGTTGTAAGTATACAACGGCGACATGTTCTCTTATAGCGATGACAAAAAGTCATCGCTATAAGCAACTTTTCTTGTAGTGTCTATACCTAGCATGTGGGCAAATAATAGTATAATAGGGCCACTACCAATTTTTTTTGGAAAATCAAGGCCGGTCTAATTCATTTAACTTATGAGTCCCCAAGTCAAAGCCCAAAACGCCTTGATTTTAAGTCACATTTTCAACAAAAAAATACATTTATAACTACTTGTAGAAAGAATATGTCGAGAATAAACATAAGAAGTTGTTTATGAAATCTCCTATTAAAAATAGTGTTGATTATAAAGAAGAAGAATTCAATCACCCATTAAACTTTTGTGAGAAATGTCAGCAACAACACTTTGGAACGTAAGAAGTAACTACACCTTTAATCACTATTTATATTATCTTGTTTTAAACGTAGATATGCACCAAAATTTACTATATATCTGAATTTTATAACATAGTATTGATTGTGGAACACATGTCTTCCATGTGATAGAGCGACTAGCAAATAATGAACAGTTAGAAGAAACTTTGACAATGAGGAAACGAAGAGAGTATAAAGTACATATGATTTCAAACTTCATCAGATTTCATTGTAGATGACTGAATATTGCAGATGAATGCATTTGTAGATCAATACATTTGTACTTCCAGTTTGTTTGATATTGTATATTGTATACTATAAACTGTTTTATGTTACTGTATCATGTATGTTTTTGAATGACAATTAAATGTTACCAATCAATTATAGTAAGATATGATACAATAAAACCATCTAGTGTTGAACATGGCAAAAACAACATACAAAAAATATTGAAATACAATATCCCATTTTATAATATACAATATACAAAACACGTGGTTTAGGACTGTTTTTTATACTGTTTTGTGAGATATATGATGAACAATATTATATATATGTGATACTATCTTTATATAACATTATCTTAAAAATACCAGAGGTTTAGAGTCATTTGTGATAGTTTTTTACAAAATACTGTTTTTTAAGATACTATTCTTTATGATACAATATCAAACAACATACATGAATATGTGACACTAATATAACGAAAGACAAATGTTGATATATGCAAAACAAATGTTGCTTTTATTTATTTGACCACAAAATGATTACAAATAATTGTGATACATATATCAGAAAACAATATCTCTCCATGAAAATTAAAAATAGTAATACTCTCTCAGTTCATTCACAATAACAGTATTTTAGGCCAATGACTCCTTATAAGTCTTTTTATTGTGTTGTCCAACTTTTTACAGATTCTATATCGTATCATCCACACTTACTTACCCATTGATCTAATTCGCCAGTTTTTAAGCCTTCTAGATGGTCTATTCGTAGGTGGAGACAAAATGTCAAACTTATTAGATTTTTCAAATTCAAGCCTCATTGAGGTGGGTATAGGATGTATAATTTCTTCATAACACTTGCAGAAAGATGCAACATGAAAATAATAGTCCACAAATTCATCAATATGCCTTTGCAGAGTTATTAATTGCAGCAACTACATGCACACATGGTAATCCGTTCAATTGTCACTAGAACAAGAGCATGTGCATTTACAGATATCCACACAAACCAATGTATCTGAAAAGACTTCGTAATTGTTTTCTGAAGATCTCTTGATATTCTTTGGTTGACATTCAGCTACATATCTCTACAAATTCTCTACCATTTTTTGACAAACAACCCCGGTCCACTCACATATTCAATCTCAAAGAATACAATGTATTATAATTGAATAATAGTATCTTAAAGTAAAAGAATAGTATCATAGAGTAACAAAACAATAGTATAAAGCCCAAAAAAAGCAGTAACAAAACATTACAAGTATAGATTCTTCTTGTAACAAACATGCTCATTAGCTTTATCCTTAACATGTCAACCATTCGCATAATCGGCATATTCTTACATTCAACTATCCATGAGTTGAAAGACTCGGTTGCACTTGATAACATCTCTTTGTACCGACATCCAACACTATGGGCATTCGACCAATTTTTAAATAACAGCTTGTGTAGAAACCTTTCAACAATAGGTCCTCCCTCTCGTTTGAATATCTCCAACTTCTGGTTCAATAATAACTGTTGGAGCATGCGCACAATCTTGAAACAACCAGACCATATGCTCCATGTGACTATTCGAGCAACCACCAATGCTAACTTTATCCCTCAAATTTCTTTTAAGATGTTGTGGACAGAAAAAAATTATTCAATGTAGGGAATGCCTCAGGCAATGCTTCCACACAAATGTAAGCTAACGAATACTCTAAACAATGCTGTGCAAATGCTCTAGGAACCAAAACCAATTGCAGCGATTCTCAGAATCTACAACAGCATACGTCAATGTATACAAATATGTATACAAAATCATAGTATAACTAACAAAATCATATAATGACATCATAACAATACCTGAAAGAATTTTGTATTAGAACAACAACATACTCCATACAAAAGCTTCTTCATAATGATATTGTATACTGTTATACATAAAACAATATCAATATAAAAAACAAGGAGCTAACCTTGGTTACCATTTTTCCCAGTTGTGGACAATAGGTTACCTTTGAACCTTCTTTTAAAAAATATTCCATCGATAGACAGCATAAAACGACAATGATTAAAATCATGAATGGATGCATGGAAAGAAACAGAAAATCTTCAGAATCTTTTCGAAACTTGGACCACCTCTAAAGCAATATGACTTCCATGATTGACTAACATTATAGCATCAACGTACCAATATAACTGTTTGAAACATTCAAATGTGTCACCAAAAATTAATCTATTTGTTCTCTCTAAGGCATTCCAAGCCTTCTCATAATCTATAGTGTAATCGTAACTTGTCAAAAAGTGTGAAACTACATCATTAGAACACAATTTTGGTTTCTCCTCAATATGTCAACAATCAACTAGAAATCACCTTACAACTCAATTTCAAACTTTTTTCTTTCCTCAACACTACATAGCAACTATGCTCATTAACCAACATTCGTATATAACAAAAACCACTAACCTTTGATATTGTTGCACACATCAAAATATCTATTTGAACACTGTACATCTATCCTACTATTGTTGTTTCTCATGAAATCAATTAAAACATCTCTCAATCAGATATTTTTCATAAAGCATCTATAAATTCAACTACCCATCTCTCGAACATTTGCCCAACATGAGTGATTACACTTGACCAACTAAATGAAAGCAACACTCTATTATTTGTTGAAGAGCAGTATATAATTATATCATTTTCCTCATCTTCACAAACAGTATCACAATCGTGTGATACTGTATTACACTATGAAACACTAACATCAACATAATTCAAAACAAAAGTATAAATCAATGAAATTATGGTCCTGAATTTTTTTTTCATTTTTCAGAAAATACCTATCATGCCCAGGGATAAAATACCACAAAAAGATATTGTGAACTTTCAAGGAACTCCAATTCTCACAAAATCTACGCAAAACTTCATTAAAATCAACACTAACAGTAACCTTAATCGATAGTGTGTCTGAAATATACTTACACAATAAAATTACACTGTATGTCATGATTGAGAATAAGAATAGCAGTATAAGAAAAATAAATTTGCATGAAAACCGTGAATTAGAGATTGCTCACCACAAAAACCACTTGAAAGCTTTAGGTTGTCGGCAGTGAGAGATGCGTGATGTCGGTAGGAGGTGTGAGATGCCGACAGTTGTGTGTTGTCGCTGAAGAAATTTTGAAGTGTTTATTTCTAATTGATGTATGTTATAAGGGTAATTATGATATTAATTAAAATTTGTTTGAATTAATATGACTTAATGATAATTTTTAAAATTGTTTGGACCTAAAATAGAAAAGTCATTAATGTATGACTTAATGGAAATTTCTAAAAAAAATAAATTAATTAAACGATTAAAAATTTAAACAAAAAACACAAGTGAGAAAGACCCAAGACCCAAGACCCAAAAACCCAATCAAATGTGGATGTCAAAATCCTGCTAGATGTCGAGATGTCGAGGCCAACAGAAATGAGCCAGGTCACCATGCACTCAATGCTAACATACACATGTTAAGGCAAGTTAGACTATCGACGATCCATACCACATATAGTATATATATATATATATATATCCAAATTACAAATTAGAGACATTACGCCATTTTCCTCTTCTTTTCCATCATTTGATCTAGGAATATTGTCATGTTTTTCTTCTCAATGTGCTTTACTTTTACCTCCTTTTACGGATCTTGAGTGGGGGATGTGACATCTTGGTAGGGATGTTTTGTTAGAGGTGTAAGGCGTGGGTCGGGTTGGGTCGGTTTTGGGCCCAACCGGACCCTAACAAAAAAAAAATTGGATTGGCGAAAGCCAAACCGAAACCACAAAAATTTTTAAAATTGGGCCCGAAACCGACCCGAACCAATTCGGGTCAGGTTGAAGAAATTGGTTTGGGCCAAGTTGAAGAATAAAAATAAAAAATGAAAAAAATTCTTTTCAAAACTGACCCGACCGGGCCCAAAACTGACCCGAGTCGGGTCGGTTCGTCAATTTCGCAGATTTCTTGCCCAACCCTAGGTATAAATGTGTGATGCGCTAAAACCAATGCGGAACTTGTCTGAACTATCATTAATGAAGTCTCCCTGAGCTGAAGGTGTGCCGATGCTACTACTGTTTTGTTAAATAGTATTGTTGCCTCATCCTTCCAGCTTGGTCGGGGGGTTAGAATATGCTTCGATGATCGAGGCTTCAGACATGCTAGGTGTACCTAGAAATAATGTCTTCACAAAGACTATTCCCATCAACATTTACACAATTCGCACATGTATATACCAACAATTAAGACATTAATATGTCAAGAACAATAAATGAGCGAGAGGATCAAATACATAAACTTCGTGAAATAATAACATAATGATTATAATCATTTACAATAATGCCAACTCTTTCGACATACTCTTTAAATGTGTTTGGTGACAATCCTTTTGTTAGCGGATCTACAATCCTAAGATTGGTGCTACATTTGGATGAATTCCGCCAATTTTCAAAACGTTGAGGACAAGATTATCATAAACAAAAGATTGAGAACGAAAGTGCAAATAACCTCAAAGGTTGTTAACATTTGTTGTAACCCAAAATTTTTAATATTGTAGATATACCTAATACTAATAAAATTTAATCAAAAATTCTAAAGTAGAGGTGCATGTAAACTGAGTTGAGTTGGACGACTCTTTTATGAGAGTCGTTCCATGATAATTTTATATTCTCAGTTTATTGTCATATTTCAAAAAATTTCTTACAAATATTCTAAGTCCATGTTTTCATTTTCAAAAATTCACATTTTGAAACAGTCTCTTAATTTCACTATCTAATTTTTTTCACCTTTCTTTAATTTATTTTTAGTTTACTGGATTTTTTCATCGACAAATATGATTTTTGAATTAAGCTTGGTTGCACTTATATTTTTCTTTAGCACTTTATCAAATTTAATTATTTTCATTAACTAATAATTGTTAATTCTTTATATAAAACAGTTTCACATTTTCTGATGTATGCATCTTTTTATTCTAAGCATAATTATAAGGAGTTTGATTTATACTATAAATCGTTAAATTTACGACTCAATTTGAAATTATTTTTGGTGCATCACTTTAGAGTTTTCAACCTCAAAAATTAAGGAAAGATATGACATCGTGCAAACAATGGACATTGCCAACTTAACGTGCAGCACAAGAAGTACTCAAGCAAGGCTCTGCCTCGCTCGAGCAAACTTATTGTACTTGGCCTTTGCTTGAGCAAAGAATTCGGTCGCTTAGCCAAATTAATCTATTTCTTGTCCAACTTTTCATTTCCAAAACTTCGGGTTCAACTCTTCACTTCAAATCTTTAATTCTTCTCCAAACAAGCCAATCCTCTCATTAACATCACATGTTCCCTCAATGCTATTCAAGTACTAGTTTCGTCCTACAATAACCAAAATAAACCAAAAATAAATAGAACACTAATTCGATATACTAACAAAAGTCTTATTTTTCGATTGAGGTAAGTGTATAATTTACAATTATCAAAAACCTCCATCGCAATTCTAATATTGGAAATATAATATGCCAATTCGATATACCAAAATGATTTTACTTGCCCATTTCCAATCACATCAATAAAATCATAAGAGCCTACTTTGGACCTGTAAGAATTAATGTCCAAGGTCCAATCAGTTGGGTCGGACTTAATTACTCATTGGGCCAAATTAATTAATAAGATTATTTAATCGGGCTTGATTGTTGATGAGTTCTAGTTGGACTAGAACTAGGGCTAGGGTTAGCCCCGCCTATAAATACACAGGCGCAACGTATTAGGGTTAAGAGTTGTTTACATTACTTGCTAACACAAAGAAAAAGACAACCCAATCAACTTCTACCAAAAGTTCTGCTTTCTACCAAAAGTTCTGCTTTCATCTGTTCTTGATTGTGGAAGTCCAGATCTGTTCTTGCTGTGTGGATCACCATTGGAGGCTGGACATCTGGACAGCTGTGGTATTGAAGATCGTACCTCCAATTAATCAGAGAATCAGATTCCACGGTGTTCATCAAGGTAAACTCCTATCACGAATTCTCTCTAAGTGCAAGGTTGATCCGGCTTAAAGGAATTGAACTTTTAATTTCTGCACTGTGCATGTATACCTCAATTCCTAACGATTGGTATCGAGACTACCTTGTTACTTGTTAGAGTTCGTTAGTCCGCTTTGATGAATTTGAACAATAATCGTTATTGTCATATTAATTTGATTTGAGTTTTGACGATAAATAAAATTTTGAATTTTTAAAATCTGAATTTGATTTAGATTTTATTTTTATTTTTGGATTTAAAAAAAAAAAAAAAAAAAAAAGCAAAAGCGGAGAAGAAGATGATGCCGTGGCGGCACTTTGAAGTCCATTGCCGGAGATGGCAAACAGAAGTGAGTCCCGCTACCTTTGAAGGCGGCGAACTCCGCGAGAGCAATGGTCGCCACCGCTTGTTCTCATGGCGGCGACCCACGACGAACCACGGTCTGCATTGTTGTTGTTGCTAGGTATGGCTGCGCCAACGTCTTGACGTCGAGCAGCAGCACATTGCTCGACGCCGATGGCGATCTTGTGGCGGTGTCGACACCGGAGTGCCACCGCAGAGATGTTTGGAGGCGGGTTGGTCTTTGCCGGGCGGGCCGTCTTGAAGAAAGTGGTTTTGCGAAACCCTAAGCGAGTTTCTGCATCTTTGGATATTGGGGTGGGGCCTCCATGCAATTTCCAAAATTGCATGGGAAGCCCCCTGATTTCAAAAGGAGTTCAAAAGGTCTCTTATGCAATTTCAGAAATTTTGGAAAATACGTTGAATGACCTCTGTTTTTTAAAAAATTAGAAGGGACTACTATGTAATTTTGGAAATTGCACAATAAGTCCTTCAGTTTTAAAAGAAAAATAAGGTCTCAAATACAATTTTAATTTTTTTTGGAAAAATTGTAATTATTAATTATTTTAATGTTGGTCAAATATTCAAAATTAAATAAAATCGTTTTTAAATTATGTTTTGAATTTTTGACCAGATTAAACTTTAACTTATTACTTTATAAAATTGTAATTTTGACCCTATACAAATTTTATCTTCAATTAGAGTATGACTTTAAATTGGGAGATAAAATAAATTTTGAAAAATCTTCTTTATGAATAAAATTAATTGATTAATTGAATTAATTGATTAATTTTATTGCTGAAAAATTAATTAATTAGATTAATTATTTAATTCCGTCTAGTTTGTTTCAAAATGTCTAAAAGGTTTAAACTTATACTGTCAAAGCTGTAAATTTAGAAATTAATATATTTTTAATATTAGATATTAAAATGGATGTTTAGTGGATGATTATGGACTCGACCCATGTGATTGGTTGTATGGTTAATTATTCTTGTTATTTGTTGGTTGGGCTCATGAGCCTATTATTTAATTAAATGGGTCATGCGTGCCTATTATTTATTTAATTAAATTTTCGAACTATTTATTTATTATGGGCCTGCGTGTCTATTTATCACGGCCTGCGTGTCAACTAGTATAGGATACTTGTTACGAGATGATAATATAATGAAGCAACTAGTATAGGATACATGTTGCAACAGGAGATGGAGATAATTGCATTTAGCATTCGATGAAGGAATGCAACGTCCCTTAGGAATTGACCGACTAATCTTCCTTTTGGCTCAGGAAGATTAGATAGATAAAGTCCATAATCATCCATAGTTATTATTTTATGTATGATTGATTGCATGTTAGATGTTAGTTAATATACATAAATATGATGAGACAAACTCATCTTTATCAAAATATTAAATTCGTATTAAATGGTTAATACAACGTGCCTTCTATTGTTATAGTGAAAAATCAGAATCCATTATCGATATCAGTTTGTTGAGTCACTCAAGGCTGCTCGCTCATGGATATGTTTATCACTATGAAACATTTGATGTTTCTGAACAATAGGTCGAATTTAACTAAAATTTTATTTTTTGTTGAGTCACTCAAAGAAATAGAATTTTAGAGGCACAATCAAGTAAACACATAAGATGTGTGCGACAATAAGTTGTCTACTTGATGATCTAGGAGTCACATAGAGATGTGATTGATAGAAGTATCTACCTGGATGCTTTATTAGGATTTGTTGAGTCACTCAAGGTTCTAATAAAACAAAAGGGATCCTAGCCCACTGAGAATCTCATTGGTTCTATTGATTAATGTTTGAGGGTCATTAATTCAATTTAAATAGTGGGAGTATAATTAATTTAATATAAGTCCATGTTAAATTAATTTTTCTGCATTTAATTAATTGTTCTATCTTGTAATTTAATAGTTGAATCATGAGTAACCATATAAGTTTGAGAGGCATATTGGATGTCAACAAACATATCGGACCAAATTTTTGGACTGGAACCGCAATCTGAGAATTGTTCTCAAGCATGAAAAAGGAAAAATTGGATATGTCAATAAGCAGCCAATGCTGGAAGCTCCTATTGAGGAGGCTACGCCCGGGAACGTGCAGGCTTACAAAAATGCAGTGATAATAGTAACACTGCAACATATGATGCTTGTAGTATGTCACTTGTGTTAGAAAAGCAGCACGAGGGTATGGATGCCTATACCAAAATATATCATTTCAAAGAATTGAATGATGTACAGTCACGGACTGAACACTATGAGACATCCAAAAGGTTATGAAAATGTATGATGGTAAAAAGATCTTCAGTTAGTGCTCATGTATTGAAGATGATTGATTATATTGAAAAATAAAATCAATTAAGTTTTACCATGGACCACGAGCTAAGTGTTGACTTAGTTATGCAGTCCACACCTAATAACTTTTCATAGTTCATTATGAACTTCAATACGAATAAGAAGATCAAATGTACCTATTCGAATTTGCTAATTATCTTGAAATCTTAAGTACAAAGGAATGGGTAAACTTTGGCCATTGATATCTCTAAGAGCACTAAGAGGAAATCTAAAGGAACCTTTTAGAAAGGATCCAAGAATGCCGAATCTGTTGGAAAACAGTTAAGCAAAGACAAATCCAAATCTGATGATCCGTGTTTTCAATGTGGAAACAAATGGCATTAGAAGTGGAACCACAAGGCATAAAAGAGATAAAACTTAAATACTCAAATCTTTGGCGTTGCATACTCGGTCATATAAATGAAAACGCATCACCAAGTTACATAAAGATGAATACTTGGATTCAAATGATTATGAATCATTTGATAAGTGTGAATCATGTCCGTTGGACAAAATGACCTAGACCTCTTTTTCGGAAAGGGAGACATTCTTGAGACATTTTGAGTCTTGTACACATCGATGTATATAGACAAATGTCTAAAGATGCTAAATGTGGCTTTTCTTACTTTATCATATTTATATATGACCATTCTAGATATGGTTTTATATGCTTGATAGAATTCAAGAGTGAAGCCCTTGAAAAGTTCAAGGAATTCAAGCAAGAAGTAGAAAGGCAAATCGAGAAAAATATTCTAACACTTAGATTTGATCGAGGTGAAGAATATTTGAAGGGTGAGTTTTTAGACTATCTAAAAGAGAATGGGATTCTCTCGCAGTGGACTCTACCTTATACATCAATACAAAATGGTGTATTTGAAAGACGAAACCGCACCTTATTTGATATGGTGCAATCAATGGTGAGTCGTGCAGTTATTCCAAAATCGTTTTGGAGATATGCGCTTAACACTGCATGTTATACACTAAACCGTGTCCTATCTAAATCGGTCAATAAAACTCCATACAAGTTATGGAAAGGGAAAAATACCTAATCTTTCATACATGAAGGTTTAGGGATGCGACGCTTATGTGAAGCGCGTTGAATCAGATAAGCTATGAGCTAAATCTGATAATTGTTTATTTGTGGGGTATCCAAAAGAAAGTGTTGGATATTATTTCTACAATTCTATCAAGATAAAGGTCATCATATCGAGACTTGCTGTATTCTTAGAGAAGACAGTGGGAGCATTGTAGATCTTGAAGAGGTTCAAGAAACTACAAATAAAATTGACCAATTAGATATTCCAATGGTCGAGCTTGCATCGATGAAGCATGATTGAGAAAGTGGGAACCACCGGTTCCCAGGACACACCGACTCGCGTAAGTCGAGCAAAGTCATTCATTTTTCTACGAGATACGATCTCACGGTTACTAGTAATGTATTACTAATCGAAGAAGATGAACCTTACACTTACGCAGAATCGAAGTCAAGTGTTGACTAACAGAGATGGCGAGGAAGCCATGGAATCGAAATGAACTCCATGTACGAAAACAAGGTTTGGACCTTGCTTGACCGTTTGAAGGGGTAAAACCTATAGTTGTAAATTGGTTTACATTAAAAGGGTTGACATGGATAGTAATGTTCATACTTACAAGACAAATTTAGTAACGAAGGATTTCAAGTAAAGACAATGGATTGACTTTGATGAAACCTTCTCACCAGTAGTCTTGTCTAAGTTAATTCGGATTACGCTTGCGATAGTAGCATACCATAACTATGAGATATGGCAAATGGATGTCAAAATTGAATTCTTTAACGGAATCTTAGCGAGGATGTGTACATGACACAACTTGAAGGCTTTGAATCCATGAGCCAAGCAAGGTATGTAAACTATGTAAATCCATATATGGATTAACGCAAGTCTTTCAAAGTCTGGAATCTTCATTTTGATAAGACAATCAAAATGTTTGATTTTATCAAGAATGAATATGAACTATGTGTATAAAAGGTTAGTGGGAGCAAAGTCATGTTTCTAATTTTGTATGTGGATGACATACGTTAGGAAACAATGTCTCCGATGCCAAAAATCAGTAAAAATGTGGTTATCCAAAATTTTCTCCATGAATGATATAGGAGAGGCAGCGTACATTCTTGGTATGAAGATCTATAGAGATAGATCTAATAGAATGTTTGGCCTATCTCAATCTACGTACATAGATAAAATCTTGAGAAGATTTAGCATAGAAGAGTCCAAGAGAGGACTCTGTCCCATCTGACATGGGATCTATCTCTCAAAAGAGATGTGTCCAAAGACACAAATTGAAAGAGATCGCATGGATAGAATTCCTTATGCATTAGCAATAGGATATATCATGCATGCAATACTATGTACTCGATTGGATGTTTCATATGCTTTGAGTGTCACAAGCAGGTTCCAAGCGAACCCTGGCGAGAAACATTGGATCGCAGTCAAGAACATCCTTAAGTTCTTGGGAAGAACTAAAGACATGTTCTTGGTATATGGAGGAAATGAACTTAGAGTTCAAGGTTATGCCGATGTCAGCTTTCAATCTGAATAAAGACATGTTCTTGGTGTATGGAACTAAAGACATGTTCTGGATATGTATTTACTCAAAATGGTGGTGCAGTTAGTTGGAAAAGTTCCAAACAAGAAACGACTGCTAATTCAACTACAGAAGCCGAATATATAGCTGCTTCAGAAGCAGCAAAGAAAACAGTCTGGATCAAGAAGTTCATTACTGAACTTGGAATAGTTCCTAGCATTGTTGATCCAATAACTTGTATTGTGATAACAATGGAGCCATCGCACAAACGAAGGAACCGAGGTCTCATCAATGATCCAGATATATATATATTGAGGCAGTATCATCTCATCAGGGAGATAATCTTTTAAGAAATTATATAAAGATAGAACGAGTCCTAACATACGATAATGTAGCAGATCCTTTGATAAAGTTGTTGTCCCAGCACAAGCATGATGGTCATGCTAAATTTGATAGTATTAAGATACCTGAGTGATTGGATCTAGTTTGTATGGGACATTTTGTGATATACTTTTTGTTAGACATTGAAGTATATGAACAAATTGATTAATTAAATACTTGTCTACATTTTAATGGCAGATCTGTTATTTTTTTAATTTTATTATTTAAATTAATAGAGTCCGAAGAAAAGTTCACAGTAACTTGTTAATCACAAGGTGTTGTGATTGTGAGATACAAGTTATAAATAACTTATTCTTGAAATATCCCTAGTCATAGTAATAATGAGATACGGATATCATTATTGCGGATAGACTAGTATGTGTTGCATTTCTTTTGAAAAAAGTAGGCGATCTCACGAGCTAAGATGTAGAGGACATTGGATGATCCGCCTAGAGATTCCACATGGATAACTATCCAAGCGTCGGTGGTAAATCTCTAATGCGTAGTTGTGGATTTGGTCCTTTGACTTGAGGACATCATAGAATCTTATATGAGGACCATCGTACTTTGGCGGCGAGCGCTTGATGGGGCTCAAGATTTGAGTCACCGAGGAAGGCGTCGTGCAGTGCAGTGAGAATCGTATGAAGGTTGTGAATGTCTAATATGAGGATTCGTCACTCCCGGAAAGTAGGAGATTATAACCTAATTTTTGCCCACTTAAGTTGATATAAATTTCCTCGGCCGGGGTGGAGTTATGAGTTGAAAATGTTTCAATCATAACTAGATTAGATCAACAAAGAGTTGAGGTGAATAATATGATTGGTTGAAATGAGATTGACGCAGATCCATATCTCTTAACCAATTGGGTTATATTGATGAAAGGATTATATTTCCACGGTAACCGCACATATATTGGTTCTGTCATACCACATGACATTTTCCTTCACATGGATTGCCTTGACACATTGCTAGATGTCAATCTTGGACGGCGACGTGAATTGATCGATCTCGGTGAATCGATAAGAATATCACTGCGTTTGCCATCGTGAATGGGAACCTAATGAGTCACACACATAAGGCGAGAATTGAGCATCTGGAGTTGGACCTTGTCCAAGTGGGAGATTGTAAGAATTAATGTCCAAGGTCCAATCAGTTGGGTCGGACTTAATTACTCATTGGGCCAAATTAATTAATAAGATTATTTAATCGGGCTTGATTGTTGATGAGTTCTAGTTGGACTAGAACTAGGGCTAGGGTTAGCCCCGCCTATAAATACACAGGCGCAACGTATTAGAGTTAAGAGTTGTTTACATTACTTGCTAGCACAAAGAAAAAGACAACCCAATCAACTTCTCTCAAAAGTTCTGCTTTCATCTGTTCTTGATTGTGGAAGTTCAGATCTGTTCTTGCTGTGTGAATCACCATTGGAGGCTGGACATCTGGACAGCTGTGGTATTGAAGATCGTACCTCCAATTAATCAGAGAATCAGATTCCACGGTGTTCATCAAGGTAAACTCCTATCACAAATTCTCTCTAAGTGCAAGACTGATCCGGCTTAAAAGAATTGAACTTTTAATTTCTGCTGTGCATGTATACCTCAATTCCTAACAGGACCCAATAAATAACAAGAAACATTGTAACATAAGTTATAGGAGCTTTTTTGGACCCTTGTGAAAAAAGATTCTGCAATAAAATATTTCTCTCAATGAGCGAGGAGGTGTTTTTTAATAATAATTCTCAATGTTGTACTACACGAGGGTGAACTCATCCTTACAAAAATAAAAGTGTTGAATTGGGAAATCATTATTCACGCTTTCGATTAGAACGACATTGTTTTGTCTTTTTTATCTTGTACAAAGTCTGACAAAACGATATCATTTGATATTCATATATAAAATATAATCTTCAACCTCTCACAAATCCTACCCGCATATAATAATATGTGTTGCCCACCTTGGTATAGAATATAATACCATTTCCTTCTCAATCAATCATTATTTCTTGCTATCCTTGAAGGTTTATTTTAAATAGCATGGCTATATAAATATTTAGACATCCAAAATCCATTTATAGCGTCCAAAATGTTTCAAATATTTTGAGTTATTTTTACATTTTAGATATTCAAAAGTTATATCAAAACTTGTAAGACTGGAGAAAGAATTCTATTCTAAGAATCTAAAAAACAAGTCACGTACATTTTTTGCATGATACACTAGAACCACCCTACTTTTGCTATTATAATTTTTAAGAATCTGACCTAAAGTCAATTTATAATTGTTAAAGATATATAGATTAAAGATGTTAATAATTTTCACGATTTTCTACATTTTCATGATTCTGCTAATCTCAAATGTTTTTCGTAGGGATAATTATATTCGTACCACATTACATTTTAATTACAACGAAAGTTTTAACTATTGTTTATTTCTGTATTTATGTCTCCAATTATTTTGTATCACATTCTTATCATCAACATATTAATTTGCATATCTTATCATTGTCCTTGATGATTGTTTCTGTCCAAAAGTTAATTAGGAAGGCGTAAAAAAATATTTTTTTCCTCTCGTATGTTTAAATAAGCAAAATAAATAAAAAATACAAAAGTTTGACAAAAAATTTTGCCCTCATTTTAATGCACAGTAACAAAATATTTTGACAAAAATCGTTATTGAGACAAGACGTGAAAATAAATTGAAAGCTAATGATAAAAATGCGATGAAAAAAAGTTAAAGACATAAGTGTCAAAATATCAAAGGTTGGATGACTTTCATTGTAATTCAAGCGTGGTGTAGATAATAAAAATTGTAGGATGTGTTTGCTTTTGATTAAAATTAGATTTTTTGTAAAAGTTGATAAAAGTTGTTGAAATGTGTGGTTGAAATGTGTGGTTAAAATTAATTGTTGACTTTGACTTCAGCTTTTTAGCAAAATCAAAATTGAAAACAAGCATGCTGATAATTACTCTTTCCGTAATCTTATGTGATTTGTGATTAGAGAATGTTACGTCTTTTTTTTTTTTTAATTAGTAATGTTATTTTTAAATTACATTATATATCAAAACCAAAAGTTAATTGACCAAAAGTTAATTAATAGAGAGTCGTTGTTATTCAATATTGCATAATCTTTAATTATGGGATAACTTTTGAATCATCCAAATATAACTTTGTTATATCTTTTGGGAAAAAAATTCTCTCAAAAAAAAAATCTCGGTTATTAACCACTTATAAGCATCAACGAAATCAATTAACATAACGTGGCAAGAACCAAAAATTTCAACAATATCACATTTGTAACAGTTCGTGCTACATATTATAAAGCTCATTATAATAATATTTGCAGCACTTCATGATACATAAAATTTGTATCACTTCATGTTACATACCATTTGTCCGAGACTGTCACATCGCAATCAATTAACATTACATGGCAATACCCAAAAATTTCAATAAGATCATATTTGTAATAGTCCGTGCTACAAATAATAAAGCTCATGATATAATAACAGTTATGGCACGTCATGATATAAAACATTTGTGGCAATATGTCAATAATCCTACACAATTAATTGACATAATATGACAAGAATCAGAAATCACACATGAGCACATTTGTTACAATTTGTGATACATATGAGACTATCAATTGTAACATATAAATCTATAATTGTCTAATTGCGTTGTACCAAGCCTTTGATTTTTTGGAGATTCTTTTGCTGGTGAATATTTGATACGTCGGCAACTGGAATCTTTACAATCAGACCGATTTTCTTGAGACAACGACACATTTTTTTACTTCGAGCAAGATACGTGAGCGCCGTTTGGTTTATCCAAACAAATAACCTTCACATTCATCACAACCGGCAACTCAACTTTGGTGATGGACTGGGTAACAATTCGATTTGAGTATCCATCACTGCAATTTTTGTTCTTCGATTTCTGAGATTCAACCTTCTAACGAAGATAGAAATGGAGTTCAATGTGTTTTAGGGTTTTTGCAATTACAAAATGGAGGAAAATTCGGTAATACTCAAGACACCTGCAGTTTTGAGATTCTATTCAAAAAAGAAAAATGACTACAATTTAAGAATTCATCTTGGATTTTGAGAGCTGATTGTAGAAACGTTGATAAAATCGATTTCTATATTTATCAAACTACTTTAATTTAATATATTATAAAATTTAAAATAATATATAGTATTTTTATGATTAAATGATAATATTTGAAATATTATAATTATTTTTAAAAAGTCAAATAATTTTCTCTTGTGATTACTTAAATGATGTAGGGAGACAAAATCACTTTTTCTAAAAGTTGTAACTGACTCAAGATGAGGGCCAAGAATCTATCCAAATACTATTCATTTGGGACTTGTTCTGAAGAGTCCCTTACAATGGCTTTCATTTTTTAGGGGGTGGTCTTGTGTCGCTAGTCTAATTATCTCTATTTTCACAAATTTTAACTTGTTGCTTTAAATTTAGTCATGTGATGCACTCGATAGTCTACAAATAACTGCAAGCTCCCGTCTTCTAGTACTAAAAGGAAAGTTTGGCTTTGCTGTTATACTGTCACAAAATCGTTCCATGTTATATTCAAGTTCTCCCACTAATAATATGCTACGCCACTTGGATGGCCCTTGCAAAGTTATAATTCTATATTATCGAGAGTAATAATATGACAAAAAGAAATATAAACATACAAGTTTCAATGTAAAATTACGTCCTCTTTTAGTCGCTACTGTAATTCACTATAATGAAATAATGATTTACAAGAAAAATCAACATTCTCAAACTCTCTATGTTTTATTTTCTCTAGCATCTCTATCCCATTGCTCAATGATCGAATAAACCTAATGATCGGCTCTCTATATATTTATAAAAAAAAAAATTAGGACAATCGAAATTACAGAAAGATACAGGCTTTGCGAAAGGCAACAATTAGGAAAATTGAAAAAATTAGTCGACCCGCGTACGAAATCTGCAAAAGGCAATAATTAAGCTCCACAACTTAATATGCACCAACTCTTTCCAACTTATTATATCAAAATATGCAATGATGGAGATGGATAATCGCTCTCGACCAGAGGTTGAGGAATCCGGGATACCAGACGCGTGCACAAACTTTGAATGGAAATGTGGACTCTAGTTAATTGCAATGCAACAATGTAGTACTCTCTTCATCCCAAAAAGATAGGTTTGTTTTTCCTTTTCATCCGTCCCAAATTATAGGTCACTTTTCTTATTGAGAGTTTAGTTAATTTCTTAATTTTCTAATATGCTCATATTTAATGTACATTGTTATCAACATTTGAAAAGTCAAAAAGAACGTACTACCGAACAAGCCCTATTATATTAATTGTAAGAATATATTAGAAAAAATGTAAGTAAAATTTATCGTTCTAACAATAATAACAATATTTTTTTAATCTGTGTGAAAATAGAAGCAAACATATTATTTTGGGATAGAAGGAGTAGTTGTTATCGTAGTACTAAGAGCTTTGTGCATTTTTGTCATCTCACACTTCATGCTCTCAACCTCAGAATCCCCTAAAATTTTCTTCTCAAAGCTTTGGAAGTAGTCATCACTACCATTCTTAATGATTGACTAGTTTGATTTTTCTAATCCCTTCACTTTAACCAACCGATTTTGTAAATCTGGATTTTTTTTTTTTTTTTTTTTGTATATCAATCCTATCTCTAGTAATTTGAATTTATTTTATGATTACGAAACTTTTGCATCTTCTTTTCATTTATAAATTATAAATTGACTTGCTTCTCAATTCTAATTCGTAGAAAGGATTCGTCTCTTTTGCCAAATCTTCCATGCATATCAAACATGTATACTTTAGAATTCAAATATACAACAACAAAATATAACTATAAAAACTTGTAGAATCCACTTCCAGCTTTCATTTCTCTCAGGCTGCAGGCTGGAGAACAGCATAAAGAATTTGCACAATTTCTTTCACTTCCAAACTGAAGTCTTTCTCCTTCTGAAAAGAAAAAAGGACCAAAAAAAAAAAAAAAGAAGAAGAAGGTATAATTCAACAAGAAGTTCAAAAAGTGTACATACCCTAATTATTGTTAAGGGAAAATCCACACATCGTTTAAATATGATAAAAATAATCACATAAAAGGGTTTGTGTTACATAAACATTTTTAATCAAATGTCAGAAAACAAAGTCTGAAATCCATAAATATATCAAGTTGAACAAGTACATCTAAAATGATAAGTTGTTCAAAAAGATTACTTACCTCTGCAATAATGGTAATATCCAGGGACGAACTTCCAAAAGGCACCATATTTGTGTTAACAACATCCAAATTAAGATTCTCTATTTCGCCAAGAATTTTCACCAAAACCCCTTTACGTTTCTCACAGTGGATTCTAAGAAGTACATGTTTGTCGCAAACTCGAGCCTCGATTGACGGGATCGACTGCTGCTCACTCGACGAGGATCCGTCGTCGTCCACCGCAAACTGTGATTTCTTGACATGTACCACGGGCTTTCTAGCTTGTTCCTCGAGTATCTCCACTCGTTCTTGGAGGTATTTCAAATACCTTATAACATTTTCCAGTACAGAAGCTTCATCCATTTCTGCAAACACAAAAAACAAAACAACAGACAGGTTTTTAGTATATTGATTCTTGAAGTATATATTGTGTGTTTGTGTGTTTGTAGAGAGAGAGAGAGAGAGAGAGAGAACTCTGTGTCTTCTTTGGATGCCCTACGTTTGCTACACAGTCGAATTCGGCTAAAAATAGATTGGTGAAAACTATTTTTCATGTAAGCATGTGGAAACCGAGCCCATTTCTTTATTCATAAATTGCAAAACAAGGATGACGTAAGTGTTTTTTTTTTTTTTTTGGCAAAAACTGCATCTAATCTTTAAATTTTGACACTACTGTCCTTCATCTTTTATATTTAAAGTTGCCGGGTGATGAAAATGAATTTTAATATGTGTTATTTTTTTAATTTTTTTTATTGTCATCATTAGTTGATTATTGTGAGGACGTTGTAGTCATTATTCGCTCGTAAGATTTTTATTCATTTTGCCACTATTTGAACCCTTTTATGAGTTAGTTATTTTCTTGGTTATTTTTTATTAATGGGTAATTTGCGGCCTTCTTCTTCAACTTTTGAACTTTTGGCACTTTTATCCCCATTTTTTATTTTTTGGCACCCATATCCTTAACAATTCCTATTTTGGTGGCTGAAGTCCCCAACCTTTGAATGTTTGACACTTTTATCCTCATTCTTTATTTTTTGGCACCTATATCCTCAACCTTTCTTAATTTGGTGGCTGAAGTCCCCAACCTTTGAATGTTTGGCACTTTTATCCTTATTCTTCATTTTTTTGCACCCATATCCTTAACATTTCTTAATTTGGTGGCTGAAGTCTCCAACCTTTGGACTTTTGTATCATATTTTTTAATTTTTTAATTGAAACTTATGAAAAGTTTATTTAAAGTCAAATTTTATGAGTAATTTTATCTATAAATGTTGATTTATTTAAAAAAAAAAACTTATTTTTACAAATTTTATAAGATTTTCTTCATTTTTTTGCACTCATATCTTCATTCTTCTTTTTTTTTGCACTCATATCCTCAAATTGAGCATTAATCAAAATATAATTTTCTAAATAAAACAATTTAATCTGAATAATACAATATTCAGAAAATAGGACTGGTCATCGACCCAAAAAAGATAACGGGTCAAATATCAAAATGTCGAACCAAGTCAAACCAAAGTCGACCTAGTTTCAATTAAAATTCAAATTTTTGCACCCATATCTTCATTCTTCATTTTTTTGCACCAATATCCCCAAATGGAGTATTAATCAAAATATAGTTATCTAAATAAAACTATTTATTTGTATAATACAATATTCAGAAAATAGGACTGACCATCGATACAAAAAAAATAACGGGTCAAGGGTCAAAAGGTCGAACCGGTTTCAATTAAAAAATTAAAATTAATCTAAAAATATCATAAAATTTTTAAAAATAAGTTTTTTTAAATAAACCAATATTTATAGACAACATTACTCACAAAACTTGGCTTTAAATAGATTTTTCATAAGTTTTAATTAAAAAATTAAAAAATATGATACAAAAGTCCAAAGGTTGAAGACTTCAGCCACCAAATTAAGAAATGTCAAGAATATGGGTGTAAAAAAATGAAAAATGAAAATAAAAGTGTCAAACGTTCAAAGGTTGGAGACTTCAGCCACCAAATTAAGAAAGATTGAGGATATAGGTGCCAAAAAATAAAGAATTGGGATAAAAGTGCCAAACGTTCAAAAGTTGGAGACTTCAGCCACCAAAATAAGAAAGGTCGAGGATATGGGTGCCAAAAAATAAAGAATGAAGATAAAAGTGTCAAAAGTTCAAAAGTTAAGAATGAAGGCCACAAATTACCCTTTATTAAATTATATAAAGTTTCTTGGAGTCTCTTGGCACAAAGCATCTCAAGTCAAGGTCTTACTTTTAGTCAGAAATGATCCTTTAGGAATTTTTTTTTTTTTTTTTCAAACAAAACACTGTCAAGTAGGCATGAGAAGACAATTTTGCCATCAAACTCAATAAACTAAAAAATAAAATGTTATTTCTTGCCCAAAACTCAATAATTTCATTTTTAAGTAGAAAAAAAGTTAATATCCTAGCTAGACATAAATGAAAAATAATTACAAATTTATAAATGTCAATAATATCAAAAACTCTGAAATAGACGAGTAGATGTGCGTGTAAATTGGGTCCGATTGGACGACTCTATTGCAAGAGTTGTTTCATAATAGTTTTATATTTTCATTTTTTTTTTTTTTTCATATTTAAGAATTTTTCTTATAATATTCCAAATCCATGTTTCATTTCATAAAAATCTCAAATTATCAAACATGGTCTCTTAATTTGACTATCAAAATTATTTTATCTTGGGAAATTAAGCTAGATATGTTAGGTCTTGGCAATAACTTTGACCAGGATAAGAAAGAAAAATAAACTTAAAAATTTAACAAAATGTAAAATGTCATTTCTATCCTTTACATCAAAACTGACTTACATTTTCATTTTTTTCCTTCTCATCCATCATCAGTCAAATTGAACGTAAAAACCCTATCTTCTAAAATTGCAAAATCAAATGTTCGTCCCCACAATCGTCACGGGAGCTACATATTTAAAATACAATTATATTATAAGTTATCTAATTAAATAGGACCATATAAATAATTAATTAATTGGGTTCTAGAAACATATACCGGTATGGACTCTGTAATGTGTAGAAACCTAATACTAGTCTAATTAGGGTTGATGGGAATCTAATTAGCTAGTATATAAGGAATATCATATGGTTAGGTCTCCAAAGTCAAATCATTAATTAGATCGTAACTTTTCTCCTCTATCTACGTCCTGGTGCGAAATCCCGTTGATCACTAAAGAAATTTGATTGCGGAAAATCTTAACCCTCTTAATTACAACGCGATGGATTCATATATTCTTCCTTAATACCTATGCTTGATAATCTTGCATGATGATCTTAGTTTCTCTAATTATTTAATTATTATAGATAGAAATTTTGTTTAAAGATCTAACAGGCCATTCACTCTACCACCGGTCTCACACATTAATCAAGTGGCCGGTTGTCCCACTTATTCACCCTTTCTTCGTCGATTACTATCTCATGAGCAAGTGGGAAAGGGGTTGTAGCAATGGAAAAGGCTGAAGAGGATGAGCAACCACTGAATGAGGAAGTGAAGTGCTAAGTAGAATTGACCCACGATGTCCCTCAAAATCATTATGTAGAGCCATCAAAAACTTAATCGGACGTTATCGCTCTATATACTTAATATATGTTGACAAGCCCGAAGCTTGTCATCTTAAGAGCCAACTGATCCCAAATATTAGTCATTGCAGAATAAAATTATTGAACACTCACATTTTTCTGTTGTAGTCCTTTATTTTTATATTCTAATTGGTATTCTTTTGCAAAGTTGGATTGTGTGAACAATCGCGCCTAATTTTCTTAGATGTTTCATATTTTATCAATTGTACACCAATAGAGTGTTTAAAAGAGTCGTATCTCCCAGTCATAATTTAGCATTATTTATATCCCCAAATACGATATATTTCTACAAACTTTTTCTCTTCAGAATCCATAAGTTTGCTCTCAACACCAGTCACTAGGGGTGGGCGTGGGTTGGTTGGGTCGATTTTTTAGCCCAAACCCAAACCCAACCCAACATATTCGATTTGAGAAAAAAAATCAAACCAAACCAACCCGATCAAGAGTTGAAACTCGACCAATCTTGGATCGATTTGGGTTGAGTTGGTCAGTTTGGGCTTGGGCCCAATTCACGCTGGGACAATTTTTGTGGGGCCAAAATTTACACTTTGACAATTTTTTTGGGGCCCAAATACACTTTGGAGCCTTTATTGTTAATTTTTTTGATAATTTTTTAAAAGTTTGAACCCAATTCAAATTGGATCAATGTCAATTACATTAAAATTAGAAATTTGAAAGGCTTTGACATGATATAATTAATTTTTTATTTTTTTAAATATTTTCTAATAAGTGGGTCTAGTTGGATTGGATTTGGTTGAGTTGTATCGATTTTTATAAAGTAACCTGCAACCCAACTCAACTTCACAAAAAATAGATTTTTAAAACCCAATACAACCCAATTTAGAGCAAAAATTGACCCAAACCGATCAGGTTGGGTGGGTTAACCGGTTTGCCCTACCAGTCACATAATCTAACGTCATTTTACCCTCAAAAAATTCTTCATATGTAACACAACTCCAATACGAATATTTTTTTTTGCATCTAATCTAACATTTATATACTGGAGCAAATCATTTTTTACACTCGCTATCATAAAAATTCAACCAACAACCAACAAATACAACCAATATAAAAATATCTTAAACAAATACTAAAAGCCTAGACAGAAATCAAATATGAAAATGAAACAAATATTTATTTAGCATATATGAAATTTCAAAACAAAATATCAAATCTGAGATTAAGGCAAGTAGCCAAAAGAATATCAAACATCAATACGTAATACTGTGTAGTAGTCAAAGAACATGTTTGTTAGTATTTATAAGTGCTTATAAACTGGTCAAAAAGAATTTTTATTCACACATTGATTATATAACAATATCATACCTTAGAAGATATTATTTTGAATCGAAAAATAAAGTCTCGAGCAATATGTGAATTTCGTGAAAAATGGAACTTTATTTACATATGGAGACAGCTACAACAAATCAGTGTGTTGCATATGCCAAGTTAGATACTTTATTAGCTCTTCATAACTACTTTCATTGTTGTCTTTGAAATAAATTGTTGTAGGTGCAAAATTATTATTGAAAATATTATTTATCTTTCATAATATTTTATGTATATAACCAAAAGTGGTCTCCGCATATCTAAGACGGTATTTATGATCAAGTTGTTGGATAATAAATATAAAGGTTTTCTTATCTATACTACTTCTAAAAGGAGCTCAAATGGAGAAATATTTTTGGACCATTTTATCCTTACAAATTATTTAAAATTTCATATTCACCTTTAGTCATTAATGTATAATTAATTTTTAATAATTTATTCATTATTCTTTTATTGTTCATCCTTATTGTACATTAAATTTTCAATAATTTACTAAATAAACAATTAAATTTTTTAAATATTTAATCTATTAAATTAAATATGATGGTGTAAAGATGATCTCAATTTTTTTTTTTTTTTGCATTAAGTAGATAAAAGGAATGAGAACCGAGTAAAAAAATAAAAATGAATGAGAAAAATTGTAACTTTGTTTATTACCGCATTAATATTCAAATCATAATTGTCAAAACTGAAATGGAGATAAAAAGATTATTTTTAATACATTAGATTACAGTGATTACGAAGATGTTTAGTTCAGTTCTTTTTTTAAAATTTTTTTTTTCTCAAATTCATTTTCAACTACATATTTTTGTGGGACCTACAACTTTTATCAACTTTTCAATCACATATTTTATCATTTTTTTAAAAAAAAATCTTTAAACCCCACCAAACATATACTGTAGTTTAGAACTAACGTGTGAAACTTTTTTCATTTTTAATTTAATTTAATTTAATTTATATATATAAAACGTTCTTCTCATCTTACACTACAAAAAACCGTGGCTTCAGAAACAAAATTTCCTTTGCTGAAGCCACGATATCCATGCCTAATAGTCGCTATTTGCAACGAAAATTCCGTTTGTGAAGATCACCAACGAAAATTCCGTTGGTAATATCTCAACCTTTTACCTACGGAATATCCGTTGGTAATGACACACACTATTACCAGCGGAAATTCCGTTGGTAATGACCAAACACTTTACCAACGGAATTTCCATTGGTAATGATACGCGCTTTTACCAACGAAAATTCTGTTGGTAACTTTCAGCGACCCTCAAAATAGCAACAAAAATGACAAACACTATAACTAACGGAATTTCTGTAGGTAATGTCCCATACCTACGAAAATTTCGTTGGTAATAGTGCAAATTTTTAATAATTAAAAAATAAAATTTTTATATACTTAGTGGACCCTTGACCTGACTTGTCAATTATGGGCTTGAAACTCAACCCACCAAAGGCCCGACCCAATCCGCTAAGCTTTGTCAAGCATTTTTATTATTTTATTAATTTAGAATGGATGTAATGTGATTTGAACCTTTGACCTTAAGAGTTGTGAAGTTACAGCCAAACCATTGGAGACAAATGAATTTTTGTAATTGTTTTTGTTTTTATAATATATATTAGTTCAATGAGCAACATTTTCTATAATTTCTTATAAAGTAAAAAATAAAAATTAGTGAAAAATCAAATTCTACATGGTGTTAACACTTAAACATAAAATATCACATTACACGAAAATTTTTTATAGCTGTACAAACTGTATGAAATGATGATAAACATTATTTGCTTTCACATTTAAACACGAAATGCCCAACTAAAGTGATGTCGTAAAATAGGTAAACTACTCCACCTATATTTTCCTCGTATGAGGTTATAGTTTGAATCTTTTTTATTTTTGTAATTGCATTTATAACTTCGTTGTAGAAAATTCGAATGTTAAATGAGTGCTTTTTCGACTGCCCTTTTTTTCATCTCCAAAATCCATTTTTCATTAAATTTGGTGGGCCATGACTGAATTCCTCTTACACACTTTTTGAGTTACATTGCTATTTGATAAAATTGCCCTCAATCAATTAAATGTAATTTGAAAGTTAAAAGGGCAATTTGGTCATTTCATCTCAAATTCTTTTGAAAAGTCAAAAAACTCATGCTCAAAAATAGATTTTGGAGATGAAAATGCCTACCGAACATGCTCTGAATGAAACTTAATTTACAACTAATCCTTAAGTGATTAACATTTAATTCCATATAGTTGAATCTTTTTCATTTTTAAAATTTGATTTACATTACTCATGAAAAATATGCGGGTAACAAGATTTACTCTTCACCAACATTTTCTGTAGCTCAATGATTGAAGTAGTAATATTACATATAGATTATCTGTGGGTAATATGTTGAAAGATTTTTTCGATTTATAAATTATTTTTCACATAAATTTCTTTTATTTGAATAGATGAATTGTGTTTTTTGGTCTTCAATTATATCACCTACAAAATTTCCGTAGGTAATAAGAATCACTCTTCACCAACGGATATTCGGTAGGTGAAAGGTCGAAATATTTTTTGGTTTTCAAAATTAATTAATATCACCAACAGGATTTCCGTAGATAATATGATTCACCCTTCACTAACGAATATTCCGTAGATGATAGGTTGATAATAATTTTTGGTTTTCAAAATTAATTAATACCACCAACGAAATTTCTGTAGGTAATATAATTCACTCTTCACTAACGGATATTCCGTAGGTGAAAGGTCGAAATATTTTTTGGTTTTCAAAATTAATTAATATCACCAATGGAATTTTCGTAGGTAATATGATTCACTCTTCACCAACGGATATTCTGTTGGTGAAAAGTCGAAATATTTTTTTGGTTTTCAAAATTAATTAATATCACTAACGAAATTTCCGTAGGTAATATGATTCACTCTCTACCAACGTATAGTTCGTTGGTGAAAGATCGAAATATTTTTTGATTTTCAAAATTAATTAATATCACCAACGGAATTTTCGTAGGTAATATGATTCACTCTTCACCAACGGATATTCCGTTGGTGAAAAGATAATTAATATCACCAACAGATTTATCGTAGGTAATATGATTCACTCTTTACCAACGGATATTCCGTTGGTAAAAGGTCGAAATATTTTTTGATTTTTAAAATTAATTAATATCACCAACGAAATTTCCCTAGGTAATATAATTCACTCTTCACCAACGGAAATTCCATCGGTGAAAGGTGAAAATTCGTTAGTGAAAAACTATTTCCTTTGTCAACGGAAAAGTCGTATGTGAAAGGTCATCACTTTTACTAACGGATAATTCGTTGCTAATTACCAACGTAAATAATCCGTTGGTAAATTTCCGTTGGTGAAAAGACAATTTTTAGTAGTGTTACTTCTGTCTGTCAACAATATTCTTACAACATAGATAAGTATTGACACCTCATTAATTTTTGTTTATTATTCACATTTATGACATTTTATATACATCGTCAAATCAAACAAAGAAAACATACACAAAGAATATTGTTCACAAAGAACTACTACTCCAACAAATGTACAATATTATGTAGTCAATCATTACATTTTCTCACAATAAAAAGTAATTATAATTTTATTCTGAGGATCATTAATACTATAAGAATTGATATAAGTGGTTCGTCAATCATCAAAGTTTAAATTACCGAAAGGTCTTAATTGGGTTTATGTTATTGTTGGTATTATCACCATATAAAACTCATTCCTAATTGTAATTGTACTTAAATGAATGCAATTATCTTTTAATATTTATTTGTTACTCTTTTATTGTTCATTATTATCGTACATTAAATTTTTAACAATTTATTAAATGTACATTTTAAATTTGTAAATATTTAATATATTAAATTAAATATGAAGATGAAAAGACGATCTCATTTTTTATTTTTTTTTGTTGGCCTTATGTAGATGAAAGAAATGGGAAATGGATTTTGAAAAAAATGAATGGGAAAATTGTAACTTTTTTTATTACCAGAATAAAATTCAAATCATAAAGATGAAAAGATTATTTTGAATACATTGGATTACATTGATTATAATTGACAACTAATATATGAAATTTTTTTTAATTTTTAATTTAATTAATAATACATCAGATGGGTTTAATAATTAAAAAAAACATACACAAAGAATATTGTTTACAAGGAGTAACTACTCCAACAAATGTACAATATTATAGTCAAATTCTCTCCAATAAAATTAATAATTATTAATTTATTTTTTCGTAAAATACAGTCTTGAAGATCCCTATTAATACATCATTAATTTCATACGATTTGATATCAATAGTTCGTCAATCATTAAAGTTCAAATCACAAAAAGCTTTTCACTGAATTCAAGTTACTATTCGTATTACTACTATATAAAACTCATCTTTGATTGCAATTGTATTTCTATAAATATAAATAAAATATCAACATCGAACAATACAAAACAACATATTATCAATAACCATATTTTTTTTTTCAATTGCTACTTTAACATTTTAATTATTAATAATTACAAAATTAACAATTAACAATATAATTACAAAAATACGTGTAACGCACGCATGTCTAACTAGTTAATGATATAGATGTTGATGAGTCTGATGATAATGATTAGATTGATAATATAGATATTATTGACAATATCAATCACGATCTTGATACAGAACTATAACAGCTAACCATGCATAATGATTAAGATACTATGGATATGATAACCAAAAATAAATAAATTTTATATCACCATTCAATTTAAATTCGAATTAAGAAAACAAAATATCATAAAATAAAATGAATTCCAAGCATTCATGATCTAAAGTCCTTGAGGCTAGAACTAAGGCCGCTTTGGCTAAATGGTCTTGTCAAACAACGTGAATCGTAAAAGTATTCAAATGCCTCTTTCAAGTAAAATAGACAAAAATACCCTTATTTCATACCATCTGTTAACAGACCCCAATTTTGGCCTTAATAGGTGTTTACACCTGTTGAGAGACTCATGGTCTGTAAACAGGTGTTCACACCTCTTAACAGACCATGAGTCTGTTAACGTGAATTTATATAATTATAACTAGTTTTTTTCAATTAACCCACTTCAAATGAACTTAGATTTGCATAAATTTAAAGTAAAAATTATAATTCATACTCTGATTTATACATATTTTCATGATTTATACTACAAAATCTACAATTTTTACAATTAAAAGAAGAAGATAGAGAATGATGAATTTCTACTTTGAAATGAAATTTCTTACATAAATGAAATGTGTTAGATTCTAACATTGAAATGAGTTAGATTCAAATCTTGAAATCTTCTCTTTTTCATAGACAAATTGATGATATAAATAATGACAGTTCATGTATGTTATTTAGCTATGGTGGCATGCCCGCCTTAACAATTCGCCCGCCTCACCTACTTGCCTACCTTGTTGGTCTCATGAACACGCTTCTGACAGATAGACTGCAATAATCCAACTGTCATCAGATTAGCTAGGCAGGCGACCCATAGAATGACAGTTACCACCAAATTATCGAGAAGATGAAACATCTCTCAACAATTGGAAAGATGAAACATCCCTCATTAAATCCTAATAATGAGGGAGATGAAAAGACACGTTATCAAATGAGGGAGATGAAAGGACATCTATAATCAATAACTGCAGGCCATCTCTATAAATAGAGGCCAACCCCCCAGGTAAAAATAGAGAACACACAACTCTTACACACTCCATATTGCTATTCAGCACAAATATTTTAATCATATATTGATTTATCACACCAGAGTGGCCACAGGAGAAAAAAGCCCCGTCACCTTTTGTAGGTCTACACCATTGTCGCAGCCGTGCTCGGAGAAAGAGAAAAATATTTATCATTAATTGGTGTCGTCTGTGGAAACCACACAAAAAGTTATGGCTCGAACCAGAAGAGCTAGGAATGTAACCACTCCACCAGCCCCCGTGAGGGATGTAGGCACTGAGTCCAACACCGCCACTAATCACCCACGACAAGAATTTACCTCTGTCGCTCAACTTGCGGCACTGCAAGCTCAGGTGGCAGCCTTAACGGCTAACGGCTCTACTCCAAGATCGGAACGCTGCGGTTTCTCAGTTACCACAGGGTTCTAACCCTCTGCTGGTAGGATCTTCACTACCAGGGGCTCTGCTCCAGGGTCCTAGCCATCCACCGATAGGGCCCTCACCGCTAGGGGCTCCTCCCCAGACTTATAACTTTCCAACAATGGAAACACCGCCAACGGCAGCTCCACTGCAGGCTCCAATTTCTTTAGCTCTACCTTCCGCACCCCACTTCCATTCATTGACATCTGTCCCAAATCCACACTGGGGGCAACCTTCATGGATGCCCACGCCTACACTAGTTGAGACACCAGTGTTAAGACTGAAACATAGATTAGAAGAAATGATGGATCGCAAAATAGCTGAGGCTATGTCCAATAAAAGTAGTAGACAACAATTTATGGTGTTGGAAGAAGATTCTTTTTCCCTAGAAATGATGGTAGTCCCCTTGCCATGAGACTTCAAACAGCCAAAGATGGAGAAGTACGAAGGATCCTATAATCCTGTCGATCATCACAGGTCTTTTGTTGACTTGATGAAGTTACAAGCCACCCCTGATACAATTATGTGCAGGGCTTTCCCACCAACACTTAGGCGGAAGGTCAGGGACTGGGTAGCCACCCTTCCCCCAAAATCAATCTGCGCATTTGACGATTTATCCAAGAGTTTTGCTGTACACTTTGCCAGTAGCAAACGTGTTAAGAAAACTGCTATCAGTCTGATGCAATTAACGTAGGACAAGGACAAATTGCTGAAAGATTTTATTGCCCGGTTCAATAGAACCACTCTGGGAATCAAAAATCTGCAGATGTCTGCTGTAGTCACTGCCATGATGAGTGAAACTCGAAATCGTCCTTTCAAAATGTCACTCTCCAAAAATCCGTCGATACGATGCATGAGTTACTAAAGAAGGGAGATAAGTATGTGGACGCTGAAGAAGCATATCTCATTACCAAAAGTATGAAAGATCGAAATGAATTTGAGTCTAACAAAAGAAAGATTCGGGATGAGCCCGAACCTCAAAACAATAAAGACAAGTAGAAAATAAACCATATACATGTGATAAATGATGAATGTAACATTGAATGATCTGACTAGCTGGAAAGTTCTAGTGCACCTACTAAATCCAACATGTGACAAAAATATCCTCAACTACTGCAAAGGTTAGACGAGGAGACAGAGCCTTGGCTATCTCACTCCAGGCGAGCTCGCCCAAGCACCCAAAAAAAAAATTGCCAAGGCGAGCTCACTCCAGGCGAGGCGACCTCGCCCAAAAAAAAAAGAAATTCAAGGCGAGTTCACTCTAAGCGAGGCGACCTCGTCCAAAAAAAAATTTGAGATGAGCAAGTGCGTTAGATTACTTCTACTTTTCATTAACGATAGTCTGAGCTCCAAGCGAGGCGACCTCGTCCAGAAAAAAAAATTGAGATGAGCAAGTGCGTTACATTACTTCTACTTTTCATTAACGATAGTCTATGAAAAGTAGAGGGCTTATAAGGCCAGAAACAAGTTCATCCACTATTGAAAAAAATGACAACTGCTATTATCTGAAAAACAAGGTCAGCCACCATTGAAAAACAATGACAATGCACATCGTCTAAAAAAACAAGGCAGGTTGCTCATCGTTCGAAAAACAAGGCCAATGAGCCTCTATGCAAAAATCAAGGCGATGAGCCTATGTTTAAAAATTAAGGCGATAGCCACTATTTAAAAATTAAGGTGATAGCCACTATTGAAAAACAAAGCGATGAGCCTTTGTTTAAAAATCAAGGCGATGAGCCTCTGTCTGAAAAACAAAGCCAATGAGCCTCTATCCAAAAATCAAGGTGATGAGCCTATGTCTGAAAAACAAAGCAATGAGTCTGTGTTTAAAAACAAGGCGATTAGCCTATGTTTAAAAATCAAGGCGATAAGCTTCTGTCCGAAAAACAAGGCGATGAGCCTCTGTCAGAAAAAAAGGCGATGAGCCTATGTTTAAAAATCAAGGCGATAAGCCTATGTTTAAAAATCAAGGCGATAAGCCTATGTCAGAAAAACAAGGCGATGAGCCTATGTTTAAAAATCAAGGCGATGAGCCTATGTTTAAAAATCAAGGCGTTGATCTTCTGTCTGAAAAAGTTAGAAAAGAGCAAGTACAGTAGGTTATTTCTACTTTCCATTGACAACAGTCTATGAAAAGTGGTCTATGGGAAGTAGAGGGGCTTATGATGATATAAATAATGACAGTTGCTGTATGTTATTTAGCTATGGTGGCACGCCCGCCTCAACGATTCGCCCGCCTCACCTACTTGCCTACCTTGTTGGTCTCATGAGCACATTTCTGACAGATAGACTACAATAACCCAACTGTCATCAGATTAGCCAGGCAGGCGACCCATAGAATGACAGTTACCACCAGTTGTCGAGAAGACGAAACATCTCTCAATAATTGGAAAGATGAAACATCCCTCATTAAATCTTAATAATGAGGGAGATGAAAGGACACCCGTTATCAAATGAGAGAGATGAAGGAACATCTATCATCAATAACTGTAGGACATCTCTACAAATAGAGGCCAACCCCCCAGGTAAAAATAGTGAACACACAACTCTTACACACTCCATATTACTATTCAGCACAAATATTTTAATCATATACTGATTATCACACCGAAGTGGTCACGGGAGAAAAAAGCTCCGTCACCTTTTGTAGGTCTCCACCACTGTCCCAGCCGTGTTCGGAGGAGTAGAAAAATATTTATCATCACAAATGAATTTGAAATCGTTTGAAATAATTATAAGTAGGGAAGAAGGCAAAGTTATATTTGGTATTTTTACAAACCAAAATTGGTCAACGGCCATTTTGAAAAATTGGCCAGGTCACTTGGCCATTCAGCACCATTCCCCACCTAGAACTAAGGATAAAGCCATTTTCCATGTTAATGAAACCGTTCATCTTCATCATCCTCATTTAGAACATCCAGTGCTTCCAAAATGGATTCATTATATGAGGTTTCATATTTAGATTCTGATAAAGTTCGTGTAACTGATCTCCCTCTTATAAATTTTATCTTGCATATACAAAACTACGATATTCCATTTCTAAATCTATTCGTACCCTTGTTTCCCCTTCCAAATTTCAAACCAAAGAATATGTCTGAGCCTCCAAGTTCGACCAACATCTTCTACCAGCCACCGAAAAGGAACAATTTGTTACTCTTGATTTTCCTTCTCATCTAACATAACATGGCAAGACCCAAAAATCTCAATAATATCACATTTGTAACAGTTCTTGCAACATATAGTAAAGCTCATGATAATAACATTTGCAGCACTTTATAATACATAACATTTGTATTACTTCATCTTACATACCATTTGTCACAGATTGTCACAACATAATCATTTAACATAACATAGCAAGACCCAAAAATCTCAATAAGATCACATTTGTAATAGTTTATGTTATAAATAAAAAAGCTTATGATGATAACAGTTGTAGCACGTTATGATACATAACATTTGTGTCTAGATGTCAATAGTCCTATGCAATCAGTTGACAATCAGAAATCGCACATAAGCACATTTGTTACAATTTGAGATACATATGGTACTGTTGATCGAAACACATAAATCCACAATTGTGACACATCACGCTACATAAATGGTACTTTCAATTGTAATACATAAATATACAATTGTCTGATTTCGTTGTACCAGACCTTTGATTTTTTGGGATTCTTTTGATGTTGAATATTTGATGCACTGGCAAAGACAACAATGGATGAAATTCTCGATGAAGACAACAATAGAGAAAATTTTGAATATTTGTTCTTCAATTTCTGAGCTTCAACCTCCTGATAAAGACGACAATATAGGAAATTTTGTTATATTGAAGACATCTGCGGTTTTGAAGCTCTATTCAAAAAAGGAAAATGGCTACAATATAAGGATTCATCTTGGATCTTGAGAGCTAGATTATAGGAACATTGATAAAATCGATTTCCATATCTATTAAACTACTTTAATTTAATATATTATAAATATAAAATAATATACAGTATTTTTAAGATTAAATGACAATGTTTAGAATATTATAATTATTTCTAAAAAGTCAAGTATATGGTGTAATTTCAACTTTTTAGGGATTGAAAATCAAGACAAACTTACATGAATAGATGACAAATTCAATTTACTTATTTAATTTAGTTTTGAGCACTCGCCCTCATGTATATAACAAATTCAATTTCTACCAAAAGATCTTTTATAAATAAATCACGATAAGACTTATTTCGAAACCTTTATTCATTGATGTCACGTCGAACTAGATATTTAAAAAATTAAATTATTAAAGAATAAAATAATTTATGCACTAATTTTTTGTCTCAATAATTACACAAAATTATGTAGGAGTTGATGGTAGCATGCTCTAGCCCATTAAAAGTGTGCCCTAAAGCATTGATGTAGAGGGTGAGCCGGTGAGGGGTACACCCTACACAACTTATATGATAGTTACAAACCCATGGGCCATGGCTCACTATATTGGGTTTGGTGTAGCTTTGCGAGCCGTGATCTATCCAACTCGAGTGTACTTGTACATGTTAGAGAATCGAACCGAACCGAGAATTATTCGATATCCTGTAAATGAAAAAATCAGTTTCTAACTTGGATTACATAACCAAATCAAAACTGAACTGTCCGGTTCGATTCTATAATTAAAATTTTCAAAGTTTTCATATTTCTCACAACTGTTTTTATTCTCCTTGTTTGAAACAACACAATGATATAAAAATTCGTAATTTACAAATCTATTCATAAAACAACAATATATCAAGTTTTGAACACAAGATTCCACCTTAATATAAAATATAAAATATAAAAATAAAATATTTTATTTTTATGGGCTAAATTTTTAGAAAAAAAAAAAAGTCGATTCGTTCTGGTTTGGTTTGGTCCGGTTCTTTGATTTTGAGTATAGAACCGATACTCAAACTATAAATGATCAGTTATGAATTTTAATACTCATTACATGATATAAACTTAAGAAGAACCGAATCGAACTGCAGATTCATTAGGTTCAATTCGTTTTGATTGAGCACTTTTGTCTACCCCTTATATAAACAGGCCTAGACCATCAACTTTTTAAGGAAATAAAACAATATATTTTCTTTTAGCGGCACTATTCTATTGTGGGCTATATGTTTGGTTTATAGTTTCATCATAAGCAAACAATTCAGAAAATTCAATATAAATGCAATACTCACCTAAATCACATCTAAAATAATTAATTACAGATGAATGTTGGACTTTGACAAGTTGTCTAAAAGAACGGTAAATAGACAAAAATCAAAATAAAGTTTCGTAATATAAACCCAATAATAACGACTATAATTATCAATAAAAGAAACATGATATATAGACTCCTCTTTATAGAAATTGAGCATATCCTCACACATCAGAATGAATAAGATGGAAAAATGCAATAAAAAAAATAGTTCGATTAAAATGTAAAGCCGTCAATTTTGCTCGTTTGCAACCACTACAATTAGAAATATCACGAGTATGTAAATTTTTTAATACTCCTTTAGAAACTAAACATCTCAAATGACTAAAAAAACATGACCAACACGAGAATGCTACAAAGGAAACTAGAAGAAAAATTACTCTAACAAAAAGATGACAAATCAACACTAGTGATTGCAACATCTGGTCCTCTCATATTACCAAAACATATAATACTCTCTACCTATGGCCTATCACAATTAGCTTCTGAGATTGTAGATCCTATACATGACAAGTAGTAGGAGAAAACTAAATTAACTATCCATAGTCACATAATTAACAAATAGAAATAAGATTTATAGTAAGAGTAGGAATGCAATAACAATAGAAAGTGATAAAATTGTGTGTGCTAACATAACCAATACATGCCAAGGGCATCGTAGTGCAATCAGAAGTCATGATAGACATAAATGATTTAGAAAGACATAAGGAAGCAAAAGATGTCGAGTCGGGTTATATGTGATTTGAGATTTTCGAGTCTAAAACTCATATAGAAGAAAAAAAATAAAAGGACTCTAGAAAGACAAACTTGCATAAGAAGAGGCTCACATAGCATGTGTCTATGTGATAATGAACTTCTAAACTACTCAGTTAGGTCAGCTAAAGTAGGACTAGAAGAGGATGGAGCTTCAATTCTAGACGAGTCAAAAGGATGTAGAATTGCCTTAGTATTTGTATTGGGCATATAAGATCATTGTTGTGATTGAACTCTCAAATGCCACGAGGACTGATATTGCAATTGCTTTTGGGGTTGCTGCTTCTTCAATAACATAGGAGACAGAACTTTCCAATGTACATTCTACTTGCAAAAGCTACACTATCACTAACAACCATCACATAAGATATGGTTTGATTCTGATTCTACGTATGTGATCGAGAAGGTACATCTAAAATCGAAGTAGTAAATGTATCTATCTTTCCTTCATGAGATTTAAAATGTAGTTCTTCAACCAAAAGTTCAGTAACCATTGAATCAATATAAGGAAGTAGATTACGATGTAGAATTGACTCATAGAGTCCATCAGAATTATCACGCAAAGCCATCAAAAATTAAACCAGACATTATCGCTCTTTACGCTAAATATAAAGTTGATAACCCCAAAGCTCACATCATATGTAAGAGCTAATTGATCCTATAGATAGTTATTCTAGAATAGAATTCTAGTATACTCCTATTTTTCTACTCTAGTCCCCAATATCATATTTCAATTGGTATTCTTTTTGCAAAGTTGGACTGTGTGAATAACCGTGTCAAGTGACCCAAATTTCATTAGATGTTTCACATTTTGCCAATTGTGCACCAATAGAGTGTTCAACAAAATTGTATATCCCCGTCATAATTTTGGCATTGTTCATATCCCAAGTACGAAGTATTTATACAAATTTTCATCTTCATCATGCATAGGTTTGATCTCAATACTAGTCATATAATCTCAAATTAGTTTATCCTTCAAAAAAACTTCATCACACAATACGAATCATTTTTTCCATTGAATCTAACATTAATAGACTTGAACAAATCATCTTTTGTACATAACATCATAAACCTCAACAAATAACAAACAAATACAACCGACATAATAATATCTCAAAAAAAAAATACTAAAAGGTCAAACATAAATCAAATTCAAAATAGAAATAAGTATTTCTCAAACATATACGTAAATCCTAAACAAACCTTCAAATTCGAGATTAAGACAAATAGTGAGAAAAATACTGAACATCAATATGTTATACTCCAAATTCCATCTACAGTCAATTGAAAATATCTTCCTTCATATTGATTGAAGACTTGATATTTTAGTTGGATCTGCAAGAGCTGTTAATGTTATGAATACTCCTTTCTTCATATTGATTAAAACTCCGATACCGTATGAATCTTAACAAATGAAAGCAAAAGAGAGAATTAAATAGAGAAAAAGAGAAACAATGTTAATGTTCCAATGAATGAATCTTAAACAAAAGGAGAATACAAAACCTAAAATAGTTGAACAAGCAAAATCCAAACAAAAAAATAAACAATTATATGCTTCGAACAAGATAAACTAAAATTAAGCACTAGTATTCTAACAAAATCGATTCCTTTAAGTTCAAATAGATATCATTCGAGTTAAATCGACTCCAAGTTAAGTCCAATTAATCTCTCTATTCAATGAACAAGTCCAATTTATCATTTTGTCTTTCGAACTCGACCTTTTCCCAATAATAATTTCTTAATAGTTTAGAATCACATGCCCTTTAAGAATTCGAAGGGTCATGAAAATATAAAGCATGAATCTATATTCAATACTCATGGATAAGGATGTCATCATTGTATTTATACGGCGTTTAATTAAATTCAGTTTTTCAGCTTCTTCGGAAGAAGCTAATTCCAGATTAATTTTTATGTCCAATGAAACAGATGTCAACGTTCCATCATCCCATAAATTTTAGGGAAATTGGCGCCAATGGTCACTAATATTTTTTCTCACTTTGAAAATGGTCCTTAATTTTTATTTTTTGACTCAAAAATCTCTAATCTATGTGTTTTGGTGCGTAATTGGTCCTTATTCGATGAAAGACAAATATGGACTTAGTTTTAATTATAATTTTTTTTTATTAGATTCTTAAAATTTGCAAAAACTGCAAATAAGTCAATTATTTTTATTTTTTATAAAATATTAAAAAACTAATGAGTTCATTTTTTTTTGAATTAACACATTTAAGTTCATAATTCGAGTACAGTGCTCAGGACTTACCGCGACGTTACCACTGCTTAGTTCAAATTGATAGACACGAACTTTCTACAGTTAAAAGTCTATAGAATTCTTTAGGACTATTTGTTTAGGAAGTAGTACCTTATTATTTATTGTTTTATTATTTATTCATTTATTTGTTTGCTTTAGCTTTTATGATTGGAGGCCGGATTTTATGCCACTTTCCCATGTATTTTTATGAGTTATTTATATATCGTTGAGGGTATCCGAACCCTTCTATCCTTTTCTGGTGGAGGCCTGACAACCATACTGGGGATGTGATGGTATGTTGAATTAAAAAAAAAGTTTATAATTATTAACAAATATGTTAAATAAAATTATTTTATTATTATTAAGTAATTATATTATTTAAAATTTAAACTTTTATTTTATCGTTACAACATAAAAA
Organism: Forsythia suspensa; assembly: GCA_023638005.1. Classification (NCBI taxonomy): domain Eukaryota; kingdom Viridiplantae; phylum Streptophyta; class Magnoliopsida; order Lamiales; family Oleaceae; genus Forsythia; species Forsythia suspensa. The sequence goes on from CM042673.1 coordinate 50,727,730, forward strand.
GAAAAATAACTTTGTCACAAACTTGATGCACGAGTAATTTTATTTAATTGAGTTATTCGTTTATTAACTACAAATATTAGAGCTCAAATTGTATTATTTATATTTTAATTTATCGTTTTATTATCGTTCAAAAATAAAATACACATAATATGTAAATTAATTTTTATTAGTATTTTTATGTTAAAAATAATAATAAGATTGGTTCAATGTCATAAAATTATATACGTCATTTTGTTATTTATTTAACTTAATTTTTATTCAAGTTTTTCAGATCACATAGCAATTATATATACTTAAAACACATTAATTTTACATTTTTCTATTATGAAAAATTTAATTGATACGACGATAGTGATATATTTAATATACTAAATTAAATATTATTTAATAAATATACCGGACATATTTGTACCTTTTGCAAAGGTTATGAATTCAATTGCAACTTTGTTCTAATTAAAATTAAGGACATATTTGTCTTTTTATCAAATGAAGACCAATTGCGTACCACAACACATAAGTTAGGGACTTCTATACTAAAAACAAACATTAGGAACCATTTTCGCACTGATGACAAAGGTTAGGGACCATTTGCGCCAATTTCCCTAAATTTTATAAGTATTTTCCTTTTATCACATCACACTCAATCAAATATTTCTCCTTCCAATCCATCATTTTCTTTTCACACCCCCGAAACTGATGAAGGAAGAAGATATAGTGCATGTTAGCATAAGTAATGGAGAATACATATCATGCACCGAGTGAGCACGATGACGGATTCCGGCCGTCGATAGGTTTCCCTCTCGGAACCGCCCTCCTCATGGTGCTTATCTTCATCCTGAGTGGCATATTTTCCTGCTTCTACCACTGGGAGAAAGTCCGCTCCCTCCGCCGCGCCGCCTTCGCCGCCGACGTGGATCTTGAGGGTGACAATAGCCTTGCTCCCTCTAAAACAAAACCCACTCAAATGGTAATATCTATTTAACTTCTTTTTCTCTTCCAATATAATTAAATAAAAAGTTTACTAGAGTTTAAGCTCTAATCGAGTTGGTTTATTATGGTAGAATTGGTAAAATTCTTAAAAACAAATTTCGTTGTCACTAGTCATTTATTCTCGAAAATTGTGTTCGTCTCAAGTTTTAATGAAAAATAAATATATAAATATGTTCATTCGTTAATAATTTAACTCGAGTAATGAACCAAATTATTTTTCAAAAATATGATTTATCGACTAAAAATTGTTAGATTTGTCCCACGAGGTGAATAATTGGTTTTTCATAAATTTCTTTCATATGTATAACATTTCTTGTAGTTTAGGATAATAGTTTTGTTGAAATTAAGCCGTTAAAAATATGACAAAACGTGTGTTTATTTAAATTTTATTTTCGACATTTATACACGACGAGTTCAAATTATAAATGAAGTTGAATGTTTTTTTTCTTTGTTTTTGAAGCAGAACCAGAGCTTGCCAGTTTTGATGCCAGGGGATCATAGTCCCAAGTTTATAGCATTGCCATGTCCTTGCCAGCCTCCGCCGCCGGAGAATCATTGTTCAAGTGCAAAAGCTGCAATCGCCACAACATCCACCGCCCCAAGTGGCCGTGACTTTACAGTGTTCTAGTTGAACCACCGGGTACATTAATATGAAAGATTGTTATATTTACACTACAATTTGTTATAAGCGCACTACATTTTAATTGTACTTAAGATCTTCAATTTTTGTTCATTGTTGCAATTATGTTCTTAACTTTTTGTCATCGAATTCTTATCTTCAACTTTCATTAATTAGCACATTTCATCATTAATGATGATTTTTGTCGAAATATTTTGTTTACGTGCTTTGAAATGAGAAAAAATATTTTATCGTACTTTTATATATATATTGTTTTTTTTTAAAAATATGACAGATAAATAAGTCTTTTTACGAATTTCCAATAAATATTTTAGACAGAAACCGTTAGCAAACACAAAATGTGCTAATTAATGAAAAGTTGATGATAAAAATATGATAAAAAAAAGTTGGAGACATGAGTGCTAAATGTTCATAGATTAAGGATGTTAAATATAATTAAAATATAGTACAAAAAATAAAAAGTGTTGGGCGAATATAATTACCCTGATATAAAACCTTTTGATGTATTCAATGAAATTACCATTCTAGGCTAAAGCAATATACATGCAACCCGCACATTTTATTTATATATAATTTTGAATACATTTGTTTAAGCTAGGTTTTGTGGTGTTTTATCATTGTTGTGCACCACGTATACAGTATACTTCTAGCATGTGCTGATATGTTGAACTGCATAGTGATAGCACTGAACAGAATTAATAAATAAATGAATTTAAAAATCCTCTATTACATGTGAATCCTTATTAATACTATATACCAAACATAATATTATTAAAAAACTATGACTAAACATATCTTATGAAATTAAATCATTGGACTAACAAAAATTCTTGAACAGTAAAAAATCAGTTCAAATATGGGTTAATTACACTAATGGTCCTCATTCTTTCAGGTTTATAACGATTTCATCCCCATTCTTTTTTTTAGCAGATATCATCCCCATTCTTCCATTTATTCTCACATAGGGTCCCCAAATCACTATTTTTCACTATTTTGAAAATTCTATGACAATTTTACCCTTTGACTTAAATAAATTAAAATAATAAGAAAAAAAATACAATGAAATTGGGTCCTTAACTTTTACAAAAGTACAAATAAATCCTAAACTATTTATCTCACCATTTTCATCCTGACAGCACTCTTGTGGTCACAATCAATAGCATTGGCCTTGCTCTCCAGTTGATTTATCTCAATCTCACCATTTTCGTCCTGACAGCACTCTTGTGGTCACAATCAATAGCATTGGCCTTGCTCTCCAGTTGATTTATCTCACCATTTTCGTCATTTACACCACCAAAAGGAATAGGGGAATTATCGCCCTTGTCCTTTTGAGTGAAGCAGTTTTCTTTACTATTATTATCCTCATCACAGTAAATCTGTTTTTCACACGCATAAGACGAGATCCATGTTTGTAGGAATTATCCGTGTTGTTGTCTTGGTATAATTATGTATGCCTCCTCTCTATCTATCATTAGTAAAGTGTTCAAGACAAAGAGTGTTGAATTCTTGCCATTTTGGCTATGTCTTCTTTGGTTTCACAAATGGAGCCGTATGGTTCACCTATGCTTTCCTCAAGATCTTTGATCCATATATTGCTCTTTGGAAATGGAATTGGAGGACTATTAGGATTATTCCGATTACGTGTGTATGCTTATTTTTCTAAATAAAGATGACACCATACCAACACACTGCAACTAATTACATGAGAAACAGTTCTTCACCGCCTTCTCCAGAAAATTCCATCTTTTATAATTTTTTATTTGCTAGATCTTTCGGGTTTTGCCAACTTCTTTTTTGTCTAGGGATGAAAACGAAGAGGGAGGGTGGGTGGGTGGGTGGGGTGGGGTGGGGTGGGGAAGAATACTAATTTAAATAAAATAAAATTGTTTAGGATTTATTTGTACTTTTGTAAAAGTTAAGGGCCTAATTTCATTGTATTTTTTTCTTATTATTTTAATTTATTTAAGTCAAAAGGTAAAATTGTCATAGAATTTTCAGAATAGTGAAAAATAGTGATTTGGGGACCCTATGTGAGAATAAATGGAAGAATGGGGATGATATTTGCTAAAAAAAAGAATGAGGATGAAATCGTTACAAACCTGAAAAAATGGGGACTATTAGTGTAATTAACCCTTCAAATATTCATGAAAGGACCAAATTCTACTTCGAAAAATCTTGTTCTAATGGCAAACTAGTCTCCAACTTTCGTTACAATTGCACAATCGTCCATTCCCAATGAATGAAAACCGTCCAAATGTTCATTAAATTATTTTTCTCATGAAAACATGTTTCACTTCAAATTTATGAGTATCGGTCCAAGTCAACAAACAAAATCTAATTTCATAAAATTAGACATGCAACGAAGGTCCATATGACAATTTAATAGAGATTAAGATGATTTTCATCGTTAGAGTTTGATTGTACAATATAATTAAAGATTGAAAACCAACATGCTCCTTTTTAAAGGTTGGGAATTTGTCAGTTGCCACTGAGAGAACGAATTGGGAATGATAGTCTTTTCTTTTTTTTTTTCAAAAAAAAATTATTATTAATAATAAAAGTAGCATTGATCTTTTTGTTTTGGATTTGATTGCATTAAAACTATTGGATATTGTTCCAACTGCCCAACAATACTTTTTGTTTTCACTTTCCATAACTAAGAAAACAACAATATCTATTAAGCACACGATGCCCATTCAAAATCACGTGACCCCATTCAAAATCACAGGACCTTTAGATTTTTCATATTTTGATTTGATTTAGCACATTAAATTATGATCATTCTTGTTTTTTATCGAGAGATGAGAGAGAGTTTAGATTATCTCCAATGCACTATGTTTATTATATTTTAGACGTGTCACATAATTATAGATAAACGAAGTTATAAAAAATATTTTCCAATGCATGCTAATGAAGATTCCGTCTAGCTGATATGACACACTAATCTATAGACTTCGTCTAGAAGTCAGTCTAAATTTAGACAGAATTTAGACGGACTTCTAGACGGTGTGACTCAACAATTTTAAATTCAATTCAGTATTTTATTAAAAAAATCGAACGAAGGAAATAAAAATTGACGACTCGTCAATTTTTAAAAAAAAAAAACTAATGCCACATAAACGGTAATATTAGTTTTAGACGCAACCCATTGGAAATGAATTTTTATTTTGATCGTCTATTTAATAGACGTAGTACCATATGGATGAAAGTCCGTCTATTTTACCCTCCACATAGACTTCAATAGACGGAGTGCATTGGATCTGTTCTTATAAGTACTTATAAACTGGTCAAAAATTATTTTTATTTACACATTTATGTATGATTCACGGCTTATAATCTATAAAAAAAACTTTACAAAACAAGTTTGATTCAATTAGTTGCTTATAAAAGAGTCCCAAAAGCTTGCAACAAGTTGTGGAGCCAAAATTAGCCACCATCATATTTATTAATCTAAGTCATTTAGAGTATAATTTATAGTTTTTAAGTACACTATCTCTATGCTATAAAAATAGACTTATCAACAAATATGAACTAGTATTATATTAACAATTATGCGATTTGTGACCGTTGAACATTTGCAGGTTATAACTGAATTTTGCACAATTCGGTAAAGGAAAATTATGAGAACATTTACCACAATTGAGATGAAAAGCATGGTGTTTAATCTTGTTAATTTATGCAATTTTGCATTCTTGATGCTGTGAGACTGTATGTTGGAATTGAAAATAATTTGTGAATCATTTAAGATACAATTCACTTGCCAAATTTGAGATAAATGTAGCATACCACAATCAATTAAGATATCAATTATTCAAAGAATTTCTTAGGTGGATCTCAATTATATAACTGTAACAAAACATATCTCCCTTGAATAATATTATAACATTATTCACTCGTATGAAAAAAGACCACAACACTTATTTCAATTTGGAATTTTATCACTTATCATTATGTTGGTTGATCAATCTCAATGGATGTTTACATGTTCTCTTGTTGTGCCTGTATCGCCCACATATTCTACACTTTGTAACACTGTTTCGTTTACAAGTCAATCGAAACCTTCTCTCCTTAGGCCTTCCCGCTTTCATCGATGGATTTGGAGCTACTACAATCATTGAATCTACACTCCTTGCCATCGTCCAATCAAAACTTTCACCAAAGGGTATAACACTACCTTCATATGCTGCAATATAAACCTCTCGTGTGTAGTACCAAAAACAATATTTATATATTTCCATATCATTCCTATTGATAACAACTAATGAATGTTGACACGGGATATTGTCCACTTGAAACATGTTACACATGTACGTGCATTTTTTAATGTCGACCAAATTTTGTGTATTGTCGTCGCTAACTTGAAATAGAACACGTTTGAACCCGAAACTTGTATTAAAACTACAACATTAATAATTCCATAACACATATTCAATCTAATTTGATCAAACCATGTCCACCATTTAAATTATTTAATTACCTTAAGTTTGAGTGCGTTTCTCAAATTTGTCCACAAGTTGAAAGTCGTGTAAATGTGAATGTGCCTTATTCTTATTATTGTAAAAACATTCTTGTAATATGTTTCTCAAGCTTTCTAGCATTGTTCAGTCGGATAATTCTTTATTGATTTTGTGATTGCATTTACTGACTCCATAATATTTGATGTCATCGTAGTGTACATGTTAGTTGGCATATGTACTTTCGACCACCTATAATACCCGGCATTATCCTTCTACACAAGATATTGCTAAACTCAAGTCAATTCATGAAAAAACAAACAAACGATATTGGTTGAATGAACAATATAAGATTACTAACTAGATAAGGTTGGATGCTCTCGTGTATTTTGTCTAGTACATTCATTTGGTAATCAAATTCGTCAATTTATAAGACTTAGCGGCTGCGTTCAATGGCTTTGTAATGTGTTTCGAAACCTTCATAAACCCCATCTTTAAATTCTGTAACAAATTATATGAACATGAACCTTGTTTTATGTTTGGATATACCCGTTGAATTGCCTTCTGTATTCTTCCGTTCCTGTCAGAGATAATACACATCTCCTTCCTTTTATGTATGCCTCCATGAACCTTGATAAGAACAATTCCCATGAATTGTCATTCTCACCGTTACCGATTCCAAAAGCGAGAACAAATATATTATAGTTTGCATCTTGTGTGCAAGCTGTAAAAAGTGTACCACCGTAATGTCTCGTCAAGAATGTTCTGTCTATCACAACCACAGATTTGCAATTTTGCAATCCTTTTTTTCGCAATGTCATGAACAATTATTTGTAATTATTGTTCGTAATTGTCTCAACACGTGTAAACATACCTGGATTCTTCTTTCTTAATATGTACAAATAATATGGGATATGACTGTATGATTCTTCTGGTCTCCTAATATATTTTCCAATGTATACTTGTGTGCCCTCTAAGCCTTTCTATAACTCAATGTTATATCATATGTTTTTGACGCGTCATTTATAATGTCTCTTAGAGTGTATATAGTTTTGGCATCTATATACTTGTGTTTTGTGCAATCTTCCAAAAGCGAAATCGTTACCTGTTTATGATCTCACATAATTATATCCATCGAGCAAGTATGACCATATCTTATGTTCATTATCTTAAACATTTTTGTGTCACCCATTCTAGAAGCTCTAAATTATCACATGCAGTTATCATTTTTGCACTTGAGAACATATTCTTTTTTGTAGGATCTATTCACAATGTACTGATAATTGATCTGAATGGCGTATAAGGAAATTGTTTTCTTCAAAACTTTCTCTTCTCGAAAAATCATCCCGCTATCAATACCGTCAAAGTCTGGATGGTCAATCACACAATTGTCAACGTCAATTTCAACTTCTGCCACATCTGGGATGGTTTGGTAAATATTATAAGCAAATGTATCACTGCTGCACATGCCACTATTAGCAATATGTTCCACATCGGGTCCACCTCCAACATTATCGTACGAATTAACCAAACTTTCGATTGAGCTAATATTCTCCAATGAATTTGTAATGGTAACTCGCAATGGGTAAGTTGTTAGTACTTGATCCTTACCTTTTAGCAGCAAATACAACAATACCGCATTATCGTTCATTATCCTAACAGGAGCCAATCCGCCACCCACATCATACTGTAACGCTATTATCATTTTATTTCGGTCAAAACTTAAACGAGTTGGACGTAGCTATAGTCATGTGGTACCAAAATTCGAATGTTTCTCCATCGTTATTAATTAGAACGTTTATAGTCTCCATGCCTACATATAAATAACATCCAATGCAACAAAGGTAAATAAACAATCATAAGTAGTGTGACATTTTTCAACCAACCAACTGAATGTAACATAATTATCCAAAGATCAATGTACAACAAATAATAAGTAACGATTCATTTTTTTTGTAGCATACTTATTCAAAATAATTGAATTCTTTTAGCAGATCACATCAAATGTTACGTACGTTACAGATTCCGATAAATAAAATTTCAAATTAACATTTAAATTTTAACAATATTACCACAAAAAGACTTTGAATAGTAACATCCTATAAAAATAATGCTAACATGAATGTAACATGATTATCCAAAGATGAATGTAACATTATTATCCAAAGATGAATGGACAACATGTAATAAGTAACAATTCATTTTTTTGTAGCATAATTATCCAAACTTGAATACTTTTAACATATCACATCAAATGTTACGTACGTTACAGATTTTGATAAATAGAATTTCAAATTCACATGTAACTTTTAACAATACTGTCACAAAAAGACATTGAACAATAACATCCTATGCAACTAATACTGTATTACATCGGAATAAGTAGCCACTGCAACTTAATACTAACTAAGAATTAAAATATATGTTACAAATTGAATGTAACATAAGCATTCGTTATTAGTGAGACGCATTCATCATCAAACACATTGAATGTAATATACTTAGTTGTTATTAATGTAAGATATTCATCCAAACTCATGACTCGTGATACTTTATTGTAACATAATTATCCAAACTATAATTCTTTTAACAGATAACAACAATTGCAATGACTTCATATCACATAACGTATTTAACCCAGCAAATTGTAACATAATATAATCAACAAATACATCCATAAACGCATCCACTAATAAAAGTTTGACTAAAACAGATTATAATTGGTCGAATTGTTAAATTGAAACAAACTAACCTTATGTTACTAATCTGCATAGATTTGTTATTCACGGATAGTCGCTTCTATCTTGTATTGAGGAGAGATATTTTTTTTTTCTTTTGCCAAGAATCAATCAGTTGTGTTTGCATGCCAACTCATCATAACAATAAAATATTCTATAATATATTGATTTCAATCAATTCTGAATTTTAAGGATTCGGTTACTATATTTCCAGGTAATTATATATTACAATTCATAAAAAAAAAATTTGATAAACAAAGAATATATGTAACATGTATGACTTTTTGCAATTATTTTTAAAAAGAAACTTATTTATGAAAAAAAAAATCACTTCTTTATTCATATGTCACAAATTATAGTTAACTTTTCTTGTTGAGGGTATAATTTATTTTTTAGTTTTCTAATATGTCCATATGTAATGTGCCTTATTATCAACAAATATGAACTACCATATGATATTAATATAAGGTATATTAAAAAAATGTAAGTAAACTTTATTGTTTCAATTATATTAATTAAATTTTTTTAATATGTGTAAAAATACAAATAAGTCTATCTTTGTGAGATAGAATGAATACTATTAAAATATTTTATAAAACAACTGATGTTTGCTTTTCAGAAAGGGAGAAATGGTACAAAATGTCCTTAACATATGGACCCGCTACTCAAATCATCCGTACCTTTCAAATTTTAGCAATCACATACTTATCCATGTAATGTGCAAATCATCATTTTAAACAGAATCCATCCAATATTTCTTTAAACAAGCGCGTATATATCATGTATAATTAAACCAAATAAAATTAGAGGATAAAATAGTCCATTCTATTCTATATCTTGTGGGAAGAAAAGTAACGTCATTTTTCATTAAACAAGCGTGCCACGATCTGGTTAGAATATTCCACCATATTCTAATTCCAATTTCCAACAATTTGTATGTTTTAAGAGGCTCACTCTTGACCTAAATTTTTCATTCACCCAAAATTAGTTTCGAATAACTAAATATATTACGATAATCTACTCACAGAGTAGAATATGTTCGACCTTAGAATTCTCATAATCGACTAATAGGTCCTGGCTTAAATAATTGATCAAAATTAATAAAACCAATATTTCTAAACCAATTTCCAATGGCTATAACATCCTTAAGAATAATGATGCGAAATATAATATACGAAGGCTAATTGATACAATCCTAAATGATAGAGAATCCAATTAAGGGAAAATTGCCGACTATACAATAGGCTAATTTTGATAACACATGTAGGGTACTAGATAGAGGACAACGAAATATAATATGGTTTTTCATGACTCATGAGTCATGACCTTGTGTCTTGAGATGAGAAACATTTATGCCTAAGGATATTAAAACGGGTAATTATATTTACACCATATTTTTATTAATCATGCCACATTTTAATTGCAATGAAGATCCCAACCTATAACTCATTTTCGTATTTATGTCTCTCAGTTATTTTATCACATTCTTATCATCAACCTATTAATTTGCACATCTTATTTTTGTCTTTGATGATGGTTTCACTCCAAAAAATTAATTAGAATGGTGTAGAAAGATGTTTTTGCCCGTATTTTTAAATAAAAATAAATAAATGACAAGTATAAAAGTTTGATAGAATATTTGTCCATCATTTCAATACACATCAGCAGAATATTTGGATAAAAATCATCATCAAAGACAAGATGTGAAAATTAATTGAAAGTTAATGATAAAAATGCGACGAAAAAAAGTTAGGGACATGCGTGCCAAAATGTCAAAAGTTGGTGAATCTTTATTGTAATTAAAACGTGTTTAAATAATAAAAAAATGTAGTGTGAATATATTACCTTTTTAAAACCTTTTTTACAAACCAAGAATGCCTAAACTACCCTCTGAATATGAAAATTAAACAAATATTTGCAAATAGAACAGGGTCATTCGTTCGAGCAAGAGAATATGGCTTGCTTGAACGAGCAAATGCAGCAAAATGTCCTGGTTCTCTAGCCTCGCTCGCTTGGGAGAGCCTTTTCTGTATATTTTTTCTTCGTTTTCTGCTTGTGATTGGTTAGGTGTTGCCTTTTGGATAGAATTCCTTTATTCGATGCTCTAGATCAACCGATTTAGGTTTTCATTTCACTTTTTGTTGCAATATGGCTATGTATTTAAAATACAATTATATTATGGGCTAACTAATTTAATATGGCCATACAAGTGATCCATTTGATTGGACTATAGAAATATTTATTGGTATGGACTCTGTAGTGTAGAAACCTAATACTAGTCTAATTATGATTGATGGAACCTAATTAGCTAGTATATAATGAATATTATATGGTTAGGTCCCTAATGTCAAATTATTCAATAGCTTGGTTTTCATCCTCTATTCCCGTCTTAGAGCGAGATCCCGCTGAGCACTAAAGAAATTTGGCTGTGGAAGATCATAACCCTCTCAATTTCAACACAATAGATCTAGGTATTCTTCCTCAACATCCACTCTTGATAATTTAACATGGTGATCTTGGATTCTTTAATTCTTTAATTATAATTAGAGATTTATATTTAAATCTAACAAGTGGTATCGAAATAGGAAATCATGTTAGATTATTAGGGTTTTTCATAAATGTTTTGATTTTGAATGAATATGCCTATATGGAATTTTTTAGGGTAAAAATCATGATGTGTATGAATTTTTTGCTTGATTTGTTGAGGAAAATAAAGAATTAAAGAATTAAAAAAAATACAGATAGAACAATAGGTAGTGATGGGGCATTCTTGGTGTTTGCTGATGCGCCAAAGTTCTTTGAAGGCAAAGAGCTTCACGCCGCCCCACCAATCTGGAGGGTCGGCAACGGTGGCTGGTGGGTGATTGTTAGGGTTTCGAACCCTAGCTGCTGCATTCTTTTATGGTGGGACCTCATATGTAAATTTAATGAATTTAAGGATTAAGGTACAATTTTTAATTCAAGTCCTTAAAGTTTTCAAATTTTAAAATCTCAGCCCATAAAGTTTTGAATTTTTAGATTTAGTCCTTAAAGTTTTGGTTTTAAATCTTATGTCCTCAAAGTTTTCAGATTTTAAAATCTTGGGTCTTAAAGGTTTGGGATTTTAAAATTAAGCCTTTAAAGTTTTGGATTTTAAAATTTAGTCCTTAGAATTATGGATTTTGAATCTTAGATCCTTGAAGTTTTAGATTTTTTAATTCTTAGGCCCTTAAAGTTTGAAAATTTAAAATTTAATCCTTAAAATATCTTCAAATCCATGAATTAAACGTCTTATATTTTAAAATAAATAAATTGACACGATACATTGCCAAAGTAACCTCTATCCCGTAGATTCGTTTATTTTAGAATATTAAGTTGTACGTATGTTGGTTATGCGAATAATGACCGGCCCAAATAAAAGTTAATGTTTGGAAAATGGTAGACATACATGTGGTAATAAATATGTGATAATTATCAAGTTTTCATGTGGACTATAAGTCGGTCCAAAGAAAGACTTATTGTTTGACAGATTAATTATCAATATTTGATTACTACACAAATAGTACCACTTACAAATTGATGTTTCTATCTAAATACTAAATATCAATATTGTACTAGGTATCTTGTGATAGGGTCCACCATTATATATTATTTCTTACATATGTTATGACATGATCTTTAATCTTGATTGGAAAGAGAAGCGTTATGATTGTTCTCAGTTGCATGGATCTTGATCTTGCGCTTCGGACAGAACGACTTCCTAGTGAAAGTTCTACTGTGGATAAAAAGGGACTTGGAAAAATAGGATCGTTCTAATTGCATGAGTCTTGATCATGAAATGTTCCATTCCGGAAACATTCATGGGCGTTTTGTCTGAGGAAGAAAATGCTTAGACATTCCTTAAGGAAATTGAAAAGCGTTTTGCCAAAAATAAAAAGGCTAAAACAAGTACTCTTCTAGATTACCTTGTTTCAATAAGATATAAAGGAAAAGAAAATGTAAGGGAATACATTATGAAATGTCTAATCTCGCTTCCAAATTAAATGCACTAAAGTTAGAGTTGTTTGAGGACTTGTTCGTGCATCTGGTTTTGATTTCTCTTCTTGCACAATACGGTTAATTTAAAGTGAGTTACAACACCCAAAATTTATTCATCTATATTTTATCTTTAGCATCCCCTCACGTTGAAATTCAATTCATTTTTCATTACAGATTTACTACGATGAATTTTCATAAATAAGTGATAATAGAAATTGAACGTGTAATTTTTGTGTATCATATCCAATGTTCTAAAAAGCATAAAGCGTAGTTAGGCGTGGAGGCCGAGCTTCAAGCATTTCGAACTTAGGCAAGGCCTAGACGAGAGTAAGACAAGAGAAAGGTGAGGGCGAAGCGTGAGGCGTGACTAGGTGTGGAGGCCGAGCTTCAAGTCTAAGCAGAGCCTAGATAAAGCTTAGACGAACTTTTTAGAACAGTGATCATATCAACCCACCTAACTATTATGAAAAAATATATATATTTAGTTATATTTTATTTTTAACACTCCTTACATACAAGTTTGATTCATATTTTCGTTAAACAACTGATACATTAAATTTCATAAATAAATAACAAGAAGATAATTTTTGTCTCCTCTAATACCACATTCAATTACCTGATTTTAAAGTTTAAACTCTTAAGATAAATTTATTTATTCATATTTTATTTTCAATATATCACTATATAACTTATTTTATTCTGATGTAGAGTATTAGATTGAAAAGGACTTGTTCCTACTGTGTATATTTTGGCTAATTATTAATACAGGAATAGATAACTTTGTAAATTGATTTCTAATTAATTATGTCATCTATGATACTAATTAAGTGATGTAAAAGCCAGATTATAGGATTTGGTTAGATTTATGAGTCACCAAATCATCAGTTTATATTAAAACAGTTTATGTGCGCCAAGATTCATCAAATTGGAGTGGGTTTCCACCTTAAAAGAAAAGAATCTTAAAGGTTAAGAATTTAAAATTATCATTTGTCATTCTGTGCACATAGTTTTCCCTTTCTCTTGAAGTATTAGCTGAGGACAAAATTTACACTATCTTAAGCTGTGTCAAGTCAGACACACACGAGTAGAAGAGTAACTAGAAAAAAATGTTTCACCTTAGCCGGTGGTCATATTGGTGTTCACTGGCACCATTTTCTTAAAAGAAAGGGTAAATAGTACTGAGGTTTCGAACCCTTAATTTATAGCACTCCAAGTCTCAATCTATGAAATGTTAGTATCCGACATCATTTTTTGATAAAAATCGTCAGTTTGACAATTAAATAGTCAAAAATTTGTTAAATATATCATTTTACCCTTAAATTGAATAATAATGAACTTGGCTTTCTTCTCCAACAACCACCGTAGCCTATGCTGCCACCACCAACAACAGCAGCAGATTTGATTGACAATTCCTTCAAAAACCAAGATATGAGTTGTGTAAAAGATGTTTTGTTTTTCACCCTACAAAAGGTAAAAATTAACATCCAACTCCACCGCCAAGCCCTACCACCCCAAGCTCCGCCGCCACTCCCAACCACCACTAAAACCAATTGCCGGCAGTTTTCGCCACCGTCTCCACCGACTCTACTTCTTTCATGGTGGATGTCTGCAAGTGTGACGTCCTATTTGGGAAAATAGGATGTAGATTCAATAAAAAACTTTCATGTTGTGAACGAAGATGACTGTATACGCCAGATTCAATGTCATCTTCTGCTTGATGAGACCCGTCTCTGATTTTTATATTAAATGAATTTTACTTCTTCCCTGGTATTTTGGGAACATTTTTTAAGAAAAATAAGTAATAAATTGAGTTTTTCTAAGAGAGATTGTAAACATATGAGAGAAAATATATGTGGAGAAATAATTCTCTGTATTGATTCACTTGAATAATGAATTGTGTAAGAGTACAAGGTATATATACTAATAGGAAAAGAATTCTACCTAAAATAGAAATATTACATACATGATATCTTACTACAAATATAATTCTTCCAATAAGGTAAATAATATATAATGTAAATAAATATTTGTTAATACTCCCCCTCAAGTTGGAGAATGTATGTCAAAAGTGCCCAACTTGCGAGTGAAATTGTGAAATGCCTCCTTGTCCAGTGCTTTAGTAAATAAATCTGCAATCTGATTGCTGCTTGAAATATAGGAAGTCTTGATCTCTTCCTTAACAATTCGTTCATGAACAATATAACAATCTATTTCAATATGCTTTGTCCTCTCATGATATACTGGATTAGCTGTAATATGTATTGCTGCTTGATTGTCACAACATAAGGTTGCTGCTTGTGGGTGATCCACACATAAGTCTGTCAAGAATCTGTCTCAACCATGTAAGCTCTCAAGTAATGGAAGCCATCGCCTATATCGCCTACGCCTCACGAGGATTTGGACACGGTCGTATGCTTTTACTTTTCCATGATATAAGCGCTTTTTCCAAAGATATACAATATCTAAGAATCGACCGTCGTGTAGTAATAAATCCAGTCCAATCTGCATCACAAAATCCTGCTAGCTGCAATTTTCCATTTGATGAGAAATATAATCCTCGTTCTGGTGCCCCTTTCAAGTATCGAAGCAATCGGTGAACTACATCAAGATGGAGTTGTCTAGGTGCCTGTATGAACTGACTGAGTGTATTGACCGAATATGAGATTTCTGGTCTAGTAATGGTGAGATAAATGAGCTTCCCTACCAATCGTCGATAATATGTGGGATCTTTCAACAACTTTCCATCTGTCAAATTAAATTTTAATGACTGCTTCATGGAAAATGCTGCAGGTTTTGCTCCAAGTAATCCTGCCTCTTGAAGAATGTCAAGAGTATACTTCCTTTGATTTAATGAAATCCCTGATCTTGAGCGAGCAATTTGTACTCCAAGAAAGTATTTTAATGTGCCAATGTCCTCTAATTTGAATTGAGATGCAAGGAACGTCTTTGTGGAAGAAATGTCTTCTTTATCATTTTCTGTGACGATCATATCATCTACATAAAATAAAATAGCTATAAATGAATCACCACTGACCTTGGTAAAGAGTGAGTAATCTGCATGTGACTGTTTGAACCCAAACTGAATAACAGTATATACAAATTTTTGAAACCAAGAACGAGGTGCTGTTTTAATCCATATAAAGATTTATGAAGTCGACATACAAGTGACTCTCCCTATCGACGAAATCCAGGTGGGAGAGTCATATAGACCTCTTCATCACGATCACCATGAAGAAATGCATTTTGAACATCCATCTGATGAAGTGTCCAGTTGCGAATAGAGGCGATAGCAAGTAAGCATCTGATTGTTGTTAACTTTGCAACTAGAGCGAAAGTTTCATTATAATCAATCCATTCTTGTTGTGTAAACCCCTTTGCCACCAACCCTGTGCTTTGTATCGTTCAATTGTACCGTCAGAATGAAACTTGACCCTTGAACACCCACTTACTACCAATAGGATGATGACCCGGAGGAAGCGAGACAAGGGACCAAGTATTGTTTTCTTCCAAGGCATGAATTTCATCATTCATAGAAGCTACCCATTTGGGATCCTGACATGCTGCCTCATATGTAGCTGGCTCAATGATGTGAGAAACATTGTATGTAAAAGTACAATGAATGGAAGAAAGATTACTATATGATACATACCTTGATATAGGATGTCGAGTACTGGATTTGACCAGAAGAGACCCGGCTTGAGTAGGCAGAGCATGATCGACATAGTAATCTTTCAGGTGAATTGGGGTTTGAACTGATCGTGTGGAACGTCGAATTTGGTCATTTGGTACTACAAGAGGTTGGTCTGGCTGGCTGTCAGGTGAAGGTGGGAAAAACTGCTCAACCGGTCGATCGGTACGTGAAGACGGTCGACCGTTTGAGCTCTCTGTTGAAATGGATGAGGGAACCGGTTGACCTGAAGGTCAACCGATTATGATCTCTGTTGGAACAGATGAACTATCCGGTCGACCGGTTGACAAGTGTGTAGGACCTTCAGGCAAGCTATCTGTTTCTGCTATATGTTGGTCCTCAAGGTAAGTTAAATGTGGCATTTCAACATCCAGAGGCATAGATTGTGGCAATGGGATGGAGTTGGTTTCATCATTTTGTTGGAAGGTGTATGGAAATATAGTTTCATGGAATACGACGTCTCAGGATACCACTAGCTTTCTGTCGGTTAAGTCATATAAGAGGTATCCTTTTTGTCCTGGGGGTATCCAAGAAACACACATCGTCTGGCTTGTGTGTCAAATTTATGGTTGGGTTTAGGATTGGTGGAAAAACATAGGCAACCATAGACACGTAAATGGGAATAAGATAGTGGTTTCTTGTGCAATTGTTCGTATGGTGTTTTGTGTGAGAGCAAAGGCGAAGGTATCCGATTGATAAGGTAACAAGCTATCTGGTTATGTTCCCCCCAAAATTTTAAAGGGAGATTGGCTTGAAATCTAATGGCACGAGCCACATTAAGGAGGTGGCGGTGTTTTCTCTCCACTACTCTATTTTGTTGAGGGGTATAAGGGCATGATCGATGAAAAATGGTACCATTCTCATCTCGGAATGTTTGCAAGGATAGGAACTCTTGACCATTGTCAGACCGTAGGACTTTTATAGTCAGATTGTGTTGAGTTTTAACCCAAGCAAAGAAATTCTTAATTATGCCTTGAGTTTCAGATTTGTAACGCATAAGATGTACCCAAATATAGCGAGAGAAATCATCAACGATTGTAAGGAAATATCTAGCACCAGAATAAGAATAAATTCTATGGGGTCCCAAGATATCACAATGAATCAAATCAAATGGTTTATTGCTAGAAATTTGGCTAACTTTGAAGGGTAATCTAGATTGTTTTGCCAAATGAAAAACATCACAAATATCGTGGGAATCAAAACTAATATCTAAAACACTTTATGCTAGGAATTGAAGAGGTGAGGCTGAAGGGTGCCCAAGACGTCTATGCCAAAGATTGGTTGATCCAATGGCAGTATGATGTATTTGCGGTCTTTGTGAAAGATAATATAGACCGTTGCTCTGCCTTCCCAAGCCAATCGTCTTTTTCGTAGTCAAATCCTGAGGTATTAATATGAGGCTTATCATTATCCGTCTTGCTGTTTAGAAGTGTCATGATTTTCTCGTATTCTTTGGCTGTGAGAGTTTTTCCTTCCTTTGGGTCAGGTGTAGAAGCGGTGGCAGTGTTTGTGAAACGTTTGTTTCGTGGATTCACGTCCTTCCTATGAAATATGTGCCCTGGAGGGAAGCCATGGATGAAATAGCAGGTATTAACAACGTGGTCAGTCATCCGACAGTGGGCTAATTTGTTGAAATTTCATCATTAACAATCCAAAGTCGATTCCTATGGATGATCGTATCAAGAATCTGTATAAATGAAACAACAGCAACATAACCCATTTTTGATCTCTCAGTCTCACCAAGCTAAAAATTGCTGAAGCAAAGAAATGAAGAAAAGCATTGTTAATTCAATCAATATGTCTTATAATTTCTTACAACATTTTGTCGCTGAGGTAAGTTTAGGGAGAAAACGACTTTCCATGAAATGACACTTGAGAAAATTCATTTTGAACTCCTTGTTTTGAAAGTCAAATGAAGAAAATAATTCTTTTAAGTTTTTTTTTTTTTTTGTAAGATCCTTTATTTTACATGAAAGTTGATAAAACAATTTGAGTTTGGTGGTTTTAGTGGTGGTTGGGGTGGCCGTGGAGCTTGGATTGGTAGGGCTTAGTGGTGGAGTGGGATGCTTGATTCTTATTTTTGTTTTTGTTTTTCTCTTTCTTTCCTTTTTAACTTTTCTTTTTATCCCTTATATTTTTAATTGATTTAAATAAGGATTGAACTATCATTCAACAAAATTTTGACAATTTAATGGTCAAACTGACAATTTCCTTCAAAAAAGAATACCGGGTATTAACGTTTCATAAGTTAAGGACCTAGGGTGCTAAAAATTAAAAATTCGAAACCCCACTGTCACAAAGTTCAAAGTTTGAGACTCTCGATAATATTTACCCTAAAAGAAAAGGTGCACTTAGCTGCTAGTGTTCAATTTAATTCTCGACTTTTGCCTAGAAAATTTTAAAAAATAAAAATTGTAAAACATGAATTACTGACTCAATTTAAGATTCTCAACCCCTCGTTGGGAAAAATAAAAATGTAAAAAGTTGAAAAATAAACAATAATATGATTGTTATAAGATAAACTATAATTATTAATAACTATTTAATTTTATCCGGATACATAGAGCACCTCTTATGCATTTTATGGATTGTTATTTAGGTGGCACAAATATTGAAAAATGTCTAATCTACGTGGCATTGATGTCTAATGAATAAATATTCGAATTCAAATTTGGTCTCCAGTGTATTATATGGACTGCTATCTGTGTAGATTTTATTTTATTAAAATAAATACTATATTACATTTAAATATGCATAGAAAATTTAAATATTGCTGAGTCAGTATGTCTAACGAAGCGTCTGAAATTAGACAGAATGTTAGATATTGTCTATTTTTGTCCTATCACGTCAACTTAACAGAGTCTTTGACAACTTGTATTGAGTTTTTAGACATTGTTTATTTTACTTACATGGCAGATTTTTTTTTTTTTTTTTTTATAATCTACGGTTGCATTGAAGATGCTCTTAATCTTACTTGCTGTAGAAATCTCTATATTGATCCGTTTGTAACTTTCATAAGAACCTTATATATATGGGCTCATAATTATATTGAAATACACAATTCACATTTGATTATCTCACATTTTTTTTATTTTATATTACGTTATCAGCATGAAACTTGAATTTTCTTTTTCAGAACAAAGTGGATATAAAGGTGACATATCAAATTTTATTAAACGAAGTTGTGTTTAAAAATAGATAAAATGGGAGTTGCAATTATTGTGTGGGACCCACACTATATTTATTTTTGAGCCACAAAAGATAGTGGATGTAACTCCCTGGATTCTAAAAATATGAAACAATATTTACCAACTCCAAATTTGAATTCTCTCATGGATCTTTTATAAATTTTAATTTTATTTACAGCGTAAAACATCAATAGGAGTACAAAGCTTTCAAAGCTAAAAATTCGAATTTTCAAGATTTACCGGTGGTATAAAATATCGTTATAAATTATTTGACCAATCTATTATACTCGAAAAATTTTATTTTTTATCAGAAACTACCTAACACGTTATGGAACAACATACTAAATTTTAAGAATTGTATCATCTCATTTTCTCAGTGAAATTAGAGGCCAAAGTTTTTTGAAAACTGTATCTCGGGTAAATCCGACACAACTCAAGAAAACGGTCATAAGTAATTCATCCGACGCAATTTTAAGGAGATTCCAAATTTCCCAAACAAACAACTCATAATTTTTCCAACTTCATTGATATCACTCAAAAATTCGAAGTACAAATAAAGTTATAGCATTTTGTATAAAAGGGCAGAATCTGGGAAATACAAAAACAACACTTACTGGAATTAGACTTTCCCGACCAACAAGTTTAACAAAACTACATCCATTAACTCAATTTCTACGTGATTTTTAACATAATATATGGAAAAATAATTTACATATAACAAGCTTGATCATATCAACGCCTAACGAATTAACTTAAACAAAAATTCAGTCACTAACGTATTTACAAAGCCTTGGCCGCCAAACCCTTCAATCTAGAAGTAAAAATATATTTTTGGGGCGTGAGCATTTCGAAGAAATGCTACATAGTTTGTACACATGTCAATGAGAAATTATATACCGACATATACACAACATGCCAAAACCTTAAAATTCTTTTAAAAAACTCATAATTTTGTAGCCGGTTCAACATTCATTTTCAGTTATTACCTTCAATCACATATCATTATAGGTGATTGCCTTCAATTACATATTTTTAAAGCACAATAATTTAATAATTTACCTTTAATCACTTATCAAAAATTTAATTGACACGACTATATTGATATATTTACTGCGTGTTTGGTAGAGTTTGAAATAAACTCTCTTTTTTTTTCTCAAACTCATTTTCAACCACATATTTCATGAAACCTACAACTTTTATCAACTTTTCAACCACACATTTCACCAACTTTTTTCAAAATCTCCTAAAAACTACTTTTAAATTCTACCAAATATATTCTTAGTATGCTAAATTAAATATTATTAAATAAAAGTATAAGACTCATTTGCATCTTTTGCAAAGGTTAGGAACCCAACTGCTTTTTTTTCTAAAGCATACTAGTCTTTTTCATTAAATAAAGACCAATTATGTACTCAAAACAGGTTAGGGACGTCTTTGCCTAAAACACAAACGGTATGGACAATTTTTATAATGAGGTAAAGGTTAGGGACCATCCCAAATTTTAACAATGAATTGTACTCTTTTTCCCTTCGTTTGATATTTTTGTCCCACTAAGTTTTTTTTGAACAAGGTTCTTAACGATGTAGTTCTTGTGTAAATAGTTATCAAATGAAGATTGTTGTAAATAATAGACAATTCTTGATAACTATTCTGTCTTATCAAGATACCTAGAAAATAGTCATACTTACTCTAGGGGCCTAATTGATTTATGGATAAAACTATTTATTTGGATAAAAGTTATCTAGATAATAGTTATCCATGTCATGAAACTAAAAAAGTATACAGAAAAATAGAAGAGAATAGGAAGAATCAAAACTCAAGTGTGTAAATTTATTATAACAACGATCCTTATTTATAGGATTACAATGAGAGTTACAACCTGACTAGAATACACTCTTCTGGAGTAAATAAATAACTACATAGACATCTAGATAAAACCAACTAGTCATTCATCATTATCTATAATTTTATAACACTCCCTCTTGAATGACTTATTAAATAATAACTGTTTCGTTGTTTGGCAAAAACCCAATGTGACAAAAATACCAATAAAAAGGAAAAAAAATTATCAAAAATTTGGAATAATCAAATGTTGCCTCATTAAAACATTGTCAAGAAAATCCAGTGGGACAAAACCTGAGTAAAAGAAAAAGAATACAGCTACTCCTCCTGATTTCAATCAATGAAAAAATCTTGTATCGAGTTATCTATATTTTGTGCGTCAATATCTTCAATGCCGCCATCTTTTTAAAACTTGTATAAAACAATTCTAGTTAAATGTGTTGCATGTTATAACCTCTAAGCAATATCATCTCCATACACTATCTTTACTATCTCTGATTGACTATAGTCTGCATGATGGTCTGATGCAATTATATTAAAAACAGATCTTCTTGTTGTTCCCTTCAGGTATCTCATGTACAATTTATAATACACAGGAGTATAACCATAGGGTTATGATGAGAGTAAATATTTGGTAGGTTATGGACATCATAACTATAATATTCATACCACTTCCAATTGGGTGTCATTTACAAAAAGAATATGCATCGGTAAAATCTTACTAGAAAAAACTCCGTAGGAAAAAATCTTAGTGAAAGAAAAAGAGTACATGATTCTTTTAATACGCCATGAAAGTTGCCTAATTAAAAACTTTGTTAGGAAAATCTAATGGGACAAAACCTTAATCAAGGAAAAGAGTACAACGCGTATTTACTCCCCCTCATTATAATATTACTTCAGATCTATATTTTGATCGATTGAGTTTTAGAAAAGTTGAACTATGTGCTTCAGGCATATTAAATCTTCTAGAGATTTATATACATAGTTTTATTAGTCTTGCGAAATCAGTTGGTTATAACAATATTCATTATATGCATATATGTCATACATTGACAGGCTAACAAGATATCGACTTGTGATTACTTTATATAAGCCTTTGTGAAATTCATAATGATAAAAGTCGTGCATTACATGTTACGACTTCATTTTCTCATTTTTTTTTCGCATAAGTATACACATTTATATGCTTATACTATAGGTTCAGAAACTTCAAGTTTATCTAGTAAGTTCAATTTACTTAAATGACATCTTTTTATTTGGCCAATTAATTTTTTGACAGATTTCTTTCAATATCATCGCTACTTTTCATAATATGAAACGCTTCATTATATACAAAAGTATTATCAACAACATTTCCTTCTTGAATCCATTTCTTTCTCATAGCAACATAACTTATCGAGATCTCTTCATTTTATTATTTCAACTAGCTGAATCTCTTCTGGGGTTTTATAATTAGTTATGTCTATATACTCTCCAAGAGTATACGCCTCCTCAATAAGACCATCTTTATAATTGGCTCTATTTTTAATTTGAGAATTTTTTTGGAATCAAATGTCATTACGCTTCATATGTGTCATTAATTTACCAAATATAATATTAATGGATTGTCCTTCAAGGACGTCAATATAAATTGGAGCATTTGCCGCTGGTATATGAGATTTGATTTAATCTCTTTGGTCAGTAAATGTATTTGTCAATTGTATAACTTACAAATGAGTTATTTGTCAAACTTCTGGTTCATATTGTCTTGTGTAAGGATTTAGAAAACATAATATGATGCATTTTCATGTATTCTTTCCAACTACTTAATTTCTGTCCCCCTAGTGTTGAAAAAAAATGTCTTATCAAAATGACATTCAAAAAATCGTGCTATAAAATATCACCCTTTAAAACTTAAGATATTTTATAATGTTCCAAACTAAACATCTATTTTCAACATTTTTTAAAGCCCATCTCAGTGTACTATGGTGGACCGATTTTACATATATTGCACTATTAAAAATCATTAGATGGGTAATATTAAGCTCTGACCATAAGCCAATTATAGTGGGGTAACTTTGATGTTGACATAATGCGTATAAGTGTTTCTGCATATAAAATAGCATTAACTAGACAATAATAGAAAGCACTTTGTTCTCAATAGTAATTGTTTAGAATATAATTTGAGGCGTTAACAAATAATATTGCTAAACCATTTAACATCATCTCAACTAATATTTATTAAAAGTTTGAGATTTAAACTCACTAGCATTGATAAGACACACCAACGTCTTAGTTGTATAATCCAAAAATTATGCTCATAATTTAAAATTTAAGTAAGTAATCTCGCATACTTCAAGTTGTGAATAATAACACCATACAATCATCTAGTATATGCATATATTAGATACAAATAATATATAGATAGTCAACATAGATGGTGATGGGACCCTATAAATCAACCTAGATAATTTTCAGAAATGCAGGGAATTCAGTCTCGATTTTAACTAGTGAATGTTTATATACCATGAGAACAAGCATCGCGTAAGAATTCATTATATTGAAAAATCTTCTGGTTTTCAATAGATATTCTCATTAATAATTCACATCATATTGATCCATGATGGTCTAACCAGTAATGTCAATCAATAAAATTTTTAGGATATTGAACTTCTGGTTTAACATAGTACTTATTTAATTGTACCAATATTTTTGTAATACAAATTAAAATAAATGAATAACATAATATTTGTTTCATCATTCTTGTCTTTTTCCTTCATGGATTCATGATGCATGTATGTACAATACGTACATGATTATTGTCGCTATATCTGAAATCTAAATGATCTAAACATATCAAAACATAAAATTTCTTGGATTAACGAACTTCGGGTTCGCGACAATATTTAATTCAATGATCTTATAATTTTGCTTTTTCGGGAGCAAGTAATATTTCACTAAAGTAGAATATGAACATAAAAGTAGAATACAATTGTGCTTCTTTAGGTGCAACAACAAAATATTCTTCTAGAATATTTTAATGCTTAGGTTGTATTTTTTTTTCTTTCAAAAACAACAACATAATATTCTTCTAGAATATTAATAAAATTGTAAAACTATGTTTGTTCAGAAAAAGAACAATTAAAAACAAATATTATAGTGTACTCTCATTAGGAGCAACAATACAATATTCCTATAAAATATTGATATGTATACAATTTATGATTCTTTAAAAACTACAATATGATATTCTTCAAGAGTATCAACACAATATTTGTTCAAAAATATATTTTTCAAGAACAACACAATATCTCCAAGAATATTGGTATATATAAGAAAGAATGTTTCTTCGAGAACATTAACCAAATATTCTTCTAGAATATTGATGTATTAAAATTAGTGCCTTCTAATAGAAAACATCACAATATTCTATTAGAACATTAATTTATGGAGTAAAGTTGCGATTCTCAAAAGAAACAAACACAATATTCTTCTAGAATATTGATTTGTACAAATTTAATGCTTCTTCAAGAGCAATCATTTAATACTCATTTAATTAAATTATGCTTCTCTAGGAGCAACAACACAATATTTTTCTAAAATATTCTAAATTTTTTGTTTTTTCAAGAAAAACAATATCATTTTCTTTTACAATATTGATATTTATAAAGTTATACTTTTCACGAGTATTAATAAAATATTTGTACAAATATTAATGTACAAATAATTGTTCTTCTTTAGGATGAACTCAATATTTTTCTAAAATATTGACATGTATAAATTTTATGTTTCTACGGAATAATAAAATAATATTCCTATAAAATATTAAAACGCTCATCGGGAGCAATAACTTAATATTAAATCTTATACATTTACATTCTTCGAGAGTAAATAATATTCTACTGGAATATTAATATAATGTTGTGCTACTTTAGGAGCAACAACAAATTGTTATTTAGGAATATTAGATTATGTAAGAATTTACTCATCAAGAGCAAAAACATAATAAATGTTTAGATGTTATACAATTATACTATTCGAGAGCAAGTTATATTCTGTTAGAATATTAATATAATATTGTGCTTATTCAGAAGCGACAACAAATTATTTTAAAATATTAAGCTTTATAAAAATTTGCTCTTCAGGAACAATATTTTAATAGTAAATATAATAAATTACGCTATTCGGTAGCAAGTAATATTCCGTAAGAATATTAGTATAATATTGTACTTTTTCAGGAGTAACAAATTATTTTAAAATATGAAACTTTATAAAAATTTGCTCTTCAGAAACAAATAGTTTAATATTAAATTACATAAATTATACTCTTCGGGAGCAAGTCATATTATGCCAGAATATGAATATAACATTGTGCTTCTTCAGGAGCAGCAACAAATTATTTTAAAATATTAAATTTTACTCTAAATTAAATATTTGATCTTCAAGAACAATATTATAATATTCTTATAGAATATCAAATCTTATAAAATTAGGCAATTCGAGAGCAATTAATAATCTATTGAAATATTAATAGAATATAAAATTGTGTTACTTATGGAGCAACAAAATATTCTTATATAATATTTATATGTTAGGTTGTGAAATATAACACAACATTGATCTGGAATATTGATAAAATTATAATTCTTCAAGAAAATAAAAAATAAACAAATCTTGTTCAAGAATATTTTAGAGCAATAAACACATTGATTTGTTGTTGAATAAAAGTTAAAGCATTCTTATCTCTAATTAAATATATACACATGACATCCTAACCTTCTATCGAAAAAGTTGTGCGTTGCATGAATATTTTTAATTGCTTCTCATAAAAATGACATAACAAAAACTATATTATGAGTTGGACTCATAAATCAAAGCACATGATAGAGATATGAATACTAACCAGTTGGTGCCGTTTCAATTTCTTTTGAGATATTGACGCTTGAGAAAGTAGACTTTGGGTCACTAAGCTTTTGTTTGTTTTTTATGGTTTTTTGATATCACAGTTTGGCTGCCTAGTTTTGCTTCTTCTTTTGAATAAAAAAGTAATATATAATTGCTAACTCAGTTGACTACAATCTCGTGCTGATAACGTGTTATAAAATTAGAAAAATAGAGAGAAAAATAGAAAAGAATAGGGAAAGTCAAAACTCAAGTGTGTAAATTTATTATAACAATTACCCTTATTTATAGGGTTACAATGAGAGTTACAACCTGACTAGAATACACTATTCTAGAGTAAATAGATAACTACATAGACATTTAGATAAAACCAAATAGTCATTCATCATTATCTATAATTTTATAACAATCTAGATAATAATAGGTTTATTATTATCTTGTTTGGTTCAACTAAGTTTAAGAATTGAAAAGATCAATATTAAAAGTGAGGAAAAACAACAAATTTATCGTTATTCTTAATTAAACATAAAAGGTAAATAAAACAAACTAAAAGAGAGAAAATAGATGTAGCAGCAATGAAGGTAGTGATGGGTGGTAGCAGAGGACGATGGCCAAGGGTGGGCGGCGGGGATGGCGGCGGGTGATGACAATTATCTTAGGATATGGATGTTCAAAAATATATTTGTTCTATATTATAAAAGGAGCGTTCCTCCTTTTTTTAAAAATTGCGTGAATCTTTATCTAGATAAAAAAAATTGTCCTCATCTTTCCGGAAATAAAAATTATCTTTATTTTTTTTAAAATTATTATTCGGATAAAAGTGTATTCAAATATCAATTCTGCCCAAAAATGATAAGACAAATTTTAGCTATTATCTTTAACCATTGACCATATACTAAACGGGCCTAGAAGTCTTTATCTTGATCAATTTGTAATTCTCATTAGAACCTTATTTATGATCCATTATTATAATAAAATATATAATTTTTATCTTTGATTCTTTTGTAACAACGATGAATTAGTTACTAAAAATTTTGCAAGACCTAATTTCAAATTTAGGTGCAAGAAAAAACTTCATAAAAAAATGCAATCGTTAACGCTATATTTGTCTATTTGCCATTCAATAATGACTTTTGAGCAATGTTTTAAAAAATATAAAGCGTGGCTAGGCGTAGAGGTCGAGCTTCAAACTTTTCGGAGCCTAGGCGAGACCTAGACGAGAGCAATATAAAAGTAAGGCGAGGGTGAGACGTGAGACGTGAGACGTGAGACGTGGCTAGGCGTGGAGGCCAAACTTCATCTCCAGGCGAAGCTTAGGCGGACTTTTTAGAATAGTACTTTTGAGGGCCGAGGAAGAAGTTCAATTAGGGACAGTGTCAATTCCTATTCGGGCCATCTGCAAAATGAGAAAATTGCATCAATAGTCCCAAACCTATTGACTTTGTGACAAACCGGTCTCCCATTTTTTTTTCTTTTATAGCATCATCCCAAACCCATGAATTTAAGTGTGCAATTGGTACTTACTGTCAAATTGACCACAAAAATTTATTTTGTATCAATAAGTGCTTGTTTGGTGTGGTTTATAAACTATTTCTAGTTTTTCACATTTGACCATTAGGCTTTACAAATGCATATAATTTATTGACAATATGGTGGAATCGGACATAACTTGACACCATGCGAGGAAAAATTACAATTTTGGCCCTTCTATCATGTAGATATTTAAAAAATTTCTTTGACAACAATACAGTAATAATTCCTCCAAATTGTGTTTTGAATAATCAACAGTTGATTGGAACAAAAAAAAAATTGATTTTAAATCAAACTAAACATGTGCTAAAGGTTTTTTTTTTTTTGAAATTTGTTTATTTTAAGTAAAATTACAAACGGATCGAAGAGTGTCTAGAACAATTCACCAAGCATAATAAGTGCAATCGTGCACTTAAAGTTTAAAATTGACAAAAAGGACTAATGGTGCACCTAAATTTATATATTGTGAATGATGCTGTTAAATAAAATAGAGACGAGTTTGTCACAAGAGATTGGGGACTATTGGTGCTATTTCCCCTCTGCAAAATTGCCTTTAGGTCACCCAGCTGTGATACTCGCTACAGTTGTCTAAAGTTTGAATTTTCACACTTTCCCTCTCTCTGTCTTTTCCATTTCTTCATACATTGCACAATTTCTGCTTGAAGAAATGCCCGAACGAAAATTTAAAACAACAGAACAAATACCCACCACTGCTCTCAGAAGATCCCCGAGGTTTCTCCAGTCTAATCAACCCGAACAAGAAAACCCACTAACCATAAAATCCGAATCCAGGAAAAATCGAGTTCCAAATTCTTGTTCCACTCCCATTAGTTCCTCATTGGACAGTTGCTCAAACAAAACCCATAAAGAAGAAGTTTCGAAGAAGCGAAGGGCAACAGATATAGTGTCAAAAAGATCAAAAATTTTGAGTAATGGGTCAAGAAGATATACGAGATCTGATGGCAGAGCTGTTGTGAGAAACATCGGGAAAGACGTGGAATTGGGGAAGAAATATGTGACAGAAAGGAGGGTGACTCGGAGAAGCAAAGAAGAAGTTTCAAAGAATCCAAAGGAAACCGATACATCTTCGAAAAGATTGAAAATTTTGAGTAATCGGTCAAGAAGATACGCGAAATCTGATGGCAGAGCTGATGTGAATAAAAATGGAGAAGGTGTGGATTTGGGGAAGCCATGTGTGATAGAAAGGAGGGTGACTCGGAGTTTGACTCGGGGGAATAAGAATGTCGAGGTTACTGAGTGCGTTCCACGGGGAGATTCCGGTAAGAGAGTAAGGGTTTTGTCAGATGAAGGGAAGGCTAAATTAGGTGTTAATTTGTCTGAGCAATTTGAGTGTAACGCTGAGAAGGGCAGCAATGATTCAACTGAGTGTTTGGATAAAGGAAAGGCGAAACGATTACCTAAACAAAGTATAAGTAAATTTGATGATAAGGAATGTGATGCTATAAGGGGAGGAGGAGAGGATAAGGAAGGGAATAGGTGTAAAGGAAAAACATTGATCCACGAGAACAGGAGTAGAAGTCGAATTGAGGAAGAGCATAGTATTATTCGAGGATGGACTAAGGACCAAGAATTGGCATTGCAAAGAGCTTATTTTACTGCAAAGCCAACTCCTCACTTCTGGAAGAAAGTCGCTCGGATGGTAATGTCTCTCTACTTTACACCCTGATGTTTATAATGCATGCAATCCCCCTTTCCTTTTTTCTCTGTTGTATTTTGCTTTTCATGCTACTTCTGTGCAAATTTATCCTAGGGCTCTTAATATAGGATCCAACTCTATTTCAGTGTCACTATGCAACTGAAAAGGAGTTAGTGCAACTTAGGACCTTCAAAATTGCATCATTTGGCAGCAACAGGTATACACACATGTAGAGGCAGATTTGCTAAACAGAATATGAAAAAGGAAGCTTAGTTTTAATTTTCTAGTTACTAAAATGATGCAGTTTGGACCTTTACTGGTGCCATTTCAGGGCATTGCGGCACTGATCCCTTGATATAGACATTTCGCAGGAATTCTTGCTGTGGGCGTATTGGTTTTCCTTACTGAGACTTAAATCGGTTGTTGACTCAGGACTGAGAAATAATGAAAGAACACCGTTCTAAGTCAGCAAAACTGATGAGAAGGGGTGAGGAAGAGAGAGGAGAACAAAATTCATGAATCTGATGATAATGAGTATAAATTTGATTGCAGTGAGAGAATTCGTGCTGTTTTGGAACTGAATTTGCAAGACTTCCCATGATATCTGACTTTGGGAGGTGATAAAAAGCATATAGGAGAAAGATTTAGAGCATCTCCAATGCAACAATGTGGATTGTTGCATATGTAACAAATAAAATAGAGACGGAGAGATCTCCAATGGAGATGTGGATTAGAAAAATTGTGGTCTACATGTATAAGAGACATTGGTAGATAAATTAAAAAAATTAATTAAAGAATTATTAACACACATTTCGATGGAGATAAATTAAAAAAAATTAAAATAAAAGAAGCTAAACACACATTTTGATAGATATTAAATAAATGGGAAATGTGTAGCACACCGTCCAAATGTAGAGGTGTGCAGACCGTGTGCTAGACATTCTCCACTTTTTTCTTTGCTATGTAAGCAATTTATGATGACATGACACAATTTTTAGTGCAATCCACAGTTGCATTAGAGATGCTCTTAGCTGCTCCAGCCCCTAAATATGGCAAATTTAATAGGCTAATTGGGTTTAAATTGACCGATGCGCATTTGCTGGCAGAGAATGAAACTTAATCCTGTGCTTACTTAAATGCCCAAAATATGTTAATTACTTTCATGCTGTTTCAGCAAAGTTGAATGCATGAGCTAATTGGTGTTGACTATTGTGTATCAGGGTTTTTATGGCAAGAGTAGATCGTTTTAGGTTTTCTTAGAAAGAATATCTGTATAGGGTTTTGTAGATTTTTCTCTTTCTTTTATTTTGTTTCCTCCAACGGTTGTTCTTTCACATGCCCAAAATGCCATTAGAATGTTTGTCTCTTGACATCATCCACACCAAGAGGGCTCCTGTGTACTTCCAAACTTCTCGGGGTGAATGGAATTCAACCTCTGCTTGTTACTTGAGTATGCATGCTTTATCAGCTATGTTAAGAAAATGATTACCAGAGATAAAAGTATTTTGTATGATTCAAGTTGGCAACAGTTCTGGCAACTACATTTATATGCAGTCCAAATTTCAATTAACTGATTGTGATAACCTATTCCAATGGATGTTGAACTTCTTTAACTTGATCTTTCCTGTTTGCCAAGTGGACGACACAGTGACAACCTTGTTGCATCTTTGAACATGACTACAAATAGAAAAGGTATATGAAAGGAAATTCCTAGCAAAACAAATCTATGATTAGGGTGTGAAGTTCTAATTTCACCACCTGAACAGTTGGAAGTGAATCACCGACCAAAAATAATTCTATCGAGCTCTTAGTGGACCCAGCTTCGATAGAATGAACGATAGAGATTGTATTAGTGTTTTCAACCTTGGTTGCAATTACCTTCCTTTATTCATCTTCTGGCCGTGTCTTCAATAATTTTGCATTCATCATTTAGATAAATGTGTCTACATGACTTAAATTGTGATTGTTAATGTGTTACGGTTCTAAGTTGCAACTTTGTAAGTTGCAAGTGTTAGTGCCTCTAGATTTCTTATAAAAAATCTTAATTGCAAGATTAAAAGTGTAGGTTTTTATTTGAATCATGGATAACATTCACATCTAAAGTGGAGATAAATTAACCTTATCCAAGAGTTTAATTAGCATTGAAAATTTGGAAACAGCAACAAGAATTTGCCCCTCTATTTGTGGCTGTAAGGTTTGAAGTGTGCTTCTTTGTTTTCTTACTCATCAAAGGAAAAAGAAAAATTTATAGCCTCCTTATTAATGATCTTAAATCAGCATTGGAATTCTATGCAGGTGCCTGGAAAATCTGCACAGGAATGTTTCAATAGAATTCAATCAGAAAACTTGACCCCATCTCAACCTCGAACGCGTTCAAAGGCAAGGAAAAAGAATGAATCACCCCTCTCGCTTTCTGCAAGTAAATTGCTGAATGCGGATGAAACAAAAATTAAAAAATTTAGATCCAGCAAGAGGAAGAGCCTTCTTGCCCAAAAGACCGTAAGACAACTATTAGAAAAGCAGCAGAACACAGATCAAGACTATGAAGCAGATTTATTTACAGTTCTTGAACCGACAACAAGTCCGTCTTCTCAATTTTTTCACGAGGATACAGCATTTGCCACCCCAGAACAGAGCAACAAAGGACTTGGTTTCCTCAAAAAATGCAAAGAAAAATCTTCTTCAGCACATAAGAAGCAACTTTCACGATTAAAGAGCTCGTGCAATGCAGCTTTTGTAAGTCCCCCAGTTCTTAAACAGATTAAAAACAAGGCATTACATGAGAAATACATAGATCAGCTGCATTGGAGGGAAGCCAGGAGAAAGGCAGCATCATTAAAGAATGCCAAGTGTATTAAGAGCAAAAACGACAGTCATTTTGAAAAAGAAAATGCAGTTAAAGCCGCAAAAGATGCTCTGATATTTGATACACAAGAAGCTATTAATCAGCTTCGAAGCCAGCAGTCGAGCAAAATAAACACTGATGACATGGACGACGATTGCTTTCTTAGCGATGAGGATGAAGGTGAAGACGGATTTTTATAACATCTCTTCTCTTGATAGTCATAATCTCATTTGTAGCTATAACTTGCTTCAGTAATCTAACTGAAAATGTCTATATTTGAGTCTTGTAATGTGGCAGTGACAAGAACCTAGTATCCATCTTAGGTATTACATTTCTGTAAGAAATAAAAAATGCTAATTCATGGATGTTAATTGCAGTGCAATTGCTTGTTGGGTGATATTCAATACTAGGTATTGGGGTGTGTTAATCCTTTCTATTTCCTTACTTTAGTTTAATCTTCATAACTGTAAACTAATAGCTGATCTTGTTGGGAATTGGCATGTGCACGACCGTTGCTAAATTTTGAAATGGGGATGCAAGCTCATTGGATCTTAGAGTGAAGAAAAATGATTAACGCTTGGTTTGGTATTAATGTGATTCATAGAGAATTAGTTATTGCCGTGTTGAAGAAAGAATTAGTCAATTAAGCGTTTGATAAATTTTTGTTTTAAAATTGCTGTCGTTTCAAAATCAACATTTTAGCTTTTGCTAAACAAAAGTGATTTATTGTTGTGTCGGTGGACAATTACTAAAATTGACATTAATTATAGTGATATCATTTTGTAAAATTTAATTAAAATTTGTAATATTTTACTTCTATAACATCGTAAAAAAAATAAAAATATTTGTATTATGATTGAAATTGAATAAGTAAAATTTCGACTATTATTAAGACAAATTGTATTCATTAAAGTTACCAATTTTAAATAAAAAAGGCCCGAATTTGATTATTGAATAATTTTCGAAGACATTAAATCTCAAAATTTCTAAAATAACAAAATAAAAGCATAAAGTCCATTAAAATAACAAAAAGAAGCATAGTCCATTTATTAAAATTGGTATTTTAATAATAGATAATTGAAGAAGTAAAAGTAGAATATGAAAAGTTACATTTTGCTAATTTTCAAAATCTGCTGTCAAATGGTACAGATTCTTCTATAATCAATGTTTTAAATTTACCAATACTTAAAATAATTTTTAATTGTTTGACAATCAGAAGTTGATATTGGATACAACATCATTAGGACAAATCACACACTATCCACGACTAGGGGTGTAAATGGCTTGAGCATCTCCAATGCTATATACCTTCTAAAAAATCTATGTGCCAAGAGAGAAAGTGGAATGAGGGAAGTGAAAGAAAAAAATAGATGAGAGAAACATAACATAATAAAAAAAATGCAGAAGGCTGTCTAAAAATAGACATTTTGTTAGACAGTCTTCTACAATGAATGTTGCTACATGAGTTTTATCCCCTCTATCTCATCACAACATCAGCTAAACATTCAAAATATAAGCAGGGGCGCAGACAGGACTGGGCCTATCCTGAAAATTTTTCTAAAAATGTGTACTTAAATTAAAAAAAATTATATTATGGCCCAGTCCATTTTAAACCACGGTCCAATCCTATACCGTGTTCTGGCTCTGTCCCTAAATATGAGATAGCATTGAAGATGCTTTTAGACTGTACAAGGTATAGAAATATGAGAGAAAATATACGTGAAGAAATAATTCTCTGTATTGATTCAATTGAATGCATAATTGTATAAGAGTACAAAGTATATATATACTAAGAGAAAAAGAATTCTACCTAAAATAGAAATATCACATACATGATATCTTACTATAAATACAATTCTACCAACAAGGTAAATAATAAATAAGGTAAGTAAATATTTGTTAATATTCTCTCTCAAGTTGGAGCATGTATGTCAAAAGTGTCCAACTTGCGAGTGAAACTGTGAAATGCCTCCTTGTCCAGTCCTTTAGTAAATAAATTTGCAATCTGATTGCTGTTTGGAACATAGGCAGTCTTGATCTCTTCCTTAACGATTCGTTCATGAACAATGTGACAATCTATTTCAATGTGCTTTGTCCTCTCATGATATACTGGATTAGCTGCAATGTGTATTGCTGCTTGATTGTCACAATATAAGGTTCTTTGTTTGTGGGTGATCCCACATAAGTCATCGTCAAGAATCGTCTCAACCATGTAAGCTCACAAGTAATGGAAGCGTCGCC
This sequence comes from Forsythia suspensa, assembly GCA_023638005.1. Taxonomy (NCBI): domain Eukaryota; kingdom Viridiplantae; phylum Streptophyta; class Magnoliopsida; order Lamiales; family Oleaceae; genus Forsythia; species Forsythia suspensa. The sequence goes on from CM042673.1 coordinate 50,762,441, forward strand.
GCCCTATACACTGCTTCTGCTGAGGATTTGGACACAGTCGTTTGCTTCTTACTTTTCTATGATATGAGCGCCTTTCATAAAAATATACAATATCCCATAACTGACCGTCGTGTAGTAATATCTCCAGCCCAATCTGCATCACAAAATCCTGCTAGCTGCAATTTTTCACTTGATGCGAAATATAATCCTCGTCCTGGTGCCTCTTTCAAGTATCGAAACAATCGGTGAACTGCATCAAGATGGGGGTTGCCTAGGTGCCTGCATGAACTGACTGAGTGTGTTGACCAAATATGAGATTTTTGGTCTAGTAATGGTGAGATAAATAAGCTTCCCTACCAACCGTCGATAATATGTGGGATCTTTCAACAACTTTTCATCTGTCAAATTAAATTTTAATGACTGTTCCATGGGAAATGCTGCAGGTTTTGCTCCGTGTAATCCTGCCTCTTGGAGAATGTCAAGAGTATACTTCCTTTGATTTATTGAAATCTCTAATCTTGAGCGAGCAATTTCTACTCCAAGAAAGTATTTTAATGTGCCAAGGTCCTTCAACTTGAATTGAGTTGCAAGGAACGTCTTTGTAGAAGAAATTTCTTCTTTATCATTTCCTATGACGATCATATCATCTACATATAGTAAAATAGCTGTAAATGAATCACCACTGACCTTGGTAAAGAGTGAGTAATCTGCATGTGACTGTTGGAACCAAAACTGAATAACAACAGATACAAATTTTTGAAACTAAGAACGAGATGCATGTTTCAATCTATATAAAGATTTGTGGAGTCGACATACAAGTGGCTCCCCCTATCGAGGAAATCCAGATTGGAGAGTCATATAGACCTCTTCATCAAGATCACCATGAAGAAAGACATTTTGTACATCCATCTGATGAAGTGTCCAGTTGCGAATAAAGGCGATAGCAAGTAAGCATCTGACTGTTGTTAACTTTGCAACTGGAGCGAAAGTTTCATTATAATCAATCCCTTCTCGCTGTGTAAACCTCTTTGCCACCAACCGTGCTTTGTATTATTCAACTGTATCGTCAGAATGAAATTTGACATTGAACACCTACTTACAACTAATAGGATGATGACCCGGAGGAAGCAAGACAAGTGACCAAGTATTGTTTTCTTCCAAGGCACGAATTTCATCGTTCATAGCAGCTATTTATTTGGGATCCTGACATGCGGCCTCATATGTAGCTGGCTCAATGATACGTGAAACATTGTATGTAAAAGCACGATGAATGGAAGAAAGATTGCTATATGATGCATACCTTGATATAGGATGTTGAGTACTGGATTTGACCGGAAGGGACTCGGCTTGAGCAGGCAGAGCATGATTGACATAGTAATCTTTCAGGAGAATTGGGGTTTGAACTGATCTTGTGGAACGTTGAATTTGGTCATTTGGTACTATAGGAGGTTGGTCTGGCTGGCTGTAAGGTGAAGGTGGAGAAAACTGTCCAACTGGTCGACCGGTAGGTGAAGGCGGTCGACCGTTTGAGCTCTCTGTTGAAACGGATGAGGAAACCGGTCGACTGGTTATGTTTTCTGTTGGAACAGATGGACTATCCGGTTTACCAGTGTTCGGGACCTTCAGGCAAGCTATCTGGTTCTGCTATATGTTGGTCCTCAGGGTATGGTAAATGTGGCATTTCAACATCCAGAGGCATAGATTGTGACAACATGATGGAGTTGGTTTCATCATTTTGCTCGGAGGTATATGGAAATATGGTTTCATGGAATACGACATCTCGGGATACCACTAGCTTTCTATCGGTTAAGTCATATAAGATGTATCCTTTTTGTCCTGGGGTTATCCAAGAAACACACATCGTCTAGCTCGTGTGTCAAATTTATGGCTGGGTTTGAGGTTGGTGGCAAAACACAGGCAACCATAGACACGTAAATGAGAATAAGGTGGTAGTTTCTTGTGCAATTTTTCATATGGTCAGTGGCAGATCCAGCCCAGGGCACGGGTGGGCTCAAGCCCACTCGGCCCAAAAAAATAAATGAAGGAACTTAATCAAGCCCAGCGGCTAGCCCCAAAAATTTCAAAGAATTAAGAATTGCTCCAAACCAAAATATAAGCCCAAAGCCCAAACCCACTTAAAATCTAATCCCATTAACCATTTGGTCCATTTCCACCATTAAAGTGCTATACATATTATAATTTCGTCAATTCTTCTTCACTTCAGTCTTCAGATTCTTCGAATTTTGAAACCCTCGCTGGACAGATTGCCTTGGATTTTATACGTTCCGTAACTTCCGTTCATCGATTGAAGAGTTCTTCAACTGAGAGATCTCATTTTCGCTCAATCCTCTCATTTTCTCGTGTAAGCTAATATCCTCTTTGTCTCTATTCACTTTCAATTAGTGGAATTTGAATCCCTAGGTTCCTCGTAATCTTGTAGCTTGATTTTATAATTTATTTTTATGTGTAATTTAGACTATGCATATGTATGATTTTAGAGCTTGTATTAATTTGACATAGCTTCTGCCTTCTAACATCTGCTAAGCATCATTATAGTTAAAGGTTAATGTTAATTTGACATAGCTTCTGCCTTAAAAATGCTAAGCGTCATTTAGACTATACATATGTATAATTTTAGATCTTTAAATGTTAATGTAATAATGTATTATAGTTAAACACTTAAATGGAATCTCAATCTACCGCCTCTGCTTGTAGTTGTTGCTAAATAGACTTATAGTTTTGTTAATTTATTGGAAAATAAATTGATAATAAATATGTAAGGAGATAATGATTTAAATGATTTAAAATTTAAATGATAATGACTAATATGAAAAAATATTTAAAGGATAATAACTAATTATCCAATTTGATTATCCAACTACAGGTTCTTTGTATATGTTTTTTGGACTTGGATTCGCTTTGTAATTGTTTGGCAGAATCACAAAAATTGTTTGAAGGTACGAGATGGCTAACTTACACTTTTGTAATTGTATTTGTTATTTGTGAATTGGGAGTTTATGATTTAATATGTGAATTGAAAATTTGAATTTCTATATTGTTATTTGTGAATTGAATTTTTGAATTTGAATATTGAGAATTTGAATATTTGTCAATTGGGAATATGAATATTGTTCAATTGGGAATATTGTGTAATTGACATTTGTTAATTTGGAATTTGAATATAAGTTGTGAATTACAATTTGTGGCGACACATATGAATTCAAAATTTGAGTTTTCCATATCTATAACACATCTTTCTCACAGGTAGATTAAAATGAAAAAAGGAACATCTTCCATTACTTCAATAAGAAAGATGGCAATCAATCATCAAGTAATCCAAATGTATTAGAGGATATTCATGCTCCACAAGATACTCCTACTGTTGAACCACAAGATACTCCTACTATTGAACTATTTGAAAGTAATACTTCATATTATGAACGTGATCCTGGAAAACGTATCTCAATATCGCAGTACCTAGTTGTCAAACAAGATGAGGTTCGAAGAGCATATGTTGAAGACCATTTCAACCAATCTATGAGTATCCGTTTTCTAGATTTGGGGCTCAAAATCGGTGATTTCAATCATCTTGGTTCACAAAACATCCATGGCTTGAGTTTTCCATTGAGAAACAAAGTGCATTCTATTTTCCGTGTTATCTATTTGAAAGTAATATATCACATCCTGAAACCTTTACAGTCAAGGGGTTTAATAATTGAAAGAGAGTCAATTGTAACAATTGTCCGCTGAAAAAACATAAAGGGAATGGTAATTCACTACATGGCTTTGCAATGCAAAAATGAGAAAACTTGAAAAACCTACCTCAACATATTGATAGAATGATACATCAACAGACTTCAAAAGAAATCAAACAGAATCGTTTGCTCATTCAGACCTCTGTAGAAAGTGTGAAGTGGCTAGCATTGCAAGGGTGTGCTTTTAGAGGTCATGATCAATCTGTTAGCTCTACTAATCGGGAAAATTATGTTGAATTGATCAAATTGCATGGAAGGGCAAACAAAGAAATTGATGATGTTGTTCTAGAAAATACAACTAAAAATGCCAACTATACATCACCATTGATTCAGAAGGAGATACTAAAAATTATTGCTGATTGTGTGCGACTTAAAATTTGTGAAGAAATTGGAGATGCCAAATTTTGTATTCTTGTTGATGAAGCATTTGATGAATCTCATAAAGAGCAAATGACTATTATTTTAAGATATGTTGATGGTGATGGATTTGTTAGAGAACAATTTTTTGAAGTTGTGAGTGTTGTAAACACAAATGCTTTGACTTTGAAAAAATAGATATGTAATGTATTAAATCAATACAAGCTCTTACTCAAAGATTTACAAGGTCAAGGGTATGATGGTACTAGCAACATGCGAGGTGAATGGAATGGATTACAATTTTTATTCCTTAAAGATTGTCCATCTTCTTATTACGTTCATTGTTTCGCTCATCGATTACAGCTAGCTTTAGTAGTGGTGGCTAAAGATGTACATGGTGTATGGATATTTTTTCAATCATTAGGTTCTATTGTCAACTTTGTTAGTGCTTTTGTTAAGCATCATTCTCAATTAAAATCAATTCGAGAGGATGAAATTGTTGAATTGATAGCAATAGGAGAATTTCAGACTGGTACTGGGTCTAATCAAGTTTGTACTTTGCAACGAGCTGGAGCTACTCGTTGGAGTTCACATTTTTCCTCTGTTACAAGATTGATTCAGATGTTTGGTTCCACTTGTATGCTTCTTGAGAATTTTATTGACGGGGGATCAAACAATAATATACGTGGGGAGGCTAAAGGTGCGTACAAAGTTATGAAATCATTTGAGTTTGCATTTATCTTGTTATTGATGTATGAAGTTTTAAGAAAAATTGATTTGTTATGTCAAGCATTGTAAATGAAAGATCAAGATATTTTTGAATGCAATGAATTTAGTCTCAAATACAAAGATGCTTCTTTAAGAAATGCGAGATGATCATTGAGGAGGTTTTATTTGGAGTGTGATGGAGTTTTGTGATACTTATAATATTGATGTGCCTGAATTAGGTGATCGTTATATGGAAGGTACAAGAAGATCTTGTCAACAGAAAAATAATATTACAGTGGAGGACTACTATCACTTTCATATATTCAATGCTGTAATAGATTTTCAGTTGATAAAATTGAATAATAGATTTTCAGAAAAAAACAATGGAACTTTTTAAGTTGTGCGAGGCCTTGAATCCTATTGATGGCTTCAAATCATTTTCTAAAGATGATATTTGTTCTTTAGCTGAGAAATTTTATCCCCTGGATTTTACTATAGAAGAGATAAATGATTTAAGAAGACAATTGGATCATTACAAGTGTGATGTACTTCGTAACCCGCAATTTCAGAATGTTGATTCTCTACCTTAGTTATGTAGAATGTTGGTTGAAATGAAGAAGTCACGTCATTATTTTTTGATTGATAGGTTGATTCGTTTGGTGTTGACTCTTCCAGTTTCTACAGCAACAACAGAACGAGCTTTTTCAGGAATGAAACTTATAAAGACATCGCTTCGCAATAAAATGGAGAATGAATTTCTTACAAACTCCATGATCATTTATATTGAAAAGGAGATTGCTCTTAGTATTGATATAGAGGTCATTATTGACAAGTTTGATCGTTTGGGGGAATCGTAGAGTGCGACTTAAGTAGTGTTTTAAAGTATTTGTATCGTAGGTTTTGGTACTTTTTGTTGTCTTTTATTTATCGTCTTTTAACTTGATGTATTGTATTAAATATTTATATTTAAGTTCTCACAATGCCTCCATTTTGTCTACTAATATTTTTTATATTTTCGAAGTTCTTTAAAAAAAATTTTACAAGCCACCCAAACAAATTATTCCTGGATCCACCCCTGCATATGGTGTTTTGTGTGAGAGCAATGTCGAAGGTATTCGGTTGATAAGGTAACAAGCTATCTTGATATGTTCCTCCCAAAATTTTAACGGAAGATTGGCTTAAAATTTAATAGCACGAGCTACATTAAGGAGGTGGCGGTGTTTTCTTTCTACCACTCTATTTTGTTGAGGGGGTATAAGGACATGATCTATGAAAAACGGTACCATTTTTATCTAGGAATGGTTGCAAGGATAAGAACTCCTGACTATTGTCAGACCTCAGGGATTTTATAGTCAGGTTGTGTTGAGTTTTAACCCAAGCAAAGAAATTCTTAATTATGCTTTGAGTTTCAGATTTGTGATGCATGAGGTGTACCCAAGTATAACAAGAAAAGTCATCAACAATTGTAAGGAAGTATCTAGCACCAGAATAAGAATAAATCCTATGAGGTCTCTAAATACCACAATGAATCAGATCAAATAGTTTATTGCTCGAAATTTGACTAACCTTAAAGGGTAGTCTAGATTGTTTAGCCAAATGACAAACATCACAAATATAATGGGAATTAAAACTAATATCTGAAATACTTTGTGCTAGGAATTGAAGAGGTGAGGCGGAAGGGTGCCCAAGACGTCTATGCCATAGGTTGGTTGATCCACTGGTAGTATGAAGTATTTGTGGTTTTTATGAAAGGTAATATAGGCTCTTACTCTGCCTTCCCAAGCCAATCGTCTTCTTCGTAGTCAAATCCTTCATGACACAAAAATCAGGGTAAAATGTCACATAGCAACCTAATCATCTAGTGAGTTTACTGATAGATAATAGATTAACTTTGAAGTTGAGAACATAAAGCACATTATCAACAGTCATATTATTTCCCAAGTTAACTGTACCAATAGATTTAATAAGAGCATGACCCCCCATCCGGTAATTCCATAGTTTTGTGCTTTGGCATAAGTTTATTCTCAACGATCTCATCCTTTGTCAGATGGTCAATGGCTCCGCTATCAATAATCCATGAATTACTCAAAGATGTAGTAGAGGAATTGATACATGAAGTGTTAATATAAGACTTATCATTATCCGTCTTGTTGTTTAGAAGTGTCATGATATGCTCGTATTCTTTGGCTGTGAGCATTTTTCCTTCCTTTGGGTCAAGTGTAGAAGCGGTAGCAGTGTTTGTGAAGCGTTTGTTTCGAGGCTTCACGTCCTTCCCATGGAACTTGTGCCATAGAGGAAAGTCATGTATGAAATAGCAGGAATCAACAATGTGGCCAGTCATCCTATAGTGGGTACACTGTTTCTGTCCAGTTTCCGTCGAAACGGTCGACCAGTTCGGCCGATCTTCTCTTTTCCGATTCGAACTTCAATTGATTGAATGTTGCCCTAGTGCTTTGATATTCTCATCAAGTGGTTTAGAAACGAGGATTAGGTCGGGATGATCGAACTGCTGTAGAGCCATGGGATCCGATTGGACAATCGTCGCTTCTATGATTTTTGTGCCATATATTGTTGCTTAGAATCGTTTCTATGATACCATATAGAAATATGAGAGAAAATATATGTAGAGAAATAATTCTCTGTATTAATTCAATTGAATGAATAATTGTATAAGAGTACAAGGTACATATATACTAATAGAAAAAGAATTATACTTAAAATAGAAATATCACATACATGATATATATCTTACTATAAATACAATTCTACCAATAAGATAAATAATAAATAAGGTAAGTAAATATTTGTTAATACAAGACAAGCCTAAGCCAGGCACGCCATCCCACCAACTAAGAAAAATGAAGAGTCGAAGACTTTGGGCCTCATTTTGTTACATTTTTCTTTTTAATTAGTAGGCTTGCTCGTGTATGTTCGAATAAGTCTAGTCTGCTCCAGGCGGATTTAGGGGTTGGGCCTCACCGGGCCTGGGCCCAGCCCCTATTCTCCACCCCATGTGATAATTAGTTAAAAAAAAAAAATTTTGCCTTGGCCCGGTGTTATTAAATGAAAGGCCCAGCACACACACCCACACCCAAGACCCAATTTGAAGACCAATGAATTAGTCCGGATCCCAATTTTCGAGACAAGGATTCACCTACTGTTGATTACTGATTGCATTCACAATTTCAGCCCATTTTCCATCATTCACGCTTCAAGCAACCAAGGAAATCGATGAGAGGCGAGAGCCGAATCCACCGACGCCCGCCGCTCGCACCGATGCTCGCCGCTGCACGGCCTGCACCACCGCGAGGTCCTTGATCAAGATTACATTTCGAGGCGGAGCCAGATGGGCCTTGTCGAATCTCAATTCCGCGATCGCCGAGCCGAGCCCTAATTTCCCAAATCAAGCTTCTATTTGAAATCATCACTTCTTGGTCCATTCCAAAGAAGTTTAATCCAACTTGGAATTTTGCTTATGGTTTTGAATAGATTATAGATAGAATCATAGAAATGCTAATGGCGTGCTTCTTTGGCCAAGCGTGTTACTGTTACTGTTGCAATTTAATTTTTGGGAATGTTGTTTAAATCATATAATTTTAGTGCTATTAATCATGAAAATTTTCATTTCTTTGAGGGCTCGATATCCGATAAATCATTGCCATTGAATTTATTCGGTTATAATTTATCCGTTGAAATATCGGAATGATTATTTATTCTTGCTTTGAATGTTGATGATGTTGTTGAAAATTCAGATTGATTATTTATTCTTCGAATCGCAACATTGATATTGAAATTTCGGATTGATATATTTATTCCGCTAAATTGCCGATGATGTTGAAATTTTGGATTGATTATTTTTCATTGGTCACGACGTTGTTGTTGAAAATGATGGATAAATTTGTGATGAAATGTTGAAATGTTAATGGATAGTTTTGTTGAAATTGGTTGATTTTTAGAATACAAAATGGCGCACAACCACCTCCTACGAAGAAAGGAAAACGACATTGCATTCTTTCTTCAAACCAAGAATAGATACACCAATCGAAGATTCAAATCAACATCAACATACTCCTCCAACTCATAATCAACAAACTCTTCCAACTCCATCTTCCGATATTGAGCGGGATCCAGGAAAAAGGATTAACATATATGATTATCCTCTTAATAAAAGGGATGAGATTAGACGAGCATATTTGATAGCTGGACCTTATCAACCTAAACTCCGAGAATATACAAAGAAGAAAGTATAAAGATAAAGCTCGTCATTTCCAATATAGTTGGTTTTCGCAATTTTCTTGGTTGGAGTATTCGCCTTCAAATCATAAGGCTTATTGTTTTCCTTGCTTTCTTTTTTGCAATGATGGACGACAGGCTTCTCTTTCAGCATTAGTAACTACTGGATTTGATAATTGGAAGAGAGTTCAAGGAAAAGAGTGTGCATTTCTTCTACACGTTGGTTCTTCAACTTCATCACCTCATAATAGGTGTGTGGCAAACGCTCAAGATTTAATGAGATCGGCTCAACATATTGATAAGGTAATTTATAGAGCAAGCAAAGAGGAAGTTATGAAAATCGATTGCGGCTAAAGACGTCAATTGTAAGTATTCGGTGGCTAGCACCTGCAGGGTGTTCTTTCGGAGGGCACGATGAATCGAAAAGTCATTGAATCGTGGAAATGTAATTGAATTGATTGATGCATTTGGAGAAATGAATGTGGATGTTAGAAACGTTGTGTTGGGTAATGCACCTGGAAATGCCAAATACTCTAGTGGGGATATCCAGAAGGAGATTTTGGGAATTATGGCCAATAGAGTGCGTAGGATGATTCGTGATGAAATTGGAGATGCTTATTTTTCTCTTCTTGTTGATGAAGCACAAGATGAATCTCACCGAGAGCAAATGGCCATTATTTTGAGGTTTGTAAACCCAGCAGGTATTCTTACTGAACGCTTTTTTGCTATCAAGGGTGTCAGTGAAACTTCTTCAGAGACACTAAAAAAAGAGATATCTGATGTTCTTGTTCAGTACAACCTCCAGGTTCATAAATTAAGAGGTCAGGGGTATGATGGTGCAAGCAATATGCGTGGCCAATGGAATGGACTTCAGGCATTGTTTCTTAATGATTGTCCATATGCGTATTATGTCCATTGTTTTGCTCATCGATTGCAATTGACATTAGTTCTGCATGACCAAACAATGTGATCCTATTTGGGACTTCTTTTCTCTATTAGACAATGTTATTAATATTGTTAAATCTTACGCTAAACGCAATCTTCGAAATGCAGTCGTTCAAAGAGTAGAAATTGAGAATATGTTAGCGGGAGAGAACGTGAGTCCGGACGTGGGGCTAATCAAATGACTACCTTGCAGCGATCGGGAGCTACTCATTTGGGGATCTCATTATGAAGTCATTAAAAGTATGATATACATGTATGTTGCAACTTGCAAGGTGCTTGAAGATCTTCTTAGCAACTGTTCAAATCCAAAGGCTCGGGCTGAAATTCGTGGTGCTTGCAAAAACATCAAGAGCTTTGATTTTGTATTTGGCTTACATTTAATGAGTTCAATTATGGAAATTATCGATTTTCTTTGTCAAGCCTTTCAAAAGAATCATTGACATTATTCGCGCACTATGAGATACGTCTCCACCGCAAAATCTCTTCTTCGAGAATTAAGACAACAGGGTTGGGAGAAACCGCTTCAGAAGTAAAAGATTTTGTTCAAGACATGACATTGATATACCCAACCTAGATACCAATATTGGTCGTGGTCACAAGCAAATTACTATTGAGCATCATTATCACTTGATGTTTTCAATGAAGCCATAGATTATCGGTTGATGAGAGTTGGATACAAGATTTAATGAGACATCGGTTCGACTCCTTCAACTTAGTGTGGCCTTGGATCCTAAAATTCATTTGAATCATTTAATGCAAATGATATTTATGATCTTCTTTGTGGAGTTTTATCCCGAGGATTTTGAACGTCAAGAGAGAAATGTCTTGTTGACCGAATTGAAATATTATCGTGATGATGTAGTTCGTGATCCTCAATTTGAAGTACAAACACTTTCAAAATTATGCGAGATGTTGGTTAAAACACGAAGGTGAGGATTACAAGATGATAACTAAATTGATTCGTCTTGTGTTGACATTACCGCTTTCTCTCTGCGACAACCGAGAGAGCATTTTCAAGAATGAAACATGTGAAGACGTCAATTCAGTGATAAAATGGGTGTAATTTCTTCTCGATCGTATGACAATTTTTGTTGAGAGAGAGCTTGTTCATAAAATAGATATAGATTCTATTATAGATGAATTTTGTTTTGTAAAAGATCGTCAAGCACAACTTTCTTTTGCTAATTTTATATCTTGAATATTTTCACAGAATGACTTATCAGAAACTTTTTAAAGATTATGACTTGTTTGAAAATATTATATTCTCATTCTCATTAAAATAGGGTCAAAAAAAATTTTGGCGCCGCCCAAACCCCATATAATTTCCTCCTCCCCCACCCTATATGCCATCTCCCTGCTCCCGCCTGGTCTGTTCGAACCATTTTTACACCCCTCCACCCCTACCAACCACGAAAAAGATTAAAAGGATTAATAGTAGTAGTCTCATCTCATGGCAGAATGTAGTGTCTTGTAGAAGTATCATGCTTGTGTGTTTTTTTGTGCCAAGTTCATGAACCATTTTTAAGAAATTTATGTTAAGGACAAGAGGTCACTATCTGTTAGAATTTTTTGAAACTAACAGATAAAACACCCATGATTTCTGGTTACGTTTTGTTGACAAGTTGTACATGTGTAGGGTCACAAATATTAAAAATTAAAACATTAAAACGTAATTCTAACTAATGTTATGTTTGATGTTTCCACGTTACAACATAAATAAAATCATAGGATCTAATGTCATGTTTTAAGAACTATGGTATCTCACGACGAAAAAGAAGGCAATTTTATGGATGAATAATCTGCGTCACTATCACCAACGAATTATCTAATAGACTATTTGTAGAACCACGAATTTTATGTCACAAAATAAAATCCACCGTCACCTATGGAAACTTTGACGTAATTTGTTTATTTAAATTTATATGTATCTTCAACGTATCCATTCCCGTTCAGATCGAATACATCTTTAATTAATCTAAGGCCTACCACGTGAAATTTTCATAAATGCACAGTGTGAGTAGTTTATATGCTTCAATATACCATCTAAAACTTCAAGTCGATAAAATGAAAAGTTGACATCTTTGACAAGATAAAATGTCGTAAATAGAACAAATTGTTTCTTGGATAGGTGTAGACATATTACTTCAAGTCTTTTCAAGCCACAATCAAAACCAATTTTTTATGTCTGGCCAAAATTTTATCTCATGACCGTTTTAATTATCTTTCCATCAATGTACTGTCTCAAATTTGCGTGTTTGGCTAGTAATATTAGATTGTAGTGCACATTATTATTGTTAAACAGTAAACTTTTTTTTTTCTTATTTAACATTGTTTAATAGTGTCAACATTCAATTATATCAACTTTTTTTCTAGCATTTGGTTCATTAATTTAAGTGAATCTATGCAATGCAGTCAATGTCCTAAACCCTAATATTGATCTAACCCTTAATTAAAAAATCCATGTGATTACCTCGGGAAACAAAAATTAATGAATTTGATTAAATTAAATATAGATAATTACAGCCTTCAAGACAAGATATCTGAAATATTGCACTCTCTTGTCTTCATGCATAAACTAGTTGTACAGCTGTAAGTATTTCGTATGTATCTATGTCTATATATATAGCCATCACATGAGCCAATTAATCATCAACATTTACAAATACAAATTGTTGCATGTGTATAAATAATTTGAAGTTTTTATCCAATAATTGAATAGAGAATGAGTTAATACTTTTTAAGTCAATCAGAAAATTGAACTATCGGTCCCTAGCTTTTAAGAACAAGTTGGTTCTTAACTTTACATTATAATTGCACAATCACTCATAAGCGACGAAAATGTTCAAATTTATGTTAAATTGTCACGTATCATGTTTAACTTCATGAAATTGGATTTCCTTTCCCAACTTGAGTTGATGCCATTAAAATTTGAAGTGAGACATACTTTTATTAAGGTCGTGTGATGATTTAATGGAAAATTGGACAATTTAGTCACTAGCAACGACAATAGATGGTGGAGGAATAACTTGCTTCTTTTTAAGAGTCATGAACCAACTTGATACTCGGACGACGGGTTAGGGGCCAACGCTACAAGTTTTCCTTGAGTAGTGTTCCTTGCATCTAGGGGCGGATGTAGGGAGATCCCAGTCTCGCTCCGGAAAAAATCTATTTTTCTAGTACAAAATTATTATTTTTTTAAATAGCAGCTCAGTCTTTAAGTACAATTTTTTTTTTTTTTTAAAGTAGTAGTCCTTTTCCAAAAACAATATCTTGGCTCCGCCCCTGCTCGCATGTGATGTAATATACTTCTAAAAGTTGCTGATTCTGATTTATACACCAAGATATTTTCTATTAATAATAATTATAATCATAAAAATAATGACAATCACATTCCTTTTTCATAATTTATTATTATTTTTTGTATGAATAAGAATATCTGATCCTTGTAGGAATTAAGATTTGCACTGGAGCGGATAATACACATAAACCTAGATCTAATCAATGAATAAACAAACCCTTAAAAGGACAGCATTATTAATTAAAACATAAAAATCTCTAAAGAACATAAATTTCACTTTCTTAGGGTTCTAAAAATTCTTGATTTATTTTCCATTCGTATTTTTGTGCAGTCATGTTCCTCCGTAGCCTGAATTTCTAAACAATGCTTGCTTTACGTCGTCAGGACTCATGATTGAACGATGCTCGACTGCCTGAAAATTTAAGACGAAAAGAAAGAAAAAAAAACAATTAATTAAAAATTAGTGTCCAATTAAGTACACTAGTAATTATGTGAAAATCAATAAGATTCATTAATGGATTATGTATTAACCTCATAACAGGAAGCTTGCAATGAAAAATCATTGAAACAGCTGATGACACATTGTTGAATATCGAGGCCTAATGCTTCGAGTGTGCTAAGTGTAGATAATAATAATTCTGGCTTCGATGCACAACATATCTCGATACGAGTATCTTGGTTTTTCCTTTCTACTTCAAACTGAAATATCGAAATTAAAATCGATTATTTCAACAAGATTATCAAGTATATATAAAAAGAAATTAATTATAATACCTTTGAAGGGTTCCTCACTAGTAATTGATCATCACTTGGCTTCATCTCCTTCAAGTTTCCTGTTAAGTTCATATTCTCATCTATTTCCTCTTCCCTCAGCTTGTTAATTTTATCAAGGAGCTCTTTCATGTAATCTATTGTATCTCCAAGAATTGATGTTCTGTCCATCTGCGTAATCAAAAATCATATTTACGGACAAAAATGAATTCATGTAGTCGACTCTAAATTTATAATTTACCTTGCTTATCTTGGGGACAATTGATCGAAGCATTGAAAGACGATCATTTAGTCGCTTCCTGCGCCTTCTTTCCGCCATTAGATTCTTGGAGGGAAGGCCATCAGCCTTCTTGGATTTGCTCTTTCTCTCTGTAGTAGAAAAACCTACATTTGAAATGTCCATAATTCTCGGAGCTTCCGAGGTTTCAACCTTAAAGCTGCTGGTTTCTTGTTCGAAACCGTTGAGGGCATTGTCAATAAATCCAAATTCTTCGTTTTCAAGATTTGCAGTGTAATCTTCTTGAATTGGGATTGGATTTTCATTCTGACAATTGTTTGAAGAACAAAATTCTGGGACTGTGAAATTATCAAGAAACATTTGGGGGTCGTAAAGGGGATATCGATGGCTGAATTGTCCTAAAAGTGAAGGATTTGACATTTCAAAATCTGGGGTTTGATCAAAAGATGAAAAGCTCCAAACATTAGGTAACACTTCATTCACTTCATTAGGAAAACTGGCCCAATTTTCAATCCTTGGAGCCATTAACTCCTCCAGAATGCTAAACTCCATCTCTCTCTCTCAAATACCAGAGAAGTGCTAGAACATGGAGGCATATATAGTAGTGACATATATAATGTTGTTGCGGGTCGACTAACTATATTAGTGTGCTATCTCGTTTAAAAATTTAAATTTTTAGAAAGAAAACAAATTATGCATAAATGGGATTCATTTTCAATCAAAAAATTTGCATGTGCACAATTTTAATAAATAAGATACAAACTTATTTATTAAATTAATTTTCAATAATAAATGAGTATGAACGAAACTCAAAACTCTTATCTGCATCAATTTTAAATTAATATTGTATTGACAGAGAGATTCTGGGAGTGCTTATAAATATTTATAAACTAATCAAATATTATTTTTATTCAGACGTTTCGTAAGACTCAAAATTTTTATCCACACATTCTGTAAGACTTACTGTTTATAATCTTTAAAAAAAAATTACCGAACAAATATTTAGTATCGGGTAAATTCTTTAAATTGTTGAATAATGAATGATTATATATTTTGAGGAAAATGGTTTTTAAATACAGTATGTCTTGTGTACTTAACACCTAGAGCATATAATTAATTAGGATGGAATCTGCTTTATTTTTCTCATAATCTCTTTCCCCTATGGATAAATTAAGTCATTTTCACCGAAATCTTCAATCTACAAGGTTACATACTCAAGTTCCATTACCCAGCAATGTTTGACCCACTAATCTGTCTGAAATGAAAAGGATGTGGGGTGGGTGGGGTTGGTTTAGCATCATACACCCCTGTCAGCTTTTTGATTATTTTGCTGGTAATTTCTACTCATAATTTAGTCCCATTCTCTTTATCTCAAAGGTGTAAGAGCACGTTTGGATGAATTTTTTCAAACTTATAAGTTAATTGAACATTATTTTTATCTACACATTCTATAAGATTCAAGGTTGAGGCGGTTTAAGGTGGCCCAAAATGGCCCCTTTTCTAGACGTGCCACGAGCCGTGCTTGCCTTGCCATCGGACTTTTACAAATTTTTGCATAATTTCATGTGCCGTATTTTTTATTTGCTGAGCTTGAACGAGGCTGTGTTTGATTGCACCATTTTCCATGGAAAATGTCACATCCCTGGAAAATAATGGCACATCAAAAGAAAATATTTTCCAACTTTGGCTGTTTGATACAAAGTGAAAAAAGAGAAAAAAATTCTAAGGTACAATCATTTAGGCTGTGTTTGATTGGCAATGGTGGAAAATGAAAAAAATTTCCATGTAAGTTGGAAAAAAAAACTACCAAACCCATAAGAAAATATTTTCCATGAAAGTGGTCAAATTCATGCTTAAAGTGGTTGTACCTTAGAATTCATTTTCCTTTTCCATCTTGTATCAAACAGCCAAAGTAAAAAAATATTTTTCTCTGATGTGACATTATTTTCCTCGGATGTGACATTTTCTATGAAAAATGTATGAATCAAACACAGTTTTAAAGCATGGATTTGACCACTTTATTGAAAAATATTTTCTCACCATTTTGATAGTTTTTATTTTCTTTGTAACATGGAAATTTTTTTCCTTTTCCACCATTCCCAATTAAACACACCCTTATATATTTTGACAACTTTAGTCCATTTCGTGGTTGGTGGAAACCCTAACTCTGGCATGGTGAGTTAATCAATTTTCTCAGTAGAAGCATAATAAACTATGGGCATGCTATTTATCATGGCAACATGAACCTGTTTTTGTTCTTACTTTTGTGATTATTGGCTGCTAATTGTATGTCATAGTCTGCAAGAGACTAATCTTTGAAGAAATAGTTGATAATAGTTTGCCATCATTTCTTAAAGAACACAAATACTATGAAAGAAAAATTGTACAAGATAACTGATAAAATTTTATTGTCAAGAACATTTTACTTACATCATCCCATCTCGCCACATGTTATAAGTATTCTACTCGGCCTTTTGGATAATTTTATGCTCGAACGAGGTCGAGAGTTGTAGTGGCTCAATTCAGCCTTTTGTATAATTTTACGCTTGCACAATTGACTCTTTGAATAATTTGTGCTTGAAAAAGGTCGAGACTAATAGATATTCAACTCGACCCTTTGAATAATTTTATAATTACATTAACTTATCGATTAACATTTAAAATTTATTGAATACATCAGTGTAGTCCGAGTGCGGTACACAAGTAAAAGGAAGAAGTGCAGGTAATTTATCAAATCAATAATCCATTGGCCGGTGAAATTTGGTGAAAAAGCACACATTTTAAGGATAATAGGAAAAACATCACGTGAATATATCACCTGAAAACAAGTGGTTGAAACTCTTTGGGTCACATATAATTATAAGCTGTCAAGTCTACAAATGTTTCCAAGTTTGTAATAATAAATAAATGTTAAAACAATTCCTTCTTCAATTCTACTTTACATTATTAAACATCAAGACTGTACCTAAATCCAAACTTATAATTATAATAACATAATGAAGAATCCAAATATTAACAAATGATGACTAGTTGACTAGCTAATGATCCAATTAACACTAATCATGGATGTCGGAATCGTCAACACTCTAAACGATGCATTGATCGGCAAATTTACTAGAAGAACTACTCGTAAAACTAAGCATGATTATTACGAGAAAATGAAAAATATTTCAAAACGATATATAAAAAAATGCTTCGATATAAAAATTCTATATTAAGTGTGTCAAATGTAAGTTTATTATCTTTTTTCTTTTCTTTTCTTCTTTTAATTCTTTTAATTCCTTGCTTTCAATTAGAATGTTGAGATATAGTTATAGTACGGATGTAGCGAAAGTGTTAAAGAATTAAAGAATATAAATCGACAAAACATTTTTTTTTAAATATAGTTTTAGATTAAACCTTTGTTTGCTAGTTAAATGAAATTGCAACATTAATTTATACACTTCGAAGAATTATTAAAAGAGACCTATTAGTACATAATAAATAAAAAAGACATAAGAACGTGGACGCCATAATAAGAAGGTAAATTTGCACTTTTGTTCTTCAACTTTTGTAATTTATTATTAATATATCTTCAATCAATTTTTATAACACCGGACATCTCCAACCTTTTATTTAATTGCAAATCACGTTCTCATTTACAGATTTTGACGAATTTGCCTTCTTCTCTAAATAAACAAAAATATAAAAAATTTTAAAAACAACAAAAAATAAAAGAAAATCACAAATGAAGTCTCATAATTTTAAAAAGTACAAAGTATCTTCCTCCACCTCCACCTTCACCTCCACACAAATGTTTGAGAATTTGGTGAGGAATTTGGCCACCAAAGGTACAGCCAGCTTTGGCCAAGCCAAGGATTAAGCCGCGTTTAATTTCTTGGCTAGATTGTTATACGGCGCAAACCCGACTGATTCTAAGCTCGGGTCTGACGGACCCAAGCTGGTTAGCAAATGGGTGCTTTTTCAACTGCATCCATTGCTGATTCTTGGTCTATCAGACCAATAGAAGATGGGATTCTTCATAATTTTTCTCTGCCGCCATTTTTGATAAAGAAAGATTATCAGAGATTAAATGATTTCTTTTACCAGAACTCGACTCCGATTCTTGATCAAGCATAAAAACTCAGGGTGTCACGTGACAAGGCTTGCCATAAGCGACATGAAAATCTTCTTCCCAAACATGCTCAAATGGGTCGGCTGAGCAAGACTTAAACTGCACATATAATTACTAAGATATCCGATCAATCATTAGATCAAACGGCTAAAAATCACGATAGGTGCCATGGAACGCATGTTGTTGATGAAGGTGTTGTTGATGAAGGTAGGGTATGTGGAAGTGGTGTAAAGGTTGTGGTTATGATGGAATGAGTTAGAGTGGGTGGAAGAAGAAGTTACTTTGTACTTTTTAAAAGTTATGGGACTTCATTTGTAATTTTCTTTTATTTTTTGTTGTTTTTAGCTTTTTTTTTCTATTTTTGTTTATTTAAAGAGGAGGACAAATTCGTTAAAATCTGTCAATAGAGATGTGGTTTGCAATTAAATGAAAGATTGTGGATGTCTAGTGCTATAAAAATTGGTTGAGGGTAAATTAGTAACCAACTGCAAATGTTGGGGGATCAAAACTACAAATTACCCTAATAAAAATGACGCTAGAAATTTCCTTGCGTCGTTACATCTGCATCTCATCTTCTTAAGGCACATTTTGCTCGTATAGCAAAATTGTTGCGACAACCAACACAAATATGTTGTCATATTCATATATTCAAAATATACAAATATTTCGTAAAGTATTATAATTTATGCATGTATAAAAGTAAAAAACATTACACGTACATGTAGAATGCAAAAGATTCTATATCTAACAACTCTATCATTAAAATAAAAATAAAAAACAATCAATGCTATTCAATATTAGCAATGTCATTTTCAAACTATACTAATGATTTGTACCAATAATTTTATATCCAAAATCTTTTACAAACTTGATAGCATATTTACATACATAAGTATATTTGGTAAATATTTTTATATAGATTATAAGCAATAGGTCATACGAAATGAGTAGATTTAAATTATGTGTGATCGACTTATAAGTACTTATAAGCACACACAAACATACACATACACTGCACAGCACACGAAATTCGAGAATATGAAGATAATGGGAACTATGTTTCAACTTCGTCTCCATTTTTGGATTCGATGTTCTTTTTACTGTCTTCTCTATGTGATCAAGTGATTCCAAAATTTCAAAATTGTTACACACAGCTATTTGAGAATTTGGTGAGGAATTTGGCCACCAAAGGTAGCTGGCCAAGCCAAGGATCAAGCCGCATTTAATTTCTTGGCTAGATTGTTATACGGTGCAAACCCGGCTAATTCTAAGCTCGGATTTGACGAACCCAAGCTGGTTAGCAAATGGGTGCTTTTTCAACTGCATCCATTGCTGATTCTTGGTTTATCTAGACCAATAGAAGATGGGATTCTTCATAATTTTTCTTTGCAGCCATTTTTTATCAAGAAAGATTATCAGAGATTATCTGATTTTTTTTTACCAGAACTCGACTCCGATTCTTGATCAAGCAGAAAAACTCAGGGTGTCACGTGACAAGGCTTGCCATAATCTCCTCTTCGCCACGTGCTTCAACTCCTTCAGTGACATGAAAATCTTCTTCCCAAACATGTTTAAATGGGTCCGCCGAGCAGGATTTAAACTGCACATAAAATTAGCCCAAGAAATCCGATCAATCATCATATCAAACGGCAGAAAAATCACGATGGGTGCCATGGAACGCATGTCGTTGATGAAGGTGGGGTATGTGGAAGTGGTGTAAAGGTTGTGGCTATGATGAGATGAGTTAGGTTTGATGGAAGAAGAAGTTAATTGTACTTTTTAAAAGTTATGGAACTTTATTTGCAATTTTCTTTTATTTTTTTGTTGTTTTTAACTTTTTTCCTATTTTTGTTTATTTAAAGAGGAGGACAAATCTGTCAAAATCTGTCAATGGGAACGTGATTTGCAATTAAATGAAAGGTCGAGGATGTCTAGTGCTATAAAAATTAGTTGAAGGTAGATTAGTAGCAAAGTGCAAATATTTAGGATCAAAAGTACAAATTACCCTAATAAAAATAACCCTAGCAATCTCCTTGCATCGTTACATCTGCATCTCATCTTCTTAACCAACACAAATATGTCGACATATTCATATATTCAAAATATACAAATATTTCGTAAAGTATCAAGATTTATGCATGTATAAAAATAAAAAACATTACACGTATTAGTCTATATCTAACAACCCTATCATAAAAGAAAACAATCAATGCTATTCAATATTAGCAATGTCATTTTCAAACTATACTAATGATTTGTACCAATAATTTTAGATCCAAAATCTTTTACAAACTTGATTGCATATTTATATACATATAATACATTTGATAAAGATTTTTATAGATTATAAACAGTGTATCATACGAAATATTTGAATAAAAAATAGATAAAAGTTATGGATCTTACGAAATGTGTAGATGAAAATAATGTGTTATCGACTTATAAGTACTTATAAACACACACAAACATACACATAGACTACACAACACACGAAATTCGAGAATAAAAAGATAAGGAGAACTATGTTTCAACTTCGTCTCCATTTTTGGATTCGATGACCATGTACCGGTACATATTATTTTTAGGAGAAAACTAAAAACGACGCGAGATTTGGAACACGGTGAATTAAAGAGAACTTAAAGATTCAAGATTCAGTCAAGAATAATCTAATTGAGAATCGAAATTCTGATTTTTGTAATCTCTATCTGACATCTAGAAAACAATCGATTATAATTGTAGGTCTTACGAAATGTGTGGATAAAAATAATGTTTAATTAATTTATAAGTACTTTTTAAAAAAAATGATGTTGTTGCTTTGGGGCAATAATTGTAGGGAAGCAAATCTAGTGGCTTGATAGGTTAGATTCTTCAAAAATAGTACAATATATATATATATATATATATGTGTGTGTGTGTGTGTGTGTGTGTGTGTGTGAGAAGACATGCAGGAATACCCTGAAAACACAAAAGAGTGCGACAAGAGTACGAGAAGAGACTGCAATAGTGCAATTTCACTATCAACATTAAATAAACTATTCGAGAAACAGCGGCGTCCATTCCCCCAGATTTTATATGTGGTTTTCCTCCTTCAATTTACTGCTAGTTTTGCAAATATTCGATCTAGTACGTACATTAACATACATATACACTTTTGGTGATAAATACATTATTTCATTCTTCCGAAATCAATACTTTTGAGATATTCAGATTTTCTCAAATTAACGCACTTTTCATCTCTTTTCATTTTATTTTTACGAACAATTTGTGTTCGTATCAATAAACTCATTTTAAGACTATGTTTAAGTAAATCAAGGTGTTTCGTCTTTAGGCGATTGTTTGGTACACATTAAAAAATTATTAAAAAACTGTAGTCGAAGTCAATAATTAATTTTAATCATATATTTTATGGAACTCATAATTTTTATTTATTTTTCAACCACACATTTTATCATTTTTTTTTATCAAAATCTGCTAAAAAAACTTTTGTAAACGAGTTCTAAATGTCATAAATAAATTCAATTTAGATGCAATGATCAACCGTCACATCCAACACTAACTTTGAACATGATGGTCTAATTAAAAGAAAATTATAAATTCACTGTCTTTGTGTATATATTGATGATATTTTGGTACATAAAAAAATCAAAAAGAACATATAAAAAATTTAGAAAGTTTAAATAAATTTATAGAAAATGGATAAAAGTAAAAAGAAAATAGAAATAAATAAACAAAAATGAATTTCTTAGGAATAATCATAGGTGAAAAAAAATTCAATTTCAAGGTTTTAGTAAAAACTATTTTACAATTTGCATAAAATAGAAGAAACTAAAAATTAAAGCCTTTTTAGGAATATTAAATTAGGGCTAGAAGTTTTATTAAAGATTTAGGTAAAAATTGGACCAAATAGAATAAATTATCCAGCAGCCCACAATATTTTAACAAAAACCGCTCTTGAATTGTAAGACAAATAAAAATGAAGTTTATATACCACTTTTAAAATTTTAATTTAGTAGGGTCCTTTTATTTTCATTGAATTTGAACATGAAAACGTTGGAGGATAATATTTATTTAAACCAAATAATATATATATATATAAGAAAAAAAAAATTTGAATATAATTTGAATAGTAAATATGAAATAAAAGGCGTTATGAACTATTATTCTAGATTATGAAATAATGGCTATTCTTCATGCTAGAAAGTTTTAAATTATTTTATAATAAACAAACAGATATTCTCAGTTTGTGAAGCAATTGTTAAATTTATTAAAAGACTAATTTATTATAAAGATCGAGCTCGTATCAAGTTTTTTATTTAAAAAAATAAAAAAGTACGTAAAACACTTTTTCGAGGTGGTCTAATTTGTAGATAAATTGAATCTAGTACCATTGGAGGGTTGATTCAAAGAAGAATATAATTAACTGAATTAAATATTGAGATCGTGTGGGAAAAGAATTTTTGAGGATAGCCGACAGATTGACAAAGTCTATCAACAAAAAGCAAAATTCTATGCATTTTACTATTTAATAATTAATTATTAATAATAGAGGATATATGTCATATGGTTTTGTTTCTACGTACTAAGGAGAACATTTCCTATTTATAATTAAAGATTTGAAGAGATTAAAGAAAGGCAATGTTACGTCTATCAATAGTCTTATCGTCTACATGTTTGTACCTTTTAACAAAGATCTCCTACGATCGTTTATATCTTTATAATTTTATTGAAAAAGTTACGATTACGATTTTCATTCTTTAAGAAATTTTAACATTTAAGTTTATGTTCTATTTTTTTTAAGGAACATAAATCCTCAATATTTCATAAATAGTCACATAAGTAGACTCTACTTATATGAAGTCGTTAATTGTTTTGGAAAAAACGTGTATCTTGATTGTGTATTTTCTATTATTATTTATTTAAAGTTTAGGGACTAAATGCACAATTTTTAATTAAGTTAGGCAACTAGGTTTTGAGTGCCGGCAATAGTGTTCATTTGAATTATAATTAAATAATAAAATAATACAATTGTGAGAGTTTATTTTTTATTTTTAAAGGGCATATATATGTTTGTTTATTTCATTTCATTTTGTATTCTCTTTTATCCTTTTTTGTTAACTATTATTTTCCCCAACTTTTTTTCTCTCGATGCGACATGTCTTTTTAACACAATAATTAACGTATCTTATTCTCAAATAATGAAACCCGAAGGGCTATATTTTTCAAAAAATGGGAATCGTAAATGTAATTTTTCTTATTTCTTCTAACTGATTTAATTGTCGGAGTCATGTCAAGTTAGAAATTGTGTTATCACAAACTAATATTTAATTTGATAGTCGTGTTATTTTAGTAGTGTATTAATTTTTTTTTATTTGAATTTTAAACATTATATAATGTGACAGTTTAATATAAGAGGACCAAAGTTAACTAACAATTTGTTAGGTTGAGTTTGATTTATATTTTAAGATGATCAAATTGGTTAAACATATTTTTAATCAACACATTTTGTAAAGTCCATAACTTACAATTTACTTTTATCTATACATTTAATAAGATTCACAATTTATATAAGTCTTAACGCCTAACCACTATCTCGCCTCACGCTCTCGTTTTTCTTTTATCTAGGTATTTCAATTCACGCCAAAAACATTATAATTTTAACTTAATAAATATCAATCATTAACTAAATATTCTGCCCCACAAAAATCTTGTTCTAGATTGTGAATAGACTATGTTTGACTGATATGTCTGCTCAATTCATTTATTGGAGCAATCTATTGCAAAACACCACATAGAAATCATTAGAGGGATTATGTCCTATTAAATTCAATTAAGACTGTGTTTGGTAAGTAGTGCCGGCGGTCTGTTTGAAATCAACTAATCTTTTTTAAAAAGTTAAATTCAAATTCAATGATTAATTTTAACTACTTATATTATTGATTTACAATTTTTTACAACTTTTCAACTTCACATTTTATTAACTTTTGTCAAATTTTACAAAAAAAAAAAAAAATTAATTTTAATCAAAATTAAACACACAATAGAAAAGATTCTATATAGTACATTTAAAAATATTTTAGTTTTATTTTTCTTTTGCAATAAGGTTCAGTTTTATTCGATATATGATAAGTACTATTTTGTACTAATCGAGACCCACAAAAAAGAACAATTATGAGTACACTTACATATTTTCAATATGATGACGCATTGTTTTCTTATCATTTTAGAAAAAGTCAAATTCAAGTGTCGATCAAACGTAAAAGAGAGCAAACAAAGAAAAATAGACTTAAATGAACAGACAAAGATTTGAGGGCTTGTCATGCAATATCAAAGAAACAAAGTCAAGAACTCTATCCAAACTAACCATGCAATCACATGGTTAAGTCAGGCTGAGATCGCAAGCCACCAAGATCTTTTGCAGAACATAAATGGATAGAATCATGCGATCGCATGGTATTATCGAGCAGCGTTTTGTTGTTTCTGACTCTAAAGCAGTCAAGATAAAACAACAAGATAAAACAACAACTTAAAACACGTTTCGGGGAAGAGATATAAAAGGTAGAGAATTGAAAAATCGGGGAGGCGAATTTTGTGAAATAAAAATAAAGAGAAGAATCGAAAATCAAAGAACGGATTGAAGATTCTTATGCCGAAATCACAGGTAGTATTTCTATTTTCTTCTTTTTCTCCAAAACATGATTAATACAATTCTTATATTATTTTACGAAATCATGTCCGGCTAAATTACTTATTGTTATGATGAACGATGAAACATCATGTTTTTAATTAATTAGAAAATTTTCCATTTTAGTAATTAATTACTGCTGGATTGATTATTCTTTATTCATTATTTCTAATATTTTGATGCTTGATCACTATTAGAATGTTTTGTATATTAAATCTAAATTATAAGAACAATATAAGAACACAAATTAGTTTGTAAATTTAATCCTAAATTTATTCTACTTATATTAAATTAAATCTAAATTATCTTGCAATCAAAAGTAATTTTTAAGAATGAATTTGAATTGTACTAGCACTAAGATTTGTGAATCCACATACACGTTCATTAATCAATTATTCATTAATCGCTTTAGCTTATAATTATCATATATTGAAAATCGGTGATCTTATAATAATCAAAAGCATCTGCTTGATGGTCAATCAATTCTATATTACTATGCAAACCTAATTATCTCTAATTAAGTTTCAAGCATAAAAATATACATTTAAATAACAAGAACACCTAAACGGATTTCTCAATGCATAATAGTAATTTTTATCTATTATTGGACAATATGTTATTTAATACTATGCGATTATCTAAATTGAATTTCTCGACTTCAATAAAGATCACAAAACATTCTAATAGTGATCAAGCATTAAAACATTAGAAATAATGAATAATGAATAATCAATCCAACAGTAATTAATTAATAAAACGAAAAACTTCTATTTAATTAAAAACATGAGGTTTCATCATTCATTCTAGCAATAAGTAATTTAGCCTGACATGATTTCGTAAAATAATACAAGAATTGTATTAATCATGTTCCAAAGGAAAAAAAAAGAAAATAGAAATACAACCCGTGATTTCGGCCCAAGAATTTTCAATCCGTTCCTTGATCTTCGATTCTTTTCTTGTATTTTTCTTACCAAAATTTACGTCCCACGATTTGTCTATTCTCTTTCTTTTATATCTCTTCCCGAACTATCTAAAACGTGTTTTAAGTTGTTGTTTTATATTGGACTGAATAGAGTTATGTTTTTATCAAGAAACAACAAAACGCTGCCCGATAATACCATGTGATCGCATGGTTCTATCCTTTTATGTTCTACATAAGATCTTGGTGGCTTGCGATCGCAGCCTGACTTAACCATGCGATCGCATGGTTAGTTTGGATGCACTTCTTGAATTTCTTTCTTTGATTTTTTCATGACAAGCTCCTCAAGTTTCTTTGTTTGTTCAATTAAGTTATTTTTCTTTTGTTTGCTCTCTTTTCATTTGATCGACATTTGAATTTGATTTTTTTCCTAAAGTGATAAGAAAACAATGTGCCATTATACTGAAAACATGTAAAAGTACTCATAATTATCCATTTATGTGGTCCCCGATCAGTACAAAATTATACTTATCAAATACCCCAAACTTGAATCTTTATTCGTCCTCGAATATACTAACTAAAGACAATCATGCAAAGAACAAAATAAACAGTAACAAAATTCACAACATAAATAACTTGTCATTCTTGCTTCAGCTTTTGTAACAACTTATAACTCATGACAAGTGTTGATGTATTACTATTATAAATGCTATTCTACTTAAACCATATTTGATATGTGTGTGTGAGCAGTTAATTCGATGTACTTAATTTCTATGGTGGTGATAGTCCAACCATTTGGTCAAAATCTCCTTTTCTCGTAAGGTACACTTTCTCCCAAATTGCTATTTTCTTTCAATTCCTGAGATTTTGGGTTTAAGGTTATAATTTACTCGTTATTTTCTTGTTCGAAACCGGTCAAGAAAACGAATAATTATGACAAATTAGGTTTATGAAGATTCTTTTATTTCTGAGTGTTCTCAACTAGGAAATTTCCACTAAGTAAGTCAAACTCATTAGCTATTTAATCCCCATTTTAACTTTGCAAAGGATCTTTCTGTTGGCTTTATATATATATATATATATATATATGATATATATATATATATATTATATATATATAGATGACTCATGTAACGAGTTTTAGGTCGATGGCTCTCAGATTTTGCATACCTTAGGACACCGAATTTTGAGAACTCCTATGGACTTTATCACTTGAGTCAAAAAGGCTACGAAAAGATTTATAAGATATTAATAGTACGAAACTCATTCCATTAAGCTTTCTAGATAACTAATGTAACGAGCTTTAGGCCGATGGACTTTATCACTCAAGTAAAAAAGGCTACGAAAAGATTATATAATAGTAATAGCTTAGTTCCTTGCGTGCAATAAGTTCATCGCGTGGGGATTAGATTCCTAACATTTGGTCATTACCTAGCTTCATTTAACTAGTCTAAAGTACTCCACACAATTTTTCAACACACATGGAATTAATCACAAACCTAGATAGCCACCATTACTGCTTAACTACTACCACACTTAATCGCTATTGATTTTAAGTTTATAGTCTAGTCTAAAAAAAGCAACATATTGTTCTTGACAAAGGTGCACCAACATAGCTAAAAATCATCATAACTAGCCGACACAACACGATATTAGACATGATTAAGTAACTTTACATTTAAACAAAAGTAATATTCTGCCCACAAGTCATAAATTAAAGCTAAACTCAAAGAAATAGTTTCATCATTAACCGACAAGACTATTCATGTAACATAAACACACAAACAATAACAAATAATAATAATAATTTTTTTAAAACAAACAAAAACAAGTTAACAATCAATATTAAGTATCACCATCGGATCAAGCATTTTTCATTTTATTATCCACTAACCCCAAACTTGAAAGAAATATTGTTCTCAATGTAAAGTTAAAAATCAAAAGAAATTTAAACAAAGATCAAAGACTTCCCAAAGGTGGATCGGATGGTGTTGGAAGAAGAAGTGTGATAGGATCCACTGGTGGAAAATCCTGTCTAGGTCTATGTCGGCAAATCTTCCTTGAATATCATCCAGCTGGCCCACATAGTGTATCTCTAAAAAAAATATTAATAATAATTTTTTAAAATTTCTCTGGTTGTCCTTGCGATCGCAATGACATTAAATTGAAATTTTTTTGTCCAGGTCATGCGATCGCAGATGGATGTAATATGCGATCGCAATGGTATAAAACTACTAAAGTTGATTTTTTTTTAACAATCAAAACATAACTTCAAAAAATGAAGTGTGTGCCTATGCAGAATGACGATGACTATTGTTCCTCGTTACCTAAGAAGTGATGATGCCTATTTTAAGTCCCAAACAACTAAAATGTGCAAAAATGTTAATTAAAATCCTAAAACTAAAATGATACGAAAATTGAAATAAAATGGTAAAAATGGGTTGCCTGCCATTAAGCACTTATTTAAAGTCATTTGCTTGACTTTGTTGCGGTGATCACTAATGATACTTTGAATAAGTATTTGGAAGACTTGGTTTGCATGCATCGATTGTCTTCGCACTATTTTTTGTTTACCTTCCAGAGTTTAATTTTTCCTTATCATATTGATATGACTCTATTTTACCACACTGCTCAAACTCAACTATGAAAACTTCAACTTCCTCATCGGACAGGTATTCATCACTCATTGTTTTAAAGATTAGCATGTGTTCCATTGGGTCTGACTGGCTTTTCAATGTGAAAGTGTTGGTTCTCTCTTGGTCAATGGCATCAATCTGGAAACAGGAATTTAAAGAGCTTGAAAATTTAGTCGCTTTAAACATATTGAATGTAATATGTTCATCATTCAACCTCAACTTTAGTTGCTTTTTTTTGCACATCAATCAATGCCCGACCAGTAGCCAAGAAGGGTTGACCCAATTAAGTGGTCCATATCTTCGCACATATCCAAAATAATAAAATCAGCATGGAATATGAACTTGTCTACTTTCACTAATATGTCTTCAACGATCCTCTTTGGATGTTTGATGGACCTATCTGCAAGCTGCAACGATATTGTTGTTGGCTTTACTTATCCCAAATCGAGCTGCTTAAAAATTAAATAAGGCATTAAATTCACAATAGCACCCAAATTACATAGAGCTTTGTCAAAAATAAACTACCAATAGTTTAAGGAATAGTAAAACTCCCTGGATATTTTAATTTCGGAGGTAGCTTGTTTTACAATATAGCACTGCATTTCTCGGTAAGCATGATTGTTTCGTGCTCCTCCAACTTCTTTTGTTTGAAAGGATTTTCTTTATAAATTTTGCATAGCTCGGTATTTGAGCTAAAGCGTCGACAAAATGTATGTTGATTTGGAGTTTCTTGAATACATCAAAGAATTTCTCGAATTGCTTGTCTAGCTTATGTTTTTGCAGATATTAAGAAAATAAAATTGGATGGATGTAAGCCGGTGGTGGATATAATTTGATGGAGAGTTCCATTTTTCTTGTTCAATTCCTTCTTTGAATTTATCGGATTTGTTTTTTTATCTTTGTTGGACACGGTTTCATTTTCTACACTTGGTCTCTTTATATGAAATTTCTAGCAATTCAACTCCGTTTCTCGTTGTAATTACATTTACTTGCTCTTTTAGATTAACCTCGGTATTACTTAGCCATGTGCTTGGTTGTCGCTTCGATCAATAGTTTTGCTAACTACCCAATTTGATTTTCTACATTTTTTTATTGCGATATCTTGTCTTTTCTACACTTTCTTGAATCCAATATCCATCCGTTCTGACAATTTAACGACTGTTTCTTCCAATCTTCATTCTCTTTCTTGGGGTCTTCTCCTGATTTGGTGGATTTTGAATGTTTTGGGTATTGCCATAGGAGAAATTTTGATGATTTCTCCATCTAGGGTTATAAGTTTGTGAGTATGGATTATTCTGTTGTCGCTAGAAGTTCTGAGCATATGCAGCTTGTTTAGGTGATGACATATCAATGATGGTTAAAGAGCACTCAGATGATTGATGGTTTGCCCGCATGTTGCACATATTGGTAGGAAAATCTGAACTATATTGGCTGAATGATAATGTTTCATTACTTTCATATGCTTTGCAAATGAATCAATTTTCGCCAGTAGGAGTGAATTGATTTCTACTTTGTGCATTCTTGTTGCTTTTTTCTGCAACCCTATGTCTGGCCACATAATGAACTGTTCATTCATCATTTCATACCATTCGTGAAGGTCGCCAATGGATCTATTTTGGATAGAGCCATCTGATGCATAATCTAGTGAAGAACGATTGTTTGGAGCTAATCTAGAGAAGAAATAATAATTCTGAGCCGCAAAAGGAAAACTATGACTTGGATACTTTCGGGGCAGTTCCTTAAATCTTTTTCATGCCTCGTGAAAATTTTCCACTCAAATTGTTGGAAATTGGATATTTCATGCTTTAGTCTGTTCACTCTGGCCGAAGGGAAGTATTTCAGTGTAAATTTCTGGATTAAATTTGTCCAAGTAGTGATGCTCCCAGACGGTAGAGAATCTAACCATTCTCTAGCTTTATTCTTTAGCGTGTGTGGGAAGAACCTCATCTTAAGTGCCTCTTCATTAACACCGTAGTATTTGAAATTTCCACAGAATTCCATGAAGCAAGAGAAAGATGATAATGAGGATTTTCGTCTGTTTTCTCATATAATGGCAGATTGTTCAAGAACAAATTAATCACATCCGGTCTCAACTGGAAGTTGTCGTGTCCATAAAGCAGATAGATTATGCTGGACCAATTTTCAACAATCGGGGACATCATATACTCACCTATAAGAATATCTCGTTCATTAACTTTAACTAGTCGAGCCATAGGTATAAGATTATTTCTCATATCTGCAGGTCGTGGATCACGGACTCGGTTGTTGTCGTCCATTGTGCCTTTTTGCTTTTTTTTTCTTTTTTGTTGTTCACGTTGTCATTGGTGAAAGCTCCGTTCGATTTCTAGATTGAAATCAAATAGATCAAGATCTTTTATACGGCGCATACACAATTGACACCTAAAACTTTAGAAAATATCTAGAATTCAGTAATAACACAAAGAACTAAGAAGGAGAATAAATAATAATAATAATAATTGTTAAAACTAAATTATCAATTAATGTAATTTATTAAAAAACTAGTCATCGACAATGGTACCAAAAACTTGTTGTAGATTTTGATCCCACAAGTGGACGGATCATTAACAAGTAATAAAGTGATGTGAAAAATATTGAACCTATGAGGACTATGAAAAGTGTCGAATCCACGAGGATTAACTACTAATTAACCTATTAATGTATACTTCTAGTTTTAACAATACAAAAACATAAATTCGTTTGTAAATTTAATCCTAAAATTATTCTACTTATTTTAAATTAAATTAAAATATCTTGCAATCAAAAGTAATTTTAAGAATGAATTCGAATTGTATTAGCACTAGAATTTGTGAATCCACCCACACGGTCTTTAATCAATTATCCGTTAATCACTTTAGCTTATAATTACCCTAGATTGAAAATTGGTGATCTTATAATAATCAAAAACTTCTCTCGATGGTCAATCAATAATATATCGATATGCGAACATAATTATCTCTAATTAAGTTTTGAATATAAAAATATGCATTTAAATCACAAAACACATAAACGGATTTCACAAGGCATAATAATAATTTTATATATTGTTGAACCCTATATTATTCAATACAATGCGCTTATCTAGATTGAATATCTCTCGACTTCAATAAAGATCACAAAATATTCTAATAATATTCAATACACTATACAAGAACGTGATTGAGAGTAGTTAGTCTTAACCATTTGCTCCAATAATAATCGTATGTTTAAGTTTTTACTTTTTAGAGAGTTGTATTTCGGTGCACATTGCTCAAAGTCTAATTCACGTTGCTGCTTTCATGTTTTAGGCTAAGTAACACATTATATATGTATATGTTCGGTACACATTCTTGCTCGTGTTAGTCAAGGGCAAGGTCGTCGTCGGTTAACGATTACTTTGTTTTGGGTTATGTGATTGCAATGAATTTTGTCAAAAATGACGTTCAATTATACTTTTGTTGTTGACATTAGCTTTTCGTTTTGTGTCGATAAACAAGTTGTTCAGTGTCAATATCACACAACTGTTGTTGAAGTTGAAAATGGTATAATTTATTAATAATTCGATGTAATATCCATATTTAATGAAAGGGGTGAAAAGGGGGTCCAAGCAAAAATCTACCAGAAAGAAGTGTTGCAAATCGTCGTTTTACATATATAGTGCTATTAGTGTCGATTTCTCAAATATTTTAACAAAATGTCACTTCTTGCACAATAGCCCAACTTTTTATTAGCAATATAAGCCCACAATTTAGTGAAAAGTAGGTCCTCCACCTATCTTTATTTTTCTAATAAAATATACAAGTTCGTTTAAAATTTTAGAAGATTATTGAACCCATTCACATTATAATATAATTACTAGACTATTAAATTTTTTTAATTAATCTATATCTATTAATTACGAATCTAATTTCTATATTAACAAATTATCATAAATTTGTATTACTAATTCTAATCCTAATCAACCTGAATTCACCACTCTTTAATTATCACATCAAATCAAATCACTATCAAACTCCTCGTTCTACACCTCAACAATCTATCATCTCTATTTCACCTCTGATTCAATCAATCCATTCTCCATCGATTTTCGTTGCCGAACATTTCTGCCACACACTTGAGATTTTTCTAAATGTTCGAAGATGGAGAAAATTCTTATGAAAATGTGTTTTTCATTTTTGTTCTCTCCAAACTCGATCTGCTAATTAATCTTTTATTTCTATTTTGTAAGGATGGTAACAAATATTTTTCTATAATCAAGGGATATGATAATCAAACTTATCTAATAATGGATGAAGGAAAACTGATCTCACGCAAACCAATAATATTTTTCGGTGTTGAATGACCATGACACTAATTCTGTAGATTTCTCAAGATTTTTTCTTATGTTGTCAAATTGGTTTGGAGTTTATATCAAAGTAACAATTTTTATTATCATGAGTAAATAAATAAAGACTTTACCCAAAAAGATGTTGTACCAGTAAGTTTTCCCAGCATTTTTTTACCCGTAATTGTTACTTATGTGATGTTATATTCATTTGTTCATGTATTAATGTAGATTGTTACACTACATTGACATATGACATACGATTTGTTCAAATCTTTCAATGAAAATGTTCATGTATTAATACATTGTTACATTATATTTACATATGGTATATGATTTGTTCGAGTGTTTCAATGTAAATATTACTGAATATTGTGTTACTTCTAATGAATTGCATCGAAAATCTTAGTAGGTGTCGCAAAATGGGGAACAAATTTGATTTTTTGTGTCTTGGTCTGAATAATTTTTCAATAATCTTCATTGCCGAAATACTAAGTGCAATTGTTAGTAGATCAAGCCGAGCATGGATGGACTCCTTACCACACAATCTGTCCTTGACTTATTATGTGGGCCTACCTACTAGATGGACCCCTTAACAGCCCATTTGGAAAATCTAGGCAAATGGAATTATATTTTTTAGTATTTCTTGAACCCTATTTTTTTTATATCTATATATATTTTTTAAATGGAAAATATAATGGATGAGACAATTTTGCCACCTCCAATTTTTCTCTCTTTCTTTGTATATTAACTTGTTTAATCTGTCTTTGATTATTTTCAAATATTATTTGAATATTTAAGTATTCGTATTTACTTTAGGTCATACGATCAAAATTTGATTTACACGTCAAGGTTGATAATGTGACGTATTGAATTTTATAAAGGCGTTATATCTTGAGACAAATATGCCCGTTGTTATATTAGAGCTATAGTTTTTTTTTTTTTTTTTTTAAGAAAGTACATTTATTTTCTGAAAACAAACATACAAAAGATAAAGCAAATTCAACTAAATATTTTATAAATCAAGCAGTTCATATGGGCTGTGGATTGAATTGTTTTATGGAATAGTTTCACTATTAATCAAAAATATAAAATAATTTAGAGAATAATATCTAACTTTTTTTATTCTAAAAATATTATTTTTATTTTTGTAACACTTGTTGTTACATTTATTACGTTTATTATATTTCATATAAAAAAATACGTGTTATATTTATTATTTTTAAAGTTTAAAATATTAAAAAATAATTAAAAATTTTTAATAAAAAATCAAGCATGTAGTAAAGTTATCACATTATTTTAAACTTAGGGACTGTAAATGAAGTAATAAAATATTTTTTTTTTTTCTCTAAATCTGATTTAAATGTAAAAATATAATAAAGAAAAATAAAAAGAATCGAGATAAGTATGGAGAGGGGATAATGTTCCTTGACCCAACTCGGATCCAATTTTCCAACATAAACAAAACAATACGAGAAGGAGATGGGACGAGACAGGGCAAAGTGGAAAATTTTACGATAATCGATTGACCAACTACAACCACCCAATCAAAAAGTGCTTTTAATGTGAAGACAACTAATGGGAACTTCACAAATGCCAAACCGTCCAACTAAAAATGCATCATCATGACATCATCATTCTCAATAATATCAGTCTAGGATATGTCATCAAACAATTTTTTAGGAATTTATAAATATTTAAAAAATAATTTTAAATTTATCAAACATTCACTTTAATAAATAAAAATTATAATCTAACAAATGAAGAATCATAACATGAAATCCTTCTTATTATATGTCAATTCTTTCTGTGTTGAGTCTTCCACTAGCTCTCAAGCCAAATCCAACAAGACATAAATCTATTGAAGACTATATTTGATTTGAGATAGTTGTTAGAGGTAACAATAATTACTTTTGAATAATCAAATGAAAATATCATCCAACTACCGTTTGGAGTATTAATTGACTAAACTCAAAATAATTTATAGGACATCCTTAATTTCCCCAATAATGTCTGCCCATTCAAGTTTCCTCCTCTTCTTCATTTTACACTCCCTCCAATTTCTCAACTCATCCACTCTTTGTAATGCAATCAAGAAATCAAACCCCAACAATCTGCAGTATCCATGCACTCCACCCTACAATTCCTACCTTTTTTGCAATACCTCATATCCCACAAAAACCAGAGCAGAATCCTTAATTTCCCTATTAACAATCGATGAAAAAATCCAACAGCTTTCCAACAATGTTTCCAGCATTCCAAGACTAGGAATTCCACCGTATGAGTGGTGGTCCGAGTCCCTCCATGGCCTCGCCACCAATGGACCTGGCATCACCTTCAGTGGCGCTATTAAATCCGCCACCAGCTTCCCCCAGGTCATCCTCACCGCCGCCGCATTCAACAGAACCTTGTGGGCGGAGATTGCGTCGGCTATCGCAGTCGAGGCCCGGGCCATGTACAACACCGGACAAGCTGGATTGACGTTTTGGGCGCCTAATATTAACATTTTTAGGGACCCCAGATGGGGGAGAGGTCAAGAAACTCCCGGGGAAGACCCTATGGTGGCTGCTGCTTATGCTATAGAGTATGTGAGGGCTTTTCAGGGTCAATATAAGAGAATTTCGAGGAGAAATAAACATGGGTTTTTGCAAAGGAGAGTTTTGAAAAATGAAAATGGGAGAGACAGATTAATGTTGTCTGCTTGTTGCAAGCATTTCACTGCTTATGACTTGGAGAAATGGGGGCAATTCACTAGATATAATTTCAATGCTGTGGTAAATTTTCTTTATCTCAGTTCTTGATTTTCTTGATTCATATGGTCTTTTCTTCATAAAACTTTTAGTATCTGATTCATCTGATTAGGTGCCAGATTTGATTGATTTTATTCTGCTTTACTCAACTGTTTTTGTTGAATGACCTCGTCTAAAAGTTTAAGCCAGTAAAGAAGGAAATTTGCCTCCAACACACCTATTCGCGTGGCACGTGCGTAGTTTTTATAAATGGGTGGTAGTCGAACTTGAATGCAAGATCTTTTGTTCGCTATGATACCATATTGGACCACCTGATTTAAAATATTAAACTGTTAGGGAGGGACAAATATATTATTTGTATTTTATCTTCAACAGTGGTGTTAGTAGACGTCAGATTGTTATGTGCAAAACAGTAGGAAGTCGAGCATAAGATGATTAAAGTTACCAACTGAACCAAGCCTAAATGTGTAATTCTTCAAGTCTGTTGTGATACCAGGTTTACTTTGTAAAAATAGATTTGGTTTGTCTTTCACAGCCTTAAAAACAGAATTGAACAAACTTGATTCCTGTATAAGTGAATGTTTATTAACAATGGAAAATAAGCTGCACCTTTAATATCACGTTGAGTTATATCTATATATATCCAGGTAACAGATCAGGATATGGCAGACACATATCAGCCACCATTCCGAAGTTGCATTCAGCAGGGTAATGCAAGCTGCTTGATGTGTTCATATAATCGGGTGAATGGAATACCGGCATGTGCAAATCACGATCTGTTACAGAAAGCTCGAACTGAATGGGGTTTCAGAGGGTAGTATTTTCCTTCCTGTTTTTTAATAAAATGCAATCTGATATTTTGCAAAGACTTATAATTATGTTCCTCCATACCACGTTATAGATACATCACTTCGGATTGTGATGCTGTGGCTACTATCTATGAAGACCAGAAATACACAAAAACTCCAGAGGATGCAGTTGCCAGTGCTCTCAAAGCAGGTTTCGGATGCTTTCTTTGGATATTTCACTCTCACATAACTGTTATTTATGCCAAATTTACGATACAAGGTTTTGACAGGAACTGATATTAATTGTGGAACCTATATGCTGAGGCACACTAAATCTGCAATTGAAAAAGGAAAGGTTTCGGAGGGGGACATAGATAGAGCACTGTTCAATCTGTTTTCTGTTCAACTCCGACTTGGACTTTTTGATGGAGCTCCTGCCAGAAATCGATTCAGGAATTTAGGACCTCAAGATGTATGCAATTCAGAACACGAGAAGTTGGCTCTTGAAGCAGCAAGGCAGGGTATTGTGCTTCTAAAGAATGATCAGAAATACCTGCCGTTACATAAACACAGTATCTCTTCACTAGCCATTATTGGTCCTCTGGCGAATTCAACCAATTTGGGTGGTGGCTATACGGGTATTGATAATCTACATTTACAAAGTTCTAGTTAGCCATCATTTCCCTTTAAATATAATTTACAGTTGCTTGTGTCGAAGACTTAATTTAAATAAATAATGTGGTTAAACATGATATGAGAGCACACACATATCCCAAGTTCAACTCTCACTACTATCCTTTTATGAAAAAATTGTGCACTTGTCAGACCTTTGATAGAAAGTATTCCAGCCTGCACATGACACGACGTGTTGAAGACTAAATTTTACATAAATAAATATTCCTTCTCCAACGCCTTAAGCTTTTAGATAAAGTGGTTAAACAGTTTGAACTCTTTCAAGTTAATCAATAATTTGATGTATGAACAACTGCAAATTAATGACAATGTGATCTTGCCAATGATTTCACCAGAAGAATTTGAATTGAGCTAATTTTTACCATCAAACGCCATATGCAACCCTGCCTAAGCATTTATTTTTCCAGATCCTTCAGAAAGTCATGTCCTCAACATAGATCTTTGGTTGAAATTCCATTTGGACTGAAAATATGAAATGGGTTGAGAATATTGTAAGATTTTCCTAGGTAATATGCTCACTCAATTTGGCTGTTCAGAATTTTGTCCTTTTTGTAGGAGTTCCATGTGAACTAAAGAGCATCCTTGAAGGATTTCAAAAACATGTAGAGAACATCTATTATGCTGCGGGTTGCAAAGATATACCTTGCAATTCAAGCTCCGGTTTTGCAGAAGCTCTTTCTATTGCTAGAGAAGCTGAATATGTAATTGTTGTGGCCGGATTGGATTTATCTCAAGAAACCGAGGATCTTGACCGGTATAGTCTTCTCTTACCCGGGCATCAGACATCACTTGTTACTGCTGTTGCTTCCCTAAGTCGGAAACCGCTGATTTTAGTTCTCACCGGTGGTGGACCAATTGACGTATCCTTTGCTGATCAAGATCCACGCATTGCTAGCATTCTTTGGATTGGTTACCCTGGAGAAACTGGTGGCAGAGCACTTTCAGATATCATCTTTGGACACTACAATCCAGGTTGGTAAATGCTATTTTCAGATCCTGCTTAGAAACATGTTATACTAGATATAGTATGATGCAATTTATGAAATGAAAACAGGTGGAAGACTGCCCATGACTTGGTACCCTGAATCCTTCACTAATGTACCAATGAGCGACATGAACATGCGAGCTGATCCTCTCGTAATTACCCCGGAAGAACCTATCGGTTTTACACTGGAGAGAGACTATACGGGTTTGGATATGGATTAAGCTACACTAGTTTTACATACAAAATTCTAGCCGCACCAAGCAAACTGAGTTTACGGGGATTTATCAAGGCTGAACCACAAAGGAACATGCTTTCCGAGAGAAGCAATGCCGTCGATTATATCCTTGTTGATAAGATGGAATATTGCAACTCATTGAGGTTCCAAGTGCAGATTTCTGTGACAAATAATGGAGACATGGACGGAAGCCAAGTTGTGCTATTATTTTCGAGAGTATCAAAATCTTTCAAGGGTTCTCCCGAAAGACAGCTTATTGGATTTGAACGCGTTCACACACCATCTCGTGGAATTGTTGCAACGAGCTTTTATGTCGACCCGTGCGAGCATCTTAGCATTGCAGATGAGCATGGAAATAGAATATTGCCAATGGGGGATCATATTTTAATATTAGAAGATATAGAGCATGCTGTTTCAATTGAAACGTGACAACATCGGTTAAATTCAGTCGAGCACTCAAATTGGATTTGCATCGGGGGTGCAGGACCACATAGATTTGATTGCTTTGTGATTTCAAATGTTTCTCGAGCAAAATTTCACGTGTGAAAGAACTCTTCTGTATCACTCTATTGGAAACTGCAGATCCCTTCGATGCAACACATCGATCATAAAGATCAGTAGCCCTACTGGAAGAAAATATATTTTGCCAGGTAAGTTGTGCTTTCATTCTGATGCCAATGGGTAAAATAGATATATATATACATGGACATTTAATCCATAGATAAAGAGTTTGTGACTGATGTAGGTGAAAGGGTGAGCTGATCATAATGTACAAGATTATTGTACAACAAATTAAACAAACCACAAATTGATTAGGCAATTGCCTAATTCGAATTTCTGAAGAATATTTATAATTTTAATTGATAACCAAATAAATGAGTATTATACACGTTTAAGTTCGAATTTTTTGATTATCTTCCATAACAGCTAAATATAATACGTTGTAACGTAGTGGGTTTTATCTCTCTATTACTTTGAGTTCGTTGTTTCTCTGTTTTCACATGTTACAACACAAAAATAAGCTGAAACTTTGTTAATTGTATCTCCAATTCTGATTCTCAATTGATGAAAAACTTTGGAAAATTGATAGGGAATGCACATTGCAGCCATGCCCAAACCAGTTCATACATATAAATCACAGCCTTCTATTTCTACTGATAAATGCAATTGCTTCTTTCCACCAATTTGTTGTGTCCTTGGACACTTTTAGCCACACTCAACCTGGACAGGCGGTGGAAACTACCCTCTCGACACGTATCGAAATGATAAATAGCTCATCTCGAGTCAGTTCTATTTAGTCGGTACTCGGTACATAATATAATTCTTCATCCATCAATGTTTGGAAACACAATATAAATACCAAATTTGTAAATTAATATATACATGCCAAACACTTCTAGTCTTACATCTTAATACCATACTTTTAACACTTAGCATTCAAATCCTCCTAATCACACTCAAATCCAGAACACTTATAATAAATCATAACCTCACGCAAAACAACAATGTTTCGAAAGTAGTCTAGCCTTGCCTCGTCAATTGAAAATCTTGAGAACTGCCTAAATTTGCTCTTAAAAAACCGAGATGTGACTCGGTAAATTGATTGGTTTAATCGAAAATCGACATCAGTTTAATACTGGTTCAATAAAAATGGATGAAATGTGTGGTTGAAACGTTGATAAGAGTTGTGAGTCTCATGAAATGCGTGGTTAAAATTAATTGTTGACTTTGATCTCAATTTTTTAAACTTTATCAATTAAAGGCTAAGTGATCGGTCGGGTTTAGAAAACATTGACGAAAAGTTTAACTGTTAAAGGAAAGTTATTGTAATTTTAAAGATTAAAAGGAGGTCTATAATACAAATGTGATAAATCAGGGGATATTATCAGCAATTTTATCTTTATCAATATCAATTGTCCAGTTCAAAACACTCGTTCTCAATCTCAAATGGAGAAGGAGAAGCAGAAGGTAAAATTGTTGTGTAGTTATGGAGGGAAGATTCAGCCTCGACCAACCGACCATCAACTCCGTTACATCGGTGGCGACACCAGAATCCTCACTGTCGACCGCCGCATTAAGTTCTCCGAAACTGCGGCCAAGCTGAATTCTATACGCAATCATACTAAGAGTTCCCATATTTGCATGAAGTACCAGTTGCCCGGCGAGGATCTCGACGCTTTGGTTTCGTTGATCGACGACGAGGATGTGGAGCACATGATGATTGAGTACGACAACATGCACAGGATTTCCAACAAGCCCGCCAGGCTTCGAATTTTCATATTTGATTCTACTCCTGATCCTACTGTAATTTCGGGTATGAAAAAGTTGGGTTCGGATATGCCTCTAAACCCGGATTATTTATTCGGATTTGATAAGGAGTATCTGCCGAATTTCGGACCCCCACGGAATATTTTACTGATTCCGGGTATGATAATGCCGGAAAATTCTTCCACCGATGCATGTGGCGGTGGCTGTGGAGTAGGGTATCAAACTGGGAAGTTTCCGAACGGAGTGGTGTCATGCCGTGTTAACCGGGAGCAGCCGGTGCACAATATGTTTCCGGTGATTCCACCGGCGTCGGAGCAGAGAATAATGGTGGTAATGGAGAGGTGTCCAGAGATGAAGGTTTAATCAACTTTTAATTTTTAATTTTCTAATTTTGCTTATTTTTTGCCTTAAATTGTGGGATTCTACTTTTTTTTTTTTGAACATAGATAAGTGGATATTATTATTTGATTCAGTTTGAATTTGTATTTCTTTTTAATTTGAAATTGGAAGCCTCTTTAGTTTAGGTAAATTAAATAAACATTTATTAGTGCTTTATTTGTTAAATTATAATTATTAATTGTGTCTATTTTTATTAATTTGATCAATAACATTTCAAAATCTTCTAATGTGTCGTATGCGAACATTTTAAGTTCAGTGAATTAAATACTTCTAATGTCACTATATTTTGATAATGTTCTTGGAATGTCAACGTACTTTAAAACGTTTTTAAAATACTATTAAACTTCTAAAATTGAATCTCATGTGCCACTCCGTTACATTCCGTTTTTAAAATGGAGTGGCATATGAAATTCACTTTGAAAGTTCAATAGCATTCCAATAACGTTTAAAGTACAATAGCATTGTAGATATATTTTGCAAAATATATTGATGTTGAATATATTTAACTCCAACTTCGGTACATGAGTTTTAGCACCACATGCTATTTCACTTCCGTTTGACAGGGATTATAAACCAGCTTATAAATCAATATTGTTTTATTTGAGTTGAAATTGTTGACTTTTCAAACCAATTTTACGTTAAAAATGACAAAATTGTTATTTTTATTTTGAAATGACATTTTGTTGATTAAGGGTAATATGGTCATTTTATGTTAAAAATAGGTTGAAAAGTCAACAAAATTAGTCGAAATAAACCAATATTGATTTATAATCCCCGTCAAACGGGAGCTAAGATTCTCATTTGAAATTATCCGCTCAATTTTGGAACAAGATAAATAGGGCTTTGATTATCAACTCGAGTTTCATGCTTATGATGATACAACATAAGAGTGAAGTGTTTGTTTGATAAATTATTTTATAAATTATAAACAACGTGTTATACACAATGTATAGATAAAGAATTATAAAAATAATATTTAATCAACTTATAAGCACTTTTATTGAGTCGTGTCCAATTGCCTGCATTACTTATTTTGATAATTTTTTTGGGCTTACTCCTTGGACTACTAGTCAAATTGTTATTTTCATACATTTGTTGACATTTCTGAATGAGTGTTTATAATTTAATCCTAGGATTTTTTATTTTTGGTTCCACTACTTAATTGTACTAAAACTCTTCAATTTTTTTTTCTTCACACTTATGTCTTCAATTATTTTTAGCTGGATTCTTATTCCCAACTTCCTATTAATAATTAGTATATATTGTTCATGATGATAGTTTACATCCACAATGTCTATTAAGATGGCATAAAAAGACTTATTACCCATCATATTTTTAAATAAGTAAAAGCAACAACAAATACGAAAATGTGGCAGAATATTTAACCTTCGTTTCAAAACACATTGACAAAATATTTGGATACAAACTATCATCATGAACCAGATATATTAATTAATAGAAAATTGAAAATAAGAATGCGATCGAAAAAAGATGGTGACATAAGTACAATAATAAACAAAGATAAAAGATATTTAATGTAATAAAAAATAGTACCCAAAAAAAAAAAAAACTGCAGCCTTTCTAATTTCCAACTTGACTCTCTCAATTAGAATATGAAACTGATATTTTTTACAATTTTTTGTTAATTCTCGACTTTAAGTACACATTCTCGACTTGCATTCAAGAAATGTTTTCATAATTATTTTTGCAAGACCACAAGTATGTCAATCGACCGTAGTTGAGATAACACATTGTAAAGTTGTTTCATCGCATCAAAAATAAAAAATAAAAAAAAAATGCATCACTTTAATTTTAGAAGGGTTGTTACATTAATATAGTTGAAATTCAAGAAAATTGGGGGGGAAAAAGTGTCAAAAAAATCTTTTCATGGATCAAATAGTACTATTTTTATTATTTATTTTTTTGTCAATTTCCCTAGTTTCATTTCATACTCCATAAATATATTGTTCCTTACATTTAGTAATAGCAAATTCAAATGCTATATATTCATAAATCTCCCATCTATAATTCGATAATTTCAATTTTTGTTGCATTACTATTTTGTTTTTGACGCTGCATGTTTTTTTTTTTTTTTTTTAATTTACCAATATTTCAAGGGTCGAAATTCCCTTTTATTGCCATCTAATATATTTGAACAATATAACAAAAAACGTTTAGTAATGTTTTCAATGAGGATTTCGGATAAATCCACTAGTTTTATGTCTATTTGTGCAAGAGTCTTAGTATAAAATTTAAAATATATTAAATATTGAAGTCATTTTTAAGAAGTTTGTTTACGAGTATTTAAAATAATAGTGAAAACGGTATAAAATATGGCATCTTAAAACATACTCACAGAAAATTATAGGCGCTGTCCCCATAAAAAAAAGGTAGTTTCTTGAACTTTTAAAAACCTTTTTCAAGCTCATGTTCCCATAAATATTCTAATAAAAGAACAATGATATTTATAGTTGTTCACTATCGATAGTTATCTTACCGGGCATTTGTCAACAGATCTCCAATCACTATACCAACTTGTATGTTATCCGCACACTAAGACAATCGTTAGGTACTAAGATCACTGGAGAAAAAAAGGCCGGCAATTATTGGTACTCCGACGATCAATTCAACTGCCGGTATATAGAATAATATATTGGGGGTGTTTTGACTGTGGGAGAGACAAGCAGACATAAATTTGAGCAGAATTTTAGGGATGAGAATAATGCGTACCAAGAATAGTCAATGACCTTGTATTTATAGTTACAGAGTCCAATTGATTTGGGCAAGCAATCAATTAGAAGTCTGATTGGATCTTCCTTCCTCATAAGATAAGGGTAATTGGATGTGAAGGCGGTCCTTTTAAATTTTCCAGCATTATTTCTCTTGATTCCCAATATCTATTTAACAATTATATTTGGGCTATGTTGTAACCTGTTCAGTCGTGCGAGACCTAAGACAGGGCTATAAGGTCTTACTTGGGCCTTTACTGGGCCTAGGAAGTCTTACTTGGACATTTACTGAAGCCTTGCCAAAATTGAGTCGTAAC
Organism: Forsythia suspensa; assembly: GCA_023638005.1. Classification (NCBI taxonomy): domain Eukaryota; kingdom Viridiplantae; phylum Streptophyta; class Magnoliopsida; order Lamiales; family Oleaceae; genus Forsythia; species Forsythia suspensa. Next base: position 50,806,561 of record CM042673.1, read on the forward strand.
AGCATTACTTAATTAGATGAATTATTTACTCCAATTAAGTAATGTATTTATCGGAATTGATCTCTTGCCCCTTGGGGGCAAGAAATCCTTGCCCGTCAGCATGTAAAAAGCAGTTGATGTAAAAAGCAGCTTTTTACATCAACTGTCCACATGCTGACAAGTCAGCATGTGAGCAAAGATTTCTGCCCACCTGTGTTGGGAATTGAGACCAATTTCTTTATTGCCCACAAGATTCTTGTTTAGAGAAAAATAACGAAATAGAAAAATATAAAAGATAGAGAGATTTACGGACTGTCAAAGCTTTCACTATATGAAAAATTGTTACAATCATATAGATTTCACCAACCCAAATCTCCAAGTATCTCGAGAAAAATAATATCCTAAGCTTTACCGCACCCACCAATTTCTACTCTTTGTACAACCCACAAAGAGAACAAAAAAAACAACTAGGATGCTAGGCTTACAATTTTTCTCTCAGAAAATCCTCTGGTCACCGCTACAAAAGAGAATAAATCACGTCAATTTATAGTTAACGAATGATCTAATTTTTCTTACAAGTTTAAACTGCCAACGAGTCCAAGATTTAGAAACATGTTCAACTTTAGTTGACATAGATGTCTTCCAAGTTTTGACTACTAAAGTGTCGAAGATTACGAAACTTGTAATTTTAGTCGACCTAGAAGTCTTCCCTTTCAACAATTGGTGCATCTTCTGATTTTGGCAAGTTTTGAGAAAATATCCCAACAATCTCCACCTTGACGAAAAACGAGTCAAAAATCAATCATCTCTTCTGCAGATCTTCATCTCGATACTTAAAAAAAAGGGTACACTTTGACAATCCCAATTCTCAAAACAGAGAATTAACATACTCCACCATATAAGTATAATCACTTAGGAAAAACGAATTCTAAGAATTTCATCGGCTCATGTCGAATAAATTTGCTGAAATATTATGGTGCAACTCCCTTGCTTGACTTACTTGAAAGTTCATCAGCCATCGACATCAATTCCACCACACACCTTGCATTAATATCAAGCCAATGCCCATGTGCAAATGTGGACCCGCTAGTAGTAACACATCCTCTATCATGGCAACTAGCGCATGCCACGAGGATGTAAATATTTACTCAATCATCGCCTCCCATAAAGAGAGACATATTGTCCGTATTTGATGTCGATCAGTTAGCCGAGCCTGCTCCACCTTTTAGACAATTTTTCCTCATGTGACCAGGTTTTCTGCAATTCCAACAATATACTTTCCTTTTAGTATCTTTGCGAAACAAGGGTTGGGTTCCTTTTCAAAGTTTTGTGTAGTTCAGATTGAATCAAAACATCTTTAACTTGTACTTGCCACAAGCCAAAATTGATTCTTCCGTCAAATTTCTCCACGTCATAATTGATAGACATATCTTCTCTGTGCGCCAACACTCTGAACGACCTGATGCTCTGATACCACTGTTGAGAATTGAGACCAATTTCTTTATTGCCCACAAGATTCTTGTTCAGAGAAAAATAACGAAACAGAAAAATATAAAAGATAGAGAGATTTACGGACTGTCAAAGCTTTCACTATATGAAAAATTGTTACAATCATATAGATTTTACCAATCCAAATCTCCAAGTATTTCGAGAAAAATAATAACCTAAGCTTTACCGCACCCACCAATTTCTACTATTTGTACAACCTACGAAGAGAACAAGAAAAACAACTAGGATGCTAGGTTTACAATTTTTCTCTCAAAAAACCCTCTAGTTACCGCTATAAAAGAGAATAAATCACGTCAATTTATAGTTAACGAATGACCTAATTTTTCTTACAAGTTTAAACTGCCAACGAGTCCAAGATTTAGAAACATGTTCAACTTTAGTTGACATGAATGTCTTCCAAGTTTTGACTACCAAAGTGTCCAAGATTAGGAAACTTGTAATTTTAGTCAAACTAGAAGTCTTTCCTTTCAATAATTGGTGCATCTTCTGATTTTAGCAAGTTTTGAGAAAATATCCCAACAATCAGGACTCATGTATTTATAGCTATTAATTATGAATAATTCATTCAATTGAGTAATGCTATGTATGATGACTATCGGTAGAATAACATTACTCATTATAAAAACTATAATGGATTTAAGTTTCTCTATCAAGAATTTATAAATTAAAAAAAAAAAAAAAAATTAGTATACGTCAGGCATGTAATTAGAAAATAAATTTTGATAATACCTAATAACTTTTCTTAAAGTAGCTTTTAGAATTAGATAGCCTTCCAATTATATATCAACCACTCCAATACCATACAATAATGAAGCAGCCTGGGATACTTTTCAATATTGGACCTCAACTTTCTTTACAAATTAACTTGTGCAATTTTAATACTTAAACCTACTTCTCTTTCAAAAATTAAAACCCACTTTTTCAGTTTTTTGAAACAATACCTCTTTTTCCTTAATATCTCCAATCGACTTATCTTGAATTGTCCTCATCATTTACTTTTTTACTTTTTTTAATAAATCGGCCGACCAGACTAGACCTCATGGGTCGCCAAAATAGACAATCTACTCTAACATGATTCACTTAGTGCTTGTTTGGAAGAGATTTTAATGAGTTTTTAGTTTTTCATTTTTTGACTTTTGAGAGAAAATTATCAAAATGACCATTTGCTTTCTAAAGGAGCCGTAATATTTGACTAGAAAATGGGATCATTTTGATCATTTTCTCCCAAAAGTCAAAAAATGAAAAACTAAAAATCTATTAAAATCTCTTCCAAACAAGCACTTATTATGACGGACCAACATGTGAATTGGCTATTGTTCAATTTTTAACGTGCAAGGTCATTTTAGGACACTACTAGACTTGATAAATTCATTAAATAGTATTGAACATTGCACATGATCGTAACACATTTGTGATTCATCTAGTATCATCGCTCTATTGAATAATTTAATGATAATCAACTCAAATTCTAATAGATTTCTTAACATTTATAGATTTGAATATATTTCTACATAATCTATAAGATTTTAATAGAAATCTATATTCTAAATTTTTATGAATTCTCATTAATTTCATATATTTGAAATATTAAAACCAACTTCTTTTTGGTACATTTTAACTTGTTAAATTTACATGAACATATATTTTTATTTGAAATTAAACAAGTTACTTAACGTGCATTCAGTCTCAATATATTAGAAAGATAGCATTTAATTTTTAATCATTTTTTTTAGAATTTGGTGCCCAAATTACAATTTTTGTAGGATTTATATAAATTAATGAGATGCTTTGAGTACAAAGTTAAGGTGAAAACAAGAGAATGTATTTGTAGTCTTTTTACTTTGAGCACTTATTGTGCACACAATTGAATATGAAATTTAAAAGTAAAAATAAAACAAATTATGGACTCAAAATCTACTAAAAATTCTTAAAATCTTTCGAATTAATAAAAGTCATAAAAATCCACGAATTATTGGAGACACTTAGAATTCTAGAGAATAAAAATTAGAATTTAAGTTTTGAACACTTATATTTTAATAAAATCTATTACAATTTGAATTTTTGAACGTCCTCCTTAATCTAATATTGGATATTGTAATTAGAGATATTCCAAGTAAAGTCGTAACATAGATCAATACGACCCAAGTCAACCCCCAAGGACCCATATGAGTCAATGATTTCCTATTGCATTTAGAAAAAAGAAAAACAAATCTCCCAAAAGAAGGATGCAATAGTCATAAATTTTAGGGAGATTGACGTAAATAGTCCATAACTTTTGCATTTATTGTGCAAATGGTCCCTAACCTTTGTTTTTTGGCGCAACAGTCTTTAATATATGTGTTTTAGTATGCAATTGGTCCTTATTTAATAAAAAAGACAAATTTACATTTATTTTTAATTAAAAAAATTTCAATTAGATTCACAACCTCTGCAAAAAGTACAAATGGGTTCGATACTTTTTTTATTTATTAATAAAAATTAAAAGAAACTAACAAATTGATAATATAACAAATTATTTTGTATATTTTACGAACTATTATAAAATAACTAAAATTTAAGTTCATAATTATTAACAAACATGTTAATTAAAATTATTTTATTATTATTAAGTAATCATTAAAATTTAAACTTTAATTTTATCATTACAACATAAAAAGGAAAATAACTTTGTCATAAACTTGATGTTCAAATATTATTATTTAATTGAGCTATTCGTTTATTAACTACAAATATTAGAGCTCAAATTGTATTCTAAATATTTTAATTTATTGTTCAAAAATAAAGAACACAAAATATGTAAATTAATTTTTGTTAGTATTTTTATGTCAAAAAAATAATAAAATTGGTTCAATGTCATAAAATTATATACGCCATTTTGTTTTGTTATTTATTTAACTTAATTTTTATTCAAGTTTTTCACATCACATAACTATTACATATACCTGAAGCGCAATAATTTTATTATTTTTTCTTGTGAAATATTTAATTGACACGACTATAGTGATATATTTAATATGCTAAATTAAATATTATTTAATAAATGTTTCGGACTTATTTGTACATTTGCAAATGTTAGAAATCCAATTGTAATTTTTTGAACTAAAACTAAGGGTATTTTTTGTCTTTTTTATCATATAAAGACCAATTGTGCACAAAAATACATAGGTTAAGGATTGATGCGTCAAAAAATAAAGATTAGGGACCATTTGCACCAATTTTCCTAAATTTTATTTCAAATATTTATGTGGTCCACGTGCCAGCGATGTCTAACTCGACATGGCCAGTGTCCTGGCCAGTGTCCGGCCTAATAAAATGTTACCAACTCACTCTGAAGCTTGACCAATTATCCCTTCTTAAGAGAAAGCGAATATGAACTATGGTGTGAAAGTGCAGATGGAATACGTCCTGGAAACTAAAGGAGAAGAAGCAAATGTACAAAAGAAGATAAAGGTAAGAGAAATTTGTAGAAAAAAACAAAGAAAATATACAAAAGAGAGAGAGAGAGAGAGAGAGAGTGTGTGTGTGTGTGTGAGAGAGAGAGAGAGAGAGAGAGAGAGATGTGTCCCCTCACCTCACCCTTTATTAATTACTGTCCATTAATTGGCTACTTTTCCACATATAAATAAATACATCTGTTTGATCACACTATTCATCCCTTTATCCAAGTCTTTGTGAGTAGCAGAAATGAATACAGAACCACCAAAATATGGCTATCCCTATCCTGCTCAAGGTCAAGGAGGCCAAGGTACCATACTAATTTCATTTTGGTTAAACTTTCATTTTGTATTTCTTTTAGTTCTTGACTAGTTTTTGATCTATGGTGCATATACATACATATACATATATTATATATATACAGTGTATCCTTTTGATATGAAAGTAGTAAAATCTTTGCAAGAGATTTTCTTACATGCATGTATATTTAGGTTATTACCAAGGGCCTCCAGTAATGCCACCTCCACAGTATTATGGTGCTCCCCCTCCCAGGAGAGAACCTAGTTTTCTTGAAGGATGGTACTCTCTCTCTCTCTGTCTCTGTGTGTGTGTGTGTGTGTGTGTGTGTGTATATATGTTGTATGTATGTCCTTGACTGTGACTTGTTTTATTTGGTTTTTTGGATTAATAAAGATTAATTGTATAATATTAATTTAGATTTGTGTATATATTTTGTTTAGTCTTGCAGCTTTGTGTTGCTGTTGGATCATTGATGAATGTTGCTGTGATCCCTCCATCCTTTTCATCTGCTGATTTGTCTATCAATAATTTTAGTACTATTGCTTTATCTTTATGTGTAAGATCTGCATATTGATGATGTATTAATTCCTCAACCATTCAAGACATTTCATGTGTTTATCAAGTTAATTAGATGAGTGCATGTGTATTCCGTACTTTATATCGTTTTAATTTAAAATTAATTTACGAGTAATGACTATTTATTGAGAGTCCATCGGGACTTATAAGTTCGGACATGTGGCTTCCATCTTGACAAGGCAGTGCTGTAACTGAGTGTGGTGCATGAGAATAACAAATTTAGCAGAAAATTTGATTTCTTACTACCACTGTTCTAAAAAATTTATCAGTAAGATCGCCTAAACGTGAAGTTTCGATCGGACCCGCGCTGCGCGTTTAATAATTTTTTGAACACCACTTATAATATATAAGAACAAGAGTATTATATCATGTCACGGTAAATTGACGAAATATTGGACCAGGCCAGATTTGAATCTGACTGCTCAATTTTTATGTGATGCAAAAGTTATACACAATGATGTGAGATTGGCCCCACAATTTTGAAATTTTTGGCTTGATCGTGATGCAAAAGTGACACAATGATGTGAGACTCATCTTTTGGCCCCCACAATTTTGAAATTTCTGGCTTAATCATGATTCATGACAGGGAAGAAACATGCGAGGAAATTTTTTGTTTATGAAAATTCAAAGATAAATTAATTCAAAATCGACCTGGACAGATTTGATTCGACCAAGAATCCAACCCAAATAACAGCACGTTTGGCAAAGGTTAACTTTTTTTTTTAAGTTTGTCAAACATTCTTTTTATCTATATAATTAGGATCTGTTTGTCATAACTATTATAAGTAGAGCTTTTAAGAGAAAAGCTTTTGGTAGTAGAACTTTTATTAAAAAATTATTGACTGTTTGAATATGAATTAAAAAAATAGTATGGATATTAAATTGAGTGTTTGGTTACATAACTATAAAAGTACTTTTGTATAAATTTTATATTTATTTGACTAAACAATAATTAATAATTTTATATCTCATATTATTTTTTCAAAATAAATAAAAAAAATTATATCATATAATAATTATTAAAATTAATATATTAATTTAATTATAATAACACAATTATTTTAATATATTTGACTAAACAGTAATTAATTATTATATATATCATATTATTATTTTTAAAATTAAAAAAATTATATCTTATAATAATTAAAATTAATATATTAATTTAATTATAAAGACAATTATTTTAGTATATATTATATTACTTTAAATTAATTATTTATTCAAATTAAATATATTATGTATAATTTGTATTAGGAAAATTGGCGCAAATGGTCCCTAACGTTTGACATTAGTGCGCAAATGGTTTCTATCCTTTCATTTTGGCGGAATGGTCCCTAACCTATCTATTTAGATGCGCAATTGATCTTTTTGATAGATTCCATTAAAAATCCATTAAAAACATATTCATTAGGTGCGCAAATGGTCCCCTCTCACTTTTTTTGTCTTTATTAGTGGGGTAAAATTGTCAAGTTATATTTTTTTTTTCTTTTAATTGGCACAAATAGTCTCTAACATTTGTTTTTTGACGTAACAGTCCTTAACATATATGTTTTAGTACGTAATTGATCTTTATTTAATGAAAAAGACAAAAATATTCTTAGTTTTAATTAAAAATTTGCAATTGGATTTCATAACCTTTGCAAAAAGTGAAAATGAATTCAATATTTTAATTTTTTTTATTAAAAATTAAAAGAAACTAACAAATTGATAATATACTAAATTATTTTGTATATTTTATGAACTATTATTTTGTATAAACAAACAATTGGTCCGATACTTTAATTTTGTATTTTGAACTTTTATTTTTTATTTTGTACTATTATGGGGTCTTTTTATTTTGACCAATTGGTTTAAAAAATATTTTTTTAATTTAATTTTTAAGTAAGGTTTGGATCATTTGCACCAATTGAAAGAAAGAAAAATAAATGTAAAGCATTTTGTGTGTGTGTGTCATTTATATATATACCTAAATAGATATATATATATATATATATATATATATATATAATACATTAATATATATTTTTAATTTTATATAAATATATAAAATGATAATTTGTTATAAGTAATTAATGTGATAAATAAATAATCCTTTTTATATATATTAATAATAATTTTGTTAACTTTTAAATTGGCTTATTTGCACAAATGGTCTTTGACTTTTGCACTTCATCGCGGGTTGAAGACCTATCTTTTCATTTTGTGAGTTTAGCTCCTATTTCAAATATTTTTAGCGTCAATGGTCCTTTCATCAATTTCTATCCAAATGACCGTGAAATTTGATGGTGGAAATTTTTTATTTAAAAGGGCTTATTTGCACAAATGGACCCGACTTTTGTGAAGAAAAATTTGCAGCAAAAGCCCCTAATTTTTCAGAAAGTGTTGAAAAGTCCCATAATCTTCTAATCCTTACACATATGACCCCAAACCTTTTTGACAATTTTACCCTAACTTAAATAAATTAAAAATAACTCATAAACATTTTCAAAAATACAAATAAGTCCTAAATCTTTTTATTTTTTTTACAGATTTACACTTAAAATAATAAAAATTGTGTCATCAAGTCCCAAAACTTTTAATTTTATTCACAAAAATGACATTTAAAATGTGTTTGATTAAAATGAAATTTTTTAGTAAAAGTTGTTGAAATGTGTGGTTGAAAAGTTGTGGGACCATAAAATGTGTGGTTAAAATTAATTGTTGAAATTGACTTTAACCTTTTAGCAAAATCAAAATTGAAAACAAACGGACTCTTAAAGTCTCTACAGATTTTGTCCAGTGGTCAATTAATTAACAAAAAAATTATACTCATAATCAAAATTTGACCAATTTAAAATTTTAATTTATTTTTCATACCAATTTAAAAAAAGGTGGTGTGTGAAGATTGTGAAGAATTCTTTTTTTAATCATTATTTAGTAATTTGTAGAGTTGACAAATGGGCTAGATGGATCGCCAACCCGAAATTAGACGAAGCTACATAAAAGATTGGACTGGGCTAATCTCGACCCAATTTTACATGGACTAGTATTTCTTTGGGCCAACTAATAACTCGATTTTGGGCCACATGGCCAATGGGCCACCCAACTTACATTTTTAACTTATTTTTTTAAAATAATTACTTATAATTTTGTAAAAATAAAAAATAAAACAAAATTCATCATCTTCCCACCCCACCCCACCCCACCCCACCCCACCCCAGCCCAGAATCCGACTAGAGGGGAGAGATTTCTCCCCTTTTGTCGTGGGGGAATTCCTTCCCCTCTAGTCACGAAACCAGGAGAAATCCCCCCGTTTACTACAGGGAGAGAGGAGGATTTATTTCCCCTCGTTTTCGGCCGATGGCGGAAACCAGGGGGGAGAAATCCTACCCCCATTTGCAGCCACATTTCACAAGGAGTGGTGGGGTGTTTGAAGTGTGGGATAAGGGCTTGGGCAAAAAAAAATTATCGAGCCGGTCCAGGTTGGCTGGTAGTGTACGGGCTAAATTGACCTAATTTTTATTTGATCAATTTTTATCGATAGGACCAATTTTCACCCGGCCTGGAGACCAGACTATCTGGACTAGCCCTCTGGGTGACCCATTTTACCATCTCTAGTAATTGATATGAAAAATAAATTAAAATTTTAAATTGGTCAAATTTTGATCATAGGTATAATTTTTTGTTAATTAATAGACCACCGGACAAAATCAGAGAGACTCTAAGAGCCCGTTTATTTTCAATTTTGATTTTGCTAAAAAGCTAAAGTCAAAGTCAACAATTAATTTTAACTACACATTTTATGTTCTTACAACTTTTCAACTACACATTTCAACAACTTTTACTAAAAAAATCTGATTTTAATCAAACACATTTTAAATGTCATTTTGGTGAACAAAATTAAAAGTTTTGAGACTTGATGACCCAATTTTTATTATTTTAAGTGTAAATCTGTAAAAAAAATAAAAGATTTAGGACTTATTTGTATTTTTAAAAAAGTTTATGAGTTATTTTTAATTTATTTAAGTTAAGGATAAAATTGTCAAAAAGGTTTGGAGTCATATGTGTTAGGATTAAAAGGTTATGGGACTTTTCAACACTTTCTGAAAAATTAGAGACTTTTGTCAGAATTTTCCTTTACAAAAGTCGGGGACCATTTGTGCAAATAAGTCCTTTTAAATAAAAAATTTCCACCGTCGAATTTCACGGTCATTTGGATGGAAATTCATGAAAAAGACCATTGACGCCAAAAACATTTGAAATAGGGGCTAAACTGCCAAAAATGAAAAGATAGATCATTAATCCGTAGTAAGTGCAAAAGTCAAGGACCATTTGTGCAAATAATCCCTTTTAAATTCATTAAATTTTAATTACAACTACCCATAAAAGCTCAATTAAAACTTTTTAGAGTAGCTCAAAATTTGAGCTTATTTAAAATAGCTTTTGGACCTCAAATAAAACCTTCCAAATAGACTATTAGTAAGAGTCACAACTGCTATTCACTTATTATCTACACATTATATAGGACCCACTACTTATAAACACTCAAAACGGATTAATTTTAGAAAATCCAAATCGCAAATTGATCCGTCATTTTCGAAAGGCGATCGGCGCAGATCGGATTCGGATCGGGCAGATCACCGCTTTAATCTGCATGATCGATCTGTGCATTTTTTTTTTTTTTTTTTAATTTTTTGATCAATTGTCATTCAAAAATTTAAACAAACAATGAAACAAGCATGATTACTTTACTAATTTTTTCTATCCTTTTCTTTCTTTATTTTTCAAGTGGGGCGGATCGAATCGGACACACAGGATCCGATCTACCCGATCCAATCCGCGGATCGAAAATTTTTCATCTGTTCGAACCGTGTATCCATCGAGTTTGGGACGGATCAAATATTTTTGCCATCCCTAAATCCAACAAACACTAAAACCATGTTTGGTAATGTTGATTAAAATTGGACCACAATATATATATATATATAAAAGAAGGTAAAATCTTGTTTATAGTACACGATTGTCGAGTATTGATTACCAAACATGCACTAAAAGTTTTGACCAGTATCTAACTATTAATTGGATCATTGAATATGGAATCGGCCATTTAAATTCAAGCAGAGGCTGCAACTTGCAACAAACCATTGTGCCTTAGCAGTGCCTCCGGAGAGGGTTCTCGTCCTCGGAATTCCACGAATACCTGAAACAAGCATTTCAGCACGATTAGAAGATAATTGTTTACATTTCAGATATATAGAAATTAGTGTAATTTCATAGTGAGGAAGGAAATAGCCTCATTATGTCGAACCTCTAGGGGTGATTTTCCACCTCCAAGGGCAAGAATGGTTTCTCGGAATCTATGGCCGGTTTCTTTTACCGCCTGTTTCAACACATCAACCATTGTAAAATTATGAGATGCGACTTCTCCTAAATGATATTGATAGACTAGAACACAAACGTAACCATATGAACAAAATCACAGAGGATCATATTACAAACATGAGTAATCTCTTCTGGTAAATTTGGTTGCATTGAAAGATGAAAAGACAATTTTGATAATATAAAGTTAGAACATAATTTTGTATTCAGAAATCTGTAAGAAAAATTGCTTATTCGATAACTAAGATTAGCATTAAATAATTTCTTTACCAACTGCAAGCAAACCATACCTTGTCGTCAGTTAATCCAGCATCCTCAAAAGCTGAGAAAGCATCAGCAGACAACACTTCTGCCCACTGCACGAATTTGGACATCGACCCCCATTAGAGAAAATAGAAGTAAAGAGCCAAGAAAATGTTTCAGTCCATAAATACATGAGCCAAGTAAAAGTTACTTTTTGTTCCCAATCATGTCTGGGTAACTAACCTTTTTTTTAACTTTTAATCAAAATAGTTACTTATTTTGAAGTAACAACTCTACCTTAATCAAAATAAGTAGCATACTTGTAAGTATACTTCTTAAGTTTAAACATACATGCTGTTAGCGGCAAACCTAGTTTCTAACAAACCTTTATTATTTTAAAACTTATTTATTTATACGTACACTTTTAAGCTTAACTTGTCCTCTGAAGTGGAGGAAGTCTTCCTAAAGTGTGTAATAAATGTAGTAACTAATGCTTATGATAAGTCTATTTATTACAATTTATGACAAGTCTTTATGATACAAACTTATGAATGTAAAAGTCTCTGTCTTTTTATCGTACTTTAACTTAGACCTTGAATCTTTCTCTTTTATATTATTCTTTGTCTTATATATATATATATATATTAATTTAGTCTTTTATGTTTTCTATAGGATCTTTAATCAAGAAGCTTAGACGTTGAGAGATAGAGTTCTCAACAATTTACAACTTGATCTCGTTAAGATGAGTCACATCTATTTCTATTTAACAAGAATAATAAACAAATAATGATAAAAACTTTCAGATTAAACAATTAAGCAGATATATGAAGTCTAAAAATAAGGAAGCTTAAAACAATATTGATGTAATGGCCTTAATTCGAGTACTTTACCGTTCAGCAAAATTAATTTCCTTCAATTTTTCTTTTTTTTTTTTTTTGAATCTTTTTCTTGACCTTCCTAAAAGGCTTAAGACTGTAGCTAAAAATGAAATTTCGTCATATTTAAATAGGTTTTGAACAAATTCCCATTCTCGGGATAAAAAACAACATTTCTTAACTCAGAGGATTACTTTTTCATTTTAGTCATGGAATCCAGAAAAAGAAGTTAAGTTGGAAAAACTAAAATTCTTGAAATATAAAGACAATATTTTTGAAGGAATTAATTGCTTACTAAGTTTTTCCTCTTTTAGGCCTTTTAGAAAATATAATAAAGTAACAAATAATTAAATAAGAATAGATGAAAAACTTACTTTTATTGAATATGTCTACGAAAATCTTTACAATTGAGAGCAATACAAGAGTATGTAAATCTGTGTGTGTTCTATTTTCTAAGTATTTTTGCGCGTGTCCTCTGTATGCTATGAACAAAGGTATTTATGGACAAGGAAAATAATAAAATAATCTTACAATCTTTACAAGTGTAAGCTTAGGAAAAGAAAGAAGAAAAATTCAAAACTTTCTCTGCACACTTTACTGTATACTATGAATGCTTGCAATGTACACTTTTTGACGTAGCAGCATGCATTATTGGTATTTCCTGTAACCTTTTTGACCTTTCTCTTAGAATTATCATCAATGTACTTAATTATTGTCCTTGTCTGAATTATTGTTCATGTGTTGTCACATCTCTTCATTATCTCATCCATCATTTCAATATAGGCTTCTTCTATATCATTATCCATTTCATTTTCGCTCCATCCGAGATATTTTTCGATCCGAATGTTTCTCTGATGCTTCACAATGGCTTTCAATACAATAATTTTCTTGAAAAGTCATAAGATATAAATCTTTTTGATGAGTATATGGAACTGATAATCTTTCTACCTTGATATTTCTTGCTAGAAATTCTTCACAAAATATTATTCCATTATTCCATTGCGTCTGTACCTTTGCATTTCTATGAGAGCAGCTGTTTCTGAAATTCTTCTTTCATAATCAATCTGTCTAACTTTAACCTTGATATGAGTCTTTGAAGAAGGCCTGAATTTTCTAGAACCTTCAAAAATTTTAATAAAATGGTATGCTGGGATAATAATACCATTATTTACAATTGGTGGTCTGGAAATAAATTGAATCATTAAAGGGTGTTGTTTAAGCTGATTAAGAATCTTTTTAAGAGAAGGTAGAAAAAAGTTAAAAGGTCTATTTAAGATATATATACTGTGTCAATCATGCCATATTGTAAAGTTGAATAAAATATATCGTCTTCTTCTTGAGAAACCTGTATAGTCAAATGAAATTGTAGGGTAATTGTGTCTAAGAAAGGCGAGTCGTGGATAACTGCTTTTATAGAGAGGGCCATATTGAAAGAAATATTGATTCTCATTATGATAATATTGTAGAGTTTGGGAGAAATCAATAATTTCTTGGATAAATGAATTTTTTATAGAATTTCGAACAATGTTGACATAATCTCCAATACTTTGTTGTAGATCAAAAGAGTTTTTCTTGCCCCTGTGTTGTAGAATCTGTTAGTTCAATAAGTCTTTCTATTTTTGGCGGATATTTTCTACTAGAAAAAGTAATGATGTTTTTGAATAATTTTCTTCATCAAGATTAAATCTTTCTAGGGTCTCATGTAATTTAAATATTTCATCTTAGTATTTAGTTATTTCTTGTTGATGAGAAGATACATGGTCTTCTAAAATTTCTAGTTTTACTTCTAAAGTATGCTTTTTATAGTTAAGATCTCTAACTACTCTAGTCATAGTTTCACAAACTATTACACAGCTTGCAAAGATGAAGATGATGTTTGAGGAGAAGAATGTGATGGTTGAAAAGTAGATGCATGAATTGTCCATCTAACTTTTTCAGATATGTAAAAATTAAATCCGATGGTCTATTTACAATGATTTAAAGCTTCTTCAAGAAAGTAAAATCCTTTAAAAAGAGGTTCTGGAAATCTGTCTATCTGTTCAATTACTTCTGGCTAGTAGTTTTAAACTCCTGGTTGTCTTCTTTTGATTACTACAAAGAAACTAAAATTTTTACTTTGTATTTGATTATGGGTCTATCTAAAATAATTAGCTAAAGCATTAATCTTTGTCTAATTTACGTCTTGAGTATCTTGCAATCCGAAATTATCTAGTAGGCACCTTTCTTTTCTCGGAAGTCTTTCTAAATTATTTCCTCCGAATCGAAGATTAGATCCTTGAGGACCACTCTTAAAGTGATGTTCCCAAAGTTCATCATCCTTTGATCCATCGCAATATGAACAAAATTGGTCAGAAAGTGAATAACTTGTCTACTTAAATTATCGGCTAAAACGTTATTTTTTCCATCAATGTGTTCAATACTTACCTTATAACTATTTAAAATTTCATACAATTTTAACCACCTTTTATGTCTAATTTTATCAAAATTAGTCTTTTTAATAAATTTAACAATTGCTTCACAATCAGTTCTAATAGTAAATTCAGTATTTAAAAATAATTTAAAACTTTCTATACTATGAATTATAGCTATTATTTCATAATCTATGCTGGTTAAGTATTTTCCTTTTATTTTATATTTACCGCTAGTATATCTACAAAAATTTTCTTCTTTTTTATCACTATATTTATTTGGTTTAGAATATAAAATTCCTCCCATTCTAATTCACATCAATCTCTGTTTCTACAACTTTATATTCACTATCTAAAAGCAATTCTAAAAGTGATAGTTGTTGGACTTCATTTTTATTTGTCTTACTAATTCTATGTCATTTGGTTAAAATACTTTTGACCTTGCTTGATAATTTATTGTATAAAGGTCCAATCTTTTTACCTAAATCTTTAATAAAACTTCTAGCATAATTTAATATTCGTAAAAAGGCTTGCAATTTTTAGTTCTTCTATTTTATCGGAAATTGTAAAATAGTCTTTACTATATGGGGTTGAAGTTGAATTTTTCCTTCTCCTATGATTATTCCTAGAAATTCTATTTTTGTTTATTTATTTCTATTTTCTTTTACTAATAATTAAATCATTTTCTATAAATTTATTTAAAACAATTTCTAAATGCTTTATATGTTCTTTATGATTTTTGCTATGTACTAAAATATCATCAATATATACATAAACAAATGGTAAAGAATTAAAATAGAATCCATTTTTCTTTGAAATATAGATGGAGCATTCTTTAAACCAAATGGCATAACAATCCACTCAAAATGACCTTTATGTGTTGTAAAAGTCATCCATGGAATATAATCTTAATGTATTTTAATTTGCCAAAATCTCGATTCTGATCAAAATTTTGAAAAATCTTGCTATTTTGTATTTTATTTAAAATCATGTCTTTATCTCGTATTTTATATCCGTCTTTACTGAGATTATCATTTAGTCTTTTATAATTTATAACCATTCTAGCTTTTCCTCGTTTGATTTCACTATGATTTCTAACCATAAAAGTCTGGCGATCTATCTTGACTAGTAGAATGTCTTATTACTTTTAACTCTAACAATTCTTTAATCGAATTTTAAAGTCTTCTATTTCTTGATTAGTATGTTTTATCTCCGCGGTCCTAATCTTTATATTTTTATTTATGATTTCTATTTTAGCTTCTATTTTATTTCTATCTCAATGTTTTAGAGGGTCTTCTCCTATTATTTGGGTTTGTTCAGCTAGTTGTAAAATCTTATATATACTTTCTACATGGTCTATCTTTTTATTAAAAACAATTAAGTCTTTTGCTCTTTGTATAAAATCTGTTTTTAAAGTTTGTAAAGATAAATATTCTAAAAATTCTAAATTCTCTAAGTCTTCTTCATCATTTTGTGTTTTTGATGGTAAAGGTCCACCACGCTTAGCTCGCAACTCTGATGTTTCTATAGTCTGTATAATAGATGTATCTTTCCCAAGAATTATTGCGTCATTTGTAATAGTTAAACTTCCATTTCTACTTAATAAGAATTTTATTCCTACAACAAATTCATCTTTAATTAATTGACTTACTAAAGTAGTTGTTAAGCTATCTTGTCTTTCTTGAAATCTAATTTTACAATCATCAAAAGTCTTTCTTCAAACTCCATTTTCATTGTTATCCATTTGACTTCCTCTTATTTCATATTCTAATTTTTGTCTACAATCTTACGGGACTAAATCTTTTCTAATTACGTTAAATGTACATCTGATCGACTAAAGCTATTAAATTTAATTTAATCATCTTATTAATTTGTACTTCTATAGGTATTCTAATACTTTTGGTTGGCTTTATTCTAGATATTTGACATATTATTTCTTCTTGATTTTCTGTTTCTAAATAATTATTCTCAAGATAGCTTTCTACGGATTGCTTTCCTTTTTCTAGATTTATGAGTCTATAATGTATTTCTCCTAAAGCTTCATGTATTTTATCAATTCTATTATTAGTGTTGGTTACTCTATCGTCTAATTTTTCTATGGTTTCACTATAGTCTTTGGGTTTATTATGAGGCTCATCTTGGATTCCTAAGCAATTATTACATTGAATTTCTAAACAATTTTACATTGATTTCTATTTCTATGTCTGGATATACTCTACATATTGTGCATTTGTCTATCATAGATCCTTGTCCTCTAATCCATTCGTGAATGTATTCTTGCTCTATGTTCATCATTTTTATATCAAGAATTGAGAAATCTAA
Organism: Forsythia suspensa; assembly: GCA_023638005.1. Lineage (NCBI taxonomy): Eukaryota > Viridiplantae > Streptophyta > Magnoliopsida > Lamiales > Oleaceae > Forsythia > Forsythia suspensa. The sequence continues at coordinate 50,823,569 of CM042673.1, forward strand.
ATCTTTTGTACTACTATTGCTTTCATCGAACTTTCTACAATTTCTAAATTGTCTAACTCAATATCCTGTGTATATACTATATATCGAACTACAAGATTCATTGTCTCGATAACTCGTGATATGACATCGTATTTCTTCAATTATATTATAGATTTATTTAACGTTTCTCTATTTTATTTTTATTTGGGCATTTATTAGCAAAATGTCTAGGATCTCCACAAATATAGCATTTACAATCTTTTCTATTTTTTTTTTTTTTAACGTATCTATTATAATTAGGCTTCTTATTGTTATAGTATGTTCTACTTGGTCTAATATTGTATCTTTTTCTATTTTGATATTGTCTTTTATATTTATATCTTTTATCTTTTCTATACACTTTTTCTTTTTTCTTTCTATAATCATAACTTTGAGGTGTGTATAAACCGAACAAAAGAGTAATTTAATTTCTTTAATTGCTTTCTAGCTACTTCTTCTATACAATATTTTTTTTAATTTATCATTATAAATTTTATGGTAGCGCTAATAGTTGTTCCTCTTCCATTCCAGTTTTCTATCTCATTTTTAATTTTATCATTCCATGGTGGTGGAATCTTTCTATATAGTCTATCTAATACATTTACATTCAAAGCTAATCCTGCTGTACTAACTAGTCTTTCAAAGTCTAATAAAAACGGTTGTATGTACTTCATATTACTTAAACTTGGTTTTTCTAGTTCTTCTAAAGCTTTATTTTGTTCATAAACATTGTCTCTACTTGGGTCAGTTCCTATAATTATTTCTCGAATAAAACTAGTGAAGTTTCTAGGATTTTCTCCTCCAGCCATTCTTAATCTTATTTCATCTGGTTTTAGTCTTTTGGCTGTAACATAAATATCTAAAGCTGTTTTTCCTAAATATGTCTCTAAATAAGCCCACATTTCTTCTCTTGTCATTTATATAGGTAAACTATTACATGCTCTAATTCTGAAATTTTCCCATTTAGTTAAAGTGTTAGAGTGCATCTTGGGGTTTGCAATTATTTAATTCTAATATTAATCCTCTATCACTTGCTACTGGTAGACTACATCCTTCTTCTGTTTGTCTTTTTCCTATGCTTCTATATTTTTTGTCTTCCCAATCATACAAACGAGCATGGAGAAAATGGTATTTTCCTCCAATATCGTATTCTTTGTTCATGGGGTCTTTTCTTTTTTCAAACTCTTGGTCTGTTTCGCTTTAGGCTTTTTTACTCGCTTTCTTCCATTTTAATTTCTATGTTTGGTTGATCTTTTCTTCTAATAGAGTCTTAATTTCTACTTCTCTCGGTTCTCCTAAGATTTTTGTAATATTCCATGTCTATATACCCAAATTCTTTATCATCGTCTTCACTTTCATCTTCACTTTCTTCATCTAAAGCATTAATTTCTTCTTCACTTTCATAGTCTTCTATTTCGATATATCTACAACTTTCTTTTTCATTTTCGTCGTCTTGCTTTGTTTCTTCTGTTTGATAATTGTAATTTTCAAATCTAATACTTAAAGTTCAATTGCTATTTTTATACATAATATTATCTTCTGGTATTAAAATTGGCTTTTCTAAAAAGTTTGCTAAATTCCGGTCTAATCTCCGCATTTGTTTTCAAGAAAATTTCTTTCTTTGGGATTGCTTTTTATACCTCTTTGTCCTAATTTATATTTAGTGGTGCTATTTTCGTTAAGTCTTCCTACAAATCATGTGCATATTAATAGATTTTCTTTATTTCTTTTCATTTGGTATCCCCTAGTCTTTATTCCTATTTTAATATCATTATAAAATTCTTTGTTCGACTAAATAATCGGGTGTGAAATAAACTATACCTCCTTTGTTATTCATGTCTAATTCTATGCTTCCTAATAATCCACATTCTATATGTCTCAGTAAATCTATTATTATATAAACATATTAATGTCTTGGCTCCTAAATTTTCTCTGTACTCCTTTTACTCCTACCATTATTAGTCCTAGATGTGTACATTGAAGGTTTTTATTTGTTATTTCTTTATAAGAATCTTTTTCTAATAAATCTAAAGATATGAACTCGATCTTCGTTGTGTGTACAAGAAATATATCTTTCTCCATAATGTTGGTATATCAAAGATTTACTAAAAAGATTTCCTTTTTTATATATGTCTAAAGCTTTTATTAATTTTAATTTATTTTGTCTAAACATTTCTATTTGTTCTTCTATATCTATTAAGGATTCTAATATGGTTTCTGATTCCATTCTTCTAGTTGAAGATCTCATTAAAGGATTTCCTAAAATTCTACTACTACTAGCTACGACTTGTTTATCTTTATTCATTATGTATATACCCACTTAGTCTTTTTAAATTTACTTGTTTTTTTGGTTTTTCCTAGATCTAGCTTTTCTAATTTATCAATTAATTTATTCAAATCTTCTTTAGGATTTTCTACTGATTTAACTTTTTCTAAAGATGATATTCTACTTTCTAAGTTAATATTTTCTATGTCTTTATTATAACAAAACTTCTTTAATATTTCACTATTTTGATTTTTAATATATTCTATATTATTTTCTAAAATGTTTATGCTTGTATTAAAATTTTCTAAAACTACTTCTATTTTTCTATTATTTGCAGAAATATTTCTTTCTAGATTTTCGCTTAAATTGACTATTAAATCTACTATACTATTTAATTGCTTATTTTCTGAATGTAAAAGATATTTAAAGCTTTTATCAAAATTACAAACTAAAGTTGCTTTGTCTAAATTATCTTTTCTCTTTAAATTTCTTAAAAACTCTAAATTTAAATAATCTATTTTATTCATACACTAATTAAAAATTGACTTAAATAATTTATTAAAAAAAATTGAAGTATCGGACCAATTGTGTGTATATACAAAATGAGATCAAGATCGGAGAAGTGAGAAAACGACTATGGGGAGATTTGGTTGATAAGATCGAGACGTATGGAAGAAGACCCATATCCGGCTCAAGACGTTTGATTATATCGAGGATCTTTGCCCAGGGCCTACGACGCGCGCTACCCATTCCTTTAGTGGGCCTAAAGCAAGACAAACTTCCCGTTGCCTCTAGATGCTAACGCCTTCCACGATTTCAACCTAGAAACCCTAATCAACAACATATCAACAATAACCCTAATGATCCCTTCATGGATCCCCGGTTTTACTCTCATGACCATCGATTATCGCCCGGTGAGGCCTACCTCCGATGGCATGAACAACACCGTCGATTCATTCACTAGGCCCAGGCATTGCCACCCCGCCTCCGCTTTATCATCGAGCGGAGGAGACACCCCAAGACGCCGTGTTCCGAAGAATGTCATAGCGACTATGATTCCTCATCCTCTCGTGGTTGATGATCTTGAATGCGACATCGTCTCGTCTCCTTGTAAAAAGCCCCCGCCTTTTGATCTCAGCGTGATGCCACAGGGGTGGGGTGGGGTGGGGTGGGGTGGGGGTGGGGAAGAATGATTGTGTGTGTGTGTATATATATATATATACATACGCGATTAATAATATATACAAAATAATTTATTAAAAAATTAAAGTATCAAACCAATTGCTATATACAAAATAATAGTTCATAAAATACAAAATAATTGTTCAAAATACAAAATTAAAGTATCGAACCAATTGTGTGTATATACAAAATAATAGTTCATAAAATATATAAAATAATTTAGTATATTATCAATTTGTTAGTTTCTTTTAATTTTTAATAAAAAAATTAAAGTATTGGACCTATTTTTACTTTTTGCAAAGGTTAGGAATCCAATTACAAATTTTTTAATTAAAACTAAGGATATTTTGCCTTTTTTATTAAATAATGACCAATTGCGCACCAAAACATATAGGTTAGGGACTGTTGCGCCAAAAAACAAAGATTATTGACCATTTCCACACTAAGGTAAATGTTAGGGATCATTTGCACCAATTGAAAGAAAGAAAGAAAATGTAACTTGACAATTTTACCCTCAGTAATAAAGACAAAAAAAGTGAGATGGATCCATTAGTTTTTAATGGAATCCGTCAAAAAGGACCAATTGCGCACCTAAATGGATAGGTTAAAGACCATTCTGCCAAAAATGAAAGATTATAGACTATTTGCGCATTAATGTTATACGTTAGGGACCATTTGTGTCAATTTCCCTTTGTATTATTATTTAATACATCAATATATATTTTTTATTTTATATAAATATATAAAGTGATAATTTGTTATAAATAATTAATGTGATAAATAAATAATCCTTTTTTTATATATATTAATAATAATTTTGTTAACTTTTAAATTCATTAAATTTTAATTACAAGCGCCCGTAAAAGCTCAATTAGAGATTTTTAGAGAAGCTCAAAATTTGAGCTTATCTATAATAACTTTTGGACCTCAAATAAAACCTTCCAAACGAACTATTAGTAAGAGTCACAACTTACTATCCACTTATTATCTACACATTATATAAGACCCACTACTTATAAACACTCAAAACCATAACCCAACTAGTGATAACAACGGGACAAATTCGAATCGGCTCGACCTGATCCATATCTGTCCTAGATTAATTTTAGAAAATCCAAATCTACATATTGATCCATCATTTTTGAGACGAGATCGAGGCGCATCAGATTGGTCGGGAGCACGCTTTAATCACTACTTTAATCTATGCAGGCCCCGATTTGTGTTTTTTTTTTTTTCAGTCAACTCTCATTCAAAAATTTAAACAAACATGATTACTTTACTATTTTTTTCTATCTTTTTCTTTCTTTATTTTTCAAATGGGACGGATCGAATCAGGACACACATGATCCGATTTACCCCGATCCAATCCATGGAGCGAAAATTTTCGTTCCATTCGGACCGGGTATCCATCTTGTTTGGAACGAATCAAATATTTTTGCCATCCCTAAATCCAACAAACACTAAAACCATGTTTGGTAATGTTAATTAAAATTGGACCGCAATATATATATATAAATAAAAAGGGTAAAATTTTGTCTATAGTACTCGACTGTCGAGTATTGATTACCAAACATGCACTAAAAGTATTGGCCAGTATCTAACTATTAATTGGATCATTGAATATGAAATCGGCCATTTAAATTCAAGCAGAGGCTGCAACTTGCAACAAACCATTGTGCCTTAGCAGTGCCTCCGGAGAGGGTTCTCGTCCTCGGAATTCCACGAATACCTGAAACAAGCATTTCAGCACAATTAGAAGATAATTGTTTACATTTCAGATATATGGAAATTAGTGTAATTTCATAGTGAGGAAGGAAATAGCCTCATTATGTCGAACCTCTAGGGGTGATTTTCCACCTCCAAGGGCAAGAATGGTTTCTCGGAATCTATGGCCGGTTTCTTTTACCGCCTGTTTCAACACATCAACCATTGTAAAATTATGAGATGCGACTTCTCCTAAATGATATTGATAGACTAGAACACAAATGTAACCATATGAACAAAATCACAGAGGGTCATATTACAAACATGAGTAATCTCTCTTCTGGTAAATTGGTTGCATTGAAAGATGAAAAGACAATTTTGATAATATAAAGTTAGAACATAATTTTGTATTCAGAAATCTGTAGGAAAAATTGCTTATTCGATAACTAAGATTAGCATTAAATAATTTATTTACCAACTGCAAGCAAACCATACCTTGTCGTCAGTTAATCCAGCATCCTCAAAGGCTGAGAAAGCATCAGCAGACAACACTTCTGCCCACTGCACGAATTTGGACATCAACCCCATTAGAGAAAATAGAAGTAAAGAGCCAAGAAAATGTTTCAGTCCATAAATACATGAGCCGAGTAAAAGTTACTTTTTGATCCCAATCATGTCTGGGTAACTAACCTTTTTTTTAACTTTTAATCAAAATAGTTACTTATTTTGGAAGTAACAACTCTACCTTAATCAAAATAAGTAGCATACTTGTAAGTATACTTCTTAAGTTTAAACATACATGCTGTTAGCAGCAAACCTAGTTTCTAAAAAACCTTTATTATTTTAAAACTTATTTATTTATACGTACACTTTTTAAGCTTAACCATACATGCTTTTTAGCTGCAAACCTAGTATCTAAGTCATCTGCACAAAATTTGACCATATAAAAAAGTTCAAAATGAAACATTAAAAGGCAAAACTTACGACACCAGGAAGAATGAGAAGGGCCCAACAGATAAAAAAAACAAAATACCTTGTAACTGTAGTATCCAGCTGCATATCCACCAGCAAATATATGGCTAAAACTGCAAAGGAACTTGTCCTCTGGAAGTGGAGGAATCACTTGCGTTTTTTCACAAACCCTTCTCTCGACATCATATATTGATTCTGAACCACCGGGACGTACTTGGTATGCAACTCTAGATCAACAGTTGCAAATCTAAGCTGCAGGTATGCAAGAGAAGGAGACTAATAAGTTTTAAGGGAAGGCTACAGCATCCACTTCATTGATACTGCAGGCGGTAAGCTTCTAGTGGTGACATTAGACAAGGGAAATAATACATTAATAAACAAAAGTATCAATTGAATTATCATAATTGAAGAAGTTTTAGGAGTTCCGGAATTAGAAAGATAACTTCAGAAGTGGAGTCAAATGCATGACCATAAAAAACTTATATCTGACCTCAGCATTAAAAGAAATCCTAAGACATACCAAGTGATTGGCAATGCCAGATTGTTAGTTTTGTCATCAACAACTATCTTGCCCAATGACACATTTTGTAACATGTCATCATAAGTCTAGGCCAGAATGAAAAGATATTTGACTATTTACATCTGAGGATACATCTAACAAGATGGCCATAACCGTTACCCAAGGGAATTGTCATCAAGCATTGACTGGCAAAGACCAGTTGAAGAAGAAAACGGAAGGCTGAAAGAGAACTGGACAAGAAAGAAGCACAAACCTGCCGAAGACTTTGAGAGCCAGCACGGAAGGTCCTTGCAGCTAGAAGCTTTTGGTATATGTCTTCAGGAATACACTCTCCGGTTTCATAATGTTTACCGATGCTCATCAAGGTATCTCTGCAACAACATGCTGACTTGAGTCATCAAGCATCCATTTTAATGTTTCTCGAGCACCATGAACAACAGCATTAAAAAATACTAGATTTTTAAGTCATGACATTTTGTAAAGCTCATATACCTACAAAACCTCATTGAAAAGAAAAGTTATGGACCAAAAAAAATAAAAAAATAAAACTTTTTTCCCAGTAAGTATGAACTTTTCAAATGAAGTGATGCAATGATGACTCAGGTCACCCACAAAGTATGGCCACAGGAGTCCCCCATTATCAAATTAAACATGCAAGCATACTCTGGCATCGTTTTACCTATCAATAGTGTACTTCTAGTCTTGCAGAAAACTATATAGTGAATGAGGTAAACTTCTATACCTATACATGGATAATCTGTCTGTGTGGTAATTTATGTTCAAAGAAAGGTACATAACTTCCAGAAAGATTGTGGGACCTAGGAAATTTGCAAATATTGAAATCAACAGCAATGAATGCAAAAAAAAAAAAATGATTGATGTAAGGTTGGTCAACAATAGTGTTAATTAATGATAAAGTTTCTGAAAATAAAATTCTTATATCATTCAATAATGAGAGAGTTATTGAGACATAAAGCTCTCAAATTATTCTGGACAAGCCATGGATTGATGAGAGGAAAGCAAATTATGAGGCATATGTAATCTTTCAAGAAGGATAAGATAGAAGTTTGTCTTGTAGGAAAATCTGAGAATGTCATAAAAAGATATTGAGCAAAGTGATCTGCGTACAATTGTTGATGAAATCAAGGAATCCCACTGAAGCCGACACAGATTGTTAAATATCATTGATTCAAAGTATGGAAAGAAGAATATTAAGATACTTGTAAAAGCTTAGATTGGTAATGTTCAAATTCTAAATGGCTATTGAAAGAAATGATTATTGATTAGGGCCTTACTGCCCTTGATGTAGAAGAGCTTTTTGCTCTATATTGTAGGCTGTGAAACTCCTGTATCAACAGTTACACTCATTTTAAGTTCTGCAATGTAACGCTGCTTGACTTCCAAATTTTGGCTATCCAGATGCTCCAAAAACTGCCTCTTGTTCTACACCACTATTGTATTGGGGGATTTGGGGAGGGGGGACATGCGTTTTCTTTTATCACAGCAAAATATAGATGTAAGCATAGACGACTAATATGCTAAAGAGTTAGATGATTTGATTCGTAAAAATGTCAACGGATAATTGCCAGTGATGAATCGATTTGACCAATGCAGGAAGATAAAAAGGCCAAATCTTTGATTTTTGACCAAAGGAAAAATTAGTGAGAACTCTTTTAGAGAAGCGGTCACTGCAGTAGACACATTATATACGAAAGCATCTAATATGCAATTACCCTACTTTAAAATATCAAAATGCAATCCTCTCCATATTCAAAGTTCTGGGTTCAAAACATGGATAAATATTCAAATTTAGAGGGGAAAAGAGACAGAAATATCTCGATGTTATGTTACTGTTCATCTTAAGAATAAAAATACAAAAATGGAAGTAAATAACTGCCAAACAAGGTAAGGTCACTTTTGAAGCCTGATATAAAGATTTTTCAATTTGTATGGGAGGAAGGGAACCTCGAGAGACCCAAATTGACGAGGACTGGAAATAAATATGAAGGTGTACTAAATACGTTTTCTTATCTTAACAAAGAAAAAGAAAGAGAAAATGCAAAATACGCCACAAGGCACTTACCTGTGGTAGCACCAATTTTCCATGAATTGGGAGGGTAATTCCACGGCATCCCACTCTACTTTCCGTATACCAGCAACCAAACCCTCATCCTGCCTTGTTAGCATATGCTGAAGTGCATGACCAAATTCATGGAAGACAGTCTCAACCTACAGGTACAATTTCCATCCAGCAATCAAAATAGAATATGTAATAGCACAATTCAATAATCAGGACAGTGAATATTTGCAAAACATTCAATATTAGTGCAAAAGCCCAATAGCCATCATATCTTATAACATGTTACTGAAAAGTAAGTTCTTCCTTTTCCTGAACACAAGAAGTGCACCAGCTAGCCATCACTTCTTCCCTAACATCAATATTCTCATCCTTCAAAAGCTCAACCAGAACAAGGAAACAAGAAGTGCATTGGAGGTCCTCAAAACATGTAGAAAGTGCTTATAACCCAAGAAATAATACAGAACATCAGATACTGCAGGCATTGCTTCATTATTGTCTCCTCTAAGGATTCCAACAGCGTGCAAACAATAGCATAGAGATGGAATGTTTCATCCTAGTTACCGCTATCATTTTTTTCCATTAAAAAGAATAGAATCTGGTTATATGATCCTCATTCTACTCTTCATTCAGAGAAATTGCATTATTTTTTTGCACCACCAAGGGATGACAAGAGGAAGGAGACAAATTGAAATAAGGAAATCAAAATTATTTCGAAATTTGGAACAATCAGCCTCATGCTTACCTCACGAAATGTCATAAGGCTTGGCTTATCTCCTACAGGTGGCATTTGGTTGCACACCATGTGGGCAACAGGTAATCTAGGAGAGGAACCATCTTGCGACAAGATACGACTTCTACCAACTACTTCATCCATCCATGCTCCTCCCTGCTTTTCAGATGGCCGAGAATAGGGATCGAAATAGAAGTATGCGATTGGGCTCCCTGAAGAGTCATTGACACGGTACAACCGTACATCACTGTTCCAAACCTAAGAAATGTTTGACAGTTGTGTTAGCCAACAAACCATGCAGCAAGAGCACCAAACAACCCACCCACCCATCAGAAAAAGAAAAAAAGAATAATGACACAGAGGGTGAGAAGAAAGAAATACTGAAATGTAAATGATAAAATGTTTTACCGGAGCCAAACCATCTGCTGGCTCAACATTAACCCCAAACAGCTTATTTGCAAGACTGAAAAGACCATCCATAACTTTAGGCAATGAAAAGTAAGGTCGCAGCTCTTCCTGTAGAATTTAGAAAGTGCAACAAACTTAGAGCTTGTTTCTTTTAGGAAAAAAGAATGGCAAATAGAATCCAACTGAACGAGCAACAACGTAAGATAGTCTAAAATATGTCACTGTTCATGATAGCAAAGAGATTCAAGCAAATCAATGGCAGTGAGGTCTTTCCTCCAACCCTAACGTAAATACAATAAAACATAGAAAAGATAATATAGAAACTTCACCATAAGAAAAATTACAGAAGAATTCGAAGTTTGGTCAAATGTCCTTTGCACTTATTACAAGTGTTTTGTGAATATAAAACGAGAATAAACAATCTCCCTCCATGATTCCCTTTTTAAACTAAAAAGAAATGTAAATGGCAAAGGAATGATACTTCTGCATTTGAAAGGAAAAAGATGATGAAACAAATATTTCGGCCAAGGCTACAAAAAAAGTTTGCCAGGTGCATGAAGCTACATAAAACATGTATTAGCAATTATTTAAATCTAATAAACTCAATCACAATTGAGATGATAAGGGCAAGGAATAGACAAGGAAAAAAGAGATACACAACCTCATTGATTTCATACTTCAATTCACGAAGCCTCTCACTCCAAAAGCTGATATCCCAATGATTCAAGTTATCAGCTTCTGGAGAACCTTGGTTCTTCACAAAAACTTTGAGGTCCTCCATATCTGCAAAAATTAAAACAGAGACTATCAACCAATTATCTTCCAACTAAATCCCTTCACCTTTAATGAAATTTATTTTTTAAGAAAAATGGAATTGAGTTGAATCAAAAAAGATTTTTTCCTTGTGATCACATGATCCTTTTTTCCTCATATTCATTGAAGATATTATGGGAATAGTGGAAAAGGAGGAAAAAAAAAAAAAAAAAAATTAAAACAAACAATGAACTGCCCGTTAAAAGATGATTTATATTCGATAGCAGGCTTTGATTTCGATTCAGACATAAAGGAAATAAGAATTTTATCTCAATATCGTCTGTCAAACAATTTTAAAAAAAAAACAGTAATGTCAACATTTTTCAGTGGGACATATATCAAATTCCTATATTAAGATATTAACAAAATACTCTCCTTCTTTACTTTGATGAGTAAAACATTGAACCATTACTCAGCTACAAACTACATTTTATGCAATTGTTATCACAGAGACAGCGTTCAGATTGCGCTTTATTTTCAAACACAAATGAATTCATCACAAAATTCAGTAGATTGAGACTACCTTGAAGAGCTGGATTCCAGGAGGCACTGCGAAGTTTTTCGAGGAGCTCTTCTGCCTTCTCAATAGTTGCCATCTTGGTTGCCATACTTACCTAACAATATTCACCTTGTTAAACATGTTCAGAAAGAAATTTTAAAATTGAAAGCCATACCTCTGCATAGTTACTATACCCAAGAAGCTTAGCCTTTTCCAACCTAAGCTTCAAAATTTGGTCAATGATTGCTGTGTTATCGAGATCTCCACTAGAAGCACGGTTCACATAGGCAAGGTAGACTTCCTCACGTAAAGTTCGATTTTTAGCATGCTGCATTACAGCCATATAACTCGGGGCATCCAATGTAATTAACCATGGGCCATTCTCAGCAGTAGCATTTTCATGTCCCTGTTATTATAGGCAGAAATGAAAAATGAAGAGAAAAAATTGCTATTTAACCCACAAGATAGAGCTACAAAGCAAATCAACGTTCAATATAGAATACCTTTGACACTGCTGTCTGTGCAGCCAATCCAAGAGCTGAAGTTGGCAATCCTTCAATGTCTTTCTTATCCGTTATTAATTTTTCATACTTCTTCGTAGCGTCCAAAACATTCTCCCCAAATTTTTGAGATAATTTTGCCAATTCCTACACATAAATTTGGGAAAGAGAAAAGTAGAAAATATCTTCAAATTAAATAATAAACCACAAAGCGTCAAAGCTACAGATAACATATTGATCAGGCATGGTGTTTAGCATGCAAGAAAATGTGTTTTCATGAAGAAATGACAATAATGAAAGAGGATAGCAACTTGGAAAGGACAATTAAAGCATTCTTCAACTTTTATAATTCTCCACAAGATGGGCTTTGTTAAATCACAATAATAGTATTTTTCCACGTTGCGCCATCATTTTGCCCTTTCATCTGCTTACTTTGCCTCTATGATCATTTTAGCAATCAGTGTAGTACATTAGTTCGGTCAGCAATGACCTTGAATGATCACATACTTAAGTGCAGACATCATTAAGAATATCATTCATATTACATATTAATTAACCAAAAACAATAAAACATACTTGTTCAATCTTATTGAATCCCTCTCTTTTATCGTCTTCAAGGGCAATACCATTCAAAACAGCCTCCTTTATTTGCACTGCATGAATAGGTGTGAGTGACAAAGTCATTGAAAAATGTTAAAATCAAATGAAAAACCAAAACCTTCAAGAAATTACTTTACAACTAATGAGCAATTTGTAATACAGGAACCACTACTCATAAATCCAAACATTTGTGATACGTACATTCTACTATCCGTTTACGAGCATCACTAAGCCCTTCCCAGTATGAGGATTCTCTAATATCTTTAAATGCATTATAAATCGGCTTGCTCTGACCTAACTTAAGCTCAAATGCCACTTTTTCCGGCTACAAAACAAATAAAAAATACACATTAGCGGCGAAAAAAATCTCTACAAATAACACAGCATTCAAAATCAACATTCAGTTATGTAAACGTACCTGGACTTCTTCGATGGCAGAGCGAAGCTCGGGGTTATCTTTAACTGACTTGAGATGCGATACTGCACCCCACACCACGCCCAGCCTATCCTCTATCCTCTCAAGCGGTTCCACTAGCTTTTTCCACGCCGGCTCCACCGTCCTCTCCAGTTCTTCCAGTTCACATTCCTACAATTTCCCAATCCCAAAAACCACAATTAATCAATGCAAATGCATAAATTACACATATATATAATCAATACTTACGAGTTTTTTAAGCAATGCGCGAATCCCAGGTCGAACGTGCTTGGCCTCGATGGAATCGAACGGCGGGAAATAGAAATCTGTCAACAGAGGATTGTTTTCAGTATCTTCCATTGGGGACGGCATTCTCGTGACCGTTGATGAAAAAATGACCGGACGGTGGTAATTGGATTATAAGGTTTTCTTGTTGACTTGCGAAGAGAGTGAGAATGAGTGCGGAATATGCAATTGCAGAGCCAGAAAGCAAAGTAATGGGGACGAGGTTGGAATTTACGGAAATGCGGACTCCTCTACTGGACAGCTGTCAGCCCCTTGTTGGTTGTGATGGCTTCAGAATGGGCGTCAGGAGAGTCCTATTTTGGTTAACGGGAGTTAGTGTAACCACGTCAAAGAAGTTTTATTATTTAATATTCGATCACTCATTAAGACTTTTATTATGGTAAATCAAATGTCTTTTTCTTTTTATTAGATCAAAGAAACTAAGAAAAATAAAAAATAAAGAGATCCAAGAGATTGAATAAAGAATAAAAAATAAAAAGATAAATTGTAGTTAAGTGTTACAATCTTTGATTACGTTTCATGACATGTCGCTCGATATTTAATTAACGACATGTATTACTTCAACCTTTTATATAATTAGCGATCAACATACACTTAGCGACCAATGTGCTCTTACATGAAGGCGTTGGCCGCTAATTATAAAAAGTTGAAGTGTTGGATGTCAAAATTTAATATTTAGGATGCGCAATCAAAAAAAATCAAAAATTACGAGACACTAACTACAATTTATCCAAAAATAAAATCAGTAAACAAACACTTATAATTTAGTTCAAACAAAATAATCTATTAAGTATCTAAATATATGAAAATGTTTCACAAACATGATGAATAGTATAAGCAAATACTTGTTGTGTATCAACAAAAATAATAATAATAATGTAAACGATTGTTCCCAACAACATAGTGTTACATAAACTCATGAAAGCATAATGCACTGACCAGATAGCATGAATAGAGATGGCAAAAATATCCGATTCGCCCCGAACCCGATAAATACCCGATCCGAATGGAGCGAAAAATACATGATCCGCGGATCGGAATAGATATCTGTGATCCATTGCGGATCTCGGGCGGATCGGATCGGTATCATCTGATCCACCCTACCCAATTTAAAAAAAAAGAATTAAAATATTGAATTTATATTTTATTTTATATGTGATTTGATAATTAAAATATTTTTGAATAAAAATTTATCACCTTCGACATATTGTGGACCTTGCACAAGGTTTAGTGAAGAGGATGTTATTGTTTAAACTCTTATAGTATAGTAGTAAAAGCTTGTTTCAATATATTTTAAATTTTTGAATGCTTAAAAAAAATGGATCAAGATATCTGGATCGGGGTCCGATCCGCCCGATCCGTATCCGATCCGTCCCAAAAAAAATGGCGAGATCATGGATGATTTGGATCGGGTTGATCCGCCCGATCCAAATCCGTTGCCATCACTAAGCATGAAGCATACTAGAGGTAGTTCACTTTTTGAGTTTCTATAAAACTCCTTTCGTCTTACAAAGATAGACTTGTTTTGTTTATTAATCTGTCTCAAATTATAGGTCACTTACTTTATAGATGATGCATTAAAATTTTCTTTTTCCTATTATACCATTATTTAATTTATATTGTTATCAACCCAAATAAACTTAACGTATTCCAATTATAATTGGAAATTATATAAATTTAATTACACATTTATTTAAGGGAGGTGTCCTCAACTTAGATTTGAATATATTTTAAAAATTCATGTAAATTTTGGTGTCATCAACTTAAATTTTAATAGATTCAATTAAAATGTAAGTGTCATCATCTCAGATTTTAATAGATTCAATTGAAATTTAGGTATTCTCAACTCATATTTAAATATATTCTTTAGAAATTTAGGTGTCCTCAATTACTAGTAGATTTCTAAAAATTTCATTAATTAGAAGATTTAAACAGATTTGCATGGATTTCGAGCTCATAAATATGAATACCAAATTCTTAAGGAATTTTATCTCCACCCTTCAAAATTTCAATCCAACTCATCTTACGCATCTCTTCCTCTCGCATCTTTTCTTAATTTGTGCCACAAGTTTTTTGTAGTAAATTCTTGTTCTTGATTTTTAATATATATCAATATGGAAATTTATTGAATTTTTTATTTTAATATTTTTTTGTACAATTGTCAAACATCGTCTTTGAAACTTTATTCTTGATGTTCCATGACCATTCATTGAATCAAACAATTGAGATGAAAAATATAAATAATCTATTAGTAAATATTAATTACATAATTAGTTTAATGCCATATATGGCAATTAGATATTGGATTGTAAAATTAGTATAACACTAAATTTTTTTATTTTTTGAATTTGGAAGGATTTACTCGTCAATTCTAATACATGTAAATTATTTTTTTAAGCTATAAAATAATTTTTTTATACAAAATGGTCAAAGAACTTATTTTGGAAGAGAATGAATCCTAAATATCTATCATCTAGTATTGGATATGAAAGAGAAAATTTTATTAAAAAAAGACAAGTAGAAATAAAGTGAAAATTAAAACTTTATTTCAATGTTTTTTCAAGAAGTCTTGCTCTTCAATCAAATTTTTTAATTTAGAAATTGATAATAGTAATGTGAATCCCACCAAACAATAGATGTAATTGAGCTTCGAGACGACGGACGGATGACCTATTTATTAGTTTATTGACTTTATTCCTTAGTAGCTTAGTTGACACAGCTGTCGGATTGGTATGCCTCCCAATCCATCGGATCATTCACCCACCTTTTCTACTATAAAATTTTTTTACTCTTTATATTTCAATAATTTTTCTCTTTCCAAAATTCTACTCAAAATATTTGTTTATGTAGGACGATCACTTGAATATTTAGAATAAAAATAATGTAAAATTACTATTTTTAATAAAAAGACCAAAAATCCATAAAAATTCATAGAAATCTATAAGAATAATTGAAATTTATAATATAGAATTATGTTGAAATCTTATAAATTCTGTGGAATTCTATTCAAATTCATAAATGTTAACAAATCTTTTAAAATATGAGTTAGAAACACCCTTCTAAGTATCAATCAATGAATTTTATCTTACCTACAAAAGACACATCCCTCCCTAAAAAATCAAAACATCGCCAACTTCTATCATTGTAACCATCTTTCCCGTGTAACACACACACACACACACTCTCTCTCTCTCTCTCTCTCTCTCTCTCTCTCTCTATATATATATATATATATATATATATATTGCCAAAATAATTTTAATATCATGAGTAAGAATTTGAAGGAAGAACTACACGAGTCCGCCAATCCATTTGAAGATACTTATTTAACCACCAACAACTTCCATCATGATGTGAAAAAATCTATGAGGTCATTGCTCAGATACATCCTTCTTTGATTCTCTTATGTATGGTTGATTTTGACTCGACCAAAGCCTTTGATCCATCTTATATTTGTTCGACAACGAACAGGGATATGTTTCATCCATTCTAAATCTAACTCAACTCTTTTACGACCAACCCTTTTCACAAGCTTTGAAGAAAAATCTGGTATGTCACCAATTGTATTGCTAGAACATTTTGATTCATGCCAAATTTGAAACACTGATGTTCTAGATATAGAAAAGGAATTGACTACTTTCAAAATTGCTCCTTTTGGTATATTTCCATCACGACTTTCTTCAAGTAACATTTCAAAAATAGCTCTCTTTATTTCAGAGGTGAAATTTTTCTTTTTATTTGGACCACGCATATTTTTTTCGTTGCTGTGACGATATTGCCAATGGAGTTAACATCTCCTGGAAAATTATTTAAATCAATCTGAATATTTTGCGGTGAATGTAAATAGACATAATTGGGTGATGAGATATTTTCAGGCAAAACATTCAAATCAATGGAAGTACTATGTGAAGAAATATTCATTTTTTACTTGTGATTAAATCTACCAATATGTCTATATTTATAAATGCAATCTGAAAAATTTGAAACAAAGATGGCGGATATATGCAAATTGTTTGAATTACTTCCAAGTTTGCCAAATTAAAATTTCGTTTTTGATTAGAAATTTTCAATTTTTAATTGTTGGCAAGTTTGCCAATTTTGAGTCTGCCCAATTTTTTAATTTTAACTGTTGGTTAAAAATTTTGAATTTTCGATTAATGGCGGTTCATCAGTTTTGTTGCTTTTCACTTTTACTCATGCACGATTATAGTTCCAATAACAGTCAACATTTTTACCCATGCACGATTATGATTTCATTTAACTTAATATTAAATTGGGGTATAATGGAAAAAATGTGTGAAAATTTTGTAATTTCAATTACATTAAGGGTAATTATATTTACACTATAAAATTTATTTGTTGCACTACATTTTAATTACATTTAAGGTCCTCAATCTTTATTCATTATAGCACTTATGTCATCAACTATTTTTCATCGTTTTTTATCCTCAACCTTTCATTAATTAGCACACATATATCGTCTTTAATAAAATTTCACGTCCAAAAGTCATTTTGTAAGGAGTAAAACTACTTATTTGTCCATCATATATATTTTTTTAAAAAAATAAATATAAAAGTGTGACAAAATATTTTTATCTCATTTCAAAGCATGTAAAATAGAATATTTTAACAAAAATCATCATCAATTACAAGATGTGCTAATTAATTAGAAGATTAAAGATAAGAATTTAATGAAAAAAGGTTAGGGACACAAGTATTACAATAGGCAAAAGATAGAGGATCTTAAATTTAATTAAAATGTGGTGCAACAAAAAAAAAACTGTGGTGGCAATATAATCACTCTTACATTAAATGAGATTTTTTAATCTGTGTGAAAAAAAAAATGACCATATCTTTGTGGGACGGGGGAGTATTAATATCTAGTATAAGAGTAAAATAAATAGAATATAGTTGGAGATGGATTTTAGTGAGCGTTTGATGGAATTTAAGAGATTTTGAAAAAAGTTGCTAAAATATGTAGTTGAAAAGTTGATAAAAATTGTGGAACCCATGAAATATGTGGTTGAAAATAAGTTTTAAAAAAAAAAAGTTTAAAAAAAATTATCGAACATGCTCTAAATTACGAAAGGAGAATGTGTTATGTATATAAGAACATTTTTGCACTTTTAATTTCATCAGTTTTGCTGCTAAATCAATAAAATAAGAGGGTTAATTTCACTAACAGTTACTGAAGTTGCCTTAAAATTTCAAAATGGTTACTGAAGTTTAAAAGTTGCAGTACTAATCACTAAATTATATAACTATTTCTCAAACGGTCACTATGTTAAGTTCTCAACCTGAAATGGTGATGTGACACCATTAAGTGCTGACGATACATACAATAGACCGTTATTTATTGCATAGTAGTCTATGTACTTTATGTAATGTTCACTTCAGTCCCTATATTTTCAATTATCTTTCAGTTAAGTCCTCTAAAATTGCATCTTAGGTCCTTAATCATTTTACATATTTACACTTTGGTCTCCAAATTTTCAATTATCTTTCATTTACGTCCTCCAAAAATTGTAGCTTAGGTCCTTCAACTTTTTACATCTTTACATTTTGGTCCTCCGAATCCTTAATTTTAATGACTAAAATAAGTGCACTTTCAATTAAATCTTTAACTTTACACTCAGGTTTTTACATAGACGAACAAATTACATAATAAAATAATAAACTACCTGACAGAACTTACAAATGTCCACTTTTAGTATCCAAAATAAGTGCAAAATCCGAACTTATCACTTAGAGTTGACAAAAATAGACAAAAATAAATTTCATTGACAAAAAGTACATTTGGACACTTGGACAAAATGTAATGGCGAGAATGATGGAGAGAAGAGAATGAAATGTAGTGTTTGTGGGCAAAATGGGCCACTAAAATTAAGTGCAGATTTTGTACTTATTTTGGCCACTAAAAATAGACATTTTGTGAGTTGTGTTAAGTAGTTTATTATTTAATTATGCTATTTTATTCGTTTAAGTAAAAATTCGAGTGTAAAGTCAAAAATTTAAGTGAAAAGTGCCTTTATTTTGACACTAAAATTGCGCTTATTTTGGCTACTAAAATCAAGGATTTGGGGATCAAAATATAATGATGTAAAAAGTTGAAGGACTTAAGCTGTAATTTTTGAAGGACTTAATAATTGAAAATTTGGAAACCAAAGTGTAAAGATGTAAAAAGAATAAGGAACTAGATACAATTTTAGAGGACTTAACTGAAAGATAATTAAAAATATAGAGGGCTAAAATGAATATTACATAAAGTACAAGGACTATCATGCAATAAATAACGGTCTATTGTGTGCCAAGTCAGCACTTAATAGTGCCACGTCACCATTTCAGGTTGAGAACTTAACGGAGTGACCGTTTAAGAAATGGTTATATACTTTAGTGATCAACGCTGTAACTTTTGAAATTTAGTAACCGTTTTAAAATTTTAAGGTAACTTTAGTGACCATTTGTGAAACTAACCCAAAATAAGAGAAAATAAAACAATTCAATTAGCTTGGAAATCTAGCCACACAAATGAACATTAAAAAACTAGTCATTAATTTATGTTTCATGCAATAACGAGTTAAAACCAAAATGATAGTGAAGCGTTAAACAATTTTTTATCATATGTCACGTTAGGTCAAACGAATAATGGAGAAAAATAACAATTTTACTAATGTTATTTTGAATCATGTTATGAAAAGTGGTTTTGTGTCTTACCTTTGTCTTTGATTATTCGAGGAAGACAAGGTAACTAATCTCTAATCATCTCGAAATCCTCCCTTTTCTTTAGTCTTGATTATTGCTCTTTTGGTCTCTTTATTTTTTATTTTTTTATTTTCTTTGACCTAACAAATGGGAAAAGAATTTTAGAGAATATATATGTTTTTTTAAACTTCTTTAACGTGGGTTACATTAACCCCCGTTAAACGAGGGTCACCAAAATTGGACTCCGTTCCCACGGTCCCTTGCATCATGTCAATGTGTTGGTGTGGATGTGTGTGTCATTAGCGCATTAGCAAGGCAAAATGTTGGAATTGCGCCGATATGTGTGAGATTGGTGCATTTTGCGAGTGAGCATGCAGACGGCAGACATGGCGCTGATGTGCAAGAGATGTGTGCATCTGACAAGGACAAAAGCCATTGGCAACACTACATGGGCTAATTGCTCGATGGCATGTGCAAGATTTCTCGACAACATGGGTAGAAATGGCCCCGATAGTAGAGACACAAGACTGCAGAATTCGTTTACATGCAAATGATGCGAAGTGCAATCATTAGTTGTGGAGATTGAGGGCTTCGAATGCAAAGTGTTGAGTGCAACCAGATTTAGGCAACAATGCACGAACGGATTCCAACTTGCTGCCTAGCTGATTTTAGTCTCAAATTCGAAGTCAAAATTGGTCCACAATTTGGTGGGCAAAGATGGCACATGACTGAAAGTTATAGGCAAGTTGTTGAGTGCTTGAATTATGGAGATATTTAGCTTAGTGGTAGGTTCAAAACTGTGTGTAACTTTGCAGTTGGGGTGTCAACTCCATGCAAATTTTGTATAAAAATGGCAAAGTGTTGAGGCAACATGGGAAATTGTGATGGCATCATTCACTGAAAATTCGAGTTTCTTTTGTTATTGAGTAATAAAGTTGGAAAAGGGTTCATATAATACTGTGTTTTTTCTGTTCTTCTATATTTCTATTCTTTTAAAGTTTATCTTGCTGGTTCCGTTCGACTTTGTGCAAGGGGATTGAGTTTTTAAAGTGACTGAGGCACGAAACCTCGGTGCCATGCATATTCCATTTAAGGCTTGAATCCTGTGACAACTAGTATCAAAGCCCTGTTTGAGCGAGAAACGAGACTTGTTTGAGACTATGGCGAGCCAAAATTTGAATGATTGGGTTGCTATGTTGGAAGATTTTGTTGGTGTTCCTATGACTAATGATGATGTCAATTTGGTGGTGTAGGTGCATGATCAACGAGTGTCGCACGCAAAAATGAAGTAGGTCTTCGAGGCCTTTGTCGTTGAAACGAATGAGAAACTCACGTGTTGGGATGTTGGAGGGTGATATTTTGTCAATGAAGAGGACAATGTGCAGTCATGCTCAAGAGATGTAGTTGCAGCCTCTAAAACCAAAGTGCCTAACCAAAACTCTTTGATGATATCAAGAATGCTAAAGAGTTAGAAAATTTTCTTTGGGACATAGTGCACTATTCAAGGTTGCACATGTTCTCGAAAAAGACCAAGTTAACATTACAAGCATGTATCTTTTGGTTATGCAAAATCGTAGTGGAGAACCTGATTGCAAGATGAGAAAATTGTGGGTAGACCTCAAATTGTGACTTTGGATGCTTTGTACAAAGAGTTTAAGGATCAATTTTTAATTTGCAATACTATGTGGATTGCAAGGGAGTCGTTGAGAAACTTGAGGCAGAAGGACATAATACAGGCTTATGTGAAGGAATTATGTTCACTGATGTATATCAAGAACGTGTCCAAAGGAGAACAAATTTTTTAACTTCATGTTTGGGCTGTATACATGGGCGTATGCCGAATTGCAAAGACATAGAATGAAATACTTACCTTCGACAAATGCTACAATTGATGGTTTGGTTGAGTTGCATTGTGGCAGTGATTCTTCGTCGTGAGGAAGTACTAAGATGGCAAAAAGGGGATGGAATGATCATCAAAATACAGGTTGAAGTTTGACAAACAGAGTATCAGACTTCAAAATCTAAGAAAGGTGATCCATCCCAATAGTAGGTAAAAATTATGGTGGCTGCTTCATTTGTAATGGGCCTCATTGTGCCCTAGATTGTCCAAAGAAAGAAAAAGTTAATGTGTTGATGCTTGAGAAGCGGGATGAATCTAATGAAGAAGTATTGACACAAGTGACATGTTGCATATAGACGGAACTAGCGTGTTGTGTAGGTGATAGCTGCTGCAAGTGTTGATCAGGTGGCGGAGGCACTTGATTTGTTGTAGCAGAGTCGATGGTCATTTGGAATGTGGTGATTTATTGGAAAAAGTTGTTGGTTAATGCAGGTGAAAGTTGTAAGGTTAGATTGATCACCCAGCGTTCGAGCATTAAGTCAGAAATGTGAAAGTCACGGGGAGTGGCTGTGTGTTTCTTTTGGTGCAAGTGAATATGCGGACATGGCATGGATGTGCGAGAGATGTACGTATATGGCAAGGACAGAAGCCGTGCAGTGTGGGATTTACTTGATGGCATCACTGCAAGGGCTAGTTGCTCGATGGCATGTGTGGGATTAGGGATGGACAAACGAACCATAACCGACCAATTCTAGTTTTAGACCCAGAATCGAGAATTGGAACTGGTTCTAATTTGTTAATTAATTTTTTCCTAAATTTCAATAATTAATAGTTTTGATGTTTCATGTTGCTAACCGTCTTACTGAATCAAATAATTTATCAATTTTCTTAATTTTTTAACACAAAAATTAATTAATTTTAAATCAATTACTTTCACAAATCCTTATTTTCTCTTCAAAATCAAAATCAATTAATCTTTAACGACCAATTTGTATTGTAATTTTAAAAAATTTAGTTATGGAACCGAACCAAATCAAACTAGAACTATTTGGTTTGGTTCCATTAGAAATAAACCATTTGTTCTCAGTTTCAACTCGGTTTTCTTCAGAATCGAACCAAATAAAACTACACTCACCCCTATGTGGGATTGGCGATAGTATGTGCGAAATTTCTTGCCAACATGGACATAAATTGCTTCGATGGCAAGGACGAAAGCGTTAGACTTCGGTTGTGGAAAAATGTTGCTTGGTAGTACATAAATGCTACGGGCATTGGTTGCGAGGATTGCGGGCATCAAATGCAACACTTGCATGCAAGTCGGGTTTAGGCAGCAATGCATGGACGGATTCTAGATTGCTGCCTAATTGATTTTAAATTCACAAACTTGAAGTAAAAAATGGTCCACATTTCGAATGGCAAAATCAAGCACAAGAATGTCATATGATTGGAAGTTGAAGGCAAGTTGTTGAGTGCTTGGATTATGGAGCAGTATAACTTAGTGGTAGGCTAAAAGCGTGTAACTGCCCTTTTGCTGTTGAGGGTGTATACGAATTTTGTATAAAAATGGCCAAGTGTTGAGGCAACAAGGTGAATTGTGTTGGCATTCGCTGAAAATTCGAGTTTCCTTTTATTATTTTGGACAATGAAGTTGGAAAAGAGTTCTTGTAATACTGTGTTTTTGCCTATGTTCTTCTACTTTTCTACTCCTTCTCTTGTTGGTTCCCTTTGATTTTGTGCAAGCGCATTGAGTTTTAAGACCCGGCGAGAAATGCGAGAAAATAATCGATGGCATCGGATTGGGCATACATGTTCAATTAAAATAAGGCTTAAACCAGGTGACAACAACCATCGAAACTCATTATTGAAACGCAATTTTTAGCGTGCTTTTATTGCATAATTTGACATATAATGAGGCTCGTTAAGATCCATATTGATTAAGGAGATGTATATATGGGCGGAGTTAAGATTTTTTGGAGATGGGACTACTAGTTTTAAAAAAATAAAAAAATAAAACTTCAAGATCGAACTACTACTAAAAAAATAATAATTTTGCACCTTCCAGTCCCACCTACTACCTCCGTCTCTTGGTGTATATAATTTAAATTTTTAAAGGTTTTGATTGACATTTTGTAAGTGATTAATTTTTACAGATTTCATTAACTTTTATTGATTTTAATAGACTTTTATAAATTTTTATTGATTTTCATTTTAAAAAAATTTCCAAGACTTTCATAGATTTCTATGAATAATGAAGTAATAATTTATTTAATTACATTAATATTATTAAATTCATAAAAGTTAATAAGAAAGTTAATCTACCACGTGGGAAAAGAAGTTAACTATTATGACGGTATTGTTATTGGGTGACTAAACTAGAATAAAATTATAAATGGACTAACGAGTAATCAAGAATCATCAAATCACTTAAATTTAAACTAGTTTGGTAAGATGGATTGTACAAAATTGTACAAAAATAAGTAAGAAAAAAGATAGAAAAAGCTAGATCTATTTCTTTCTATATATAAATACTATACGTTAAACAAGCACGCAGAGCTTGGACTTTATAAGAGGTTCAAGAGGCGGCTGCCTCGGGTCCAAAATATTAGAAGGCCCATAGATCTTTAAAAAATGTGTTATATTTATTTTGTTTATTTCAAAATATCGATCTAAGACAACCCAAGTCTACATCTAATAAAAAAAATTTGCACAATTAAAAAGTCAACTCCAAAATCTATCTTCTCCTCAATTTGAAAGTTGAAACCTTTCAAAGTTCAAACCACCAATCTTCCTCTCCAATCTAGCCACGTCGAATCAATATAGTTATTAGAATTGTAAGCGATATTTCTCTTTTACTTATTCTATTTTACTTTATATACTCCATGAGTTAACTTATTATATTTTTTTCGTAATGATTGAACCAATTAAATTGATTAAGGTAGACATGATATTGTCATTTCTTGTTGACATCATATTTTGCATGCCGATAAAATTATTGCAAAATTGGTTATCATAAAAAAAAAATTCATAGCATTCTTCATTGTTGGGGATTACATTTTGTTTATCGATTTATTATTGGATTTTGAGTTTATAAATTTAGTTTTGGAGAATTCTTATGAGGAAAAAAAAATATAAATACACACTATGATTTGAAGATTTTAAAAAAAAATATATGAATACACACTATGATTTGAAGGTCTAATTTTTAAATTCTGACTCAAAACTGCAAAACCTAAAGTCCGGCCCTGCAAGCACGTCCTTGTCAATGGTTTCACATAAAAAAAGTAATAATAATAGAAAAATATAATAATAAAGCTAAAAACTTTCATCAAACATGACAATCACTTATTGCTTTTAAGTTAATTTGAGTTTATTGCTTCAAATATCTGTTGTTAATGTACATATGCGCACCACTCGAAATAGGAAATAAAATACTGCTAGATTTTATAAATAAGCTTCCTTTCATTTCCATTCACCCTTGTGATCTGATATCACTTGTTCTTGAAAAAGAGCCTGTTTCCTGCACCCATAAATAAATAAATAGCTAAGGAAAAATAGCTAAGAAAAGTTTACTAGAAAGAATCCATGGACACTCTTCACTGGTGATAAATGAACGGGTAGCATGCTTCATAATGTGTATTGAACAGTATTAAAGAGAGAAAAGAAGCTAAAATCAATGTTTATTGTGCTGTCCGGTAGAATAAACGACACAATCTTGCACCACATTAAGAAGTATTTGCTTCTGGGCCCTATTTGCACCTGATCAGTTTTTGTACTTCATGGTTTCTTTCTCAAATCCAATTGTTGGAAATTGCTTCGCATACTCCTCAACGTCATGGCAAAGTTTTGCAATCTCGGATTGGATGGGAGCACTGGACTGCATTGCAGTCAAGAAGTCCTTCAACTTTGTCCCTGGTGTAAAAAGGGAGAAGGAAACAATGAAGCAAAAAAAAGAAGCTTTAAACACTAGAAAAGAAATTATTTTAAAGATTGTACAAGTTTATGGAGTGTTTGGTAACGAGGACCAGACAATACTGAGAGAAAAATAAGTTAATCTTGTCATTGACACTGTCTAGTGTCTATAGCTGCATACCATTTCATGCACTCATAGACTATGATATGGTAATAAAAGTAAGCAATTAAAGAACCTTTAGCCTCATCCTTAATTTTCAAAGCCAACTTCACTGCACCATCAAAAAACTCAGCAACTTTAACGAAATCCTCTTCGACAAATCCCCTAGAAGTAAGAGCGGGAGTTCCTGAGAAACACGAGTTCATTAAACTAGTTAGTTCAGGAAACTGATTATACCATGAAATCCCGATCAATGTGTCTTACCCATTCGGATGCCACCAGGAACCATTGCAGATACATCTCCGGGAACGGTATTCTTGTTGGCAGCAATGTGGACAGATTCCAAGACCTTCTCTACCCTGGAACCATCAATACCCTGAAGAAAAAAAATTCAAAACTATTTGTTGAGTTTCTAGAATTGACAAAAAAAAAAAAAAAAAAAAAGAGTAAAATCTTCACTTTACTAATTTAGATTTTGAATTAAAATAAATATCTACTGGATATTCGCAAATGAAATTTCTCCTTTACCTTATTTTTCAAGTTGACTAGAACTAAGTGATTCTCTGTTCCCCCTGAAACGAGTTCATAGCCCAATTTGACTAAAGTCTGTATGAACAGATTGATATTAGCATTGGCTATGAAAACATATTAATCAAGATTATTTATAAGATCTTTCAATCACAAGTTTTAGTTGTCAGCAAGTGATACCTGGGCAAATTTTGAGCAGTTACTCAGGACTTGCTCTTGGTAAGCTTTGTATTCTGGAGTCACTGCCTGCATTCAAAACGAGAAGGAGATTATGAATTTCCTCTATTCGCCTAGATACCTTTATCAGAAGAAAATGGATACTAAGATAAATGTATTTGTTGACAAGAGAGAGATGAAGAAGAGATGAGAAAATATAGATCAGTAGCCATCAGTAATGAAGGTTTTCACACTCATAAGTGAATATTGTGTTTAGAGCCTCGAACCTGTTTCAATGCAACTGCTAAACCGGTAATAGTGTGATTGTGAGGACCACCTTGAAGTCCCGGAAAGACAGCTTGATTGATTTTATCTTCATAGTCGTACAACACCTTCAAAATATACTCGGTGTTAGTTATCTTCCATTAAAGATGAAATTTAACTTCAGCCAGCAGCAACAAGAGAGGGGAGCTGAAAATAGTAAAGGCTCATAGAGAAAGTGGTTATGTTTATTTGAATTCAGTCTTCAACGCACCCCCTCATGTGCAGACTAAATTCATATTTTCATCGTGACATATTATGCACAATTTTCATGAATGGGTGGCGGAGAGATTTGTACTCAAGACCTGTGTTTGCTCTTAAACATTGTAAATATACCTCATCTAAAAACTTAAGCTGTTGTAGATGGACAACTCAGTCTTCAACAGGTTATACAAGGATTAAAGTTGAGGCCAGGACTTGTATTTTTAAAACTAACCTCTTTTCCTTGTTTATTGATCTCTTTTACGCCCTTCCTGAAAAAAATCATGGCACCACGAGGCCCACGAAGTGACTTGTGGGTCGTTGTCGTAACAACATCGGCATACTCAAATGGCGAAGGGATAACATCAGCTGCCACTAATCCACTAATGTGTGCCATATCTGCTAACATAATTGCTTTCTGCTTGTCACAAACCTGTCAATAAATAAACAGCACAAATACTTGATCTTGATGCTTCTAGTGCCAAATGAAGACCGATTAAGATCCTCCACAACATTGTAATATACAGTGGATCATATAAACCCGACCTTCCGAATGCGTGCATAGTCATAGAGACGTGCATAAGCACTGGCACCAGCAACTATTAATTTCGGCCTAAAAAGTGTAGCACTCTTCTCCATCTGCGTATGAAAAATGAAATGTCAAATAAGCCTTACGAGAAAGAGAAGTAGAGAATGCAATATAGGTTCACCATTTTTATAAAACTAAGCCTTTCCCCAAACATAGTGTCAACGAATCCGTAGTACATCAGATTATGAAATTTGAATTTGCATAAGCTACAATTGTTAAATATTGATGAATCAACAGGAGAAGCAGAATGCTACCTGGTCGTAGTCAATGTAGCCAGTACTTTCATTCAATCTATATGGCATAGTCTCAAAGAATATAGAGACTGCAGAAATTTTCTTCGTGTCAGTCTGTATGCATTAAAAAAAAAAAAAAAAAAACATTAGAATACTCTAAACATAACATAATTAGAAGAAAACGATGCAGTAAAGGACTTCTTTAAATCTAAAACAAGTACACTTAAAGCTCCATACAAACTTTTCTTTTTTCTGATTTACTAAAAACCTGGTAAACTTTAAGCCACGAAGGATAAGGTATGCATTATATAGAATATGGAGATGATGGAAACTGTGAACACCTGATATCCATGTGAAAGATGACCACCATGAGGAAGATCGAGTGCCATAATTCTCTCATGCGGTTTAAGTAATGCAGTGTAAACATGAAAGTTTGCCGGAGATCCTGATAGAGGCTGCACATTCACTGCATAAAAAAGATGTATGCACGATAAGCTTCCTTCTTTTCCTAGCTATTGAGATAACGCAGTTTAAGAAACTTGTTTGACAAATTTCTTTGACATATTGTTATGACTCGAGTAGTCGTATGCCATAATATTTTTTCAAATTCTATTAACGCTATATACAGTCAGGGTGGATGATACCACTAGGATTTTCAAAGTTTAATTGTATGTAACTCCTATGGAATTGTAAAGAATATCCATTCAAAAATTTTAACATATATCTCGGGGTTTCTGTTGAGATGAGGCATTAATGAATCAAAAGAAATCACCTCCCCATTTTTCCGGGTCCAACCGAAATGCTTCCAGAGCACGTTTTTGGCATAAAGTTTCTGCCATGTCAATGTACCTAAAAGCAGCATCATGTTTATAAAAATAAGAATGACCAAAGAAGTCCAGAAAATGGTGAAAATAAATAAATTAGGCGCACATAAAATGCAAACAAGATTGATCGAAATTTTACTCTTAATTCATAAAAGATCATGAAAAATATAATGAAAATTCAGAGGTTTCAGCATACTCATTTCCTCCATAGTATCTAGCACCAGGGTATCCTTCACTGTATTTATTAGTCATAACTGACCCTACTGCTTGCATCACAGAGACAGATGTAAAATTCTCCGAAGGAATGAGTTCGAGGCCCTAGATACAGAAATATGAACCCGAATAAGACATTGATATCAAAATCACAGTTGTGTTCTTAAGAAATATTTTGTGCATAAAATTTATTTCCTTATGTAGAAATGACAGAAAAGAATATTATTGTGTAAACCTTGAATTTTCCTTTTATTTTCAACATGAAAGTGATATAGAGAATTGAAATAGAAAGATAATACCTTCCATTGTCTGGCTTTTTCGAGCTCAATAATGTTAGCAATCTCAGGATCAACAACCTCTAATGGAGCATTCAGTTGCTTTGGCCACTGCAATTCGACACCTTAACATTAACGATTTAACCCACAAATTGAAACACAATAGAAAATCATGGTTAAGGATTAAGACGTAAGCAATAATAAATTGAATGAAACTTTGGAAGTCGAAAACAAGCCAACTAAAACTAAGATTTACAGTAGTTTACTCTCAGAATTACGTGTACTTGTCGCTACAGAACAATACAACTTTTTTTCTCAAGTCTTCGCTACCCTTAAAAATATTTTATTACCAGAGATAGTATGATTAGATTCCGGGGAATCCAAAAATCACATCAGGAAAAAGAAAAAAACAACTCAATTATGAACTTAAAATATGAATCAATCAAAATCTAGGCTTACCGAGACACCATTTTTTTCCTTCTCATACACTGCTTCATTTGGCAAAGATGACTACAAAAAACCCCAAATCAACACAAATTAGGTTCTTCAAACAAAACAAAAACATAAGATTCATAAAACAAAACAAAAAAAGAACAAGAAAGGCACCATGTAGTAAACAGAGCCGCCATTATAAAGACGCTTTACGGGTTTGTCGACGGTGGAGGAAAGCCGCCGGAGAGCCACTGCCAACGCCATTATTCTTCCCCTTGGTCGTGTATTTCTCTATCCACAAGGGGACATGAAAGCATACACTCATTCTCAGTCTCTTGTTTTGAGTATGGGTTTTTGGGTGAGATTTTGGGTGGTGGGAAAAAATTCAACATTTTTTTTTTCTGATTATCCATTGGAAATTTGCATCAGAAATTCACCAACGGCTAGTATTTGATAGAATGGATCCCACTAACGACGGAGGGAAGAAAAGGTGAATTTAATTGATTTTGAAAAAATATATCTATTTACTCATTATACTTTTCATCAATAACTCATTGATTTTTAACTTATATCCACCATCCACCACTTCGTTATCTTTCGTTTGAATTTGTTGACGAAAAAATCCGATGTGGCTAACGGCTTGTGACATGACTTTCAAATTGTAACTACTTATTCACTGAACTTTCAAGTCGTAACTACATACTCAATGAACTTTCGAACAGAACTATTTATTCGATGTCTTTTTATATCATCAATAACTCATTTGTATTTTTTACGTCACCAATAATTCACTAATTTTGACTTGTGTCCACCATTCACCAACCATCCGCCATGTGAAAATCGCATTATCTAAACACGTTTTTCATCCAATAAAAATCGTATTTTTGTGCAGTTACAGTTATTCCATTTCACTTAATCATTTTAATGCATTTGAAGTGATATGTAGGTGGACCGCCATTTAATATGAATTCAACTGCAGTTGAAGTTCATTTAAGTGCACATTGTCATTCTACCATTTAACAATCAAATTCAAGAAATGAAATTGAACTTGTCAAAATGAGGGAGAAATGTCATATTCACTCAAACAACATGATACATAGATATAAAAAAACATGATACAACATATCTGCACCATTGCCTATTCTTTGAAACTAAACAAAAGAAAACATCCAACAATATGGATCAAAAATATCAGCAGCCCTGCCTCTTCACCCCTCATTTTATTTCAAATATTATACACACTATTCCTTTACAATTCTTCTATTTTTGGCTCTCTTAGATTTTAGTTCAAATATTATATACACTATCCCCTTAGATTTGAGCATAGTCATCCACATTTTCCATTGCCACCGCCATTTGTTGGATGGAAAACGTGTTTAGGTAATGCGATTCTTACGTGGTGAACGGGTGGTAGATGGTGGACATAAGTCAAATATCAGTGAGCTATTGGTGACATTAAAAATACACTGAGTAAATAGTTACAACATGAAAGTTCAGTGAGTAAGTAGTTACAACTTTAAAAGCCGCATCGCGGCGAGTTAGCTACATCGAATTTTTAGTCAACAAATTCAAATGGAAAGATAACGGATGGTGGATGGTGGACATAAGTCAAATGATCAGTAAGTTATTGATGACGCTGCAAAGTATAGTGAGTAAGTAGTTACATATTTAAAGTTCAGTGAGTGTTTATTAAATTTACTCTAACTAAATATGAGGAATCAACCGAATGATGCATTAGGTGTAAATTCTCATACAAACATTTTGCATCTGAGTTGTTCGGACGGTCCAGATGTTGCCTTGAGTGTAAATTCTCGTCCAATCATCCTAATGATGCCTTTTTATAAATATTTATTAATTGATCAAACATTATTTTTATTCATATATTTCAGAAAATTCATAATTTTTATTTATTTTTACCCTTACATTCCGGACTCACTGCTTGTAATATACAAATTTTTTTACCAAACATCACTGAATTAAAAATTATTTTTCAGATAAATAAGTGAAGAAAAGTAATTTTTAATTAAAAAGAGAATAGCTTTATAGATCATATCATATTTTGACAACACGCTCACGTAAAAACACATATATTCATATAATAAGTTAAAATATATATAAAAAAGTTAGTTTTAATATTTTAAAATCTATGAGAATCTATAAAAATCTATAATATACAATTTGGTTGAATATGAATTATATGGAATTATATTCACGAAATCTATGAGAAATTATAAATTTTAAAAAATTCATTAAAACTTGAGTCAAGGATGCTTACGTTGAGTTTGACATAATTTTCAATCTCTTTTGTATTATTATTATTATTATTATTTATGTAAACTACGTAATAATATGCAGTATTGAACTATAACAACAATTAATAAGATTTTAATATTGTTGAGTTTATCAAAGATGTCAAAAAAGCTCTTCCATAGAAGACCATGTTAATATATCAAAGAAACAAATTTAATATTCTCGTGAAAATTTAAGAAATATGTACGGTTGAAAAATTGATCAATTTAGGAATTATTTGACAATACTTTTAATAAACGTTTTAATAGATTTTGATAAGAGTTAATGAAATGTAGAGTTGAAAAATTAATAAAAGTTTTGAATCATAAAAAATGTGTAGTTAAAATTAATTATTGACTTCGACTTCAATTTTTTAAAATTTTTAAAGCTAAACCAAACAAAACTTAATGTATTATATTGGATTCGATTAGATTGAATTGTAAGTGGTTGAATTTGTTGCCCACCAAGAATGCCCCATCCAATGTCCCCATTTATTAGCCACAAATAAACTCTTCCAGATATATAACCTGATAATCCAAGTTTGTCTTATTGTCCTCTTATATTCTGTTTCTAATATGTCATTCTCCAGAAATTACAACATTTTAATTAGGCCCGAGCTTGTTTGGCTAAGCACTCGTTTGACTATGTTTATAAACTAAAATTGGTTTATTTCAGTCGTTATATTTGACTTTTCAACTTACTTTTCATATGAAATGACCACATTACATTTAATCAATAAAATGTCATTTCAAATTAAAAATGACAATTTTATCATTTTACATTAAAATAGTTTGAAAAATCAATAATTTCGCTTTAAATAAACTAATATTGCTTTATAAGCTAGTTTATTATCTCTGTCAAACGGGCTCTACACTCAAATTATAAGACTAATAAATTTAAGCTTGTCAAATTAGTCAAATATTTTTTTTACGAATTTTATAAAAACTATAACTTATAAATACTTAAAAAATAATTTCAGTACTACTAAACATGCATTTAATCTTGTATCTCCAGTTTTATCATGTAATACTTAGAAGATCATTAGCATGTATGGCTAAGGTTGAAAAGTTAATTATAAGTAAATAAATAAATTTTGAAATAAATAACTTTTTTTTGCTGATGAAATTTGATTTGACAATGAGTAAATGTTACTTTTAAAAGTAAATAAATGTGCCATTTTGAATAATGTGAGCGGCTAGTGTTGTTGACACGTGACTAATTCTAAATATTATTTTTTGAGTAGATCGATACAATTGTAAATCCTCGTTCTTAAATCTTCGTGCTTCAGACCCTCAAGTCTTCTATGACATTCTCTAAAGTATTGACTACATTGGTGAGTGGGCACTAAGAAAGCAAAAACTAATCCTAGAAATGAACTTTTTAAGAGATTGAAATCACATTAGAGAACAAGAAAACAATAGCTCTCACTGTATTTGTTGGCCAAGGTAGTATTGGATGCCTTGGCCGACCCCCTTAGGTCTTATTTACAACATGCTTGACAAAGCTTAAATTATAATTTAATGTGTTCAAACTGGTCAATCACATTTTTCATTCACACATTTCTTAGGATCCACAACTTTATACACTTATTAACTATACATTCAATAGGACTAATAATTTATAGGTACTTAAAAAATTATTTCAACACTACCAAATATGCACTTAGTTATTTATAGACTTCGGGTTTGATTTCCTTGTCTTGTTTTGTCTAAGGAACTATTTTGGGCTTTTTTGCATAAATAGTCCCTAAACTTTCATTACTAATTCAATTAAGTCCATGACTTTTGAGGAACTATCAAAGGGATCAATTCAGACATATATAATTCGATCTCCAATAATTAACCACAATCAGGCCTGCCCAAGACTGTCCAATATAATTATTAGTCTCCATTCACTTCACTTCACGTCACTAAAAGTGCAAGACTACATTCTCAGGTTATATAAAATTAGAAAAACTGTTTAATTCAACATAATTACATCATCTTGACTTGCCACGTTTATATCTTACCCCATGGACATCGAATAATTAGAACTAGGCCAAAATAACCATTCGCCCTTCTAATTATTTTCTTATTTAAACTCACATTTTCTCCAACATTTTCTTTGTGATCAAATCATATCATTAATTTGGACATTTTTCCAACATTTTCTTTGTGATCAAATCATATAACTAATTTGTCCATCACTAGATATTGAGCTCAAATCTAAACATTTCAGTAGAAAATACTTAAGCAGATTCATTTATTCTTTCACAGGGTGACAGTTTCTGAATGCAAATTTGTGCTTAGTATTTCGCTCGCTCTAAGTTCCCAACGTACCATTGTATTTGACCATATTAATTGATCTCACTCATTGTCACACCAAAGACTTTTGAGTGCGCGAACAACCACTACTCCATTACGTATTTAGGTAAATCTATAAGGCACTTAGATGAAGTTTAATTCTTTCATACGGTCATGTAGTATAATTAAAATCTACACATTTGTCATGCCCAATACAATTCTAAGTGTACTAGTGTCACAACTCTCGAAATTCACTCGCCATGATAAAGACAAACTGCATACCCTATTGGTAGAGTAGTTGTTTCTACCACCTTATTAGAACAAAGTGATAGCTTCTATTCACCTGTCTATGACGAAATAATTCTCGATTGAAATACAAATAAGTCTCTCTTCACTTCTCTAAGCAAGCACTTAACTTGTATTATCACAGTACGATCGAAGAAACTTAATCACATGCTAGCTAAATAACGTAAATGAAATAATTGTTTAAATAACAAAAATATATGAACAATATGTATTTAACGACAAAATAAAATGCCAAACATTACAATATGATCCTAATACTGGGCATACATCCTAACAATCCTCCCATTTGCCCTAAAGTGTGTATAACATTATGCATTCTCGTACCTTCTATGTGATCCTCGAAACTCTTAGCTGGTAAGCTCTTTATAAACAGGTCGGCGATGTTCTCAATAGAAGTAATGTTGCACACCGTCACATCTTCACGATGAACAACCTTTATTGGTTGATTCACAAGTTGCCACATACTCAGCTTTCATGGTATAATCAACAATACATGATTGATGCTCCTTCAAATCACAACTCTTCCATATCTAACTAAAAATTCGAGTCAGTATTAACCCATAGGAGTTAGCTCTAACGTTGAGTACACAAACATATGATTCTTCGTTCTTTGAAGATACTTAAAGATATACTTCACAACTACCCAGTGTTCTAGTCCAGGGTTATACTAATAATGACTCATTATTCTCTTTTAAACAACTCATCTAGCTGCATCATATGAATACATTCTTCAAGATGGCCATTCAAGAATGCCGTCTAGACATTTATTTGCCACACCTTATAGTCTATATGAGCTACAATAGATAGAAGGATTCGAGGAGACTTAAACATTGCTACAAACGAGAATGTTTTTTTTCATAATTGATACTTCTCTTTACGTAAAATCCTTAGCAACAATCCTGGCTTTAAATATTTCCACCTTATTGTCAACTTCACTTTTTCTCTTGTAGATCCACTTACGCCCAAGCTCTCGGACTTTATTGGAATATATCGACTCCATTTCGAGTCCATAG
This sequence comes from Forsythia suspensa, assembly GCA_023638005.1. NCBI lineage: Eukaryota > Viridiplantae > Streptophyta > Magnoliopsida > Lamiales > Oleaceae > Forsythia > Forsythia suspensa. The sequence continues at coordinate 50,858,855 of CM042673.1, forward strand.
ATTTCTTCCACGAATCTGCATCTGTATCTTCCATCGCTAATCTGAACAAAGTGGGATCATCATCCTGCTCTATATAGATTTTCTAGTAGGCTTCTCCAACCAACATATACCTCATGGGTTTTTGATAATCCTATGACTTTGTCTAAGCGGTGGTGATTCTTGGATTGTGGTCTCTCTGGTTGTGTAACCCATATGTCCTCATTCAATCTAGTGTATGCATTCGGAGCGAAATGATTATTCTTAAATGTGATGGACGACTCATGATCCATAGGGTTAAGCGCATACCTGCCTTGGACAGGATTTAGCTCATTGCTTCCACTATAATCAAGTATCGTATGTCCTTCATGTTCCAGCGGGTAGGGATAATCGAGCTCATGCACTTCTAAAGTTGGTGATCTAAGGGCATTTATCTCCATCTCTTCAAGTACTAGCTTGCTCTTTGAATCACATTCTTCTATATATTTAATTTTTCTCTAAGAAGGTTGCATTTGTACTAACAAATACATCTTGTCTTTTAAGGCAATAGAAGTAATATCACATTATACCTTTGGAGTATTATACAAATAGGCATATTTCTGAGCTTGATTCCAACTTCTCTGTTTTTCCTTTTAGTACGTGGCTGGACATCCCCAAATATGGAGGTGACGCAGGCTAAGCTTACGTTTGTTCTGCAATTCTAAGAATGTCTTAAGGACAAACTTAGATGGTACTAGGTTAAGAACATATAGGGTTGTCTCGAGTGCATATCCCCAAAATAAGGTAGGGAGTTTTGAGAAGCTTATCATGAATCTAACCATGTCTAACATATTCTTGTTTCTACTTTCTGAATTTCTATTTTGCTAGCGTTTCTCTGTTGCAATCAGTTGGGATACTATCCCATATTTTGCTAAGTAGTTCCTAAACTCACTTGATAGGTATTTACTGCCTCAATCTAATCAAAGTGTCTTGATACTTTTACCCAGATGTTTCTCAACCTCAGCCCGAGATACTTTGAACTAATCAAAAGCTTAAGTATTACATGACATCAAGTAAATGTATCTGAATTTCAAGTAGTCATCATTGAAGGTGATGAAGTACTCGTGACCGCTTCTTGTAGATGTTCTCATAGGACAACATACATCAAAATGTATTAATTCTAAGATATCATTGGCTCTATATCCTTTTACTGAAAAGAATATCTTGGTCATATTACCTTCCAAACAAGATTCAAAATTGGGAAAATATTTCACCTCTTACTCATTGAGAGGCGTATCTTTTACCAATCTTTGGATTATGTTTAGGTTAACATAACCATGCCTAAGTACCACATGTATATCTAATTAGTAGGAGAAAACCTCTGTCATTTTTTAGTAGTATTGTAAACCGAAACTAAATATGCTTTATTTGCAGGTTATAATAACAATATTTCAAATTAAATGCATACCCCTACTAAAATAAAGATAAACATTCTTTACTGCTAAAGATGAAACTACTACTCATGTCCCAACTATAAGGAGAAACTATCACTCAGTGAGCTTTTTGATTTCTATAGGGCCTGCATAGAAATGCACACATGATTAGTGGCTCCAGAATCTATAACCAAGGAATTAGTGGAATCAACTACTAAATAAGACTCAGCAATGAAAGACTCACTAGTACCAGACTTCTTAGTTAGGGACCTTGGGCGGTTTTTCATACAATATCCCTTGACTGACATACCTGGTATATTGCGCGAATTCTGTAAAAAATAAATGGTTTCACTCTTTGCCATCCTGTTGTGGAGTCCATAAATGTCTTCGAGACTTTGCATCATAACATAAACAATGTCTATGCTTTGATGTTTATTAGACAACATCATTAACTTCAATGCCACATGTTGCTCCGAACTATCGTATTAGTAGCACGCCACTCATCATATTGTGCTTCCTCATATTTACTGGACTCCTCAGTTGGCTTGTAACAAACACTTTCAATTACATAATCAAAATTTTCAACTTGGAGAACATACATAAGGTTGTATTCCACTCTACATAGTTCCACAAATAAGCATGAAATCATTCAGTACCATAGTTATGAAATTGGGAGACATATGGCTGTAAATAAACAAAGTAATTGCATAAATCAATAAGCAAGAATATTTTAGTGTAAAATGCATATATGTATGCGTAAACCTTTGCTGACCTTCAGACTTCTCTATAGGAAAGGTCACCATTATTTTTGGCTAAGTTGAGACACTCCTATTGATTTTAGTTAATCAGATCATAAGTACCATAATAAACAAGTACCGTTTGCTCGGTCATCTACTTCAAGAACGAAGACCTCTATAGGAGGTTCGTTAGTGATGTCAACTTGAGTATACAACCTTCGTTTAGATTTTCAAACACCGAAATTACATATTGTTATCTATAGGATGACCGAGTACTAAATCTCTATTTGGACAATCCTCCAATTGTGATCTAATTTCAGTAATTGAACTATGAATTCCTTCTATAGGAAGTTCGTAGAGTTAGGGGCACAAGGCATACGTATTTTTTACAAATTAGACCAATGGAAAAGATCGTGTGTTTATTGTAAAATAGAGCTCTCCCACTCAATACTTTGAAACTTATGATTTTTTAAAATGATTACCAACTGTTTACATTAATCGAATTAATAGAAATTTATAGTTGCACAAGTCTTTGAGAAAATCATCAACAAGAATTGATTTATATCTTACGATTTCATTTTTCTCATATTTTTTTTGCATAAGTATAATTGAATTTACACATTTAGGTGCCTACAGGTCCAAAAACTTCAAATTTTTAATGAGTTCAATTCTTTCTGGATTGCATCTTCAACCTTGGACAATTTCTACATCGACGGATTTTAATTTAACATCCTTGCTTTCATTCATAATATTGAGCTATATATTATATTAAAAGTATGTTGTTGACAACAGTTTCTTTTCAATTGTATTTATTTTCCTTAATGACATAACTTATAGATATCTCTTTATTTTTAATTTCAAGTACTTGGACCTCTCAACGGTTCTATGAGTTATGTCTATACACTATTCAAGAGTGAATATGTCCTTAATTGGACCATCTTTATTATTTCATCCTCTTTCATTTCAGGGATTTTTTTCCTTAGAATCGAATGTCACCACGCCTCAAGCAACAACATATATAATATTAACAAACTGTCATTACGGGACATCAATCCAATGTGCAGCATTTACAAGTGGTATTTAGGTTAGTAATGCATCTTGTAATTATATAACTCATAATTGAATGATCTTTTAAACTTTTGGCTCACATTGTGTTGCGAGAAGATTCAAATAACATAATAATGATGTATTCTTGTATTCAACTCCTTAAAGTTTCCCTCTGATACTGAGAAAAAATGTCTTATCAAAATGACATTCGGTAAACTGCATTGTAAAATATCACTATCAAGTAGTGACAAGGGATTCAAATCCAATATATATTCTCTGCCTTCTAAACATCCATCTTTGTGCACTCTTTTGGAGCAATTAAGATATATATTGCACAATATAAAAATATTTAGATAGGAAATAGAAGGCTCCTTACCGTAAGCCAACTATAATGGTAAGAACTTGTTATAATATCTTGGTATGATGCGTAAAAAATTTGCATGTAAAATAACATGCCCTAAGCATAAACAAGTTGTGTTCTCAACAACATTGGTCTTATAAAAATATGGAGGCATTTAACAAATGTTTTGCTAAACCATAGGCAATAGAATGTAATAATCATTAAAAGATTTGGGGTGTAAACTCACTAACAGTATGGAGACGAAATGTCTTAATTGAGAAATCTAGGAAGTATGCCTATAATTGAATAGTTTGAGCAAACAATCTCGCATCGTAAACTCCAAGTTACGAGTGTATATAAACACACATGTGACCATCTAGTGCATAGTTATCAGACCAGGTCCGGACATCGACTCGAACAAAGAAATGGGTCACCGGGTTGTTGGTTCAACAGATGATCCAATGGTTGAACCGGTAAGTCAATTCATGTCTAACTGATAAATCTATTTTTGTTAAATATAACATAAAATCATAAATTATTACACTCTAATAAATTAACATTATATTAATTTTATGACTAAATATCACTCTACAAGTCCAAATCAAACAAAACACTATATATACAGTAATGACCCGGACGAGTCGTCAGATTACTTAAAAAATTGATGATTTTTTCAGATCGTAAACGATTCGATTGTTGGACGGTCAAATTAAGATAATTGGACCGATTGGGGCATCAGGTTGCTAGTTTTTCGATCAGACCATCTATTAATACCATTAATTTTTTAGATAGTCTACATAGAGAGCGAGTGGCCCTACATAGTTCACTTTTAAAACGTTCTAAAAATACATGGGATACAGTCCTAACTCGAGCCAGTTAAAGTCTAATGACCAATTTACCCTTAGGATAAGTAGCACATAAGAATGTGAAGAATCTTATGGTTCTTCAATAGATTTTCTCAATAACTTATTGCATTATAATTCATCCGAGATGGTATAATTGATTTTCTCAACGGTACCAAAAATTTGTTGTAGAAATTATTAATTGAAAGTGCACAATATCGCAAACAAGTAATAAAGTGAACCTGTTGAGTCCGGATTATCGTTCCCACGAAGACTATCATATTTAGATACTAGGTCAATTAATCTAAATCCTAATTGATTTAAAAATCTTTGAATTAAGTTGATTTTAAGATTTAAACTATAATTATTAATTTTAGAAAATAGTGTGAATGCAATAGTCAAGAATTTATAAAATATAATTATTAAATGATTTAGATTCACGAATTCACCATAGTTGTCATCTCTAATTTCTCTTCTCAACATTTATTCCTTATGTTGTATTCGTTCGAATTCACGAATTTAACCTAAATTACCTATCTCGAGTTCAAATTAGTCATATCTAATTAAGTCAACCCACTATATCTCTATGTGAAGTCAAAATAATCATTAACAAGATGCATTAAATCGCATAAGAATTTAATTCAAGACCACAACAATAACAAAAGTGTACATCTACCTTTTATCTAATTGCTAGATTTTACTACGTGGTCTAGATTAATAACTTACCTCTCGGTTTATTACAATCCACAATTCAATGACAAATAATGGCTAATTATTTCAAGCATTAAGGGAAGAAGTAAAATCAATACGAAATTAATTTATAAGTAAAACTTGAGAATTGAAATTAAAAGGGATTTTGGCGCAAATGGTCCCTAACCTTAGCCCTTGGTGTGTAATTGGTCTCTAACGTTTATTTTTTGGCATACAAGTCCATAACCTATGTGTTTTGGTGCGAAATTGGTCCTTATGGGATGAAAAGACAAATATGCCATTAGTTTTAATTAGAAGAAATTGTATGTGGATTCTTAATCATTACAAAATGTACAAATAGTCCAATACTTTTATTGTTTTATAAAAAATTAAAGAAAACTAATGAGTTTTTTTTTTTTTTGGAATTAACGCTTTAGTAATAAACATGTCAAATAAAATTATTATTTTTATTATTAAGTAATTATATTATTTAAAATTAAATTTTTTTTTTATTGTTGTATAAAAAAAATAACTTTGTCACAAACTTGATGTTCAAATACTTTTATTTAATTGAGTTATATGTTTATTAACTACAAATATTAGAGATCCAACTATATTCTTCATATTTTAATTTATCGTTTTATTTTCGTTCAAAAATAAAACACATAATGTGTAAATTAATTTTTATTAGTATTTTTATGTTAAGGGATGAGAAAAAGTTAAATATCTTGCACCAAGAATTCGCCGTCTTCACGTCTCAATCTTTAAAGTCTTGGTCGTTATTCATCTCCTCCACTTTTTTGCTCTCTATTTTCTTCTTTGATTTTTTTTATATGGTCTCCTCCTCTTGTTTAAATCATAATATCTATTTATATGTCTAAAAAAAAATCCTAATTTAGTATAGAAATAGTGTCTCCAAAGAATTACCAAACTAGAGTTTGACTAAAATAAAGAAACTAAAATTCTGGTCACGAAATGCCCTTGCGATCAATCGTTGCGATCGCAACGTTATGTCTGATTCAATATTGTTTTTCTCCTCTTGAACATTGCTATTGCAAGGGCAAAACTTCAACTTCTTCCAATTTTTGTAACTTAAGTTCCTGATTATTTGCACGATAAATCTTTCATCTTTCTAATGTCTCCACTTTAGTCTTTGGATTTCTTCTTTCATTTCAATTTCGTCCTCATTTATTTGTAACTCAAGTCCTTCAACGTTTGAATGTTTGCAAATTGATCCCCATATTTATACTTTTTTTTGTCAATTTAGTCATTTTCGCCAATTTTGCTCAAAACACCACCAAACTCGAATTTTGACCTACAATAACAAAACCAACACATAATTAAGTAAAATTATACTAAAAAAAAAACTCACAATAGTCCACTTTTGACGGTCTAGATAAGTGTAAAAATACACTTATTAACTCACAATTTATAAATACTTAAAAAATAATTTTAATACTACCGAACATGCTATAAATTTATTTACAAGTTTTGTAAAAAATATCTCGTTGCATGAATCAGGTAACACATGAAAAATTAATCTTAAGTAAAGAAGAGCTCAAATCCAAGCAAAGTATTTAGTGATACCAAAATAAAAGTTATTAATAAAAGTTATCAAAAGTTAATCACTGCTTAATGTCTTCTAAACCAGTGTTTTGGTATTTCAGTCAATTAAACTAATGGCCAATATTAGTGTCTTATTGGGTTACATTTCGCATGGAATGTGTATTTTCGCTAACAATTAAAGGATTCGAGACGATGTGTAAGGACGCCAAACCTTTTGAGACAAAGTCCCAACAAGGGGTGTTTGATTTATGAAGACTACAATAATGACCAAGGATGAAAAAAGCAAACGAAATGCCTCCAAGGGCACAAGCACACTAGAATTCATTTGTAAAGAAATATTTAAGACTAAATGGAATGAAATTACATTTCTCTACATTTTTGAGAGTTCCTCTTCTTTTTCTCTTCAATCAATCTCCTTTCTTTTATACCTTGCCAAGCAGTTTTATCACACGTTTTCCTTCAATCTTGCATAAAACTTCTCATCACCCAGTTTCTTCCTTATCGCCCAAAGAATCGCCCATTTCTTCCATAATGATTTCAACTGTTTGTAACTTCCCATGATGATTTAACTTCTTGTAACTCCTTCATGAAGCAATCACCTCGTCGCCCAATAAGCGCCCATTTCTCCCATGATGATCTCAACTGTTTGTAACTTCCCCATGATGATCCAACTTCTTGTAACTCCTTCATGATAATTCAAGTTTGTAACTCACGACAACGTGGGAACAATGATAAGAAAATGAGAAAAACTACTTATGAGCGATTACTCTTATGCCGCGATTGACCATTCTAATGCCCAACGCCTGGCGTTTTGATCAGGCGATGTCCATTTTGGGCCCTTCTGGCTTGGACAATTTCTATTGGGCCTATATACAAATTTATTTGGGCATCCGTTGGACTGGCCGACATATTTTCTAAGCCTATATGCTTGGGTATTTATTATGGGCCTACATGTACAATTTTTCTTAAGTCTCTTTTCGGGCCCTTGTTATTTCATATGTCAATGAGTTACCCCCAATATGGCTTAATTAATATAATTGCTTATTTAATTAGCCATATTCATGGTGGCGTTTCATCTTACGAAAAGGCGCCTTAATTCCGAAATCCTAAGAGCACGATTTATATAAACCCCAAAAGGCGCCATTACCAATAACCACGTCCGACCCTCATCACATCATTGTCCCTTTTCTCCCTATATAAAAGGACACTATTCATTCATCTTTTCTTTAACTCTCACTCATCCTTCCAAACCGATCGTTTCACTTGCAATCTTCTTGTCCATTTTACGAAACCATGTCGACGTCCGAGCTTCCTCCAACAATGACATTACTTTCGAAGATTTCCAAGACCTCGACCAAACCTTACGTAAACCCATCAAATCTTCTACCTTCTAGGCGGATATGAACGAGTTCTATTTGGGCCCGTCGTTCGAGGATGCGAGACTCTATTAGGCGACCGGCCGCGATCAATTTTTTCCTTGTACCCAAGGACCTCCTTTCTTGGACCCATTCTCATTGAAGCAATCGCGAGAAAAGCATTCAGACATGGCCCAAATCGATACCACCTTCGCGCTTTGGCATGGCGTATGATGAAGCATGCCCCCACGAAGGCGCTTTTGATCGTGCTAGGATTTCGATCTTTTGAAATTGCCACACGTCGCCCCCGCTATATAACCCAGTTCTTTTCCCAATCGCCCTAAGCTTTTGGTCTTACGAGTACAATACCTTCATTTTCCCCTCGCCCGATGTCGGTTACTCTAAGGGATGTTGGTGCTTTGGTCAATCTTCCTCCTCCGGGCGATACCATTTCTCCTGCTATATTGATATCCTCCTCGCTCCAAAGTTTGATAAAGTTCACGGACTCCTATTCGGGCATGCAAGAGCTTTATGAAAACACGGGCAAAGATCCCACACATGCGGGCGTGTAGCTTTCCTCAAGTTTGGGTTTGTGTAGGTATATTCTTTGTGTTCCTAGTCTAAAACCTTCCATGGCCTATTTGCCTATCGCCCGTGAGTTAGCTCTTGGTAGGTCTTTAAACCCTACATTCTCTCATTTACATTTGCCTTCTATAGAGGTATGGCTTACCTTCAACATCGACTTAGGACCAATGCTTCTCCCACGGGAGTGGGCCTCTTTCGCTCTCTCAATTGTGGTTGAGAGCATACTTTCCACAACTTGGTGTTCCTTCAATTCCCCTGGTCCGTGAGTTGTTACGGGCTAATTATTAACCAATTAGCTCCGTTAATATGTCTAACAGGGACGTCTTTACATTCTTTTATAATTTAAATTCAATTCGCTATTTTCTTCCTTTCTCCATTCATCAAGTCCCACTTACGTCCAACCTCCTCTTAGTTTGAGCGAGGTGAGTAATGTCTTGCCGTTTGGGTCCAATACTTATTTGGGCGAGAATTGTTTCATGACATTCTCACGGGCACCAATGCAAGGCCTGGGTCGAGGTCTATGCTCTCCAGTTCTTTGCCCGACGTGACTTGGTTTTGGCCAAACTTGGCCCCTTCCTCCTTGTTACTCAAAGAGTTTTCAAGAACGTTTCCATACCATCACCAAAGTGGAAGCCCAAGCTATAGATGAGCGTAATGCTTCCTTAATGAAGCGGGTTTTCTTTGGCTCCTTTCAATCCCACTTTGGCCGTTCATCCTCTTTTTGCAGTTTTGGCCTTGATTGAAAACGTAGGCTCTTCACTACTAATGTCAACCAAGCATTCCACATACTTGAGGGGTCAGGGTCTTCGAGAACTTCCATTTCTCCTACTCCGATTCCTATCCCTGCTGTGCCCATATCCGTTAAACAACCTGCTCCTTCGTCTTCTCCTGCAAAGCCTTCAACAATGCGTACTAGACGTTCTACTGCACTCACCATTCAATCCAGTTCTCCTTCCGCCCAAACTGGAGATGCGAGAGGTACATCCAGTCGTAAACGGCCTGCATCAGACCCGTCAGATCAGGCTGATGATGAAAGTGATGATGATGGTGGTACTCCTCCTCCGATCAGAAGAAAGGTAACCTGATTTTCCCTCATTTAAAGAATTCTTTAGCATGAATATTGACATTCTCTTTGTATTCTAAACCGGAGGGAGTCACTTCTCCTTTGAAAGAATCCACATCGCCCGACCCTTCAATTCTTCGATCGTCCGAGCCGACCATAGAAGTGGATTTGCACGAAAAAGGATTTGGAGACTCGGTACGCTTCAATCGCCTGTGCGGTTGATGAATCTTCATCATTCAGGCGTTTCCCCTCAGTGTAGAACCAGGATGGTAATATGTACTTATAGTTGTAATCATTTTCTAATTCTACCCATTGATTGACATGGCATTTGACATGGCTTTACTCATGAAGCACTTATCATCATTCGTCCTTTTGCGGAAAAGACCAATTGACTTGTCGGTTGTGCACGAACAATACGTCCGGTTGTACACGAGCCATCACGTTCGGATAGGGGTGACTCTTCACAAAGCGGTAAAATTGCCCGGTGACACACTTCCCCCTTCTTCCTCTAAGACCGGCGATGAGGTAATTTTTCTTCGATTTCCCTTACTTTGTTTATTTCAAAGAAACACTAAGTAATTGTTTTACCTTTACGGGGATCTTGATACCATCTTGCGCTCTATTCAGGACTTGTTCACGTCATGGGAACAAGTGAAGGCTAGTCAGGCCGCTCGTTCGTCTTCGGCCAGTCGTCCTTCTTCTGCCTCTGGTGCTTTTTCCATGGAAAACATGAACATCCTAAAGCAGGCAGTACTTGAATATACTTCCTTCATGGACATGGATATCTCACATGCTAGTGCTGCCAACCATCGGGACAAATTTGAGCATTTAAGCCACCAAATGGCACAAGCACTTGAGCTTTCTTCGCTCAAACTCCCCACGGATCTCAAGTTATCTTTGAAAGTCATTCATCGGAGATAAGTGCATTCTTTGGCCAAGAATGTGGAGCTCAAAGTCAAGAAGACTCAATATGTCGAAGCCACGACCGAAAAGGAATCCCTTCACCGTGAAATCGATCAAGCCAAAACAATTTGAACGAGATTTCTTCCGAGGTCATGGTTGAAGACTCCTTGATGATGAGTTTGGTGCGCGCGGATGAAGGAAATCCAAGAAAAGATGGACGATCGTAAGGCAGGTGGCGACCAAGAAGCGCAATGCTTCACGGGGAAGTTGAGCAGGCTAAATCTTTACTTGGCGTTATTCAAGTTTAGAAGTGGACGATGGGTTTATGGATGAACTATCCGCCGCTTACATTCAACAATAGCGATGAGTGGGAAAAACTTAGAGAGCAAATGCGCTCTATTTGGGGAAGGATGTAGTTAGGATTTTAAAGTTTTTATCCGGTTTCCTTTTTGTAATGGCGACCACTTATGGCAACCAAATTATCGATGAAATGAAAGGCTCTATTCGTTTATAGAATTGCATCCTTAATGTTTAAACCTCTAATCGTTCAAAATCCCAAACCGATTTTAACGTACTTCTTTAAATATTTGCCATTAATAGACCTCATGTGCCTCATACCATCCAAATTTTCTAAATGATATGCCCCATTTGGCAACACTTCTTTAACTCTGTATGGTCCTTCCCAATTTGGTGACCATTTCCCAAACTTTGGATTACTACTATCCAATGGGAGTATTGTTTTCCATACCAAATCTTTCGTGCTAAAACATTTGGCTATAACCCCTTTATTATAATAGGAAGCCACTTGTCTTTTTACGAATTTGCAACCTATCCAAAACGCTCAACTTTAGTTCGTCAATTCTAATAAATTCGAACAAGTAGTTCAAGATGCTCATTTTCATCTATATTATTTTGCAAACGTACTACGATCGATTGCACATTAATTTCCATAAGCGACATTGCTTCTTGTCCATATGTCAACTGGAAAGGAGTTACTTTAGTACTAGATCGCGGCCCGAAGTTCTATAGGCCCATAACGCCCTATTCAAGCATTCATGCCATTTTCTAGCATTTTCGCCTATCATTTTCCTTATGATACTCTTTAAAACCTTATTTGACGATTCGCTTGGCGTTGGATTGGGCGTAATAAGGCGAGAGTTCGCCAACTTGATTCCAAACTCGCTCGAGAAATTCTTTCACTTGATTCCCGTTCAAAGAAGTTCCATGATCCATCACTACGGTTTGAGGTATCCCAAATCTATATACGATATGATCACGAATGAACTCTATGACATTTCCTTGGGAAATTTCTTTTAAGGGTATCACTTCTACCCATTTAGTGAAAAAATCGGTAGCGACTATTATATAAAGGTGTGTTGCTTGGACGATGGTGGGTAAATCTTTCCTATCGGTCTATCACCCAACACTTGAAAGGCCATGGTTTAATAATAGGTACCATTTCCACGGGTGGCACTCTTTGGATTGGGCCATGTTTTTGACACTCAAGCAACTTTTGGCATCTTGAACGCATATCTCGCCCATTTTAGGCCAATAATACCCATTCTTGATGATCAACCACCTCATCTTTTGGCCGACTTGATGTGCTCGCACACTCCTTCATGTGCTTGACCATAACCACTTTAGCTTCTCGCAAATTTATGCACTTCAAAAGTATACCATCCGGCGTTTCTTATATAATTCTCCTTCAACCGACCAAATAGTTCGATGAAGCGTAATTTTAACTTCCTGTCGTTCTTCTTATTGGGTTCTTCCGAGAATTTTTGTATTTCTTCTCCAATCCAATGCGTCTCCATTTTGTATACAATGCACATTAAACCCCGCCGCCCCTTCGTTGAAGTACGTGCAATATCGTTCCGTACTCGCACGCAGAATCGTTATTTAACATTTTTGAATAACTTCGATGCCATTTGGGCCAACTCATTTGCCAAATCGTTATACATTCTATTAACGTATTGAAGTTCTACTTGGTCGAACTCGTCAAGAGCTCTTGAGCGATGCCATATTGACTTATGATGAGTCACTTTGGCATTTAAAATCGCCATTCAATTGATAAATTATTAGTTGAGAATCACCTCGGATAAGCACGTTTTCGTCCCCAAATCCAATAATAATTCTAAACCGACAATCAACGCTCAGTATTCGACGATTATTTGTACACATTTCGATCGAGGCGAAAGCAAACTTGTAACAAACCCCAGTGGGTTTATTAGCACTACCCTACTCCCGCACCTCTAGCGGTTTTGAACCGTCAAAGTATAAAATCCAGGGTTTTATCTCGAGCAAATTGACTTTTAATTCAATTTCTTAGAGTACGATCAAGCATGGATGATCGGCCAAAAGTTAGCCAATGCTTGATTTTTACCGCCTTTTGTGGTATGAATCTGTATTTCAAATTCGATAGTGCTAAAGTCCAAAGACCAATCCTTTGATGCAAAAACAGACGAGAGAACATGTACTTAACCAAATTTACTTTAGAAATTAAGTAAATAGTTACAGTCGTAAGTAAGCCCTTAATTTAGTACATGTAAAATACAAAGCAAGACATAATTTTTAATAGCGAATAATTACATTCACACACGATGAAGTCGTCTACTAAGATAATATATCACCCTTTCTTCTCCAAACCGGTCGTCTGGGCGACTAGTCCAGCTATTGACTCCTGTTCGGTCGATATATAAACTTTCATTGGCCGACCTTGGATAGGTGAAACCAATCTTGGTGAATTTGAGATATGTCTTCGTGCTATGGAAAGCCTCTTGATGCTCCTCCTTCCAGATGAAGTCGTCCTGATTTTTCAACTTTAGAAGAGGCGAGAAAGCTTTCGTTCGCCCTGCACAATTAGAGATGAAACGTCGTAAGAAGTTCACTTGCCCAATGAATATTTGTAATTCCTTTTGTTCTTAGGTGGTTTAGCCTCTAAAATTGCTTTTGCTTTATTTTTATCAAGTTCAATTCCTTTTTCATGCACTAGGAATCCTAGAAAATTTCTGCATTAACACCAAATGCACACTTCAACGGATTCAATTTTAATTTATATTGTCTCATCCGTTCGAATGAACGTTTCAATTGTTGGAGATGGTTTCTTCTTTCAATGATTTAACCACTATATCATCAACATAAACTTCAACGAATTCTCCTATCATGTCATAAAAAATTAGATTCATTGCCCTTTGATAAGTGGCTCCTGCATTTTTAAACCAAAAGGCATGACCACCCATTCAAAACATCCTAGAGCACTGGGCATCGAATGCGGTTTATGTATGTCTTCTTGACTATATAAATTTGGTTGTATCACGAATATCCATCCATAAAAGAGTACATCACATGTCCAAAGATTGAATCTACTAAGGAATCTACCGTTGGCATTGGATATTCATCTTTAGGCGTTGCTAAGTTCAAATTTCAAATCTATGCAAACCCTAATATCGCCATTTTTCTTTGATACAGAGGCACAATATTAGACAACCATTCAACGATCCGCCGTCCTTATAAAACCCGCCTTCAACAATCGTTCTATTTCTTTCTTTACTTGAGCAATGCATTAGGAGCAAAACGTGCGGGGGTTGCTTATGTGGTTTAAAGTGTGGCTTAGTTGGTAGCCTATGTTCTACCAAATTTTTATCTAAACCAGGCATGTGTTCATATTCCCAAGCAAAACAATCTCTATACTCTTTTAACAAAGCAATTAAGCTGTTCACTTACCTCTTTGCTAAGCATCCGACCGACAAACGTTGGGCGATCTTCTTGTTCATCTCCAATATTTACTTTCACCAAAGTGGTCTTGTGCTTGGCGTGCCCGTCTTCATGACTCCTATCACATCGTCGTCCAAGCTCCTTGTAGTGATGTCTTACGCATCCAAACAATCCACTTTATTCACTTCTCGGCCAATATTCATTTCTAACTTTCGAACACCGCTAATTTATCCTTAAAATTTTTAAAGCCGTTTTCTTTCTTATTTCTTCTTCAAGACCTTTTCTCGAAAGCCATTGACTTGGCTTCGACATCCCGAAAGGCTAGATACCTTCTTCAACATTTATCGAATATCTTTTTGCCAATCATTGGCTCTTGAGGGCCACTATGTTTGGCCTCATTTGATCGAACATTTCAAAGAATGCATCTATCGATAATGGCTCCTCGCTCTGCGATGATCCGAGTTTCTTCACCATCTTGGACTACTCTTACAGCCCATAATTTCCTTCATACATGAATCTCTCGATCGAGTTTGCTTACAGTAACAAAAGGTCTATGATGCGCTTGCACCACTTGGCCTCACCTTTATCATTCCAAAAACTAGACACCGATGGAGTGGCGAAGGTATACAACGATTTCCATGAATCCAATCTCTTCCTAACAACACATTATAGCTAGTCGGCCCGTCTATTACAAAGAATACCGTAGTTTTGGTGATAGTTCCTGAAATCGCGTCCAAAGGCATTACTCCTTTGGCGAAGTCACCCCGCCATTGAAGCTCGTGAAGAATAACTTCGATGAGGGATCAAGTCGCTCTCTGTCTTTGCAAATTTCTTTATCATTACGGATGGAATGGTATTAATAGCGCCCCATTATCTATGAGAACTTTGGCTGGGGATGCCATTGACTAGGGCCTTTACATATAATGGCCTCAAATGTTTGGTTAGATTGGGCGTTGGCTTCTTAAAGATGACCTTTTCGATCGCCTCTATCTCCACTTCTTGTCCCCGTCATCCTTTGGATCGAAAATTTGTGTCGGGTTTATGTGCAACATTTTCGCGATCTTCTGTCTTGGGGCTCTTGAGCTTCTATGTCGCCCACTTCCTCCCAACCCGTAGGGGTGGCAATATCGTTGGAGGTGATCCATACTTTTCGAGCGTGGTACTCTCATTTTCCTCAAGGCCCCGTATAACACATAATAATCAAAAGATCGCCCAGATGGTTCGCCCAACAAATCTACTTCTCGGACACCTTCTTGATACAGCTGTTTTAGCAAATTGTTATATGAAACTCCTCTTTTTCTTCTTTCTGATTCTAAGTCAATCTCTTCTTCCACATCTGTCAAGCCATCATCTTCTTCTTCTCCTCCATAGATATCTCCAGAGGTTTGCCCGATTTTTCCCTCACATTCCAATGTGCATGCTTCCTCCCTCTCATCGTCTTGTGGGCCCTCATCCCTTTTGCTTTTAAATTCATTGGCAAGCAGATAATTATTAGCCAATATTGGGGGTAAAGAACCAAACTGAATGGTGATGGATTGTCCAGGATCATCTTCATCTTCGTCTTTGCTGTGTCTTTCAAACTTCGACCTACCAGAAGAATCTTCTGGCAATTCTTCTGTTGAATCGTTCACATTATGTTCCTTCTCATCTTCGAGATTTTCTTTAGCAACAGTGTTGGAGAAATTGGGCAATTTGGGACGTATCACTTCTTGTTGCTGCCTCATCATTCGTCCATAATTTCTCTGATGACGTCTTTGCTGTGTCCTAGTCATTTGATCAAAGGGTATCACCCTTCCCGCACTGTATTGGAATGAGTGCCATACATTCGATCGATGGGGCTGTGGCCTGAACGTTCTATTGTTGAGCATCGGCCTGCCGTTGTACATCGGCCTGCCATCATACATTGGCCTGACCTGTCTTTCAAAAGGAGGCCGTGATACCTTTCGTCCTTGAATAGGTTGGAAATTTTGGGTCGCGTTTGGATGATTGTGACGCCCCCATACTTCTATTTTCTCCTCATCTTCATCTATTTCTCTGCTACATCTAGCACACAACACTTTTTTGTTCCTTTCAACTTCTTTACCTTTGAGACGTTCGAACACGCTGGGATGCTGTTCAAGATCTTCGTCTCCATTATCGACTACCAATTTGAATTTAGGTAAACCACTTTTGAAACCTGCTGACAACATATTGACTCCTAGTGGCCGCGGAAAAGGATTCTCATCCACTGCCATCTTCTTTTTAGCTTCAAAAGTAATTCGCCCTGATTCGATGGCATCCTGTAATGCATGACGAAAAACCAAACAATTATTAGTTGTATGAGACCATGCATTATGCCACTTACAATATTTTTTATCCTTAACTTGCTCAGGATTTGGCAATTTGTGCTTATCGCTCAGTTTTATTTGCTTGTCTTTATACAATCTATCAAATATAGTATCTGCTTTGGTTATATCGAACGAAAACGTTCTAGCTTTCTTGCTTGTATCTCTTAGAGGCTCGTTTTTCGCCGTCATCCACGAATTAATTATTAACGGACATTCATAAGCATCTCCTTTAATCAATTCGCCAAACATATTTCGGTTTGATCATAATACTCATCTACAACGTGAACGTCGAAGTTTGGGTCTCTATAGTAAGTCCCTTTCTTGGAAATTTTCATTTGTTCTTCTTCCCTTATCAAACGCTCATACCTAATTACATTGGTCGTTAATTGGAAGAGATCAGAAACTCCATATCCCGAAATTTCTTTTCAAGTCGAAACTTAAACAACTTTGAGCGATCTTAACAAACTCTTTTTCGGGTAAGGGCACAAAGCATTTACTCTAGCGATCTTAAACCTTTGAAGGAAAACTTACGCCCATTCGGTTGGCATTTGGCGTAAATTCGCCAAATCGGCCAAGGTGACTTGATTCGGCTTTTATAGAATTGGGCGTGGAACAACTGTTCTAATTGTTGCCATGTTCGAACGAGTTTCTTTGGTAAATTAATGAACCATGAAAAAGCTACCCTGATAGCGAACTAGGAAACAACCTTATTTTATGATAATCATTTACTTCACCGCATTGCGGTGTAAATCGTCCTACATGTTCCAATGTTGAGACCTCTCCTAAACACGTGAATAGTGAAAATTTAGGCACTTTATATCCCCTAGGCCACGGATAGGCTTGGTACATCCAATCGGGATATGGCTTCCTATAGGTTGGCCTAATGAAATGACGCATTCCAAAAGCCATCTGATCTTGCATTATCTCGGTGATTTGGTTTCTTAAGGCCATGTTTGGATCGTACGGGACTCCTATAGGTTGATTCACAGGTGGAATCATTTGAGGTCTAATGTTTGGATCGTACGGGACTCCTATAGGTTGATTCACAGGTGGAATCATTTGAGGTCTATTGTTTAAACCTGGGTTTGTGGCCAAATTACCATTACTCATGGTATTATTGCCATTTACTTGGACATTTGCCCCTTCGTTAACACGTGTTGCGTTTTGTCCTATATTTGGCATATTTTCTCTTGCATTCGGGCTACCCCCCAAGTTGGACGATCCCACATTATGACCACTCAAATTGGCCATGTTGCCTCCACCCACATTTGACGTCGATGGTATAAAAGGCATTTCTATTCCTTGACTAGGATTTATAGGGTTCATTGTCGGTGAATTGTGCCCCACAACCGTCTAGCTTGGAAATGATTCCCTATATTTGGCAAATTTGGTTGACATGTCCGGCCTACTAACCTAGTTATAAGTTCATTCAAAGTACTTAATTGTTTGGCCATGTTGTCGTAATGCACATTTCCGTTTGAACAAATTTTTCCATATCATGAACATTTTGCAAGCTTACCGTCCCACGACATCTTGCGTGAGTTCGCCAAGTAATGCGGCAAGATGGTTTGTGGACTCAATTCCGTCATTGGTTCATAACGGCTTTGATTTTGTCCCTCCGTTCTTTGGTGTATTTTTTGTTCTTCATATCGCTCGATCACGGATTGAATTACCGGCTTTCTTTGGTTCCTTATCCGAGTTCTTGTGAGGCATATTGTTCCACCCTCTTGTATCTTCTAACACCAAAAGTGTCCCATCATGGGCGTGCAAATTGTTTCGTGGAATGTGTATTTTTCGCTAACAATTAAAGGATTGAGACGATGTGTAAGGGACGCCAAACCTTTTGAGACAAAGTCCCAACAAGGGTATTTGATTTATGAAGACTACAATAATGACCAAGGATGAAAAAAGCAAAACGAAATGCCTCCCAAGGCGCAAGCACACTAGAATTCATTGTAAAGAAATATTTAAGACTAAATGGAATGAAATTACATTTCTCTGTTTTTTGAGAGTTCCTCTTCTTTTTCTCTTCAATCAATCTCCTTTCTTTTATACCTTGCCAAACGGTTTTATCACACGTTTTCCTTCAATCTTGCATAAAAACTTCTCATCACCCAGTTTCTTCCTTATCGCCCAAAGCAACTGCCCATTTCTTCCATAATGATTTCAACTGTTTGTAACTTCCCCATGATGATTTAACTTCTTGTAACTCCTTCATGAAGCAATCACTTGCCGCCCAATAAGCGCTCATTTCTCCCATGATGATTCCAACTGTTTGTAACTTCCCCATGATGATCCAACTTCTTGTAACTCCTTCATGATAATTCAAGTTTGTAACTCACGACAACGTGGGAACAATGATAAGAAAATGAGAAAAACTACTTATGAACAGATTACTCTTATGCCGCGATTGACCATTCTAATCGCCCAACGCCCGGCGTTTTTGATCCGGGCGATGTCCATTTTGGGCCCTTCCGGCTTGGACAATTTCTATTGTGCCTATATACAAATTTATTTGGACATCCGTTGGGCACTGCCGACATATTTTCTAAGCCTATATGCTTGGGTATTTATTATGGGCCTACATGTACAATTTTCTTAAGTCTCTTTTCAGGCCCTTGTTATTTCATATGTCAACAGGTTCAAGTGGTTTTTACTATACGAATATAACCCAAAGCCATGCCATTGTAATTATGATATATTTTCGGGAATTTTTTATAAATAAGTCACATTTTAAAAAGAATTTCAAAACTCATTTTTGTTACATTTATTCTGAAAATACTTTTTTTTAAAACTATTATTTTAATTTATTATATTATATTACATATAATAACTGAATCATTAATTACCGAATTTGATGGGAATTCATATATTATAAAATATTTTATTGTTATAATAACCGAATCCTTAAAAATTGGAATTGATCGAAATATAAATATGAAAAATCTTTTATTGTTATAAATGTCAAATATATATCATTTGTATCAGAAATATATGTAACAACTACAAACAAAACTCATGTTCTCTTCAATTTCAACATTTGTAACAATCTGTGTTACAAATTGAAATGTAAAACATAATATCAGTTTTCAAAAAAAAAAAAAAAAAAACTCATAATATACACAATTGTATCATATATATCATATTAAACATAAATGTTACAAACATCATATTAAACAATAATGTACCAATAACAAGTAGTATTATTTGTATCATTCATTGTTACATAATAATCAATTGTACAACATGTGTTACATAATATTACATAAAAACTAGTATTACAAAACAGTGTATTTTAACATCTTTATCATTCAATGTTACATATAACATATTGTGTAACATTTGTTACATAATATCACATTAAAATCAGTGCTACAAAATAGTGTATTGTAACATCTTTATCATTCAGTGTTACATAATTACATATTGTATAACATTTATTACGGAATAATCAATTGTCATAATAACAATCTATATTTTGTAATAATCAATCGTCATAACAATCTATATTATGTAACAATCGTCATAATAACCTATTTTGTAACATTTGTTACCGGTGAGATATAACATAATCTATATACTATAACAAAATAGTGAAGAATGTACAGAGATTTCGTGAAGATTTGGGGCTACAGATATTTGGAGATGATTTGCGTTGATTTTGGATTATTTTGGTGTGCTCAATTTAGGAGAGATTACCTTAATTTGAGGACGTGAATTCCAGTTATAGAAATGATTATATATTAATTATATTTTGTTTTTATTTTTAAACCATTATTTTATTTATTAATATAATGATATAAAAACAGCATTTTTAAAATAAAAGAGTTAAGTTTGCAAAAGTAAAAATATTATTACAATGGTAAGTAGTGGATGTAATTTCCACCATATTTTCCTATCTCTTCTCGAAAAATAAATGGGCTATCTGCCAAGATCTCTTCCTTAGTTGGGAGAAGAATTCGTACGAATTGAATTTTTTGAAGAACCTGATAAGTGTCGACTAATTACGAGAGCAGTTCTTGTTCAGTATATTTCACAAGACTCTGCAATCAGACTTGACTCTTTTAGGTAAATTACGAAACACATGAACATTCTCAGGCGTCGGCAATGAATGTCATTCGCCCCATCTCATTATGTTTGAGTTGGCTTCTAAGCACAGGCCACTCATCGCCTCTAATACGAGGATACTTTTTTTGAACGTGCCAAGAAATTCTACCGCAGCTCATTGTTTTATATTTCAACATCTTCCAGCATCTCTTTTACATGTTAGATCTTACTTGGCTAATTAACATTAAGGTTGTGTTTGATTGCAAGTGGAAAATTTAGGTGGAAAGAAAATATTTTCCATGGAAATGAATTACCAAGAAATTATGGGTTGGAAAAGGTTAACAAATTTTCCATGGAAAATAAATTCTCCTATCCCACAAAGAAAATATTTTCCTTGAAAACAATTTAAATGTGGCCAAAAGTGGAAAACTTTGAAAAAAAATTCCATTGGAAAAAAAAAAGTTGCAATCAAACAAAACAAGGAAAATAGGTGGGAAAATGCCTTTTCTATGGAAAATTTTTGGCAATCAAACAAACAAATTGGAAAATAGGCAGAAAAAAGACATTTTCCATGAAAAATAAATGCTAATCAAACACACCCTAACCATAAAACAAAAATTTTAATATATTAAAATAATATAAGGTGGTATATATACGGTACAACAAATGCGCCGTTGATGAATTGATATTAAAAATTATTTTGTATTGGAAAACATTAATTAATTAGTAAGAGCTTTTTGTTATTTATCAAACCGTTGCCATTTAAATTCTTAAACTAAGATACATGCATTCTACTACTACGTTGTCGATTTTCACATAAAAAAACAAAGCATATATTCTTGTAATTTACAACCAACCTAAAGGGAAAAAAATTCATATAAAAAGTTCAAAGTGGTTATAATTAGCTTTGCAACTAACATACCTCTCTAACCAACACAATGATTTAACTACTTATTATAAGTTTTTAACAATTTTTTATTATTATTTTTATCTCTTATTGTCCAGTCTAATATATCAAAAGTTAAGTTTTATTATAATAAGAATATCATTTATAAATTGATGCAGGCGAAGAGTGAAAGAAAGAATAACAAAGCGTCTAAGATCGTTGATTCCACGTATTTTCGACCAAAGATTAATACTTGGGAGAAATCTCCACATTTTAGATTCGATATAAAAAACAATGAAGTATTTAACAGAGTCTAAATATTACGAAATATGGTGGTTAATTATATGACACTACAAATGTATTTCAATTTTTGCTCATTATTACACTTATGTTCTTAACTTTTTTTTTTTTTTTTTTTTTTTGCATTCTTATTTTTAACATTTTATTAATTAATACATCGGTCCTTGTGACATTTTCTTCCAAAGCGTTCGTTAGAAGGACGTAAAAAAGACTTATTTACCACTCATATATTTAAAATAACAAAAAAATCAACAAATACAAAAGTGTGATAGAATATTTGTCACTCATTTCAAAGTACGTTAACAAAATATTTAGATATAAACCATCATCAGAGACTTATTAATGAAAGATTGAAGATAAGAATACGACAAAAAGAGATGAGAACATAATTAAGCGAAGATTAATAACTTTTAATACAATTAAAAAATAGTAGATAACAAATAGAAATTATAGTATCAATATAACTATCTTAATAGAAAATCCTACAATTACATCCGAAATACTCTTGTACTAGAATTAAATTAAATAAGTCGCAAACATAAAAATAACAACTAAAACCATAAAAATACCTAATATCCGCGCGTTTGATAGGCAACCACATGATGGTCTACTTCCCATCTTCATCATAAACTAAAAAAGATATTCAAGTCAACACTTTCGTTCTAATACCCACCATGGGCATTAGAACAAAATCGATCAAGTTACATATACTAAGATCAAGTAGAAATCTAGAAAATAAAAAGATATTTGAGAAATATAACTTTTTATATATACTAGTAAAATTCACATGAAAGTCACGTATTGTATTTTAATTAAGTATTTAATAGTGTGATCATTGTTAGTGAATTTTTTAATTATTTTTTTATTTATGAAAGACTAAGTAAAACATATATTAAAATTTATTGAGAAAAGTACGTATTATTTAAAGGTGGACCATATAGTTTCAATTGATCTTTAACAAGAACGTTCTTCATTTTTAGATGATGTAATGAATGGTTGGGGCATCGGGTTGCTAGTTTTTCGATCAGACCATTTATTAATACCATTAATTTTTTAGATAGTCTACATAGAGAGCGAGTGGCCCTACATAGTTCACTTTTAAAACGTTCTAAAAATACATGGGATACAGTCCTAACTTGAGCCAGTTATAGTCTAATGACCAATTTACCAATTTACTACTGCACAAAAGAATGTGAAGAATCTTATGGTTCTTCAATAGATTTTCTCAATAACTTATTACATTATAATTCATCCGAGATGGTATAGCTGATTTTCTCAACGGTACCAAAAACTTGTTGTAGAAATTATTAATTGAAAGTGTACGATATCGTAAACAAGTAATAAAGTGAATCTGTTGAGTCCGGATTATCGTTCCCACAAAGACTAACATATTTAGTTACTAGCTCAATTAATCTAAATCTTAATTGATTTAAATACGTACTATTTAAAGGTGGGCGATATAGCTTCAATTGATATTTAACAAGAACGTTCTTCATTTTTAGATGATGCAATGAATTTTGTGTAATTTACTACCATAATTGATTAATACAAATCCTAGAATTAAATATTTCAATTATGATCTCACAAGATTATTCGATTGCTTTAAAGTTTAAACTTATTCTATATTTCTCATCATTATGACCCGACTTTGTAAATTATTTCAATTTTTCAATTTAATTTTATTCATTCTAATGTATCAAACATCAAAAAAAGTTTAAATCACACGAGTGTCGTGAGATATGCATAAGATTTCTTGTGAACTTGCGGTAATAAGTAGTAAAAATGCTTATTATAGATTAGCATAAGTTGTTAATTAGTTATTTTATTTTCTTGGTATATTGGACATAGTTGTACTCATGGATATATTTTCTTTCTTTACTATTGTAACTTTCTACTTTGAGAGTGGTATTGTTTCTCTTTTTTCTTGCATAGTGCAAGATTTTGTGCTTGTGGGTAAATTTTTTGAGCTTAATTGTAATTTAATTCAGTAATCGACAGAAAAAATAAATTAAAACTATTTATTTCTTGTAATCTTGATCACTGTGTTGCTAACTTAATATAAGTAATTAATTGAAGAAAAGTTGTTTTGATTGCAAATGATTTTGAAGTTCAAAGTGGGTTGTTTGATATATGTTATTATGTCTCAACCTAAGAGGCATAACCTAGAGCTTAATATATATATGTGTGGAACTAAATTTTGTTTTAATAGTTTAAGTTATTAGGAATTTAAATAGCTTTTATTTTGAGAAAAACAAAAACAATATTTGATTAGATATCTAAAATAATAAAAACATCTACAAAAATTTGGGCGATTTTTTTGAAAGGGATGACTAAATTCGGAAAGAAGACGAACAAGACGACCAAAGGAAGACGAGAAAAATGGCAAAACATTGGAAAAAAA
The DNA here is from genome assembly GCA_023638005.1 of Forsythia suspensa. Lineage (NCBI taxonomy): Eukaryota > Viridiplantae > Streptophyta > Magnoliopsida > Lamiales > Oleaceae > Forsythia > Forsythia suspensa. The sequence continues at coordinate 50,883,046 of CM042673.1, forward strand.
AATTGGGGCTGAAAAAATCTACAACTGAAAAAAAATGAAAAGGAAAGAAAGGATAAGAAATAGGAAAAAGTTAAAAAAAAAAAAAAAAGAATAGTAGCTGAGCATGCATTCTCAACTCACTCTTTTAATATATAGGGATTCAACATATATAGAATTAGGTGAGTTACAATGCATGCTTAGAAAATTATTTTTTAATATTTATAAATCGTGGGTTGTTTAGAATGCACAGATATTAAATGAGTAATAAGTAATACATTCTACGAATGTATAAATAAAAAATATGTTTGATTAGTTTAAATTATAATTTAAACTTAAAACAAGACGACGTGCACATATTTTTGTATGTTTTGTAAAGATTTTTGTAGATTATAAACAATGAGTCTTATGAATGTGTGGATAAAAGTTGTTAGTCCTATAAAATATATAGATAAAAATAGTATTTAATCAATTTATCACGACCGTAGAGAGTTTTCTCCGCTATGAAAAAAAAAGTACTTAAATGTCTGTGTGTCACTACGTCTTCAATTTCTACCCTCACAAAATCTCCTCCTCCAAAATTTGCTGATTGCTTCAATCCATCTCCCAAATTCGATGATTTCCCTCCCTCAACCAATTGTCTCCAAAATATGATCGTCTCTTTAATCGATCATTTTTCTCTATCGATCATCTCTAAAATATGTTCATCGCCTTAATTCATTATCATAATAGAGTTCACGATCGAATCCTACCGCAAAAAGACGATATACTAGTAAATATTTATTAAGTATAGACAAATATACACTATCCACATGCATATCTAACTTTAATAAACTCTATTGATTACAACAAGTATATGACAAAGCACATTCATGAAATGACAGCAAAAATTGGCCCACAAATGACTTTGGATTCCATTTGGACAAACACATGCAAATATAAGCAAACCACAAGAAAACACACATTTTAATTTCTCCGTCTTATCAAAGACCGAACTCCCTTCAATCCTTAGCCTCTCGATCGTCTGCTTCAAAAAATGGGTGGTGATATAAACCACCGCCGGCTTTCTTATTTCTCCGGCTGCATGTCGCCGTCGTGCGTTCCTGTACACGAAGAATACTCGAGAATTGACAACATTAGCCATGGAAACAACAGAAGCAGAAGATTAAGAAAATTACTAAGAAAGATTGTGAATGAAAGCAAGAGCATATATGGATCTTCAAAACCTGTCACTTTTCAGTATGATGCTGTTAGTTATTCTCAGAATTTCGATGATGGACGTCACAAAGAAGATTATCCACAACTGTTTCAAGAATTTAAATTGCATCTTTAGTTAAGTAAATTTCATCAATTTTTGTATTAAATAAATGTTGGAATTATGAATCTCCTTTTAGATTCATCAGCTTCTTGGAAGCATAAATATATATTTTTCGGCTTAGCTACCGTGTGTGTGTGTGTGGGGGAATATGGAAGGATCTGCAAGTTCTATGGCTAGTAAAACCTTGATCCGTTTTCGACTTCGATTGTTCTTTTTAGAAGCTTAAATTTTTTAACGAGATGGTTCAATATGTAATTACAATATATTTTAGGCATATATGTGTTGAAGATACAAATTTAAGAAGACCGTTCCTCTTACCAATGAATCTGACAAATAATCACGATTTTTAATTTAAGTTAATCTAACGATTTATATATAGTAGAACTTTTAAAATTTTTATACATATATCCAAACATGTCACAATAAATTTGTTAATAAATCTAGACTGTTAAATTAATTAAAATTAAAAATTATAATTATTTATCAAATACATCGATTGGAGCAACATCCCAAAATGTAAATAAATAAATTTCAATCAACCCTAATAATGTAATCTTTGGGGCAAGGTTGTATGATCCCACTCAAAATGTTTCATTTTCTTCCAATAGTTTGACCTATTCAGAAAAGTTGTCAGCCTATGAACCTAGTTTTTCGGTCTTAATTTGATAGGATGCTTGTTTGGTGAAAATTTGATAAAATATGTAATTATAAATTATAAATTTTATTAAATAATAGTTAAAATTAATTGTTAATTTTGATTTTATATTTTTATCAAAATTTTAAATTTGCTTTACCGAATAAGCTTCGAATAATGTGTCATTAAAGCCACACCCGATTGGTGATGAATTGATTTTTATTTTTATTTTTTTTATAATCACCAATTGTGGAGTGTGAACTGGAACATAGACTAATGTTGAGTGATAAATAATATTACTCTACTTGTCAGTCTCAGAACGTAATTTTTTTCGTGGATATTACTTTGAAATACCCTAGGTACCCTCCTCAACAAAATATCATTTACTTACGGGAAAAAGTCGAGTAAATACACATAATCTTAGAATTTCATCTTAAAAATTTAATATTGTTAAAGAGAATGTTTCAATTGCACATTCAAACTTTTAAATGGATAGATAGTATTTGAAATTTTCGAACTCATCTTAAAACGGTAACTTTATACTTTCGTCATCACTTACGTGAGATTTTTACCTTCAACAATAATGACTATCAATGTACCATATAGGTTTCACCAAAATCAATCAATTACATCGAAAAATAGTACTTGTACTAAGCCCTTTTTTCACCTTTTCCCAATATAGGCTTCCCCAACAAGCAAGAGTTCTTGTGGGCACTCAATTTTTTTGGCTTATTTTCAACTACTTTTTGCTTAAGTAGGTGGTACTCTAATTACGTTTAAGAAATAATAATTAATTTGCAACTAAATAGCATATAATCATAGAATAGTGGGTCACGGCATATCTGCAATTTTTTAACATTTTTATTGTTTTTATTATCTTTTTATTATTTTTTTGCTATTAGGTGTTTTATATAATTTATTAGGAGTTTTTTAAACATCGTTAGTTTGTAGCTTTTTTTCTTTACACATATTTTATTTCTTCTCAAAAATTGTAATAATTATGGCCACATAAAGTATAATACATGGAACTATCATTTTTATTGCCATGAAATTTAGAGTAATTATAAAATGGTTCTCAGGCCTTACTTCAATTCAAGATTATAAACATATTCATTTCACCTTTAGAAACTCAACTTCACCACCCTTTAAGCCGTGAGGACAAACTTTTAAATACAATGAAAAGATAATTATGTCACTAAAAAATTATAAATCGTATTTTTCAACTTATTAAAATTTTAACCGTATATTTATTTATTTAATAATTTTATGTACTGAATCTAATTTCCCCAGAAATACCCAAGCTTCATGTTTCTAAAAGTTGGATTAAATTTTATTTTTTTTAAAACCACATGTGGTGATGTATCTTAGTAATAACTGATACTAGGTGTATTTTTCTTCAAGCTGGTCGACATTATAACATAAAAAGAGTCTACTATATTCTTTGGGCCTCGATCGAGTTAAACTCTAATGCGGTTACTCGGTCACATGACTTACCTAAGTATGTCTATAAATATGGGGCATGTCTCATTATTTCAGAGTTGGTTCATTATTACTTCGTTTTAAGATTACGTATTATCAATTGGCGCCGTCTGTGAGAACCTTTTCTTATCCCAAAAAGAAGAACCAGAAGTCATGTCATGTAGAACAAGAGGAAAGCCGAGAATACATCATCAGGATGCTCGATTATAGGAGACTGCAGAAGAATAGCATCCTCCGTTGTAGTTCGCCACTGTCCAACAATTCACAACTTTGCAAGATCAGATGTCCACTATCATGAATATGATGCAGAGAGTGACCGCTCCAATAGAGACTCCACCAGTGGTTGAGATTCCACCATCTTAAACTATGCAAACACAGGAGATGATGTCCACTAGCCGCTACCCAATACCATCTAATTGGGAGAACCTTTTGAATGAGAAAGTTGATGAGGCGGTCGCCCGAAGGAAGAATAGGGGACGACCAATTTCCAAAAAGGAATATCCATTTGCAGAAAAGCTTATGAGTGTACCTTTGCCATTAAAGTTCAAAGAGCCAACCGGTGATTTTGATGGCACGACGGATCCCATCGATCACATACGAACCTTCCAAGACCGGGTAAGATTACAAGGCTGGCTTGGCGCTATTGCCTGCATGGCATTCTCTATGACCTTACGGAAAGACGCTAGGGAATGGTTCGACACGTTGCTCCCACGATCAATCACTTCATTCTCAGATTTTGTAAACAAATTTGCAATTTGTTTTTCTAATAGTGCTCGGAAGAAAAAGATGGCGATAGGGCTCATGCAAGTGACGAAGGAGAAAGAAAAGTCCCTGCACGAATACATGTCACGATTCAACAGGCGACGTTAGGCATAAAATTTTTTAGATACCATCAATAGTAACTGCTCTACTCAGCGGATTGAGAAACCACACCTTCAGGGCTAGTCTCTCGAAAAAACCACCCGAGTCCATAACGGAGCTTCTTAGACGAGAGAGGAGTATATTGATCAGGAAGAAGTGATGAAGGAAACCAGAAACGATCGAGATATATATGAGGGCAATAATAAGAAGAGACAATGTGAAGAACCCTCACTGAACAAGCAAAACACTCATGGTACAGTCGATTACATGTATCGACCGATAATAGAGGCTGTCAATGCAATATCTCAAATCCAGTTGACCACTCTGTTGTCTACTATACTCCGTGAAATAAGCACTTTAAAAGAGGTACAATAGCCAGAGAGATTGATCTGATCCTTCCATTCGCGACCATAATCGCGTATGCGATTTTCATAAAGATCATGTTCATACTACCGATCAATGTCAGACTTTATAAAGTGAAATCGAGAGACTGATATGAGGGACAGTTAAGGCACTTTGTGAAGAATCGTACCGAAAAATCAAAACAAGCAGTTGAAGAAGATAGAAAAGCCAGGGTGATACACATCATTGTCGAAGGATCGGTTGCAGGAGGGGATTCCAAAAATTCTAGAAAATGATATGCACAGTCGTTACATGTAAACTCGATTGATGTGTCTAGCAGATTTGACCAGTCAATCACCTTCAACGATGGAAATCTAGAGGGTGTATCGTTCCCGCACAATGATGTTATGGTGTTCATAGGCGATATAGCAACTTCAACGTGAAACGAGTGCTAGTAGACACGGAAAGTGCTGCTAATGTGTTAAGATGAGAAGCTTTTAAAGCATTAAAAATCCTGATCAACCGACTAAAATCCGTTAACCCACCTTACAGGGATCTGGAGGGGAACTGTAATACCCGATGGGATAATAGACCTTCCTATCGTATTGGGAAGACACCCATACTGTGTGACTCTTGTAATCCCTTTCCAGGTAGTAAGGACACCCATGGCTTACAATTCAATTTATAGTCAACCGATCATTAATTCAGTAGGGGCCATCAATTCCACCTAACACCAAGCCATGAAGTTTCCTACAAGTCGGAGCATTGGAGTCGTCAGGGGAGATCAGTTGATTTCCACAATATGTTATGTTGACAGCATACGAAATGACCATAACACAATGGTATTGTCGATTGCAAAGATGACAGTCAGCAGACATATCAGTTTGAACCAGCTGAAGGGGTCGAATTGGTGGAACTAGAAGAGAACAAAAAAAATCACAATAGGGCGATCCTTGAGTAAGGAAGATAGAGAAAATCTTATAAACATGCTTTGAGAAAAACATTGATGTATTCGCATGAGTACGAATGATCTGCAAGGAATTGATCCCTCGATCGCCCAACATTGACTAAACAGCATGGCTGGGTATAAACCTGTTAAGTAGCAGAAAAGACAATTTGTGCCCGAAAGACAACAAGTCATAAAAGATGAGCTGAAAAAATTATTAAAAGCTAGTATTATAAGAGAGGTGAGAGCATCCAGAATGGTTAGCCAATGTAGCCTTAGTGAAAAAAGCAAATGGAAAATGGCAGATGTGTATTGACTTCACCGACCTAAATAAGGCGTGCCCTAAGGATTGTTTTCCTCTGCCAAGGATTGATGCACTAATAGATGCCACAGTAGGAAAAAAGATATTCATCTTTTTAGATGCATTCTCAAGGTATCACCAAATCTCATTAGCACCCAAAGATGCCGAGAAAAGAAAAGCAGTCATCATGATTTTGGGACATTCATGCTCTGACTATGCCCTTTGGATTAAAGAACGCCAGGGCTACATATCAACGCATGGTCAACAAAGTCTTTGAAATTTTAGTCGGTCAGAAGATTGAGGCATATGTGGATGACATGGTCGTCTACAGTAATTGAGAAGGATGAGCATGTACAATATTTGAGAAGAATATTTCGAGTGGCAAGGCATAGTTGACTCAAGTTTAATCTTGAAAAGTGCACTTTTGGCACGGCTGGTGGAAAATTTTTAAGCTTCATGGTAACTCAAAGAGGAATAGAAACCAACCCCGATAAAAATCAAGCAATCGTTGATATGACAAGTCCAGCTAATAAAAAAGAGGTACAAAGACTCACCGGTAGAATCACCGCTTTAAATCGATTTATGTCTCGAGCAGCTGATAGGTGTTACCCCTTCTTTAAAGAAATCAAGAAGAATAATGATTTCGAGTGGACCACCGAGTGCAAAAAGTCATTGGTGAAGTTAAAGACCTTACTCCAACACACACCCATCTTGAGTAGGCTGATTATGGGGAAGACTCTGAGGTTATATCTAGCAGTGTCCCCACATGCAGTAAGCTCTATGCTCATAAGGTTAGATGAAAAAGTAGAGCAACCAGTTTATTGTGTGAGCCATGTTTTAAAATACGCTGAATCTCGTTATAATTTGGCAGAACAATTAGTTCTGGCCCTCATAATAACTGCAATAAAATTGAGGTTGTATTTCCAAGCGCATCCGATCGAGGTTTTAACAAACTAGCATCTGAAACAAATCCTTCATCAACCGAAGACATCCAGGCAGTTAATGAAATGGGATGTAGAATTGGGGGAGTATGATTTAGAGTTCAAATCTCACTCGGCCATAAAAGGGCAAGCACTTGTAGACTTTATAGTCGAGTTATCACCAAAAGGCATTTCAGGCAAAAACCCTATGTGGGTATTATTTGTAGATGGGTCTTCCAATAAAAAAGGGTTTGGTGCTGGGATCATACGAATAAAACCCTAATGGAGAGGAAATGTAGTACTCACTAAGATTTGAATTCGAGGCTACCAATAATGATGCGGAAGACGAGGCGGTCATAATTGGGCTTCAGTATGCCTTTAAATTGGGAGTCTGGTCAATTAAAGTGAACAACGACTCCCAATTAGTAGTCGAGGAAGTTCGGTTAGAATTTGAGACAAAAGAGGAACGTATGGCTGCATATTTAATGAAGACCAGAGACTTACAACAAAGATTCCAGGAGTTCAAAATCGTAAAGATTGCCCGAGATAACAATGTTCGAGCCGATGCGTTATCCCGACTAGCCTTGGCTAACCTTAGAGATCGATTAGGCATATCATCGGTACAAACATTATCTGAACTCAGTTTTATAACCGTGATTGAAGTGTGTGAAGTTGGGGAAATGAATACCTGGATGGACTTTTGAAGTCATACATATCCGAAGGAATCCAGCCAATCGATCCTATTAGAGCAAGGCAATTGAGGATAAGGGCAGCCGGGTTTACAGTCATCAACAACCACCTATTCAAAAAGGGAATTTCGATGCCCTATCTTAAATGCATTGATGCGAACAGAGGCTTTGTCATCCTCATGGAGATACACTCGAGAATGTGCGGAAACCACCAAGAGGCAAACATTCTAGTCTTTAAAGCTCTTTGGCAGGGATATTATTGGCCTACCATGACAACTCATGCGAGAGAACTGGTCCAAAAATACGACGCATGCCAAAGACACGCCAACCGTATTCATATACCAACCGAATATCAAACTGCAGGTTTTGGTATATGTCATTTCTACCAGTGGGGAATCCACTTGCTAGGTCCATTCCTGATGGCCAGTAAACAGAGAAAATTCCTAGTAGTATCAATCAATTACTTCACAAAATGGGTTGAGGCAGAACCTCTTGCCACCATAACCACCAAGAAAATACAGAGTTTTGTATGGAAGAACATCATTTGTAAGTTCGGGATACCACGCGTAATAATATCCGATAATGAGAAACAATTTCAAAACAAGGAGTTTGAAGAATTTTGTGCGAGTTACAAGATAGAGCTAAGAAATACATCGATCGCTCATCCACGAGCGAATGCTCATGTAGAAGTTACTAATCAGTGGGACATACGGACCAGGCTAGAAGAATGTAAAGGGGCCTGGGCAGAAGAAATTCCAAATGTGCTATGGACCTATCATACCACTCTTAGAGAATCGACCGGAGAAACTCTATATAGGTTGTGCTTTGGACTTGAGGTAGTAGTGCCTACTGAAGTGATCGAGCCAACACCACACATAATGGTTCAGCAAGCCGACGTCAAGACACACAAGACCGAGCTCGACTTGTTAGAAAGGGTGAGACAAAAGGCATTTGTGAAAATGGTTGCCTATAAGCGAAGGACATATGCATATTTCGATTGGAGAGTGAAACCAGGAAGTTTGAAAAATGTGATCTCGTGCTCAGAAATGCATCTACAACAGGGCATCAGCCGTGCAAGTTAGACCCCAAATGGGAAGGACCGTTTGAAGTTATCAAGGAGGTGAAGCAAGGGGCATATAGTCTAAAAACCCATCAAGGAAAACCATTCGGCCGACCATGGAACATAGAGCATTTTAAAAAATATTATCAATAACTGACTCAGATAGCTGTGTTTCTTATTTTTTGATTTCAATATGTTTAGTATTTGATAATTCAAAAAAGATGAATAAATATATGGAAGCGATAACAGATGATGAGAACGCTAAAGGGATGGCTTATTCTTCTACCTAATTGGGTGCGCCCCTGATTCCTTCCAACCATGATTTTTCTTTCCCCACACATTAAGGAATTAGATCGTTCATTACAGCTAAATGTAATGTCAAACACACTTTGGTTAAGACCAAAAAGACAACGGAGATCTAATTGGACTACGGTCAATTAAGAAATCTGCCTATTTGCTCATTCAAACTCGATGACAATCAACAAACAACGACATCTGACTACGGTCGTAAATATGTAATCGATCACGATCAAAGTTCAAATAAAAAACAATATCTGGCCATGGTCATATACACATTATCAAAAGTCGATCACGATCGATCTTAAGGAAGAATAATGCCTTTGTTTGATTAAGGTCAAAAATGTAAAATGGTCGAGCGAGGATAAACCACCTCTACACTCGACCGAATAGAGTACGTCATTCAATTAGTCGGGCGAGGACCCGTTTAACAAAAAACAATTACAACTGTTATCTTTCGTGAAGTTTCTTGTTAACCCAAAAATACTTGACGAATGAGAAAAGAAAAAGGGAATCAATCTTCTTCTTCATCGCCTCCTTCGTCATCGTTGTCATCAACTAAGGGCATGAAGGGTGCGCCAGTGAAATCCAAATTTGGAAACCTTTCAGACAGCCATTCTCAACTCTTCCGGTAAGCCATATCTCAACCGCGTACCCCAACCATCTCTACTGTTGTCATGTACTCTTTGCTCTCTTTGAAATCCGCCATGGCTGTTTCGCCTTCACAACGAGTTCTTGAGAAAGGCCTTCGACCGATGCTTCCAACTCTCTTAGTCTACCATCTACTTGTTTAAGGAGATCGTCTCTATCTTGTAGTTCTTTTTCAAGCTCGGCCGCCCGTTTTTCTCTTTTAACAAGCAAGTTCTCCTTCTCCAAAAGAGTTTTGCGACATTTATGAAGAACCTCGCTTCTCTTCCAGAACACGACTGGTCTATTCAAGCTTTTCTGATTGGTCGCGTATCTTCTGGAAAGCAGGATGTTGGAAAGAGAGGATCTGTTATCAAAAGGAACACAACTTTTTTTTAAAAAAAAAAAAAGGATGGGAGTGAACCTCAAAGTTTTCAGACAACTTATTCTTGCTCAAGGAAGAAAAGAATGAGAAGTATACCCGACGCTCCTCCACCAATAACAAAAAAATAAAATACAATCTTAGGAGGGGGCTAGGTCTAACTTTCAAATAAAGAGAAAAAAAAAAGTACTTACCACGCTCAGAGAGAGTATGAGAAGATAAAAGATAAAGCAAGACTTATATTGTGTGCGACTTCATCCCTGTCTTATGTTTTCATGCGTCTCATGATATACTTGTAAAAGTTTTCGTCTAAATCGAATTCAAAATCTCCAAACTCACTAATCTCCCCATGTACATTGCCAAAAGCATCATATGTGTAGCCAAAAGTTAGAAGTATGTGCAAACATATCTCACATGCCTCCCTCATGATCGTGATTTTGAACATGTTCTTTCCACAAACTCTCCTAATTGAGATGAGAATGAAGATCTGATATACAGAATTGAAGTAAGAATCAAAGTGATTCTAACCTATCCCACTAGACCTCCTAAGGATAAATTACTAAAAAATTTAGTTACTTATTGGTTTTATATATAACAAAAATTTGTTAAATTACTAAATAAAAATAAACAAATGATAAATTCACATTTGTTAATTTTTAATTCGATTTCTATTTTTATTTATATATTTAAAGATTGAGGACCACATAGTTTCATTTTTACCATTTGTTTTTTATTTTTTTTAAATATCATTTCAAATAAGAAGTTTGAATTTTCCGCCCATTTTTTTTATTTCAAATGAAACGGCCTGCTGGTTTTTTGGTCCGGCTTTGGTGGCGAAATGGTCCTTTTCATCAATTTGAAGTAAGAATCACTTTGATTCTAAATCCCACTAGGCCTCCTATGGATAAGGGAATTTGTACAAATGGTCCCGACTTTTGCACTTATTGTAAGTTGAGGATCAATCGTTTCATTTTGGCGGTTTGAAATTTTTTATTTCAAAAAAGTAAAGGGAATTTTTTAAAGGAAAATTTGCAGCAAAAGTCCCTAATCTTTCAAAAAGTGTTGAAAAGTCCCATAACTTTCTAATCCTAACACATATGACCCCAAACCTTTTTGACAATTTAACCCCCAACTTAAATAAATTAAAAATAACTCATAAACATTTTCAAAAATAAAAATAAGTCCTAAATCTTTTTATTTTTTACAAATTTACACTTAAAATAATAAAAAGTGTGGCATCAAGTCCCAAAATTTTTAATTTTATTCATCAAAATGACATTTAAATTGTGTTTGATTAAAATCAGATTTTTTAGTAAAAGTTATTCAAATGTGTGGTTGAAAAGTTGTGGGACCATAAAATGTGTGGTTAAAATTAATTGTTGACTTTGACCTTAGCTTTTTATCAAAATCAAAATTGAAAACAAACGGGCTCTTAAAGTCTCTACAGATTTTGTCCAGTGGTCCATTAATTAACAAAAAAAATTATACCCATGATCAAAATTTGACCAATTTAAAATTTTAATTTATTTGTCATACCAATTTAAAAAAAAAATGGTGGTGGTGGACTGGAGATTGCGAAGAATTTTTTTTTTTAATTATTATTTAGTAATTGGTAGAGCTGACAAATAGGTCAGATGGACTGGCTCAACCCAAAATTGGACAGGCTACATAAAAAATTGGACTAGACTAGCCCTGGCCCAATTTTATAAGGGCTGGTATTTGTTGGGCCAACCCAATTGATTTTGGGCCACAGGACCAATGGGCCAGCCCAACTTACATTTTTAACTTATTTTTTCAAAACAATTACTTATAATTTAAAAAAAAAACAAAATTCATCATCTTCCTCCTCCACTCCACCCCACTCCACCCCAACCATTCCCACCCCACCCACGCGAATAGGGGAGATTTACCAGCAAAACCCTTTGCCCTATGGCCTCATCCCACCACCATCTACCACCTAAAACCACCCCTACCCAGTTTCAGTCTCCATCTCTATCTCCATCTCCATCTACATTTTCAAGTTTTACACACACAACAATGGCAGCTTTGAAACACCTATTCACTCAAACTCGACGCCACTACTTTTCCAAAACTCCGCCACCGCACCATCTTTCTTCCCTCCTCCGCCGCCTATTCTCTACGTAACCCGACCCAGATGCCAATTCGAGCTTCCGTGAACCCCTCCCCATCCAACCCGTTTCCTACCCCACTAGAACCATACCTCCTCTATCCCAAGAAACCCAGTCCCAATCCCAATCCCAATCCCAATCCCAATCCCAAACTATACCCGAACAAAGCCAGCTTGAAGGTGACTCGGATACCAGGAAATCAATGAACCAAGCAAAACTGGACCCGAACCTGGACCCGGGATGAAATGCGGTACATTAAGGACACACCAGTGATTTCTCCAGTTTCTTATATGTCCCGGGTTGCCCATCTACCTAAGGATCGTGTGAAAGGAGAGGAGGATGGTAGTAAACTTGAGAGTGACGAGTTGGATAGAGAGATGAGGAGGATTGATGACGAGAGATGGAATGTAATGATAACGAGGAGAATGGTGTTGGGTGAGGAACAAGAGGACGAGAATGTGGCTTTCACCGCGAATAGAGGGATTCCCCACCCCACCCCACCATTCCTCACCCCACCCCACCCCTATTCAAAAAACCAAGGAGAAATCTCACGATTTCATGAGAAAAATCCTCATGAAACCAAGGAGATTTCTCTCTCGGTTTCATGCGACGAGAGGGAGGGGATTTCTCCCGCACTGTGGAGAAATCCCTCCTCCGGCCTGATTCCGGCCGGCGGGTCGGGTCGGGCCGGTGGGGGATGGGGTGGGGTTTTTTAAATTATAAGTAATTTTTTTATAAAAATAAGTTAAAAATATAAGTTGGTTTGACCCATTGCCCCTGTGGCTAAAAATCGAGTTTGGTTGGCCCAAGAATACCAACCCATATAAAATTGGGTCATGGCTAGTTCAATCCAATTTTTATGTGGTCCGTCCAATTTCGAAAGTTAAAGCGAGTCCATCCGCCTATTTGTCACTCTACCAATTATTAAATAATAATAAAAAAAGTTCTTCACAATCTCAAATCCACCACCTTTTTTTTTTTTTAATTGATATGACAAATAAATTAAAATTTTAAATTAGTCAAATTTTGATCATTGGTATACTTTTTTAATTAATTAATGGACCACTTGACAAAATCTGTAAAAACTCTAAGAGCTCGTTTGTTTTCAATTTTGATTTTGATTTTGATAAAAGCTAATATCAAAGTCAACAATTAATTTTAACTACAAATTTTATGGTCTACAACTTTTCAACCACACATTTCAATAACTTTTACTAAAAAATCTGATTTTAATCAAACACAATTTAAATGTCATTTTGGTGAACAAAATTAAAAGTTTTGGGACTTGATGCTATACTTTTTATTATTTTAAGTGTAAATTTGTAAAAAATAAAAAGATTTAGGACTTATTTTTATTTTTGAAAAGATTTATGAGTTATTTTTAATTTATTTAAGTTGGGGGTTAAATTGTCAAAAAGGTTTGGGGTCATATGTGTTAGGATTAGAAAGTTATGGAACTTTTCAACACTTTTTGAAAGATTAGGGACTTTTGCTGCAAATTTTCCTTTACTTTTTAAATAAAAAAATTTCAACCGTCAACTTTCACAGACATTTAGACGGAAATTGATGAAAATGACCATTTCTGCCAAAAATATTTGAAATAGGGATCAAACTGCCAAAAATAAAACGATGGGTCCTCAACCTGCAATAAGTACAAAAGTCAGGGACCATTTGTGCAAATAAGCCAAGGATAAGAGACATAGGACTAAAGAGAGTCAAAAAATAATATTTCGTGGATGATCCTACGTAAACTTGAATGTCATGAGTTCATCCCCCCACCCAATGAGGGCATTTTTGCACCTACTCTTGAAACAATCCAAGTTCCATATCATTCTGACTGATTTACAAAGAATCAAACATATTGTGATCATAATATCAAAATCTCTGAACTACACAAAATCTAATTATCTCAAATGGAAATATTAATTGATGCGGTCGTGGAAACTTTGTAAAAATAGGTACAAATAGTATTATCTACTGAGATGAAAATAAACGCTTTAGCACAAATATTTTATCTGACCATTCGATTCAAAATATAGACACACCAGCAGAACAACAAGAAAGATCTATGTACTACTTATCTGCATAATTCCATACTCGGAAACATCTTATTGGAGCAATAGAAAACTGAATCTATTCCACTATCAATAAATTGTTCTGCGTCAACCCCTCACCAATAGTCGGAAATTCTGGTGATAGATGCCACTCTCCGTCTACTAGGAACTTGATTTCATACCTTAAAAAAACATAAATAAATTAATCAGTGTTCAAGACTAAATTTAAATTAATAAACGTGTCTCCTCTTGTTGAAGATAATATTTAAATGATATACATGTTACTCTCTCTAACAATTTAAGCTTTTTAAATCAAATAATTCAACATGGTATCGGAGCTAATTCTAATTCTTGGATTTCTCATTTAGCATAAGTTTTTCTCCTTCAGACATGTCTAGTATTTTGGGAGAGGAGATGTCTAGTGCAAGTACAGAATATAATCCTAAGGCTGTGCAGCAATTCAGTCATGAGAATCCTTCTTTGCAAATCACGACACAAACAGAATGGGCAAAACTTTCTTCAATGGAGTCAGTCATATTGTTCGTGAGGGGCAAGGGAAAATTTGGATATCTCTCTGGTAATGCAATACCTGAGGAGGAGGAGGAAATCGCATTTCAGATATGAGAATCTGAAAATTCGTTGGTAATGGCATGGTTGATTAATTCCATAGAGCCAGATATTGGCCAAACTTTTTTGTTTTAATCAACACCTAAAGAAATGTGGGAAGCGGATTGGAAACTTGCTCAGAATTTGGGCGTCTCTGCATAAATTTTCGAAATCAAAACCAGAATTCGGGAGAAGAAGCAGGGTAATCTTGGAGTAACTAAATATTAAAGTATTCTGAAAGGTCTTTTGCAGGAATTGGATCAGTACAATAATGCTATTGGAAGTTTTCCCATGGTGGTACTCTGTAGAACCAGATGCTTGAAAAAGAGAGTTTTCGAATTCTTGGCTGGACTTATTCTAAGCTTGACAAGGCTAGGGGGAGAATTCTTGGGAAAGAACCACTACATACAACAAATGAGGTGTTTGATTATATTAGAAGAGAGGAAAGCCAAAGTAATGTGATGTTGGGAAGAAAGCAGCAACCATCGAGTTTTCCACTAGAGGTGTTGCCAGTACCTGCTGCAGCCACAGAAAGTGCCTTAGCCATCGACAATTTCGAAAAAAGCAACCAAGCTTTTCAAGTGAAAGAAGACACTCAACATGATCAAAATCAGCGGTCTTTCACTAAGGAACAAATAGATCTTCTGCTTGATTTTCTAGGTCATCTAAAGGATAAGTCAGTTCTTAATTCTTCTTGTTCTGTTGCCCAACAAGATAATATTTCCTTAGCTTTAAATTCTTGAACACATTCTCAAATTCCATGGATCATTGATCCTGGACTTACCAATCATAGGTCAAGCTTGTCAAATGTTTTATCCACTCATGCCACATGCTCTAGTAAGCAGAAAATTAAGATAGCATATGGTTCATTGTCTTCCGTTGCTGATAAAGGTTGAGTTTTTATTACAAAAAATTTGTGTTTAGATATTGTACTCCATGTTCCAAGGTTATCTCATAATCTTTTTTCTGTCAGTCGATTTACCAAGGAGAATAAATGTATAGCTAAATTTTCTTCCACTCATTGTGAATTTCAAGACTTGAATTCGAGAAAGATGATTAGCAGTGCTAGAGAAGAGGATGGCCTCTACTCTCTTGAAGATGAGTTTGTGTTGGATGAACAAGCTCAAGTTGTGATGAACAGCAACACTACTCAATCTAGTGAAACTGAAATTCTTTTTTGGCATTTTAGACTACATTCCAATTTTCCATATCTAAAACAGTTGTTTCTTTTGTTATTTCATAATAAAAATCTATCCATTTTGCATTGTGAATTAGCAAAGCATAATAGAGCTCAATTTCCACCACATTCCTATGAAGAGTCGGCACCTTTTACTCTTGTTCATAGCGACATTAAGGGTCCTTCCCATGTGACAAATATTTTGGTACTTGATGGCTTATCACCTTTATAGATGATAGCACAAGACTTTTGTTGGGTGTATCTACTTAAGGAAAAATCAGAAACAAAAGAGTATTTTGCAATTTTCATGCGTGTAATAACTCAACTTGGGAGAAACATTACGACCTGTTCTCTCTGTGTTTCGGTTTTCAGTTTTGAGTTTTGAATTCGTTTTTTGTTTTTTGTTTTTTGTTTTGATAGACTGTTTTAATATAGCAGAAAACGCGTTTGGTTTGTCATTCTGAAAAACTATTTCTGAAAATAAAAAACTGAAAAACACTATTTGTTTGAAATTTTGAGAAATTGTTTTGACATTTTATTCAATTAATTTGATTATTAAGTAAAATAAAATAATTTTATGCTAATATATTATCAAGTAATATATACATTTTAAAGTTGGTGAATTTTACAATTTTTTTTTCTGTTACAAAAATAAAATGCAAACAAATAATAAATTGGCAAATAGAAAACCAAAAAAATTTATGACGTTGATTGAGAATTTCAATCTATCTTTATTTAAATAAATTTTTTAAATTTTTTTATTTAAATAACCAATAAGGGCTTGAATTATTTTTTTTTGTATTTTAGTATTTTTATTTTTATAGAATTTTATTTGTTTTTTAGAATTTTTATTTAAATTATTTTTTTCCCCGTGTTTTGAGTGTTTTCAGTGTAAACACTCAAAATGTCAAAAATATGTTTTGAGTTTTGTGTTATAAATTTAACTTTGTATTTGAAAATGCATTTTAAAAAATATGAAAGTAAACAAGTTTTGGATGTTTTAAAAACTGAAAATAGTTTGAAAATAACAAAGAGAACAAAACCTAAGGTTTTAGGAACAAATAGTGGGAGAGAACTTTTCTCATGCTTTAGGGAATTATTTGACAGAAAAATTGTATTGTGTTTATCAATCCTCGCTAGTTGACATCACACGACAAAATGGCTTAGCTAAAAGGAAAAATCAGCATATTCTTAAAGTTGCCCATTCAATAATGTTCACAAGTGGGGTAGGGGTGCTGAAATATTTTTGGGTAGAAGCAATTCTTACATCTTGTTATCAATAGAATGCCAGCCCCCGTTCTTAAATTTAAAATTCTATTCGATTTCCTACAACAATATTGTTTGTCTCTCTTCCTTTTCGGGTTTTGGGGTGCCTATCATTCGTTCATGACCATTCTGGGATATGCTCCTAACCAAAAAGGCTATAATGATACGATCCAATTACACAAAAATCTTTGTTTCATTCAATGTCACTTTATATGAAAATCAGCCATATTTTCCCAAAAACCTCTTGAGGATGAGCTTTCTAGTGAAGATTGTTTTTGGAAAATTTGTCCACAATCACAACCTGAATTTTCCAGTCCACCAGCCTCCTCTGTTAGTCCACCAGTTTTACCCAGTTTTCTTTTTTTATCAATCCGTGACCTTGGTTCCACAAAATAATTCTATTGTATAGAACAGGTTGTCAACCAGAATTACTTGTGTATTCCAGGTTCCAGGCAGAACAGTCAACAAAAAGTGGCAGACCCTCTTCTCTTTATGCAATGTCATGATCCTGCCCAGAGAAACGCACTGTTACCTTTTGTTTACCTAATAGAATTAATTCTAATCATCAGTTATCTTCATCCCATAAGACCTTCGTCTCTAATCTCTCTAATATAGAAATTCCTAGAACTGTGCAGGAGGCTCTAATGATTCGAAAGTGGAAGGTTGCAGTTTTGGAAGAAATGGGGACACTTGAAAAAAATTGTATAAGGTGTTTAGTGCATTTACTTGAAGGAAAAACTCCAGTTGGGTGCAAATGGGTATTCACACTAAAGTACATAGCTGATGATTTGATAAACAGACAAGGCTTGTAGTTAAGCGTTAGACTTAGACATATGGAGCAGATTATCAGAAAATATTTGCACCAGTGGCAAAGTTAAATCCAGTTCGGATTTTGATATCACTTGCAGCAGATTATAGTTGGCCGAAGAGATGTATATGCAATACCTCTAGGTTTTGAAGAATCTTATGGAAGAGAGAAGGTTTGCAAACTTGAGAAATCCTTGTATAAGCTTAAACAGTCACCTAGAGCTTGGTTTGATCGGTTCTCTAGGGCTATTCTATTTTCCATTATACTCAAAGTCAAAGTCAAACCAAGCTGATCATACAATGTTTTTTAAACATACTACTAGTGATAAGTTGACACTTCTCATTGTCTATGCTGATGATATACTTTTGACACGAAATGATGGAAGTGAGATTGAAGAGCTCAAACACGTGCTTGCCAAGGAGTTTGAAATTAAAGACCATGTATCTTTGAAGTATTTTCTTGGTATGGAAGTGGCCCAATATAACTACAGGAGATTTCAACTATCTTTTATGTTATTTCCTGAATTACTTTTATTTCAATAGTAGAACTCTATCAGCTAAATGTATTGTTATTTCACAGAGAAAATATACTCTTGATTTATTGAAGGATGTTGTTGGCATGCTTGGATGTAAACCATGTGATATTCCAATTGAAGTTTATCACATACTTGATGTTCATGAAGAAGGAAAAAAGGTTGACAAGGAGCGTTATCAGAGACTCAATGGTAAGCTAATATACTTGTCTCATACGAGACCAGATATTTCCATCTCCGTTAGTGTTGTTGGCCAGCATGTACATTGTGTCAACATGGAGGCCGTGTACCACATTTTTAGATATTTGAAGAAAAATCCAGAAAATAGGTTATTGTTGAAGAAAAATGAGGATGTGAATGTTGAAGTCTTCACAGATGCTCATTCGGCAGGTTGTGTTAGTATCAGAAGATCAACATTAAGATATTGCACCTTTGTTGGAGGCAACCTTGTAACTTGGAGGAGCAAGAAACAAGTCGTGGTAGCTAGAAGTAGTGTCGAAGCTGAATTTAGAGCAATTGCTCAAGGAATGTGTGAGCTACTTTGGCTAAGAGCATGTTTGGTATATTTTAATTTAAACTCTTTTTTTTTTTTTCCAAACTCATTTTCAACCACATATTTCATGGGATCTACAATTTTTATCAACTTTTCAGCCACACATTTCACCAACTTTTTTCAAAATCTACTAAAAAACTACTTTTAAACATCACCAAACATACACTAAAACGATTCTTGGAATAATTGAAGATTGAAAGAGAAGGGCCCATGAGATTATAAAGTGACAATCAAGCATTTATAAGCATAGCACACAACCCAGTTCAACGTGGTAGAACAAAGCATGTGGATAGTGATAGACACTTCATTAAAGAAAATTAGAAAGTGGAATAATCTGCATGAAATTTGTCCTATCACAGGAATTGGTGGCTGATATTTTCACTAAGAGTTTGTCAAGGACATGTTCTGATGCATTGACTGGCAAGCTGGGTCTTCTAAATATTTTTGAACCCACTTGAGGGGAGTGTTAGCATAGTTGGTTATTATGTGCTATTTTTTAGGAGTCAAAGTAGTTAGGATAAATCCTATATTTTAGGAGTTTAATTTATGTAGAAATTGTTATCAGATTCTTAGGAAGATTGTAACAGTTTTTTGTTATTCTTTAGTCTTTAAATAGTCCAAAGTATACACAATGTATATGTACTTTTCTAACATATGACAATAGACCTTTTTTCCTACCATGTTGACATGGTATCAGGATTCCATTCTTGTTGCCACACAATTAATGAAATTGTGAACATATTAGGCTTTGATATGATGGAAAAAAATGAATCTCATCTGCACGTAAGGGGGCGTGCTGAATACAATATTTAAATGATATACCTGTAGCCTTCTCTAACAACTTAAACTTTTAGATCAAGTGGTTCAACACTTCTCCGTTGGCATAACTTTTAGTTGAAGTGGTTCGACATGGGGTCAAAGCACTTAGATTCAAGTCTCTATGCCATCTATTTATGAAATTTGTGCACGTGTAAGACATTTTATGTGAAAATGGGTCCAGCTACATGTGAAGGAGTGTGTTCAAGACTAAATTTAAATGAATGAATGTGTTCTCTCTTCAACATCTTAAGCTTTTCCATAGGTGATTTAACAATCAAAAATAGAAAAAATTGTGACCATCATAATTGATAATTTGCATTGCTAACGAAAATGGTACCTCCCAGGTCTGAGCATTAATGTCGCTGTGAACATTGTGTAAGAACCAGTATACTCTGGAGATAGGTGCTCTCCTTCACTCCAGCCATCAAAGGAGCCCATGATTTGCACACTCTGACACACATTTACGAGATTAAAAACTTATATTTCCTAGTTGATAATATTAATACGTTAGAAATGTTAACTAGAGATAACATCAAGCATAATTATTCTCAACCATAGAATTTTCCAAATAACAGAATTCAATATTGATGATAGTACATGAATTTACTTGAGCATAATTTCATAGACTCAACAGAGCATCGTTTAAGGATCATTTTCTGGTGGAGACTTGCTCAATTATATTCTTTATCACTTAACTCTCCATTTAAAAGGAAAAAAGCTCCAACTATTTCAAAGGTAGCTAGTAGCGAGTAGCTAGTAGCTATGTAGACAAATGTATCATTCTCTGCATATGCAAGCATCAACTATGAAGAATCCGTTTCATTATCCTCACGTCACTACTACCATGCTTTGCAAAATACAAATGAATGAGGACCAAGTTTACCTACAGAAACATATTTCTGCCCACCAAGATAACATATGAAACAAAAATATTAAAGTTGGAAAAAAGTGAATTTGAATCTATCAAGAGTGAAGTATTAGAAAATAGGAAACTTAATAGAGCACAGTTCAAATCTATGCTGTCTTTTTTACCAGTAAAATAATATTTATGCCTGTTATTTCAGTTTCTCTGAACATTTTGTGTACAAAATATGACCCGTGTTGTTCCTATTTTTGAAATTTAAACTCCATTAAGGCTTCTTTGTGCATGTTTAATGTCTCAAGAAATCAAGAATAAGGAGGCCAAGAAATGAGAAATATAAAGTTATTTTCATAGTTTATTTGCATAAATGCTGTTGTCCCGAACTGAAAATCCGACATGATATATCATTGTTAATGCAATGTAACCACTTTAGTTGCTTTTGAACATTCTTATTACTTTGGCTTATTACTAGTTCTAAATAATCACTAGTATTCCACGTGCATATTTTCACATTAAAAAAATGTGTAAGAAAACAAATTTCTTTTTCCCTTTATTTACCTCTGCTACTCCAGACCAGAATAAAGGAACCTCCTTGGGTTGTGCAGCATCCAAGTCCTTTATCTGTTCCTTCAATTTTTCTTGAACAGCTTTTACCATAGTAAACACAATATAACAAGACAAAACAGGGAAAAAGTGGTTAGTCCAGATAGCCCATCTAATAACAAGTTGTCTTTGTCAAGCAATTTAAGTAAAAACATAGTATTGCCTACAACTACTCAGCCAAGCTGGTTGGTGATGTCCCTCACCCATTATCTGTACAATTTCAAATCTTTTCTTTTGTTCATTTTATATTTTCAAATTTTTATTTTATTTTATGCGCCAACATAATAGAGCCTAAAACTAGCTCAACCAAGACAATCATGGATGTCCCTCTTTTTTGTCCATTTTAATTTTATTATATTATGCTGTTATTATTTATTTATTGTTGTGTCTCCTTTAAGTCTATTTGAGTACATCTTAGGGTGTGTTTGATTTTGATTAAAATCAAATTTTTTGGTAAAAGTTGATAAAAGTTATTGAAATGTGTGGTTGAAAAGTTGTGGGACCATGAAATGTGTGGTTAAAATTAATTGTTGACTTTAACTTTAGCTTTTTAGCAAAATTAATAGTGAAAACAAAAAGAACCTTAATGTATTCAAATGTAACAAAAAGAAATCAAATTGCAAGATACTTAAGTTTCTTGATTACATTTACGCCTGCAGAAAGAATTATCGCCTCTAATCTACCATATGGAGCAGAAGTGCATGCTTAGAATCTGAACGTATAAAAGAGTCAAATCTTAGATATTTTCGTGTACTGTTCATACCTTCTAGTCGCAAAAGAAGGTGCGACTGAACATATTTCCCGTTAATCTTTCTTGAACCATCTGGAATACTGTAATTAGCAATTTCTTCTGCCAAATTAACTAGAGCCTACAGAAGAAGATGAATAGGAATATTGGATACCGTTTTCATACCTTCAAACATGGCACAACTTATATCCTCAAGGACTAGAGTACAGTGAAGTAGTTATTGAAGAAGGAAACCTGAAACTCAAGTTCCATGGCGGCAAGTTCACTTTTAAAACTAATCAATGAGTTCTCCGTTGTTTGTAACTGCAGAGACATATGTTGTACAAGATTCAGAGACTATATTATTGGTAAAAAAAAAAGCTGAATCAAGACTCTGCATTGCAATATCTTGATTGAAGTATCTATTTCACTCTTAATGTTGACCAAGTCAAATAGAATAGAAAATCTAACTTACGAAAATTAATCTCACCAAGTCCAAGTGTTAGGGCCGCAGCTATACTTAGCCACCTGACACCACTCGCAACCACAGTTTGCCCAACTTCGACTGTACTTTGTAAATTTCAGTTGTTCGTTTTTTTCAATTGTAATAGTTTATTTTAGTTGTAAAAGAACCCTGCTATGTGTAAATATTTATTTTGATTCCTCAACTTTTAAACGTCCATTCCCGTAAGTTATGTTTTTCTTACTTAAGTTATTATAAGAGTAGTTGGTATTCGAAGTCTTGTCAAGCTCACTGGTGTTCACCTCTTATACCAGCAATTGTAATTTTATGCTTTCATATATTAATGAACAAACTCTTTTCAATGCATTCAAATCTTCTGTTGCAAAGTTTTTATTAAATTATCTTTTTCTTTTATTACTAAATGAATCGAGAATATATGAAAAGTAGTCTAGCATAGTAGAATACCGCCACACGATGCCTCTTTCTATGCTAGAAAGAAAGTCGACCTTGTGATAGTTAATATCAGAGCTATGGCTCACGACCATCGAGAAGAAAGCGATGGAACCGAATGCATTACACACCACTGAGGTGGTGGATAAAAAAAAAGTACTAAACAGTGCCTAGATGCGCTCGATGGGGCAAACTAATAGATTATGCGACGTTGTAGCAGGTCAAACTTTTGTTCGATTAAATAACGGCGAATGGAATGTTATTCGAGCCGATTCTAGTCGAGACAAAGAAGCGGACATCCACGAATTGAACATCCAGTTGGTTGAGAGCCGAACAATTTGCACAGTGAAAATTGACGTAGTTGCAATCCTTCTCGATCTATAGGAAAAAATAGAAACCATGAGACTTCAGTTGCATATACTTTAGCATGTAATGGACAATGGGCAAGCCCCTGCACAAGAATATGCACCTAGGCTCAAAATTCCAGAACCTATGGAAGTCATTATTTGACATGGAACAATACTTTCTTGTCGCTAATATTGAAGACGAGGCAAGAAGGGTGACGACGGCTACCATGTATCTAGGGTGGAGATGCAAAACTATAATAGCGGACAAAATATGCTGATATTTAAGCCAACACCATATCGACACATCAGATCTCCTCAAGGAAGCAATCATAACACAATTTTTCTTGAAAAATGTTGAATATCAGGCCCGACAGGCACTACAAGAATTAAAACATACTGGCTCCATCGAGAACTACGTGAAAACCTTTTCATAGCATATGTTGGACATCCGAGACATGTCTGAAAAGGACAAGCTCTTCATTTTCATAGAATGCTAAAACCATGGGCGATAACCAAACTCCAAAGATAGAATGTGGCTGATGTAAACACGGCAATAGAACTGCCGAATACTTGATAGACTATCAATCACAATCCAGGAGCGACTACAAGTAAATAGCCAATCCGGGTAGAAAATAGATCTTTCAAGCTCACATCGAACTCAAATGGGAGAGAACGCTACTCTTACCATAATGGAGACCATCACAGCAACCATCAGGGCGGCTACTGAAACAAAAGAAAGATGCCAGAGAGCAAATCAGGTGCTACACCTAGAAAGGATGGGTGCTTTTTATGCAACGGGCCTCACTGGATGAAAGTTTTTTAATGCATTGAGCCAACTGATAAGTGGAGCATCGAATTCGAAGCAACACCAATGGGAAACCAATCAAGGCCATAATAAATACCGAGTGCCACCCACAACTGTATTAGATGGAATCCCTATCGAATTACGAAATTTTACATGTTGATGAAAGTACTTCAATAAGATCTTAAAGAGTAAAAACATGTTCGAAGAATGGAGAAAGAATGCTATAGTCCCTATGTATAATGGTGAAGAAGATAATGAAAATTGCACAAAGTTTAGAGGTAATAAACTTGTAAGTCATTCTATAAAACTATGAGAGAATGTGGTTGAGTACAAATCAAATGACCAATTGATTTTATGCAGGGGAAATCTACATTGGTAGTCATTTACTTCGTTTGAAAATAAATGGAGCATATAATATTCCTTGACCTAGAAAAAGTTTATGATATGGTTTCTATCAAGAGTCACTCACTTTATAACAGTTTTATGATTCCAAAAGACGGCCGAGAATGAGATTTGTGAAAAATAGAATTATTTGTACCAGAAGTGATTCATTTACATATTATTGTAAAACATGCTCATGTACCTCATAGTTGACCATGAATTTCTTAGGTATCTTAGGGTCCATACCATACATCTACCAAATCTTCCTTTGCTCTAGACAGATTTTGACTATTATCCAATTATTACCACTTACTACCTTCTTTCTTACTTGACATTCATTTCTGTCCATTCCAATAAAAGGTATAAAATGAACCAACATTGAAGCTTTGGCTGACTAATCAGACAATTCTTTGCAATCCCTGCACTTTCGAAAGTTCGGGTGTCATTTGATTTCCTCTTCATCATGACTTAAGCACAGACATAATGTCACAAATTTTACTCGCATGCAGCACAAACAACGCAATGTCCTTAGTGAACCCATTATATGCAGAAAAAGAAGCAAAGACCAAAAGTAACTACAAGAGGATATAGATATAAATATCCAAATGCAACAATTTAAAGTTTAAGTTGAAGTAGCGTTAAAATATGTAAATCAATGGTACATCAACCTTAAATATCTATTCAAATCATTATAGACATTCTTCTGAGATTTTTGACACATTCTTGAGGTCATTAAATAACATAATGAAGATGATGAACACACCTGACGCTTCAAGCACCGATTATGTTGATTTGCTTCACTCAGTTTCTTGATAAGCTTTGATCTCTCAGTATCAGCCAGCAATGCCTTCAGCTGTTAAGAAGTGAGAGTATGGCTGTGGTAGAAAGTATTATCCATGAAATATCTTACTAATGGAAATAATCAAAGATCCAAATTTAGTAAAATAGAGGCAACGAAACAGACAGTGTAGACAACGATAGCACGTTCTACGATGCTTGGGAAAGATTTCATATTCCCCTTTCTCCTTTAACTGGTTGGTAGATAAGCTTTACCTCGTCACCACTTAAAGGCCGTTGAGCTTCCTCAGGTGAATCCACAGACTCGCACTCCTCGTCCTTCATGAAACTCTTTGATTGTATTGATGGTAATTCCTCCTCCAAACTAACTGGTGTGCAACACACTCTCCAATATACATGGTTCTTAGGATTTTTCCAAAATGAAACTCGATTCGATTTTGTCAATCTTTGGTGATCCACCACCGAACTCCAACCAGCCATATTACCGTGAATTCTATCAACATTTTTCATCTTGATCCTGCCATTTATCATTCGGCAGAAATCAATTGGAAACAAAAAGTCATTAAATTATGCACATAAAATTACTTCGGTTGCCAAACTTGTACAGAATTAGAGAAGAAAAAGTCATATTTGTAATAAAAGATAATGCACACACCAACTAAGAATTAACATTAACATAACCATACTATAAAAGAACATATAAATATACAAAATTTCTAATGCTAGAGAACGAGTCACCTTGTGAAGACGGTTTTCCCTGCAGTACTTACTACATTACACTCCATATTTCAAGAGTTCCTACAGAAATGAAATAAAAAATAAGTCAGTATAAACAAAATCTCTGTGGCTTCTAATTTCCAAATGTCGTTCAGGCATTTTCTCAAACACATTGAGAACATTGTCTTAATTCAACAGCAGAGTTACAAAGATCATAGTTTTATACTATAATAAATTGATTTAGAGCATGAAATCAACTGGGTTTCATGAGAATAAGATATAAAAAAAAACGCACAAAAAGTGATCTTGGAACTGCTACAACTCGCCGGTGCTTATTTTTGCTTGTGTTTTGTGTCTACTGAAGAGTGCGAGGTAGACAAGCAGCGTCAATACTCAATAGCATAATGACACGTGTCCGGTCCTATTTTAGCCAAGTGTAAAGCATGGGGTATTGGGGTTAGGGCATGTGGGTAATAATTAAAAGGATGACTGTATAGGACTGGGCCCACTTGAAGATGGGGTGAATCAGCCATTTGGGCCTTGCTGAAATCATTGGGCCTAGGTAATCTCAGTCATACATTGGGGGAAATTTAGGCAATGTTTGGTGTAGTTTTTTTGAATATTTTATTGATTTTTTAAATTTTTTTGTAGTGTAAAAATATTGAAAAATCAAAAGTTGTAGGCAAAAAAATGAATTTTTTACCGAACATAGCCCTTAGACAAATACACTATAGGGGAAATGAAGGAATTTTAGATAAAATAGACTACTATTTAAAAATAATTACATAAAAATATATATGTACTATAAATTTCAAATATATTTAGTCTATCCTTTTTTTAGTTAGCTATATTATTTTTAAATTACATTATATATTATAACTGAAAACTAATTAATAGAGAAATCATTGCAATACAAGATTGCAAAATTTTAATTATGGGATAACTGTTTGATTCATTCAAATATAACTTTGATATATTTGTTTGAAAAAAAATTCTCTTAAAAAAAATTATCGGTCATTAACCACTTATAAGCATCAACTTAATCAGTTAACATACCGTGGCAAAAACTAAAAATCTCAATAAGAGATCACATTTGTAACAGTTCGTACTACATATAGTAAAGCTCGTGATAACAACATTTGCAGCACTTTATAATATATAACATTTGTATCACTTCATCTTACATACCATTTGTCACAAACTATCACAATGTAATCATTTAACATAACATGGCAAGACCCAAAAATCTCAACAAGATTACATTTGTAACGGTTCGTGTTACAAATAAAAAAGCTCATGATAATAGCAGTTGTAGCATGTTATGATACATAACATTTGTGGCAAGATGTCAATAATTCTACACAATCAGTTGATATAATATAGCAAAATCAGAAATCACATATGAGCACATATGATACAATTTGTGATACATATGGTACTGTCAATTGAAACATGTAAATCCACAATTGTAATATCCTTACAATAATATAAGAGTCTTAAATTTGTTACTGTTCAATTTTTAGTCCAATACGCTGTCATTTTACAACTATCATTTAATTTTGTTACCTACTTCAGTCAACCACTTTCTACCTTTTTACTTTCTACCTTTTCAAAAGCCATTATTTCCATTCCATTGGAGCTTAGAATTTAGCCGTGTTCGTCGTCTTTCCATACTTTCTATTGGAGCTTCTAATTTGTCAAGTTCTGTAAGTGTATATTATTTGTATGACAATGACAAATTTTTGAAGCAGAACTTCATTCTTGTTTAACAACTTTTCATTCCATGTTGTTCGTCGTTTTCCATCCATTGGAACTTGTAATTCAGACCGTCAAGCAAGTTCTATAAGAGTATATTATTTGTATGACAATGGCAAAATTTTGAAGCAGAACTTCATTCTTATTTAACAACAAATCTATTAATTTTTTCATAGTTTTGGAAAATTTCAAATCAAATATTTATGTGTACTTTGTCTAAATGTTACATTTCTCCCTAATTCTTTAATGCATTCGGTGGTGCTATGTTATATTTGTATGGGGTTGCTTGATATTTGGACAAGGTTGTAGAGCCATCTGTTTGTAGCAACCAAGCTAGCAACCTCTCTCGGCAACCGTGCTACTCGGTAACCAGTTTGGTTGTCGAGTTGGACAACCTTCTCGATCGTATTGGTCGTCGAGTTAGCTAACTCGACCATCTTACTGTATCCATTATCCATTCAGTTGATTTAGTTTTTGCTACGTGATGAAAACTGTAGGGATCAATTTTGTGAAAAATTTAAGGATGAATTTTATGTTTGATAATTGTAAGGACAACTTCATTCTTATTTATACAACAAATTCTGTATCCATAGTTTTAGAAAATTTCAAATCAAATATTTATGTGTAAGTTTGTCTGAATCTTACATTTCTTCTGAATTCTCTGCTACTATATTTGTCTTAATTGTGAACAATCTTGAGTCCAGTTGAGATTTCAGTGGTGTCCTATATTTGATTACCAACCAATAACCGATCATCAAACTTTTTGTGGAGTTGAATATTATTTGTGGTCGAGTTTAATGTGAGGGATCTATGTAATACTTGCAATGTTATGCATGTATTTGATTAGTCGGAAATGTTTCCCGTACCATTATTTTGAGTGACAGTTTCAGTTCTCAGCATAGGTTATTGTTCGGAAAGAAACTAAATTCATGTGCTTTTTGCCTTGTTCCACTTGAAATCAGCAAATATGCATTATAAGCATTGACATTAAGTTAATTACTGAACTTCACGTAATTGTTGCATATTCGGTACATTTATGTTTTGGTTTTGGAAACTACAAAATAATGCACCATTATTACGGCTGTATTTGGGAGATTGAACAGATGATCATTAGGCGGCCGAAATGTAGAAACTATATGGAATACTTGGAAGCTAACATTATTTCTGAAGCTCACACTCGACAAAAAAAAAAAAAAAAAATCTTGTCAAATGAAAAAAATTAGAAAAAGACAAAAAAAATGAAAAAGACCACATATATATAAAAATAAAAATAAAAATCTAGTGAGCGAAGAACTTACTCGACAATGAGCGAGTAAGTTAATGTTCATTCGATATATATATATATATATATATATATATATATATATATATATATAGAGGTTAGGTGGGCTTTTAGCCCCTTTATCTTTTTCTAATTTTTTTCACAAATTTTTTTTCTTTAGTTTATTTTACACATTTTCATTCAATTTTTTCTTTAATCTTTTTTATTTTATCTTATAAACAAATTGAATTTTATTTTATTTTATTTTTTATAATGTTGTCGAGTAACATTGAATTTGAATTTTTTTTTTAAGTGTTGTCCACAACATTGGATTTGATTTTTTTTTTTTTTTTTTTTTACAATGTTGTCGAGTAACATTGTAATTTGATTTTTTTTTTTTTGAATTTTTTTTTTTTACACATATTGGGCATTGGCTCATTTTTATTTTTTATTTTATTTTAGGATTTTTTTTTTGTTTTTTTTACACATGTTGGGCATTGGCCTATTTTTATTTTTTATTTTATTTTAAGAATAATTGCATGAAAGGTCCTTATCGTTTTAAAATCGTTGGGAATATACCCCTAATTTAAAAAAATAGCACCATACATCCTCAACGTATGAAGAAATAAGTATCGTATGTCTCTTTTCACACTTTTTGTCAGTTTTCTCCGTTAAATGCTATTATTTTTTCCTTATTTTTTTTCCTTTTACTATTCCAGATTTTCATTCAATTTTTTACCAATTTTTTTTTTTTGTTTGATGATATAACAAATTATACACAATTCTTTAATATATGACTTTTGAGTCATTAGTAAAAAGTTGAAAAGTTGTAGCCAATGAGGGTTTGGTCCAATTCAAATTCTCAAGTAGTACAATTCAATAAAAATATAAAAATGGTCACTTTACCACATCACTTTACCAACGCCGTTTACGAATCTTAGTTATTTAATTTTTTTTATACGAATTATATGCTTATTTGGTTCTGCTTTTCTTATTGTAATTTCAATATTTTACTTAATTAATTGTATTAAATGGTATGTTCAAAAATATGTTTTTCATATTTATTATTTACGTATTATATATTTAATATTTTTTATACGTATATATTCAAGCAATACCTACGTGCAGCCTAAACATACAATTTATCTCTACATTTTTCACGGACGTGCAACGTACGTAGCAAAAACTAGTATCATAATACATATGATACTATCAATTGTAACACATAAATCTACAATTATCTGATTTCGTTGTACCAGACTTTTAATTTTTTGAGATTCTTTTGGGGTTGAATATTTGATACGTAGGCAAAGACAACAATTGAAGAAATTCGATTATATTGAAGACCCATGAGATTTTGGGGATCTATTTAAAAAAAAATGGTTACAATTTAAGGATTTATCTTAGATTTTGATAACTAGATTGTATAAACGTTCCTAAAACTGAATTTCATATTTATCAAACTACTTTAATTTAATATATTATAAAATATAAAATAATATGTAGTATTTTAAGATTAAATGTCATTGTTTGAAATATTATAATTTGTTGACGTCGGAACCTGCAACGTCCACGTGTCAACAGATCTCCAATAACACCTCTGACAACTTGTATGTTACCTGTACACTCGAACAATCGTTAGGCACCAAGATCTCAGGAGAAAAGGGGTCCGACGATCGTTGGTACTCCGACGATCAAGTCAACTGTCAGTATAAGAACAATACACGAGGGGGCGAAAGTAATTGGGTGTGGGAGGGACAAGCAGGCAGAGATTTGAGCAGAGTTTAGGGTGAAATTTAAGTGCAAAAAGAGCGTACCTTGGAACAACCGGAGACGTTGTATTTATAGCGCAAGAGTCCTGATTGATTTAGGGAACAAATCAATCAGATACCCGATCGGATCCTCCTTCCTTATGGGATATGGATTATTCATTGTCAAGGCAATCTCCAAGATTATCTACCTTATTTGAGTTTACCACGTTGCCTAATTTTTAGGAGATTACGATTCGGTTTCCTTATGAGGATCCGTGCGCCAATCCAACGCAATATGTCTTCAATTATTTCTCTGGTCATTCCAGAATATCGTGCTGCCCGCGAGTTATAGTTGATACGAAGCCCGGTGGGGCCCAATGGATCGGCCGTGAATGTCGAGGACCTCCATGGGCATCGCGATATTCTAGTTCAAGAATGCTAAGATGTCTGATGGGCCTCTGAGGCCCTTTTAGAATTTACGAGGCCCTTGCTGTGCTTATATGGGGCTCCCGTTGGGCCTTTGCTGACGTGGAAGCCTATCAAAATTGGGTGGTAACATAATTATTTCTAAAAAATCAAGTATAGATTGTAATTTTCTCAGGAAATTGTGCCCAGCACTTTCTTTCTTTTTTTAATATTTTAATTTCAATTTTACTTCTCATTAATTTTATTTTAAAAATATTGTGTGTTAATGTTGAATTCCAAATATAGTAAAACATCAATTTCAAAATCATTTGAAAATAAAATTGAATTTCTCTACACCACCTCATCCTGCTTAACCCATGTTCACTAGCTGCTTCCACCACCCATCGCCATCATCATCATCAACCAACACTCTCAAACCCCATAACCACCACCACAAAACATCGTCATCGCTGATCACGTCCTGATCAGTACCCTTAGAATTGGTTTTTTCTTCTAAATATTAATGATCTGTAATAAAATTAATGTTTTAAACTGACATAATATTTAATAATATTCTAAAAAAATTCTTTAGTAACAAACTACATTAACAATGATGTTCATCTTTGTTTAGATGAATCCAAAAAAACTAAACTTTCCCAAAATTGAATTGTTGTTCATTCATCCACTTGCCTTAGACACGTTTGGGCAGTGGGCGAAGCCAGGATATGGCAAATGATTGTGCCGTGGAATAAATTTTTTTTTTAATGAACTACAACTCTACAGCATTTTCCAAGACAGGGCTGAGCCTAGCCTGGGCCCAGCCTCCGCCCCTGCATTTGGGTGTTATTAAATTTCATTCAACCACATTTTTTCCTTCAATCTTTTCATTCTCTCTTTCTCTTCATTTTCGTCTGTTCAAAACTAAAAAAAATTTATTTCGAACTCTAATCCTCGCTACGAGTAACAACTATATATGGTTTGGATTGAAAATTAGAAAACAAATAAATAAAATAAAGGAAAAGCAGAGGACAAAAACCGTGAAATAGATAAAGAGCATAAATATATCTTATGTTTGATTTAATGAGATTTTGGCACAAATAGTCCATAATATTTTCTTGAAAGTGGAATATAGCATTTATTTTTTGACACAAAAATCCCTAATATATGTGTTTTCGTGCGAAATTGGTCTTTGTTTGATGAAAGAGACTAATATACCCTTAATTTTAATAAAAAAAATTGTAGTTCGATTGCTAACCTTTGCAAAAAGTACAAATGGGTTCGATTCTTTTATTTTTCGTAAAAAATAAAAAATAAACTAACAAGTTCTTTTACTTTTTTTTTTTGAATTAACACTTTATTGACCAAATTGATAATATACTAAATTTTTTTATATATTTTACGAACTATTATAAAATAACTATTTATTTGACATAATTATTAATAAATATGTCAAATAAAATTATTACTTTTATTATTAAGTAATTATATTATTTAAAATTTATTTTATCGTTATAACAAAAAAAAATTTTTGTCACAAACTTAATGCTCAAATACTTTAATTTAATTGATCTATGTATTTATTCACTACAAATATTAGAGATCGACATATATTCTTCATATTTTAATTTATCGGTTTATTATCGTTCAAAAATAAACAACACATAATGTGTAAAATAATTTTTATTAGTATTTTTTTGTTAAATAAAAATATAATAAGATTGATTCAATGTCATAAAATTATATATATCATTTTGTTATTTATTTGACTTAATTTTTTTTCAAGTTTTTAACATCACATAGCAAGTACATATATTTAAAGCACAATATTTTTATATTTTTTTCTTATAAAAAATTTAATTTACATGACTATAATGATATATTTAGTATGTAAAATAAATATTATTTAATAAATATGCAGGACCTATTTGCATATTTTGTAAATGTTAGAAATTCAAATACAATTTTTTCTATTTAAAACTAAGTGCATACTTGTCTTTTTATTAAATAAGGACTAATTTTGTACCAAAATACATAGGTTATGGACTTTTGTGTAAAAAAAAATATTAGAGACCATTTTTGCACTGAAAACAAAGGTTATGGACTATTTACGCCAAATTCCCTTGATTTAATTGTTTGATATGGAATCAGTGATTGTGAAAACAATTCTGAAAGAACCACAATTGAGGGAAGAGTTTTGAATTTTAGGGCAAAGGATTGTCTTTGATTCTGATGTAACTGTGATTATGCCTATCTAGGTTTGACATCATCGTGTTAGTGTAAATTGTGCTTGTCACAATAATTTGCATGTATGTCAGTGTTGAAATTATTTGTTAAGTACTTATAGGTTCTATAAAATGTGTTGATAATAGTAAATGTGTTGATAATTAAAAAGTAAATACCATAATTTTTGACTTTTCAATGTTTTAACATGAAAAGTGAATAGTTTATAAATTGTATAATCTCTATCAAAACTCTTATAAGCGAATAGTAAAAAGTATATTCGAATAAAAGTATGTTTCATCAATTTGACCAACTTAAATTATAATTTAGTGCTTGTTTGATTCAGATTAAATTCTATTAAAAAGATGTTGTCAAAAGTCAACAATTAATTTTAACACACATTTCACGAACACAACTTTTATTAACTTTTTAACTACACATTTCATCAAAAAAATATTTTATCAAAATTTGTAAAGAGCTCTCTCAAACAAACTCTTAAACTTAACAAAAAAGAGCATTGAATGGTTTGACAATAAATTCTCTCTCTTACCTAGTCATTGTTGGTTCTCATGGTCCATTTGGTATATAGTTAATGGTTAAAAATAACAGATAAAATATATTTTATTCTACTTGGATAGAATTGATGTCCAAATACATTTTTATCCGAATAACAATTTAAGTAAAAAATGATGAGAAGTTTTATCATTAGAAAGAAATGGACAAATGTTTTTATACAGATACGGATTCACTCAATTTTTTAAAAGACGAACTTACCATTTATAATATAAAGCAAATCTATTTTTGAACTTCCATATTCTAGAATAATATTGTAGCCCTCATTTGTCACCCCTTCACTCATTTTTTTCTCTTTTTGTTTTTAATTTTATTTACTTTTTTTATTTAATTAAGAATAATAATAGAATTTGTTGTAAAACTATATATAATGATGAATGACTATTTAATCTTATCAGGATACCTAGCAAATGGTCCTAGTTACTCTAGAAGTCTGTATCTTGATCAGATTATAACTGTCATTGAAACTCTATATATATGAGTCTATCATTATAATGAAATTCACTTGAGTTTTGACTCTCTTTATTTTTTTCTATTATTTTCTCTATTTTATAATACGTTATCAGCACGAAGAAACTCACCCAAAATAAAAAAAAAATCTGAGAACAACGGTTTAGAAAATTTACAGAATCTGGGCAGCCTGCACAGTTGTGATCTACGTTGATACCTCAATGCTACATGTCCAATTGTTATGAAATTTGGATAGATAGTTCAAAATTCATTGCTTTTCAAATTCAACGATCAAGATCAAAATTCAACAATTCATTTGTGACAAATCACTACATGAATAAAAGTAATTTTTGAATTAGATAGTATTCTCATTACTATGATATTTGATTATATTTTTTTCTATATTGATAAACGGTAGACAAATATTGCTTGAATATTATTAATTACTACATAAAAATATGTCAAAATAATATTGTGTTATTATTTCTGAAAAAATATTAATTTATACAAATCAATATTTTAGAAGAATATTTAGTTGGTATATCTATAATGAAGCACATATTAAACATATCAATATTCTCGAAGAACGTTATTTTGTTGTTGCTCTTGTAGTAACACAACTTTATATTATATTAACATGTTGACAAATAATTTGTTGTTACTCTTGAATAAGCACAATGTTATATTAATATTCTAGCAAAATATTACTTGCTCCTGAAAAGTGTAATTTATAAAACTTAATATTAAGATATTGTTCTTAAAGAGCAAATCTTTATAAAGTTTAATATTTTAAAATAATTAGTTATTGCTCCTACATAAACACAACGTTATATTAATATCATGACATAATACTACTTGATCTCGAAGAGTATAATTGTATAAGATCTGTTTTTACTCCTGATGAGTAAATTCTTATACAATTTAATATTTCTAAATAATAATTTGTTATTGCTTCTGAAGTAGTCCAACATATTATTTCAGTAGAATATTATTTTTTCTCGAAGAGCGTAATTTGTAAGATTTAATATTAAATTATTACTCCCGAAAAGCATAATTTTATAAATCTAATATCATATAAGAATATTATGACATTGCTTATTAAGAGAAAATCCATATATAGTTCAATATTCAAAAAAAAATGATTTGGTATTGCTTCTGAAGAAGCAAACGTTATATTTATATATTGGCACAATTTTACTTGCTTATGAAGAGTATGAAATAGAAATTTCAATATTCTAGAAGAATTTTGAGCTAGTGTTCTGAAAAAGTACTAGTCTAAATAATATTTTATTGTACTCTTGAAGAAGCACACCTCTCAAAGAATACCATACCACTTACTTAAATGATTATTATTTTTAAATATATATATGCAAATGCTTATCTTTGAAGGAAAGCATACAACTCATGTCATATTGACATTGATAATTGTGACTATGAAAGAAATTTATATATGTTATTCTATTTGATTATATCGTTATCTATATTCATTAATGGTAGAAAAATATTTTTGAATATCGTTTATTATTACATACCAACATTCTAGAATAATATTGTTTTATTGTTTTTGAGGAACACAAATTTACATAAATTAATATTCTAATAAAATATTATGACGTCATCCATTAGAAGACATACATTTATATACATTAATATTCTAGAAGAATATTTGATTAATGTTCCTGAATAAACATTCTTTCTTATATATATATATATATATATATATATATATTCTTGGACAATATTGTATTGATACTCTTGAAGAATATCATGTTATAGCTCTTGAAAATTCATAAACATTATACATATCAATATTCTACCAAAATATTTTGTTATTGCTCCAAATGAGCGTATATTATAAAATTTGTTTTTTAATTGTGTTTTTCTTGAAAAAACACAATTTTACAATTCTATTAATATTCTAGAAGAATATTATGTTGTAGTTTTTTAAATAAAAAAATAAAATGCAACCTAAGCATATAAATATTCTAGAAGAATATTTTGTTGTTGTACCAGAGAAAAAACATAATTGTATATTATGTTCATATTATACTATAGTTGATTATTACTTGCTCTCGAAAACGTTATGTTATAAGATCATTGAATTAAATATTCTCGCAAACCCAAAGTTGTTTAATCTTAGAAATTTTATGTTATTCATTTTCTTTTAATTTTTAGAACACAAATATTAGTACAGTTAAACAAGTACTACGTTGAACCAGAAGTTCAATGTCCTAAAATTTTTATTTATTGACATTACCAGGTAGACCACCCCGGATTAATATAATACAAATAATTAATGAGAATATCTATTTCAAAATCAAAAGATATTTCAATATAGTGAATCATAATGTGCTGCTTGTTCTAATGGTATATAAACATGTATACCTTCACTAGCTAAAATCGAGAATGAATTCCTTATATTTCTGGAAAATATATTAGGGTGATATGTAGGACCATGTCATCCTCAATGTTGACCATCTAGATATTATTTATATCTAATATATACATTTACTAGATAATTGTATGGTGTTATTGTTGAAAAAAAAATTAATTGGCTTACTTAATATATCTTGCTAATTTTTAATGTTTAAAAAGGAGGAAAGCATGTACGTTCTGACTGGACACGTTGGTGCCAGTTCTCATTGGCTGAGATTGTAAGCAGATTCTTTTCAAATCAAGTGAGAATAATTCAATTAATCTTAACTTTTCTAAATACTTTCCATCTACAAATATATAATATCTTTGTGTATCTTTTTTTTATATTTTTACTACTCTTATTGTAGATTTTTAGGTAATAAATAATTCCTAATTTAATTATTACTTTACCTATAAGTAAGAGTAAAAATCAATAAGAAATTAAAATTAAAATTAAAATTTAAAATCATTGTTCTTGTTATCCAAGCTCTCTCTCGACCAAATTCATGGAGGATGAACAACAAATAAAGCTTCGTTGATTAAGTTTTCAAAGCAAATGTTTTCTTCAAACTCATTGAAGAATCAAAAACAAATTGGTGTTCAAGTAACGATTCTATATTTTGATTAATATACTTGGCGTGAAGTTAAGAATTGAGGTTCTTAATCTAAGTGGTGGTTGTGGCCGAGTAAAATAGAGAAGTGGTGATAAAGTCAAAACCGGTGAGTTTGATTCCACTTCATCAACAAGTCAAAAGAAGAAGTATCAAAGAGAAGTTTGTTGACGTCCGAACCGCACCGATCCACGTGCCAACAGATCTCCGATCACTACCACCCGCCTCCAGTATGTTACACGTGACACTAGGGACGACCGTTAGGCACCAAGATCTCCGGAGAAAAAGGGTCCGACGATCGTTGGCACTCTAACGATCAAGTCAACTGCCGGTATATGGGAGATACGGGGCGGGAACAAAAAGGGGTGTGGAGAGACAAGTAAGCGAGAGATTTGAGCAGAGTTTAGGATGGGACTCTTAAACATAAAAAAGTGCGTCATGAAAATTGCGTACTAAAGAATGCGTACTCAGAAGTGCGTACCTTGGAATAAACCTGAATCAGATATTTATAGGGGGAGAATCCTAATTGATTCAGGGAAGCAATCAATTAGAATTCTATTGGGATTCTCTTTCCTTATCAGATAAGGTAGGTTCCAATCTCACCGTGATCTTCCGAGATTGCATCCCAATCTCTCTCAATCTCTAAGATTGTGTTGCTGATTTTATTAGATTGGGATATGGTTTCCTTGTGACAATCAGATACAATCTTCCCTGAGATATCCTCTTAGTCATGCGGACCATAACAAATACGAAGCCCCATGAGGCTCTCTGGATCGGCCATGAATGTCGAGGCCCTTCAGGGCCTCGCAATACTCGATTCAAGAATGCTAAGATGTTCGATGGGCTCCGAGGTATTTTACGGGCCAATGGAACCTTTATGAATCTGGAAGGCCTCATTTGGGCCTATAAGGATTTGGCGAGGCCTAGATGAGACTTTTACTAGGGCTTTGCTGACGTGGAGGCTTTACCAAAATCGGATGGTAACAATAGTCCCCCAAGTCCAAGCCTATTATTTATATCAGGCGTAGGACTTCAAGAGGGAGCATTAAATGAGGACGAAGGCCTTTAGAAAGCGAACCTCCAATGGAATCCGTGAGATCACATCTCCAGTCATATTTCTCCATAGGAGGCATTTTGAACCCTGCGGAGATTTCTCTAGCCTTCAACTATTTGGAGAATGGGAGATCATCGTCGTCGTCATCAAGGTCGCACAACCATTCTGGTCTTTCATCCGCATCCGGAGTCCTTCTCTTCTCTCAATGGTCATCATTGGCTCGCTCGCTATGCCGGCTACTCAACGATTGAGGTCGAGCCACGATGACCCGAACTCCAACCGTTGAATCTGTCGGCAGAGGCGACGGGCTTCCCATTCTCGGAGGCGCGAGGTTTCTCCCGGTTCAGGATTTTCTCCATTGAGGATTGGCGAATCATCTTGAGACCGACGCTTTCGATAGAGCGGGCCTCGAAGGGCTTCATGGCACGCGGCTACGCTCGGGTCCATGTTGAAGAGATTGATTCTTCAACAGTTCAAGCGCCACCTTCATCCGGTCGTTGTCCAACTTGGTGTCTCTATCGTTGTCTTCTTCTCTTGCGGTGGGTTACATTCTTAAAGTCTTTGAGCTTTTCGCCGCAAGTCGGTATGATGGGA
Source organism: Forsythia suspensa (assembly GCA_023638005.1). Taxonomy (NCBI): domain Eukaryota; kingdom Viridiplantae; phylum Streptophyta; class Magnoliopsida; order Lamiales; family Oleaceae; genus Forsythia; species Forsythia suspensa. The sequence continues at coordinate 50,922,064 of CM042673.1, forward strand.
CTTTACTTCTTCTTCTCCGGAGTTTTCTATTGCCATGCTCTTTCGGGAAGAAAAACACGTTTTACCACAAGTTGTTGGTCGTGTAAGGTTTTTCGATTCCCACAGACGCGCCAATCTGTTGACGTCTCGAACCTACACCATCCATGTGCCAACAGATCTCCAATCACTTCTCCGCCAAACTCAGTATGTTACTGCACACTAGACGACCGTTAGGCACCAAGATCTCCGGAGAAAAAGGTCCACGATCGTTGGCACTCCGACGATCAAGTCAATCACGGTATATGGGAGATACGGGCGAGAACAAAAGGGGTGTGAGAGACAACAAGCGGAGATTTAAGTAGAGTTTAGGGTGGGACTCTTAAACATAAAAAAAGTGCGTCATGAAAATTGCGACTAAAGAATGCGTACTCAGAAGTGCGTACCTTGGAATAAACATGAATTAGATATTTATAGGAGGAGAATCATAATTGTTCAGGGAAGCAATCAATTAGAATTCTATTGGAATTCTCTTTCCTTATGAGATAAGGTAGGTTCCAATTTCACCGTGATCTTCTGAGATTGCATCCCAATCTCTCTCAATCTCTAAGATTATGTTGTTGATTTTATTAGATTGGGATATGGTTTTCTTGTGACAATCGGATACAATCTCCCCGAGATATCCTCTTAGTTGTGTGGACCAAAACAAATACTGAAGCCCCGGCGAGGCTCTCTAGATCGTCCATGAATGTCGAGGCCCTTGGGGCCTCGCAATACTCGATTCGGGAATGCTAAGATGTTCGATGGACCTCGAGGCATTCGCCGCCAATGGAACCTTTATGAATCTGGAAGGCCTTATTTGGGCCTATAAGGATTTGGCGAGGCCTAGATGAAACTTTTACTAGGACTTTGCTGACGTGGAGGCTTTACCAAAATCGGGTGGTAACAAAGTTGATTGATTTTATTTTGATTGTTATTTTGTTATTTTTGTGAAATTACACAAATTGGATTCTATTGTATTTTTTAATCAAGATTATTAGTAGATTATTTTAACCATGACATGGTGGCCCGTTGATGCTTTCATTTGGGGTTTACCATGTTACATTTATTTTTCACACTTTAAACTGATGTTACCTGAACTTGCGTGTGCGAGTCAGATCTGTTTTTTAGTAACACGCCAATTTTGACTTTGTTCTATCCATTGCTTCTTTAATTAAAATTAAAATCAATTTTAATTTAATTAAAAGTCAATTACACTAATGGCCTCCATTCTTTTAGGTTTATAACAATATCATCTCCATTCAATTTTTTTTAGCAAATATCATCATCATCCTTCTATTTATTTGTATAGATGGTCCTCAAATGACTTTTTTAACAATTTTGCCCCTCACTTAAATAAATTAAAATAATAGAAAAATTGCAATGGGACCTTAATATTTTTAAAAGTACAAATAAATCTTAAACTTTTTTTTTTGCAGATTTTCACTTAAAATAATAAAAATATAATTATGTTTACCGAAAGGACATTTGGAGTCTCTATAGATTTCGTCCAATGGTCTGTTATTTGATAAAAAAAAAAATTATACATGCGATCTAAATTTGACCAATTTAATAAGGACAAAATAATTTATTATATTATTCAAAATAATTTAAAAAAATAAAAAAGGGACCATTGACCCAAATGACCAAATTTTGCAACGAAATCTCCATTGTTTCAAATCTGATCTTCGGTTTGAACTTTGCAAAAACTAGGAAGACGCAGACTTGTTAAAGTCTCCTAGTTTTCTCCATTGTTAAAATCGAATTTCATTAAATATTTAATTAAAATTGAAGACGCGGATTTAAAATCGAAAACTCGAAATTCTTCTTGGTTTGAACATCTGCTGTTCAAGTATATCGGATTTGAAATTGCAAATTTTCAAGTCCATCGATTTGAACATCGACTGTTCAAATATCGTCTTTTCTGGTTTCTCCAAATTTTCATGGAGTTAAAAACTTGGACATAAAAAGGAGACTTCTCTCTGGTTTTCGGTTTTAGAGAAATCTCCCAGTGAGAAACCATTTTAACAGGTCGGGTTGCTTCGGAATCTAGGGATGGTGCTTCAATGAAGTTTTTGTGGTGTGGTGTGGTGTGGTGTGGTGTGGGGTGGGGTGGGGTGGTGTATTTTTTTCCTTTTTTAAAAATTATTTTGAATAATAGAATGTAATAAAATATTTTGTCTTTGTTAAATTGGTCAAATTTTGGTCACGGGTATAATTTTTTTGTCAATTAACGGACCACTTGACGAAATCTGTATAAACTCATATATCCTTTTGGTTAACATAATTAGAAGTTTTAGGACTTGATGATATATTTTTTATTATTTTAAGTGAAAATATGTAAAAATAAATAAAAATATTTATGATTTATTTTTACTTTTAAAAATGTTAGGGTCTCAATTGTAATTTTTTCATTGTTTTTTCTTTGTTCAATCATTTTAATTTATTCAAGTCAGGGACAAAATTGTAAAAAATCATTTGGGGACCATCTATATAAATAAATGGAAGGATATAGATGATATCTGCTAAAAAAATTGAATGATGATGATATTGTTACAAACCTGAAAGAATGAGGATCACTAGTGTAATTAACCCTTTAATTAATCTGGGTTTTGAAACTTTCAATTTGTATCAGAGAGGGTACACTTTTATAAGTGTGATTCGAAAACCTAGATATGGACAGAGCTAGGGGTGGGCATCCAAACCAGCTTAAACCAACCGAACCAACCTGATTCGGGTCGGTTTGGTTCGGTTTTTCACACCTTGAGGTTTGGTTTGGGTTACTTAGCTAAAAAATAAAGTCGAGTTGGTTCGGTTTCGGTTTGTAATAAATAAACCAAACCAATCCGAACCGAACCGAACCGAATTATAACAACAAAATTAAATTAAACCCAATTGGCCCAAGTAGCCAACCCAGCCCAAATGCCCAATCCATTTAACATATCAGACTATCAGTCCAAAATGTCCAAAATTCAATTGTCCAAATAACAATTTCAGATTCAGTTAACTACAATTCCAGATTCAGTAAATAATAGGTTGCATACTTGCATGTCCAAAAATGGGAGTTATATTTAAATGTTTTGTAAATAATATGTTGCATGTCCAAAAGAAATTTTGAAATGGGAGTTCTTGTTTTTTTTTTAGAATACAAATACAAGCTCAAATCATTCAAGTCCAAACCGCCTAAACCAAACCGAACCGATCCACGATTAGTCGATCCGGTTTGGATCGATTTGCCCAACAAGGTGGTTTGGTTCAGTTTGGGAGAAACACCAAACCGAAGTAGTTGGTTCGGTTTCGGTTTGGGCTCAAAATCGAACCAACCCAACTCATGCCCATCCCTAGACGGAGCACCATTTAGACAGTCGGTTTTAGATGGAACTAATTATGTCTATTAGAAAATTAGGATTCAAGTTTATATCTAATCCCTTGATGAAAAAGCTTGGCACTCTATTGTCTATGTTTATAAAACTCGCATTATTGTTGAAAATGGTGTAGAAAGAGAGAAAAAAGTAGAAGAGTGTGCAACAACTTATTTTAATTATACTAATTGGAATTCCAAAGCTTTAAATGTCATATTTTCTTTTGTCCATTTTAATCAATTTCATTTGATCTCTACATGTCAGGTTCCTAAAGAGGCTTGTACATTCTACAAATTGCCCATGATAGAACATCTATTGTCAAATCATTCAAATTTCAATTGATTACTCTAGAATTTGAACAACTGACCGTGAGAGATGATGAACAATTCAACGACTTCTATGCCAAGCTCAGTGAATCACCAATTCAGCCTATACCTTGGGAAAAATATTTAAAAAGAAAAATTGTAAAAATTTTTTTTTCAGATCCTTGCCTGATCATTTCCATTCCAAAGTAACTACCATTGAAGAAAGCAAAGAGATCGAGAAAATGAAAGTTGAAGAATTGGTGGGATTATTGATGACATATGAATTACATCTACATAGGTGAAAGAAAGAAAATGGATCTGATATTGCCTTCAAAGTTGAAAAAGATGATGAATAGGTTGATGGTGAGGAGAGTAAAACTAATGAAAATATTGACATGCTTACCAAACAAATCAAGGGATTCCTAAAAAATAATCAGAAAGGAAAAGATTTAAAAACTCCACCACAACAAAATAAGAGATTTCTAAATAACAAAAGGCAAAATCCTACTACATCTATGAATAGATTTGAAAATCGAATTCAATGTCATGAGTGTGAAAGTTTTGGTCACATAGCTTCTGAATGTACCAGTACACTAAAGAAATCTCATACCAATAAGGCCATAAATATTACATGAAGTGAAGATGATGAAAGAGATTTAGACTCTGACGAGGACGACAACTACTAATATTCAGGTAACTTCATTGACTATAAATTTACAGTTTGGTACTAATTCTATGCAAAACTTAACTGCGGGTTATGACTCCTTGGATACCTCATCAGAATGACCAAATTGTGTGTGTTCTAACTGCATTAGTTTGTACAAAAAATTAGAAGATGAATAGGAAAAGAATCTCTCTATTCATGTGATAATGGAAATTTTGAAAGATGATTAGACAACAATTGATGCTGAAAAGAATAATCCAACCAAACTATTAAAAGAGAAGGAGAATCAAATTGTGGAATTACTTGATGAATTAAATCATTCAAATGAATGGGTCAAGCGATTAACAATTGGTACATCTCGTTTGAGTGAAACACTAAGCTATGGAAGGACCTCAAACTTCAAAGAGGGCTTGGGATATGAGGGAAAGAAAAGAAAAAGTCTTGAATAAAATTACATTTGTCAAAGAAAATTGCACTAGTAGTCAAACTGTTGTGTTTCCAAACATAACTCATCACATTAAAGTCAGAGTTGAGTTTGACTCACTTTTGTAAGTTCTGGCCGATGTTAAGACTCGAATTTAGATTTCTTCATCGTTTAAACAACCAAAATACCAAGTTCCAATGCATAGAGGTAAATCTAAATACTATGTAAAATGTAGCATCTTTGGTAAATTTGGGACATGACTTCTTTAATTGTTTATCTAAAATGAACTTGTTTGGTAGACAAATGATGCACCATAGTATCACTAAAGTAAGACAAGTTTGAGTCAAAAATTGATTTGAATTATTATATAGTTGATGTTGTCTATAGAACTCTTGTTCCCAACTCATGATACTTTGATAGTGGTTGTTCTATACATATAACTAGAAATCACTCTTTGTTGTCTAATTACAAAAGCCATACAGATGGTCTAGTTACTTTTGGTGACGGGGCTGAAGGTAAAATCGAAGGTGTAAGAACTATCCAAATTGATGGATTGCCTCATTTAAAAGAAGTGTTGTTTGTTGTAGGTTTAAATTCTATTCTAATTAGTATAGGCGAATTGTGTGATGATAATCACTTAGTTATATTCTCAAAAAATTCATGTAAAATCTTGAAATATGATAGTAATTGTATCCTATATGGTACTAGGTCTAGTGATAAATATTATCTTCTTGACACCAAAATTACTTATCATATTTTAAAGACTGACTCTACAGAATTGTAACACAAACGGTTGGGACATTTGAACTACGTTAATCTGTTGAGACTAATAAAATTAAATGTAGTACAATGAGTTTCTAGGCTCACTGAAAAGCCTAAAGATATGTGTGGTTCATGCCAAAAAGATAAGCAAACTAAAAGTACACACAAACAAGGTCAGTTTCTTGTTACATCGTTTTAGAATTACTACACATAGATTTGATGGGACCTATTCGGACCGAAAGTATTAGTGGTAAAAAAATATAGCTATGTTTGTGTGAATGACTTTTCTAGATATACTTGGATATGTTTCTTGAGAGAAAAGTGTTATGTTTTTGAAATATTTAAATTTTTTTACCTAAAATTAACAACCGAGAAATACTTTGAGGAGATAAAAATAATGAAAATTAGAAGTGTTTATGGAAAGGAGTTTGAAAATGGCAGTTTATCTACTTTCTGTAAAAAATATGACATATTTTATGAATTCTATGCTCCTAAAATCATTGAACAAAATAGAGTTTTGGAAAAAACAAATGGATCTTTACAAGAGATGGCTAGAGTGATGCTAAATAGTAAGAAACTTCTTGTTAAATTGTGGGTTAAAGCCATTAGTATTGTATGTTATATTTTGAATCCTGTGTCTTTTAGGACAGGTACCACACAAACTCCTTACAAGACCGAAAGAAAATGAAACTGAATCTCAAGTATTCTCATACTTTTGGTATCAAGTGCAACGTGTTGAATAATCAAGAACACTTGAGTAAATTCAATTCAAAAAGTGATGAGGGAGTATTTATTGGCTATTCACAAAACAAACGAACTTACAAAATTTACAACATACGGACTCAAACTATCATTGAATCTATCAACGTAAAAATTGATGACACTGATGATTTTTCCTCTTATTCAAAAACCTCAAATTCAGACCTTGGAATAACAAGTTGGTAGAAGTTAGAACACTCAGGACAACCATGTGTCTGGTTTAAACTACCATGTGTCTGGTTTAAACTGACTGAATTGCCAAAAATCAGGTTCTAGTGTCTCTGCTCATACTCTTGGAAGTTCTGACGTACCTAATACAAATGAAGAATATGAAATGAAAAGACTACCACATTCCTAGATACATAAGGCACATCCTTTGGACAATGTTCTCTCTAATTCTGATGAAGGTATGGTGACTAAGAAATGTTTGTTACACTTCACAATTGAATCCAAAAATATAAATGAAGCAATTGATGATGAAAATTGGGTTCTAGCCATGCATAAAGATCTAGCACAATTTGAAAAAAATGAAGTGTGGGAACTTGTAGCTCAGCCAAAGGACACAAATGTGATCGGGACAAAGTGCATCTTCAAAAATAAATCTGATGAACATGGAAACATAGTTAAAACAAAGCACGCTTGGTTGCACAGGGATACACTCAAGTGGAAGGAGTGGATTTTGATAAAACATTTGAACATATGGCTCGACTTGAATCCATTAGACTCTTACTATATGTGGCATGTCAAATGAGGTTTGATCTCTACCAAATGAATGTCAAATGAGCCTTTGTGAATGAGATTCTGAATGAAGAAGTCAATGTTGAGCAGCCTAAGAAATTTGTTGATTATTATTCTCCAACCATGTGTTTAAACTCAAAAAGGCCTTGTACGGACTAAAACAAAACTTGGTATAAAAAGGCCATCTTCTTTTGGAACAAGGATACAAGAAAACAAGTCGACCAAACTTTGTTCATCAAACATCTCAAAATTGGATTAATAGTTGTACAAATCTATGTTGATGATATTATGTTTGGTTTTAGCATTGTAAATTTATAATTTATATTTACAGAATGATATTAGATCAAAAATAAAATTTGAATTATTTGATTTATGATTTATTGATTATATTGTATTATTGTTGCCTTGCCAACTAAACTAAATGGATAGGACAATTGGCTTCATCTTTATAGATTATATTGTTGCATTACCAACTAATTATTAGATTGTTGCTACTAGCTGCTATTGATTATATTGTTGCATTGCCGGCTAATTATTATATTATTGTTGTTAGTTGCTATTGATTATATTGTTGTCTTGCTAGCTTAGTACATTGTATATTTGTATTGAAAGTTGCCTTGTTTTTGTATTTTTTAGAATTTCAAAAATAGAAGGTCGACATCCTGCAAAGAGAAGAAAACTTTGTTCTCATTCTTTAAGAATAGCGATCAAACAAGTAAAAGTACACTTCCCAATGGGGTGAATGAAGATATGTTTTTAACCCCTACCGTAGATCCTACTCCAATTTCATGTCCTGAAATCAACTACCCTTCATCTTCGAATCCTGAATTACAACCGTCCAATAACATTGAACGAGATCTAGGAAAAAGAAAACAAATATATGAAAGGTCGGCTAATTTGTGGGATGAGATTAGACGATTATATCTAACTGTTGGGCCTTATCAACCATAACTTGCGGAGTATAGAGGCACAAAATGAAAAACTCAGTCTCATTGATTTTAGAAAAGATGGTTTAATCTGTTTCATTGGTTGAAGTATTCGCCTACAACAAATAGGGCATATTGTTTTTATTGCTTCCTATTTCTCAATGATAGCGATCCGTACAATTGTTCGGCACTAGTCACTCATGGATACGACAACTGGACGAGGGTTAATGACGGAGAAAAATGTGCATTTCTTATTCATGTTGTTTCATCTAATCATATCATGAATTTGAGAAAAGCTAAAAATTTAATGAAACCGTCTCAACATATTGACAAGGTGATAACATCAATTTCAAGTGAAGAATATAAAAAACATCGTCTGCGTGTGACAATCACAGTTAAAAGGGTCCGTTAGCTAGCACTTCAAGATTGTGCTTTCAGAGGTAATGATGAATTTTCGAGCTCATTGAATCATAGAAATTTTATTGAAATGGTAGATGCTTTTTGACAACTTAATACAAAAATTGAGAATGTTGTGCTGGATAATGCACCAAAAAATTATGACATATACTTCTCTAAAAATTCAAAAGGAAATTTTGAATATTATGGCTAATAGAGTACGAAAGATAATTCATGATGAAGTTGGGGATGCAAAGTTACGTATTCTTGTTGACGATACACAAGATCAAGCTAAATGAAAGTAAATGGTTATTATCTTGTGATTTGTGAATAGTGATGATATTCTAATAGAGCGCTTCTTTGCAATCAAATCTGTTAGTGATACTACTTCATTGAATCTCTTCAATAATATATCCGAGGTATTTGTTTATAACAACCTTCAAATTGAAAATTTTAGAGGCCAAGGATATGATGGTGCTAGCAATATGTGTGGTACTTGGAATGGATTTTAGGCATTATTTCTGAAACATTGTTCATATCCTTACTATGTCTGTTGTTTTGCTCATCGATTGCAGTTGACATTAGTTTCTGTTGCTAAAGATGTCAGTGTTGTTTGGCAATTCTTTTCTCATGTGGACAATATTGTTAACATCATTACATCTTTATCGAAGTGCATTACTGAGTTGCAAGCTGTCCAAAAAAAAGATATTGAGCATTTATTGGCTATTGGAGAACGCGAGTTAGAAAATGGGGATAATCAGATTGGTAATTTGCAACGAGCTGGAGCTACTCATTTTCTCATTATGAATCGATAAAGAGCTTGATAGATATTTATATTGCAACATATAAGGTGCTTGAGGGTTTAAATGATCATTCTCTAAACACAAGAAGTAGGGGTGAAGCTCTTGGTGCATATAGAAAATTTACAAGCTTTAAATTTGTGTTTGTCATGCATGTAATGCATAGAAATTTAGCTATTAAAGATATTCTTTGTCAAGTCCTTCAACGAAAAATTCAAGACAACGTGAATGCAATTAGATGTGTCTGTAGTACAAGAAAATTCCTTCAAGAATTGAGAGACGACGGGTAGGTAGACTTCCTTCAGGAATTTAACACTTTTTGCTCAAACAAAAATATTGATATACCCGTTCTTGATAGTTCATATAAGACTTGTCGTTCCCATTAGCATACTACAGTTGAGCATCATTACCATTTTGATATTTTTAATGAAGTAATAGATTCTCTTTTGATGGAGTTAAATACGAGATTTAATGAACAATCAGTTGAACTCCTTTCTTCAAGTGCAACTTTAGATCCTAGAAATTAATTTAAATTATTTAACAAAGATCATATTTTGGAGCTTGGGAATAAGTTTTATCCTGAAGATTTCAAATTGGATAAGGTTTTTGCTTTGGGCTTGGAGTTACAATATTATGAGCACGATGTGATATATGATCCTCAGTTTCAAGTACTTACACTTTCTGAGTTATGCTGGAAATTGATTGTAATTAGGAGGTGCTTGAATTATCAACAGTTGATTAGATTGATTTATATGGTATTGACTTTGCATGTTTCTACTGTAACTACTGAACAAGCATTTTCAGTAATGAAAATTTTGAAGACGGAACTTCGTAACAAAATAGATGATGATTTTCTTGTTGATTGTATGACAATCTACATTGAAAGATATTTTGCTACGAATATAAATGTAAAATCTATTGTAGAAGAATTTTATATTGTAGGACATCGTTGGATACCACATCAATAAATATTGTAATTTTTTTTATTTATGAATTTCTTTTATACATTGACTTTTCTCAAGATTTAAGTCCCTACATATAAATTCCTAGTTCCGCCCCAGCCTTTGTGTGTTACGAATTGTATACAAGACCCCTGAAATGAACAACAAGAAGATTTATTTTTTAATGTAATTGCATCAAACCATCATAATGACTATAGTCAACCAATGATATTGTTTGAATATGGTATTGTTGGGAAGCTATAACAAACAATGACATGTAACATATTTCAACAAAATTATTTTAAACAAATTTCAGAACGATGGTAGAATTGGAGACATTGACGCACGAGATATGGATAGCTCAACAAGGATTTTCATTGATTAAAATCATGGGGAGTAATAGTACTCTTTTACCTTCGATCAGGTTTTGTCCCATTAAATTTTTCTGACAGGGTTTTAACGAGGCAATTGCTTACTCCAAATTTGAATAATTAATTTTTTTTCCTTCGTTTGTTATTTTTGTCTCACTGAGTTTTTATCAAACAAAGTTTTTAACGAGCTAATTATCGTGTAAATAAGTAATTTAAGAGGGGGTGTTGTAACATTATAGTTAATTATGAATGACTATTTAGTCTTATCAAGATACCTAACAAATAGTCATAGTTACTCTAGAAGTTTGTACCTTGATCAGATTATAACTTTCAATGAAACCCTATATATACGAGCCTATCATTATAATGAAATACACATTTGAATTTGTGGATTTTACATTCACTACTTACCAATCTTAAAATAATTCCAAATCTAACAACTTAACTAATTTATTTTATAAATACTACATTCTTTAAATTATATTAATTAATAAAATAATAAATTAAAATCAAATCTATGACCACGTGAATCCCATGTGAATTGTGATGAATTTTGACCAAAATTTGATGATTGACTCTTTGATTATTTGCACGATAAGTCCTTCATCTTTATAATATCTCCATTTTAGTCTCTGTACTTCCTCCTTCATTTCAATTTCGTCATCTTTTATTTGAAATCCTTTTAAATTTTTGCAAGTTGGTCCATATATTTATTCTTTTATGTCAAATTAGTCATTTATAATATCACTATTTGATAGAGATGTTACAAATGATATTGTGTATCAATGTTTGATACAGATGTTACAAATAATATTTTATATCACTGAATATGTTACTGAATATGTTAATGAATATGTTACAGATTATATTATGTTATTTTTACACGTCACATGTTACATAAATTTGAATTATGTATCACTGATATTATTTATGTTACAAATGATAAAATCAATAGTTTTATTTGTTAAATTTGGCATTGTGTTACATATCTATATCATACTGATGTTATACATTATCAATAGGTTTTTAGAGTCCAATGTGTATATTAATACGAACTTGTTGAAGTTTAGAGTTATTTTTGCAGTTGTAACATTTTCTATTTAGTATCGCGATCTGATATAGATGTTACAAATGATATTGTGTATTACTGTTTGATATAGATGTTACAAATAATATTTTGTATCACTGAATATGTTACAGATTATATTATGTTATTTTACACAGCACATGTTACATAAATTGATATTCTGTAACACTGATATTTTACATCTCAATTTGTAATATAGATTGTTATAAAATATCATTTGTAACATTTGTATCAAACATTAATATACAATATTATTTTTAACATATGTATCAAATAGTGATACTATAAAGGACTAAATTGACATAAAAGTATAAATATGGAGATCAACTTGCAAAAATCTAAAAGTTAAAAGACTTAGATTGCAAATAAAATAGGACGAAATTGAAATAAAAGAGAAAGTATAAGGACTAAAGTGGATGTTGTAAAGATGAATGACTTATTGTACAAACAATCAAAGACTAAAGCGAAAAATTTACATATTCACTTACCATATATTATTTAATATAATAAATTAAAATAATAGTTTTTTAAATAACAGTATTTCTAAAATAAATGAAACAAGAATAGTATTTTGGAATTGTTTTAAAAAAGTGGCTTATTTATGAAAAAACTTCTTTGAAATTTGACTCTCTCTATTTTCTTCTATTATTCTCTCTAATTTTATAATAGAATTGTCTTTTTTATGAAAAACTAAAATTTTAAAAGCGATTTTTTTAATTCTTATACCTAACTGAATAAAATAAAATAATGATAAATTTATTAACTATTTCTAAATAAACAATTTTATTAACAAACCAATCAGATCCCAAAGATCCATCTAGACATAGTGCTCAACTAGTGTGTTTTCCTTGGGGGTTAGATAGAGCTCATTTGGGCATTAATTGGATGAGGCTGGTCATCTCACACTAATAGTCTATGTTTAATTTGACTTCCAAATTTTGTAGCATGTATAGACTTTTGAATAAGTTGCAATTTATTTAAATTTCGCTTATAAGTGGGTCTCGTTCTCTTAAATATAGACCACTTGATAATCAACCAAATGACATCATGAACGAATTAATTTAATTTTCATTCGTTTTCAGCGATAAAATTTTCAAAGAGTGCGCCAGCATTGTTAGACATACTTTGTTATTATTTATTATTATTTATTAAATGAAAGTTATAGTTTATTCAATTCCATCCAACTAAGATGGGAGTTATTATTTTATTGTGACGTGGTAAATCTTTGAATAGTTCAACGTTAATTACAAGACTTCATGTTGTAACCTAGTCTAAACTTCTTGTTAAACTCGTGAAAATTTATTTTAAATTCGTGTATCGTTTTGCATGCGTCCCACATATTTTCGTGAAAGTCATAACTATTTATGATATATTTTATTTCATTATCAGTTGGTAACTGATGTGGACTAGGTAGCATAGTTTAGTTAAGACCATTAAACTATTTTAGTATTAAATGATATTTAAAATTATTAAGTGCTTGTTTTATTGAAAAATTATGTTCAAATTCAACAATTAATTTTAACCATATATTTTATGGGACCCACAACTTTCATTAACTTTTCAATCATACATTTAATTAATTTTTTTATCAAAATTTGTTAAAAAACTCTTTAAAACAATTTGTTAAAAAAGAAAAAAGAAAAAGAGTACCCGTCTCTTGAAATGGATTGTATATTTTTGCACTATGATAAAAATTAGAAATATTAGAAATATAGTATTCAATACGCAATTAAAGATATGTAACGTCAATAAGGTTTATTAAAAGTTAACTATAATATTGTTTAGTTTTTTGGATAACGATTTGTGTTGCTTATGTTTGGACATATACACATTTGATTAATGAAAAACGAACCAAATATGATTGTGTAACAAATGGTTGCCCAACCTAGTTGAAATAAAGAAGTTATGATGATGGCGATGTGGGGATAGTAGAAAAATATTTAAATTATTTGGAAGTTTCTTTCATCTTGAGTACTTTTCTGGCCCGTTTCCTTATAAGTTGTCATATTTGACTTTGGTTATATTTGAAAATTTCGAAATACATTCACATGAAACTTAAGTTAAACCATACCTAATTTGTTTACAAATATTTAGCTTTTCTTTATTCTTTCATGGTTCTTTCTCGACCCCCAATAAGTATTGAATTTAACAATTAATTCGAAGGATGTGAATTGACTGACTAATGAGGAATTATTTGTTTTTGACCAATTATGTACAAGTAATCATAAGTGACCGTTTGGTTTGTAGATATAATTGTTTATTTGGATAGTAGTTATCTAGATTTATCATGATCATGTTTAATTCAACTAAGTATAAGAATGAAATTCACTGTTAAAAAGTCAATTTCTCGTAAAAAAAAATTAAAGACAATTATAATTAAATGATATTCTTAATTAAACGAAAAAAAACTAAAAGATAAAAATGGGGAATGTGCAAAAATAATTCTATATTTGTCGTTCTCTTTCAGGATAAAATTTTTGTCCTCTTTCAGAAGCAAAATTTATCTTCAATTTTTGCTTAAATTGTTATCTGAATAAAAGTGTGTTCGAATATTAATTTCATGCGAACATAATAAAATAAATTTTATCTGTTACTTTTAATAATTGACCATATATCAACCAGCCCTGCAGGTAGTGGTCTACTATTCCAATAAAAAGGAAGAAGTGGGTAAATACTTCAAGAATTGGAACTAGAATGGACCTTGTAGGACATGCCGGCATGATGACTACAGAAAGTATCATGCGACAAAAGTTGTTCTTCTAAGATTTAACTATGAACTTTTAAAATAATTTCAAAAGTTTTTTTCCTAACTTTGTTTATGTAATTTTAAAATATATCCGATTCAAATGACAAGTATTTATAATATTATTTAATACTTCCTCCGTCCTAAATATATAGACTGATTGGATTTTTCACACGGATTAAGAATGGGGTAATTATATTCACACTACAATTTCTATTATCTACACCACAATTTAATTACAATAAATGTCTCCCAACTCTGACAATTTGACACTTATGTCCCAAACTTTTATTCGTCGCATTTTTATTATTAACTTTCAATTAATTTACACATCTTGTCTTTGATGATAATTTTTATCTAAATATTCTGGTAATGTGTATTGAAATGAGAGGTATATATTTTTTTCAATTTTTTTTATTTGTTATTTATTTTGCTTATTAAAAAATACGAGATGCAAAAAAATCTTTTACATTTAGATAGAAACTATCATCACAGATAAATATAAAATGTAAAAATTAATAATTTGATAATAAGAATGTGATAAAAAAAAAGTTGGGAATATAAATGTAAAATTGAGCAATAGCTGGAGACCTTCATTGTAATTAAAATGTGGTGTAGTTAACAAAAATTGTAGTGCGAATATAATTACCCTTAAGAATGTTATTGAAAAGTAAATTTTACCAATAGTTTTTCTAATTTACCCTTATTTAATGATTATTATTTAATGTACAATTTCAAGATTTAGTTGGAAAAATGATTATAAATAAGCAAATTAAATAAGAGTATTTTAGTAAAGAAAAAAAAAATACCTCAAAATATAAATGTTCTTATATTGTTGGAGACCAGAGAAAAAGAAATGCTACTATATATATTTGAAACGGAGAAGATTATTTCAAAACTCAATTACTCAACCATACAAACACACGTAAAATTCATGATTTCCAATATCATAGAAAATAGATGCATTCTACTTTAAAAAATGGGACTAGGACCATTAATGTTGTTCGCGCCTCGTATGTGAAAATGTTAGAACTTGTATGCATTTGTGTTAGAGTTCAAATATAATTAATTATAACATTTATTTATGTACAATCCAATTTGAATAAATATAGTGGACAACAATACAAATATAATCTTTATCATTAGACAAATATACTAAATCATAAGTAATAGAAATTATATTTGCAATCTTACTTAACTTTTTTTCATGCTTTCTATCATTGTATCACATATATTTAAATAATGGGGCTTAGGAGAAAAAGAATTGAAATAGCTTGTATTTCAAATCATATTAAGATAACTTCTTTTATCTAAAGTTAATTAATTGCGATCGTAGGAATTTTCTCTGTAATGGGAAGGGAAAAAAAAAATACTTAAACGTCTGTGTATCATTACGTCTCCTATCACAAAATCATCTCCTCCAAAATTTGTTGACCGCTTCAATCTATCTCTCTCAATCGATCATTTCCAAAATCTGTTTACCTACTCAATCAATTTCCCTCAATCGATAATCTCCAAATTCTGTTTATTATCTCAATACATCGTTACAATAGAGCTTACGGTCTGATCCCACCGAAAAAAAAAAAACACGGTATACTAGTATTTCTAAATTGATCGCTTTGATAGTGATATCAACACCAAATTCGACCTGTCAAATGCTAAATTGGACAAACGGGATGTCAAGTCCATCACTATGCAAGGTTATTTTCACATTGAGTCACTAAAGTTTCAACTAAAGTTTAGTTGGTTCTAAAAGTTTATTTTATTTTTTTCAAAGTGGGACGTAAAGTTTGTTGATACACAAGTTTAACTTCACATTTAGTGAAAATAAAAAGAAAGTTGGGACAGGCAAGATGATTGCTTGGAAGAAGAGAAAATTATAAATAATTATTGTAGTTAAAGTTCGGGGACGGCAACGTTGGACTTTTGAGTTTTGATATTACCACATGACTATGGTCTATGTAACATCCAGAAGCCTAATCCAATGTGGGACGCCCTCGGCCAACCAAATGACACTTAATACACGTTGACAAAATAACTCATACATCCCTCTGGCTGGCCTGCAGTTTTATTACCTAGAGTACCGTTGCAAAAACAATAGACAAACACAAAATCTAATAAGGCCTAAGATTTGTTTGGCATGACTTTTGAAATTTTAAAAGTGGCTTTTGGGTATATTTAAATAATTTTTTAAAATGTTTTGTTTTATAAAAGATGGGTTGAATTACTGGCAGAGTTAAAAAAAAATTAAGTTGTAGAGGCAAACAAGTTGTAGAGGAGACTTATAAGATAAAAAAGTAAGACGTTTGTCTATAAAATGCGGTTTTTATAATAAGTTATAATTAATGGAATGACAAATAAACAATATCATAATGAATGTTACGTGCATAATTATGACTTATCAGTTCTCAAAATTTATTTTTTTTTCAACACATAATCACATTCCTAATATAGTTTTCAAGCCTCCACAAGAAAAGATGGAGGTTCGGATATCCCAACCATATATAAATAACTCATAAAAAATACATGAAATACGAGGCATAAAACCTGACTTCCAATCATAAAAGTTAAAGCAAATAATTAAATGAATAAATAATAATGTAATAAAGAATGAAGTACTACTTCATAAACAAACAATCAGTCTAAATTTTTTATAGACCCCTTAACTGTAGGAAGCTCATGTCTATCAATTTGAACTAAGCTGAGGTAACGTCGCGGTAAGTCTTGAGCGTTGTACTCAAAATAGCAACGACGATCCCAACCCTCTGAAGCAAATAAGTCAGCCACTTTATTGCACTCGCGATAAATATGAAAAATAGTATCACGATTGAAGGCAAGGAAATGTCTGATGTGGCGAAGAGTGGCCTGAATAGACCAAGATCATCAACTTCTAGTGATGCATAGAATGACCAAAGTAGAGTTGGACTCAATCCATAAATCTAATAGTACAATCATCTGAGCAAGAATGATACCGTCAAGAATAGCCATGAGCTCGGCCTCTAGAATAGGGCACTTGCTACATGAAGAGAAGAAGGCGTGAACACACTGACATGATGAATCCCTAATAATCTCCCATCCACTTGCAAATTCATCTTTGGCGCATCCATCAGTGTTGACCTTGTAAGATCCCATTGGTGGACCAATAAACCAAAACAAGGAGATAAAGGGGTGGAGTAGTAAGAGTGATACCAACAAGAAGAGCATTATCCATATCTCTTCGCCAATGAATAATCCAAATAAATGGCACTGTATGTAATAGGGAGATAGTATGGTATACTCTTCAGATGATCCGTCTCGACTCTATAGAGATATCACGGTACTTCGTATCATTCCTCACAGTCCAAATAAACCAGAAAATCAAAAGAGGAATGATCATGCGAATATGACCCTTCCTGACAAACTGACCCGGGAAACGCCAAGACAGAAAGCGATACTGAAAATCCTCAATCGAACGAAGGGTTATATGAAAATGCTAGAAAATGACGTAAAACCTAGTCGGCAATACATCTATCAATAAATAAATGCTGGATAGTCTCAATAATCGAGCAACACTGAAAACGAGAAGCCATATGACTCCCAATCTGTATTTGAATCACAACATCAACTAGGATAGGACCTTGCCATAGTCTCCAACAGAAGAAATAGACAGTCGTCGGGATAATAGAACTCCAAATCATGATGTATATAGCCTGAATAATATGCCATGTGCGAACTAGCTGCCATGTAGACTTGGTAGCAAATATACCATTCGAAGTATCATTCTACATAATCTGATCGTGCACCTCTGTAGTGATAGGGATGCTCTCTATCTGCTCAGTAATAATAGATGGTACTAGCTGAAGAAGTCGGTTAATGTTCGATCCAGTATCATCAAATAAGTCTCTAACTTGGATAAAAGAATGTAGCAAGTGTGGGTGCTGATCAGTTAATGTAGACTCACCCATCTAGTAGTCATGCCAAAAGCATATCTGCCAACATCCTAATTACCAAGCAATGAGTATCTCTGCCTGTGGGCCTATGTGTTTCAGCCTCTTCCATACAGTTGAAGCATAGTAAGAAATAGTAGCCAGTAACGGATGGGTACCCTGACAATATTTACTCAGTAAAAAATGAGCCCATAATGACCGTTGAGATCTAAATAACCATTAGAGCTTTTTATGGAGAATGTACCAACAAGATCCTACAGTCTCCTAAAGCCCAGTCCACCATCCTCAATAAGAATACAAAGGTCTTTCCATCTTTCCCAATGTAATCTGTGTGCATGGTCTCTAGAGTCCCAAAAGAACCTAGCAAATATGCACTCTAACTTCTTCAAGATCGCATTGGTATGCGTCATAATCTAAATGAGATAGAGATGAATAGATGATAACAATGATCGTATCAAAGTATTTTGTCCACCATATGATAGGAGTCTCGAGACCCAGCCAGAAATTCTACTTCGGACTTTCTGGACTAGTTATCATACAAGAAGATCTTCCTGGTTTCTTTAAATAAAGAAACACCAAGATAAGTGAAGGGCTGCTGCTGATGATGAAATCCTGTTAGATGCTCCAGCCTGTGTATCTGACTAGTAGAAAATCTCCTAGAAAAGAGCGTCACCCCTATGTCTGTATGCTATCGAAGGAATATGCTGATACTGCTGAGTAAGTAGTCGTGAAAAATAATCTACAGCAATAATAAACAGCGATGGAGATATGAGATTACCCTATCTGAGCCCCCGAGATGATGAGAAAAAATTACATGGAATGCCATTAAGTAGGACCGAGAATCGACACTCTGAAATACACATCCATATCTGATCAATCCAAATCGAACCCAAAACCATCCAAAATAGATATCAAAAAGCCAAAATTCATGCGTTCATAGGCCTTAGTCATATCAAGCTTGAGGATAACATTACCCCCTCATACTTTTGTATCAAGTGTATGTAATAATTCCTATGGAAGGATGGCATTATTTCCAATGAGTTGTCTCGAGATGAATTCTATCTAAGGAACTGAGATGATCTGAGGTACTAAAATACTCAGTCACGAATTCATCAGCTTTGTAATCAACTTATTAAATATTGTACATAAGCAGATAGAATGAAACTCTGACCACCTACATGCATTGTCCCGCTTTGGAAGCAAGACAATAGAAATAGCTACAAAACCCTAAGTAGGTGCACTCCAACAAAGAAGTCCAAGACTGTCTGAAACACATTTTTTGATACTATGTCCCAACAGACGTGAAGAAAATGAGATGAAAATCCATTTGGCTTGGCGACATTGTCTGGATCAGTACTGAAAATAGCCTCTCGCACCTCAGCTAAAGTATGAGTTTGATTAAACTACAAATTGTCCTTATCGGACACTAATCTAGGTATAATACCTGGTCAAATAGGGTCGACAAACTGAGGAGGAGCCGACAGAAGCGCTTGGAAGAAAAATACTGCTGAAAGCTCAATAGTCTCAAGAGACTCAAACACCTCACCCAACGCTGATGTAATAGACCAGATCCTGGCTCGATTGCGTTGTCCCTGAACTATAGAAAGGAAATATCGAGTGTTATGATCACCCTCACAAGTCCAATGTGCCCCTGCCTTTTGTTTCCAAATGCCTCTTCAACAGATAAAGTACAGTTCAGAATTGCCTGAACCTGATGCAAAGTATCATGATGAAAAGGAGAAGGATCTCTGTTATGGTCTAACTCTGCCTCGTTCACCCTACACTCTGCATCTCTAACCTTTTGAAAAAATCACCAAATACATGTCGATTCTACCAACGAATGCCCTGTTTGAATTTAAAAATCTTCTCTAGGGAACAGCCATTCCCGTAAGATGGGTAGGAAATAACCACTTCTAAGAAACAAAGCCCAAAAAATCGTGATGCCTAGACCAAAGATTGAAAAATCAAAAAAGGACGAGGCCCCAAATCATCTTCAGAAGACCACTAAATCAGAAGAGGTATGTGATCAGAAGTGCTTCGGTTCAGATGACGAACCAAAAATCGAGAACAAAATGAGGCAACAAATAAGGAAAAATCTGTAATATTATAAGATAAAATAAAAAAAAAAGATTAGTAAAAAATTGAATGAAAATGTGTAAAAGAAAAACAAATAAGGAAAAAAAATTTGTGATTGGCACACACCACAATAATTTGGCCGTATCTCATTTATCTAAGTAATGTAATTCACTTTGAAAATGAAAAAGGAAAAATGAAAAGATGGGGCGGGTGGGGTGAATTTTTGGGAAGATGAAATTATTTTCTACTTTTAAAAGTTATAGACTTCATTTACAATTTTATTTTATTTTTGTTGTTTTTAATTTTTTTTTATTTAAAGAGGAGGGCAAAATATGTCAAAAGAACGTGATTTGCAACAAAATTCAAAGGTGGGGATGACCAATGTTAAAAAAAAGTTAAGAGTAAATTTGTCATAAATTGAAAACATTGGAGAACCAAAAGTACAAATTACAAAAAAAAAAAAAAAAAAAAAGAAATGAGTTGTAAGCCCACACAACACATTTAAAAAATAATAATAAATAAATGGTTATGGGTAATTTTGTCATAAATTGAAAAGATTGTGTACCAAAAGTACAAATTAAAAAAAAAAAAATAACAAATGGGCTAAAAGCCCACACAACACATTTAAAAAATAAAAATAAATTTGGTTTCTTGTCGAGCAACTCGACAAGAAAAAAAAACAAAAAGAAATATCGTCGAGTTAGAGTAACTCGACAACATTTAAAAAAAATAAAAATAAAATGTTGTCGAGTTACTCAACAACATTAAAAAAAAAAATTCAAATGTTGTTGAGTAACTTGACAACATTAAAAAAAATAATTCAAGATCAAATATTGTCGAGTAACTCGACAACATATGAAAAGAAAAATTCTAAAATCAAATCTTGTCAAATTGCTCGACAACATTAAAAAAAAAATCAAAATCAAAATGTTGTTGAGTTACTCGACAAACAAAAAAAAAAAAAATCAAATGTTATCAACTCGAAAAAAAATCAAAATTAAAATGTTATCGAGTTGCTCGACAAAAAAAAGTATCTAGGCAATGTCAAGATGCTCGACAAAGAAAAAAATGGAAAAAAGAGAAAAAAGAATTGTGTACAATTTACTTAAAACATCAAATAAAAAAAATTGGTAAAAAATTGAACTAAAATATGGACGAATAAAAAAACAATTGTTGTGTACTCGACAAGCACAACAACAAAAAAAAAAAGAAGTTGTGCTTGTCGAACTGCTCTACAAGCACAAAAAAAAAATTGTGTGTTTGTCGAGCTATACAAAAAAAAAAAAAAAAAAAAAAGTCAAAGATTGCTTTTCTCTAAAATTGAGTTAAGATTTACTTAAAGTTGGAAGTGAAGGCACTAATTAAATAAAAAAAACACAAAAATAAAAATTGCGACTGTTTTCAATATCAAAACAATAGCATATTAGACAAAAATTCTACAGTAAAAATTTAAGATTCTTATATTATATATATATATTTTACGTGATATTTTAGTATTCAATATTGTTCGGTCTTTGTACATTAAAATATCAAAAATTTGAAGAATAAATATTTTTGATGGTTAATA
The DNA here is from genome assembly GCA_023638005.1 of Forsythia suspensa. NCBI lineage: Eukaryota > Viridiplantae > Streptophyta > Magnoliopsida > Lamiales > Oleaceae > Forsythia > Forsythia suspensa. The sequence goes on from CM042673.1 coordinate 50,943,926, forward strand.
GAACTGAATATTTCATTTCTTATTATATTAATACAAAAAAAAATTTATAAAATCAATACATTTTCGGGTTAAAAATCTCAACTTTCAAAGTTGTTTTTCCAAACCTTAACTAAACTTTAAATATTTTTTTCCTTCTAAATAGTTAGACTTCCAGCGTTGTTTTTCATCCGTCATTTGTGTTGATGATTAATGATTTTGATGATATGATAAACAAAATTGTTAATTTTCAAAAGATTCATAGTGACGGATGAAAAATTACAAATAATATAGTGACTGTTGAAAATCAATTTTAAAGTACAATAATTACTCAAAATTTTTATTAGATTGATTGTTCGAAAACAACACTAAAAAGCAAGAGAAGCTATGAAACTATTTTTTAAGTTTATATAAATTGTGAGTTCTATTAAATGTGTGAATATTAGATGATAGTAAATTGTGAATCTTATAAAATATATGAATAAAAAGTATGTTTGACTAAATCAACTTAAATTATAATTATAAGTTTAGCCAAACATGCCCCAATTCCTCCATAGTCAACTCTGTCCACTGCTTTTCTAGAATTGTGAAGGGGCCAACGATGTAACTGGGAAAGTCCAAATTAAGCGCGTGATTGTTTACCAAATTATTAACTATAAACCCCCAAAAATATATATTTTTTAAAACAAATTAAATAATGAAAAATCTATTTTCTTTAACCATGAAATTTGTCTTCACTCTCTGTATCGCACTATAAAACCTACCAAATCATTTCATAAATTCTTAATTCCAAGAATCCCCCAAAACTAAAAATCTTTCCCTCTTTATAATCCTTTTCATTTTCGATATTTAGTATTCACGATCAAGATTTTGTCTATTTATTTATTTCCTTAAGTGGGCTTTTTTTTTTCTTGGAAGAAACTCAAGAAAGAAAATCTGTGAGTGGAGAATTCATAATCCAGTTTATTTTCAGTGTTTGACAAGCATTGAAGATCAAGATTTTGTCCATTTATTTATTGGAAAAAAAAAAAGAAAATAAAATATTGGTATGGAGAACACTTTGGGTTTGCTAAGAATCACTATACAGAGAGGCATAAATCTTGCTAAAAGGGATGTCAGAAGCAGCGATCCTTACGTTATTGTTCGGATGGGCAAACAGGTTAGTCAGATCAGATACGGTTTTCGATAATGTCTATGTTTAATGCTCTTGTTTCTTTTCTTTTCATGGCTTGATTCTTAAGTTCAAATCTCTCTTTGTAATGTCGAGTTGAGTCCAATACTGTATATAAATCAAGTTCCAAATGTACACATAGGATGTAAACAATTTAGATGAAAAGCACACGTCTTGGTCCATATTTTGACTGCATATTTTATAGAGCTACAACTTTTATTAAATTTTTAATAATTTGTTAAAAATCTCTCTTAAACAAGATCGTAAGTCTTGGAAGTATTGGATGTTTTTCAGTTTGGAGTCGAATAATTGAACAAAACTATAGGCAAAACTTTTTTTAAATTATAAGTAGTGGATCTTATCAATTCACGTTAGATCAACTTATAAGTACTATAAATGCTAGGGTTAGGCAGATAGATAGACAAAATTTTAATTTAGTTTTCTTTATTAATATTGATACTATGGAACATTCTACTCGAGTTCTTCACTTAATTCGAGAAATGATTATACGCATACGGTTTATGGAATCCAAAATTTAGGCCCCAAATCAAGAAGTCATAGTTGGTCGTTGGTGGGGTTTGGACTTCAATATTTTTTAAAAAAAAATAGTACTTTAATTTCACACTACTAATAATAGTTATCGTCTTATAGAATGCGGTTTGTTTTTTTGTTGGACTTCAAACTTTTGTACAAATATTTTTATTGGGCAACCGATTGTAAATTTTTTTTTTTTTTTTTTTTTTTTTTTTTAAAAGTTTTGGGCCGGGCGGTCGCCTCACTCGCCTCGGTCCAAAACCGGGCTTGATTATGTTAACCAAAAAGAGAAAGGAATATTGTTTAAGGAAATAAACATCAATAATACTTTTAGGTTTCCTTTCTTTTCTTTGCCACACCTAATCCACTATATAACAACATGGGGAATGATATCCTGGCTGTAGACAAATGTGTGCCCCACTGCTCATAGTTGATGTGGCACTCCTACATCAACCTACATCAACAATGGGTAATTGATTTTTCTTGCCCACCATGAGCAGGAGATCATTCCCATAACAATATATTTATTTATGAAAACTCTAGATTCTGCCTTATTTAGAGGTATTTGAAAATGATAAATCCTTTTCTTTTAGTATTTTTTTTTCTGAATAAAATATATGTTCAGAAATTTTTGTAGTTTCTAATGTTGTAATATTTATTTTGGTGATAGTGGATTTGGTTGGTTTGTACCGTGGATGTTTCCCTTCGTCCTGGAGGGTAAAATTGGTACTATCTTGTCTTTGATTTTTCCGGCATTTAGACCATTTCTGATCTATTTCACCAAAATGACACAACTTTAACACTATCTTATTTCATCCCAAACTCATTACACCAAATGTTACACTGCCAAAAAAGAAAAAAGTATTTTCTTTCTTTCCTTAATTTTTTAATTCTTAACAATTAATTTATTAAAATTTATTTAATTACATACTCTAGTTAATTACTAAATTAAAAATTACTTTTAATTAATTACATTATTACATTTATTAAAATAATTAAAAAAAGCATTACACTTAATATCACAATTAAAAAATATTGCATTTAACATCACAATATATAAAAAATTACACTTACACAAAACAAACATGAAGTTCAATTTATTATAAATGTTAAAAAAAATAATAATCAAATTAAAATAAATAAAAATAAATTTAAATGATTTGAAGTAATAAAAAGATATAATAGAAATTAAAATTTGTTGTAGTATAAAATGACGAACAAGATGAGAAACGTATATATTATACCAAATGAACATTGCAACACTATTCATTACACCAATTTGGTATGAAGAATTGGTGTTGGTTGGATATGCCTTTATATTGCTTGTGCACTTGCTTGTTGAATTGAATTCAAAATTCCTATTTTAATTGCACGACGAATGGGGGAACATTGCTATTGTGGTACATTTTGTGTATTCTTTCCTACACTGACATGAAATTGGGTGGTCTTAAGTGTGGGAATTATATGTTGCCCGAATCGGGTAACATCCCGACACCCACAGGGGTGGGTCCCCGTATGTGTGGGGCCACCTTCTGTGTGAGTCGGGATGTTGCCCAATTCGGGCAACATATAATCTCTCGTCTTGAGTTTCCTAAAAATATAGAAAATCTAAGAAGTAGATTTAAAATTCTCTCTTTGATTATTATCTATCTATGTTGATTTTTCTAATTGTGCTAATTTTATTTGAATGTAATTATTGGAGCATAATGCTAATTTTAACTAAATTTTATTATTTGATCAGAAATTAAAGACTCGAGTTGTGAGAAAGAACCTCAATCCTGAATGGAATGAGGAACTTACGCTAACGATTGCCGATCCTAATCTTCCAATCAAGTTGGTAAGTTCTTTTTCATTTTGCATCATATAGATAAATGTTGGTTATTGTACTCGTAACTCTACAATATTTGAAAGTGATTCTTGTTTGGGCTGTGTAGAGTCTAATTATACTGTTGTTTATCCACTTATTTCCTCGACCCCGATAATGTTTTAGAGGGGTATATCTGGTATTCCAACATGTATTAGGTCACTCCAACACTACTTTTTATGAGGCGGGTTTCGTGTGTGTGGGTGACATGAGAAATAACTTTATACTCTTTTTCCCTGATACAACATAGCTTTGACTTTTAGGGAGGCTTTGCTTGTTTCATTCTCGTGAGAAGGGATTTGGGCTTAATTTGTAACAATTCTTATAGTAAATTGTTTAATTTCATTGCAGCAAGTTTACGACAGAGATACATTCTCTCTAGATGACAAAATGGGAGATGCAGAATTTGAAATTAAAACATTTGTAGAAGCTGCGAAGAGGCAGTTGCAAAATGTCTCGAGTGGATCCATAATCGCGAAAATGAAACCAACCCGGGAAAACTGCATAGCTGAAGAAAGTTGTATAATCTGGGAAGATGGCAAAGTAATACAACGCATGTTTCTGAGACTTAGAAATGTCGAATGTGGTGAAATCGAGCTCCAGCTGCAGTGGATAGATATCCAAGGTTCGTGAGGTCTGTAGTTTGCAATTGTGGCTGGCTACTTCGACTCGTGATGTACAATGAGGTTTGTATCGTTATTAAAAGAAACGGTATATCCCTGATTGGATTCTTAGTCAAAAGATGTATAAATCAGAGTCGAGAATCGTTGTGTTGTATTTCTCTCTACTAGCGTGAAATATGAAGTGAATATTTACGTTTTAACGTTTTCTATTGGAAACACATGTTTCAGATTTAAAATTTCATACAAGGAGGTCCAAACATTGATGCATAATAACTTAGATTCTTAAGAGCTTGTTTGTCAGTGCTCAAAAGTAGCAAAAAAGCTACTTATTTTGAAAGTGTGAAGAGCTACAAGTCAAGAGAGTTTTTTGCATTCTACATTAGAATGGTACCGTGTCCCTCCTAGGTGAACACATTCAAGAACACGAATTTTATTTGATGAACTCGATGAGAATCAATTATATTATTCCGTCACAAATTTACCCCTTTCTAGCATAGGAATAAGAAAATGAAACAACAGAAATTGTTTTCTTTATCAAATTACTTTTCTTATAAAATATAAGACCCATAACTCATAAAAATTTAAAAAATAATTTCAGTAGTATCAAACGAATAGTGCTTGTTTGAATCACCATTCTCCCTTGATAAGTGCATTTTGTGCACTTATTATGACCTTTAAACTAAGCTTTTATTCCGTCATTTTATTGAATTATTACTTAATTTTGTGTTTTGATCTTCATATTTCGGTTTCGAGACTGTTTAATAGCAATTGGAGAAGAATGGACGGAAAGAGCAACAACTTGGTGAAATCGACAAGTAAATGGAGTTTTGAAGTGAATATCAAAAGCCAAACATTGGAGCATGAGGAAGAAGATAAAATCAATAAGTTTAAGGTGTTTTGGAGTGACAATGAAGAGTTGAATCAATGGATCAAACACCGAAAAGCTAAAGAACCGAATTGAGAAACTACCTACAGCAGACAAGTCGGAAATTCAAGCACAACTTTTGATATAGATATCTCCAAAAGTCAAATGATATATCATTGGAAAGATAATTGAATTACGAGTCCAACACTTTTACGGATCTCAATTTAAAGTTTTCTACAAGAAGTTATGACCATTGAAAAAACAGTAGCCGCAGAGAGAAGCGATGTAAGTCGGGCGATCGCCTGAGCTTAAATCTGGCGATCGCCCAACACCTTCACCAAATGTGAGAATGTAAAACATCATGCCCGGGCGATCGCCGGGTTTGCATCGGGCGATCGCTTGTGTATTTTCGATGTAAACGTAATTTTCTTTCCTTTTGAGTCCCGATACACTTAGGAAACCTTTGGGACACGATTTTAATGAATTTTGGGATCTTCTAGGGCACAATTAGGTAAGTATATATATGAGTTATTAACTCATATCAAAGGTCGCTTTTTTGTTGAGTTTTGGGGAAGAGAACATTACAAGAAACACAAAACGGAAGACCAAGATTCATCTATCCAAGAACGAAGATCAAGATCAAGATCAAGATTTCTTCTCGCTCAAGATTTCTTCGATTCCGGGTTATGAATTCCATAGTTTCTTCTTTCTTTCTTCTCTTATTATTAGTATGTTAGGCTAGTTTATTTTGTGCTAAGATTACGATGAAGCTTGTAATCTAAATTCTTCCATCTTAAGACTTGATTTTTGACAATTTATTTCATTATAGTTTTGAATAATTAATTTTGAATTACATGAATCTACAATTATATGCTTAATAATTGTATGAGTGTTGTGGTTTGTTTTACTATCGAAAGATCGAAAGCGTGCTAGACAATATTTTAATTATCTTAAAGTCCGATAGGAGATAGAAATATACCGCTATGCTTTAGGTGATCTTTAATTATCCATAGAAATTTAATGCTTTCATTTGTATTCGCATTCGTCATAGAAATATAGTCGAGTCATGCATATGAATAGGTTTAATTTTATTCGAGAGAAACTGTTAAACAATTTAGGGATATTGATCTTCATAACTGATGTATTTTGTCAAAACCAAGAATTAAGATAAAGGAATTAACGATTATAAACGGATTCGAGATCCTAGTACTCTTCTTTCTCAATTTTAAAGTAATCTTTATTGATCTAATCTTTAGTTATTTGATTTATAATTAGTTTATTGTTTTTAGTTCAAATTCTAATTAGTCTTAAATACCAAACATCAAAAGTTCAATAGATTCGGTTAAGGTCATTGTAATTGAACTGAATTATCTAAATCTTCGTGGGAACGATACTTGGACTCACAATCCACTTTATGACTTGAGCGATCCGTGCACTTGTGGAATTATTTAAGATATAAAATCGCTGACAAGTTTTTGGCGCCGCTGCCGGGGATTTAGTTTTAGTTCTTTTCAATTATTTTGACACTAATTCGAACTTATTTAATTGCTTTAATTTTCTTTCATTATAAAATTATTTTTTAGTTATTTTAGTGTCTCCTTTGTTTATTTTCAGGCCATTGCATGCGAAGTGTGAGACACGAGTCTCTAATTCTACTTGATCCAGAGATTGAACGCACTTTGCACCATAGGCAGAGAGAAGCAAGAAAAACACAACAAACAGACCAAAAACTGCAAGACATAATGCAGAACAACGAGATTGCTCAGGCTAGACACGAGATTGATGAAGACAATATGCTAGTGGGAGACTTTTGACTCCACAGATTATCCGAACCAATCTAGCATTGTCTACCCACCTTTTGGGCAGCCGAACTTTCAGTTGAAAACTAACGTCATTCATCTATTCTAGAATGGTCATCAATTTTATGGCAGGACCGATGAGAATCCATATACACACGTTTCAAGATTCTTGGAAATGTGTCAACACTTCAAATATCAAGGAATCTCAGACGACGCCATCCAGCTACGTTTGTTTCCACATACTCTTAGGGACAAAGCTCTTGAGTGGCTGGACTCACTACCGATTGATAGCATAACCACATGGAATGATCTAGCCCAAAAGTTCTGCACAAAATTCTTCCCACCAGCAAAGGTTTCGAAGCTGAAGCATGACATTTCCATATTCCAACAATCAGAAATAGAACCCTTTGATGAAGCGTGGAACAGGTTCAAAAATATGCTAAGGAAGTGTCCTCATCATGGCATTGGCAAGGGCCAACAAATTCAGTACTTTTATGCTGGACTACTCCCTTCATTTAAAAGTATGATCGATTCTTCATCTAACGGCTCTTTATCTACCAAAACCGTTGTTGAAGCTCTAGAGTTGTTTGAAAGAGTAGCCACCACCACTGCTATGTGGGCATCAGATAGAGTCATACACAAGAAACCTGCAGGGGCACATGAAATAGACATTGTCTCGGCGTTATCTGCAAAAATAGACTCTTTGGCACACAAAGTGGAGAGCATGTCACAATCAGCATATGTGATGCAAACAAAGAAATCAACATGTGAAGAGTGTGGGGCAAATCACAGCACATCAGAATGTCCTATTCTCTCACAGCAACCAGAGCAAGTCGAGTATGTTCAAGGTGGTCAATACCCACAAAATAATCCATTCTCAAATTCATTTAATCCAGGATGGCGTAATCATCCAAATTTTTCCTGGAGGGATAATCAAAATAACAACAGACCACAATATTCTCAGTTTCAGCAGCCAGAAAAGAGAGTTTCATTAGAAGATACACTCGGTAAATTCATCGAGAGGACTGATAAATTCATAGAAAAAGCGATCGGTTCATGAGATGCAGACAATAAATCAACTTGCGAGTAATCAAGGCGCTTTAATTAAAAATTTAGAAACACGAGATGGGTCGGGATGGCGGTTGTTATATCAAGTAGACCACGTGGTACTTTGCCAAGCAACACCGAGGTCAATCCTAAAGAGCAAGTACATGCAATAACTACCAAAAGTGGGGTTCAGTTACCAGAAATCCATATAAAAAGACCAGTTGCAGATAAAGAACAGTACAATCCACCGATGAGGAGCACGTGGAACAGACCGAGCAAGCAGTAGATATTGAAGAAAGTTCAATTACACCACGGGCTAAGGCAGCCGTTCCTATCAAACCATATGAACCTCCCATTCCTTATCCACAAAGGTTAAATCCAAAGAAGAAGAAGCAGGATTAGCAATGTGCAGAATTTCTAGATCATCCAAGGAAGCTTCATATCAACATACCATTTGTAGAGGCCCTGACATGCCCAACTATGCCAAGTATATGAGACAATTTGCTTTCAAATAAGAAAAAATTGGCAGAAGGGGATATAGTACAACTTACAGGGGAAGTAAATGCTATAATGGAGAGGCAACTACCAGACAAAAGACATGATCCAGACAACTTTACAATTCCAATTACCATCGGTAACCTCGTGATTGACAAGGCATTATGTGATCTTGGTGCAAGTATCAATTTAATGCCCCTCTCTATTTTCAAAGCGATTAGGAATTGGTGAAGTTAAAACCGCAAAATTTAATCTTGGCCAAGCGCACCGATCTGTTAAAAAACCGTTTGGAATAGTGGAAGATGTGGTAATGAGAGTGGGAAAGTTATTATTTCCATTGATTTTGTTGTTCTTGATATGCCCGAGGATCTTTGAAATCCCTATCATCTTGGGACGTCCCTTCTTAGCTACTTCGGATGCCCTCATTGATGTTTCACGGGGATATTGACATTGAGAGTTCGGCATGAATGGGAAGTATTTTATATGTTGGGTAGAGATTCAACACCTCCACCACCTCTTTCTTATTGGACAAAGTTATCAAGTGGAGACTTTAAAGAAATTCAAGAACAACTTCTTTAAAAAGTTTTGGGATACAAAGCCACCGAAAAGATGAAAGACAAAGGTAAACAGTACATTCGGATGCAAGAAGTCGCCATTGGTGAACATAAGGTTGAAAGTCAAGTAGTCATCCTCAAGTACTGAGTTGGAGTCTGTTAAATGGAAGATGAAGAACAATCGATATTAAGTCAAGCTAAAGACTATAAATAAGCGATTAATGGGAGGCAACCCATTTTCTAACCCTTTTATTTACTCACTTTCTATATAGTAGTTTTAATGCTTTTAATTAATTTATTAGTTTTTTTTTTAATTTAATTATTTAATGCCTTTATAAAGCTGTCCTATGTCAATTGCAGGATGTCCCTCTTTGCAAGGCATATGAGTCATGTCCCACTTCAGTCCACTTCAACCGGACCTTCAACCAGCCAGATCCATCTTTTCCACATCTATCTCCGGGGAGTATCTGACTTTTTCCCTCCTCTATTTGCTTTATTTTGCTATTACATTGGGGACAATGTAATGTTTTCGTTTGGATGTGGGTTAAGTATCAGAATACTTAATTATTTTGAATTTGCTTATTATTCGGGTCTAAAACAAAAGAAAAAAAAAAAAAAAAAAAAAAATTCTTTCATAGTTATTGTTGAATATCTTGCTGCCAATGATGAGATTTGTTTGAAGTTGAGTACATTTTTAGTTAGAATATTAGACAACACTTTAATTCATGCTTTTACCTGAACACTTATCCATGTCAGACTAGATTTGAAGCACGTAGCCACTGTTGACTTATCACTTATTGGAAACATGACTTGAGTGTTTGTGTTGATATTATTGACTTAGATCATTGTGAAAAATTCTGTTCCCAAATTCTTAGACTAGTAACCAAACTGTTTGAGAACAGTTTGGGGGTGTTAAAGTTAGTACATCTTTTTGTAGAATTTTGATGGTTTGGGTTTTCTGGATCTCATCTTTGGTTGAATAGGTTGTAGTCAAGGAATTTAAATCGAGCACTAGTCGCTGAAAAAAAAAAAATAAATAAAATATCGGACTCGAGCAATTAAGCCTGTTAGGGTATTTTAAAACCTGGTGCCCTAAAGTCATCTGACTTGGGAGTCATCGGCCCAAAGCTCGTTACATGAGTCACCAAAAAAAAAAAAAAAGAAGAAAAAAAAAATTACATCTTCACTTCTCTTATAGCCTGTGGGACTCGAGCAATTAAGTCTGTTAGGGTATTTTAAAACCTGGTGCCCTATGGTCATCTGACTTGGGAGTCATCGGCTCAAAGCTCGCTACAAGGGTTACATAGAAAGCTAGTGAGAGAGAAGTATTGCACAAGATGTAAGATCATGTATATTGGTTAAATAAAATAAAAGAAGTTAAAGTGTGCTCGGTAAGAATTGCTAGATTAGAACCAAAGAAGCGAAGATGAGAATTTAGAAATCACTCACCATCCTAGTTTTACTTAATTCAAGTTCTAACTTTTACCACTTTATTTGAAAAAAGCATTGTGTTGATCAATATGAACCAAATTTGCTAGAACACCTCGGGATTTGAGAGAAAAGCATAAGAAGTGTGAGATTTTACGAGAGATGTAAGGAATAAATGACTACAAAGGGTTCGTGATTGTAAAAGTATCAACAACACAATATTGGTCGTGGTATAACACATGTGTAAGTTCAATTTTGGCTAATCACACACTCACTAAAAAGTCAAGCATTGGATAAGTGAAAATTTCTTTGTGTTGTTTGATCTTTTCTAAACGTGTTACTTTATTTTTCAAACTTGAGGCATATGGTAAGAAATTTAACATTAAGTCACTTCATCAATTCTTTTAGCTTAGTTTAAAGTTCTAGTTTATTTTTATTTTTGTTCGAGGACGAACAAATGTTTAGTTTGGGGTGTTTGATAAGTGCATTTTGTGAACTTATTATGACCTTTAAACTAAGCTTTTATTCCGTCATTTTATTGAATTATTACTTAATTTTGTGTTTTGATCTTCATATTTCATTTCGAGACTGTTTAATAGCAATTGGAGAAAAATGGACGGAAAAGAGCAACAACTTGGTGAAATCGACAAGTAAATGGAGTTTTTGAAGTGAATATCAAGAGCCAAACATTGAAGCATGAGGAAGATGATAAAATCAATAAGTTTAAGGTGTTTTGGAGTGACAATGAAGAGTTGAATCAATGGATCAAACACCGAAAGCTAAAGAACCGAATTGAGAAACTACCTACACAGCAACAAGTCGGGAAATTCAAGCACAACTTTTGATATAGATATCTCCAAAAGTCAAATGATATATCATTGGAAAGATAATTGAATTCTGAGTCCAACACTTTTACGGATCTCAATTTGAAATTTTCTACAAGAAGTTATGGCCATTTAAAAACAGTAGCCGCAGAAGAAAGCTTGAGTGTAAGTGGGCGATCGCTTGAGGCTTAAATCTGGCGATCGCCCAACACCTTCAGCCAACAGCAGAATGTAAAACATCATGCCTGGGCGATCGCCCGGGTTTGCATGGGCGATCGCCCAGTGTATTTTCGACAGAAACGTAATTTTCTTTCCTTTTTGAGTCCTGATACACTTAGGAAACCTTTGGGACACGATTTTAATGAATTTTTGGGATCTTCTAGGGCACAATTAGGTAAGTATATATATGAGTTATTAACTCATATCAAAGGTCGTTTTTTTGTTGAGTTTTGGGGGAAGAGAACATTACAAGAAACACAAAACGGAAGACCAAGATTCATCTATCCAAGAACGAAGATCAAGATCAAGATCAAGATTTCTTCTCGCTCAAGATTTCTTCGTTCCGGGTTATGAATTCCATAGTTTCTTCTTCTCTTTCTTCTCTTATTATTAGTATGTTAGGCTAGTTTATTTTGTGCTAGGATTACGATGAAGCTTGTAATCTAAATTCTTCCATCTTAAGACTTGATTTTTGACAATTTATTTCATTATAGTTTTGAATAATTAATTTTGAATTACATGAATCTACAATTATATGCGCAATAATTGTATGAGTGTTGTGGTTTGTTTTACTATCGAAAGATCGAAAGCAGGCTAGACAATATTTTAATTATCTTAAAGTCCGATGGGGATAGAAATATACCGCTATGCTTTAGGTGATCTTTAATTATCCATAGAATTTAATGCTTTCATTTGTATTCGCATTCGTCATAGAAATATAGTCGAGTCATGCATATGAATAGGTTTAATTTTATTCGAGAGAAAGCTGTTAAACAATCTAGGGATATTGATCTTCATAACTGATGTATTTTGTCAAAACCAAGAATTAAGATAAATGAATTAACGATTATAAACGGATTCGGGATCCTAGTACTCTTCTTTCTCAATTTTAAAGTAATCTTTATTGATCTAATCTTTAGTTATTTGATTTATAATTAGTTTATTGTTTTTAGTTCAAATTCTAATTAGTCTTAAATATCAAACATCAAAAGTTTAATAGATTCGGTTAAGGTCATTGTAATTGAACTGAATTATCTAAATCTTCGTAGGAACGATACTTGGACTCACAATCCACTTTATTACTTGAGCGATCCGTGCACTTGCGGAATTATTTAAGATATAAAATCGCTATCATCCCTCTCTCTCTAACCCTCAACAATCTACATTATGTTGTGAATTTGGAGATAATAATATGTAGTTGTGGCTTATGATTAAGCAATGCTGCATTGATGCTTTGCAGTGGACTTTATTTGATTAACATATGAGTGTGTTTTTCAAAGCAGAATATAATTTTGGTGGTGGCGATGCCAGGTGAATTGATGAAGGAAGACAATAGTAGACAAGATGAAAAATGAATATTGAGAACATAGGGTCTTTTAGCTGTGCGATCAATGTGAACGTGGGTTGTGGGTTGGAGGCGAGGGAGGTGGAGATTTTTGTTTGTTGTTTAATTTTGATAAATTTACATACACAAAGATGAACACATTGTAATAAGATTAACATAAAGAACTCGTTTGGTATATGATCAATGGTTAAAAATAATTGATAAAATTTATCTTATCCTATTTGAGCAGAATTGATGTCCGAATATTCTTTTATTCGAATTAAAATTTAAGCTAAAAATGAGGATAAGTTGTCCTTGAAAAGAGGAGGACAATTTTTTTTTTATCCAAATAAGAATTCACTCATTTTTTTTAAAAGACGAACGTACCTTTTATAATATAGAACAAATTTATTTTTGAACATCTATACCCTAGGATAATTGTCACCGCCACCACCCTTCGCCGCTCCACCTTTTTTTTTTTTTTTTTTTTTTCTCTTTTAGTTTTTTTTATTTACTTTTTTTCGTTTAGTGAAGAAAAATGGTAGAATTATTTTTTTACGAAAACTAACTTTTTAATAGCTACTTTTTTATTCTTATACCTAGCTGAACCAAATAGGATCATGATAAATCTCTTATCCGAATAACTATTATCCAGATAAATAATTTTATCCACAAACCAAACGGACACAGAGTGTAAGTTACAATCATTGTAACTTATTAAATGCAAGATTTCTCAAATTTTATTGTAAAAAAATTATATACACTGTGCTTTGCTCTATTTTCCTTTAAATGCATGCGATGTTGTAATTTTCTAATATCTAGCAAAAATAATAATTTTCAGTTCACCCCTAATTTTTCCTTATTTGTATAATTTGCCCATTTTTATTAAAAGTTGAGATAGCTAGGCCCAACCCTACCCCAAAGTTTTTGTTTTGAGAAATCAGGTTATTAGTAAATATTTTAGAAAATCAGATATTTAAAAAAATAATTAATTCAAATCATCCTACTCCTAATGTGACGTGTGATATTTGAATTATGACTGTGTCTTCTCTTTACTACTATTGCAATCTCTATTATTGTGTGGCATACGACTCCTCTCTCTTTTATATGTGGCTTTATATTTATGTTTGATAGAAAAATTTCGTGACCCGTATTAGTACCATGTCACATTTGTTACGTGACTCTGAATGTCTCAATTTCAAGTACGTGTGATCCGTATTAGCATCTTGTGACTTCTATTATATGGTTGCTAATGTGATGAGTGATTTTCTTAAATGAATTATATACACGTTACTTCTGTTTATCAATGATATGAACTTATTATAAGTAATTTGTAGCCTATGTAATTCTTAATGAATTGTTTTGAAACATGAGTATATTTGGAAAATTTCTTGCTTGTGCTGCTCGCACAATTTAGATTGCTGGTCATAGAGATGATTTTGGTAGGAAAATAACTAATGAGGGATATTATAAGAATAAATTATGGTGGAGAAAATATAATTATAGATATATCACATTTTTACCTTATAAACCCATTAAATTAGGACATATACTAAATCGGTTACATACAAAATCTTCTTACAAATTATCTTTTTTATGGACTGATTTATACAAATTGTACAATATATTGTTATCAGATTCTTACTTTAATTATTCACATTTACCAATTTTTTTAAAAAAGTTTTGTCTAAGCCCAACCCATTTTAAAGTTTTGCATAATTCTTTAGGAAAATTACGTATGTAGACTAACTTGGAACTAAAAATTGAAATTTACTAAATTTTTACAAAAATTTAAAAAATACCCATAGCAGTCTGAATTAATTAAAAAACATTGGATCTTTATGAAACCTTGATTTTAACAATGTTACAATCCAAATTATCTACTCGGCCGATTGATTTTGTTGTTATCCAATAATATATTCAAAATTTCAAATATTGTTTAACAAAATCACAGTCAATATAAATTTATTTTGTTCACCAAATAAGATAAAATTCACCCAACAGTTCAAAAATTTCAATTCGAAGTCTAATACTGTAAATTACTAATAGATTGAATATGACAGCATGTACGTTCCACCATCGTAATATTCAATAACATTAACACGACACAAAATGCACTCCATGTGAATGCCTTAACAACGTATAGTAACAATAACTAGTATTAAGACATAGATTGTTAGTTTTTTTCTTATGATGTTTATGGACTTATTTCTCGTCACATATGTGTCGCTTTAGGGTGAATAAAAAACGTCTATTCCTACTTTATGATCTTGAATTGCTACATTTTCTAGTAATTGTTATCACAAAAAACCTGAGAAAATGCAAACTAAGATGAGAAATTAGAAAACATTCAAAAGATTATTACACAAAATGAACAAGTCCAGTAACTTGCAAGATATGGGTTAATCAAGAAATTAATGTTTCCTTCCGATGATCAATTTTCGTGTAGGGTTTGTAATTATAGAAAAAAAAAACTTATAAGATTTACAATAAACAACTGAGAATCTCAAAAGTAATGTGAAAATGGTAGAGTATGATAGAGTCTGTAAAATGAAAGAGATGGTACAGTTAATCGAAATGAGAGATTAAGCATTTATAAATATAGTGATTTTATTATTGGTCGCTTAATTTAAGGGATTTTTGTTAATTATTCGTTTAAGATCGTAATTAATAAACAAATAAAAATAAATAAATTATAAGAGCATCTTCATTGCACTTCGTCTATTGCTGTTTGAACGTGTAATATAAGCACAGATAAACGGAGTTATAAAAAAAATCCTCTCTAATGCATGCTGACGAGGACTCCGTCTAGCTGATGTGGTACACCAAAAAATAGACTGCACCTAGAAGTCTGTATACGGAGTGACTTATCAAATTTAAATCTAACTAAGCATTTTATTTAAAAAAAAAAAAAAGTCGGAGGAGGGATGTAAAAGTTGAAGACTCGTCAATTTAAAAAAAATAAAATAATGCCACACAAGTGGTAATATTAGTTTTAGACAAAATTAAATATGAATTTTTAATTTGATCGTCTATTCAATAGATGTAGTGCCACATAAACTAGAAGTTCGCATATTTTACCTGTCACGTATACATTAATAGATAGAGTGCATTAGAGATGCTCTAATTATCTAATAATTGTCAAATACATTTGTAAGGTAGTCAACAATTTTCAAAATTTGAAGATGACCCAGTATATTTTATTTTTTTCAAATATAACTAATTAGATAGTCCAATAAAAATTTTATTTTTAAGAAAACTAAGGAGGGTGTCTTCAACTCAGATTTTAAAAAATTTGTTAATATTTATGAATTCAAATGAATTTCATGAATTTGAATAGAATTTCAGAATTTATAAGATTTCAACAGAATTTTATATTTTAAATTTCAATATATTCTTTTGGATTTCAAATAATTTTCATGGATTTATGGTCTTTTCATTAAAAATGGTAATTTTACATTGTTTTCATTCTAAATAGTTCGAGTGACTGCCCTACATAAACAAATATTTTGAGTAGAATTTTGGAAATGAAATTTTGTTTGAAATATAAAGAACTAAAAACTCTATTCAATCAAAGAGGTGAATGATTCGATAGATTGTGAGGTATACCAATTCGACATCTGTGTCAGCTAAGTTCCTAATAAATAAACTAATCAATAGGTCATCCGTCATCTCTAAGCTCGAAACGTAATTAGATCCATTGTTTGGAGAGATTCACATTACTATTATCAATTTCCTCATTTTTGAATTAAAAAAAATTGATTAAAGAACAAAGCTTCTTCAAAAATAAATTTAAAATAAAGTTTAATTTTTACTTTCTTTCTACTTGTCTTTTTTTTTTATATAATCCTCTATTTCATATCCAAGACTAAATGAAGGATATTTAAGACTTGTTCGGTGTAGTTTTTTTTTTTTTTTTTTTTCAAAAATTGGTTTTTTTTCCTACTTTATTGACTTTTCAAACTTTTTTGTAGTGTAAAAATTTGAAAAGTCAAAAATAGTAGGCAAAAAATGAGTTTTTTTGAGATTTTTTGAGAAAAAATAGAAACCGAACAAGCCCTTAAGATTCATTCGATTCCAAAATCAGTTGTTTAACCATCTTGTATAAAAATTTATTTTATGGCTTAAAAAAATAATTTACATGTGTCGCATTTGAAGAATAAATATTTTCAAATTCACAAAAGAATTTTTAGTGCTATACTGATTTTATAGTCAAATATCTAATTGTCATATATGGTAATTATTTAATTAATATTTACCAATAGATTATTTATATATTTCAGCCCAATTGTTTGGTTTAATGAATGGTCATAAAGCATCAATAATTAAAATTTCAAATATGATGTTTGACAATTGTATAAAAAGAAATATTAAAATAAAAAATAAAAAATTCAATAAACTTCCATGCTAATATAAATTGAAAATCAAGAACAATAGTTTACTACAAAAACTTGTGGCACAAATTGAGGAGAGATGTGAGAGGAAGAGATGCATAAGAGAAGAGTTGAATTGAAATTTTGAGGGATGGAGATAAAATTCCTAAAGAATTTGTTATTCATATTTATGATGTCGAAATTCATACAAATCTGTTTAAATCTTCTAATTAATGAAATCTTCAGAAACCCACTAATAATTGGGGACACTTCAATTTCTAAAGAATTTATTTAAATTTGAGTTGAGGATACCCAAATTTTAATTGAATCTATTAAAATCTGAATTGAGGATACAAAAATTTACATGTATTTTTAAAATCTATTCAAATCTAAGTTGCAGACACCCCTCCTAAAAGGAGGTGTTAGGCCTAATTATGTAATCTTGGGATTTGCAACTGAAATATCCTCATTTGAATGGACCAAAATGTATCATATCATATTAGTTGGGAGAAAATCACGATGTCATAAAAATCCTCAATCCAATCCTTCTTTTCCAAAGTCTAAAACCTTAGGTCATATTCTATTTGCGGTTTTCAAGTTCTTTTCAGTTTTCAGTTTTGTAAAACATCAAAAACTTAGGACTTGTTCTCTTTGCTATTTTCAACCCATTTTCCATTTTCTAATTTTGAAAATAGTAAAAACGTGTTTCCAAAAAAATACAAATGAAACGGAAAATGATATTTTTACCGTTTTCGTCACAAAACACAGAAAATTTTCAAAACGGCCAAAACGTACGTTTTGGTGTTGGAGGTCCGCGTTTTGAGTCCAGCATGTTGTTTTTTTTCAAAACATTTTACGCTGGGCATAGAAAATGATGAATTAATCATTTTTCGCGTTTTCTTTACAAAATGAAGCTCATTTCCAAAACGGTCAGAATGCGCGTTTTTAATTGTTGGTAGTCAGTAGTTCAAGTACAAAGCTTGCCTTTTTTTTTTTCAATGCCAAGTTTATAATTGTTTTTTATTCCAAATAATTCTAAGTTTTCAATTGTTTTTAATTTCAAACATAATTGTTTTTAATTATTTTTAATTACAACTAATTTCAAGTTTTTAATTATTTTTAATTCCAACAATAATTGTTTTTAATTTTAAGTAATTTCAAGTTTTTAATCAACAATTGTTTGAATAAAATATTATACAAAATAATTTTTCAAAATTTCAAAGTAAACGTGTTTTTCAATTTTTTGTTTTGAGAAACAGTTTTTAAGAATGACAAAAAGAACGTATTTTCATAAATCTCAAAATAGACACTCAAAACACAAAATTCAAAATAAATTCAAAACTCAAAACACAAAATTGAAACCCAAAGATAACACAACCTTATTTACTATGTTGTTTTTGAAAATTTATTTTCGAAAACAAGGTTAAATTTAAAACACAAAACGCAAAACAAGATTTTTGACGTTTTGAGTATTTTAAGCAAGGTTCTAAAAAACGTAAAACGTGGCTAGGCGTGGAGGCCAAACTTCAATCTTTTTTGGCCTAGGCGAGGCTTAGACGAGGGTGAGGCGAGAGCGAAGCGTGAAAACGCGTTTTCTTATTTTAATATCATTTTAAATATTTTTTTAAAAAAAAGATAAAAATAAATTTTTTAACTAAAAAGCGCTCGCCTAAGCGAGATTAGGCTTGTCTAGGCGTAATTAAGTGCACCTAGGCGTGACTAAGCGTGCATATGCGAGCCTAGGCGCAAGTTTTTTAGTTAAAAAAATTGTTGACCAAAAAGTGCGCCCCTAGGGCCTAGACGAAGCGTGAAGGTCATGCTTTTGCACTAGGCGCGCTTTTTAGAACACTGGTTTTAAGTGAAAACATGAAAAACACTCAAAAAATAGAAAAAATTTATAAAAAAAATAAAATTCTAAACAAAATTTATTTAAATAAAAATTTATATAAACAAAAAATATAAAAATATAAAATTTTAAAAAAATAAAAATTCTAAAATAAAATTCTAAATTCTAAATTCTTAAAATTCTTAAAAAATAAAATTATAAAAATAAAATATAAAAATAATCAAATTTATTGAATAAAATGATATATGTTGTAAAATTATGAGATAATTATTGATGATTATTTAGACTTATCAGGATACTTAGTCTTATCAGTATATTTAGATAAGCCTTGTTTGATTGTATCCAAATCTCTTTGTAACCTACTTTGGAATCCTATAAATATAGGTCCATAGTTATAATGAAAATACACAATTCATTTCACATCTTTTTTATTCTTCTACCTTATTTCTATAGTTTCATAACACGTTATCAGTACGACACTTTAATATATATATATATATATATATATATATATTAAATTGGAATACAGATCAATCGATCAACAATATCGTACTACGTATTCATTCTAAAGAATAAAATAGTGGTACAGTGATGCAACGATACTTTAAAGTATATTCAAGAAAAAGGTAAAGAATTAGCACTACCACGTACATCTCTTATTAATCAGACAACCTCTACTAATTCAGGTAATATTTGGTTTTGGTCTCTACTTATAGATTTCTCTCTCAAAACTAATGTGCATGTCATTATTTTATTCAGATTATAATTAGGCCCTTAGATGGAATGTAATTAATGAATTCAACAAATTAAGGGTATTTAATTACTAAACTTGACCTGATATCTCTAAGCCTTTAATTATTTAATGTTTACTGTTTACTAACAAATTATCAATTCTTGAATAATATTTGTTTTTAATTGTGATTTTCTTGAAGAAATACAATTTCACAATTTATCAATATTTTCAGAAGAATATTGCATTGTATTTCATAACCCAACATATAAATATTCTAGAAGAATATTTTGTTGTTGCTTCAGAATAAGCATATATTTATATTATATTAATATTCTAGTAGAATATTAATTGCTCCCGAAGAGCCTAAATTTATAATATATAATATTCTATAAGAATATTATAATATTGTAAATTTAAGAGCAAATATTTACTTCAGAATAATGATTTGTTGTTGTCCCTGAAGAAGTACAACATTATAATATTCTGACAAAATATTAGCTGCTCCTAAAGAGCATAACGTTACAATTTAAATATTTCAGAAGAATATTAATTTTTATGACGTTATAATTTTTATAAAAATATGACGTTATAATTTTTATATTTCAGAAGAATATTAAGCAGTAGTCGAAATAATATTTTATTGTACTCTAGAAGAAGCACATGTCTAGAAGAATACCATATTACATATTTACATATTTATGAACTAATGCTTATCCCTGAAGGAAAGCATAAAACTCATGTCATTTGGGCTTGATTATTGTGACTCATTGATCAGTCGCTAAACTATTTCATAGTTCATTAAAATTCATGATGAATTGTCAAGATATTTGTTTAGCTGATAGTGCAACTACTCATACAATTCTTCAAGATAAAAAATATTTTTTGGACTTAACATTAACAAAAAATAATGTTAATACGATCTGGTACATCAAATATCGTTGAAGGCTCCAGAAGAGCCAGTATTATCTTACCGAATAATACGAAATTGTATATAAATGATGCACTTTATTCTAGCAAATCCAGAAGAAATTTGCTTAGTTTTAAAGATATCCGCAGCAATGGATACCACATTGAGACGATGCAAGAAAATAATTATGAATATTCTTGTATAATTTCTTTTGTATCTGGCTAGAAGCAGATAAAAGAAAAACTTATAGCACTCCCATCTGACATGTATTATACATTCATAAAAACATTTGAATCAAACAATGTCACGAACTCGAAGTTCGTTGAACCAAAAAGCTTTATGCTTTGGCATGATCGATTTGGACACTCAGGAGCAATAATGATGCGCCGAATAATTAATAACTCACATGGACATCCTCTAAAGAGCCAGAAGATTCTTTTACCTAATGATTATCCATGTGCTGCTTGTTCATAATGCAAGTTAGTCATTAGACCTTCTACTACGAAGGTTTGTGTTGAATCTCCAACTTTCTTAGAAAGAATTCATGGAGATATATATGGGCCGATACACCCACCATGTGGACCATTTAGTTATTTTATGGTATTAATTGATTCTTCTACTAAATGGTCACATATCTGCTTACTTTTTACTAGAAATGTAGCTTTTGCTAGACTACTTGCTCAAATTATAAAACTACGAGCTCAATTCCCCGATTACTCAATCAAAACAATCCGTCTTGATAATGCTGGTGAATTTAGATCACAAGCATTCAATGATTATAGTATGTTAATCGGGATTGTCATTGAACATTCAGTTGCTCATGTCCATACACAAAATGGTTTAGCAGATTCGTTTATCAAACGTCTTCAATTGATTGCTAGTCATTTACTTACGAAAACAAAACTCCCAACATCTATTTGGGGTCATGCTATATTACATACTGCATTATTAGTTCGTATAAGACCAACTGCTTATCATGAATACTCACATTTACAACTTGCATTTGTTCACGAACCTAATATTTCTCATCTACGAGTTTTTGGTTGAGCTGTTCAAGTCCCAATTTCACTCCCACAACGTACAAAGATGGGTCTCCAACAAAGACTTGAAATTTATGTTGGGTTTGACTCACCATCCATTATTAGGTATCTTGAATCTTTAACGGGTGATTTATTTAATGCACGTTTTGTGGATTGTCATTTTGATGAAATGAATTGCTCAACTTTGGGAGGAAAAAACTGCATCCTGAAAAACAAGATAAAATTTCTTGGAATGAAAACACTCTATCTCATTTTGATCCTCATAGTAATCAATGTGAGCAAGAAGTTAAGAAAATCATTCACTTGCAAATAGTTGCAAGCCAATTACCTGATGTATTCGTTCATACAAAGAAAGTGACAAAGTCATATGTTCCAGCAGAAAATACTACTGCAAAATTTTATGTCCCTGTAGGACAATCTACCATAGCAAATGAATCTCAAATACGCCAGAAGCGTGGTCGACCAGTTGGTGCCAAAGACTCTGTATCTCGAAAGAAAAAGGTACAAGAGAAAACCCAACTAAAAACTTTTAATGAAACAATGGTAGAAACGATTGATCAATCAAACACTGATAATGTGATTCCTGAAGAACCACAAGTGTCCGAAAATAATGAGATGTCAATAAATTATTTATTATCTCATAAATTATGGGAACGAAATAATATTGTCGTAGACAATATTTTTGTCTTTAATGTGGCACTAGATATCATGCAAAATGAGGATCCTGAACCACAATCTATTAAAGATTGTCAAAATAGAAATGATTGGCCAAAATAGAAAGAAGCCATACAGGTGGAGTTGAATTCTTTAGAAAACGAAAAGTGTTTGGACATGTAGTTCGAACCCCTAAAAATATAATCCTTGTAGGATACAAATGGGTCTTTGTAAGAAAAATGAATGAAAACAATAAAATTACAAGATACAAAGCCTGACTCGTAGCCCAAGGCTTCTCATAAAGACCTGGGATTGATTATGAGGAAACATATTATTCCATAATGGACACCATCATATTTAGATTTTTAATAAGTTTGATTGTGTCACAAAGGCTCGATATGCGCCTTATGGATGTAGTAACTGCATATCTGTATGGTTCACTTGATAGTGACATACACATGAAAATCTCCGAAGGATTTAAAGTGCCAGAAGCAAATAATTCATTCCCCAAAACAATGTTTTCAATTAAATTGCAAAGATTATTGTATGGATTAAAACAATCTGGACGAATTTGGTATAATCGCCTTAGCGAATATTTGTTGAAAGAAGGTTATAAAAACGACGATGTATGTCCTTGTGTTTTCATAAAAAAAACATATATTGGATTTGCAATTGTGACAGTTTATGTTGATGATTTAAATTTTATAGGAACTCCTGAAGAGCTCAACAAAACTGCAGATTATTTAAAAAATGAATTTGAGATGAAAGATTTGAGAAAATTCAAATTATGTCTTGGATTACAAATTGAACATTTCCCAGAAGGATTATTTGTTCATCAATCGTCTTATACAGAAAAAGTCTTAAAGCGTTTTTATATGGATAAAGCACATCCATTGACATCGCCTATGGTCGTTCGATCACTTGAAGTAAAAAAAAAAAATCCATTTCGCCCACTTGAAGATGGAGAAATAACTCTTGGACCTGAAGTAACATACTTAAGTGCAATTGGTGCATTAATGTATCTTGCATATTGTACTCGATCGGATATAGCTTTTTCTATAAATCTCCTTGTAAGATATAGCTCTGCATCAACTCAAAGACATTGGAATGGTGTCAAACACATTCTTTGTTACCTAAAAAGTACTGTTGACATGTGATTATTTTATTCACAAAAATTAGGATCGTCTTTAGTGGGATATGCAGATGCGGGTTACCTCTCTGATCCACATAAAGCTAAATCACAAACAGGATATGTATTTACACGTGGAGGAACAGCTATATCATGGAGATCTGTGAAACAAACATTGGCAGCAACATCTTCAAATCATTCTGAAATTATTGTAATTGTAATGCAGGAAGCAAGTCGAGAATGTGCATGGTTGAGAAACATGACACATCATATCCAAGTATCATGCGGATTACCTTCAACAAAGGATAGTCTAACAATATTGTATGAAGACAATGCAGCTTGTATTACACAACTCAAAGGAGGCTACATCAAAGGGGACAGGACAAATCATATTTCTCCAAAATTCTTCTATACACACGAACTTCAGAAGAATGGTGACATCAATGTTCAACAAATTCGATCAAGTGACAATTTGGCTGACTTATTCACAAAAGCATTGCCGACAACCACATTCAAGAAATTGGTGCACGAGATTTAGATGCGTCGACTCAAAGATCTTCAATGATTAATATTAGGGGAGTAGCTGTACTCTTTTTCCTTAGTCCAGGTTTTGTCCCACTGGGTTTTCTTGACAAGGTTTTAATGAGGCAGTATTTTCTTAATACTCCAAAACTTTAACAATTACTGTACTCTTTTTTTCTTTTCGTTTGATATTTTGTCCCATTGAATTTTTATCAAACAAAGTTTTTAGCGAGACAGTTATTGTAGAAATAATCATTAAAGGAGGAGTGTTGTAAAATTATGAGATAATTATTGATGACTATTTAGACTTATCAGGATACTTAGTCTTATCAGTATATTTAGATAAGCCTTGTTTGATTGTATCCAAATCTCTTTGTAACCTACTTTGGAATTTTATAAATATAGGTCCATAGTTATAATGAAAGAGACAATTCCTTTCGTATCTCTTATATTTTCTCTCTCTTCTTTCTCCAATTTTATAACAATATAAAACAATTTCTCAAAATTACAAACACAACGTATTTTCCAATTTTCTATTTTGAGTGAAATAGTTTTTTAGAATGACAAATCAAATGCGTTTTCAGCAATCTTAAAACAGACTCTCAAACAAAAAACTGAAAATGAATTCAAAACTAAACATTAAAAACTGTAACACAAAGAGAACATGTCTTTATTTTATATTTTCTTCATAAGAATACCATTCTCAAATATTTAAATTGATCTTTCATAATTGATTATATTCAGAAAAGTTTTCAATATCCATCTAAGTTTCAAACCTTACATAGTGAGGTGAGTTTTCTACTCATTTTAATTCCATTTTTATTGCCGAAATAAGAAATTAAAAATAATTTTATTGAACCTATCATTCAATACCAGGTGATTATCTCTCATAGTAATAAATATCATTACTCTTGATAATTTTGAATTAATTTATACAAACCTGCAAATTTCAATTTATGTCCACATTCTAGTGTATATTTGTAAATTTTTCCCAAGACAATTGGGTTTGGGCTTGGTTAGCCAATTACGGAATGCTGGAACAGTGAATTTCCTTCAAGAAACAGGCTGAAGTCCATCTCTTGAGTCCAACTCTTAACAATTTTGTTTGGGAAAGAAAAATGAGTAAAGCAATTATAAAAAAATTATAAGCTATGCACAAAGTGTCTTTGACACTTCGATTACAATAAACATCAGGAAAAGTGTCGGATCATGTTGTGTTTATGATGTTCTAACGTTCAAGAAGTAGATATAAAATAAAAATAAAAATATACGGGTGTATTCGAAGAATTCAGGACGGAGACCACGATTTCCGTTCATGCTCCAATTACTAACGGTGACGGGGGTGAGGTGGGGTGGGGGGGGGGGGCGGGGGGGGTGGCGGATTTTTTGCCATTCCTAGAAAATGTTTTCTTTCTAATGAGGTAAAAAGACTAAACACAAAAATTGACAAGACAATCTTAGATGATGGTACAACAATAATAAACATTGACAAGAATTTATCTTATTTTTTTTAATTCACTTTCTAATTTAGAGTTAACACGGAGATTAAAAAAAAAGTAATTCGATGTAGAAATGGATTACCCATTGTAATTTAGCTTGTTATTTGGTTCATCGATTGGAGATTGATATTGAAATTTGTGGTCTCAATTAGCTCTCTCTCCTTACAATTTTCATCAAAATAATTGACAATTAAAGATATGCATTTCTGAATTTAATCAGCGACACGGATAAAGGGGGACGAGTTCTCTATCTCCAATATTCATCAATCTAAAAGCAAGAGAATGTGACCCAATATTAATTTGGAAAATTCATTTATCAATCATTTAAAAGATAATTTGTAAAAAAGAGTACATTTATTTATTAAATTCTATGTCGAACATGTTGTTTCACTTGCACG
This sequence comes from Forsythia suspensa, assembly GCA_023638005.1. Lineage (NCBI taxonomy): Eukaryota > Viridiplantae > Streptophyta > Magnoliopsida > Lamiales > Oleaceae > Forsythia > Forsythia suspensa. The sequence continues at coordinate 50,969,750 of CM042673.1, forward strand.
TTGAATTACATTTTTTTATTAAAAATCTGACAAGTGATATTTTAAAAATAAAATAAAAATTGAGAGCACATCAGACTTGAAAACTTAGAACGTCTGTATGTTCCAATACTTAGGGCATGTTTGGCAAATTATAAGCCATTGGCTCTACACAAATGATCACTCCAGTGCGGCACGAAGCTGCTGATGCCAAGTCGGCTCCTATGCCGCTAACTATGCTCTGCTTGGTGGAGGTTCTGTAGGGCGTCATGAGCACAGGGCTAAGAGGCGGTTGAGAAACTCAAGTGAACCGCCCTACCTTACATAGGGACATAAGGGAGAAGGGTGTGAAGGTGGCCTCACCTCGTTATCCACACCTCCGGTTGGATGAATGGAGGACCGACCGACCTCAGTTTTCAATCACACAGTTTTCATCATTTCAAAATTTTTTTTCTCAAAATCTCATAAAGAAACTAATTTTAATTTTAAACTTCATCAACCATGTACTTAATAACGAAAACATACTATTTTCATATTTCCTTATTTCAAACAATTAAAATATAAGAAACAAAAACAAAAAACAAAGAAAAATACTTGTGCTTATTCAAAGAAACCCATAACTCAGGATCATAATATTCTACTTCAAAGTGGTAGCGGTGGAAGTAGCAGCGGCGGGGTAACCATATGTCAAGACTGGAAATCAAGCCAAAATATATTGTAGCCATCGAAGATGTAGGACTTGTTGTAGAAGTAGAGGTTATGATCAGTGGCGGATCTAGGAATTTTTTGAGCCCGGGCTATTATTGAAAAAAAAAAATCGCACGGGCTATTACTAAGAATTTTTTTTACACTATAAAAAAAGACTTTTTTTCGAGGTGGACTCGGTCAGTAAATGTATTTAAAGCTGCGGAGATCGAAAATTTAAACAATTAATTAAAATGGACACATTAGATACCATATTGAATACCTTGTAATAATAAACCAAATATTAATCTAAAAAAGCCTTACATGTAAAATGGTTGGTGCCTCTTAGTATTTTACGCTAACTCGAGAGCTCCCCTGCGCGTACACACGACAACGGCTACACCTTAGCGGTGTAATGGCTTTATGAAACGCAAAGGACCCACCCCTCCTCCCCCAAAAGCACTGGTTATGATTGTGCTACACATTTGAAAAGCACTTGGGTTCCTGCTGCATGCCGTCGCGAATGGCTGGCCATGACCACTACTGCCACCACTACGGGATCTTCTCAGTCCACATCCGGTGCCAAGAAACCCCGATTTGGAAATACCAGTATAAGACACCATATTTTCACCAAAATCGGGTTTCTTTGAATAAGCACAAGTATTTTGCAACTGGTGGTTTTGCCAGAGTTGCATCCCACTTCTACTGTGATTGTGTGTAACCCATGTTTGTTGGAGGAGTAGAGTGAAGAAGATGATAACAATTTTTTTCTTTCATTTCTTGAATTATTTTTTCTTTCTTATATTTTAATTGTTTGAAATAAGGAAATATGAAAAGACTATGTTTTCCTTATTAAGTACATGTTTGATGGAGTTTAAAATTAAAAGTAATTTTTTACGAGATTTTGAATTTTTTGATGAAATGCGTGGTTGAAAATTTGATAAAAGTTGTGGGTCCCATATAATATGTGGTTGAAAATAAGTTTGAGAAAAAAAGAGTTTAAAAAAAATAATATAAACATGCTCTAAAGTCAGTCAAATTAATGTCGGACCATTGACTTTTGGTCAACTAACGAATATTTGGACGAAATTCGTCAAGAGGTTCTTGAAGCGTACATTTATTTAAAGGTTTGGGACCCATGTTTTAGGATTAGAAGGTTTGGAGACATTTCGATGCTTTTTGAAATATTTTGGACCTTTGCTGCAAATTTTTCTTTATTTTTTATGTCCAAAATTGTTGTAGGATCAAATTGTGTACGACACACGCGCTCATTTAACGGAGAAATTGAACGAAAACTAACAAAAAGATTTTTGCACCAAAAAAGGTTGAAATGGGGATGTTATTGTCAAAAATAGAAGGATATGTCCTCAATCCGCAGTAAGGACAAACGTTAGGGACTATTTGTACGAAAAAGCCTATTTCTTTTTGCTCATCAGGTTTTTGACTTTCACGACTTTTTACTACCCAAAAAAAGAAGGTTAAGGGCCTACTTGAGAGTTTTTTTTCACTGATTTTGATCGATTTTGGGTGGTACATTTTTGTGAAGGATTGAGAAAATCGGTACTTGTTAGTTTTTTAGAACACCGATTTTGAGCTGTATTTAAACCGTCCAAAATCGATGTAGTGTAATTTGAAGCCTATCTCTTAACTCTCCAAATTGGTGATTTTTGCGTTCTTTAAAATATCTTCAAACTTTACCCACTTTCGAACAATTATTTTCAAAACTACCATAAACATAATATTTATAAAAATAAAAGAACATATAGAAAAAAAGAAAAAAAAAAAATACATACAAGAACATAAAATTAATTTTATAATTTCAATGATGGGTTGATATATATAATTTTTAAAATTTAATTTAATTTATTTTTATATATGAGCATATATGTAATTTGATTATCTTAAATTTTTTTTAGAATTGCTAGATTATAAACTCTAAAGCATGGGTTGGATCGTTTAAAAAAATAAAACGATACTAAAAACCACCCAAAACTGCTCCACTCATAAACGCCCAAAATCGGTACTTTTAAAAATCTTCATAGTTGATACTCCAAAACTCCCAAGCAGACCCTAGAGAGGAACAATACCAAGTAAAAAGTTAAAAAAAATGCCTCAATTTTCCATTTTATAGTAGAGTTCCATTTTAATCAATTTTATTTCGACTTAGATTCTTAAAGTTATTATTTTTTATCAATGTTTTAAAAATCGACCCGGGCATTGACCCGAAAAAGTGAAAAGGGTCAAGGGTCAATGGTCAAAGGGTCGAACCGGGGTTGACCTAATGATTTTGAAAAAAAATAAAAATGTGAAAAATAAGTTTTTGAAATCACAAAAATTACTCAAAAGCAGATTTTTGATTTTTCATTCTTTTAATCTATTTCGTGCAATGAGAGATATGAATTTCAATGGTAAGTTACAATTAATTGTAGAAAGAAATGATTTTTAAAACTGGTAAAATAGAGGAACGGTTCAACGGGTTTCTCAAAATCGAGCGGGTCGGCGGGTTTTTAAATAAAGGGTTTTTCTACATAATTAGTCCGATTTTGAGTCGATTCCCAATTTTACCGGTTGAACCGGTCTGGCCAGGTCGATCCTGATAACACTAATTTTTATTTCAAATACACCGCCTACTAAAATTGTGTAAAATTAAACAAAATGGTAACTTTTGTGATCAAGTGAAAAACAAAATAAAATTTATTTATAAAATTTGGAGACGACATGGTATCGTGTTTAATTATGTAATTTTTTTATTAACTCTTAATTATAATTTAGAAAATTATTTTGTTCGTTCTCTGACAACAAATAAATATGTCCATTCTCTGACAATTTAAATGAGAAGATACAGAAACTCACTACTCATTTACGGAAAATAGGGGTAAGTGTTCAATGAAAAAATAAAATGTGGCTTACTCGCAAGCATCGAGTTAAAGATTAAATGTAAATATAGAAATATGTAAAATGTGTTAGATTTAATTTACCTAATTCATATATAGATGATTTCACATCTATAACTCAAAAAACCATCATGCTGTAATTATCAAGATTAAGACTGAAGCGGAAGCTGCACACGAATCCATGATTACATTTGATCAAAGCGGGTTATGGTCTTCAAGCGATATGTGGTTTTCTCCTTAGTGTTTCTTTGGCGATGGGGATGCGAGAGAGTTATGAAAAGACACGCTCAATTCAATTAGGGGATCATGACTGTATATATAACTGCATGGCGAGTTATTATGTTTCAATATTGTTAAATTGGCCTCATCAATTTAAAACATTGTGTCCGTCTCTACACTTTAATCTCATGACACTTAATACCCATTAGTCCAAAATAGTCTTAAGTGGATCAATTTATTGACTAAAACTTTAAGATAGCACCACACATTTTAATATATACATGTTTGGCCCCACATGTTGAATTTTATCCAACAATCTCCCCACGGGTCATACATGTATCCTTACAAATGTGCACAACCTTATGAGTTCAAAATTTTGCTATAATTGTTAATGGTATTTCCAAACAATCTCGTCCATCAGTCATATCAATGTTGGATCAAAGCGACTTTTGTTACATTAATCGTAACTAAATCCATCAATGGTCACGTACACCAATACAACCAAATGACATAGATCAATCATGAGAGTGTAGTATAAAAATTACATGTTATGTGATCCAAACATGTCTATTTTCAATTGGTCCTATTTTATTCTTTAAGTGAGATCAATACCAAACATAATGTAATAGAGTGGAATGAACTGAATACTTTATTTCTGTACAGAAAATTATCCAAATATACAAATGTGTCCAAAACCAAACATAAAGCAATCAAAAATTACAAACTCCCACTAAAACATGATATCCTCAAGAAATACAACACCCATACGAGCAGTGTGCTCATGAAAGACCTTGGGTGGTAATCCCTTAGTAAGCAGATCCGCAATCATGGAGTTTGTCCCAATATGCTCTATGAAAATCTGTCCATTCTGTTTCCTTTCTTTCACAACCAGGAACTTAATGTCAATATGTTTTGACTTAGTTGAACTCTGTTGTTGTTTTGAATATAGCATTGCGTGAGTTATTGTCACAATATAACTTTAATGGTCTTTCAATGCCATTTAGAATGCGCAGCCCAGTGACAAAATTTCGCAGCCACATTCCATTATTAGATGCCTCATAACATGCTACAAACTCTGCTGCTATAGTGGAAGAAGCTACGAGTGTCTGCTTAGCACTCATCCAGGAAATAGCTACTCCAGCTAGTAGATATATGCAGCCTGTTGTGAATTTTCTACTGTCTTGGCATCCCGCAAAATCAGAATCGGAGTACCCTACGATCTCTAAGTGATCCGATCTGCTGTATGTAAGCATGCAATCTCTTGTTCTCTTCAAGTACCTCATAACCCTTTTTGCTGCTTTCCAATGATTCATCCTAGGGTTACTTAAATATCGCTTGACATTCCAACAATGAATGCTTTGTGCGGGCGATGTACAAACACGAGCATACATCAGACTCCCAACAGCTGATGCATAGGGAATCTTCTACATTTCTTTAACTTCGAGATTATTTTTCGGGCACTGATTGAGACTAAATTTGTCTCCCTTAGCAACAGAGATGTCCCCTGGTTTACTATCTTGCATACCAAACCTTTTAAGAACATTATCGATATAGCTCTTTTGTGACAATCCAAGAATACCCGAGAGAGCGATCCTGGTGTATATGAATCCCTAATACAAAAGAGGCGTCCCCAAGATCTTTCATCTCAAAATTCCTTGACAGAAAACTCTTGGTTTCGTGCAACATGCCTATATCATTAGTGGCAAGCGGTATGTCGTCAACATACAAAACCGAGGAAAATATGCTTACTCTCCCATCGAACTTGTGATATACACAATCATCAACAATATTTATCTCAAAACCAAGCGAGATAATCACTTGATGAAATTTGTAGTACCACCGACGGAAAGCTTGCTTGAGTCCATAGATAGATTTCTTTAATTTGCAAACCATATTCTTGAGTCTCGACACGAAGTTTTCTCGTTGCACCATATAGATCGTCTCATCAATGTCTCCATTAAAAAATTGTCTTAACATCCATCCGATGTAACTCAAGGTCAAAATGTGCAACAAGTGCCATGATGACATCCTGAAGAGTCTTTCGTTGAAACCGGAGAGAAAGTCTCTTTGAAGTCAATGCCTTCCTTTTGTGTAAAACCTTTAAGCTACAAGGCGAGCTTTATATCTTTTCACATTACCTTTCGAAATCCTTTTTAGTTTTAAAAATCCATTTACAACTAATGGGCTTCGCATCTTCAGTAATGGGAGAAGATCCCAAACTTTATTGTCTTCCATAGAATTATACTCCTCATTTATGGCATCAATCCACTTTTGAGAATTAGAACCCTTCATGGCCTGATAGAAATGGATTGGATCATCTTCCATCATTTCATTATTTTCCTCATGTTCTTGGAGAAATACTATAAAATCATCTGAAATAGCATTTTTCCTTTCTCGAGTGGATCTCCTTAATGGTATTGGTTCTTGAGGTTGTTTAGTTTGTACTTTTGGAATGGTGGAAGGTTCTTCAACATTATCTTGCTGAGGTTCCAGATATACTTCTTGATCAATGACAGGTATAGAAACCTGCACATTGTCAAAAGTAATGGTAGGAATCAAAATTGATCCTTCCTCAGTTTCTTCCTCAAAGACAATGTCTCTAACCTTATTTCTTCTCCCAAACTCAACATCCTCAAGAAATGTTGCAGTTCCCGTTTCAAAAATTGACATGAGTGTGGGATTATAAAATTTGTAGCCCCTTGATCGCTCAGAATAAACAATAAAATAGCTGCTTACAGTTTTGGAGTCCAGTTTATTTTCATGTGGCCTATAAGGCTTAGCCTCAGCTGGACATCCCCAAATGTGGAAATGCTTTAGAACAGGTTTTCTACCTGTCCAAAGCTCATAAGGTGTTTTAGCAGCAGATTTAGTTGGTACTCTATTCAAAATATAAGCTGCAGTTTTTAATACTTCTCCCCAGAGTGATTTTGGTAAAGTAAAATGACTAATCATACTCCTTACCATGTCCTTAAGAGTCCTGTTTCGTCTTTCAGCTGCACCATTCATGCTAGGTGATCCTGGCATGGTGTACTGTGAGACGATTCCACATTTTTCCAGGAATTTAGCAAATGAACTGGACGTTGTTCACCTGAACCGTCATATCTGTCGTAGTACTCACCACCACAATCAGACTTGACGCTTTTAATTCTTTTGTTGAGTTGATTCTCAACTTCAGCTTTGAAAGCCTTGAACATGTCCAGTGACTCAGATTTTTCATGAATAAGATATAGATGCCCATAACGTGAGTAATCGTCTATGAATGATATAAAATATTGTTGAATATTCCAAGAAGCCGTAGGGAATGGTCCACAAATATTTGTGTGTATCAATTCTAAGACGTCTGAAGTTCTATTCGCACCTAACCTTTTTGTTTTGGTCTGTTTTTCCTTGATACAATCAATACAAACATCAAAGTCCGTAAAGTCTAGAGAATCCAAAATGCCATCTGACACAAGTCGTTCAACTCTTGTTTTTGAGATGTGACCTAAGCGCTTGTGCCATAATTTTGTCGAATTTTCTTTATTTAATTTTTGCTTAGTACCACGTGATTCCACATGCAATGTTTCATTATATATGACTTAATAGTATCAAACAAATATAAGTTATCGTATGAACATAATAAACCGGTACCAACAATATTTGAATTTAGTGAAAGACTAAACTAACAATTTTCAAAAGAACAATAATATTCAAATTTGTCCAATAAGAAAATAGAAACCAAATTCCGTCTAAACGACGGTACAATAAAAGTGTCTTTCAAATCCAATTAAAAACCAGTTCCTAACAATAACCTAAAAGTGCCTATTGCTTCAACTTCTACCGATTTTTCGTCACCCACAAAGATGAATCTTTCAGCATCATTTGGCTTTCGTGAGCAGCAACCCCGTATAGAAACACTTATGCGAGTAGTAGCACCAGAATCTAACCACCAAGTGTTTCTAGGTACTGAAACTAAATTAACCTCAGAATAGACCAAATTAAGAAATGTACCTTTCTTTGTACGCCAGGCGTTATATTTGGTACAATCCTTCTTTAAATGTCCAAGTTTCGAAAAAAGAAACAACCCTCTTTATCTTTATGTGGTTTCTTCTGTTTTGGACCCTTAGCAGCTTCATATTACATTTTTCTTTTTTGCCCTTATCTTTGGAGGTACTTGCCAAGTTAGCAATTTCAGTTCTGTCCTACTTCAACCTTTCTTCCTCTTGCACACAATAAGAAATGAGCTCATTTAAAGTCTATTTATCCTTTTGACAGTTATAACTGACCTTAAATTGATTGAAATGTGCAGGAAGCGATATTAATACCAAATGCACGAACAAGTCATTAGATAAGTCGAGCTATAGTGCCTTAAGTTTTGGAGCAGCATGAGATATCTGCATGATGTACTCCATTATGTTCTCCTTGCTTTTATACTTCATTGAAATCAAGATTTGCAGAAGCGTGCTTGTTTCAGCCTTATTGTTTTTCACAAAACACTTTTCAATTTCAAAGAAAGAATTCTTTGGCATCAATTATCTCCTCGAATCTGCGCCCCCAAAAAACACGGAATGCCGCACTTAATGATCATAAGACTCATGCGATTTGAGTGTCTCCACTTCTCAAAGTTCCTCCGTCATTAGGTGAACTTGCATCTATTAGAGAAGCGGTTTCTCAATCCCGAGAGCAAGGTCGAGATCCATGCAAATGAGAACAATTAGAGCGTACTTTTTCAAATTTTGAAGTTTGACCCATTAAGCATGGAGATTGAATTGATATTTGCAAATATTGATGAAGTAGATGAATGAGTGTAGAGAAAAAGATAGAAATAGCTTATATCGGTGCTTTATTATGCAAATGATAATTCAAATATATTGGTAAGGCCCATCACAAGATACCTAGCACAATATCAATATTTAGTTTTGGACGAAACATTGACTCGTAAGTGGTACCTCGATGTAGCAATCAAACACTGACAATAAGACATGTCAATTAATAAACCTTTCTTTGGATCGATTTATTGATCACACGTTAAACCAAATAATCGTCACACGTTTATCACCACATGTGCATGTGAAATTTCAGCCAAACATTGACCTTCCTTTGGGTCGATCAATATCCGCATGAACAGCACACACACAAATCCTTCTAATATTCAAAGTTAATTAATTTCCACAAGAGAAGTTACTTTGGCAACATGTTGCTTCAATTAATTCATTTTGGAATATTATATTTCTCAAAAGAGTCCATCATACCAAAATTTGAACCTGAATTGACTGTTTTGCATATATTGAAAACTTTAGGATTTGAATTTTTGAAGTTCAAATCTTTAGAATTAAGTAATCATTAAGTGGAGGGTTAAATTGCAATTTAATTAAACTTGATTGGCCAATTATGAAAGATTTTAAGCTTGAAGGAATATATTGCAATTTTACCAAAACTTTAGTGGCCAATTAATTAAAATCTTAAACTTTAGGGACTGAATCATAAAATTCAAAACTTCAAAGGCCCAACTTAATTGATTACTAAAACTGTAGGGACTTATTTTATAAATTCAGAAGTCTAAAGGGCCAACTTAAATGATTTTAAAATTTTAGGGTTTAATTAAATGAGGGAACAACCAGGAGGATTAGAGATCAAATAAACCAAAATTTGGAAATTTGCAAACTAGCCCCTTAGTTCTTCTAATTTTCGCATAAAGTCCCTTAGCTTAAAAATCGTAAACAGCTAGGGTTAGAAACCCTAGCTGCTGCCGCCGCCACCACCCACGATCGTGGAGGTCGCGCCGCGGAGACCCATGGCGATGACTAGCTCTGTGATGTTATCTCCCTACAGCAAGCAGCACGTCGCGTCGTCGCGACACGACGCGCCCACCACACTCGGCCACGGACGGCGCTGCAAGATTCCTTTCCCGACGACGGCAATAACATCAACCAACAACAACCCACAAAATCCACAAATCCGACCATTGAAAACCGAAACCCCAATTCGACGAAAACTATATACACAACCTTGAAATCATATATACATATTGCAAAAATTTGAAAAAAAACCCATATTCTTGAACAATATATATATACATACATAATCGGAATCCATTTTGCGTTTGTATCTTTCTTTTCCAATATACATACAGAAACTTTGAAAAATGGCTGAATCCTAATTTTTAATTAAAAACTTTATTACTAATTTATCCAAAGGCAAACAGCATATTATAAATTAATATTACGATAATTCAACATGAAGGTGGCTCTGATACCACTTGTTAGATTTAATTTACCTAATTCATATATAGATGATTTCACATCTATAACTCAAAAAACTATCGTGCTGTAATTATCAAGATTAAGACTGAAGCGGAATCGTACATGAATCCATGATTCTGTTTGATCGAACTGGGTTATGGTCTTCAACTGATCCATGGTTTTCTCCTTAGTGTCTCTTGCTGACGGGGATGCAAAGAGTTATGAAAAACTACGCTCAATTGGAGACCATGACACATATATATATAATCGTAGAGGCGATTATTATGTTTCAATGTTGTTAAATTGGTCCCTCATCAATTTAAAATATTGTATCCGTCTCTACATTTTAATCTAATGATACTTAATACCCATTAATCTAAAATAGTCTTAAGTTGATCACTTTATTGACTAAAACCTTAAGATAACACCACACATTTTAATATATACATGTTTGGCCCCACATGTTGAATTTTATCCAACAAAATGCTCTATCCTCTTAAACAAAATATGCACAATTGAATTGTGGGTTTTGAAATCTTTTTTCTTTAAATTCATTTTGGGTGCTTACAAATTAGTTCTCTTGCAGAAGAGTACGAGCCATTGACTGATTTAGTCGACAAGAAGTTGCTCAAAACAATTGTGTGTGTGTATATGTACACATATATATATATACACACACACACACAAGCATAATTCGAACTATATATTAAATTTGGGTTGAAATTTGAATTAAATTAAAATATACTTGAATATAAGCAATTTTGTGTTGGAGTTTGGGATTCACTAATGTTACAAAAAAGATAATTTAAGTTGGAGACTTGGGGTTTATGCCATTTTAGATTGAGATTATTTGAATTATGTATTGTGGCTATTCAAAAAATGAGTGATTACTATCAAGGAGACAAAAAAAAAAAAAAAAAAAAAAGCCCAATCTAGTCCAAGCTCGATTGGCTTGGCGAGCCAAATAGATTCGATTTGATTTGGGCTAACATTTTAACGCGTCTACCAAATCTAAAATCTGGGTTATAGCGAGCCGGACTGTTTCGCCACCTCTATGTGTATACATATGTATACACACATCCAGTGACGAAGCTGAGACTTTTAGTTCAAGTCAGTCAACAATCAAGGGTGCTACGATGGTTGTCAGCGCAAAGACAATTTGCTGATAGAGGTATATTCATATTCATGAACTATGTTTAGAAACCAACATTTTTTAAAAAAAAAAAATCAATTTTATTTATAAAGATCTGGACTGAAAAATTTGCTTCTAAAGGTTGTGGATGAATATGCTGAAGACATTAAAGTTTAGCAACTAATTATGCAAATTTTTCAATGATGAAAAGGAAAATTATAACGTAAGTTGCTAAGAATAAATTCCCATTGATCTTTTATCACTAAACCTTAACAACTTCATTGCAACTAAGCTAAACTTTTTATTTTTATTATCTTTTTTTATTTTAAGTTTTAAAAAATATATGTGGACACATTTATAAAGAAGAGAGACTTGAGGTTAGTGTAGGAGGTGGGGTTTTGTTATTTATTTTTCTTTTGTCTAGTTAAGGTAAATGTTAAATTGTGTTTCTTAAAAAAAAGGCATTTTCATTAAAAATAAAGATAAAATCGTTCCTTAAAGACTCGAGTGTTAAAAATTATAGGTTAAAAACTATGGCGCAGGAAAAATAGGTTCATAAATGTTTGTTTGGATAAATTTATATTATATGGTTAATTACACTAATGGTCTCTATTCTTTCAGATTTGTAACAATATCATTCTTATTCAATTTAATTTAGAAGATATCATCCATATCCTTCTATTTATTCATATAGATGGTCCCTAGATGAACTTTTTGACAATTTTGCCCCTGACTTAAATAAATTAAATAGAGAAAAAAGAAAATACAACGAAAAATTGCAATTGGGCCCCTAACTTTTCAAAAGTACAAATAAATCATAAACTTTTTTTTTTTTTTTTTTTTTTTTTTTTTTTATAGATTTTCACTTAAAAAAATGTCATCAAGTCTCAAAATTTCCAATTATTTTCACCGAAATGGTATTTGGAATCCTTACAGATTTCGTTAATTGACAAAAAAAGTATACCCGTGATCTACATTTGACCAATTTAACAAAGACAAAATAGTTTATCGGGGGGAAGGGAGGATTTATCTCTCCATTGCCGGCCCAAACTGCCGGGGAGGAGAAATCTTTCTCGGTTGCTCATGAAAACCAGTGAAAGTTGAGAAAATCACGAAGCAGAAGCATGTTAAGAGAATTGCTTCTTTGTGGTGTAGCTGATGAACATTCATAGAAGTCAAGAAGATTAGGGTTTGATGGAACAAATTGGTGAGAAGTCAAGTCCCGAATGGAAGTGTGGCTAAACAGACATAGGCACATGTCGTTTCCTCTGCCGTGTCGAAAATTCCAAGCCACAATATCTCTTTTGACTGAGGGTCCCTTATTTCTGCTGTATAACGACCCCATGGATGATGACAAACACCTCGGTAGCTCATCGTGCCACCAGATGGTGCATTGTCTTTCAACAACCTCTTGTTGGTGGTGGCGGTGCACCACTTTGGAACGGCGGATGTGGGAGGAAGTGGATCTAGTTCTTACATTTGTGGCAACATTGGCTGTGAAGGACATGGCGGAGGAAATGGCAGCATTGGCCGTAAACAAAGGCATATTTATTCAAGGGCAAGAAGAGGCCCATACCCTCTCTCAATTTAAAATTTTTTGAAGCCCAAGAAAAGCCCATATTATAAGTAGGCACCCTCTCCATTTGTTTATAATTGATAATTACATATCTTCCTCCCGGGCTCCCAGCATCATTTTTCTTCTCAATTTTTGCAATCGATCTAGCACAAGAATTCTCCTCACTTCATACATTTAGATTCAATCACTACATCCAATACTCACTCTCCCTCTTTCTCTATCAAGCAACAAAATTTCAGAAAAAGAAAGATATAAAGGAATCCAAGGACGGATAATCTTCTTGCTTGGTTAGGACTTGGTTCATCACTTATTTGTTTTCATTAATTCATCACTTATTTGTTAACATTTAATTTTTAATGTAAGTCTACTAAATATGTTAATTATACCTTTAATTTTAAGACAAGCAAGCTTCAAGTTTGAAAATGCACTTAAAGTGTTTGATAAAAATATTGATAGAAAAATAGGATCAAATTTTTGAATCAATTCATCTTCGGTTAATGTGAGATTTATTGTTTATATTAATGATGGCTTATTTCATTTAAACTTGAAAGTCCAATTCATTTTTGTTAGATTAATAGTTTCCATTAAAGTTGGCATTACCATTCCCATTAATGACTTTCTGATGACATTGAGACTTGAAAGTTCTAATAAATTAGAGAGTGTTGCTTTGTTGGAACTGGGCCTTATATAGTTATATTGTTTTCTAAATGCACGCCTTTCATGCATAATTGATTCAAAGGTGAATATAATGCTAATAATAATGATGATTAATGGAAATGGAATGGTATAGATATATCTACTCATGATGAAATGGTTTGTGGTATAGGTTTTGAAAATAAGAAAAAGTTGAATTTAAGGATCTTGGTAGTGATAAAAATACGAATATTCACGGTGAAAATAGTACTATGGGGGCTATAGGTGGATACGGGTAATGCCAATGGTGAAAAAGTGATGTTTGGGAATGAAAATCACAATGGGATGATTAGTGTCGATTTTTTTTTTTTAATGTAGATGATGATATATTTGTTGATTTGCTGTTTGACTTTGAATTGGGAAATGGAAATGTTGGGGATTGTTGAATATTAGCTTTGGGTTTTCTGAGCTTGTATCTTTATATTTGGAGATTTACATGTAAGAATACTTTTCATGGCTCATGTGGTTCATTGATGGAGCATTAATGAATACAGACAATTGCATATCAGAATTGATTTACATATTAATTGAAAAGTTAGTCTGTGATTAGCATTTTATTTGAAATGTTACCATTATCTCCAAAGAGAAATGAGAAAAGTGCAAAACAATGTTGTAATTAAGTTAACTTAGCAAATCTTCCTACAGATCTGGGAGAGCGGCCACGAATTTCAGATTATCCTACAAATATTCAAGACGAAGTTAGAAGAGCATATTTACAAAAAGGTCCTTGGTAACATTCTGGTCATGATTTTCCTTACTCAATATATGGGGACAAGTCAAAGTGATTTAACTCTAGTTGATTTGAGGATGGTCGTACTTGGTTAGAGTATTCACAAGAAAGAAGATGCTTTATTCTGTTTATATTGTTATTTGTTTAAACCACATCAAGGAGAAAGAGGAGGTGGCGATTTTCTTTTTTTTTTCTTTTTTCTTTTTTTTTTTTATCAAAAGGTTTCAAAATTGGAAGAAGAAAGATAAGTTTCAAAAGTATGTTGGAGATTCAATTATTGTTCACAATCAAGCTTTTAGAAGTTGTGAAGCTCTCATGAATAGAAAATAACAAATTGAAACATTGTTTACCAAGCACACAAATCAAGAAAATGTTAAAGATCATACTCGTTTGGTTGCATCGATTGATTGTGTTAGGTTCCTTTTACGACAAGGACTACCATTTCGTGGGCATGATGAATTTGAAAATTCAAGCAATAGAGGTAAATTTCTTGAACTTTTACAATGGTTAGGTGATCATAATGAAAACATAAATGCTGTTACTTTAAAGAATGCTCCTAGGAGATGTCAAATGGTTTCACCAAGTATTCAAAAAGATATTGTAAGATCTATTTCAATTGAAATAGTTACTGCAATATTTAAGGATATGTGTGGTGATTATTTTTCTATTCTTATTGACGAATCTCGTGACTCGTCTTCAATGGAGCAGATGGCTATATGATACGTTATGTTAATGAAAATGGTTTTATAATTGAGTGTTTTATAGGTATTGAGCATGTTGTTGAAACTAGAGCTCTCTCTCTTAAAGCTTCAATTGACAGTTTCTTTTCGAGACATAGTTTAAGTATATCTCAATAGTGAGGACAAGGTTATGATGAAGCGAGTAATATGGAAGGTGAGTTTAATGGTCTTAAAACACTTATCCTAAAGAAGAATGAATGTGCTTTTTATACCAACTTCAATTAGCTCTTGTTTCCGTTGCAAAGAAGCATGTAGAAGTCACTGATTTATTTACTTTGGTTGCTAATGTAGTCAATATTGTTGGATCATCATCTAAGCATCGTGATATTCTTCGAGAATTACATGCTAATGTTGTTATTGAAGCTTATAATAATGATGAGATTTCAAGTGGAAAATGTCTTAATCTAGAAATCAATCTTAAGAGGCTTGGTGATACGCGTTGGAGTTCACACCATATCACTTTAATCAGGTTGATTGGCATGTTATCATATGTTGTTGAATTACTTGAGATAGTAATCGACTTCAGAACATTTTGGGAGAAGAAAGACTTACAAGGTGGTTGGGCGAGGTGCATCTAGAAAGGAAAAGAAGTTTACCGCATTTGAAGGGAACCAACTGCACTTGACTCTATTTGTTAGTAGAGCAGCTAGGCCTTTTGAAAGCTACTATGATGTTTAGATTGACCGTCCTCATTGAAATCATCCCACTTTCTTACGATTATGAGGTTTATTCGAATACATCATCCCACTGTCAAGGCATCCCCGACAGTTTGAAGGAGTAGTTCCATTGGTATCATTCCTGTCTTTGTTAGTCCAAGTTCCATAATTCAATTAAAGATAGAGTCAAGGGAGAATGCTGCTTTGATATAAAATCACTTGATTTTCGAAGTGGGATCACTAGATGACTCGTCTGTATCGTACCGATCAACAAGCTGAACAACTCAATGATTCAAATAGGGTCAAAATCCATAGTAGCACCAAGAAATTATCAAAGAAATGAAGCAAAACAAGAATTGGTATCTATTCGATCATTTAATTTTGTTTTTTGTCTACATTTGATGAAGACTGTATTGAGAATCTCAAGTGATCTGTCAAAAGTGTTGCAAAAAAAAAGATCAAAATATTGTAAATAATGAGGGATAGTGGTTGGAATCTCTTATTAGATGAAGTCTCTTCCTTTTGTGAGAAACATAATATTGATGTTTGCAATATGAATGATATCTTTTGCCCTCTAAGAGGCTCAAGACGCTGAGTACATGAAACCATAAATATGCAATATTATCAAATTGAGATATTTTATACTATCATTGATTTGCAGTTACAAGAGTTAAACAGCCGTTTCAGTTAAATAGTCTTATTCAAGAAATCAATCTTAAGAGAGCGGTGATACGCGTTGGAGCTCACACCATATCACTTTAATCAAGTTGATTGGCATGGTCTCATTTGTTGTTGAATTACTTGAGATAGTAATGGACAATGTTAAATTAAGCTCTGGTCAAAGAAATGAAGCAAAACAAGCATTGGTATCTATTCAATTCTTTAATTTTGTTTTTTGTCTATATTTGATGAAGATTGTATTGTGAATCTTGAATCTCAAGTGATCTATCACAAGCGTTGGAGGAAAAAGATCAAATATATTGTGAATGTTATGACTTTGGTAAGAATATGTAAGGAAAGATTGCAAATAATGAGGGATAGTGGTTGAAATATCTTATTAGATAAAGTCTCTTCCTTTTGTGAGAAACATGATATTGATGTTTGCAATATGAATGATATAGTTTGCTCTCCAGGATGCTCAAGACGCAGAGTACATGAAACTACGAATATGCAACATTATCAAATTTAGATATTTTATACTATCATTGATTGGCAGTTGCAAGAGTTAAACAGTTGTTTCAGTGAGACAAGTACCAAGTTACTTATTTGTTTCACTTGTTTGGATCCAACTGATTCATTTTCAGCTTTTGATAAGTCCAAGTTGGTTCAACTTGCTAAGTTTTATTCGAAGGACTTTTCTACTGTACAACTTGTGTTACTTATCAACTTGATAATTATATAATAGATTTGCGGTCCAATATAGAATTTTCAAGTTTGAAATGAATTAGTGGCCTTGCACGGAAGTTAGTTGAGACAAAAAAAAAAAAAACAAGATTTGCCATTTAGTTTATTTGCTAATCAAATTGATTCTTCTTTTACCAGTTTCCACTGCCACCATGGAAAGAGTGTTTTCAACTATGAATATTATCAAAGATCAATTGTGAAATCGGATCAGAGATGAATGGATGAATGACTGCATGATTGTATACATTGAGAAAGATATTTTTTTATAATATTTATAATAGTGATATTGTTAAACGATTTAAGAATATGAAAATTCGTCGTGGACAATTTTAATGTATTGGAAATTTTAACTGTTGCTTTCTATGTATAATTTATTTTGAATTTTTTTTTATTATTGTTTACGTATTGCCCTCTCTTGAATAAAATCCTATATTCACCACTGGCCGTGAAGGCTAGCTCATGTGGGTGGGTGGGAGAAGGAAGATGAACCCTTTTTGATTTTTATTTTTTTTATAAATAAATAATATAATAAACTATTTTGTCCTTGTTAAATTGGTCAAATATAGATCACAAATAAAAAAAATTGTCAATTAACGGACTCACTAGAAGAAATTTGTAGGGACTGTAAATGTCATTTTGGTGAATATAATTAGAAGTTTTGGGACTTGATGACACATTTTTTATTATTATAAGTGAAAATCTGTAAAATAAAAAAAAAAAAAGTTTAGGATTTATTTGAAAATGTTAGGAGTCCAATTATAATTTTTTCATTATATTTTTTTCTATAATTTTAATTTATTTAGGTCAGGGGAAAAATTGTCAAAAAAATTATTTGAGGACCATTTGTAAGAATAAATGGAAGGGTGAGGATGATATCTAATAAACAAATTGAATGATGATAATATTGTTACAAACCTGAAAGAATAGGGATCATTAGTGTAATTAACCATAAATTATAATTTAAGTTGGTTAAATTAGTCAAACATACTTTTTTTCTACATATTTTATAGGGCTCACAACTTACTTATTATCTACACATTTCATACGACTCACAACATATAAACACTTAAAATATAATTTGCACTCATATACTATATTTTCCATAAAGGAATTATGTATTTCAAAATGAGAAAATTGTAGCAAATGTCTTTTTGCACGTATAAGTTAAAAAATTACATTTTTTGAACAATTATAATTCCACAAATTACTTAAACACCACTATATATCCTAATCATATCTAAAAATCATATCTATTACTTAACTAAAATGAAATTTTGCTCCACTATCCACCAACTACAAGAAATAGTGTCTATAGTGGCGACACCAATTGCGATGACAACAAGTCGTCCCTATTGGTTCTATACAATAAAGACGACAAAGAAATGTAAGCGTTCAAAAATTATAAATGCAATAATTAATTAATCGTCGATATTACTTATAATTTATAATAATGTCTTTCAATGTCGTCGCTAATTACTTTAGAAATGACAGAAACTATTTGTGCTATTTTTTTGCACTAATAGCGACGACATTGGTCATCGCAATAGATTTGTGGATGATGTTGTCAATCACGTGAATCGTGATTTTTCTCGTAAAATGTGATGAGATATATTGCGACGACTATTGTTGTCGCTATATACTATATCAATTTAGGTGGGAAAATTGGCACCCATTTCTTGTATGTAACGACAACAGATGTCGTCGCAATATATGTATTGATGATTTTGATAGACACGTGAGTTATTAATTTCCTCGGAATATGAGAAGGATTCTGTAGTGACGACTTAGAGATATATAGCGACGACAAATGTCGCCGCTATAAAGTCTTCTTTTTCTTCTCCCCATCCCTCGCAGTTCTGTATTGTATCATTGCGAAAATATTTATTTTTATCTCCATCAGCATAAATACTTGCTATTCTATTATTTCCTCCATAATCATCTTTTTTACATTTCATTTCTTCATCTCTATTTATTATCCTTACTATATTTGTGAAAATATAGTATTTTTCAAGTATGAATATTGATAAAACTTGGACAACAATTAGAAATCGCTCAAAATCTGTAGATTTTTGGAACGGTTTGCAAGTATTTATAAACATGGCGAGGCCATACGTTAATGAAAGGGAAGGATTAAATGTCCATGGCAAAAAATGTTTAAACGGTCTCACACATCCATTGGAAATTGTCCAGGCTCACATATTTTGTAATGGTTTTGTGGAGAGTTATGTTACCTGGATATATCATAGCGAGACCGATGTTTATATTGCGAATGTGTATAGGCAGAATGAGCGAGCTGGTGTGGAGGATGAGACGATGCATGTCATGGACGATGTAGCTGGTGATGAGCATGTAGGTACAAACACAGATGGTTACTATGACGAATTGTTTCAGGCTCTGCATTCAGAATTGTACCCGGGAGTTTCATCATTTTTTAGTCTCTAAATTTTTTAGTCAAGTTGATGCATATTAAGGTTATAAATAAATGGACAAACAAGTCTATCGATGATCTTTTGAAATTGCTGAAGTTAGCATTTCCAAACATGAACCTGGTTGACTCCTACCATGAAGATTGGTTTGGGTTACAAATCCATTCATGCCTGTAAGAACGACTGTGCATTGTTTTGGGGTGAACATGCTGATAGACAAACTTATCCGATTTGTCAAGAAAGTCGTTGGGTGCACACTTATGGGAAAGTGAACGGGAAGAATGTTTCGCATAAGGTGTTGCAATATTTTTCCTTGATCTCTAGACTAAAACGTATGTTCGCGACGAAGGATACTGCAAAATTCATGCGGTGGCACAGTATAGGAAGGTCTAGAGATGATGATGAAATGCAGCATCCCGTTGATGGAAAGACATGGCGGAATTTTCACATGAAACATCCACTGTTTACAAGTGAAATCAGGAATGTCAGGTTATGTTTGTCCGCAAAAGGATTTAATCCATTCGGTGACATGAGTCTGGCGTACAGCATGTGGCCAGTAGTTGTAACAGCTTACAACTTGCCACCATGGTTATGCATGAAGCCTGAATACCTCATGTTTACTCTGTTGATACTGGTTCTAAAGCACTAGGTAAAGACATTGATGTATTTTGACGATCATTAGTGGACGAGTAGAAGGAGTTGTGGGCTGATGGGATTGACACGCATGTATTTGGAACCAACAACAGTCGGTATTGATTGCGTCGGTTGTGTTGTTGTTGTGGATCTGTTAACGATTTTCCAACGAGAAGTAGTTTATCGAGTTGGAGTGGTCAGGGGTACATGGCATGTCCTACGTGCAACAAGGATACTCCTTCAGTCCGTGTGATAGGTAAGACACCTTATGTGGGTTACCATCGGTTCCTGCCATCCAGCCATCATTTTTGGAGCAATTTAGACTTCGATGGAGGGGACAGAGAGGTGACCACCTTGGCTTCGGTTAACGCCTACAGACATTTTAGCACAGTTAGGCCATGTCAGTTATAGAAGTCCAGGAAAGCACCCTAACTACGGGGGTGCTACAATTCGGAGAAGTGATGATGAGCTAAATTGGAGAAAAAAGAACATTTTCTATGAGTTGCTGTATTGGACTTCTACAGAGCTCAAACATAACATCGATGTCATGTACTTAGAGAAGAATGTTTGTGATAGCTTGCTCAGCACAATTATAGACAATCCATTCAAATCAGAGGACACAGTCAATGTAAGGCGCGATCTGATGCAATTAGAGATTAAAAGGAATTTGCACTTGTATCAGAACGGGAATAGGTGGATGAAGCCTACTGCATGTTACACCATGTCGTCTGCAAATCGTAATAAGTTTTGTAAATTTATCCGATCGGTTGAGTTTTCAGATGGCGTCGCTTCTAATCTTCGGAAGAATATTGCTCCTAATGACAGCTGTATTATCAAGTTGAAGTCACATGATTGCCATATTATCATGCAACGGTTATTGCCAGTCGAATGTCGGACGTTCTTGAATAAAACTATTTCCACGGCAATTATTAAATTGTGCAGGTTCTTCAAGCAGCTTTGTGCAAGAACACTAAAGGTTAGTGACATGATGGCTTCCCACGATCACCTGGTACTCATTCTCTCGTAAGTTTGAAGCGGATTTTTTGCCGCACTTTCTTCGACATCACGATTCACCTCGTAATGCATTTGCCAGAAGAAGCAATCCTTGGAGGTTTGGTTCACATGAGATGGATGTATCCATTCGAGCGATACCTAAAGAAATTGAAGGGCTTCGTCAGAAATCGATCTTGGCCTGAGAGATCAATAGCTGAAGAGTATGTTGTAGACGAGACATTCACTTTTTGTTTGAGGTACATCGAAGACATAGGAACAAGGTTCAACCAATCAGACAGAAACGAGGATGCTAGTGTTCCACAGACACAACTTTTACATTTTTCGATTGCGATGTCGCCTACTTGGAAAGAAGTCACCAACGACGTTTCCTACTCATGTTCGAAATCAAGCGATTTTTTACGTCCTGAATAACTGTTATGAAGTTGAGCCATTCTTGCAGTAAGACGGCGTTTATGGATTATTATTCATTTAACTCGAATAAACTTTTTCATTTGAAACGAACTAATGAACTTTGATCTTCCATGCTTTGTATAGGGAACATAGGTAGGAGCTACTGAACAATGGATGTTCGAACATCGAAATAGTGCACATAAGAGACTTTCACGGTTAGTTCTATAGAAAGGTAAACGAACAACGACCAAATAAATTTCAAAGTTTTCCACATTATTTATTTCAATAACTGAGAATAATCCTCGTCATGCAGGTATATGCAATGTGCCAAAGCTACAACCATCAAGTTTCTGATGAGTTGTTTTCGTTGGTCAGTGGATGTTACCGAAAGGTTATGTCATAGACGGCTTGAGTTGTGAAAGGAGTTCGGTTCCTGACATATGATCGTGATATTCAAAGAAAAACTCAGAACAGTGGTGTGTTCATCCTAGGGACTGGGGGTGAGGTTTACTATGGGCAGCTACAAGAGATACTGGAGCTGTAGTATGGACATAAACTTTAGTTTATCTGTTTCGATGCAAATGGTTTAGGTGTGATGGGAGACAGATGGTAACTGAGAATAACGTTACCAGTATTGACATCAGTGCAAAGGCGTTCAAAGATGATCAGTTTATACTTGCTAGCAAGCACAACAAGTGTTCTACATTGAAGATCCTTCCCGTGGTCCGAACTGGCGAGTAGTACAAGTAGTCCATCAGAGGAGGACGTGGGATATGATGGGATCTAACATCACAGAGATAGACCTGCTCCACAATTTAAACTCTTCTGGTTTATCTTTGATCGTTGATCTTGGCAACATAGAAAACATATCATTGCACTGGGATGATGGTGAAGCTGATGAGATAGGAGCATCGGTTAGCAGGGGAGCTCTCGTCTGATATTGCTGGCGATACTTCGTTTATTAACAACGATGATGTGGAAGACGACACACATGAAGAATATGAGGATGACAAAACATCGAGTGAAAACAATGAGGACGACAATGACGATGATGAGGATCAATCGTATCATGATAGTGAATCATATTGAATGTTGCAGAAAATACGTTTCATTTGTCATTTTGAAAAACTTTATGGAATTTTGAGAAATTATTTTATGACATTTTATTCACTTAATTGGTTATTCATAGAATAATATTATAATTCTTCTAATAATTTTTTTCGCTACAAAAATAAGATACAAACAAACAATAAATTACCAAAATAGAAAAAAAAATTTAATGTTGTGGATTAATAATTTTAATCTTTTTTAATTCAAATAAATTTTAAAATACTTTTTTTTAATAACCAATAAGAGTTTTAATTATTTTTACTTTTTAATAATTTTTTTACAACATTTTAGAATTAAATTTTTTAGAATTTTTATTTTTTGAGAATTTTTGAAATTAAGAATAAGATGTAGAATTTTATTTTTAAAATTTTCATTCATTTACAATTTTTATTTTAAATGTTAATTTCTCCTATTTTGAGTATCATGGTGTTTTTAGTTAAAAAGTTAAAAACTTGTTTTTATTTTTATATTATAAATTTAATCTTATTTTCAAATATGTATTTTCAAAAACAATATGCTGAACAAGTTTTACTTGTTTTACTAAAGGACAATAAAGATGAAGGACTTAACTGCAAATAACCAACAGAGACGACTTTTATAGTGACGACATGTCGTCGCTATATGCGTTAAAAATTTGGCGCCACATTCAGAGCGCGTGCCCGAAAAAATTAAAATTTATGTCGCCGCTAATATGTCTATAGAGACGACATATATCGTCGCTATAGACAATACCATTATTACACGCGTCTAATCTTCTTCTTCTTCTCGACTTCTACTTTTTCTCTCTCTTTTTGCCGTTTTCTCTCTATTTTTCCATTCTCGCTCGAGGATTATGCGCCTATGCTGGATTGTTGCCACATGTTTCATCTCTTTCTTTGTCACGCTCTAAACTCAAGTTAGTCTCTAAACTTGGTTAACCCAATGATTTGGTGAAACCAGTGGGTTTCTTCATGCCGCATGTTCCATTTGTTTTGTGCCTATCTGATGAAATGTGGGTTGAACTTTGATTTCAGTTGAACTTTGATTTTTGTGCCTGTTTTTGTAAATGTTTCTTGTGCCTATTAACCTACTGATTTTTGTGCCTGTTTTTTTTTATTTCGGTTGAAATTTGATTACGGTTGAACTGATTTTGGATAATTACATGTTAAAAAATTTAGATAATTACATCTTTGATTTAAATTTGTTGGCAGTCTGTTCTTGAGGTGTATTCGATTGATAATTAAATGATTAATTCAATTTAGGTTGGATGAAGGTTGAATGAAGGTTGTTTTTTAATGATGAAGGTTGGACAAAGGTTGAATTTGAGGTTGAATTTTAGGGCATATTTGACATAATCTTATTCAAATTTTAACATAAATTCAATGTTTAGGGACTTATTTGACATAAAATAAGTTTAGGGACCAATTCATCAATCAAATTAAACTTATTCAAATTTTGACAAAAAATCAAAGTTTATGGACTTTTTTGTAATAAAATAAGTTTAGGGACCAATTCATCAATCAAATAAAACTTATTCAAAATTTGACATAAATTCAAAGTTTAGGGACTTATTTGACATAAAATAAGTTTAAGGACCAATTCATCAATCAAATTAAACTTATTCAAATTTTAACAAAAATTTAAAGTTTAGGGACTTATTTGTAATAAAATAAGTTTAGTCACCAATTCATCAATCAAATAAAACTTATTCAAATTTTGACATAAATTCAAAGTTTAGGAACTTATTTGACATAAAATAAGTTTAGGAGTCAATTCATCAATCAAATTAAACTTATTCAAATATTGACAAAAATTCACAGTTTAGGGACTTATTTGAAATAAAATAAGTTTAGGGACCAATTCATCAATCAAATTAAACTTATTCAAATTTTAACAAAAATTTAAAGTTTAAGGACTTATTTGTAATAAAATAAGTTTAGGGACCAATTCATCAATCAAATAAAAATTATTCAAATTTTGACATAAATTCAAAGTTTAGGGACTTATTTGACATAAAATAAGTTTAGGGACCAATTCATCAATCAAATTAAATGTATTCAAATTTTGACAAAAATTCAAAGTTTTGGGACTTATTTGTAATAAAATAAGTTTAGGCACCAATTCATCAATCAAATTAAACTTATTCAAATTTTGACATAAATTCAAAGTTTAGGGACTTATTTGACATAAAATAAGTTTAGGGACCAATTCATCAATCAAATCAAACTTATTCAAATTTTGACAAAAATTCAAAGTTTAGGGACTTATTTGTAATAAAAATAAGTTTAGGGACCAATTCATCATTCAAATAAAACTTATTCAAATTTTGACATAGATTCAAAGTTTAGGGACTTATTTGACATAAAATAAGTTTAGAGACCAATTCATCAATCAAATTAAACTTATTCAAAATTTGACAAACATTCAAAATTTAAGGACTTATTTGAAAGAAATTGAATGTTTACGGACCTATTTGAAATAAATTAAAAATTTATGGACCTATTCGTAAACAAATCATAACTTATTAGAATTTATGTGCAAAATTCAAATTTTAGGGACCAATTTGATATAAATGAAAAGTATAATGACCAATTCATCAACAACTTAAAACTTATTTGAAATTACTAAAAAATTCAAAATTGAGGGACCTATTTGAAATAAATTCAAAGTTTAGGAACCGATTTGTTATAAATTCAAAGTTGAGGGACCTATTATTAAACACATTATAACTTATTAACTTATGAAAAGTCAATTTTAAGCCAAATTTTGTGAGTAATTTTATCTATAAATGTTCATTTATTTAAAAATAACTTATTTTTAGAAATTTTATGAGATTTTAAATTAATTTTTAATATTTTAATTGAAACCAGTTTGACCTTGGTTCAACCCGGTTCGACCTTTTGACCCTTGACCCGTTGTCTTTTCCTGGTCGATGGCCGATCCGATTTTCTGAACATTGCTTATTACGAATTTAACATAAATTCAAAGTGTATGGACTTAGGAAAATAAAAATAGTTTATGGATCGATTCAATTAAGCAATAATTTAAAAACTATGGATCAATTTCACTAAGTGTAGGAATATATTCCGCACTAATTAATGTTCGCAATTATTTCATGTGTTAGTATGGCGGACGTGATGTCGCACGGAGGTGATGGTGCAGGGGATCCTCCACAACAGCCACCTCACCAGCTTGCTTTGACCTGCAAGTTTGGTGATAATTTTCGTTCAAATCATTTTTTTTGTATTTTATAAATATTGATGAATTTCGTATGATAAATATGGTTCGTATTTGTTCTTTTTCAGCGCCTCCCGCCAAAGCGACGGGGTATCTCTTGAGGCATCAACCTTGAGAAGGTTTGGCGGGCTAACGGGAAGATGCTACTTCCAATGCAGCCGATCGGGAATAACGCAAAGTACTTCACACACTTGGTTGGGAACCAAGTGAGATTCACCGTGCCCCAGTGCTATCCTTCATGGACAGAGGTTCCAGAGGAGCAGCGAGCACAGTTACGTAATATTATCGAGGTATGAACTTACATTAGTTTTGTTATTAGCGCAGTCAATAAATAATTGTTCCATGTAATATACATTAACGTAATATTTTTACTCTTTGCGAGCTACTTGATCTCTGAGGGCGATTGGTCGCCTGATGAGTAGTATCGGGCGATGCATGCGCATACCAGAGATCGTCTGGAGGCCGATCGTTATTGCGATTACAAACTCAATGTGCATAATCACTTAAAAGCGAATGGACCCAACCGACCATATAGCGAGATGTCTGCTTGGGATTTGGCGTAAGTGCATTGACTTCTTCACCGCCTACTACTTTGGTGGTGCGTATTGTTTATTTATTTTTTACGATTTTTAAATATTTTTTTACTACTAATTTTTCTGCTAATCAATTATTTTTTATACCTTCAGGAACGGTCTTCGAAAAATAAGGTCAATCGGGGTAAGACTAAATACCCGAGCGTGTAGGGGTCGAAGAGCTTCTATGCCACGCGTTACGATGAGGTACAACTAAAATTTTCAATAACATTATACAAATCTTCACTACATTACGTATAAATGTCTACTAACTACATTTCACGTTTAAATTGTCGTAGCGGGACCTCGAGACCCAGCAGTGGCCGGGGATTATTGATTCGTTTCGGACGTTTCACACCTTCTGGGATGACAATTGGGTGAACCCCCAAGCAGCTAGTGACTATGTGAGGACTTTTAAATGATGTTAATATAATTTTATTTGACATGATATTATTATTTATTATTATTTTTTCACTAAACAGGATAAATTTGTTGAATTGAGAGCGACTCAACATACGCAGGTCGCCTCTAGTGGTGCGTCGTTAGACGAGCGTGCTATTATAAAGGAGGTTCTTGGAGAACGACGAGGTCACGTCGTGGGTTGGACGGGTTTCGAATGGCACATCTCCCTCCCTAGATTTTTAACTGCTGCATCGAAGGCCCCACAAAGAACTTCCCATCAGTTTTCTGGAGACTCCCAGAATAACGATCCTCGGTTTGTCATATACGAAGCTCAGCTACGCCGAATGCAGCGGAAAATGAGCTTCTGAAAAATAGCATACCATTGATTGTGCCTAAGGAGGATGAGAACGGGGACGGGGACGAGGACGAGAGTTTGGAGGATCTGTAAATTTTTAGAATTTTTTATACATTATTTCAATTATTTGGAAAAAAATTCAAAATGTTTATAGCGACAACATTGTCGTCGCTGTATGAAAACAAATCATTTAGTATTAGCGACGACAAAGTCGTCTCTATATTAGAAGTACATATAGCGACGAGATAATAGCGACGTATTTCACGTTGCTACTATTTCAAATAATAGCGACCATTTTATCTATTTTCGATGATATAGACAACGATAATTTACGAAATTTTCGAGATATAGATTCAAATATATGTAGCGGACGACATAATGTTGTTGCTATTCATCTACAGACACTACACTATTGCGGCGACATTGAGCGACGACTTTGTCATCTCTATATATGTAAAGGGTCGACTATGATCCTTCAGCGACGACTTATGTCGCCGCTATTGACCTTCTTTCTTGTAATAACCGCCTCGTACCAACGCATTCGCCACCAACTAACTGCTACTCCAACCAAGTTATTATTTTGATAGATTAATTTAGATTATAATAGAATAAAAATTCAATAAGTTTTGTGCTAGATTAATTTGATTGTCTTTAGATTTGAAAATATATTGAATATAATTGCTCAGAAATTGTTGGAAGATGTGAGTTCATAGATTAATGTTTAGTTGAAAAAAAAGAATGTGGAAACGAGATAAACAAACGAAGTTAATTGAGTAATTGTCGTTTGAAATGTTTAAAAAAATAAGAAGAAAAAAAAAACTAAACAATTCAACTGTACTATGATAGTTCAATTATCTTTCGCCTAAATGATATACATGACTTTTTGTCTTAAAAAATTGTCATTTTTAAAAATGACTAATTGCAGTTGTCTAGATTTCTAAATTTCTCAATCAGAATTTATATTTTTACTTATAAATAAGTTTACTTAAAATAAGTCAAATATGCTATGTCCTTTTCAAACTATTTCCAAATTAGACTCGTTGACAAATCCGATTAGTATTGATTCCAGTGGATTCCAGATTAGTATTCTTTTTATGTCGCCTGCACAAATAATTTGAAATTTGGAACTGCATGCATGAACAGGATTTCCCTGTCATCAGAGCTCCATGTACACCAAGGCAGGCAAGGCTAACCTTTACTGCTAGGAGCAAAAAGACACTTATACCCTTTAAATCTTGTCCACGCGCACATGGAAATACATGGAAAAAATACCCTAAGTCTTGTCCATACTCATACTACTTGTCTACTTTCATATATATATATATATATGAAGGCAAAGGGAGAGAGACACCATTATTTCCACATCTGTGGAGCTCTCGGCAAATCTGTGACGCTCCCGGCGAATCTGTTGCTCTTGGGTTTGACGACTTTAGGGTTTCGTGGATCTGGCGTCGTTCTAACATCAGTGTTAGCCGGAGGTCGCGATTGAAGTGAAGAAGGAGACGTTGCAATTCCTTTGATAGCTCTGACTTAAAAGAATGACTAACACATATGTATCTGCATGTGCCTGGACAGAATGAGAACTCACCCGCAAAAAAAAAAAAAAAAAAAGAACTTTTCATTCCAGATGCTAACATAAGTAGAAGGAAAAATTTCCACCCTGACGCTAGTCACAAGAGAAGCTTTCGTACATTTGATTTGCTAGTCTACTCACACTATGGTAATTCTGGTTTAAGTTATGGATTTATGATGAATCAAATTTTGGCACTAGAGTTCACATAACAGCTTTTCCATATCTGTGCAAATATAAAAAGAGGGAAGAGGTATTTATTTGAAACTTATGCATACTTGTGTAAACTTTTATGAGAGTCGAGTAATGGGAGATTGATTGTAGTTTAAATTTCATTTGTATGTTAGTCTGACTTTATGCATCTTCGCCACATCTGGAGCATTTCATGGTGGGCGTTAGATCGCCACTCGAGAGATTGATTATAGTTTAAATTTCATTTGTATGTTAGTTTATCATGCTATTGTCGATAAAAAGGTATGTTTAACACCGGTGACGATTTCACCAGCATATATTTGATGAAACTATTCACTCATTATTAATGTACATTTGAAAATTTTCATTGTTGTGTACACTCGTCGGAAAATATAGTTGAAGTGATGAAAGAGACGAGCTAAAATGTTGTTGGTGCTTGTAGAAGAAATGAGATCTACGGACAATAACTGAGATAATTATTGTTATGAAATTTTTGAATTTAAAATATCGCGATATTTTGACACCAAAATATCGCGATTTCTTGCAGTAAAATCTCGTAGTCAAGGTAGGTGTAAACGTGAATGTAGAAGAAGACAAGAAGATCCTAAAACTAAGATCTCTGTCTCAATTTTTATTATAAGTTAAATCACAGTTATTTTTCTTAAAAAATTTAACTGTGACAAATGTTATTATTAATACTCGATGCTTAATAGCCCGTGATGAAAAACTGAGTGAATTAAAAAATCGCGTGGATTATATGTGATATGGATAACGAAAAAATCTCAAGGAATGATGAATTTTGTTAATTTTTGGAAGGTATGAGGATGAATTGTGCAGAAAACCCTTAAATTAATTTAATAACTCACTATTTAAAGTTCTTTTTATAATTTTTTATAATATTTTTTTATTTTAAATAAATTTAGAAATTTTCATTACTAATTCTATCTGATAATAAAATTTGAAATTTATTCAGAATTACGAGTTGCAATTTTGTTTAAATTAATAGAATATCCCATTCATAATTATAGTTAAACTTACTTAAATGTTATTGAATTTTTTAACTTTAATCGTTCTCTTATTATGAAGATATGATATGTTTGTCTTTGAAATTATAATTTAAGTCTTTATATTATAATTATTATAAGTGGATAAAAAATAAGTGTGGGCCATGAACATATGTGGACAACATTACTACATTTAGTGAAATTATAATTTTTAAACATATATTAAGTACAAACAACATACTACATTTAGTGAATATGTTTACCATATTAAGTACAACATTAATTGTTTTGGGTAAAACTGGGCACACACTTGTCGACTTGTACCTTTGTAGATTTCAATGGACGTGACATGCGTGAGTTACACGGTCAAATCATGATCATTTTCTTTTTTGAAATTGGTTTATTACCCTTTCCTTGATATTAGAATCCCACCTAAAGAGATTTAATAGTTCGTTAAAGTTTATAAATTAATTTATTTGATTAAATTTATTTATTTAATTAATAATAGTAAAAAATGTCAGATTACAAGATAAATTTTTTGATCAAATAAAATCAAAAAAATTATTTTAGTTAAATAAATTAATTTATAAATTTACCAAACTTGCTCTAAGAGGTACGATCTCATAATTATAGAAACACCATAATTATATAATGAGTTACACATGTATTTATAATTTTTGTAATTAAAAGAATTTCTCTTTAGAGATTTTTATTATTATTATTATTTTTTTTTATCAAAGTTAAAGGGCACAAAATTTAGTATAATAGCTTTAATGTTATTTTCTCTTTATGTGTGTTTCTTAATTAAATGGATCAGAGGAACACTTTTTAGATATCGTACAAAATTTTAGTTAAAAAGGCAATTACATTTTTTTTTTAATTCAGAAATTTAAAACAAAGAAAAAGATAAAACCAACAAAACCTCTCTTCCTTCGTCACCCTACTTGACCCCAATATTAGCCCAAAAATCTTCCCTTGTCTCTCTAATCACCTCATTCTCCTTTCACCATAGTTGTTTATAATTCATGGTTGCCCGTTATTCTAAAAGTAGTTGCAAAAGGTGAAAAGGAGGGGATAGGGGAAGAATGGTCGATTGATAAAAAAATGGACATTTTATCTGTTTGTGGGACTTAGATATAGTCGATTGATAAAAAATATATTTAATGTTTTACCGGGCATCGACAGGAGAAAAGTGTGAAATTTTATAGTTCTAAAAATTGAGAGAAAAAAGACTTAAAAAATGAAAAATAAGGTTTTGAAAATCACAAAAATTGCTCAAAAGTAATTTTTGGTTTTTCATTCTTTTAATCCATTTCGCAAGGAGAGAGATATACAATTAATTGTGGAAAGAATTGATTTTTAAACCAATAAAACGAGGAGCGGGTAAACGTTTCTATCATTTATTGTTTTTTGTCCAAATCATCGCTCTCGTTTAGATTTATTTGCATTAATTAATCCCTTTGTTAATTTTAATTGAAAATATTGTTAACGAATATGCTTGAACATTTTCCACAAAGAAACGTTTATTTAAGGGCTTAGATGCCAAAATTCAAATGACATGAACATTTTGCACAATATATGAAAGCAAACGATAAAGAAGAAATGTGCTGAATATCCTTTTTCTAAAGACGGCAAATTTCTTAGTAAAAATATGCAACTTAGGAGTGGCTACGCTCAACTTCAGAAATTGAAATATATGTTAGTTGAGCAAAATTACACGCGAGCCCTACCTTTTTTTTTTCGAATTTCGAAAATTGATTTTTATTCTTTATTTTTAATGATATCACACATTGATTTTTAATACGGTTAAAAAATTAGATTACATAGTTTCTTTGAAAATACCAACTACATGAAGTGCAGTTCTAAGTTAAAAGCTCATCGATCTCCCCGCCTCAAGAGAGGCGGGATAAAGTCTTGCACATGTTGATGTGTTAGTATATAGACACTTGATGATAAAGTTACTTTTATCATCAGGGCACCTTATCCTACCTCCTTGGAGGGCACGAGATCAGCCCTGTTAAGTTAAACTTATACACAGTGAATTAAATATTTCTATGTACAATCTTTTCAAAAGAAATAAAATAAGAAAATTTAAATGTACTATTTTGTTAATACGTTAGCTTACTCCATCAGTAATATCTATAATTGCAAAATTTTAAAGTTGACGAAAGATCACCATCTTGAATCCGTTGATTTACGCAAACATATGCTTCAATTCAATTAGCATTTTTGAAATGACATCCTCCTTCACGCTGCGTATTTCGGTCGACAATATGTCTTTCTAATATAGATATTATCCCATCGCAAATTGTTGATAAGGTCTGGGTATTGTTAATATTTCACATGCAATACTAGACAATATCGGTATTGATACCGTTACGTAAACGACCAGTGTAGTAGATTAAAAACGTCTCCATCGACTGATGTTTCATCCCTACTTGACACTCCAAGCATAAGATCATTACATATGACATAAATACCAAACTTAAAGTTTAAATTATTTTCAATTAGCTATAAACACTGTATACTCCAAGTAACTTGAAATGCGGATCCAATATTGCAGCTAAAACAAATAGCATTTGATCGACCCATTAGATGATGAGTCAACTGCAGAACACCTGGTGGGTAGTAACTCTATGTAGAAATATTTGACCTGGAGTCCATTTTTGATGTCATTATTAAGGCATTTGAGAAGCAGTTCACAGGTCTCGTGCAAACTTTTCGAGTCAAGTTGTTGAAGTGAGGATATGTCATGCTTCACTTTGGAAACCTTGGCTGGTGGAAAATATTTAGAGCCTGTTTGGTAGAGTTTATAAACTAGTTTATTTGATTAAAAATAGTTTATTTAACAAAAAAATTTGCTTTGGTAGCCTAACATTTTTTACCATTCTTGGTCAAATAAACTAGTTTATAAACTTTATCAAACAGACTCTTAGTAGTGAACGTTTGAACCAGGTCATTCCAAGTCAAACAACTCTCTTGCTCCATCTTTCAATGTATGTGAAAATAATCTCATCCTAATTGCCTAGCATCTTAAAGACTAGATTTAAATCATCTAAAGTAAGATATCTTACATATATTTTGGTAGTCTATGCAACTAAACTTGTTTGATATAGATTATAAACCGGTTTTTAATAAAAAATAGTTTATTTGACCAAGATGAAGGCAAATTTTTTAGTCAAATAAACTATTTTGGTCAAATAAACCAATTTATAAACTACACCAAACGAGCACTAAACTGATACTATACCTTTCAAACCAACAATGAAATATAGTCAATATTTCGAGCATGTTTGAAATATGGGACTCGTTCAACTACACATCTCGTCAATTTTTTTCAATATCTCTTAAAAATTACTTTAAGCTCCACCAAACAAATCATTAATGACTCTCCTACTCCACCTTTAGGGACACCGGTCAGGGACTGTTTAACGTTAATAATAACTAAGCGCATGTTTGGTAATGGTGAAATTATTTTTAAATGTTTATATTTCAAGTTGTTGGTAAATGTGTGGATAAAAGTGGGTTTTAAGTTCTAGATCCTATTAAATATGTGAATAAAAAGTATGTTTGACTAGTTTGACCAGGTAAAATTATAATTTAAGCATTTCCAAAAATATGCTGAATAAGTCAATGAACAGGGAGTTGAATCAATGAGGAAAGACAGTTCATAAATGGTATGATTCATGAAACTGTTTTGGAATATTTTGGTTTGTGGTTAAAAGATATGCACGTCATAATATTTATGGCCCTAAACCATATATGAAGGGGGCAAATGAACATTAAAAGAAAAAATATAATCGTAAATTAACATGGCGAGTTCTCTGCTTGGAGTGAGAAAAGGTGCATGGACTGAAGAGGAAGATAATCTTCTAAGGAAATGCATCGTAAAATATGGAGAAGGGAAGTGGAATCACGTTCCTCTCAGAGCAGGTATTGCCTCAGCATACACGATTGTGTTGGAGACGCCCCCTCACGTGTAGGCCAGATATATATTCATCAAAGGCCTAACATGTGATACTTTTTTCGTTTTTGAAGAGTCCATGTTTGATGTTCTGTTATCTGTAGGGTTGAACAGATGCAGGAAGAGTTGCAGGCTGAGGTGGTTAAACTATTTGAGGCCATATATCAAAAGAGGTGACTTTACACCAGATGAAGATGATCTCATTATAAGGCTTCATAAGCTTTTAGGCAACAGGCAAGTTCCAACTTCCAAATACTATTTTTTTTTCCTTAACCATAAAATTGCTTTTATATTGAATTTGATCGTTCATTTTGAATTATTTTGTTGATTTTTTTTTTTTTTTCTAACTAGGTTGACAAAGAATTTGCTTAATTTTATATGTTCAAAATAACATATGAAGCTAGTATTACAATAATGCGTATTACACACACTCAAATTTAAGGTACTTGCATGTTGTGTGGGTATGCATTGCCCTCGGTCATTTGAGTATTAAGGGCTTGTTCGTTAGAGTTTTTTTGGGAAAAAATGGGTTTTTTTGGTTATTTTTTGACTTTTCAAATTTTTTGGTAGTATAAAAAAGATTGAAAAGTCAAAAATTGTAGACAAAAAAATAGGTTTTTTTTAGAGAAAATGGCAGCCGAACAAGCACTAAAGTTCCATCTTGTTCCAACTTGTATAATTTTGAAGTCGAGCTTGAAAAATTTTATATCGATTTTTGAACTTTTCTATCGTAAAATACACAAAATAATCTAAGTATCACGAATTATAACAGTTGTCTCTTGACTAGGGTTCTACTTAAAACTTGTGGATTTTCGAACTAGCTTGAACAAACTCAAAATGTATAAAATGTTTGTTCTAGTCTAAAATTAATTAATAAAACATATGTACATAACTTGGGAAGATCTATGCCTTTCCACATTGATCCAGATGGTCGCTGATTGCTGGTAGACTTCCTGGAAGAACAGCAAACGACGTGAAAAACCACTGGAACACACATCTACAGAAGAAGCTGCTAGTTGCTCAAACACAAGGCACGGACAAAGCCCGGATAACCACAGGAAGTACCATCTTAATTAAGCCTAAACCTCGTACTTTCTCAAAAACTACGACTTTCTTGATCGAAAACACTACGTTGGAACCAAATATTAGGACAAATGAAAATTCATCATCACCAAAAGCAATAGATGACAGCATCAAATGGTGGAATAACTTGTTTGAAACTAAAGAAAATGGTGAAGGAACCACACTTTCCGATGGATTATCTCTTGGATTGCTAGAAGATCTCTGTCTTGACGAAAACATTTGGGAAATTTTGAGTTCTGATCAAACACTTATACAGTAAAATCCATTTTGAATTTTCTTATGTTGGATATGTGTGTGTGTGTGTGTGTTAGTGCGTATTGGAAGTGCATGCAGTCTATTACTTTCACAAAATAGAAAGATGAATTCTGTGAAAGAAGTAGACACTTGCAATTATTTAAGTTAATGTTTAATGTATTTATTGGAAATAAGCCCTAAAAGCATGTGTTATTCTCTTTAGTAAAATATATTTTCAATGAGATTCATTATTTTTTATATTTTTTTCATGCCACTTAACATTTTTATAGTAATTTCTTGTCAAGTTTAGTGCTTGTTTGTCTCTATTTAAATTTTAATTGTCAAATTTGTCAAACATACTTTTTATCTATAAATTTTGTAGGATATATAACTTATTACTCAATTATCCACACACATTACGTATGACCCATAACTTATAAGTACTTAAAAAATAATTTCAATACCACCAAAGATGTAATTATTATGTATATGATTGGGCGTAGAGATAAATTCATACATTAAAAATGTTAATTACGAATTTCAAACAAAGCCACTCAAACAGATGTGATATATCGAGATCCACGGGCTTGAGTGACTTGTATTAATCACTAAAATGATAGTGAGTTCAAACATACTATAGTACAATGCATGATAATGAAATACAATTAACATAGTGAGGGCACTTCTTGAAAGTACTAGATTAAGATTGATTTTCCCCTCACTATCACTATGAGTACCCTTTAATCTTAAAAGAATAATAAATTCAAATACTATGTTAGTTTATTTGAGATAAACTAGTAACATCATATTAGTTGTGTTAGTATTGTGCTCATGATTTAATTGTTATGAGGGAACAATTGTTACATTATTATTATTATTATTATATCAATGTATTTATTTATTATTATTGGCATGTCTGGCATTCACTTATTATTTTAATTAATTAAATAATTGAGTCTGAAAAATAAGTACTAGCAGACATATTAATCACTAAGATTTGTGATAGTGAGATATATGACATGGTATTTTAATCTTTAATTGTCCCAAGTCGTATGCACTAATGAGATACATATATCATTAGCGCGGATATGTTAGCACATATTGCACCGGGCTTGATCTCCTACCCATGGTTGGTTGGTTGGTGGGTGGGTGGGTGGGTAGGAGATATAATGCCCACACATGAGGTGGTAGTCCATGATTGGTAGTTCATGATCCCACACTCATTATTTTTTCTAATAATGGGCTGCCACCTCATGTGGGGACATTATATTCCCACCCACCACGGGTAGGAGATCAACCCCCCGTATTGCACTCGTTTCTTTTGAAAAAAGTAGTTGATCTTGCAAACTAAAGTGTGGGGTCATTGGGAGTAAATATATGGATGTTTGTTATTAGAATAAGTTCATAGGATGAGCCGTTGTATATATTTCACATGGATAACTATCTTAATATCAGTGGAATATCTCTCAATGATGGTTGTAAAACTGATCATTCAACTTGAGAACATAATGGAATCTTATGTGTGGATCGTCATACATTGATGGTGTTAGATGAGACTTTGTCCAAAAGTTTTTAATATGACACTAATTGGGTTTGACGTAAACCACATGAAGATTGATGAATGATCAAGAAGGAATTTATCACTCTTGTATGGTAAGAGATTATAATCTTGGCATTCTGCCATTCGTGGAGTTAAGTAACGATACACTAATTTCTCGGCCGAGGTAAAGTTATCATTTGAAAATGAGTTTTCAAATATGAACTCAGCAATTCGATTACTTGAAGTGATGAATAACATAATTGATAAAATGAGATTGACACTTTTCATAACTCCTAACCGATTGGAATGTAGATGATAAAGAGATTTTATTTTACACTAACGGGACATGAAGGTCTTGTTATACCACATGACAATTTTCGTCGCATGTGTTACTTTGACACATTAGTAGATGTCAACTAATAATATTTAGCATGTACTAATTAATTGGTGAATTAATAAATAAATTAAAATTGGTTTAATTTATTCTAGTCTTGTTCGGATCAAGATAAGAATTATAACATTATTTGCCATTGGGAACAGAAAAAAATGGTGAGTGTTGAAAGATCGAAATAGAAATTTAAATATAATTAATTGTCTCCATGAGCTGTGTATAGCTAATTAAATAATATGCCTAAATAATTAATGAAATTAATTAATTGTGGGTGTAGTTATTTGATTGAGCTTATTGGACTTGAGTTGGGAGTAACAGACTCGATTCAATTAATAGCTTATATATAAATATATTATGGTTGATAATCATAAGGGAATTGTTAGCACAATATTGAGATTCTCAATCTTAGCCACTAGAGTAGTCGCCTCTCTTTTCTCTGTAATGTGTGAATAAAGAACATTGATCTTCAACGTCATGTGTTAAGAGGTTGGACGCTTAAAGAACATTGATCTTCAACTCGTGTGTTAAGAGGTGGGACGCTTAGAAAATTGTAGTTGATCGATGTCTAAATTGCACTATTCAAAAATTCAAGTTTTAACATATTGCTTCTTCTAGCAGGTAACAATTCTTTATATCTGTTAAAGATCAAAGTTGATTCGGTGAATGGAAGTTAATCTATATCTATACTACATCTAAAAGACCCTTAAAATGAGAAACGATTTTGGATTATTCTACACTTACAATTTTTTTTCAAATTTCATATTCACCCTTATTATTAATTAATGTATAATTATTTTTTAATATTTTATTTATTACTCTTTTATTGTTCATCATTATTGTACATTAAATTTTCAACAATTTACTAAATGTATAATTAAATTTTTTAAACATTTAATCTATTAAATTAATTTTTTTTACATCACGTAAATGAAAAGAATGAGAAATGAGTTTCAACAAAAAAAAAAAAAAGGGAAAACTTGTAGCTTTGTTAATTATCGCATTAAAATTCAAATCATGGTTGTCAAAACTAAAATAGAGATAAAAGATTATTTTAATACATTATATTCTGTTGATTACGAGCATGTTTGGTTTTTTTTTTTTTTAAATTCTTTTTTTTCTCAAAATTATTTCAACCACATATTTTGAGGGACCTAAAACTTTTATCAACTTTTCAACCATACATTTTACCAATTTTTTTCAAAATCTTTGAACCCCACCAAATATATACTATATTTTAGAACTAACTCTGAAAGTTTTTTCATTTTTTTTAATTTTATTTTTATTATTTAATTATTTTATTATTATTATTATTATTATCAAATTTCCTCATTTTACTTACACGCGTCAAATAAAACATAGCTAAGCAGAGACACTTACACGAATAATATTGTTCATGACGTTTTATTTAAGAACAAATCAAACTACTACTCCAACAAATCTACAATATTATGTAGTCAATTATTATATTCTTTCACAATAAAATTAGTAATTATTAATTTTATTTTTCATAAATCATTAATTCCATAAGATTTGATATCAAGAGCTTGTCAATCATCAAAGTTTAAATTACCAAAAAGTCTTCACTGAGTTCAAGTTATTGTTGGTATTATCACCATATAAAACTCATCTCTTATTGTAATTGTATTTTCATATGAATGCAATTATCTTTTAATATTTATTTATTAGTCTTTTATTGTTCATTATTATCATACATTAAATTTTAACAAATTATTAAATGTACAATTATATTTTGTAAACATTTAATATATTCAATTAAATATAAAGGCGAAAAGATGATCTCAATTTTTTTTTTGTATTACGTAGATGAAAAAAAAATGAGAAATGGATATAAAAAAAATGAATAGGAAAATTGTAACTTTTTTTTTTTTAATTATCGTATTAAAATTCAAATCATGGTTGTCAAAATTGAAATGGAGATGAAAAGATTGTTTTTAAAATATTGGATTACATAATTATAGTTCACAACTTTTTTATTTTTAATTTAATTTAATTCTTTGATACCTGACTTCTAGAAAATAAGGATAATATGTTGGTTGACGTAATACCCAATCTCAACGGGACCACCTTAGCGGGACACAACCCTTGGCTGACCAACACTTCCAAAGACTCCAAGATACTCAAACGCTTCCCAACCTAGAAGACTTATTGATCAGAAGTAGATACGGAACTTGATCCAACATGGCTTGAACTTGGTATTGGTTCAATAGATCTCGAAGCATGAGTAGTTCAAGTAGAGATCCCTTCAATAATAATGATGAAAATGAAGAAA
This sequence comes from Forsythia suspensa, assembly GCA_023638005.1. Classification (NCBI taxonomy): domain Eukaryota; kingdom Viridiplantae; phylum Streptophyta; class Magnoliopsida; order Lamiales; family Oleaceae; genus Forsythia; species Forsythia suspensa. The sequence goes on from CM042673.1 coordinate 51,009,061, forward strand.
TTGATAATAGACAAGAAAGCCTCAATGTTAGAGAAGTCCAAATTGCAGAAATAGAACAAAGATTACAAAATTGGTCTATCCCTAAAATCGATCAAAAAACTATTTATGAAATAGTAAGGTTTGATTTCAAAACAGATTATGCAATTAAAACATGTGAACAATCTATCAATCAAACAAAATTCGGATATCTTAAGATTATTCTCTAGAGAAACTATTTTAAATCATAGACAAAAGTACAAATACTTACATGTTGGATTAGTTCAAGTTGCTGTCAAGCCTCTCTTTAGACTTGGATTAGACATCCCGATATGTATTACTCTTATAGATAAGAGATAGTCAAAATTTTCAAGTTCTTTATTATCAATAATTGAATCAAATCTAGAAAGTGGTCCAGTTTACACTAAGCTGTTTTCCAAATTTCTCATTAGATCTTTCTGATGACTCAATAATGAAATCCTTATGCTTAGATATACAGACCAAGAATCTAGATATGGATGTTAGATCTAAAGCTATCTGTATCATCTATCGCATTTATTACAAGGTTATGAGTACAAACACGAGTCCAAGAACCCTTAGATCTTTCCCAAAGCATGAAACTCTCTTAATTGAGATAAATCATCTTCATTCAAATGTTGCTATTCCAAGAAGGTTATCTTGGGATCAATAACTCAAAAATCCTCTTTTGAAATTTGAAAATGAACAACCTCCAATAAGCGAAAATCCGAGAACAAAGCTAAGAGAAATCACCAAGTTGCTTGACGGAAGTGTGCAAATTCAATTTTCCCCATCATCATCATCTTGTTTCTCTTTTAGTTCCTCTCGTCTGAATCTTTCTAAACTTTCAAACAAGTCGAGAAGTTCATAGGTGTTGATTTTATCCCAAATATTCCAAAAAATCATTATGAGGAAAAAGACGAAGATTCAAACCACAATGATTCGAATTCCTACTCTCTTCAACAATCGATGAAAACGTGAATTCAAAAAAGATAAAGACCCAATTGTTAAGTCTTTTAGAAAAACCTTAAAAAGGTTACATTCAAATGAAGAACTAAAAAATCTTTGAGAAGAATTTTATTCTTATCCTGAAGAGGTTAGTTTCTTCGAATGTGCTTATATCAAAACTTTTAAGAAAAAGCCAATAATCAATACCACTCATAGTAAATCAAAAACTTGGAAAACTCCATCCAAAAATACTTTCCAATATGTTCATCATCCTTTTGAAGAAATTCTTGTTCCTAAAGGAGATGTCAAAATTCTTGCCTCTCATCTTAAACAAATTTCTGACAAAACAGAAAATGAAAACCCAACAATTAAAGATATTTAAAATATTCAACAACAAAACAATTATACAAATATCCTTCTCCATTCTGTCGCTACTCAATTAAATCAATTAGATCAGCCATCCAAAACCGAAAGAACTGAACAAAACGAGCCAAAAGATGAAGGTAAAGAAAAGATGTTAAGTACTAAAACTCTTTTTAAACCTAATACAGAAAAGCTCAATTTGGCTCTAACTCCTCTGATGTCTTTCAAAAAATAATTAAACAACTTCATAACAAAGAATCTACTAGTAGAATGAATGTTACTGACTCTATTAATAACTCTATTACTAAGACTCAAAATCAATTTGAAGAATTAAAAATAAACAAGCTCAAATGAGGAAATTATGGAACTCATAATCTTCCGTTCTTTTATCAAAGGCAAACCTTCCCTGACATGCTCAGTGAAGAGCCTCAACGTCCTCAAAAAACTTTTTCTGGCCTCAAAATCAAATCATGGAATATCGATGGTATGACCGAACAACAAATCCTTCAAACTGTTACAAAAATGTCAATGGCGTCTAAGCGCTTATCTTCGCTCAAGGAAATTCTGACAAGGTTGCAACCACAAATATAGCTTGTGGTTTTCTTTGGTCAATTAAAACATTGGTAGTTCAACTACCTCACTCAAGAAGATCGTAATGAAATTTTTACTTTGTCAAAAAAGAAGGAGATAACCATCTTGATCCAACCAAGCAAGATGCCGTTTATGCACTCTTCTATACTATTATCAAACATTTTGTGGGAGAACCTTCTTCCTTCATGAAAAATCTTCTAAACTCCTTATGAATCTTACATGTCCAAAATTACAAGATTTCAGATGGTATAAAGACGTTTTCCTCCAAAAGGTCATGTTACGAGAAGAGGCGTAATTCAACTTTCTGGAAAGAAAGATTTATTGCATATGATGCCATATTCGCTGAAAGGGTTCGTAAATCTATCAAAGATGAATATTCAATGATGCCATATGAAGATCTCACATATGGACAACTTATTGAATTTATCAATAAAGAGGGATTAACTCATTGCAATGATCTAAAACTCAAAGTAAAACTCAAGTCTGATCGAATGGAAGGAAGAAAAGAACTTGGTTCTTTTTGTGAACAATATGGATATAAACATATCCACCCTCTTTCTAGAAGTTTTAAAAAACCCCAAAAGAATTTCAAAAATAAAATTTTTTATAAAAAAACCTTCTCACCAGATTACTACAAAAAAAAAAAGAAAAATCCAAATAGGTTTTACAACTATAATAAATACAAAAGAAAACATGATGACTTCAAAAAAGATAAGTCCTTTAAAGATCCCCCTCTTCGTGATTCCTCAAATACTACTTGTTGGAAATGTCAAAAGAAATGACATTATGCTAACAAGTGTCCTTTGAAAAGAAAAATCAATAATCTCCGAATTGATAATGAACTAAAAGCCCAGCTTTTAAACCTTATCAATTCCTCATCCGATTCCTCTGAAACCGAAGATTATATCTATAATCTTCAAGAAGATTCAGATTATAGCAATGAATCATCTTCCTCTTCTCAATCTTCTAGTTCAAAGAAAATATGTAATTGCAAAGATAATTATATTTGTGACACTAATTCAATCAATGTTCTAACTTGTAAAAGAAGTTAATTCAAGATATTATCAGTCAAATTCAAGACCTTGATCTTAAAAAAAATTCACTCTTCTAATTGAACCAGGAGAAAAGCAAGAAGAAAAAATTCCTCAAATGAATTATAATATCAAAGATGTTTTCGATAGGTTTAAAAAACTCAATAAACTTTCTTCAAGTCAAGATTTACGTGGAGAAGTCAACCAAATGAAAGGACAAATATCTCAACTTGAAAAACAGTGTACTAATCTCAAGTTTGAAGTCTCAATTATTAAAGCTTACTCTCATTCTCTTGGAAAAGGAAAAGATAAGCTTCAAACATCTTCATCTAGATCCTCGTCTTCTACCTCCTCTTCTAAAGATGAAAAGAGTAGTCAAATTTCTTTCCAAATACAAACCCCAATTGATGAAGAAAGTTCAGTGAATGTCATTAGTCAAATTCGTTTACAAAAATGGTATACTTCTGCAACAATTATAATCGATAAAGAATGCAACAATTATAATCGATAAAGAATATAAAATCAAAACTAGAGTTACGTGAGATTGAAGGTCGATCAAAATTGTATTAGGAAAGGACTCGTCCCTACCAAATATTTTGAAAAAATCACTGAGAATCTTTATGGTGCTAGTGGCAAGAGTCTTAATATCAATTACAAACTTACAAAAACCCATGTTTGTAATGGAAACGTTTGTTTCAAAAGTAATTTCTACCTGGTCAAAGATCTTGACCAATAAGTCATTCTTGGTACTCCATTTTCTTATTCAGTTGTATCCCATTTCAGTTACTGAAAAAGGATTAAAATCTAAATATCTCGATCAAAAGATATTCTTCGAATTCACCATTCCTCCTTCAATCAGGGATATCAATCTAATAAAAGAACATTCAATTACAAAAATCATCAATAATATTAATCTAAAAAAACAACACATTAAATATTTGAAAGAAGATATCAAGTTTTTAAGGATGTTAGAACAATTAGAAACCAGACAAGTCAAAGATTAAATTATTAAAATTGACAAAGCCATTAGAACTGAAGTTTGTTCTACCATACCTAATGCCTTTTGGAATAGGAAGAAACATATTGTTACTCTTCCCTATATCCCCAATTTCAGCGAAAACCAAATACCAACAAAAGCAAGACCAATTCAAATGAACAAAGAACTCTTAGATGTTTGTACAAAAGAAATCAAAGATCTTCTTGAAAAATATTTAATTAGGCCTAGCAAGTCCCCTTAGAGTTGTGCTGCCTTCTATGTCAATAATCATGGTGATATCGAGAGAGGTGCCCTAGGTTAGTTATCAACTTTAAACCTCTTAATAAAGTCTTACAATGGATTAGATATCCAATACCTCGGAAAAAGGATCTTCTCAATCGACTTCTCAATCTTTGTCATTTTCTCAAAGTTTGATTTAAAGTCAGGATTTTGGCAAATTCAAATCGATGAAAAGGATAGGTACAAAACATCATTCAATGTCCCTTTCGACCAATACGAATGGAATGTCATGCCATTTGGTCTCAAGAATGCCCCTCCTGAATTTCAAAAAATTATGAACAACATTTTCAACCCTCATCAAAACTTCTCAATAGTGTATATAGATGATGTCATTATCTATTCTGATAGTATAGAACAATATCTTAAGCATCTTCAAATTTTTCTTTCAATTGTTAAAAAGAATGGTCTAGCCGTGTTCAAAAAGAAGATAGTCTTATGTTAGACTAAGATTAAGTTTTTAGGACGTGAAATTTTTAGAGGTACAATTACTCATATCAAACGAAGTCTTGAGTATGCCTCTAAATTTTCGAGACCAAATTCTTGATAAAAACAAGTCTTCAAAGGTTCTTAGGATGTGTCAATTACATTTCTGATTTCATCCCAAACATTAGACAAATTTGTAAACCACTTTACCAGAGGCTTCGGAAAGCCCCACCTACCTGGTCAGACAAACATACTGAAGAAGTGAGACTTGTCAAACAAAGCATCAAATCTCTCCCATACCTCAATATTGTCAATCCAAAAGCCTCACTCATTGTTGAAACCAATGCTTCGATATTGGTTATGGAAGAATCCTGAAACAATCAATTGATCACCAAAAGGAGCAACTTGTTCGTTATTATTCTGGCATTTGGCTTGGTTCTCAAAAGAACTATTCAATTTTCAAAAAGGAGTGTCTTTCGATTGTGTTATGTATTTCAAAATTTCAAGATGATTTAATCAGTAAAACTTTTCTTGTTAGAACAGATTGCAAGGCTTCAAAAGATGTTTTACAAAAGAATGTAAAAAATGTCATTTCAAAACAAATATTTGCCAGATGGCAAGCAATTTTATCATGTTTTGATTTTTCAATTGAATTTTCAAAGATAAGAATAATTCATTGCCAAATTTCTTAATGAGAGAATTCTTTGAGATAGATATGTCAAAGAAAACCATTAGCAAAGGAGAACCTTGAGGAATATCTCCTCGAAAGTTCAAGCTCAAAATCTACTCAAGCATTATCCTCTCAAAAATCCAAAGGTATCTCTGTTTCCTCGAATCCTTCACGGTTCTTGGAACTCTTCTCTCACAAACAAAAGTTCCTTTGAATTACAAAAATACTCTCAAACCGATATTGTTCTGGATTAGGTAAACTCACGAGATATCTACACTCAAAAATTTCAATATTTTACAAAAGGAACCGCCCTTCAAGTTATCGAACTTGAGAATGAATGGGCAAATACCCCTTCATTCGAAGAATGCCTTTCAAGGATTTTTCCTCATTTTCTTAAGAATGATGATCCTTTCAATTTTATAAATAAAAAATACCAGGTTATCAATGAATTCTACTTCCTTCCACAAACAATCCATCAATCACGAATGTGGTATGAAACAATCATCAAAGTCACAAAATCAGCCCTTATCTCTCATACTGCCAATAAACCAAATACTCATTAGATCAATTTTTCAAAAATTAAAATTCTTCAAGTTCTCACTCTTTCCGATTGGAATCAAGAACCATGGGAAACAAAGACTTTTTCACTCAAGAATGGTAAAAAATCATCTTTCTCCTATCATGATTACATCAAAGCCTAATATAACGTTCTTTATTTCAGGCTTTCAAGTCATTTATGGTTCATCCTGTTTGACTCAAATTGTCCAAATATATTTCTAAAATGGTTTCAATCTTGGTGGATCTATTTCGGTTTTACTGAAGAAATCCTTCCCAGCTATACTCTCGAAGGATTCAATCTCTTTAAAAACAAAGGTCTCAATCTTACTCCTTAAGAAGATCTCATTTTCCAGTTTTGCAAACTTTCAAAGTTGCCTGGATCTTTTGTTGGGATTTTCAAATTTTCCATACTTCAGACAGTGCATTCTCTTTCAAACGTATTGTTCGCAGAAGCAAGGTCAAATGATGGAAAAAGTTCAATGAATCAAATGCATATTCCAAAGCCGTTCAATCATGGATCAATGTTGTGAAAATATTGTGATTGCAAGTGTACAATATCGCACAAAAGTAATAAAGTGGACTTATTGAGTTCGGATTATCGTTCCCACGAAGACTGTCTTATTTATGTATTAGTTCAATTATCTTTATTGATTAATCTGTAGAAAGTACTTTAAAATAAACCGATTTGAGAGATTTTAAACTAGAACTTTAGATTTTTCAAAATAAGAAAAATAATGTAATAACTTATGTGAAAGCGAAAATCAATAATTTAGAAAATATGGTTATTAAAGATCTTGGACAAACGAATTCACCTAGTTATCATCTCTAATTCCTCCTCTCAAGATTTATTCCTAAAGTTGTATTCGGTCACGAATTTAACCTAATTTACCTCTCTCGAGTTCAAATTAGTCATATCTAATTAAGTCAACTTAGGCGATGAGAATAGTCCTTAATTAGATGCATTAATTCTCTTAAGAATTCAATTCGGACCGCATCAATAATAAAAGTGTATCTCTACCTTTTAACTAATTACTAGATTTTACTACGTGGTCTAGATTAATAATTTATTTCTCGATTAATTACAATCTACAAAATCAATGAAATAATGGCCAGTTATTCCAAGCATTAAGAAAAGAACCAAAATCAAATACTTAAACAATTTATAAGTCAAAACTTGATGTTCGAAATTAAATAATTAAAACTAGGCTACATCGTTCATCCAAACATTAAATTTAGCTATTCATGATTCGAGAGAAAGAAAGCGTTAAAAGATTTGAATAAATAACCGAATTTTGAATAAAAGAGGAAAAGATGTTGAATATCTTGCACCAAGATATCTTGATCTTCACATTCCAATCTTCTTGATCTTAGTCGATCTTCATTTTCTTCGCCGTTCTTTTATCCGTCTTCTCTTGTCTTCTCAAAGAATTAATCCATTCTTTTGTCCTATGTTAGGTCTTTATATAGTGTTTTACTAATTTTGAAACACATGTATGTGAAAAGACAAAAAAAAGCCCTACTAGAATTAAAAATAAGCCAAAAAAGGTCCAGAGAGAATTTCCGCGCATTGCAATGATCAACCATGATCACATCACCGCAAAGCAAAGAAGAAATTCCAGAAATTGATTTCAATCTATATTTGCACACTTGGTCCTCCAAGGTTCAACATATATACGATTTGGTCTTTCTTTATAATTTGGCCTTTTGTCCTCTTATTTGCAGCTCAAGTCCTTCAGCTTTAGATTTTGTCCTCTTTAGTCCTCTGATTTCTTCTTTCATTTCAATTTAGTCCTCTTTTATTTGCAATCCAAGTCCTTCAAATTTTAAATATTTTCAAGTTGATCTCCAAATCCAAATCTTCGTACAACTTCAATTTTTTTTGCCTAGTTTACTTTATTTTTCTCCAATTCCATCTGATCTCGAGTTTTGACCAAATAATTAAATCAACACACAATTAAATAGAAAATTACTTAAGAGTACTTACAATTGTCTACTTTTGATGGTCTAGATAAGTGTCAAATCACACTTATCAAATACTCTCAAACTTGAACATTTGTTCGTCCTCGAACATGACTATTTACTTAAACAATCAAACAAATAATATTAAAATATATTATAACATGTAGCTTGTCGTGTTTGCCTCGGGTTTTTGAAACAATCAAACAATTCATAAAAAAATTTCTAAATCATGCTACCAAAATTAATTTTTACTTATCCGATGTTCGACTGATATGTGTGTGTGTGCATAGTAAATCCAATTAACATAAACTTTTAGGTTGGTAATATTTTGTCCCCCAATGGTCAAATATTTCATTTCTCTCTCGTAAGAATACACACTCCCATATTGATATTCAATCTCTCACCCTGGGTGTTAACTCTAAAGTTGCCCTCACAACACTTATTCTTTTACTGCTCAAAATTTAATTAGGTCTAGCCAATACAACTACTATCTAGATCTGTAAAGATTCTACTTTTATTGAATGCTTCGACCATCAAGCTTCCACTAGGTAAGTCAAACCCACTAATTATCTAAATCTCCAAGTTATGCGCACAAAGGCACAATCTTGCTTTTGTTTTTTTTTTTATATATATATCTTATGTGTAAGACCTCACTCCCTTAAGCTTTCTAGATGACCCTTGTAGCGAACTTTAGGCCAATGACTCCCAGGTCTGATAAACCTTAGGACACCAAATTTTGAGAACTCCAACGGACTTTATCACTCGAGTCAACTAGGCTACGAAGAGAGATATACGATAATACGAGTGCAATGCCTTTCTTTCTTTCTTTTTTCTTTTTTTTTATTGCAAGATAAATAAGAGGCGATTAGATTCCTAGCATCCGGTCAATACCTAGATTCCACCTAGTAGCCAAATACACTCCACACAACTATTACTCAAGTACGGAATCAACACCTATCTAAACAGCTTTTGCATTGGTTTAACCACCCCCAACTATCTTTTCAACTGGATAGGTAATTGAGTTGTTAAATGGTGGTCTTGGTTTCACAACTTAGGTTCACTATTCTTTCATTGTATTCTATTTAATATACCAACCAAATGTAGTGATATTCATAACTATTGTGATAACACTTAATCATATCTCACATGGATAAGTATAGTTAATAAAAAACGACTTAAGCAGCATCACCTATTCATAATTCATGAATTGATAACAGTTTCACATAATATCATCATAAGCCGGCAAAGCTATCCAACATAAAAGCACACAAATAATTTTTTTTGCACAACACACACACACATAACAATAATGAAAATAATAAAGTCTCACCCCCAAATTTAAAATCCATATTGTCCTTAATGTGACAAAAGAAAGTAAAATAAATAAAAAAGGAAAGAGTTAACTTGAATCAAAAGGCGTGGAGACAACATCATATTTTCAGCTGATTAGTATGCATTGTGATTGGAATGACGATGTGTAGCCTGAAATAAAAAAAAAATTAAATGTACTCATTTATTAAAAATTGAGAAACGTGCTCTAATTTCTAATGCAGTCCTAAAATTCTACATGCAATGTAATAAACATAGAAGAGATAGAAAATGGGTGTTTTCCATTAAGCACTCGATTTATAATCCAGAGCTCGACTTATTGTCTGGTTGCTTTACAAGACTTTAAATAGTACTTTGGAGGACTTGCTTTGCTTGTATTTATTGACTTTGCACTATTTTTCGTTTATCCTCTAAAATTTTAACTTGCACTTCTCAGATAAATATAATTGTAGTTTAGCACCTTGCTCGAACACCACTACAAAAACTTCAACTTCCTCATTGGCCTTGATCACAAAATCAATTTTAGAATAAATATGGAAGTCGGAGAATTGCTTGATAAGTGCAATATCATTGAATATCAATTTTTATTTTGCTCATTTAGGATCAACTTCTCTTTTCCACATACTCTTATTCTTTTGATTTTGTATCTTGCTCCCAGCTTCTTTTTCTTCAATTGCCAACTGTTTGTCCTTTTCTCTAGCCTTTTCACGTGAATTTATGATAGTTGTACCTCGCTCTTAGTAGTAATTTCATTTACATTCTTTTGAATTTGTCTTTGTATTCTTTGGAGAAAGTGTCTGTTTCCTATCTGACAATTGCAGGGCTAATTGGCTAATTTGAGTCTCTAGTTTTTTGATAGAAGCCTGTTGATTCTGATAATTTATGTCCAGCCTCTCTATTAGTTTATCAGTCTTTTACATATACTGTTGCAACATCTTCCCCAAACTTGGTCTTCTCTCTTCTTTGAGCATTGGTGGCATTACCTTCATTCGATTATCGAGACCACACGAAATTTGGGTGTTGCCTCCTCCCTGCATTGTATATGTTTGTGAATATGGATTATCTGTTGATGTGTATTATTCAAAGACAAAGTTGACTGCTCAAGAGGCCAATAACATACAATCTAATATCGAGTGGTTTGCCCTACGGTTTCGCACAAGAAGATTGCTTGGATGTCATTTATTCTTTGCGTCTCGTGTTCGACCAAGAGCTGTACACTCGCTTTGTCAATGTAGCAAATTGTGCATTAGTAGAAAATCTATCATTTGAAAGAAATAAACAAAGAAGAAAGAAAATAGTAATAATAACAATAATAAAAGAAATCAATAATAATAATAATAAAATTAAAAAAAATAAAACTAACGCTAACGATTAATCTAAACTAATATTAAAAAAGAATAGTCCCCGGCAACGGCGTCAAAAATTTGTTGTGAAAAGATTGTGATTGCAAGTGTACAATGTCGCACAAAAGTAATAAAGTGGACCTATTGAGTCCGGATTATCATTCCCACGAAGACTATCTTATTTATGTATTAGTTCAATTAATCTTTATTGATTAATCTGTAGAAAGCACTTTAAAATAAACTGATTTGAAACTAACCTTTAGATTTTTCAAAATAAGAAAAACAATGTAATAACTTATGTGAAAGGAAAAATCAACAATTTAGAAAATATGGTTATTAAAGAGCTTGGACAAACGAATTCACCTAGTTATCATCTCTAATTCCTCCTCTCAAGATTTGTTCCTAAAGTTGTATTCGGTCACGAATTTAATCTAATTTACCTCTCTCAAGTTTAAATTAGTCATATCTAATTAAATCAACTTAGACAGTCAGAATAGTCTTTAATTAGATGCATTAATTCTTCTAAGAATTCAATTGATACTCGCATGCAATAATAAAAGTGTATCTCTACCTTTTATCCTATTACCGAATGTTGACGCGCCCCGACCCGCACGAGTCCACGTGCCAACAGATCTCCAGTCACTCCTCTGCCAGCTCGTATGTTACCTGCACACTAGGACGACCGTTAGGCACCAAGATCTCCGGAGAAAAAGGGTCCGGCGATCGTTGGCACTCCGACGATCAAGTCAACTGCCAGTATATGGGAGATACACGGGAGCGGGAACAAAAAGGGGTGTGGGAGAGACAAGCAGGCAAAGATTTGAGCAGAGTTTAGGGTGGGATTCTTAAGCATAAAAAGTGCGTCATAAAAATATGCGTACTAAAGAATGCGTGCACTCAGTGCGATCGAAAATTGCGTACTAAAGAATGCGTGCAAGATCGAAGTGCGTACTCGAAGCACGTCTTGAAAATTGCGTGATTAAAGAATGCGTACTCGGAAGTGCGTGCACTTGGAATAAACACGAATCGATATTTATGGGGAAGAATCCTAATTGATTCAGAAAGCAATCAATTAGAATTCTATTGGGATTCTCTTTCCTTATCGATAAGGTAGGTTCCAATCTCGCCAGTGATCTTCCGAGATTGCATCCCAATCTCTCTCAATCTCTAAGATTGTGTTGTTGATTTTATTAGATTGGGATATAGTTTCCTTTTGACAATCAAATACAATCTTTCCGAGATATCCTTTTAGCCGTGCGGACCATAATAAATCTGAGCCGGGCGAGGGCTCTGGATTGGTCATGAGTGTCGAAGCCCTTCATGGGCCTCGCAATACTACGATTCAGAATAGTAAGATGTTCGATGGGCCTTCGAGGGCCTTCGTCGGGCCAATGGAACCTTTATGAATCTGGAAGGCCTTCATTTGGGCCTATAAGGATTTTGGCGAGGCCTAGATGAGACTTTACTAGGACTTTCTTGACGTGGAGGCTTTACCAAAATCGGGTGGTAACAGTAGTCCCCAAGTCCAAGCCTATTATTTATATCAGGTGTAGGACTTTAAGAGGAAGCATTAAATGAGGACGAAGGCCTTTAGAAAGCGAACCTCCAATGGAATCTGTGAAATCACATCTCCGGTCATATTTCTTCATATGAGGCATTTTGAACCCTGCGGAGAGTTCTCTAGCCTTCAACTGTTTGGAGAACGGGAGATCATCGTCGTCATCAAGGTCGCACAACCGTTCTGGTCTTTCATCCGCAGTCCTAGAGTCCTTCTCTTTTCTCGGTGGTCATCATTTGGGCTCGCTCACGCCGGCTACTCAACGATTGAGGTCGAGCCACGCACGGCACCCAGACTCAACTCGTCGAATACGTTGGTGAGGCGACCGAGCTTCCCACCCCGAGGCACGAGGTTTCTCTTGGTCCTCGGATTTTTCCCATTGAGGATTGGCGAATCATCTTGAGACCGACGGCTTTCGATAGAGCCGGACCTCGAAGGGCTTGGCAAGGGCACGGCTACGCTAGGGTCCATGTTGAAGAGATTGATTCTCCAACGATTCAGCGCCACCTTCATCCGGTTGTTGTCCAACGGACGCCTCTATCGTTGTCTTCTTCTCTAGCGGTGGGTTGCATTCGAAAGTCTTGACCGACCGTCACAAGTCGGTATGATGGGACTTTAATTCTTCTTCCACGGAGTTTTCTATTGCCATGCTCTTTCGGGTAGAAAACACGTTTTACCACAAACACTTGGTCGTGTAAGGTTTTCGCTTTTCATGCACGGCGCCAATCTCTTGACGCCTCGACGAACGCACCGATCCACGTGCCAACAGATCTCCGATCACTCCTCTGCCACTCGTATGTTACCCGCACACTAGGACGACCGTTAGGCACCAAGATCTCCCGGAGAAAAGGGTCCGTGATCGTTGGCACTCCGACGATCAAGTCAACTGCCGGTATATGAGAGATACGGGGCGGAAACAAAAGGGTGTGGGAGAGACAAAGCAAAGAGATTTGAGCAGAGTTTAGGGTGGGATTCTTAAGCATAAAAAGTGGGTCATAAAAATATGCGTACTAAAGAATGCGTACTCGTAAGTGTGTCTTGAAAATTGCATACTAAAGAATGCGCACTCGGAAGTGCGTACTTGGAATAAACACGAATCTAATATTTATAGGGGAGAATCCTAATTGATTCTGGGAAGCAATCAATTAGAATTCTATTGGGTTCTCTTTCCTTATCGATAAGGTAGGTTCCAATCTCGCCGTGATCTTCCGAGATTGCATCCCAATCTCTCTCAATCTCTAAGATTGTGTTGTTGATTTTATTAGATTGGGATATAGTTTTCTTTTGACAATCAAATACAATCTTTCCTGAGATATCCTTTTAGCCGTGCGGACCATAATAAATCTGACGAAGCCGGGCGAGGCTCTGGATTGGCCATGAGTGTCGAAGCCCTTCATGGGCCCCGCAATACTACGATTCGGGAATGGTAAGATGTTCGATGGGCCTCGAGGCCTTCGTCAGCCAATGGAACCTTTATGAATCTGGAAGGTCTTGGGCCTATAAGGATTTTGGCGAGGCCTAGATGAGAATTTTACTAGGACTTTCTTCGACGTGGAGGCTTTACCAAAATCGGGTGGTAACACCGAATTTTACTACGTGGTTTAGATTAATAATTTACTTCTCGGTTAATTATAATCCACAAAATCAATGAAATAATGGCTAGTTATTCCAAACATTAAAAAATAAGCAAAATCAAATACTTAAATAATTTATAAGTCAAAACTTGATGTTCGAAATTAAAGAATTAAAACTAGGCTACATCGTTCATCCAAACATTAAATTTAGTTATTCATGATTTGGGAGAAAGAAAGCGTTAAAAGATTTGAATATATAACCGAATTTTGAATGAAATGGGAAAAGATGTTGAATATCTTGCACCAAGATATCTTGATCTTCACGTTCCAATCTTCTTGATCTTAGTCGTTCTTCGTTTTCTTCGTCGTTCTTTTATCCGTCTTCTCTTGTCTTCTCAAAGAATTAACCCATTCTTTTGCCCTAGGTTAGGTCTTTATATAGTGTTTTACTAATTTTGAAACTCATGTATGTGAAAAGACGAAAATGGCCTTGACTAGAATTAAAAATAAGTCAAAAAACGTCCAGACGGAATTTCCACGTGTTGCCGCGGCAAACGGCAAGAAATTCCAGAAATTGATTTCAATCCATATTTGCACACTTGGTCCTCCAAGGTTCAATATATATACAGTTTGGTCATTCTTCATAATTTGTCCTCTTTAGTCCTCTTCTTTGCAGTTCAAATCCTTCAACTTTAGATTTTGTCCTCTTTAGTCCTCTTATTTCTTTTTTATTTTAATTTAGTCCTCTTTTATTTGCAACCCAAGTCTTTCAACTTTTAGATATTTGCAAGTTGATCCCCACATCCAAGTCTTCGTACAACTTCAATCCTTTTTTTTGCCTAGTTTGCTTTATTTTTCTCCAATTCCATTTGATCTCGAGTTTTGACCTAAAATAATTAAATCAACACATAATTAAGTAGAAAACTACTTAAGAGTACTTACAATCGTCCACTTTTGATAGTCCATATAAGTGTAAAACCACACTTATCAATCAACCAACATGTTAAAACCAAAGTCGGAGGCAACTCCTCTCAAAGCGACTTCTTGCAGAGAAAACAGAAATCATGGCCCAACTTGCAAAATGCTCGGATCCAGAAGAGTTTGCAATCTTGGCTCACAAAGTTGCATCAATGACAAAGGCCGAGTCTAGTAAAAGGTTCTGTTGCCGCCTCTGAAGTGGGTTCAGATCCTGACTTTGTACAAGATAATGAAGATGACTGCTATGGAGGATATTTCTTTGAAGAATAATCTTTTTATCATTACTTTGCTGAAAAGCAAAGAAAAATTGTGGATAAATTTTCAAAAAAAATCTGATTTAGGCTCAAAAGTAGCATCTTCAATAGTAACATCAATCAACAACACTATAATGGTCGACAATCTTTTCAAAAAGCAAACAGTGACAACATCCAGCAATAGTTCAATGGCCGACAACTTTTCCAAAAGATGAACAATATCCCTCAATTATCGGTCTACTTTTCCAAAAGCAGAGTTTCTCTTCCAAGCATCCAAGGTCCAAAAGTCTATATAAGGAAACGTCTTTCTTTTGTATAGATAGTGTAATTTTCCAATTATCTTTTCATATTTTGAAATTTGTAAGTATGAAAGGTTTTTCAATTCTTCATGTCATGTATTTTCAATCAGTTTCAATCTCTATCAATTATCTTATTAAATGTTCAATTGAAGCATTTTTCAAATATATTTCTCAAGTTCATAGTTTATATCATTTGCATGATGTTTATGATTAGTTTGCCCCAAATTTTCATAAATATTTTTCATCATTTGAATCATGGCATCTCAAGCGTATTATTTTAGACAATTGAATCGAATATCTCTGCGAGTCAACATTTTCTTTTCATTATATATAGGGTGAATTTTTTTAAACGACCTTGTCAAACACACACGTAATCGCAGAAAAGCCTAACTTATACCAACTAAGTTTTAAAGGTCTCTTTTAAACATAAAAGACATAAATGCCCTTACTTACTCATGAATGTTATGAGACCATCTGTTAACCCACCATCTATTAACATATGGTGGGTTAACGCACTATAAGTTTTAACAAGTGTCTATTAAATGCATCGTTAATGGCATGTTGGTGCGGTTTGTAATGAGACAAAAGGGCACATAATGCATTCTCGTTAATAGACCTGGAATCTGTTAAGGCCAATTTTGGCCTTAACATGTATGAACACATGTTAACATGAGTCTGTTAACGCAAATTTATATAATTATAACTAATTTTTTCAATTAATTCACATCAAATGAACCTAGATTTGCAGAAATTTAAAGAAAAAATTACAATTCATACTCAGGTTTATGCATATTTTTATGATTTATACTACAAAATCCACAATTTCTACTGTGAATTAAAAAAAGAAGTTAGAGAATGATAAATTTCTACTTTGAAATGAAATTTCTTACATAAATGAAATGAGTTGGATTCTAACATTGAAATTGGTTAGATTCTAACCTTGAAATCTTCTTTTTTTTCACAGACAAATGAATTTGAAATCATTTGAAATGATTATAAGCGGAGAAGGAGACAATGTTATATTTGGTAATTTATAAACCAAAATGGGTCAACGACTATTTTAAAAAATTGGCCGGGTCATTTAGCACCCTTCCCACTTATATATATATATATAGAGAGAGAGAGAGAGAGAGAGAGAGAGAGAGTTGACAATTCTTCAATTTTTGTTTCTTACTTATATTTATGTTGTTTTCATTTTCGTTGTCAAATTAGATATGCTTAATAAAAAGAAACATACACAAAGAATATTGTTTACAAGAAATCACTACTCCAACAAATGTACAAAATATTATATAGTCAATCATTACCACTATTTTGTAGTCAATTATGGTTCAAATTACTATTCGTATTAATCATTACTATATAAAACTCATATTTGATTGCAATTATATTTCTATAGATATAAATAAAACATCAGTATCGAACAATACAATACAACATGTTATCAACAATCATATTTTTTTATCTTTATTGCAATTGCTACTTTAACATTTTAATTATTAATAATTAAAAATATAAAAAATTCAAAAATATTAAAATTGACAATATAATTACAAAAGCACATGCAACGCACGCGTGTCTAACTAGTTTATAAATTTTCTCTGCGCATGTATAGTTAATTCACAACCGGTTGTCATATAATCAAAACCTTGAACAATTAATTAATTTATGATTATGTAAAATACAATATAATCTCTAAAAATTAATAAGGTTGGGACCATACAAAATCTATTAGTTAAAAGAGTTATTAATTTATCGATAAATTAATAATTTTATAAATTTATAGAGTGCATTATGATTCAATAAGTATACATCTAACAATCTAACTTAATTGTATTATACTAATTAATCAATTTAATAAGTGTTAATCAAATATCAATATATTAAATTAACCATAAATTAAACCAATCTATTTACTTTAAATAAAATTCAGTGTTATTTTATTAATTTAGTCAACAAAATTAAAACCATGGATGTCTTAAATGAGAGCATATCTGATAGGGATGGCAACGGGACGAGTCCGGACTGAGGCGACTGCCCACCATTCCCGTCCCCACCCCGTCGGAGAATTTTGACCCCTATACCCCCCGGTTCCCCGCTTGAGGCAAGGCGGGAGGTATGCTTAATGCCCCGTTCTTGTCTTATTATTATTTTTTTGATTAACTGTGATTTTCATTGTAGGGAAGCCTATGAAATTATGAATTATGAAATGGAGAATTAAAGTTAATTCTAAATGGTAGGGTTGGAATTTAAAGAATTAATTTTGTATAATATATTTACTAAATAAAATGAAAAAAAAAAAAGAAAGCAAATCAATGAGTTGTTGTGTAGTGGTTAGGAATTGTGAATCAATGTTCACACATGGGTTAGACTCCTTCAACACCCATTTCAGCAAAATATTTTTTTAAATTTTAACAAAAATAAAAGAAAAAAAAATATAACCAGGGAAGGTCCAGGGCGGAGTCCCGCCCAGGGCAATTTTCCCCGCTCCGAATATCCGATTGTTCGGTGCAGGACAATCCTAAACGGCGTGGGGCATCGGTCATTTTTCCATCCCTAATCTCTGATGCTTCAATGGATTGTTTAAAAAATTAACCAAAAAAAAAAAAATACATCGTCAAGAGTTTCGTCTAGATTAAGAAGTTTTGTTAGATGGAGTTACTCGATAAAATTTATATTTCATATACATATTTAAATATAATTTTATTTTTATTTAATGAAATTAAAAGACATATAAACAACATTATTGAGTTATAGATAGAATCCATTAGACTAATTTTGAACTTAAGTATCTATTCATTAGAAATCAATGTCACGTGAATTGTAAGTCTTTCAATTTGAATGTCACTTAAATAGCGACACGTAGAATGTATTGGAATAAGAAAATCTTAAAATTGAGTTGAAATTGGACTTGTTTTCATTTAAATTTTTAATATATCTATTTAGATTACACATTCAACTATGTTTAGATCGCCTTTCTAATTTTGGGAGCGGCCTTGAAGGGGATTTACAAGTCTGGAAAATAGCAACATAGTTTCACCAATCTATTGCTCTTGTTGAATTTTCGCCTCAAATCTTCCAAATACAGCATTTTGGTTCCAAGGTTCTATTGATGTTGCACTTGTGGTTTGAAATAAGATTTTTGTTCAAGTTACCTTTAAAATTACATTTGAGGAGGAGCACATCTTATTTTTTCAAAGTTATAGAAGGTAAATACATAAATAATTAAAATAAATAAAATAAGAAAGAAAAACAAAACGTAAAGGAAAAATAAAGGAAACAAATTTGGATGGAAACACATCAAAATGTTTTGTTTTGAGAGGTTGGAGATGAAAATGCAAAAATCAATAAGTTGGGGACCTCTGCTGCAATTGGCATAACATAATCTTGAAATTGGACTAATAAGATTGGACTTGTTCACATTTAAGTTTGAGATAATTGCATATTTTGTCCCTAATCTTTTAAAAACGTTGGAGACATGCTCCTAACCTTAAAAA
This sequence comes from Forsythia suspensa, assembly GCA_023638005.1. NCBI lineage: Eukaryota > Viridiplantae > Streptophyta > Magnoliopsida > Lamiales > Oleaceae > Forsythia > Forsythia suspensa. The sequence continues at coordinate 51,027,706 of CM042673.1, forward strand.
ATAGCACCACACATCCCAACGTTTGAAAAAATAAGCATTGTAGGTCCCTCTTGACAGTTTCCATCCATTTTCTCCGTTAAAATTCTCAATTGGGCTGCATGCACTTTCTTTCTCCAAATTAAGCAATTGGAATTGCAGGATGATGTGCTTTTTTTCAATTCACTTTTTTCGTTCTCCTCTTTTCTCAAAAATCATTTTACAAATACTCTCTTCAGTTCATGCCCTAATCATCGAAACTATTTTCCAATTTCAGGCCAATGAATTCAATTATACCCTGCCCACCTCTAACAGAATGCAAGATTTTCAAAAAATTGAGATAAAAATTTCAACTGAAAGGACTTGAATATATGAGTTCGTCTTTATTGATTTAGCAATTGGACAGCACAAGACACGTGCTTTTGTTGTAAGCCTGTACTGCATCATCATAGACATGAACTCATCCAGCATCATCATTCTTCTTCTTCTTTTTCTTGAATTTTTTGTTTACTAAAATATTGTTTTCTCATTCATGTTGTCCTTTGGTCAAGTACAATTCTTTGAAGATGGATATTTGAAGCTTTTTGGTAAATCAATTTCTGGTTTTCTCATGGGCAGATCTATACAGAAGCTAAACAAAATTTGGGTCGAGTTAATAATATAAGGAAAATTTTATAATTTTCACATAAAAAATTTCTTTTTTAAAATTAAAAAAAAAATCTTTTTCCTATACCAGACTCCAGCACAGGATAGCACTTTGCATCCGCCACTACCTTTTCTACAGCTGAACTTTAAACATGTTTTTGTTTTGACAGATGAAATCTTGAATTGCAGAATCAAGGACAATTACTCAGTACTTTGCACACAAGAATGTAAAAAGGGAACCACATTGATAATCCATGATTCAAACAAGATGGCAATCCGTTCAGAATGGAAAGAAGTTGAAGCCCAGAGATGTGATCCTCAAGCATCCAAGTTGAAGAGAGTATTTGTGAAATGATTTTGGGGAAAAGATGAGAAGAAAAAAAGTGAATTAAAAAAATGCACATCATCCTGCAATTTCAATCGCTTAATTTGGAGAAAAAAAGCGTGTATAGTCCAATTGAGAACTTTAACGGAGAAAACGGACGGAAACTGTCAAGAGGACTTATGATGTCTATTTTTTCAAACGTTGGGGATGTGTGGTGCTATTTTTTAAGGTTATGGATATATTTCTAATATTTTTGAAAATTTGGAGACCAAATATGTAATTATCAATTTATGTTTTTGATGTTTCTATTTTAAATAGAAATTAAAGGCGTTTGATTATCGTGTTTGCACTTTAATGTAAAATCTCTAAATTGCTGTCTTTACCATACCCTGTTAACCATATTCTCGCGGCGCTTGATACTTTTTGTTAGAGACCGAGTTCATTGGGGTGGGGGTGGGGGTGGGTGTACAAACAAATTGAAATGCTAAAAATCTAAAGTTGTTTTCGGTATTTGATTAATTTGAGACCGATTTTTTTGTTAGAGACCGAATATTTAAACGACGACGACCAAATTAATTGTTGAATATCACAACAAAAAGCCGTGGCTTCATAAACGAATTTTCCGTTGCTGAAGCCACGATATCCGTGCCTAATAGTCGCTACTAACGGACTATTTGCAACGAAATTTTCGTTGCTATTTTGAGGGTCGCTGAAAGTTGCCAACAGAATTTCCGTTGGTGATCTTCACAAATGAAATTTCCGTTGGTAATAGTGTTTATCATTACCAATGGAAATTCCGTTGGTAAGTCCCAACCCTTTACCTACAGAATATCCGTTGGTAATGACACACTATTACCAACGGAATTTCCGCTAATAATGATGACGCCGCTTTACCAACGGAAATTTCGTTGGTAACTTTCAATGACCCTCAAATTAGCATTTCATTGGTAACTTTCGGTGACCCTCAAAATAAAGAACGAAATAATAAACGCTATTACCAACGGAAATTCGTAGGTAATGTCCCAAGTCTTTAATAATTAAAAATAATAACTAGGTGGACCAATCGACCCGACTTGTCAATTATGGGCTTGAAACTCGACCCACCAAAGGTCCGACCTAATCCACTAAGCTTTGTCAAGCATTATTATTATTTTATTAATTTAGAATAGATGTAATGTGATTTGAACCCTTAACCCAAGAGTTGTAAAAGTTACAGCCAAACCATTGGAGACAAATGAATTCTTGTAATTATTTTTGTTGTTATAATATATATTAGTTCAATGAGCAACATTTTCTATAATTTCTTATAAAGTAAAAATAAATATTAGTGAAAAATCAAATTCCACATTGTGTTAACACTTAAACATAAAATATCACATTTGCTCGAATTTTTTTATATTCATATAAACTGTATGAAATGATGATAAACATTATTTGCTTTCACATTTAAAACACGAAATTCCCAACTAAAGTGATGTCGTATAATAGGTAAACTACTTCACCTATATTTTCTTCGTATGAGATTATAGTTTGATTTTTTTTTATTATTGTAATTGCATATATAACTTCGTTGTAAAAAATTCAAATGTTAAATGAGTACTTGTTCGGCTGTCCTTTTTTTCATCTCCAAAATCTATTTTGCATTAAATTTGGTAGGCCATGACTGAATTCCTCTTACACACTTTTTGACTTACATTGTAATTTGAGAAAATTGCCCTCAATCAATTAAATGTCATTTAAAAGTTAAAAGGACAATTTGGTTATTTCATCTCAAATTCTTTTGAAAAGTCAAAAAACTCATGCTCTGAAATAGATTTTGGAGATGAAAATGCCTACCGAATATGCTCTGAATGAAACTTAATTTACGACTAATCCTTAAGTGATTAACATTCAATTCCATATAGTTGAATCTTTTTCATTTTCAAAATTTGATTTATATTACTCATGAAAAATATGCGGATAACAAGATTTACTCTTCACCAACATTTTTGTAGCTCGATGGTTGAAATAGTAATATTAAATATGGATTATACGTGGGTAATAGGTTGAAAGATTTTTCGACTTATGAATTACTCTTCACATAAATTTCTTTTATTTGAATAGATGAATTGTATTTTTGGTCTTCAAATTTGATTTATATCACCTACGGAAATAAGAAACACTATTCACCAAGCGGATATTCCGTAGGTGAAATGTCGAAATATTTTTGGTTTTCAAAACTAATTAATATCACCAACGGAATTTTAAGTAGATAATATGATTCACCCTTCACCAACGGATATTCCGTAGGTGAAAGGTCGATAATATTTTTTAGTTTTTAAAATTAATTAATATCACCAATAAAATTTCTGTAGGTAATAAGATTCACTATTCACCAACGGATATTCCGTAGGTAAAAGGTTGAAATATTTTTTGGTTTTCAAAATTAATTAATATCACCAACGAAATTTTCGTTGGTAATATACCGAATTTTCGTAGGTAATATGATTCACTCTTCACCAACAGATATTATGTTGTTGAAAGGTCAAAATATTTTTTGATTTTCAAAATTAATTAATATCACCAACAAAATTTTCGTAGGTAATATGATTCACTCTCCACCAACGGATATTTCGTTGGTGAAAGATCGAAATATTTTTTGGTTTTCAAAATTAATTAATATCACAAACAAAATTTTCGTAGGTAATATGATTAACTCTTCACCAACGGATATTCCGTTGGTGAAAAGTCGAAATATTTTTTGGTTTTCAAAATTAATTAATATCACCAACAGATTTTCCGTAGGTAATATGATTCACTCTTTACTAACGGATATTCCGTTGGTGAAAAGTCGAAATATTGTTTGGTTTTCAAAATTAATTAATATCACCAACGGAATTTCTGTATGTAATATGATCTACTCTTCACCAACGGATATTCCGTTGGTGAAAGGTGAAAATTCGTTGGTGAAAAATTATTACCTTTGCCAATGGAAAACCCGTTGCTGATTACCGTAGGCGAAAGGTCATCACTTTTACCAATGGATAATCCGTTGCTGATTTACCAACGGAAATAATCCGTAGGTAAATTTTCGTTGGTGAAAAGACAATTTTTAGTAGTGTATGTATAATTAACAACAATTATTGTGTCGTTAAAATATATTTACCACTAAATAAATAATTTTAAAAAGGAAAATTGTCAATTCATCGTTCAAAAGCGTATTTAACAATGCCGTTTTGTCGTTAAAATATTTGTCGTTGATTCTCCTTTTTATTTTTTGGTAGTATCCGTTTTTATTTGAAATTAATCAAGTTATTTAACGTATATTATGTTACAATATATAAGAAATAGAAACTTTTTCAAATTTTTTTTAAATTTGGTGTCCAAACTACAAATTTTGTAGTATTTGTATAAATGAGATGCTTTGAGTGCATAGCTAGATGAAAACAAGAAAATGTTGCATTGATAAAATGAGGAGAAAGTTCCTATTTTGAAACGCTTGACATTATAAATTATGTTTTAGAAAATATTGCTATATCATAAATATAAATTAAATTAAATTATTATAGTTCAATTGAGTTTGTAACACGTATGTGCGGAATTTTTACTTTGACGATTTATTATGCACAAATTGATAATGAAAATTTGAAAATATAAAAGTAAACAAGTTATGAGCTCGAAATCTACTAAACTCTATAATTTGAGAGGTAAGATTGGAATTTCTAAAGAGTTTGACATTTATATTTATGAGCTTGAAATCCATTAAAATTTATTAAAATCATTAGAAATCCACGAGTTATATATTCGGACATTTAGAATTCTAAATAACATATTCACTATAAGAAATAGTGTCTATAGCGGCGACATCAATTGCGACGACAACACGTCGTCCCTATTGGTATTGTACAATAGAGACGATAAAGAAATATCGTCGCTAAAAGTTCAAAACTTATAAATAATGCATTGTCGCTATTACTTGTAATTTATAACGACGTCTTTTAATGTTGTCACTAACTACTTTCGGAAACGACGGGAACAATTTGCGCCATTTTGTTGCACATGTCGTCGCAAAAGAGTTGTGGATGATGTTGTCAATCACGTGAATCATGATTTTTCTCGTAAAATATGATGAGATATATTGCAACGACTATTGTCGTCACTATAGACCTGTATATATTTAGGCGGGAAAATTGGTGCCCAATTCTTGTTTGTAGCGACAACATCTGTTGTCGCAATATACGTATTGATGACTTTGATTGCACGAGAGGTATTAATTTCCTCGTAATATGGGAAGAATTCTGTAGCGACGACTTACTTATATAGCGACGACAAATGTCGCCGCTATAAAGTTTTCTTTTTCTTCTCCCCATCCCTGCAGTTCTGTATTGTATCATTGCGAAAATATTTTTTTTTCTTCCCATCAGTATAAATACTTGCAATTCTATTGTTTTTCTTCATAATTATCTTTTTTACATTTCATTTCTTCATCTCTATTTATTATCCTTACTATATTTTTGAAAAATTAGTATTTTTCAAGTATGGATATTGATAACACTTGGACAACAATTAGAAATCGCACAAAATATGCAGATTTTCGGAACGGTTTGCAAGTATTTATAAACATGGCGGTTTATACGTAAATGATGGGGAATGATTAAATGTCCGTTACAAAAAATATTTAAACGGTCTCACACATCCATTGAAAATTGTCGAGGCTTACATATTTCGTACTGGTTTTGCGAGAGAGTTATGTCACTTGGATATATCATGACGAGACCGATGTTCATAATGTAAATGTGTATGACGAATGAAGCGAGTGGTGTGGATGATAAGATGATGGATGTCATGGACGACGAAATGGTGATGAGCATCTTTGGTACAAGCACCGATGGTTACTATGATTTAATTGTTTGTGCTCTGCATTGAACTGCATCCGGGAGTTTCATCATTTTCGTCCCTAAATTTTTAATAAAGTTGATGCATATTAAGGTTATGAACAAATGGACAAACAAGTTTGTCGATGATCTTTTGAAATTGTTGAAGTTAGCTTTTCCAAACATGAACCTAGTTGACTCCCACTCTGAAGCTAAGAAGGCGATGTTAAAGCTTGGTTTATGTTACAAATCCATTCATGCACTGTAAGAACGATCGCCTTTGTTTTGGGGTGAACATCGATAGATAAACTTGTCCGATTTGCCGAAGAGTTTGTCGATGTTATACCATGTCATTCGCAAATCGTAAGAAGTTTTGTAATTTATTCGACTGATGAGTTTCCGGGATGGCTTGCCTCTAATCTTCGTAAAGAATATTGCCCTGCCCGACAGTCAGATCATCAAGTTGAAGTCATATGATCGCCATATTATCACACAACTACATATTGCCACTTGGATGTCTCATGCTCTTGAATAAAACTATTTTACGGGTAATTATTGAACCGTGCACGCTCTTCTGCCATTGTGTAAGAACCAAGAAGGTTAGCACATGACGGCTTCCTACCATCACCGCACTCATTCTCTGTAGCTTGAACTAATCTTTCTTACCAAACTTCTTCAACATCATGATTCACCTCAGAATGCATTCCGCTGTAAGAGGTAACCTCGAGGTCCAGGCACACATGAGATGGATGTATCCATTCGAAAGCGATACCAAGAAATTGAAAGGTTACGCCGGAATCGAGCTCACTTTAGGATCACGACAAATAAAGCGCATGTTGTGGACGCAGATATTACCCTTTTGTTCAAGTACTTCGAGGATATAGGAACAAGCGTTCAACCGACTGCATGTAAACGAGGACGCTTAGTGTCTCTATGCTGCACACAACTTTCTCGCTTTTCACCGCAGTACGCCCACTTGGGAAGAAGTCACCAACGACGTTTCCTTTACTCATGTTGAAAAATCGTCATTTTTTACGCCCCAACAACCATTATGAAGTTGGAGTCATTCTTGCAAAGAAGACGGCGCTTATGGATTATTATTCATTTATCTCGAATAAACTTTGTCATTTGAAACCTAACTAACGAACTTTGATCTTCCATGCTTGCATTGCAGAACATAGTGGTGAGCTACTAAACAATGGTTGTCCAAACATCGAACCAGTGCACGTAAGAGACTTTCACGGTTGGTTCTCATGTAGTTGTAAATGAACAACGCACCGAATAAATTTCAAAATTTTCTACATTCTTCATTTCGATAACCGAGAATAATCCTCACGCAGTGTATGCATGCGCCAAAGACACACCATCAAGTTTCTCATGAGTTGTTTTCTATCGCTGGCCGGATGTTACCAGCAGAAAGGTCATACATGGCTTATAAGTTAGAAACGAGCTTAGTTCTACATAAGGATCGTGATATTCAAGAAAAACTCGTAATGAAGGCGGTCTCGCCCCAAGGACTGGGGTGCGTTTACTACCGCAGTGTGCAAGAGATACCGAGTCTAATATGGACCAAAACTTCAGCTTTATCTCGTTCGTGATGCAAGAAGTTTATGCCGTGATGGAAGACGGATGGTAAACGAGAATGCGCACAAGATTACATCAGCAGACAGGCGTCATGATGATTGGTTCATACTTACAGCCAAGCACAACAAGTATTCTTACATTGAAGATCCTTCGTGGTCCGAATCCGTGAGTAGTACAAATATTCCATCACAGAGATCGCTGGTTTTGACGACGTATAACAACACAGATAGACATGTTTTGATAGTATCCGTTTTTTATTTGAAATTAATCAAGTTATTTAACATATATTATGTTACAATATATAAAATAGAAACTTTTTTCAAATTTTTTTAAATTTGGTGTCCAAACTACAAATTTTGTAGTATTTGTATAAATGAGATGCTTTGAGTGCATAGCTAGATGAAAACAAGAAAATGTTGCATTGATAAAATGAGGAGAAAGTTCCTATTTTGAAACGCTTGACATTATAAATTATGTTTTAGAAAATATTGCTATATCATAAATATAAATTAAATTAAATTATTATAGTTCAATTGAGTTTGTGTACACGCATATAAAGGAATTTTTACTTTGACGATTTATTGTGCACAAATTGATAATGAAAATTTGAAATATAAAAGTAAACAAGTTATGAGCTCGAAATCTACTAAACTCTATAATTTGAGAGGTAAGATTGGAATTTCTAAAGAGTTTGACATTTATATTTATGAGCTTGAAATCCATTAAAATTTATTAAAATCATTAGAAATCCACGAGTTATATATTTCGGACATTTAGAATTCTAAATAACATATTCACTATAAGAAATAGTGTCTATATGGCGACATCAATTTGCAGCGACAACACGTAAATCCTATTGATGCTTGTACAATAGAGGCGATAAAGAAATATAAATGCTAAAAGTTCAAAACTTATAAATAATGCATTGTCGCTATTACTTGTAATTTATAACGGCGTCTTTTAATGTTGTCACTAACTACGAAGCGACGGAACAATTTACGCCATTTGTTGCACATGTAACGCCGCCAAAGAGTTGTGGATGATGTTGTCAATCACGTGAATCATGATTTTTTTCTAAGAAATATGATGAGATATATTACATGACTATTGTAAATCACTATGACACTGTATATATTTAGGCGGGAAAATTGGTGCCCAATTCTTGTTTGTAGCGACAACATCTGTTGTCCGCAATATAATGTATTGATGACTTTGATTGGCACGAGAGGTATTAATTTCCTCGTAATATGGGAAGAATTACAGAGTGACGACTTACTTATATAGCGGCGACAAATGTCGCGCTATAAAGTTTTCTTTTCTTCTCCCCATCCTGCAGAGTTTCAGATTGTATCATTGCGAAAATATTTTTTTCTTCCCATCGGTATAAATACTTTGCAATTCTATTGTTTTTTCTTCATAATTATCTTTTTACATTTCATTTCTTCATCTCTATTTATTATCCTTACTATATTTTGAAAAATTAGTATTTTTTTCAAGTATGGATATTGATAACACTTGGACAACAATTAGAAATCGCACAAAATATGCAGATTTTCAGACGGTTTGCAAGTATTTATAAACATAAGCGAAAACTATCGTAAATATGGTGGGGAATGATTAAATGTCCGTTACAAAAATATTTAAGCAGGTTTCGTCTCACATCCATTGAAAATTGTCGAACTTACATATTTCATCTTGGTTTTCGGTGAGTTATGTCACTTGGATATATCATGGCGAGACTTATGTTGTGAAATGAGTTTAGTTCTTGACATATGATCGTGATATTGAGAAGAAAAACTTCGAACGATTGGTGGTGTGTCAGTCCCAAGGACCCGGGGGTAAGGTTTACTACGGGCGGTGTGCAAGAGATACTCGAGCTCCAATATGGACCAAAACTTTCGGTTTATCTGTTCAGATGCAAGTAGTTTAAGTGTGATGGAAGACGGATGGTGGCTGAGAATAACGTTACCAGTATTGACATCAGTGCATAGGCGTTCAAGGATGATTAGTTCATACTTGCTAGCCAAGCACAACAAGTATTCTACATTGAAGATCCTTCTCGTGGTCCGAACTGGTGAGTAGTACAAATAGTCCATCACAGGAGGACGTGGGATATGATGAGATATAACATCACAGAGATAGACATGTTCTACAATTCAAATGTATACATAAATTCAAAGTTTATGAACTTATTTGAAATAAAATAAGTTTAGGGACCAATTCATCAATCAAATTAAACTTATTCAAAATTTGACTAAAACTCAAAGTTTAGGAATTTATTTGAAATAAAATAAGTTTAGGGACCAATTCATGAATCAAATTAAACTTATTCAAAATTTGACTAAAATTCAAAGTTTAGGGACTTATTTGAAATAAAATAAGTTTAGGGACCAATTCATCAATCTAATTAAACTTATTCAAAATTTGACTAAAATTCAAAGTTTAGGGACTTATTTGAAATAAAATAATTTTAAGGACCAATTCATAAATCAAATTAAATTTATTCAAAATTTGACTAAAATTCAAAGTTTAGAGATTTATTTGAAATAAAATAAGTTTAAAGACCAATTCATCAATCAAATTAAACTTATTCAAAATTTGACTAAAATTCAAAGTTTAGGGACTTATTTGAAATAAATTGAACGTTTAGGGATCTATTTGAAATAAATTAAAAGTCCATGGACCTATTCGTAAACAAACCATAACTTATTAGAATTTACATGAAAAATATCAAAGTTTAGGGACCTATTTGATATAAATTAACAACTTAAAACTTATTAAAATTACTAAAAAATTCAAAGTTTAGGACCTATTTGAAATAAATTCAAAGTTTATGGACCAATTTGTTATAAATTCGAAGTTGAGGGACCTATTAAACCTATTAAAACTTATTACGAATTTAACATAATTTCAAAGTGTACGGACTTAGGAAAATAAAAATAGTTTAGGGACCGATTCAATTAAACAATAATTTAAAACCTAGGGATCAATTTCACTAAGTGTAGGGATCTATTTCGCACTAATTGATGTTCGTAATTATTTTATGTGTTAGTATGGCTGACGTGATGTCGCATGGATGTGATGGTGTAGGAGATCCTCCACAGCAACCATCTCACCGGCTTGCTTCGGACTGTGAGTCCAGTAATAATTTTCGTTCAAATCATTTTTTTTGTATTTTATAAATATTGATGAATTTCGTATGATAAATATGGTTCATATTTGTTCTTTGGCAGGCTAACGGGAAGATGTCACTTCCCATCGCGTTCGACAATACGCATAATCTGTACCGATCGAAAATAACGCGAAGTACTTCATGCTCTTGGTTGGGAACCAAGTGAGATTCATCGTGCCTCCGTGCTACCCTTCATGGACAGAGGTTTCAGAGGAGGGCGTGCGTGCGGTTACGTAGCATTATCGAGGTATTAACTTACATTAGTTTTGTTATTAGTGCGATCGATAAATAATTGTTTTATGTAATATACATTAACATAATTTTTTCACTCTTGAGAGCTACTTGGCGATCAATCGCCCGACGAGTATCAGGCGATGCATGTCTTGCCATATGAGATCGCGCTGGCGGTCGATCGTTATCGTGATTACAAACTCGAGGCATAATCACTTAAAAGCGCATGGACCCGATCAACTATACTGGCGAGATAATGCAGAGGGTGGCGAAGTGCATTGACTTCTTCACCGGTCCTACTTTTCGTGGTACATATTGTTTATTTATTTTTACGATTTTTAAAATAATTTTTAACTATTAAGTTTTTTGCTAATCAATTAGTTTTTATACCTTCAGGAACGGTTCTCGTAAAATAAGGTCAATCGGGGTAAGGCTAAATACCCAAGCGTGCAGGGGTTGAAGAGCTTCTCTGCCACGCGTTACGATGAGGTACAACTAAAATTTTCAATATCATTATACAAATCTACACTACATTACGTAAAAATGTCTACTAACTACATTTCATGTTTAAATTGTCGTAGCGGGACCCCGAGACCCAGCAGTGGCTGAAAATTATTGATTCGTTTCGGACGTTTCACATATTCTAGGATGGCAATTGGGTGAACCCGCATGCGGCTAGTGACTATGTGAGGACTTTTAAATGATGTTAATATAATTTTATCGATATGATATTATTTATTATTATTATTTTTCACTAAACAAGATAAACTTGTTGAGTTGAGAGAGACTCAACATACATGAGTCGCCTCCGATGGCGCGTCGTTAGGCGAGCGTGATATTGCAAAAGGAGGTTTCAAGAGCAGCGAGGCCATGTTCGTGGGGTTGGAAGGGTTCGAAGGCACCTCTCCTTCCCTAGATTCGGCTTCGCCGCATCGAAGACCCCACAAGGAACTTCCCATCGGTTCTCTAGAGACCCCGAATAATGATTCTCGATTTGCCATGTACGAGGCTCGGCTACACCGAATGCAAATGCGGAAATTGAGTTTCTTAAAAATAGCATACCAGTGGTTGTGCCTGAGTAGGACGAAAACGAGGATGAGGACGAGGGTTTGGGGGATCTGTAGATTTTTAGAATTTTTTTATACATTATTTCAAATATTTGAAAAAGAAAATTTTAAAAAAAATTCAAAATATTTATAGCGGCGACATTGTCGTCACTGTATTAAAACAAATCATTTAGTACTAGCGACGTATTTCGCGTCGCTACTATTTCAGATAACAGCGACGACTATAGCAACGACATTGTCGTCTATTTTTATCTATTTTCGAGATATAGACTACGACAATGTTATGGAGAAATTGTTGTCACTATAGATTCAAATATATGTAGCGACGACATAATGTCATAGCTATTAATCTAGAGACACTATACTATTGCGGCGACATTTAGCGACGACTTTGTCGTCTCTATACATGTACAGAGATGACTATGGATCCTTCAGCGACGACTTATATCGCCGAGTATTGACCTCTTTTCTAGTGGTGATTATGTGGACACTTTAAATTATATGAATTTTTAAAATACATTAAAATATGAGTTAAAGAGTTCCTAAATATAAAATTAAAAGTTACTTCTAAGTTCAACTTATACGCTTATAATAGCATGATCGGTCAAGCTTAAAACTTGAAAGTAAATAAAAGTCATTTTTAAGTAATGTTTTATTTACAAACATGTTTAGTTATGATATTTTTTCTTACTTTTTAAAGTAAAAGAAAGTCACTTATTTTAAAGCAACTCTTACATTACTTTAAAATAAATAACTTGATTATTTTCAACTTTAACCAATAAAATAAATTATTTTTAATTTTTGCTTATTTTCTTTTACATAAAAGTTTTAAGTTTAGCCAAACATTATCTTAAACCAGCGTCACCTATATTTTTGCTTAATATTTTTTAGCCAAACATTCTCTATTATTAATATTTCATTAATGACGCAGAAAATTTCCAATTCTCTTGGAGGTTACTCTTCCACATAGTGGAATTAAATGTAGCTACTTAGTTCTTAAATTGATTGAATGTGACATTCTTATTTGAATTGCTTAGTTTTGAACAAGTGTTAGATCAGGATGAATGATATTCCGTACACGTACACGTACTTGTTGAGTATCTTGTCGGGTCCTTGATGCTAATGAATTAGGATATCGATATGATAAAAATCTAATTTGTTAGCTAGTGAGTTTGACTTTCCTCCACTTAAGTAATTGGAATTGTCCAAGTCCAAGAGAATATTTTGTTTACTACAGAACTTCGTTCTAAATTTTCACAAATCTTTTGTTTAGATATAACTCTCAATCTTGATTTTCTTAATATTTCTAATTATATATTTATTTAAATTATTCCTATTTTTTATAATAGGTGAAGAGAGGCTAAAATTTCATGGACGGACTTATTTTTGAATTCATATTTCCATTTTCTTTATTTAATTCTTCCTATGTGCAAAAAGTAATTCTACATTTATTTTCTAGTAATAATTTCATCATATACAACAAAATTTAAAATAATTTAAAATTTAATATCCAACTTTTTTTATTCTCAAAATACTGTTTTTTTATTTATGTGACACTTGTTGTTACATTTGTTATATTTGTTAATAACAAATGTAACACATTTATTATAATTAAAATAACAAAAGTAAAAAATGTAATAACAACTGTTACAAAAATAAAAAACACTATTTTTATAATAAAAAAATATGACAAGTATTTTAAGAATATTTTATTTATTGTGGTTATTTGTGAAAAAATCCTATTTTTTATGCTAATTTTGAGTTTGAACGAATAAATGGGCTCACTTATATTGTTGTGGAATGAAGTCATGAAAATTGGTAATTGGGCTTTATCAAAATCAGCAAGGTAGATTTATAAAAGTAGCACTAATTTGAACACGAATCGATTGGATATACTTTTCATTTTCAGCACAACTTTTTGTTTTTAACACTTTTTGGGAGAATGTTTTTAATAGAGTGTATTCAACTCATATTTTAATAAATTTTTTAATATTTATAAATTCTTATATATTTAAGTGATTTCAATAGAATATGAGAGTTTTGATAAGATTTTTATAGAGTAATTTGCACTTTTGGTCTTCAATCTTTGTGATTTGTTATTAATTCACCCCAAATTAATTTTTATAGCACTAAACATCTACAACTTTTCATTTAATTTCAAATCGCATTCTCATTGACATATTTTGATGAATTTGCTCTTCTTTTGAATAAACAATAAATCTATAAAACAATAAAAAAAAAAAAAACAATTGTAAAAAAGTCCCATAACTTTTCAAAAAGTACAAAGTACATTCTTCCTCGCCTGAAAATAAAGATGAAAGTTACTGAAAATTTGAAAAAAAAAACACAACAAACACTTTGTCTTTGGACAAAAATTAAAGAGAGAGGAAGTGAGGTTTCTTCTTTAAATTCAAAGCTAAGCATGGACGAAATTAGAGGGTGATTAAGTAGTCTTTTTGCTGCAAAAAGTTGTGGAGAAGAAGTAAGGTAAAGCTCCTAGCGATAGCCAAAAATCTAGAAAGAAATGGGACTTGCTGCTGAATTTCTGGGGTTGAAATTGGAGTACAACAAGGAGTGAATTGCTGGTGTTTATGTGGGATTGAAATGAAAGGAATAATGGGGCTTATGGGGAACGAAATTGAGGACTTTTCTTTGGTGGTGTGGTGGGGTGGGGTGGGGTGGGGTGGGGTGGGGTGGGTTTGGGGGGTAAATTTGGGTGGATGGCTAAAATGTGAGAGAAAAATTGTAAAAATTGGGTTGAAAAGTGGGAGATGGGGGACGGTTTTTTTAAGGTTAGAGAGAGGTTGTGGTGGACGATTTTCAGCAGTTTGATTGGGGGGGTAGAATAGCTGAAAATAAATGGGTAAAAAGGTGGTGGAAAAATGAGGAAAAATGGGTAGATAATGGGTTGAAATGAGGAGAGATCATGGGTGGTTAAATTCTGGGTTTTAGGTGCGATGTTTGAGAGTTAAATTATGGCTGGGATTAGGAGTTATTTGGGTGGTAATCTGGTAGGGCACAAGCGAAACGTGAAACAAAATACGACTTGGTAAAGAAATCTACAATTTTCAAAGAAAAAAGAACAAAAGAAAAAGCAATGGTTTTATTGATATGCTTGGTTCGTTCATGAAAATTGAGTTGTAAGCAACCTGAATACAACTTTGGTTGTCAAAATACATACGAGTAGTATAAGAAAGCGAAACTCATATAACTACAAGTAATTAACGTAACCAAACAATCTCTTTAGTAGTAGATGCCATAGCACAATACTATGCTTGGGTAGAAGAGTGAGAAACAACAGATTGTTTCTTGTTCTTCCAAGACATAAGATAATCACCCAAAAACATATAGAAACCAATAACAGACTTGCAATATGTGGGATCACGGCCATAATTAGCATCAGAGTGTGCACACAACTCCAAAGAAAATGTGGATGGAATAAAAGACTCTGAAAGACTTTACGTCGAAAATACTGCAACAAATATGAAGAATAGCTAACCAATGAATAGTAGTATCAAAAGCAACAAATTGACTAACTATATGAACCGCATAAGCAATATTTGGACGAGTAATAGCGAGATAGACCAAGTTTCCAACAATAGTATAATATAAAGTATGATTTGATAAGGATGTACCATCAGAAGATGAATACTTTGCATTAAGTTCGATGGGAGTATCAACAATCTTATTGTCAGTAAGTCTAGCTCACTCAAGAATGTCTATAACATATTTTGAGTGAGAAAGAAGATAATCTTTGGGCAAGTAGGCTACCTCAATACCCAAAAAATATCATAGAGAACCCAAATCCTTCATTTCAAATTGTCTTGCTAATTTTGTCTTCAAAATGTAATACCATCACCAATAATATTCATGTCGTCAACATATAAAGAAAGAATGATACGACACGCATCCGTGCACTTAATAAAGAGAGTAGAATCATGACTACTAAAAGTAAATCCAAGTGAAGAGATCACAACAAAAACTTCTCAAACCAAGCTTAAAGTGCTTGTTTGAGACCGTATATAGCATTCTTAAGCTTGCAAACATAGCCAAAATAATGCAAAACGCCATGAGGGGCACTCATACAAACTTCTTCTTGAGATCTCCAGCCAAGAAGGAATTTTTGAGTTAAGATACATGCCATTGTCGAAATGAAGCTATTGTTATAAGAGTACGAACATTAGTCATTTTCCAAACAAGAGCGGTCTCCTAATAATCCATACCATATTGTTGAGACCTTTTTGCAACCAACCTAGCTTTGTATCACTCAATAGACCCATCAAATTTAGTTTTTATCCTTTACACCCAACGACAACCTACCGTCCTCTTACTAGAAAAGATTAACCTAATTCCAAGTACCTATCTTATGCAGAGAAGAAAGTTTCTCATCCATAGCTTGCTGCTAAAGTGGTTTAAGAATTGCCTCATGTTGGGAAGAGGGCTCGGAAAGACAATGAATAAAAACTTAAAATGAAGTAAAAGATGAAGAATAACAAGAATAATCAAAATCTGGTAACTTTGTGGACTTATGAGTGCATGTGGATTGACGTAGAGGTAGATCCCCAATCACATATGGTACTTGGAAGACCATAGGAGAAGTGGATGTTTCAGGTTTTCCAGAGACCAAATTTTCATTACAAGCAGAACTATCAGTACAAATGTGTTGAGTATAATGTGAAGGTAAATGAGGAATAACATGAGAATGAGTAGAAACATGAGATGGAATACTATCAACAATCTCTAAAAACAAATATATAAGAATAAGATGAGATTTAATCAAATCATGAGTATTTGATGAAGTAGAAAAGAAATGTATCGTATACATTACCAAATGGTCTATCGTATACATTACCACTGGAATCACTTATGGTGTAGCTCTCCATTACCAAATGGTCTATCGTATACAAAATCATTCTCTTGATTTTGTCACTCCTCAAGCTACAGAAGATGCTCTATTTTTACAAATGGAGACAGATTACCCTAGTTGCATCTATGTCCCAAGGCAAATCCCTAGAAATGAACTTCTTAAACTGGTTCCAGACACCTGGCTTACATCTTATGAGCAACATCACTAGGCCTCTAAAAATGCTCAACCCATTCAATCTTCAACCCATCATTTTCGATAAAAATCAAATTGTCAAATTGAAATCATGTTCAAAAGGGAACACACACGAAAAAACCTCCATGTTTTCCCACTCAATTTTTTTTCACAAAAGTTGAAGCCAACATTCCTATTTATGCTTTTGACTCTGAAGGAAAACCTATTTACTTCCAAACTGACGATGGCCATATGTATTAGGATGTTTGTTTCTGTCACGAAAATGCAAAAAGGGATCCAAGCCTATAAAGTTTGCCAGACAAACTAGACAACAAAGACTATAGATGGCTTATGAAGAAAAGTCCTCTCATGTTGGCCTTCTTGGATAACCATTTGGAAAGTTTGACTATTTTGTTACTTACACTCCTCCTCCAACTAATAATGATCCAATTGTTCCTATTGGATAGCCAGATGATGATGAGGATCACAACAGGTGGCACAAAAAATGGGATTGGGATGACAATGATGATATAAATCCACCTTTTACAATTTCTTATGTCAACATGTATCATCCACCTTCTCCAGATAAGTTTCCTCATTTGGTTCCTTTTGACAAGGAACAATCTACTCACTCTTGGAAAATACAAAATCCATCTACCAGAACACCTGACGGATCTTTTGATTAGCTCTCTGTCGCAGAACAAGTCCTGAATTGGCAATCTGAAAATGCTGCATAGCAAAACAAGTTATTGCAAAAACTTGACCAAAGTCAACAACGAATTGAAAAGGTTTTACGTCAACAAACCCAAGTTTTGCTTACGCCTCTTGAAGCCTGCAGGCAAATGATTGAGGAAATTTCAAATAACATTATGGACCTTCTTCGTAGAAGACTTCTTTTGATGATTAATATAAGGAACTCAAAAGTTTGAAAGCTCAACTCAACTTCCTATAAAACAGTACCCGGTTTCACCATCCTCTCCATATATCCATGCCTCTCACTTCTAGTCTCCTTCATAGACAGTTGGACCAATGTATTCATCTAACTCTTCCAGTTCTCTTCGTGTCCTATTCACACCTGAAGAATGGGAACGAACTCTCTGTAAACCTCAGTTACCAAAATCCAAAAGAAAGTCCACACCACCAAAAGATCCTCCTCCAAACCCAGAAAAAGCCCACAATTAATGATAAAAAAATCCAATCTCTGAATTTCTCGAGAGGGCTCATAAACAAACTCCTTTTACTCCTCATATTTTTGCCTATAATTGGAGATTCCAATTTCGATTCTACTGAGTCTTGGGAATCCTCTAAGGAGTCATACAAAGAGAAACCCCATTTTTACATGGTTGATAATCCTCAAACCAGTCAGGGATAACCAAGCTAGGATGAACCTAATGAAGAACCAAATAAAGGACTCGTCCAAGGAGAACCAACTATTGGAGAAATTTCTGAAGAAGAATCTACTGAAAATTTACCTGCTCCTGTAAATCCAGGCGCTCCATCTACAAGCAATTCTTTTGTAAAATTCACTTTTGACGATGTTCCACCTCATAAATGGAAATCCAGATTCCAAGAAATACAACCATGGTGCTTTGCTGAACTACAATAGCCTAATATGACACACTCTACTGTCATTAAATCTTTCTTGGCACGGCTTACTGGATTTATGAAAGATTGGTTCGATTCTCTTGGTCAGTATCGCCAACTACAATATCTCAATGCTCCTACAGTTGAAGGATTCATAGGAGCTTTATACTGGGAATTTTGTGGAAAACAAGATCATTTGAAAAAAATTGCTCGTGAAGAATTTTTCAAACTCAAGTGTTGTTCATACAACCCAAAAGATCTTGATAGACACTTCCAAAATGTAGTCAAACGATATTATCTCATTGGAGGAATGGATTATCCTAACATCAAACAAGCATATTTGGAATCTATCACACAACTCCTTGGTCAAGAAACTTTGTGGATCATTGAAATAAAAGGACAATCCTTAGGCACCACATCCTTTGGTGAACTTCATAATCTTATCCAAAGGATCTCTAAAAAAACTTTGTAATCAAAGGGAATTTCTCATAGATATTTATACCACTGGCAAGAAACTTGAAAAGGCTTGTGAAAGACCCAATTAAAAATCAAGTGCCGCCATGACAAATTTTGCTCTTGTCTAGGAAGAAAGAAAAATGAAAACGTCTAGAAACTCATGAGTTAAAACACGCTAAAAATTTCCAAAAGACTTATGTTTTATTAAAATATTATTAAAAAATAATAGGAAAAAATAAATGGTGAAAAAAAAATTGTATTCATCATTACCCACCACCACCCACGCCACAGCAACAACCACCGCACCACACCTCCCTCCTACCCATTTTCCCTCTCCCATATGAAACTAAGGGATGCAAACGAGAAGGGTTTCTCTCTTTGATTTGCACAAGGAAGGATAAATAGGGGGTGTTGGAGTCTGTGTGTCTTGTTAGTGATGCTGGTGGTGGGTGACAAGGAAGACAAGCTTTTTCATTATCTTTTTTTTCTCTCTATTTTTTATTACTAGTTAGAAACGCATGCGCACGTACTTTTGTAATCATATTATTAATTTTTAATATTTTCAAATTTTTTATTTTTTAATTATTAATAATTAAAATATTAAAGTAGCAGTTGCAATAAATATAAAAAAAATATAGTTTTTGATAACATATTGTTTTGTATTGTTTCAATGTTGATATTTTATTTACATTCATAGAAGTACAATTGCAATCAAAGATGAGTTTTATATAGTAGTAATACGAATAGTAACTTAACTTCAGTGAAAAGCTTTTGGTGATTTGAGCTTTGATAATTGACAAACCATTGATATCAAATCGAATGGAATTAATGATGTACTATTTATGGATCTTCAGGGTTGTGTTTTACAAAAAAAAAAAATTATTATTAATTTTATTGGATAAAATATAATAATTGACTATATAATATTGTACATTTGTTGGAGTAGTGACTCATTGTAAAGAATATTCTGTGCATGTTTTCTTTTTATTTAGCGCGTCTGATTTGACGATGTAAATAATAACAATATAAATATAAGTAAGAAACAAAAATTAAAGAACAATTCTCTCCCACCCCACCCTCCCCCTCTCTCTCTCTCTGTGTGTGTGTGTGTGTGTATATATATATATATATATATATATATATATATATATAAAATTATTAATTAAATTAAAAATTAAAAAAACTTCATATATTAGTTGTCAACTATAATCATTATAATCCAATGTATTCAAAATAATATTTTCATCTACATGATTTGAATTTTAATCCGGTAATAAAAAAAGTTACAATTTTTCTATTAATTTTTTTTTTAAATCTATTTTTCATTTCTTTCATCTACGTAAGGCAAAAAAATTTGATATCGTCTTTTCACCTTCATATTTAATTTAATATATTAAATATTTACAAATTTTAAATATACATTTAATAGATTGTTAAAAATTTAATATATGATAATAATGAACAATAAAAGAGTAACAAATAAATATTAAAATATAATTACATTCATTTAAGTACAATTACAATTATATATGAGTTTTATATAGCGATAATACCAACAATAACTTGAACCCAGGTTAAGACCTTTTGGTGATTTAAACTTTGATGATTGACGAACAATTGATATCAAATCTTATAGTATTAATGATCTTGATTTGCATTTTACTGAAGAATATAATTAATAATTACTAATTTTATTGTGAAAAATGTAATGATTGACTACATAATATTGTACATTTATTGGAGTAGTAGTTCCTTATGAACAATATTCTTTGTGTATATTTTTTTTTATTAGACTTGTTTGATTTGACGACGTAAATGAAACGTCATAAATGTGAGTAAGAAATAAAAATTAAAGAACTGTGAATACTTGTCTATATTGTAAGAATATCGTTGATGGATAGAGTAAGAATATTGTTGATGGACAAAAGTAAAATGAGAAGAACGTTCTATATATATTAATTAAATTAAATTAAATTAAAAATGAAAAAAATTTCACACGTTAGTTTTAAACTATAGTATATATTTGGTGGGGGTTTAAATATTTTGAAAAAAATTGGTAAAATGTGTTGTTGAAAAGATGATAAAAGTTGTAAGTCCCACAAAATATGTAGTTGAAAATGAATTTGAGAAAAAAAAAAATTTTTAAAAAAAAGAACTGAATCAAACATGCTTGTAATCACTGTAATTTAATATATTGAAAATAATATTTTGATCTCCATTTCAGTTTTGACAACTATGATTTGAATTTTAATGCGATGATAAACAAAGTTACAATTTTTCTCATTCATTTCTCTTTTTGATTGAAATTCATTTCTCATTCCTTTTATCTACTTAATGCAAAAATAAAAAAATAAAAAATTTAGATCATCTTTTCACATTCATATTTAATTTAATAGATTAAATGTTTAAAAATTTTAATTGTATATTTAGTAAATTGTTGAAAATTTAATGTACAATAAGAATAAATAATAAAAGAGTAATAAATAAAATATTAAAAAATAATTATACAATAATGAATACTAAAGGTGAATATGGAATTTTAAAAAATTTGTAAAAGTATAATGGTTCAAAAATATTTTTTCATTTAAGCCCCTTTTATTTAATCTCTTTTTAGATTAGTATGGATAGGTATAGATTAATATTTGTTTAATAAATTGTAAGCATTTTCTTCATTAAATAGTTGTTTATTTGTTTTTTTAATAGTATTTTGATATCTTTACCATTTGTAAAAATAGTTCATGCAACTCACATGCCTTAATTGACAAAGAATTGGACGGAAACTATCACTGAGGACTCTAACTCTGTTAACGTATGAAAAGTTGGACACAAGACCACGATGAAAAAATTGTAAAGGACAACATCACAAATTTAGGTAAAGATTGAAGACTAAATATGCAATTTAGCCCAAAAAATTAACATTAAAAACTATTTATTAATCTCCCATTAACTATGGCTTCAATCCCGCCTACTCCGCTCATTTTCACGACAAGATTCATTAGAGTATGTTTGAAAGAGTTTTTTTTTAAGCTATTTTTTTCTCAAACTTATTGTTAACAACATATTTTACCAATTTTTTTAAAATTTTTTAAAAAACTATTTTTAAATTTTACCGAACAATCGTTTTATATGGGTAAAAGTACATCTTGAAGAAACATTGAATCTGGTGCGATCTTAGCAATGATTGGTGATCAAAATGAGACACTTAATGCAGTACACAAATATTCATAACTACCTATCACAACATTTAGACATACTTTTTAATACTTGTCAAATTGTGTCCCTTCACATTTAACTTTTATCATTTCACAAATTTCTATGCATCACTAAGGGCACATGGTGAAATTGGGGGTCCATCAAAGCTAACAGAGCAAAGGATATTCCGTTCTTGAGGCTATAATAAGTATGCTGAGCAAGCCACGACATGATAATTGATAGCATTATAATATTTAATAACGATAAGTGATGTGATGATTCACATACTACCTGTTCTGTATTTTTATTCTATTTAAGTCATAAGACCGCCCTCACTCAAAGAAAGGTGAATTGACTTGTTTTTATACTCTTTGGCTTCGTCCTACTATTAGAGATGGCCTGACTCACTAACCTTGTTTTGCTCATATAGAGAAATAGGTACTTTTCTTGATCGAAGGATCCGACAAAATTTTGAGGTCAACAAAATAAAAGTAATGGCTAACCTAATTTTAAGACTAGCACTTAAGACCATGAGCTTTGAAATGATATGTATTTGTGAACACTTTAATAGTGAGTGAGTTCTTCATGTTTAGCTAATAAATCTTAATAACACTTTGCAGTTATTTTTGTATGTGCAAGGACTTGATCATGAAATCAAGAATCTCCCTCCTAATCTTACCTAATAATTCCTAATAAATGATTAACTCATTTTATATAAATTTATATTTGTATCTCTATGCTGAGCAAGCCACGACATGATAATTGATAGCATTATAATACTTAATAAAAATAAGTGATGTGATGATTCACATACTACCTGTTCTGTATTTTCATTCTATTTAAGTCATAAGATCGCCCCCACTCAAAGAAAGGTAAATTGACTTGTTTTTATACTTTTTGGCTTCGTCCCACTATTAGAGATGGTCTGACTCACTAACCTTGTTTTGCTCATATAGAGAAATAGGTACTTTTCTTGATCGAAGGATCCGACAAAATTTTGAGGTCAACAAAATAAAAGTAATGGCTAACCTAATTTTAAGACTAGCACTTAAGACCATGAGCTTTGAAATGATATGTATTTGTGAACACTTTAATAGTGAGTGAGTTCTTCATGTTTAGCTAATAAATCTTAATTACACTTTGCAGTTATTTTTGTATGTGCAAGGACTTGATCATGAAATCAAGAATCTCCCTCCTAATCTTACCTAATAATTCCTAATAAATGATTAACTCGTTTTATATAAATTTATATTTGTATCTCTATGTCTGGGTTGACAAAATCCTTAAAATAAATAATTAACTTTAAGTAATATTTTCATAAACAAATAATTAACTAAAGTATGACAAGTAATAAAATAATATTCTACAAAATGATTTGAAAGAAGGACAAATGATTTGTTGACTTTTTGTAAATAATTTTTAAAATTTTGGGTTAATTATATAATATATATCACTGAAGTTTATATCATATTTCATTTATATTATCGGATTTTAATTTATTTTATTTATACCACTAAACTTTAAAATTAATTTGAGTTAAACCACTTCGTTAATCAAGTCGTTCATTGTTTTTTGATGTGACACTACCGAGTCACTAATTGGCTAATGTATCTCTCCCGTGTGAAAGTGTTGTTCATGTATATAGAATTTAAAATGAAGATATGTTTTTGACATCGATTAAATGACTTTGGATCCAATGGTTGTTGAAATGGTTGATACAAAAACATATTTTCAAATACAACTTTGACATCAAAAGCGTATTTTCATTTCACACGTGGCGAAATACATCAGCCAATTAACGGCTCGTTAATTGTCACGTCAGAATATTCGTCAAACAATGAACAGATGGTTAACGAAGTGGTTTAACTAAAAGTGATTTTAAAATTTGTTGGTATAAATGAAATAAATTAATATTCGATACTATAAATAAAATAGGGTATAAAATTTAGTGGTATATAATATAATTAACTCTTGAAATTTCTGATGTACTACAACAAGTCCTTTTTCTGGGCCCAAAAGAAAGTGCACAAAATCATTTCATTCAATGTTTGCAAGATTTTGTTCCATGGAGATTAAAAGAAATAAATTATGAAATGGGGGAAAAACCATATCTGAACTCCAATTTTTAAAATTACAAAAGATAAACTTATAACATTTAAAAATAATATCAGACTTTTCTAATGTTTGAAGAAAATATGTATAATAGTTCATTTATAATGTGATTGTCATTCTCTTTTAATAAAAAAAAAACAAAAGAAAAGAAAAAAGGTAAAAGAAGAACATAAAAAATAACGAAATGTATCCATATAGACCATTTTCTTTATTGACCTCAACCACCTCCCCCACCTCCCCACCGGTCATTTTCTTACACCCCAACCTCCCACCTTTTCTAACCCCACCGTCACAACCTATAATAATAAAAGAAACCATTCTCATTTTAAATACAAAGCCATTTTCATTTTTAATTGATATGAAATTTTTATTCACACAATTTTTATTAAAAGAAACCTGACATATGAAAAGTTTTTTATAAATGGATGGCAACAAAACGTAAATTCAAAATTTTCCATTGTTGTGTTACAATATTGAAATAGTTATTTAAAATTAATACTTTTCAATAAGTATTTAAATTAAACATCAAAAATATTTCGAAGTATATTAGTTCCAATTATCATTTTTTTTTTAAGTTCGTTTGTTGCAATCAATAGTGGACACGTAAGTTTTGAATAAATTGAGTTAATGTCTATTGTAATTAATACTCCTTCCTCATTCCCATTTATATAAGTTGATTTCTTTTTTTCATACGGATTAAAAATTATAATTAATGTTATTGAAAAAGTAAATTTTGTAAAAAAAATTCTTAATTTGTCCTTATTTTTAAGTACTATGAATAACTAATGATTATTTAAAAATTATTGTTAGAAGTGGTAATAAAATTGAATGATTTAAAAATTACATCATTCATAAACTCATATTCGTAACAATCACAAATTTATTTGTGTCGATAATAAAATACATTCAATAAAAGTATATTAAAAAAAAAAAAAAAAAATCAAATACACTCTCAATAAATGAACTATAATTTAGGACGATTAAATAAAAAATCAGTTTATATAAATGAGACAAAAGAAGTAGTGGACAAGTGGGTTTTGTAATTAAGAGACTGATTAGAATATTAATTGTTGTTTGGTAAAGTAGGAACCTACTATGTCGACTTGTTATCAATAATGCCATTTTCTCAGATTTTGTGGTAAGTAGTTGAAATGATTATTGCATTGAAGGTGAGTAGTCGTATAGTCGTCAAGTCACGCGTCTTTTCTTTACATGTGGTCCTTTCTAGTACAAATCTTTTTAAGTAAGTTGAAGTGGACAGATGACAAAAATAGTCATATTCCGAAGCTCCGTTTCATTTTCCGTGATTCCCTCCGTAACATTTTCCGTGAATTATAAGTTAGCATGTTCAAACTTTTACTTGGTGAATTGGGAATATTAACCACAATAAATCGTAAAGATCATATCAGACTTTGAGGAAAAATTTGATTTGCCTTCTTTCTTTTCTTCACTCTAAATCCAAACTGGCTCTCGAATGTCATCCCAATAACTCGTAATCATAGTCAAAGCTGGGGTGGCCAAGCTTCAAAGTCGGAGTCCGAACTATTGAATTGAAAGTTGTAAAAATAGTGTAAATTATATTTACAGTCCTTATTTTTTCAGTTTTATAACAATATCATCTTTATTCAATTTTATTCACAAATATTATCTCCATTCTTTAATTAATTCGACAAATAGTCTTCAAATGGTCTCTAATCTTTTCAAAAGTATAAATAAATTTTAAATATATATATATATTTTTCAGATTTTCACTTAAAAATAATAAAAACGTGTCATAAAGTCTCAAACATTCTAATTATATTCACCGAAAAAACCTTTAAAGTTTGGACATATTTCGTTCAGAGGTTCGTTAATTGACAAAAAATCAAATTCATAACTTAAATTTTACTAATTTAACAAATACAAAATAGCCTTTTCACATTCTATTATTTAAAACAAATAAAAATAAGGTTCATTTTCCCCAAATCGTCCCACCCTCCCAACAAGGACAACTGCAGTTTGGGTTGGCAAATCGAGGAGGGAGGAGGAGGGGGGACTGATTGTAGGGACGGAGTGGTTAGGAAAGATGATCCCTTTTTCTTTCTCTCTCTTTAATGTCCTCTTATTTAAGCTTTATTAAGCTTCGAAAGTGTTTTAGATGAATAATACCTTTCACCAAAAATATAAGTTGTGCCCAAATCACCTTGAGGTTGACTTTAAAATATACATATAGTTTATTAGGTGAAGTTTTAATATTGAAATTTTATATGTGGTATTCAGAATTTTTAAACTACTTGTACTTCTATAACGAGTTTAAGAATTCTCAACTTATTTGACATATAAGTTGTAGAATTCACAGTTGTGTGGATTTTGATTTACAAAATTTGTTGATCCTCCAACAAAACTCTACACACACACACACACACACACAAAACATGCTCAAATTACTTGTCTTTGATTTGTTGATGGGTAAAGACTGAATAATAATGTAAAAATTAACGGAATGCAAACTCTATCACACTAAACAAATTGAATGATGATTGCTAAACTCTTTCAATTTGAAATATGAATCGATTTGTTCCTAACAAATTGATTTTTTAACCACTTAAAAATACAAACACAATATGACTTGAGCTACTACTAAAAACTAGCTAGATGGAGTCTCGGTCAATCTTGCCTTAGTCACCTATTCTCTTTTCTTTTCACTTTATCTATTCTTTTTATTTTGTTTAAGTAAGATTATAATGATTTTTTAGTACAAAATTTGACTTTTTAACAGTCAAACGAAAGTGACGTCCATCTAAACCCAAGTGCTACAGAGGTAAAATATTGGGGACCCAGAAGCTACGAATGGAAGTTTGGGGGCCTAAAAATGTTCTACTTCACAAATGTTTGGAACCCCATGTGCAACTTTTCCATAAATTAAAGTTCATTGTATACATTAATCAACTAAATAATATAATACTTAATTATTTATAACTATACTGAGATACATAGATGACACTTGAATATGTGATAGAAGGGCACTTATATGTTGCTTCGATGCTTGACTCTCACAGAGGGTGGGCCTCGGGCAGGAGATACATTTTCTATGATAGAAAAGCATCAAAATCTGTTTATCGCTTCAACTCGACATTTCTAATTAATTAATGCTAACTGCACTCAAGAAAAAATTATGTACATATATTGACTTCAAAGTAGAATTGATGATCTCTTATCATTCATGCTAAGCAAGTTGTGCGGGTAAATTTCAGCAGCTTAGTCTTATGTGACATTGACATGGATTACTTTTTATGGTGGAGATGAGGCATCTGGGGTTGTGAAAGCAACGGTCATTGAATTTTTAATAAAATTTTTATTAGATGATTAAACTTTAATTTGTCTTATTTGAATTATTAAACTTCAATTTAATTTCAATTGAGTCGCTAAATCTTAAATTTAGTTTCAAATTTCACTGCTCTCTTACATGTCGTCTCTAAAATTGATAGAAATTACTTAATCAGCAAGCATAACGTAACGGGATTTTTCACATAATCACTGCGTGATTTTTCAACTTACCATTATACAATGTCAAAAAAGTGTTAACACACATTTTAATAAAGAAATATTGTCATAACCCTTATTTTACCATTTTCGTTTATAGGATACTATTTATCAATTACATAGAAGATCAGATATGATACGATTGTCAACTAATTAATTGCTGACAGTTTGGAGAATGAAAATGTGATTAAAGTCACGAAATTTGAAACAAAGTTAAATTTTAGTGACCCAATTGAACAAAAAAATTAATTCAGATCTAATTGACCACATATGAATTTTACCCAAGTTGTCCATAAAACTCTTTAAAATGCACGTGCCAATTCATAAAACTTTATTCAAATTGGGCAAATGAATTGTCGGAATTATTGAACAACATTTTAATGTGGTCTCTTTAATCGCCTTCAACGGCTGCAACTAACACTTGACGGTTGGGGGCCTGTCTCTTAAATAGAGGTGGGGTTGAGCACAATTATGAAATTTTTATTTCTTTGTAATTAATTATTTTCATTAAATTATTCTAAAATGTGTATTTTTGTGCATTTCTTAATTATTACAGAAAATAATCAAGTTCTTCTTGGTCATCTTTTAGAAGCATATAATTTTACCAGAAATTAATCATATTTCAAAATTTTATTTAAACATTATTATGAAAATAATATATATTTTTTTTAAATACAAAACAATGCTTCCATCGAAATAAAAAAATGTTAAGAAATAACAAAAAAAAAAAATTAACGATTTAACATCAGTTTATAATAGTTTTAAATATATCATAAATACAAAAGTGTAAAATCGATAATATAAATTTATTTTTGGTTAACAGAGGATTTTAATTTTTTTTTTTTTTTGAAAAACGAATATAAAGGTAGATTTTGGTGATTGTTGAAAAATGAGAGACTCAGTCCGTATAGTTAGTTAGATATAATTCATATAATAAATAGTAAAGTTATCAAATATCATTTTTATCTACACATTTCGTAAGACCTACAATTTTATCAACTTATTATTTATACATTCCGTAGAACTCAATTGATGACATCATCTTGAGTTAATGTCTGCTTAATATTTCGATATGATTAAACAGTACCAAAATATATATTTTAATTATTTTATTTATTTAATTTTGTCTTTTAATAACCAAAAAAAGTCAGCCTTAAATTGTTGCTTTCGTACTGTACAAAAATAAGTAGAGCCATCACTAGAACTTTCCTAATTGAATAAAAAGCGACAAAAATGATTCTCCATATAAATTGTTGTAACTGTGTTTGGAAATATTATATTATTATGTGACATTACAAGTTATTTTTTGTCTCTTAAGTCAAACAAATTACTTATTTTTAATACTTTTGAATTATTAGCAAAATAAATTTTTGACACAACAAACTAATTTTAGACATTTAAGATTTCATAATGAAAATAATAGAATTACATGTTAATTTTGATAATTTAAATTACGTTAAAATTAATATGTTAAATGTATAATTTAAATGAAATTTGGCCGAAATTAATTATATATGTAGTAGTTTAAATTCTTAAACTAATAAAGTATGACGGACAATCTATACCATTTATAATTTGTTAAATACAATTTAAATGAATCCATGTTATTAATATTAATTATTTTATTTCATGTATAATATAGATAATAACATTTCCATTCCTTCCTTGAAAAATATAATAGTACCCTTTATTTATTTGCAAAACATAAAAGTACTTATTGTTGTATGAAGTTATTTAAAAGTCTCTCAAGTACAATATATATATATATTTTTTTTATTTAAACAACATGTTATATATTTTTAACACGTCTATCAAGTACGAGTAAAATTGAACTTAGACGATTTTCTTTTAAAAGGGCCGATCTTCTTCATAGTATTAAAAGGAATGGATTTGATCTTTAACTCATTTTTAATCTCTAACTCATTTATAATGACGTTGTAGATATTATAGATCGGAGATCAAATCCATTCCTTTAATACCATGGCGTGAATTTCATTATTATTTAACGTCAAGTAGATGGATTATGGACCGTGGATCGAGAAAAAATCCATTCTTTTTAATACCATGAAGAACTAATTTCATTATTATTTAACGTCAAGTCGGTGAATGGATTATGGACCAGACGTGAGTGAGACAAAAACTGTAGTCATTTTAAACACAAAATTATATATGTGAAAAGAACACTTGGGCACGTCACATGCCACGCCAACTAAATACGCATGTATTGTATATTTCAGAATAGGTACTAATCGTATTATTAAAATTGTGAAAAGCAAGTGGAGCCAACCATACTGTTTTGGACACTACCAAAAATCACCAAGTTTTTCGAATTTATTGTTGCCTATGGCAAGTTGACAATACTTTTGACTATACGTCTTTAATTTGAGGGCTTTGTGCTGACTGCAATAATACGTATACTGTGGGGCTGGAGAAAATTTGGTGAAGCCAACTATATATACTACTATAGATACACATATATGTGTTTGTATAAGTGTGTATAAGTGCGTGTATTTTGGTTGTAGATGTTGTAAGTATAATTTAGTAAATTGTAGTTTTACAAAATATATAGATAAAAAATATATTTAATCAGTTAAATTTAAAATTTAATTTTAAGCCAAACAAACTGTAAGAATAATAGTTTCTATTATTAGTATAGATCATTATCAATCTATGTAAAATAATACAGATTTAGATCGAGTCGAAACAAAATCAAATGATGAATCACCAAAAGCATCCAACTTGCATATATTAAGACAACTGAATCTGCATTGTAATTGCGAAAGCCCCACAATTTTGAAAATTTGGTCTGCTGCTGGTACCCTTGGTGTTGGTATATTCAGAAGTAAACAACACGATCCCTTGTGAAAATGTCAAACTTTTTACGTGTGGGTCCATTTTTATTAGTTCTAACAAGCTTGACGAGTGGATTTTATACACTCATTTAGATTGTTTTAATTATATTTTTATAGTACAATTTAAATAATTGAAATAAAAACAATGTTAATTTTATCTTGTTTCTTGTAATAAGAATAAAATCAAAATTAGATGGAAATGAAGACTAACGAGACTAAAGTACAAGATATTTCATGTAGATGAATGCGAGAGACCGCCAAACATCACATAAACTCTCTTGTGCCAAGGCGGTAACTGTGGCCACTTGAGCATCCAGATAGCTCACATAAGCGAGCCATTGGCCAGAATTTTGGTGCTTATGTCCGCTTGAGCACTATAAATAGAAAAGAAAAGGTTAAGCTAGTGGTAAAAAATTGGAGATAACAAAGAATATATGTTGGGATATTTTCTCAAAATTTGGAAGTCAAAACTTGGAAGACATCTAAGTCGATTAAAATTGAATAAGTTTTCAAATCTTGGACACTTTGGTAGTCGAAACTTGGAAGTCATCTAAGTTGACTAAAATTGAACAAATTTCTAAATCTTGGACTCATTGGTAGTCGAAACGTAGAAAAAAATTAGGTCATACATTAAATATAAATTGACATGGTTTATTCTCTTTTGTAAAAGTAACTTGAGGGTTTTTTGAGAGAAAAATTTTAAGCCTAACATCCTAGTTGTTTTTCTTGTTTTCTTTATGGGTTGTACAAAGAGTAGAAATTGGTGGGTGTAAAGTTTATCATATTATTTTTCTTGAGATACTTGAGAATTTGGATGAGTGAAATCTATATGATTGTAACAGTTTTTCATATAGTGAAAGTTTTGACATTCCATAAATATTTTTTTATCTTTTATATTAATTATGTTTCGTTATATTTCTCTGAACAAGGATCTTGTGGTCAATAAAGAAATTGGTCTCAATTTTCAACAGTGGTATCAGAGTGTCAGGTCGTTCAGAGTGTTGGCGCATAGAGAAGATATGTCTATCAAATATTACGTGGAAAAATTTGATGGAAGAATGAATTTTGGCTTGTGGCAAGTACAAGTCAAGAATGTTTTGATTCAATCTGGACTGCACAAGGCTTTAAAAGGAAAACTAACCCTTGTTTCTGATAAAGATACTAAAAAAGTGTGTATGAGTGATGATGTTTGGGAATATTTGGATTTGAAAACTGCAAGTACGATATGCTTATGTTTAACTAAAAATGTTCTTGCAAATATTCATGGAATGTCTGCTACAAAGGAACTTTGGGAAAAACTTAAACAGTTGTATCAAACAAATAGTCTTTCAAATCGATTGTACTTGAAAGAACAGTTTCATTCTTTGCGAATGAATGCGAGATATAAAAATTTCAAACCACATGAATGTTATCAATAGATCATTTCTAAACTGGAGGCTATTGGAATTAAAATTGATGATGAGGACAAATCGTTAAGATTCAAATGGTTTCTTTCATCCTCCTAAGAACACATCAAACCAATTTTGATGTATGAGAAAAAAAGCATTGAATAAGTTACAAGTAAATTAATTTCGAAGAAAAAAAATGTTGAGTGGTGGAAGTAACCCACGGTGGGATAGGAGATATGTTATCATTTGTGTGTGGATACATTTGTGTCCCACCCACAATTGTGGGCTTCCTCCACCGATGTGACACTCCCACATCAGCCCACATCAGTAGTGGTAACATATCTCCTATCCACCATGGGTAGGAGATTATTTCCATTTCATCTAAAACTCGTTACTTGTTGCTGCAAAATGGAAGAAGAATAACTTCATGAAAACAAAAGTATCTTGTTGGAATTGTGGACAATCTGGTCACGTGAAAAAAAAATTGTCCAAAAGGTGGAGTATGCTCACTAACTGCTTGACATCATACACGAACAATATGCCTCTCTTTATGGGAGACAATGATGTCGCTTGAGTAAATATTTACATCTTCATAGCATGCGCTAGTTGCCATGATAGATGATATGTTACTACTAGCGGGTCTACATGTTTGCATGGGTATTGGCTTGACATTAATGTAAGGTGTGTGGTAGAATTGATGTCGATGGTGATGAACTTCCAAGTAAGTCAAACAAGGGAGTTGTACTATACTATTTTAGCAAAATTATTCGACATGAGCCGATAAAATTTTTAGAATTCATTAATTCTAAGTGATTATACTTATATGGTGGAGTATGGTAATTCTCTGTTTTGAGAATTGGGATTATCAAAGTTTACCAGTTTTTTTAATTATCGAGATGAAGAACTGTAGAAGCAATGATTGAGTTTTGACTAGTTTTTCGTCAAGGTGGAGATTGTTGGGATATTTTATCAAAACTTAGTAGTTAAAACTTGGAAGATATCAAGGTCGACTAAAATTAAACAAGTTTTTAAATCTTAGACACTTTGGTAGTCAAAATTTGGAAAACATCTAGGTTGACTAAAATTGAACAAGTTTTCAAATCTTGGACACATTGGTAGTCAAAATTTGGAAGACATCTAAGTTGAAAAAAATTGAACAAGTTTTCAAATATCGGACTCCTTGGTAGTCGAAACTTGGAAGAAAATTAGGTTATATGTTAACTATAAATTGACGTAGTTTATTCTCTTTTGTAGAAGTGACTTGAGGGTTTTTGAGAGAAAAATTGTAAGCATAGCATCCTAGTTATTTACTTGTTCTCTTTGTGAGTTGTACAAAGAGTAGAAATTAGTAGGTGCGGTAAAGCTTAGGATATTATTTTTCTTGAGATACTTGGAGATTTGAGTGAGTAAAATATATATGATTGTAACAAATTTTCATATAGTGAAAGCTTTGACAGTCCATAAATATTTCTCTATCTTTATATTTTTTAGTTTCGTTATATTTCTCTAAACAATGATCTTGTAGGCAATAAAAGTATTGGTCTCAATTCCCAACGCATAAGGGATTCATTATCCGGCTAATCTTTTTAGAGATTTCAAGAAAAGAAATGTAGAAGATTCGTGGGCACTCAATTGAATACATTCAAAGAGACGAAATCTTCAAAGCTTATCTTGTAATTAAATAATACTTGATATGAATTCTCATTACTTTTATGTTTTTGTAACTCAAATATGATACGCTAAATTTCTTATGCTAAGGATGGTGATATAAACCATTAGTTGAAGTTTTAATTCAATATTTCTCGTTTCTAATATTAAATTACGCTTGGTTGATTGGTGTCAGTGCTTAATTTTCATTTAATTGAATGATCAATATTTGAATGTGTTTGTGACTTATTTTGTTTTCAGGAGGTTCAAGGTAGGTTAGCTCATTGTTGGTAACCAACACAAAGTCCTATAAAAGTTAGGAATAATCTTTAGTGCTTTGTGCAATCAATCTAGATAATCCTGTTGTTAAATATAATTTTATATATTCGATAAATTCAGAATAAGAATATTTTAGGTCGTATATGAAAATATGTTTAATTCTACTTTGGATATATTGATAGACAACTTAGGAGTATCGATTTTTAATTTAATCATAAATAAGTTGGATTAAAAGTTGGAGTTTGAGAATTAAAATGGATACTATTGGTAAAGTCGGATTTTTAGAATATCCATTTTACTTGGTATGTCTTCAATAATCAATATTTGCACTTAGTTTAACTAATCATTTTTGCATATATATAAACATAGTCAATTGATTAAAATTCTATTGTGTGTATTCGAATCAAACTCGAATTAATCCAATTTAAGTTCAAATCTATATCTATGTGGAAAAAATATTCTTTAACTCATTTTTACTATTACTTGTCAATGAACATGTACGCTTGTGGGATTTCACCAACAAGTTTTTGACACCGTTGTTGGGACTTCACAATATTGACGTCATTTCAACATTATTTGCTCAAATTGAAGCTTTGACAAAGAAGATGAAAATCGTCACTCAGACAATCAACATGGTACGTGGTCTTATTCCAATTTTTGAAGGTTGCAGGGTGAATCACCAAACATCAGATTGTTTACATCTAATCTCAAGGAGTTCAGTTATGCACAAAACTTTCCACATCAGCAAAATCATCTATACTCCAACACATATAATCCAGTTTGGAGAAATTATCAACGTCTTATGGAGTAACAATCAAAATCAAGGCAAACCAACAGGATTCCAGCAGTAGCATGAGAAAAAACCTTTGTTCGATGACTTAATCTATAAGTACATGACAAAAACTGATAATACTTTACAGCACCAACATACATCTAAAAGAATTTGGAGACTCAGGTGGGACATATAATTACATCATTGTTTGAGAGGAAAGGTGGCACTATACCTAGTGACACAAAGACAAATCTACGAGAACAAATTAATACCACCACCACACATATAGTGGAGTTCAAGAACTCGAGATACATGTGAAAAGACGAGTTACTAAATAAGACAAGGTATATACCACAAAGAAGAGCAAGTGGAAAAGTATGAACGGACACCAAAAGAAAGTCAAATTTAGAATTCAGACATTTCATAGGTTAAGGCAACCTTTCCTGTCAAGGCATACGTGCATCCTATACCATTTTCCTTAAACGTTGCAAAAACACAAGCTTGATAAG
Organism: Forsythia suspensa; assembly: GCA_023638005.1. Classification (NCBI taxonomy): domain Eukaryota; kingdom Viridiplantae; phylum Streptophyta; class Magnoliopsida; order Lamiales; family Oleaceae; genus Forsythia; species Forsythia suspensa. The sequence goes on from CM042673.1 coordinate 51,062,910, forward strand.
TAGTTCACAAAATTTCTTGAAGTCTTCAAGAAGTTACACATCACCATTCACTTCACTAAAGAATAGCGCAGTTACCAGTATATTTAAAATTCATAAATGAGATGTTATCAAAGAAGATAAATTTTGAAGAGTTCGAGACAGTGACTTTAAGTGAGGAGTGCAATGCTATATTGTTGAATACGCTGTCTCCAAAGTTAAAAGATCGAAGGAGCTTCAAAATTTCTTGTACCATAAGTAGCAATTTAAGTTTTAATGCATTATGTGATTTAGGTACAAGTATTAACTTGAAGCACATTTCTCTTCTGAGAAAATTAGGATTATGGGATGCCAAAGAAACTACAATATCACTTCAATAAGTTTATAGGTCGATCAAGTGTCCTCGAGGTATGATTGATGATTTTCTTATTAGAGTGGAAAAATTTATATTCGGGTGGACTTTCATCATCTTGGATAGTGAGAAGATCGTAGATATGCCGATGATTCTCGGTGACCATTCCTAGAAACTACTGGTATCACTTCAACTATTTGATGGATCAATCAAGCATCCTCGAGGTATGATTGAGGATTTGCTAATCAAAGCAAGAAAATTTATATTCGGGTGGACTTCATCATCTTAGATATTGTGAAGATCGTGGATATGTCGATGATTCAAGGTGACCATTCCTAAAAAAACAAGTCGAGTCCTAGTCGATGTGGAGAAAGGTTAGCTAATCTTGAGGTTGCAGGATGAACAAAATAAGTTCAATGTGTTCAACTCACTCAAGAAACTATCCAATCTTGAAGATTTTCATAGGATCGACAAAGTGATAAAATAATGGGTGATAAAACTCATGTACTAGGAGTGAAGCTGTGAGTGAAGAACTTAGGTCGAAAACAAAGTTAGGAAGTTTAGGTAGAGCAAATTTTGATGAGAAAGGAAAAACAAAAGTTGGAGGGTGAATGAAACATCGTGCAAAGGCACAAATTGTAGGCAATGCAAATCTTCCAAAACCCCGACTCAAGCCACCTTGAATGATCAAAACAACAAAGTCAAGCTAATGACTTTAAACAAACGCTTATTGGGATGCAACCCAATTTATAGTCAATTTATTTACTTGCATTTTAAGTAGTACATTTAGGTCATTATTGCTTTTAGAGTGCATTGTGAACACATTAGGACTAGGTTGTCATCATCCGGTTGTATGAAGTGTTTTGAGCACATATAAAGTCGCATCCATTGGAATGTGATTCACGAGCATTGCACATATAAAGTCCGTGAAATGCAAGGCATTGACCTATCTCAAAAAATTACAACAATGAAACGTAAGGGCATATATATTGGTATGCAATCCAAAAATCCGAGCTTCACAAGCCAGATAGTTGGGGCAAGTGTGACCGGGCCAAATCAATTGTCAAAAGCAACGATCGATGATTTTGAGCTCGCATATGAGGCACTCTGTAATCAACCCTACAATCTATCTATGATGAGCTCCAAGATTAAAAGACTTCACATGCCGAGCTATAAACACACATAAGGCAATTCGAGAAGCCTAGGCACAGAAGGCTAAAGCCCGCAGACAAGAGAACGATGCATGTAGGTGGTGGCGCAAGAGTCGTCGATGGTGAAGGAGCCTCAGTGGGAGCTGGCTAGACTGATCGGCTCTCCCAGTCCCTGTTTTTTTATACAAATGGATGAAAGACTGATGTAGTTGGGCTTAGTCTTCTGGAAGGGATTTGCGAATGAACACAGTTCATTTCTACTCTATACTAAACGAAATGCAACATAATAAAAAGTCTATATCATATCGTAGCAACTCAGTCAAGATAGATATTTCTGTTGATTGACTAACTTCTTGAAAGTCTGCTCTACCTTAGGCCTACTGAAGAGCTTGGAAACCTATTCTTACTTGGCATCAGTCATCTTCGGTTTGTGGCTCGAACCTTCACAATAGAAAAAAAAAAGTGATGAGAGAAAGGCTTGATGTAACAAAAGCTAGTAGTAGACACCAACACAATTCTTCTCCATTCACTTAGATGGTCATATTTCTTGGGGACCCTGACCTCCAGCCTATGGTCGTCAAGAAAGAATTCCTAGTTGACTTGGATGAAGAAAAATGAAACTCTCTCTCTCTCTCTCTCTCTCTCTCATAATCATCAGTTTTTTAAATCAAATCTTTTCAGATCTTAGCCATTGATTGTAGATCAAATTTGGGCCCTAGAATCTTGAAAGGTGTCGAATTAGTTGAAAAAACATGGTTGAGATGGACCACATGCCTCACACACGCATGACATTTGTTCGATGGCCAAAACAACGATCGCTATAATTATGCCTCGAGATGCCAACCACCGAGCACATTCAACGCACATAATCACAACTCGATCGAAATGGTAACCGTTGTTTCAAACCATTAAACTCTCCCAACTAGCGTACGACACATGGCATCATAAGATCTTCAAAAGATATTTTAGAATTTCGTCCAGTCCTCTACCTCATATGAATATCGAACTTGGAAAACTAATAATGTCATATACGAAATATACGAAGATAAGCACAACAAGGTTGCTAATTTTAATCTCCACTATGATAGGATGTCCTAGGGGCTCAAAGTACGCTTCAAGTTCTCTTTTGTCAATTAGGCATTGGAATATAAAGAAGTTACACACTTGCCAAAAAATCCTTTTAGCGCTTTAGGTTCCGCTCCGAAAATAAGGCATTGGAATTCGAAAAAGTTGCATACTAGAAAAAGCTTCATGTTCTACTTTGGCAATTAAGCCTCGAAATAAGGAGAAGCTAACCTCTTGAAAATTGCCTAAGATCCAAGTTCTGCTCCAACAATAAAGCTTCAGATTACGTAAAAGCCACACAATCTCAAGCTTCAGGTTCTGCTTTGATAGTAAAGTCTCGTAATATGGAGAATCAATATACTTGATTATATAATTCTACTTTAGGTTTCACTTTGACAATTAGGCCTCAGAATATAATGAATCTACCCTATTTTTCAAGCTTCGAGTTCTACTTTGACATGGAGCCTCAGAACATGGAAAAGTCAAGCATTTAACCCACTTCTCGAGCTCTGGTATCAAGTCCAACCCTTCACTCACTGCTTCGGGGTCGGCAAAAAACTATGAAAAGTTAGCCATTCTTCTAAAATGAACTTTAGAATTCTTCCACCTCATATTAATACGAGGTTCAGACTTGGGGGGCTAATGTTACATCCAAAAATCACTACATTCTACATGGATGCTGCCTGGATGTTGCGTGAATCCTCAAGGACACACGACGTAGGTGATCGGCCCACAATAAGTCCAATCGAATGCTTGTGACGAATGTCGAGGCTAGAAGCCTCGACGACCACGCCTTCAGACTTAACGTAAAGGCAAAAGTGAAATCAAGCATCGTATATCCTCAATTTGAGTCTTGGCCACGTTGCCTCACTTGCGACTTGATTTTTCACCTCCCTTTCAAATGGGACAAGCGCCAATGTCCTGGTATAGTCGAATTGCCAATTTTTTCTTGAAGAATGGGTTCAAAAGATGTATATATGATCACGCACTTTACGCTAAGAAAGACCAATATGGTAAGAAAGACCAATATGGTAATATTTTAATCATTTGTTTATATGTTGATGACTTCATTTTTACAATTAGCAACACGAGGATGTGTGATGAATTCAAGACATTAATGATGAAAAAGTTTCACATGACATACATGGTCTTGCTGCATTATTTCCTTGGTATTGAAGTTGAACAAAAAGCTGAGGAGATAGTGATTTCGCAGAAGAAATGTGCAAAGGATTTGATTGAGTTAACACTTAAATTTTCACTTCACTGGTGAATCTCGACCACTCCTTAAAATCTACTATCAATTCTCGAATGTGTCCTGCAACAAATGAAGTTGATCTTGGTAATTGAATCTTTTCTTAGTCTTTTCAAACTGGGTGAATTTAATGTAATGACGTGAATTCTTATATAGTCAATGGTTCGTTATATCTATTTTGATTTCTTTGATTTCCAAAGTTTTAGCTTTAAACTTTTTATCGGGCAAGTCAAACCACCATTCATCTAAATCCTCAATTGTAATGTCCAAAGCATAGTTAAGACTCGCAATACTTTCCTCAGTTTCTTGCTACTTTATCGATCGATTTTTTTATATATATATTTTTGTTGTAAATTGTTCAATTTATATAGTAAGAAGTAATTTGGATTCAAACTTCTATAAGAGGATATCAATAAGTTGAAATAATACTCAAAACAAAACCCGAAACAAAAAAAAAAAAATTTCCGCCCAATTTTTTAGACTGGGTGAATGCCCAACCTCATTTTTCTGAAACAGAGACAAAATCTACAAAAGTTCAGTGCCGTTGGTTTTGAATTTCTGGCTGCATTTGAAGATTTTTTGGCATCTTTTGGATTGGTTTTGGCACCTTTTCGTGTATTAGATCTCGAACATATATATATATATATATATATATAGTTTTTATGTTGGAAAACATATGATTAACATCAAAGACAAATAGCTACATCCAAATCAAAGTTTAAATCTCATATTTTCTTAAAGTGTTCTTCAAGTTCTTATTCACATTCATTTTGCTTGATTTGAACTTGAATTAATATGTTGTTTATTTTACAAACTATTTGCCTTTAAAGTCTTCAAAAACTTATCTCGTGGCGGTAAATATCGTTTGAGGACAGCGATTCAAAATCGTGTTCAAACTATCCCTTTTGTGAATTATTTTATCTTGTTTTGTTTTTCATCTCATTGAAGTTCAAAAATCTCAAAAGATATTTTCATGATGGAGAACGAGACTACGATGGCTACTATCAAAATGATGAATCAAGACCTTGTGAGGCTTGGTAGGTTCGATGGAACTAATTTTACCAAATGGAAGGACAAGTTGAAATTCATTCTTACCACCTTGAAGATCTTCTATATTTTGGATCTGGATTTGGCACCATTGCCGGAACCAAACACCAACTGATTCTGATGCGATAAATGCAGAAAGAACAAAAAGAGACAAGAAAACGAATTTATATGCAGAGGACATATCTTGAATTCTCTCTATGATCGTCTTTATGATCTTTACACAAACACTACTTCATCAAGGAAGATATGGAATGCATTGTAAAATAAATACAAAATCGAGAAGGAAGGTACCAAAAAGTTTCTGATTTCTAAATACTTCGATTTCAAATTTTTGGATAACATACTTTTGTTAGGACAAGTACTTGAATTGCAAGTCATTGTCAACAAAATGAAGTTTGTGAAGATTGAAATTTTTGAGACTTTCCAAGTTGGTGCAATTATCTAAGTTGCCATCATCATAGAATGTCATAGAAAGAAAATTCTTCATAGTTCTAAAAATTATTCTTTGGAATGGATTCAAAAGCATCTGGAAATTGAGGAAGGATCAAGGGCATGAGATAGGAATGAACATTCTCATGGGGAGACTTCAAAGCCCATGCCGTAGATCAAGCCGACAAATCAAACAAAGATTCCTTGAAGAGAAAATTCTCAAACTCCAACAAAAACAACAAGAACAAGAAAAAATCCAAGGTTTCTTGTTATATGTGTGGCAAACCCAGACATTATGCCCGTGAGTGCAGGAACCGCAAACAACCAAAACAAACAGAGAAAAGTGAACTCCATTGACATTGAAAATATTGTTGCTACTGTGAGCATCGCCAATACCGTCAAAGGAAATGTTTAATGATGGTGGTATGTAGGGATGGTAAAAAATCTCGTCGTGGCAGACGCCGGTTTGGCGCATAAAGCTCTTCGACCAGCTCGGGTTCGGGCTCGTCTAAGGACGAGCACGAGCTAGGGCCGAACAAAAAAAAGAAGGTCGAACTCATTCAGCTCGGCCAAAAAATGAGCCGGTTCGTCTTGAATGAGCTCCAACGGTCACTTAATCGTGATCGTTGGATGAACATCCAACGGTCACGATTAAGTGACCGTTAATACCGAATTTTTTAAATTTCATTATTTTCCAATAAATACCCCTATTCTAAACTCATTTTTTCATACTTCAATCTCTTATTTCTCATTCAATTATATACTCATTTCATTAACAATTCTCAAATTTCATTCTCTCAAATCTCAATATTAGTGTTATAGTTAGTATCTAATATCTTATTATTTAGATATTACTCTATAATTTCAAGTTGTAATTTTCTACTTCTACTACTAACAATTCTATTTTCTAATTTCTAGTTTTTACTACATCTTTATCTTCTCTTATTTTCTTTATTATATTATTTCAAATGGCCTACAATCAAAGTGATGATGATTTCAGTGGTCTTAATGATATTCCAATTCCAGACGATATTATTGATCAGTTTGATGGTAGCACTGATCCAATTGATTTGGAAGACGTTCAAGAAGATGCAGATACACAAACTACCATCAGCTCTAGCACTAAATGAAAAGTTACCAAATAAAAGGCTAAGTGCTGGCAGCATTTTGAGTTGGTACCGACTGGTAAAGTAGTTGACGGAGTTCTTGAATTCAAAGCACAGTATAAACACTGTCACGAGAAGTTAGCTTGGCAAAATGGGATAGGCATGACCCACCTAAATAGACACTTCAAAAAGTGTCAATACAGACATAGAGGTTTGGATACAAATCAGGCACAACTCCAGTTTAGATCTCCGTTAGCAGGGTCCAGTAGTCCTACTCTCAACAACTAGATATATTCATAAGAACTTATGCACCACGAATGACTGTCGAAATTGATAGCAAATGTCGAGTTTCCACTATGCTTGATGGATAATCCTTATTGAACGAAATTCATCCAAAAATATCTCCAACCAAGGTACGTTAATATTTCTAGAAATACACTTCATAAAGACACTATTGTTAGATATAATCTAAAAAAAGAAACTATTATTAATGATATTAATAATTACAATGGTGTTGTATCTTTTACATCAGACTTATGGACATGTTGAAACCAAAAAGGATACATAGTTACAGCTGCACACTATATTGATAATAATTAGATAATGCATAAAAAAGTAATAACATTTAAACAAATAGACTATCCTCATAATGAAAATAATATTTATCATGTTTTATTAGGTGTGTTACATGAATTTAAATGTAATTCTAAGGCTCGTAGTTTTACATATAATAATGCAGGCCCAAATAACATAGTAAATGAAAAATTAATGCAACATTTTAGTCCAGATTTTGATGGTATTTTATTTCATATTCGTTGTGTATGTCATGTGTTTAATTTAATTGCACAAGATGGATTAAAATTTATACAACCTCAACTAGAAAAAATTAGATATGCTATTTATTATATTTCGAGTTTCACCATTAAGAAAACAAGTTTTTGTTATTCTATATATAGAAAATGGCTCAATAAAATTTTTTTGCAACTGATGTTGCCAATAGATGGAATTCAACATATCTTATGTTTGAATCTTGTGAAGGTTATGAAGATTGCGTTACTATCTATTATAATGGCCGACACTCACACGGCTCACAATATGATTTAGAATTACATGATGAGAAATATGTGGTCATGTTAGAAAATTTTTAAAAAAATTTTTGGCATATGTATTATGCATTATCCAACTCCACTTGTTCTAAATTATTTTTATTATATTGCTAACAATTTTAATAGATATAAGAATTTTGAACTTTTTTTCTAGTATTATACATGTTATGGAAGTTAAATTTAGAAAATATTGAGAACAATTGCCTATGTTATTTCTAATTACATGTATTATGGATCATCGACTTAATTTGGAGGGTATAAAAGTAACAATAATGGCAATTTCAGAAAAATTAATTTACGAAAATTCAGCAACGTGTGCTAATTTAGAACAAACTTTATGTTCTATGTATGAGATCTATGCTGAAAAGGCCAGTACGAATATTGTACGTCCCCCTAATTCAACATATACTTCGTTATCAACTGACGACATTGACTTATGGAGTTACGTTAGTACACATAGAAGTGGTCAAGGTCAACAAATAGTTGGTTCTTCTTCTAGTTCTTCCCTTTCCCGTTCTAATGATACACCTGTAGAGTTAGTTATGTATTTTGCGCATGATGTAATTAGTATATTAGATGACGAAGAGAGAAATTTTTTTTATATACTACGATGGTGGAAACAATATCAACGTAGTTACCCAATTCTTTCAAAAATGGCATGTGATCTACTAACACCTCCAATTTCAACTGTAGCATCAGATGCTGCGTTTAGTACAAGTGGCAAAGTTTTATCTGATATCAGGCCAAGACTTAAAGCCGACATTTTAGAAAGCTTACTGTGTCTAAATAATTGGGATGACGCCGAACTTCGAATCCAAGACAAAGTGGATAGAATAATGTCCGAAGAACTTGAAGATTTGAATATGGATTAATCAGATTCGTAGTAAGTATTATTTTGCATTAGTATTTGATATTTTTTTCTTATTTTAATAAAAAATTGTACACGTAACATCTTGTTCGTATACAATTTTAACTCCGCATACTTTTAAAGTAGCCGGTCCCAAGCCCAGAAAAGGAGGATAGTTTTAAATTTTAAATTTTTAATATAAAGGATTCTTGATATTATATTTCTTTTTTATTTTCAAATTTTTTAAAAAAAATTGTGGGTCGAGCCGAGACCCGTGAGCTCACGAACTGGGCGGGCATTTTGGGAACCGAGCGACCATTTTGGGAATGAGCGAGCCTCATTCTTTTTATGGGCTCAGTCGAGTCGAGCCAAGTGGTATGATACTTGTGCTACCATACATGTTTTGTCGATAGGTTATTATTCAAAACCTATCAAGAGGTGGACAATGAACACATTCAAATGGAAAATAAAGTTCAATCTAATGTTATTGGCAAATGAAGTGTGGACTTAAATTTCACATGCAGCAAGAAGATCACATTAATAAATATTTTACATGTACTAAATATGAATAGAAATCTTGTAAGTGAGGATTTGTTGAGAAAATTGGGAATTAAGTGTGTATATGAGTCGGACAAATTTTTACTTTCACGGAATGGTGTATTTGTTGGAAAAGACTATTCTAGTGATGGAATGGTCAAACTATGTATTGTCAAAAATGATATTAATAAAAATACAAATTTGAATTATGTTATCGAGTCTATTTCATTATGACATGATAGACTATGACATATTGGTTTTTCTACTTTAAAAAGAATGATAAAAATTGAAATGATTTTATGTGAAAACATAGAATATAATAAATGTGAATTATTACGTATTAAGTCTAAAATAATTAAGAAACATTTTCATAGTATTGAAAGGACCTCTAATTTATTAGAGTTAATTCATTCTGATATATGTAAATTAAATAGAATGTTAACTAGATGAGGAAATAAATACTTCAAAACATTCATAGATGATCATTCTAAGTTTTGTTATATATATCTAATGAAGCATAAGGATGAAGCCTTTAGTATGTTTAAGATATATAAAACTGAAGTAGAAAAATAAATAAATAGAAAGATTAAAATTCTTAGAAGTGATAGAAGAGGTAAATACGTGTATAATGGATTTAATCTTTTTTGTGAACAACATAGCATAATACATCAATGTAGTACTCCTAGAACACTCGAACAAAATGGTTTGGCTGAGAGAGAAAAATAGGACATTAGTTGAGATGATAAATGCTATGTTATTAAACTCTAATTTGCCATTTAATTTATGGAGTGAAGCTTTACTAAGTTAATGTCATATAGTTAATAGGATTCATTCTACAAGATTAAAGGTTTCTTCCTACGAATTGTGGAAAGGAAAAAAATCTAACAATGGTTATTTCAAAGTGTGGGGGTGTCTTGTTTATTGCAAGAACACAAATCCTAAAAAGACTAAGTTGGATCCTAGAGGGATCAAGTTTTGTACGATATGCCCAAAACAGTAAGGCATATCGTTATTAAATTTGAAAATTAATGTTATAATTGAATCTCGAGACATAGAGTTCTGTGAAAATTTATTATCTTCAGAGAATAATTCTTTAAGGAAATCTCTAGTGGAGACTCCTAGTTCTACAAGATCACAAGTAGAAACACCTTCCAAGGATGTTGATACAAATGAACTTCGTAGAAGTAAAGAACTCGAAAGGATAAAATACTATGACCGGATGAAATTGATTCTCAACTTATTTCTTTCTATTTGGTTGAAACAAATGAGAAGAGTGTTACAAGAACTATTCCATATGTTCTTCAAGTGGAAACCGATCCTAAAACTTATCAAGAAGCAATGCCATCAAGAGATAGTATCTTATGGAAATATACTTTTGGAAAGATGCTATAAATGATAAAATAGATTCAATAATGTCAAACAATACTTAGGAATTAATCGATTTACCACCCGGCTAAAAAACTATAGGTTGTAAATAGGTATTTAGGAGGAAGTATAATGTATACGGCACTCTTAATACCTTTAAAGCTAGGTTAGTTGCCAAAGGATATCGACAAAAGAAATGAATAGATTACTTTGATACGTATGCACCAGTTGCACGAATAACCTTTATTAGGATTTTATTCGCATTAGCTTCTATTTATGATTTGCATATACATCAAATGGATGTTAAGACGATGTTCTTAAATGGGGATCTCGATGAGGAGGTTTATATGGAACAATCGGAAGGTTTTGTTCTACCCAGAAATGAACATAAAATATGCAAATTAGTAAAATCATTATATGGAATAAAACAAGTACACAAAAAATGGCATGAAAATTTTGACTTAGCAATAATATCATTTGGATTTAAACATAATAGTGTTGATAAATGTTTATATTCAAAAGTTTGTGATAATTATGTTGTGCTTATTTGTTTATACATGAATGATATGTTAATTGTAAGTAACCAAAGGCAATGTATAAAAGAAACAAAGAGGTTTTTATCTTCCACATGAACATGAAAGATCTTGGTCAAGTGGATACCATATTAGGTATCAAGGTTACCAAGACTAGTGGAGGTTATATGTTGAACCAATCACATTATGTTGAGAATGTGATCAAGAAGTTCAACCACTTGAACATCAAATAGATAAATACTCCGTTTGATTCAAGTTTAAAACTTGTAAAGAATGATGGAAGAGTAACAACACAACTTGAGTATTCAAGTATTATTAGAAGTTTTATGTATGCGGTGCAATGTACAAGATCCGATATGATTAACATGAAAGACAAATATCTAGATCCAAATCAAAGTTCAAATCTCAGATTTTCTTAAAGTGTTCTTCAAGTTCTTATTCAAATTCATTTTGTTTGATTTGAACTTGAATTAAAGGTTTGTTTACTCCTAAATACAATTTGCCTTTAAAACCTTCAAGCACTTATTCCGATAATGACAAATATTGTTTTAAGACAGCGATTAAAAATTGTGTTCAAACCATCTTTTATGTGAATTATTTTATCTTGTTTTATTCTTCATCTCCTTGAATTTCAACAATTTTCTCATGTAATCATTGTGCTACTTTCCAACTTACAACTATGCAATGTCAAAAAAGTGTTAATATATACATTCTAATAAAGAAATGTTGTAATAACTCTCATTTTATCATTTTCTTTTATATAGTACCACATAACAATTACGTGGAAGACCATATTCATGAAATTTGAAACAAAATTAGAGTTCAGTGATTCAATTGAAAAAATAAAAAATAGATCTAATTGAAATTTCATCAAATATTCAATTACCACAAATGAATTTTACCCCAATTGTCTTTATTCAAATTTGGCAAAGGAATTGTCGGAATTTAATGTGGTCTCTTGAATCGCCTTCACGAGCTGCGACCGACACTTCTCTGTTAAATAAACAGAGGTGGGGTTGGAGTGTTACTATGCACCAATTATTGATTTTTTATTTTTTATTTAATTTAGAAGTTTTGACTATTGCATTGACTATTTTTTTTAAAATAAAAATTACAGAAACACTTTTTACTGGCAAAGAAGAAATATAATTTTTTATTTTACCCTTTCATGGACTTTATGAAAATTAAAAATATATATTTTGCTCATTTTTCCATTTTTTTATTGATATTGTAGACAAAAATATATTTTTAGCTTAAAGAAAGTTCATGCTTTGTCCTTTTAAAAAAGTTAATTACAACTCAATCATATTTGTCAAAATTAACTTTTCTGCCTTAAAAAACAAAGTTGATCCATTTGACTACAGAACAGAAAAGAAAATAATTCAAAACTTTTTGAAACTTATTAGATGTAACTTTGTTGCATTTTTTTTATTATTCTTTCTGTATTTAATTATTTTCATTAAATTATTTTAAAATGTGTACTTATGTACATTTCTTAATTATTACAAATAAACAAATTGTTCACTGTCACATATTAGAAACACTTGTCAGACATGCGTGGGCTGCATGTGATTTTGCAATTATATTATCAATTTTTAATATTTTCAAAAATTTATTTTTATTTTTAATAATTAAAATGTTAAAGTAGTAATTGCAATAAAGATCAAAAAATTCGATTCTTGATAACATGTTAGAATGTATTATTCCATATTGATATTTTTTTTTTTATTTACATTCATAGAATTACAATCATAATAAGATATAAGTTTTATATAGAAGTAATATGTTAGTAACTTGAATCATTTACTGAAAGACTTATTAATTTATATATGTTCTATTATTTGTATTTATTTTAAAAAATAATATATCCGATTTGAGTTAAATATTATGTAAATAAAAATAATAATTAACGTTATATTTTTCTCTCTTAAATAAGAAATAGTTTATAAAACTAAAGAAATGTAAAATATCTAATTGATAATATACACACACAAAAAAGAAAGTAATATTACATTAGAAATAATAAATTAGTGAAGAGGGTTAAAGCGTGCATCATACTCCCATGGGTCTAGGGAATATGATGTATTTTTTACTGTCTGTGATCGAGTATTGTGAATCCAGAGCAATAAGTAAGAAAATATATAACATTAACTTACCTATTTTGTAACGTAGGACAAATTCTTCTATTGTATGACTCTTTGGTGCCATATCAATTATATGTACAAATAAAAAAAACATAAAAAGCATTAACAATATTACAACTAACTTGCAAATTACAAAAAATAAATTTGTACAAATAAATAAAAATAAAAATAAATTAATAATTTATTACTAACCTTTGAAGAATATGAAAAATAATAAGTGGGACACAAATTCGGTAAAATAAATTTAGAGAACAAAAGTGATTGAAAATGTTTGATGTTAGTCAAATTTGAAAAGTAAATAAAGCGATTGTGTTGGCCAAATTTCAAGAAAAATATGTCTCTCTCTTAAATATTTTCATTTCTATTTCAAATTTGACAACTATGATTTAAATTTTAATGTGGTAATAAAAAAAAGGTTATAATTTTTTCATTCATTTTTTTAAAAATTCATTTCTCATTTCTTTTATCTACGCAGTACAAAAAAAAATAGAGGTCTTCTTTTCACCTTCATATTTAATTTAATATATTAAATATTTAAAAATTTTAATTATATATTTAATAAAATTTTAATTACTAATAATAAAAGAGTAATAAATAAAATATTAAAAAATAATTATACATTAATGAATACTAATGGTGAATATGAAATTTTTAAAAAATTGTAAAGGTAGAATAGTCAAAAAATCTCTCTTTTAGGGCTTTTTAGATGTTGTATAGATATAGATATAGATATAATTTTTTCCAAAAATTAATCATATTTCATAATTTTATTTTAAAACACGTTATTATGAAAATTATAAAATATGTAATTTTATTTATAAGTTATTATGAAAATTATAAAACTTTTAACTTAAAAACAATGCTTCCATAGAGATCAAACAAATATTCAGAAATAATAGAATAAAATGACAGTTTAACATCCCTTAATGATCGTTCCATATAGAGTATAACATCTATAAAGTAATATTCGATAAATTAGTAACTTCTACTAAATAATCAAAATTTCTTGTCTCGACTCGAGCAAAGAGGATAAATTAATAATTTTGATAAATTGATAAGATAATATTTTTTTTGAAACATCTGTGTAAATATGTGGTACCAATCATACTGTAAAGAGTAATTATATTCACATAACATTTTTTTATTTTTTACATCACATTTTAATTACATTTAACATCTTTAATCTATGAACATTATAACACTCATGTCCCAAACTTTTTTTTATCACATTTTTATCTTCAATTTTTCATTAATTAACACATCTTTTGTTTGACAATGGTTTCCGTCTAAATCATTTGTTGGGAATTTGTAAAAATGCTTATTTGTCATCATCATATAAAAAAAAAAATAGATACAAAAGTACGATAAAGTATTTTTCTTCATTTCAAAGCACGTAAACAAAATATATCGACAAAAGCCATCATTAATGATGAAATATGCTAATTAATGAAAGTTGAAGATAAGAATTCGATGACAAAAAGTTAAGAACGTAATTGCAAAAATAAACAAAAGTTGAGGATTTTAAGTACAATTAAAATGTGGTGTGCTTATAATAAATTGTAATGTAAATTAATAATTTGTCAAAAAATATAAATATAATTAACTATGACACTTCCATATCAATGAATATTGTTTATGAAATAATTCAATACTATTGATTAATGTTGTTTTAGATTATCAATGTTCATTAATTTAAAATTGAATTGTTCAATATCTCTTTAGTTAATGAGTGTTCATTAATTATTTAATTAGTAGAAAGCATTGACATGAAATTATAAATGCACATATAAATTAATAAATTAATAAATTAATAATTTATCGATAAAAATAATAACCTCTTTTAATTAATCATTTTGTCCAGACCTAATGCTATTAATTTATAGAGGTCATACTGTACATTAGAGCATATTCAGTGCATTATATAGATTGCTATCTATGTTTATTTTATTATTTTAAAATAAAAATATAATTGCATCTAGATTTGCATAGTAAAATTTATTGAGTCATCATGTCTAATGAAGCTTATGAATTTATACGGAGCTCTAGACATTATCTATTTTTTTCTCTCGAACAAGTGAGCTTGATAGAATCATTGGCACCTTCAAGATTTTTTTTAAACATTATCTATTTTGCTTTTGTTCTAATTTTTTTTAGCAATATACGGTTGTATTGAAGATGTTCTTATCTATATCTATACTAATTCTAAAAGTTCCTTAAAGAGAGAAACATTTTTTGACGACATTACCCCTCAAATAACTTATAATTCCTAAAATCATCTTTCAATTAATATAATTTATTTTGGCTTTAATTTAAACTATTTAATACTATATAAATATTGTATTTTGATCATTAAAAATAATTTGTCTCTTTAAATTCCATTATATATTGTAATTAATGAAAATAAATAAAAATATACTGATAAAATTTTTAATATATTGAAATTATTATCTTTAATTGTTAACAATCAAAGAGTCAACTTTATTATGCACGAGAATTTAAGCAAATTATTTCATCAACATAACAAAACAAGATGAATTTGACTTTGCATTTTGACTTTCTTATTATTGATTCATACTTTCTTCCTCTGTTCCAAATATGAGAGAAATATTTATGGATGATATTGCCCTCAAATAACTTATAATTTCTAAAATCATCTTTCAATTAATATAATTTGTTTTGGCTTTAATTTAAACTATTTAATACTATATAAATATTGCATTTTGATCATTGAAAGTGATTTATCTCTTTAAATTCCTTTATATATATTGTAATTAATGAAAATAAATAAAAATATACTAATAAATTTTTTAATATATTGAAATTATTATCTTTAATTGTAAACAATCAAATAGTCAATCTTATTATGCACGAGAATTTAAGCAAATTATTTCATCAACATAACAAAACAAGATGAGTTTGGCTTTGCATTTCGACTTTCTTATTATTGATTCATACTTTCTTCCTTTGTTATTCGTCTTTGTTTTTTTTTATGCCTAGAATATTTTTTTCCTCGCAATGACGATTTTGATAATTAGTTTGATAATAATGTGGTAATAATGGATGTGTTAATTTTTCAAGAATGATTCACTAATTTTAAGAATATATATGATGGTAATATTGATTTTAAATTTTGATTTATATATTTAATAAAATTTTAATGATTAACAAGAATAATTTATTAAAAATAATTATAATTATGAATACTAATGGATATGGAATTTTATTGTCTTAGATCAAACAAAGGGATTTCTCTCTCGAATGATGCTTTTTATGTTGTATATATATAGATATTATGTAAATTTTTTTCAATTAATCATATTTCATATTTTATTTTAAAACACGTTATTATGAAAATTATAAAATATGTAATTTTATTTATAAGTTATTATGACAATTATAAAATATGTAATTTTATTTCAACATTATTATGAAAATTATAAAACTTTTAACTTAAAAACAATGCTTCCATAGAGATCAAACAAATATTCAGAAATAATAGAATAAAATGACAGTTTAACATCCCTTAATGATCGTTCCATATAAAGTATAACATCTATAAAGTAATATTAGATAAATTAGTATCTTCTATTAAATAATCAAAATTTCTTGTCTCGACTCGAGCAAAGAGGATAAATTAATAATTTTGATAAATTGGTAAGATAATAATTTTTTGAAATAATGTAAATATGTGGTACCAATCATACTATAAAGAGTAATTATATTCACACAACATTTTTTTTTATTTTTGCACCACATTTTAATTACATTTCACATCTTTGATCTATGAACATTATAGCACTCATGTAAACTTTTTTTATCACATTTTATTCTCAATTTTATTAATTAACACATCTTTTGTTTGACAATGTTTGACAATGGTTTCCCCTCTAATTTGTTGAGAATTTGTAAAAATGCTTGCATTCATATTACAAAAAAAAAAACTAAATGATAAAATATTTTTCCTCATTTCAAAGCACGTAAACAAAATATATCGACAAAAGCCATCATTAATGATTATATGCTAATTAATGAAAATTGAAGATAAGAAATGACAAAAAGTTAAGAACATAATTACAACAAAAACAAAAGTTGAGGATCTTAAGTACAATTAAAATGTGCGCTTATAATAAATTGTAATGTGAATATTATCAATATAAATTTGTAAATTAATAATTGAAAAAAAGTATAAATATAATTAATATGACACTACTATATCAATGAATATTGTTTATGAAATAATTCAATATTATTGATTAATGTTTTAGTTTATCAATGTTCATTAATTTAAAATTGTATTTTTCAATATCTCTTTAGTTAATATGTTCATTAATTATTTTATTAACATAATTATAAATGCACACTATAAATTAATAAATTAATAATTAATCGATAAAAATAATAACCTCTTTTAATTAATCATTTGTCCGGACCTAATGCTATTAATTTATAGAAGTCATCTTGTACATTAGATCATATTGATGCATTATATGATTGCTATCTAGGTTTATTTTATTATTTTAAAATAAAAATATAATTACATCTAGATTTGCATAGTAAAATTTATTAGTCAACGTATACAATGGAGCTTATGAATTTAGGCGGAGCTCTAGATATTATTTATTTTTTCTCGAACAAGTCAGCTTGATAGAATCATTGGCAACTTCAAGATTTTTTTTAAACATTATCTATTTTGCTTTTGTTCTAATTTTTTTTAGCAATATACGGTTGTATTGAAGATGCTCTTATAAATACAAAAATGTAAAATGAAAAATAAATATTTAATTTTGACTAACATGGAAAATAAATATATGGACAGATTTTTGTAATTGTTGAAAAAAATGAGAGACCACTCTGTATACTTAGTTAGATGTAATTAAAGTATTAAATAGTAAAATAAATTCAAATTAAGTGTTCTTAACAAAATGGAGGATGTAAATTGGTGACAACAGCCATAAGTAATTATGCCGATATAATAATGCTATATAGCTATCATTAGTAGATATCACCGTCAGTTTAAGTGGTAGTGAAGTTCTTGATTTATTGTTCAATGTATTTAAATACATTCACAACTAATGATAAATATCATTATTTTATTCGACATGGTTAGCCCATGTTTGACATTGTTTATTATAATTTCAACTGGTCAAACTGGTCAAATATATTTTCTATCCACACATTTTATAAGGACCCACAATTTACCATTCACTTTTTATTCACACATTCATCCACAACTTATAAAATATAAAATAATTTCAGCACTACCAAACATATGTTAAAAATACAAAACATAAGTTTTAATTTTTTAATTTTTAATTATTATTATTTTGGTCTTTGAACCCACAAAAAAGTGGGCCTTTGAATTGTTGCTTTCGTACTATACAAAAATCAGTAGAGCCATGACCAAAACTTTCTAAAATTGCATAAAAAAATGAATCTCCGTATAAATTGTTTTTAATTAATTGTGTACTTGTTTGGGAATTTTGACCATTCCATTTTTGGAA
This sequence comes from Forsythia suspensa, assembly GCA_023638005.1. Lineage (NCBI taxonomy): Eukaryota > Viridiplantae > Streptophyta > Magnoliopsida > Lamiales > Oleaceae > Forsythia > Forsythia suspensa. Next base: position 51,081,321 of record CM042673.1, read on the forward strand.
TTATTATGTGACATTACAATTTATTTTTTTGTCTATCAGTCAAATAATTAATTATTTTAATACTTTTGAATTACAAGCAAAATAAATATATAACTTTATAATTTTGACACAAACTAATTTTAGACATTTAAGATTTTATAATAAAAATAATAGAATTACAAGTTAATTTTGATAATTTAAATAAAGGTTGGCCGAAATTAATTTTGTAGTAGTTTAAATTCTTAAACTAATAAAGTATGGCGATACCATTTCTAAATTTTTTAAAATTTGTAAGATTTGAATTCCCAATTTATTCCTTTTAATACTTTGAGAAAATAATATTAAAACGTTAAGTTGCTGAATAAGCCAATGTTGAGCAAGAACAATATCGTAGAAAATGACAAGAACGATGATCAATTTAAAGTATTAAATATATGAAAATAACACTTAGTTATTTGTGTCGCATGTGTAGCGTATTTCAGACGGATACGCATCCCATGCGCCTAACTAAATGCGCATGTGTAGTATATATCAGAATGGGTGCCCCACGTGATTAAAATTGTGAGAAAAAGCAAGTCGACCAAAACAGCCCCTTTTTGGACACTACCAAGTAGGTTTGAGTGTCGGATGGGTCGGTTTAATTATTTTAGTATCTAAAACCACTTGTTACAATTCGAGTATTTTGTAAATGGAACTATTTGGTTCTATATATTCGGTTTGGTTCTACCTATAACATTTTTTTTTTAAATCATAAGTGAACATGTTTTGAAAAAAAAATTAAAAAGTGTAAATCTGTTAATATTAAAGTACGTTAAATATTAAAAAAAATTATGAAAGACAAACATTAAGAATCATAAATTAAGGTTAGAAAAATAAAAATGATCTCTCAAAATTGAGGATTCGTTTCGATTACATAGGAGTTTCGATTTCGCCGTCTCACTGTGTGTTTAGCAAGAAAGATGAGCAAAAATACGAAACAGACGACAATGTTTGTGTTGAGTATGTGAATAAATAGTAATTGAAAATTTGAGATTTGGGTAATTGAAATTTGGTCAATTGAGTTTGAGTTTAAGAGTGATGGATTTTATACTTTTGATTTGAGATTTTGGACAGTTGAACTCTTGTCTTTTGTCCCATAATGTTGGGTTGTGAGTCATTGGGTTAGGGTGAATATATTGTAAAAAATAAAAATTTTATAAAAAATGACAAATTCGGTTCCAATCAGGTACACACGATTCTAATTCAAGAACCAATAATCAACCTAGAACGGTCGGTTCTCGATTCTCAATTCGATTCCTAATTTTATATTTTGAGAATTGTACCGAAACCTCTAATTTTAGTTCGGTTAAAATTAACACCCCTACTACTAAGAATCAACTAGTTCTTGGCATGTTTAAAAATCAAGAAGAACGAGGTTTAGCATTTGAGGGCAAACAAATTGGAGGAAGAAAAACTGTTTTACTTCATAGTATTTTATGATTGGATTGCAAATGAACCGAATGAGGGATGGAGTAATGAATTTTTGGAGGAATGACTACTATTAAAAAAAATTGCATTTCAAAATCGGACTGCCACTCCAAAAAAAAATATTGTATTTCTTGAATTTTTTCCAGTTAGTCTGCTCGCCACCTATCTCTGTCCTGAGATTAAAATTACAAATTATTGATAACAAGTTTAGAAGTGCGTATATGAACTTAGAAATTGGTCAAATATTATTTTTAATTTTTATTTATTTTTTGTCCACACATTCCATAAGATTCACTACTTATCATCTGTAAAAATAAAAATCTCAATCAAACAAGCACTAAAACTTGACATGCATGTCATCTTATGTACTTGCGTTTGCTGGTTAATAATTGTATTATATAATTTATTTGAACATTATTACATAAAATTATAACAATAATTATTTTAACAAAAAACAGTGCTTTCATACAAATAAAAGATTTAAGAAGTGAGAGATAGTTTAACTATCCTTTAATACCTTCAAATTTATCATAAATATAAAAGAGTAAAAATGAAAACTATAAATTTGTTTTGTGAAACAAGAAATTCAGGAGAGGTATCCACAATTTTGTTGTATCAATCTTTGTCTATTATCGCACTTATATCATTATCTTATTTATCGTATTCTTATCATCAATATCCCATTAATTAGCTCATTTAGTATTAGATTAAGTCCAAATATTATTTTAGTGAGCTTTGAAAAATATTCTGTCGTACTTTTACATTTTTTTTTAATAAAGAAAATATAAAGAACAAATAACTCTTTTTACGCTATCTTGACAGACTTTTGATCTTGATATTTCATCTTAAAAAGTAGTGCAATAATAAAAATATGTGGTATAACCAATCGTAAATAAATCAAAGCTTTTGAAACAATTGAGTATGTATCGTTTTTACGAATGGACGTTCTTTTAGGTCTATACAAAATTTGTTTCAACCATCGAATATGTTCTTCCCTTTATTTATCTTCACTTGTAAACCTAAGGTTTTATTTCTTATGTGCCGATATTCATCTTGACTTTTTTTTTTTTACTTTAATTTCATGTTGGATCCATGCATACCTTTAACAACATTTTTCTGAAAAAGGATTAACAAGGATTTAGGTCCTCTCACCTTAATATGAACGAGGATTTAGTAGTATTTTAAAAAGATGAAGGTATGGTAAGGCACCAAAGTCAAAACTCAAGTTTTACGAGCCTAGGGCTAAAATAATTTTTCTTATTTTATATATTTTTTCAATTATTCTTAGAGCATTATCTCTTTCATTTCAAATTTAAACCTACCATATATTTATTTTAAAATATACATATTTTAAAATAAATGATTATGCGACTCCTTGAAACCAAAAATTACTATAACACGTTGTCACGTATCACTGTTTGATCCATAAATCTGATACGATATATTTTTTTTCCTCTTTAATATATTTTGTTACTATATATATTTTTTAAAAAGCATCCATAAATATTCTATTAAAAATATTAATATTATTGCATATCAAAAAATCAAAAATTTACTCTTTCCAGTTTGATCCAAAATTTCTGTATAATTTCTATTATTCACTAGTGTAATGTATCAATTCGATTATCTAATTTTTGAATTTACAATAATCTTAAAATTAAATTAAAACAAGAATGGTTTTGATTCATACATTATAACAAGATGAAACTATTGACTATAGTGAGATGATTTATTATCACAATTTATCTACATTAACATTATTTGCATATGAACTCAAAGAAAAGTATTTATTAGCATACTTCTTCGATAATTTTCAAGAATCAGCAATTCGATCAACTTTATTAATATTCATTGTGTGCACACTATATGATTCAAACACTTGAACCCTTGAATCTCATTAATAAAAATAATACAATGATCGGGCAAGAAAATCTTAGAGATGAAGCATAGTTAAAACTAACTATGCTAACATATGCTAGATTAAGAATCTTTTGAATTTTAAATTTGAATTATTGAAGATGTGTTTAGATAAAATCAAAATGAAAATCCCGATAGTTAAATGTTAAGGTAACAATCTTTATATATTATTCTCATTAAATTCTTAGTATTTTTTTTAATTATCTTATTTTTAGATTATTTTTTAATGTCTATGTTGTTTTCAAAATTCAATCACAAAATAGTGTATACGTGTAATCATCCCAAAATTGAAAGCACAAGACATTTCTTAAGGTAAATGACTAAATGGGACCAAGAAATTGTCCACTCTAATTTATTGCCTAGGTCCAAAGTAGCCATTATGTCCATCTAAAGAAGTGCCTAATCTATAAAAAAAAAATTAGAATTATTTTAAAAGTAAAAAATAAAAAATGGCGTGCATCTTTTGGTGCATAGGCTCGTATTAGATACTAAAAAAGAGGTGTTCATAGGCGCATTTTAGTACAGAGGTGTTTTCTTTTCTACATTTTTAATATGCGGGTGTCTTGAAAACTCCTCATGCCTAGACGACACATTTTCATGCCTTTTAGAATACTCTAATTTAATCATTGATTCTTATCTTGATATATTAAATTTCAAGATAATTATATTGAGAGGGAATTAAGGCCTTTCCTCTAAGGATTTACAATGGTGTCCTACAAAGAATCAAAATTATAATTTAGATTCTATTTGATAGAGTTTAAAAGTAGTTTTTTAAAAGATTTTGATAAAAAAAAAAATAATGAAATGTGTGGTTAAAAAGTTGATATAAGTTGTAAATTTTATAAAATATATAGTTGAAAATGAGTATTTGAAAAAAAAAAACAAAATTATTTAAACTCTACCAAACATTTCAATAAGATCTAAAAACACCACTCTAATCTACAATTTGTAGGTACAAAATCAAACTCCATGTATGTAAATGGTAACTCAATCTTGAACTAGGGGTTCTCCATTTCAAGTCTTGAGAGCGCTATAATTTTTCAAGTTATTAGCATATTGGACAAAGTTTAAATTATAATTTAAGTTGATAAAATTGATCAAACATTCTTTTTATTAACAAATTATATAGGATCAACAATTTACTATCCAATTATTATCCACATATTCAATATGACTTATAATTTATAAATACTTAATAAATAATTTCAACACTACTAAACGTGCGCTAAATGTAAAGGTTGTAAGTTGTATCAATCTAATTCCTACTCGTTTTACTTGTAATTGTCAAGTATGTATGTCATTTTGTTACTTGTTCTTTAGACATGTGAAAAGGAGATATCCAAATTATGCCTTCAATTAATTTTACTTATTAATATTGGTTAAATATATTCACACCACATTTAAATTACATAAAAGATAAATAATCTTTACTTATTATTATACTTACATCCCTAATATTTTTTATTGAATTATTATCATCAATCTTTTATTAATTAACTTATCTAGTCTCTAATAACGGTTTCTGTTCAATATTTTTTTTTATTAATAATGAGCAAAAAAGACTCATTTGCTCTTCGTATTTTTAAATAAGAAAAAAAAAAAATTAACACAAAATTTGAAATGAATGTTTGTCCCTCATTTTAGAGCACACTAATAGAATTTTTAAACGAAAATCATTATTAGGGACAAAATATTTTAATTAATGGAAGGTTAAAGATAATAATCTGATAAAAAAATTAAAGACATAAATATAATTGATGATAAATTTTTTTCTCCTCCTATGAGCACGAGTGGCGATAGTGGTGGAGACTTGCAAAATAGTGGCGGAGCTTCTTTCTCCCGTGTCCATTTCGGTGTGATAATCAGTATATGATTAAAACAAATGTGCAGAGTAGAAATACAGAGTGTATGAGAATTGTGTGTTCTATTTTTACCTGGGAGGTTGGTATCTATTTATAGAGATGACTTGTAGTTATTGATGACGGGTGTCCCTTCATCTCCCTCATTTGATGACGGGTGTCCCATCATCTCCCTCATTATTAGGAGTTAACGAGGGATGTTTCATCTTCTCAATTGCTGGTGTTTCATTTTCTCAATTGTCGATGGAAACTGTCATTTTATGGGTCGCCTGTCTGGCTTACCTAATAGTAGTTGGGTCATTGTTATCTATTTATCAGAGACGAGCTTATGATATCAACGAGGCCGGCGAGTCGGTGAGGCGGGCATTCCAGGACGTGCCACTATTGGTAGATAACATATAACAGTTGTCATCATAAGCCCTCTACTTTTCATAGACCGTCGTCAATGGAAAGTAGAAATAATCTACCATACATGCTTCTCTCTAAATTTTTTAGACAAATGCTAATTGTCTTGATTTTTAAACAGAGGCTCATCACTTTGTTTTTCGAACAGATGCTCATCGCCTTGATTTTTGGACAGAGGCTCATCGTCTTGATTTTTAAATAGAGGCTCATCACCCCTGTTTTTCAAACAGAGGCGCATCGCCTTGATTTTTAAACAGATGGCCATCGCCTTGATTTTTAAACATAGGCTCAACACTTTATTTTTCAGACAGAGGCTAATCGCCTTGACTTTTAAACATAGGTTCATCGCCTGTTTTTCATACAGAGGCTCATCGTCTTGATGATAAATATAAGCTCATCTCCTTAATTTTTAAATAGAGGCTATCACCTTGATTTTTAAACATAGGCTCATCACCTTGATTTTTAAATAGAGGCTATCTCATTGATTTTTAAATAGAGGCTATCGCCTTGATTTTTAAATATAGACTCACCGCTTTGATTTTAATAGAGGCTACCGCCTTGATTTTTAAATATAGGCCCATCGTCTTAATTTTAAATAGAGGCTATAGCCATGTTTTTCAATAGAGGCTATCGCCTAGATTTTTAAACATAAGTTCATCGCTTTGAGCCCTGATTTTTAAACATAGGTTCATCGCATCGCCTTGTTTTTCAGATAAAGGCTCATCGCCTCGTCTTGTTTTTCAGACAGAATTCCTCGCCTAGCCTTATTTTTCAAGCAAGACTCATCGCCTTGATTTTTTTTTGAAGACTTGTGCGAGCTCGCCTCATCTTGGGTGGGCTAACCTCGCATCTAATTTTTTTTCTTTTTTTTTAAGACTTGGGTGAGCTCACCTTGCCTCTAATTTTTTTAAAGACTTCGAGCTCTCCACGTCTCAAATGTTTTTTAAGGCTTGGCTCACCTCACCTCACCTCATTTGATCGTTGTAGTAGTTGAGAATGTTTTTGTTGCAGGTCGGATCCAGTAAGTGCACCAGGACTTCCTAGCTAGCCTGATCCTTCTTTTATACCCTCATCATTTATCTATCTTAGATGGTTAATTTTACGCTTGCCTTTATCATTTCGAGGTTGGGCTCGTCCCGAGTCTTTCTTTGTTAGAATTATGTTCCTTTCCATCTTTCATACTTTTGGTAATGAAATATGCTTCCTCAGCGTCTACATACTTATCCCCTCCTTAGTAGCTCATGCATCGTATCTGGCGAGTTTTTAGAAAGTGACATCTTGAAAGGGCAACTTCGAGTTCTATTCATCATGGCAGTGACTATAGCAAACATCTGCAGATCTTTGATTCCCAACGTGGCCCTATTAAACTGGGTAATGAAATCTTTCAGCAGCTCGTCTTTGTCCTGGGTCAATTGCATCAGGTTGATGGCAGTTTTCTTAGCACGTTTGCTGCTAGCAAAATATGTAGCAAAACTCTTGGAAAAATCGTCAAATGTATGGATTGATTTTGGGGGAAGGGTGGCTACCCAGTCCCTGGCCTTCCACTTATATGTTGGGGGGAAAGTCCTACACATAATTGCATCAGTGGTGGCTTACAATCTCATCAAGTCGACAAAAGTCCTAAGGTGATCGACACGATCAGATGATCCGTCTTACTTTTCCATCTTTGGCTGTTTGAAGTCTGGGGCAAGGGGACCGCCGTCACTTCTAGGGAAAAAGGATTTTCTTCCAACACCATTGTTGCCTACCACTTTTTTTAGACATAGCTTCAGCTATTTTACGACCCATCATGTCTTCTAATCGCTGTTCCAGGCTTAACACTGGTGTCTCAACCAGCGTGGGCATGGGCATCCATGACGGTTGCCTCCAATGTGGATTTGTGTCAGATGTCAATGAATGGAAGTGATGTGCGTAAGGTGGAGCCAAAGAAGCTGGAGAGCGACATTGGAGCTACCGTTGGCGGTGTTTCTATTCTTTGGAAAATTAGGAGCCTGGGAAGGAGCACCTAGCGGTGAGGACCCCTACCGGTGGATGGCTAGGACCCTGGGGCAGAGCCCCTGGTGTTAATGATCCTACCGGCGGAAGGCTAGGAGTAGGACTATGTGGTGACTGAGAAACCGCAGCGTTCCGATACTAGAGTAGAGTCGTTAAGTTCGCCATCTGAGCTTGCAGTGCCGCAAGTTGAGCGGAAGAGGCAAATTCTTGTTGTAAGTGATTAGTAGTAGCGTTAGACTCAGTGTCTAAATTCCCGGTGTGGGCTAGTGGAGCGGTTACATTCCTAACTCTTCTAGTTCGAGCCATGACTTCATGTACGATTTCCTACAGACGGCGTCAAATGATGATAAATATTTTTCCTCATCCGAACACGGCGGCGATAGTGGTGGAGACCTGCAAAATAGTGGCGGGGTTTCTATCCACCGTGTCCATTCTGGTGTGATAATCAGTATATGATTAAAAAAAATGTGCAGAGTAGAAATACAGAGTGTATGAGAGTTATGTGTTATGTTTTTTTTACGGGGGTTGGCATCTATTTATAGGGATGGCATATATTATTAATGACGGGTGTCCCTTCATCTATCTCATTTGATAACGGGTGTCCCTTCATCTCCCTCATTATTAGGAGTTAATGAGGGATGTTTCATCTTCCTAATTGTCGATGGTAACTGTCATTTTATGGGTCGCTTGTCCAGCTTGTCTAATGGCAGTTGGGTCATTGTTATCTATATGTCAGAGACGAGCTTATGATACCAACGAGATGAACGTGCCACTATTGACAGATAACATATAACAACTGTCATTATTTCTATCATCAATAATAATAAATAAATATTAAGGACTTTTAATGTAATTAAAATATACTACATTTATAAAAAAAATATAGTGTGAATATAATCACTCATTAATATTCAAATCTAAGTATTCTCTACTATGATTTGACCATCATCTTTATGAAAAGTTATTCTATTTGTGGATACTATAACTAATAACCTTGTTAAAAGTAAAATTTTATTACATTCATTACATATAAAAATATAATTCAATATATAAGAATTTTGGCTACTTTTGACAGAATTAACATTTTAAGATGAAACATTAAGATTCAATATCTCAACAAAGTTAAAAAAAAACTCAAACAAGCAATTCATTTCTTTTAAAAATGAAATTGGATTTCAAGATTGATGTAATGGTGGTGTTTTAAAATGAACCACCATCTTTTGGAGATATTAAGGGTGAAATCCCACATCATTTGAGTATGAAAAAAAAAAAAAAAACATCAATATATAAGAGTTTGGAGTAGTCATATTAACAAACTTGACATTTTAATATAGAATCTCAAAACTCAATATGATCTTAGAGTCTGAAAAAGTTTAAACGAACAATTCGATTCTCTAAAGCTCGGAGGATTGTCGGCTTTCAAAATTAGTGTTGTCAAATGAGGGACCATCTTGTAGACTATGAAAAGGAGAATTTTCACATCACTGGTCAAATTAGCGGCTATCTTACAAGAAGAACAAGACTATTCTAATTTGGAAATTTCCTAGCTAGTGTTGCCCCTCACTAGATTTCACAATTTAAATGCTCTTTTATGCACCTCATTAATAATATTGACATACACAGAAATTTCTTTTCCTATTGAAAATAATTAAATCAATTTTTCTTGAAAATCAGGGGCGGATATTTTTGGTAGGGGGTGGGGGACCGGACTATAGCCCAGTCTTGTCCCAGGAAAAAATCGGTTGTATAGTGTAAAAATTTTATTTTAGTGTAAGTTTTTTTTTTTAAAGTAACAATCCGATCTTGAAGTGTAAATTTTTTTTTTTCATTAGTAGTTCGGGCTCCAAAAATTTGTGGATCCGCCCTGCCCGTCTTGAAAACCTCAAGGTATAAAAACAATCATATATAACACTTAATTTATGCTTAATTACGTCTATTACACATAATTTTTCTGTACTTTAAGATTTCATATCCATATCTTAATGTCTTATTATTGAATATTTTCATTGATCTTCTTGAAAGATGACAACTTTTTATTTATTTATTTGTTGTATTCAATTACTCAAAGTAGAAGCAGATCTATTCAAATATAAATACTTTTGATTTAGAAATTGCTGCCTGAACGAAAACACAATAATATATCGAAGGTGAAATAATTGAAAGATCGTGTCATTTTTAGATAACACGATAAGTTATTCGTAATCTTCTACAACATCATACAAAAAAATTAATTCTCTCGACGAGAATAAAACAAAATACTTAACCTATTTATTCAAGCAACAGTGTTATTGAAAATTGAAACTAATAAATGAGATTTGAATATGTTCTTTGCCTAACATGATGCCCAACTGCTCCTCTCGAATCGAATGAAAAACTGTATTGACTTCATGAGCAGTACGACTGTTGTTAATTTGTTCTTTTGTGGAATAATAGTGAAGAAGGCTTTTGAAAAACTGCATCGATGCTCAGTATGGTCCATGAGAAGTTCAATAGCCTTTGTGTCCTAATAATTAACCATCAAAAGTACATGGCAATGGAACCCTTTTCGTGGCCATTTCTTCTTGGCTTCAAGTATTTTGAATTTGATAATTAATTATATGCTATCAGTCAAGTACATAGATTAAAAGATGTATTTTGTAAGGTGGCACATGACGTGGTAGAGCGAGGGACCCAAGTGAAGAAGCTCGGTTATGGAAATTAGGGATTTATTTAATAGTTTTTTAATTTTACTTTTTTAATTTTTTTGTGTGACCGTCGTGGCCCTCATGGTTACACTACACCAAAACAAAGCCATTGGTAACTGCAAAACAAGTTCTCACGTATGTGCGACGGACTTTAGATCGTGGAATACACAACAAGAAAGCTCAAGAATCAACCTTGATTGGTTATAGTGCAGTGATTAGGGATGTAATGTTGATGAACTTGAGGATATGATTTTAGAATTGGCTCAAGAGCAGTGTCATGGGCATATAAGAAGTAGCATGTAGCAGGTCTATCAACTACAAAAGCCGAATATATGTTTTTGTAGGTAGCTGGTTGTCAATCATTATGGTTGAGATGGGTATTGAAGAATTTGAAGTGTCCTCAAGACAAATGTGTTGTTTTGTTTTGGAATAATAATTCAGCAAAGAATTCAGTTTTAATGGAAGAAGAAACACATCATAATCAAGAAACATTTCCTTAGATATTTGGTTAAGGATGATGATGTTGTTATCAAGTTCCGAATTCAACTAGCAGATATGTATTATAAATATGCCTTTAAGGACCGAACAATTTGTTGCCTTGAAAGAGAAGCTTGGCGTTTGACAACTCTAGATTAATTAATAGTATTGAAATTATTTTTTTTATAAGTAGTACATCCTATTGACTGAATGGTTAATAAATATGTAGTAAGTTGTGAGTGTTAGGAAATGTGGGAATAAAAATAAGTTTAACTAAGTTTAAATTGTAATTTAAACTTTGCTAAACATGCTATTAGATCCATGTATGTGTTTATGAATATTCATTGTGTTACATCTAAACATCATGTATTGAAATCTCCTATTACTAGTATAAATAGAAAAAATCTTAGATTGTTTTCCCAAACAATTGTAAGTTGTAACAAACGTTTCATACACAATACAAAATTAAATTTTTTTTCTCTTGTAGTATATATTTGTGAGTTTGAGTTCTTGTGTTATTGAGAAATGAGAATCCACAATAAATCCTAACAAAAGGATCAAGATCCACCAATTCATATCAATAATAGAAATCTTTGACTGTACAATCCCTATGTTTAAGATGTGCATTCATTTACCAACAATAAATGCAGCTTTTTCATTATTTGTTCTCGATTGCCTTATCACTGTTAAAACTCATTAATGCAGTGTTTGTCATCAAATAGTAGCTTTCCAAAAATATCCCACTTGGGTAAAACCTAAAGTATTGCTTTTGAGCATCTTTAATAAGTTGTTTAAACACATAATACTCTTTAATTTAAAGAACCAACTCTTAAAATAATGCTCCAATTGATTCTCTAATTTAGCATTTTAATTTAGAGAGTGTGTTTGACTCTCTAAATTTATAGAGTCAAACCCACTCTCTATTATTAAATGTATTGAAACAACTTCAATTTTCAATACTTGATATGTTGACTTTAATTAAATAGTATATACAAATTGGGAGAGAAACATATGAAAAAAAAAGAGGAGAAGGAAAGATATTAAATGTTTCTTTGAATAAATAAAATGAAGAGTATGGAGATAAAGAGGCTACTGTAATATATAAAAAAAATTACTCTTTAAATTTATAGATATTTTTTAAATATAGATGAACTATTATAGATATTCTTATCACTGTTAAAACTCATTAATAAATAGTGTTTGTCATCAAATATTAGCTTTCCAAAAATATCCCACTTGGCAAATTAAAACGCTCCCTCCGTCCTATTTATATAGTCCAATTTTTTTTAATTTGTCCGTCTCAAATTATATTTCACTTACTTTGTTAAGTGTGTATTTGCTTTTTTTATTTTCTAATATACTCCTCTTGAATGTACTTTGTTATCAACACAAATAAACTTGTTTTCTTTCAAATGTAAACTAGAAAAATTCTTTGCACAATTTGTTTTTTCAATAACATTAATTAAAATGTATTAATCTGTGCCTATATAAATGAGACTGAGGGAGTATGATTAAATTTCCTACAAATGTATTTCTCAAAGAAAGTGAAAATAATGTTACTATTTAGTGAATCTCCAAACTCCACGTTTGTTGGCACTGGTTGAGGAATGTCAATTATATGTTATGATTTTAGAGGGTTTATAGCCGTTGAAGTGGTGGTTGTAACAATGATTGAAGACTTTTCCTTGACAGTGAAACTTTTTGGGTAAAATTTTTGTTTTGTGTGGTTACCAGATATGCACGTCACATAAACTTATATGAACATATTAGATTCTGGAATAGAATCCAACAAATTCCCTTTCTATATATAGGTAAAGAGACACTTAATAAAGAAACAGCTTTTTAAGCTTACATTTCAATTATTCACAGAGAATTACACGTACTTATATTTATTGAAGATTTTAGTCAAAATAGCACGTAGAGTACTATGGTGAGTACTCCAGTTGGAGTGAGAAAAGGTGCATGGACTGAAGAAGAAGACAATCTTCTCAGGAAATGCATTGAAAAGTATGGAGAAGGGAAATGGCATCAAGTTCCTCTTAGAGCAGGTATATATTGCCTCGTCACGTACAAAAAATACACACATGCTAGCACGCCGACGCTGGAAAAGATAATATTTTTGGGACTTCGTTTTGAAGAGTTTTGTGCTTGATTTTTGTAGGGTTGAATAGATGCAGGAAGAGTTGTAGGCTGAGGTGGTTAAACTATTTGAGGCCAAATATCAAAAGAGGCGACTTTACACCAGATGAAGATGATCTCATTATAAGGCTTCATAAGCTTTTAGGCAACAGGCAAGTTCAAAATACTTAGAATAAAATCATTCTATTTTTTGTTTGTTGGGTCGATAATTTTATAGCATGTTGTCACAAACTAGTAGTTTTCAGTGTCATGTAGGGATGCGAGAACTATGCAATAAAACTAAGTTTTTTAGTCCAAAACTGGGAATAATTAATGGCTTTATATATTAGTTCCATAATATAACTTATTAAAAATGGAATCTCAGCAGTCTATTTTGAATCAATTAATTTTGGTGTTAGGTTCAGAACCCTCAAAATATGGCATTAAAAGAGTCAAAGTTTGAGCTCCATCCAACTTATTCCAACTTATAAGTTGTGCTTGAAAGATATTATTTTAGAAAGTAAGTTTTATTAGTGAAAAAATAATTTTAGATCTCATCTTTAGCAAAATAATTAACTTTGAAACTAAGTCAAATCTTATTGAGTATTACATATTAAATCATGCGCTAAAATTTTAAGTTTTAGCTCGACTTCTAATGATGTTTGATGCAGATGGTCGCTGATTTCCGGTAGACTTCCTGGAAGAACTGCCAACGACGTGAAAAACCATTGGAACACCCATCTTCAGAAGAAGGTATTGGCTCGAGAAGAGGGGAGGAGCAAATCCCAGAAAACAACAATCTTGAAACCCCGACCTCGGACCTTCAAAAGAATTGCACCCTTTTCATGTAGAGACAAAACAACATACGAACCAAATATTTCGATAACTGATCGAAATTCAGACAATCCATCTGCATCATCATCAAAACAAGTAGATGATGAATGCACCCAATGGTGGAGTAACTTGCTCGATTCTGTTGAAATTGATGGAGAAACTGAGCCAGGATCCAATGGAATATCTCTAGAATTGCAGGAAGAAGACAATGGCTGGAATGATTTTTCTCTTGACATGGACATTTTGAAACTTTTGAGTTCTGAAAACAATATGATAAATTAATGCAGTACAATCCATTTTCTGAATATTGTCCCACTTTGTGTCTATTATTACTTTCAAGAAATAGAAAGATGAATTATTTGAAAGACAGAGACATACATTTAATAATTAGTATGTTTGATGTTTGTATGATTAGGAATGTTTCGGTGTAATAAGACTTGTTATTTCTATATTCATTCTATGAATGTGCATAAAAAATGTTGTTAATCATCGATCGTGAGGAGGTTCTTTCACTACAAGACACAAAAAAGATTTTTTTTATCTCATCACTACGTCTTCATCCTCTCAAATCAAAACCCATATCTCTCTCTTAATTCCTCAATTTCTTCATATTCTTCAAAATCAACTCCCCTCAAACAAAACTCACACACACACACACTTTCTCTCTCTCATTTTTCTCAATTCCTCGATCCATTAAAATTCTTTACGGTCGGATTCCACCGTAAAAAAAGCGGTATACTAGTATATAAGCATTAATTAGCCCATCAAAGTTACAACATAATTACATACACACACATTAAATATATGTGTTTGTGTGTGCATGTTAAGTTGGCAAAAAAAAAAAAAAAAATCCCTAGAATGAGGTTGAATTGATCTATAACTAGGTTGCAAGGAAACTTTTCAAAATATTTGTGTTTACGTTTCATCCACATTTCAGAAATTGAAACTCTTCGAAAATTGAAAATAAGTTTCCTAATTTCTTTTTATTTTTTTTAACAAAATCTGGAAACTCGAAGAACACTTTTGATGCAAATAATTGAAAACTTTGACTAAGATGGAAGGGTTTTACCAGCTAGTTTGCAGTAGAAGGTAACATTAAGCTCGTCCAAATCGTCAAATATATTTTTTATCCACACATTTTGTAAGAACCACAACTTAGTTCTCACTTATTATCCGTACATTCTATAAAACTCACAACTTATAAGCATACACATGCCAGCAATTGCTTATATTGCTCTTTTATGAGACCATAAACTTGGATTGAACATGATAACGATGGAGAACAGTTTTGATTAGCATGAATTTGATGTTCATGTAGGTGGCTTGATTTAGTAGTCGCTGGTGCAGCAATATGAGGTCGATTTATCTATTTATTCCAGTTTTGTGGGTAGCCAACAATCTCAAAACATTTTGCCTTTACATGTCCATATTTTCCATAGTGATCACGATAAGGTCTATCACGTCCTTTTCCAAAGCTCTGATAATTTTGATTGACTAGTTTTGTCGTGTAAGATTTGATATTTGCTGCAAGAGCAATGGATTCAAGCGACGATTGTTCTGAAACATGAAGCGGCCGTTAATGGATAATATGAAATAAGCTTTCCCAACAATAGGTAGAGGATCCATGGCCAGAATCTGACTTCTTATATGTGCATATGTATATTTAAAGATTGCTCGAGTCTTTAAAATGCACGTATGCTTAAAGCACTCGGGCATGATCTGATTTGCAGCAAGGTCGAGTATATTGGGAATTTTCCAGAAATCAACTCGACTTGAAGTCGTCATTTAGTAATGCAACTTAGAGCATGATTGGTAAATATTTTGTAGATTATAAGCAGTGGATCTTTATGAAATGTGTGGATAAAAAGTGGGTAAAAGTTGTAGATCCTACGGAATATGCGAGATAAAAATGATATTTGACCAGAACTTATAAGTATTTATAAGCACATGCAAACATAGAGTTATTTTAGAGTCTGCTTCTAACATATGCTGACATGTGGTACTATGATGGCCTTTGGATCTTTAACTCTTCGTCTGGCTTGCTCGACATGTTGATAATGGGTCCATAGTGGTTGGAAGTTACAACGGACTCTTTAGGACTCTTCAAAGACGACGCTCCTCTTTCTCATCTTTGGTAGAATTTTTAGGGCTAATTTCTTAGTTATTCTATGAACAGTTTTTGTGGGTTGAGGTTGTGTTTCTTAAAGAGAGACATTTTCTGAGATATTCTAATAAATCTGTAGAATCTGTAATGTAAACTAGTGCTTTGGGCTTTATCCCCTTCGTTGTATGCTCAACGGGGACGTACACCTTTGTGGTGGAACTTCGGACTTCTGGACAAAACAAATGTCTGTGTAATTTCTTACATATTTGTACTTATTTCTTGAAAAAGTTGTTTAATAACTTAACTTGAGCCTCATAAACAAGGCGGGTCAATCCGGTTCCAAAACTATGTTATTAAGCATTAATGCATATCTTCTTGTGTCTTTCTTTTCCAAATCGAATCATGATACATATTTTTTACAACAGCAATTACATACAAATTAAACTTAGAATATATATAGATGGGGGAGGAAACAAAATATTAACTTATTAATAGACGCAACAGTGATACTTGTACTATGTATACTTGTACTCCATGCATTTACTATGTATACTTGTACGAGCAGGTACCTTTGATGCTAATTTGTTCTTTTGTGAAATAATAGTTCAATAAACTGATGTTTGTAAAGTTCATAAATTTCTTAAAGTGGTCAATAAAGAATGGAAATTCATGGCAAAGGAAACAATTGGTTATTTGTTGTCAGACAACCTTTAACGGGTAATGATGATTAAGATTAATTTCATACGCTTTAGTCGAAGATTGAAATTAAGGAAAAACAATACCGCTTAGCGAATCTAATTAAAGCTCGACCCAAAATTTAGCGGGCCATTGGAACTGACTTATATTATAGTTGTTCAATGGTCTCACTCTATTACTTATGTCTATTTATAGTGTTTTAGTGGTTTTTGTTCTTATTGGACTTGTGGCCCAAATTGGTTGGATTAAACATGTGCTGCCCTATTCATTATCCTCAATCCAACATTGAACTTTGGTTTTGTCTTGTGATAGATAACAGATGCTCCTTCTTTTTCTTCACTGTGGCTGTTGCCATTGTTGGTTTTGGTTTCTCTATTGAGTGAGATAGATTAGTTTTTAGTAAGCTATACTTATTTAGGTCAATAGAGGTGTTTTGTGTTAAGCTTTTCTTGAGGTTTCTAGTGGTGTTTAGGTTCCAAATTGAGCCCTAAACATTGGGGTGATTTATTTTCGACAAATTGATATCAGAGCTTGGATTTAGTTTCCTTGAGGTGAGAAAAATCATCAAAATCCATTCAAGAAACTGTATACTTTTCAAAAACTCGAGACTTCCGACCTAGTTTTCGGCCAAACCAAGAGTCCATTTCGTGAATGGAGACCATATTCCAACTCCTAACGGTAAGACAATTCTACCCAGCCGGTGCGTGAGGTGCATGTGGCACTGTAGCGGCAGCACTTGCAGGCGCGTGAGGCTTCTGCTGGATTAGATTGTTCTTTGCTTTTTTGGGACCCACCGGTGGTGTTAGTTTCTTCATCGGTGTAGTGATCCAAAATCTGGATATTTTTGCCCTTAGGGTACGTTTGGAGGCTTTTTTCGGTTGCTGTTGCTACAGCTCTATGTTATAAAATTTTTTGCATCTCTCCTAGAATACGAATATCAGATTTGTTCGCTCTGGTATTGCATTCTAACCGTTTTAATTTTTGCATTCATAGCTATTGTGTGGGGATAGCCATTTATTTTTCAGCAATATAGGTCATCTTGTGGGGTGATCATTATAATTGGGGTTACTGTGTGGAGTAACTATTGCTTGTCACTAGACCTAGGATATTATTTGCTGAAATTGTTTACTGATTATTTTTGTTTAGTTGATATAAGTTTTGTGTAACTTATTGTGTGAAGAGAAATTTTTTGTTGGATTATCTATGTGGTTGCAAAATTTTGGACTATTTTAGTAGTCTTGTGAAAATTGTGTTTTTTTGTATTTTCTGGTTGATTTGAGTCCTAAAAATGACAATTCACAATTTTGAATTGTGAATTTTTAATGGAAATGAGATTTCTCAATTTGGCAACAAAAAATGAGAGAAATTTTGATACAACAAAAAATTTCAAAAGTTATAGACGGTAATTTTTCTGCAAATTTGACTAAAGAACAAAAAGAAGAATCAGATTAACATGCTTACTCTGCCACTGTATTACACTTGTCTGATATTGTTTTAAGAAAAGTTGGTAGACTTAAAACTACAAAAGAACTTTGGAAAAAGTTGTAGGACCTATATTTGCTTAAATCTACTCATAATAAATTTTTCTTGTTAGAGAGATTTTTCAGTTTTAAAATGGACCCTTCAAAGGATCTAGATGACAATGTGAATGTTAACTTGTGCAAGATATTGTTAGTTGTGGCAAAGCGGTGCCCGAACAGTATAAAGCCATAATATTGCTTAATTCTATTCTCGAGACTTATAAAGAAGTAAAAAAATACAATTAAGTATGGTAGAGACACTTTAACACCTGAAATTGTCTTTGATTCTCTTAAAAGTAAGGAGATGGAGATGAAAATTGAAAAACATGATAAGAAAAATGGTAAAATCCACATGATGAGGGGTAGACCACAGTTTAGGCAAACTAGTAGCCAAAACTATCAAAACAGTGGTAAGTCTAGTAATAATGGGTGTAAAAAAAGTTAAGAGTTGATCTAGATCTAAATCTAAAGTGAAAGGTAAAAAATGTTATGGTTTTGGTAATACTGGACATTTTATAAAAGATTTCCACAAAGCGAATAATAAACAAATTGGTAAGGGGAGAGATGAAGTGAATGTTATGTCATCTTCTAATTCTGATCAAGGTGAAGTCTATGTGTTGATTAATTCTGTTGATGATACTGCCGAATTGAATCTAATTGCCAAATCTCGTTTGCATGAGTGGGTACTTGATTTTGGTGCATCTTTTCATGTGACATCTCATAAAGATTTGTTTAAAATTTGCATGAATTTGATTAAGGGCATGTTATTTTGTGTAATAATTCTGCTTATACTGTTGCGGGGATTGGTGATGTTACTTTAAAAGTTTGACATAGGTTTTGTGTATACTTTAAAAAATACTAGATTTATTCTTGAATTGAATATGAATTTAATTTCAGTAGTAGGGCAACTGGAGAAATTTGGCTTTACTGGTAGAATTGGAAATTGAATGCTAAAATTGATGAATTGTGCTCTCGTTACTTGTAAAGGAACGAGAAGGAATGATATATATATATATATATATATATCACCACTGGAGAAGTGATAAGAGGTTTAGACTCTTCGATTTCTTCTACCAAGGTTGATCATACACATAAATGGCACAATAGACTTGCACATGTGAGTATTAAGGGACTTAACCTTCTTAATGATAAAAATATTTTTGGTAAAGATTGTGTGTCTGATTTTTCTTTCATTGATCATTGTGTACATGGTAAGCATCATAAGTTGTCTTTCTCTACGGGTGTTCACAAAACTAAAAGAACCATTGAGTATGTGCATTCGGACTTGTGGGGTCATTCTAGTGGGAATAGATATTTCTTGTCTGACATCCATGATTATTCGAGAAAAGTGTGGGTTTATCTTTTAAAAGATAAGTCTGATACTTTTCATAACTTTAATAACTGGAAAAGACAAGTTGAAAATCCAACTGGTAAAAATATTAAATTCTTGAGAACCGATAATGGATTAGAGTTTTGTAACACTGAATTTGATAATATGTGTAAAGAAAGTGATATAACTAGGCATAAGACAGTTCCTTACACTCTCCAATGGAATGGGGGTAGTAGAGAGGATGAACAGAACTTTACTTGATAAAGTAAGATACATGATGTTGAGTTATGGTATGCCAAATTTTTTTTGGGGTGAAGCTGTTATGACTATTTTTTTTTGGGTTAATTTGACTCCATCTATGGCTTTAAATGGTGATACTCCTCATGAAAAATAGTTTGGTAAGCTTGCTGATTATTTTGTGCTTAAAAATTTTGGTTGTGCTGCTTTTTCTCATTAGAGTGAGGAAAACTAAAACCTAGATCTTGGAAATGTGATTTTCTAGGTTACTCTAAGGGATTTAAAGGGTATAGGTTGTGGGATATAAGCAAAAGGGGATTAAGATCATTTTGAGTCGAGATGTCAAATTTAATGAGGATGAAACGCCATGTTTAGGGGCTGGTTTTGAAGGTTTGAGTGAGACAAATAAGCTTGAGGTGGAGTTAGAAAAGTTAGTACACATGTCTCCATCACCTCTAGCGAGGTGGAGACTTGAATTCAACAACCTAAAAATGAGGATGAAGAAGTAGTGATAGAAGAGTATCCTGTTGAAAAAGATCCTTTAGTGGTTTATCAATTAGCTAGAGATAGAGAGTCAAATACTTTTGAGGAGGCGATGAAGAGTGGTTAAAAGCAATGAGAGGGGAAATGAGTTCATTAGCAAAGAATCAAACTTAGGAGTTAATACCTAAACCTAAAAATAAGTCAACATTTGATTGTAAGTGGATTTTTAAGGTTAAGGAGGGTACTAGTACAACTAAAACTTTAAGATTTATGGCTAGATTAGTTGCTAAGGGTTACACACAAAAAGATGGAGTTGATTATAATGAGATTTTTTCAACAGTTGTTAAGTACACTACTATTATGGTCATGCTTGCATTAGTTGCATAATTTGAATGGGAACTTGAACAACTTGATGTTAAACTGCTTTTTTACATAGTAAACTTGATGAACAAATCTTTTTGAATCAATCTAAATATTTTAAAGATAAACAAAAACTAGATTATGTGTGTTTCCTTAAAAGATCTTTGTATAGTTTGAAACAATCACCTAGATAGTGGTATAAAAAATTTGACTCTTTTGTATTATCTATAAGGTTTCAAAGAAGTAAGTTTGATAATTGTTTGTATCACCAACATAATGAAGCTAGTAATGAATATGAGTTTCTATTGTCATATGTTGATGATATGCTCTTAATTGGTTCATATTCTAAATGGATATGCAAGATAAAAACAACTTTGAATGGTGAATTTGATATAAAAGATCTAGGAAAAGCTAAAAGAATCTTGGGTATGGAAATTGAAAGAGATATATCAAATTCTATATTATTTTTGCATCAAAATCCTTATATTTTAAAAGTGTTGAAAGATTTGGCATGCATGAATGTAAACCGGTTACACTGTCTTTAGCTAATCACATTGTGTTAGCTAAAGATCAAGCTCCTTGTAATGATGAAGAAATTAAATACATGAGTAGGATTCCTAACTCTTATGTAATAGGTTTTATTATGTATTTGATGTGTGTACTAGACCGTATTTAGCTTTTGCTATAAGTACCCTTAGTAAGTTCATGTCTGATCCATGTCCTAGTCATTGAAGGCCTTGAAGTGGCTCCTTAGATATTTGAGGGGGACGAGTAATGTAGGTCTAATGTTTGGTCATAGTAAGGAATGAGTGGAAATGAAGGATTTCGTGGATGCGGACTATGCGGGAAGTAGGAATAGTAGGAAGTCTACTTCCTTTTATGTGTTTACTTTTTCTAATTCTTGCATTAGTTGGAAATCTCAATTACAACACAGTTGCTTTACCCACTATCGAATCCGAATAAATTGCGACCACCGAAGCAATTAAAGAAGCTTTGTGGCTTAGAGGATTGCTAAGTGAACTTTGTGTTTTGAATGATGATGTAGTAGTATATTCAAATAGTCAATCTTCTATAAATTTGTGTAAAAATCTCTTTTTCATGAACGTACCAAACATATTGATATTAGACTACATTTCATTAGAATTATTGTGTCACAAGAAGTAATAAAGCTTGAGAAAGTGCCTACACAATATAATCCCTCGGATATAGGTATTAAGGTGTTACCCTTGGTAAAGTTTAGAAGTTGCTTGGATCTTCTAAACATTGGTGGAGG
This sequence comes from Forsythia suspensa, assembly GCA_023638005.1. Classification (NCBI taxonomy): domain Eukaryota; kingdom Viridiplantae; phylum Streptophyta; class Magnoliopsida; order Lamiales; family Oleaceae; genus Forsythia; species Forsythia suspensa. Next base: position 51,103,059 of record CM042673.1, read on the forward strand.
TAAATAATTTCCAATTTTATTGGTTCTTCTTTTGGAGTTGTCACTAATGAGTGATATTTTTCTTTTGTAGGTGAAGATGCTAAGGAAGGGAGACAATGAAGTGCCACTTTATTGTTCAAGGGTTCTTTGGCACCAAGGTGGAGGTTTGTTGGGTATTTATTGCCAAACAACTTCAAATGAGCAATGATGATAAGATTAATTTCATAGGCGTTAGCCGATGATTAAATTTAAGGAAAAACGACACCAGTTAGCAAATCCAATTAAAGCTTGACCCAAAACTTAGTGGGCCATTTGGACTGACTTATCTTATAGTTGCTCAATGGTCCACTATAATACTTACACCCATTTATAGTGTTTTAGTGGTTTTTGTTCTTATTGGTCTTGTGGCCCAAATTGGTTGGAATAAACATGTGCTTCCTATTCATTATCCTCATTCGAGCATTTAACTTTAGTTTTGTATTGTGATAGAGAACGGAAACTCCTTCTTCTTCTTCACTATAGCTGATGCTATTGTTGGTTTTGGTTTCTCTCTTGAGTGAGATAGATTAGTTCTTAGTGAACTACACTTATTTGGGTCAATAGAATTGAGCTTTTCTTGAGGTTTCTAATGATGTTTAGGTTCCAAACTGAGCCCTAAACATTGTGGTGATTTATTTTCGACATAACCCTTTTCGCCATTTAATATACTTTTCTTTATCATCAGGTTACAGTAGCAGAGAATATTATTTAAAAAAAAAAAGAGAAACGTAATATTTTTCCTCTCTAATTGTATTTTAAGTTTTATATGTACATGTATTAAGTATATAGTTTTCAAGAGATGTTCTTTATGGAACTGTCATATTCTAATAATAATGTCGTAAAACGAATGACCTAGGTGCATCACTAAAGGTAAAAAGACTCGATTAGAATTGGTGCACGAGATCTGAGCCGTGTAAATGTTGAATGCAGAGGCCAAATAGACCGAGTCAACCTCCAAGGAGTGAATCAATCCAAGTCAAGCCAATAGGAGCTTTAGAAAGGTCTAGTCGGAATATATAAGTGAGTGTGAGTTAGTACTAAGGGGCGTAAAGTATAAAGAATTGACATTTACATGGACATCGAAAATTAAATCTGCAATTCCTATAAGCCAAATCAACCATGTACTTAAATAGAAGGGTAATTAGCACAAAACGTCCCTATCTATTACAGTAATTGTGCAAAACGTCCCTACGTTCTAAATTTTGGTAATTTCACCATCACCTACTAGATTACTTACGTAAAAAGTCCTTCTGTCCAAAAAAAACATCCGTCAACTCACCATCACAGCACAAGTCGTAATACATTGTAAGGGTAAATTAGTCCAGCCACTTTTATTCTATTGTCCTCTGTTTGAAACCGGAGTATATGAACGGGTGCACAAAGTCTGGAAGTTTGGCCATTGTTCATCAAATTTTGTCGACGAACTGTTCTATTTCTGGTTGTGCATTTTGTGAACTGTCGTCAACATTATTTTGGTGAGTTCGAACCTCTTATATTTGGTTCATTACAATTTCAATTTTGGGCTTTCTTGTGTGTGGTGTTTGGGGCTTCGCGGGTTTGCATTGCAGTTGTGTTAATGGAATTTTTTTTTCATTTATGGGGTGACTTTACAAATACCATATCAAAGATTCTTTGACCAAAAGAAATGCCACCTCCAATTTGTAGACAGCCCGAAGATGATCCACCTACTTACTGTAAGTTGGGGTAGATGGAAACAATGGGATGTACCCACTTGCATATGCAGTTGTTGAGGTTGAAAATGGGGAGAATTGGATGTGGTTTTTGGGTATGTTGAAGGATGATTTGCACATGAATAACAGCTACGGTTGGACCTTTATTTCTAACAAACACAAAGGCTTGGTCAATGATATTGAGTCATTATTCGAGCATTCAAAGCATAGAACTTGTGTGAGACAACTTTACAACAATTTCAGTGCAACACACAAGAGAATGGCTTTGAAGAACTGTCTTTGGGATGCCGCTAGAGCTACGACGGTGACGCAGTGGCTTGAACATATGCAAAGGATGTTGGACATAGAACCGGCGGCGTATGGATGGCTAGAATCTAAACTTGTTTCTCATTGGACAAAATCTCATTTCAGAGAGTGGACCAACTGCGATATTCTCATGAACAACTTATATGAGTCATTCAATAGCACCATTGTCAATGCAAGACAGAAACCCATCCTGACAATGCTAGAGGAAATCAGGGTGTATTTGATGAAAAAATTGTTGTAAGGAGGAGGTATGTGATAAGTGGAAGGCAGAAGTAGGTCCTCGAATCTAAAAGATTCTTGAGAAGAACAGTAGATAAGCGAGGATAAAGTGGGCAGATTATTCGGGTAATCAAAAGATTCTTGTTGCCATGTCATTGCATCTATTGTTTCGAGGGGCCTGACGGTCATAGATTACGTAGACGACATCTACAAGAATGATGTATACATGAGGACATACACGCCATCCATTTTCTCCATAACGGGGCCCAAGTCGTGGCCTAACCCCAGTCTCAACTCTCTCACTCCACCTGTGTACAAAAAAAAGGCTGGCAGGCCTAAAAAGTCCAGAAGAAAGGAGGCCAATGAAAAGGGATCATCAAGCCAAGCAAAGAGTGGAAGAAAGTCTTCACGGAATATAGCATATTCAGAGAGCAATACAAGCGGTGGAAAAGTTCCAGGAAGACGAACCGGCTGGTGATGACATGCACAAAGTGTGGTGAATGGGGCCACAACAAAAGGAGATGCAAAGAGGCACAACCACTAGGGCCAAATTAGCATATGACAACTCTGGACTTTATTTTCTTATTACCCTTTTGCACAATTGTTGCTTTTGAATATTTATGGGGTAGCTTTTTGTTGTTTGTGTAGACAATTGTTTGTGATGGCAATGAAGTATGTTGACAATCATATTATTTTGATAATGAATCATATTTTATGCTCGCTAAAGAAACGAGATTTGATGATAATGGATTGGTGTTTGTAGTAGTTAGGATTGCTGTTGGTTTCCTGGTATGATGTTTTAAGCAAGGACGTTGACAATCGTTACACAATTAGGTGAGGATGTTCACCACAATTAATAAAATAGGTAGGGACATTTTGCACAATAAGAAATGAAAAATAGGGACGATTTATACAAGTTCATCCAAAAAGAAAGGATGTTACGCACAATTGTATACAAAGGTATGGATGTTTTCCGCAACGTCAATTACACATCAAAATGAACGATGCACAGTAGTACATCAATCCCACAACTCGTTCTACACTTCTGAGTACCACATCACTACAATATTACAACAGCATTCCTACATGAGTACCCACATCACTACAAGCCCAGAAAGAAAACCGAAAAACCAGCTCCAAACATAGCATGTCCTATTTTCATTATACAAATGGAGCACTTGTTGTTCACATTCATTCTTGTATTTAAGCAGTCTAGGTATTATATCTACAGATCTTGGACACATGGGTGGGTCGTACCAAGTGAAATAGCCACAACCTCCATTTTGCTGTAAGAAGCACCCATTTCAGAACAAAAAAACAACTGCAACATATAATTACACATTTTGAGCTGAAGAAAACTTACCCAACGACGTTGACATGTAAAGAAGCATCTTCCAAAATTTACTTGCATCCACGAAGTCTTAATCTCATTTGTATTCCACATTTACACCATCGATTTGTCATTATATTTGACTGAAAAATAGTCTCTTTCTCCTATCTTATACATGAATGTCCACAACCATTATTGACTTTGAACAGTAAGGTAGGAGGAGAAGAGAATAAAAGTGGTTGGACTAATTTACCTTTCCAATACATTACGACTCGTGCTGTGATGGTGAGTTAATGGACTGTTTTTTGGACAGAAGGACTTTTTACGCAAGAAATCCAGTAGGTAATGGTGAAATTGCCAAAATTGAGAAGGTATGGACGTTTTGCACAATTACTACAATAGATAGGGACGTTTTGTGCTAATTACCCTAAATAGAATTCGTGATAAAAGTTTAACTCGATGAACATCAAGGAATCTGATTATCTGATTAGCTACATGTACAATCTTCAATACCACAGCTATCCAATTTTCCAACCTCCAATGGTAATCCACATAGGAAGAATAGATCTGGACTTCCATGATAAAAAAATAGATGAAAGCGAAACTTTGAGATTAATGGTATTGGGTTCTATCTCTTGCTTGTGCTAACAAGTAATGAAGACATATTCACTTGATTACATAAACTGTTGTGACCCTAGTATTTATAGGTGGCACTAACCCTATTATAGTCCTACTAGAATTGTGTGTTCTAGTCTTACTAAAATTTTGTTAGCCAACAACTAATGGACCCAAATTAATTAATTAATTAATTTGGTCCAATAAATAATTAAGTCCGGCCCAACTAATTTGAAATTGGACGTTAATTCTTACAATCTTCTACTTGGACAAGGTCCAACTCCAAATGCTCAATTCTAGCCTTTTTGTGTGTGGGCCATTATGTTCCTATTCACGATAGAAAACGTAGTGATATTCTAATCGATTTATCTAGATTGATCAATTCACGTCGTCATCCAAGATTGACATCTAGCAATGTGTCAAGGCAATCCATGTGAAGGAAAATGTCATGTGATATGACAGAAGCAATATATATGCGGTTACCATAGAAATATAATACCTTCATCAATATAACCCAATTGATTAAGAGATATGGATTAGCTTCAATCTCATTTCAACCAATTATGTTATTTACCTCAACTCTTCGTTGATCTAATATAGTTGTGATTGAAATATTTTCAATTCATAACTCTACCCCGGCCGAGGAACGTTATATCAACATGAGTAGGCAAAAATGTAAGTTAAAATCTCATACTTTTCAGGAGTGACGAATTCTCATATTGGACATTCACAAACTTCATATGATTCTCACTATACTTGTACGATGTCATATTTAGAATTTTCTTTTTTGGTTGATTGAATCAAATGTTATATCATTTTTTAATTCACATTCAATTTGTGCATCACGAGTGATTAAAGTTTAAAAAAAAAAATCACTAATACATGTTATAAACTTCACTACATTCTTTAGAGTAATTTTTTTTTATTATGGTAATAAAGCAAAATTACTTTTGATAAATAATATCCTTATTTCTATCATTGATAAACACACGCTACGTCTTTAAAAAAACTATTAATATATGTTCGCATTAAATTTAAAGTCTCAAGACGTGTTATTTGTGACTGAAATAATTAAAGAAATCCATATGAACATGTCACATTTGATAGCTATTTCTATTAATTTTTTTAATAGTATGTGTTATCTATCGATCGATCCTGGCGGCACCCCATGAGAGGAAGATAGTCCCACCCATGCGTCACGCAAGCATATGTCGAAACAAACACGCTTTGACCTAACCCTTCTCCGAGGCGGTGCGGATCGGGGGACAAAGTTTCGAGGCTCAGAGGCGGAACAACTTAATTGGCCGACCACAGTTTGCGTGCTTGTGAAGCCTCCCCGTGATTCAACCTTGAAAAGATTGATGGGGACGCGCGCCATCGCGACTTGTCACGATCATAGCCCCCTTAGTTTGCGGTGAAAGTGACTTTCCTATTAATGCTAATGACGTGACACCAAAGATGTGACCTAAGAACCCCTCGAGATAGAACCACGTGTGCGCACATCGAAGGGGATTATTCTTGTAAGAATTTGCCTATAAATACTAAGCTCATTTCCACAATAAAGGAGGTTGAAAATATTACTCTCACCATAGATATATCAAGCCCTCCATTCTAACCATTCTTAAGTATCTTAACCACAGGAATTTGTTAGTGAGAGGCCCCAAGCTATTACCTCTACCTTAAGAGTGTCCTTGACCTTTAGTTATTCTCTGCTACCTGCATCGGGCTTATCTCGTGGTTGAATAAACCGCGTGGCAGTCTTAATAAGAGGAAAAGTACACGTGGGCAGAGGTAGCGTGGGGATCCTGTTGGCAGCCATTTTTGGAGGTCAACAAATTGGCGCCGTCTGTGGGAAGCGCGACAAAAAGCTTCTCTTTCCTTGAGTAAAGGAATTTCCCTGAACAAGGGATCAGCCGACCCACAAAATGAGTGGAAGCAACGAAGAAGAGAACCCAAGAAGAACCAGGCCCACAACAAACGAAGGAGTCAGGGCTGAAGAAGCTCCCCGGAGGAGGCGAGGAAGGAGGCCTCCTACAAACCTTGAACGAGAAATGAGAACGATGGCCGCGCCGTGAGGCGGTGGCTCAAGATCACGCGCAAATGCTGAGGTATATCCAAATGATGTACACAAGGGTGAGAACCGTCCTCAAGAGTTTGACCCAGATGATCCTGAGAAAGAACAGGAAGTTAATAGCGGGCACCCCCGTGACCAGCAAGCCGGAGGAGAAGCCTCTCATGCCAGAACCAACGAGGGAGGGGCCAAAGCCACTGCATCAGAAAGAAGGCCCCAGCCCACGATGTCCGCCAGTGTGTTCGAAAGGCTAGGCGAACAGGGAGCAGGAGATGGCCACAAGAGAATCTGCGAAGGAAGGAACTGCCCCAAAGTCCTCCTAGAAATAGGCGGGAAAGGAGGGCGAGGGAGGCCGAGGCCAAGGAGAGTTGGATTACCAACCCCACGCTTTTGACCCCAGCCAACCATGCAACCACAGCCCCAACCTCAGAACTATGGGGGCAAACAACAAGCCCAACGCCTCCCCATTCCTCCGAAACAAACATCGGGACAGAATATCCGAGGCCTACGAGATCATTCGAAGTGGACGGCGATGGCGAGAACCTCTTTTCGGCCTGTAATCGAACAGCGTCCATCCTCCACGAGTTTCGCGTGCCCAAGATTACCCCTTACAGTGCGGAGAGATCCGTTGGATCACGTGAACACATACAAAATGAAATGAGCCTCCAGGAGCCACTCCGGCCTTGAAATGCGGGGTCTTTCACCGACCTTGTCGGGAGGAGCTAAGCGATGGTACAATAAGCTAGTCGCAGGAAGCATTTCCGGTGGCGGTGAAAAAGACGTTCATAAATTACTTCTCATCTCAAAAGCTCGCATCGCCCCCCGGTCCAACGCCTCCACGACGTAAGGCGGGCCCCAAGCGAACCATTGTAAAGTTATCTCGGGCCGCTTCAATGAGGAAATGTTATTTTGTGAAAGAATAACAGATCCGAGGGCCTGTATGCGCCCTAAAGCGGGACTAGACATGAACCATCTGCTCGGAGGATGTTCGCAACAAGAACCCGCCACCTGACCGGTGGTGGAGATGATCGAGAAAATAACCAACGAGAACATGATCCTCCATAAGAATCGAGGCGGGCTAGGAGCCAACACAACATCTAGAGCGGGTATGGCCAAAATCTCCTTAGACCTATTCTCCAACACAACTGAGGCGGAGAAACTACCCATCGGACCCAAATGTTGGGATGAGCTATGTGGCCTGCATACAAGAGGGCCTACTCCCCTTTCACCGCCTCCAATGTCCTCGGTCCCTGCGGTTGGATTATACAACTACGGCATGTCCCCATCCACCTACTACGAAGCTGGGACCAGCAAGCACCTCTAGTAATTCTCCCCTCAAGAGGCTCGGCCAAAAATACTGTGTCCATAAAAGCTCTGGGCATAGCGAGGAATGTCGTGAGGTGGAAAACTTGGCCAACAGGAGAGAAGCCAACCGGGGAACAAGGCGTGGGGAAACCCCAGGTGGGGAGGCCGGGTCTCCAATGAGGAGACGCCGACCGCAACACAACGACAGCGCACCAAAGAATGGGACGAAAGGCCATCCGATTTGGGGCATCAAAGAGCGACATTCCGAGCTTGGGTGAGACAACCTCGGCCACCAAGGGGCCAGGGGCCTCGGTTGATAAAAAGGGCTCGAGAAGGTTCCCATCTGCGAGATAGACACTATCCACGGAGGACCTTATATTGGAGGTCAAACCCGTAATGCCCTGTAAGAGCTATGCCAAAGAGGCAAGAAGGAACCCAAATGACTAACTGGCTCATCAATAGCAGGCCATCAGGATCGAAAAGGGCCGATCCTATCACCTTCACGTAGAAGAAGACATGAAGGGCGTACATTACCCTCACTGCGATGCCCTCAGTAGAGGGCAGTGGTGGCTCGGAATGGACTGGGAAGAATGCTCGTGGACAACGGCAGCTCCGTTAATGTCATTTTCTTAAGCACTTATGAGCAAATGAATGTGGATGTGCCACTGGAACCATCGACTGAGCCCCTCTACGGGTTCACTGGTGATTGCGTAACCCCGAAAGGGATAGTGCACCTCTCCGTTAGCATGGGAGAAGAGCCCTCGCATCCCATACTTTCATGGAGTTCCCGGTGGTTGACGGAGGTCGGCTTATCACGGAGTTTTGGGTGACCGATTTTAAAGGAACTTTGGGCGGTAACTTTCATCTACCACCCTGCTGAAATTCTCCACCGAAGGGGGATAGTGAAGGCGAGGCAATCAACCCGAGGCCAGGAAATGTTATCGGAATGCCTTAAGGAAAGCAGAGAAGAAAGAGGTTAACATGACTCTGCTGGACGTAGAAATGGCAGAAACAATGGTAGAAGAGCCGGGGGATATCACAATGGAGGAAGCAGCAACCCCCGATGACATTGATCCGAGAATAACGGGAGCTGATTCCCAAGCCTCCTCCAGCGGGGAATTAGAACATTTTCAGGTAGATGACAACGACTCGACGAAGAAGCTTCAGATAGGGAAGGATCTCCTTGAAGAGCCCAAGAGAGCCTTGAAAAGGTTCCTTCGTGAAAATCTGGATGTCTTTGCGTGGAAACACGAAGATATGGTTGGGATCGACGCGAAGATAAGTTGCCACCACCTCAATATCGACCCTAAGTTCCCATCACACAGGCAGAAAAGAAGGCCACTGAATGCTGAAAAATACGAGGCCTTGAAGGAAGAGGTAAACATACTCCTACAAAGTAACTTTATACAAGAAGCCAGGTATCCGAAGTGGGTATCCAACCTAGTGTTGGTTAAGAAGCCGAATGGAAAAATGAGGACCTGCATAGATTTCTCCAACCTCAACCAAGCTTCGTCTCTAAAGATGACTTCCCACGCTTATGATTGATCAGCTCGTCGATGCCACGGCAGGACACGAGCTCCTGAGTTTTATAGATGCCTACTTAGGATACAATCAAATTCCGATGTATCCACCAGATGAAGAACACACGTCGTTTGTAACAGATAAAGGTCTCTACTGCTACAAGGTGATGCCCTTCGACTTGAAAAACGCCGGGGCAACTTACCAAAGGCTTGTCAATAAGATGTTCGCTTCCCAATTTGGCGTAAACATGGAGGTGTATGTAGATGACATGTTGGTTAAAAGCCTTAAAGCAGAGGACCACATCCGTCACCTCGACGAGGCGTTCAAAGTCCTTCGGGCATATAAGATGAGGCTCAATCCTTTGAAATGCACGTTTGGGGTGGCCTCGGAAAGTTCCTAGGCTACTTGGTCAACCAAAGAGGAATCGAGGCCAATCCCGAGAAAATTAAAGCATTGATCGAGATGAGTTCGCCCAGGAAGCTGAAGGATGTACAGTGCTTGACGGGAAGAATGGCGGCCCTTAGCAGATTCGTCTCCAAAGCAACAGATAAGTGCATTCCTTTCTTCAAGATCTTGAAAGGAGGCACCGTGTTTGAGTGGACGATAGAATGTGAAATCGCATTCCGTGCCTTGAAAGAACACCTCGCCACGCGCACCCTATTGTCCAAACCAAAAGCGGGCGAGCCCTCATTGTTATATCTACCGCCTCCGAAGAGTCGGTAAGCTCGATCCCGATCCAGAGAGGAAGAACACCAACCCGCCTGCCTACTACGTAAGTAAAGCCTTATTAGGGGCGGAGACGCCACACTCGATATGGAGAAATTGGCCCTATCATCGATCACGGTGTCAAGAAAGTTGAGGCCATACTTCTTAGCACACAAGCATCCATGTCCTTACCAACTTCCCTTAAGGCGGGTCTTACAAAAGCCCGAGGCCTCGAGAAGATTACTAAAATGGGCCATCGAGCTCGGCCCAATTCGACATTGTCTATAGAGGAAGAGCAGCCATCAAGGGGCATGCCCTAGCCGATTTTGTGGCAAAGTTTACCAACCTCTCCCCGAAGTAGATGACCCTATGGCACTAGGTGAACCACCTACATGGTGCCTATTTGTTGACGGCTCATCTAGAGACATGGGCTCGGGAGCCGGAATTGTTCTGATAAGCCCAGAAGGTCACAGGTTAAACTGCGCCATCAGGTTCGACTTCAAAGCCTCAAACAATATCGCAGAATATGAGGCGCTCCTGGCTGGCATCCGCCTCGCCATCGAAATGAAGGTTGAAGCTCAAAGAAGAAGCGACTCCCAACTCGTCAGAAGCCGTGTAAATGGAAGCTTCATCGCCAGGGAGAAAGGAATGGTCACAGATCTCAAGGTGGTGAAGGATCTTATTCACCGCTTTGATAAATTTGAGTTAATCCACATGCCCCGAGCCAACAACTCCAATGCCGATGCACTATCCAAGGTGGCCAGCAACAAGGATTCGGAGCTCCTCAAGGTGGTTCCAATTGAACATCTCGCCCAACCTTCCATCGACACTACTAAAGAAGTATTGTTTCGGTTGAAGGGGCCCCCCATGGATGGACCCTATCCTCGCTTTCCTCAAAATCAAACCCTCCCAAAGAATACGACGGAGGCAAAGAGGTTGAAAAAGAGGTCAAGACACTTCCTACTCTCGGACGACGCCCTATACAAGCGAGGTTATTCTTCGCCCCTCCTTAGGTGCGTCGACCAACGAGCGTAATATATCTTCGTGAGAAATCCACGAGGAATATGTGGCAACCACACCGGTGGAATGGCTCGGCCCAAAAGATTCTCAAGCAATGGTACTTTGGCCCACCTTGAAGAAAGACGCCCTACTTCATGTCGTGAAATGCCATAAGTGTCAATGCTTCGTGACAATTCCAAGACAGCCTCACCAAGAGCTCACACAGTGTCAGCCCCCGCCTTTCGCCAAGTGGGGAATAGACTTCATAGGCCCAATGCCCAGGGAGAAGAGGAAATGCTTGCCACGCCCTAGTCGCTATCGACTACTTCACGAAATGGGTCGAGGCAGAACCAATGATGAGGATCACCGAGGCCAACACTTCCAAATTCTTATGGAAAAACATTATTTGCAGGTTCGGAATCTCCCATTCTCTGGTATCGGATAATGGAAGGCAGTTCGACAACAAGAAGGTCAAGAATTTGTGCGAGGAGCTGGGGATAGCGAAACACTTCTCAAGCCCCCACCACCCGCAAGCTAATGGCCAAGTCGAGGCTGTTAACAAAACCATCAAGTACACTCTCAAACGAAAGCTTGAGGCATCTAAGGGGGCATGGGTAGATGAGCTCCCTCACGTTCTCTGGGCCATCAGAACCACAACTAGGACCCCTACCGGGGAAACCTCCTTCTCCATGGCTTACGGATCCGAAGCCGTGTGCCCGGTCGAAATCGGCATACCTTCTCCCCGACGGCTATTGTTCAACGAACAAACCAACGACGATTTGATGAGGACGAGCCTAGACCTGATAGACGAGAAAAGAGGCGAATCCCAAATCCAGTTGGCCTCTTACCAAAGAAAGATGGCAAAGTACTTCAACAAAAGGGTAAGGAAGCGATCATTCCGCCTCGAGGACCTTGTCTTGAGAAGAGTATTTTTACCCTCCAAAGAAACGGACTGGAACCCTAGGCCCCAACTAGGAGGTCCCTATCGAATAATCGGCGAAACGCGACCCGGTACCTATAACATCGAAGACATGTATAGTAAACGACAGCCCCACCCGTGGAATGCCGAACATTTGCGTCGATATTATCAATAGGTCAGAAATGAGTTGTCATGTTTTCATTTTGAAATGTTGTATGGTCTAACCGACCCTTTTTGTGCTTAGCGTGTTATCAAGTCATTTATTCTTGAATTATTAGCATCAGAACGACCCGCCCACAAAAGAACAGAATACAAGAATACTTAGATATATTCTCCATGAATATTGCATAACAGGATAATATGCTTCGGAAACAAATTTTATTATAAAAAAGCCCTATCTATTACAAGTTTCAGTTATCCTCCTCGCCACCAACATCGGGCGAGGGGAACCTAGCCACTAAAGCTCCGATATCTAAATCCGGATAATCAGTTCGGAGCGCAGCAAGCACTTCCTGATGCCCTACTCTGGCAAAATAGTCGGAGAAATTGGTATAGGCCTCAGTGTTATGAAAATTAGCCACAAAATCAGCCTCCGCGCTCTCCAACTCACCTTTCTCGGCCGCCAAACGAGCAACATCTGACTTAGATGACACCAAATCCCCCTTCAAATTTTTAAGCTCCTCATCGTGGGACTTCGCCTCATCCAAGAGCCTCTTCTTATCCCGATTGGCGACCTCCGAGCCTCGGTAGCTACCTTCGGCGGCGTTGGCATTGTCCAACCGCTTTGTCAAATTCAAGACATTAGAATCGACTCCGCAGATCGCCTCCACCGCTCATAAGCATGATATGAGCGCCGGTCTGTCGCTTTTCCTCGACCTTCTAGAGCCTCGCTTATGCTCTTTTTCGTGTTTGGAGGCTTGGGCGCTAAGTTTCGTTGCTCTTGCATGCGCTGTCCCGAACTCTCCCGGGACCTTCATCTCGCACGGCCAAGCGCGGATTGCTTGAGGCCAAGCTCGCCTCCAAGACATCCTCCAAGTCCCCATGAGCGTAAAAACTCTTCCCATTTAGGGGTGAAGTATTTCTTCACGGCCTGGGCACCCATTGAGGGGTAGAATGACAAAGGCCGAAGGTCATTGTCGGGAATCCTCGCTCGGTGTTCCCGATCAACTCCATGACCTCTTCCTGGAGTCATAAGGCCCCCACCGATTGCTTCCCACATTACGGGACTTAGGAGGACCTTCCAAACCACCTCCCGAGGTATTCACCGCCAGTGCACGCCGACCTACCGAATTTGGCACGCCTTGTCCTCATCCGGCTACCTCCATGCCTTTTCCCTTCGCCCCGTGGAGCTTGCACGAAGTTGCCCTCAATCTCTTCTTCCTCGCCGATGCTCGCCTCCTTCGAGCACCTTGGTGTCGTCAACTTCGATCACCTTCGAGGCCTCAAGACCTCCATTGTCTCTCTCGACTCAAATCTTCTACGATTTTCTTCCCGACGAGCTTCCTCCTTAGAACCGCCGCCGTAATCTCGGATTCCGCTTTGACATTCGAGCCAAGGTTGGTCTCGGGGCGCTTTCCTTGCTCTATCTCGGTGCGAAACCAAGGTGTCCCAAAGTGTCAAGATAATACAAAGTGAAATTTGTACCAAGCGAGGACATCGGAACATTACCTTTAGAGGCCATCAAACCCAACTCACTTAAGCGGTTGTTCTGCATTCGGAAGGAACCCGCATCGCCTATTTGACTGAGGCGCCCGATAAATTGGCGAATCACGCCGAGGAGTTCTCGAATATCTCACAACATGAAGTACTCACGAAAAGAAAAAGAAACACATCGGAACATATAGCAACCGCGTCGAATGCAATCACTTCCACATTCCTCACTCACTGGCTATTCCATAAAAACTAGACACATCCAGTTTCGGCTCTGGGTCGTCCATTACCCTCTGCTAATTTCCCATCACCCGAACCGTGACTCTTTCCATTGCTTAATAGAGGGAGGGTAGTCCGTCACAAGGGGTTTTGTGTGCTCCCCACGGGCAAAAGTAATACCACCCGAGCTCGTCCTCTCTATCTTTCTTCCTCGGCAACTTCTTTGGCTGGTATAAGGTTTGGAATACGTGAAGGGGCATCTCCAGCCCAAACGAATGTCTGAACCACAGGTACAGACTCCCTGCCATCTGGCTCCACCCGTTCGGAGCTACCTGTGTTGGAGCCAACCCATAGGCTCCCAAAATCCTTCAGAAGAACGGATGTAAGGGAAGTCGCAAGCCACCCACGAAGGCGTTGAGGCAAGGCGGTACAATCCCTCCTCGGTACACAAGCTCGTTCGTTTGGCTCCGGAAGTATGAGTTCGATATCCCCTGGAATCCGATACTGCTCCCTCAGAGACACCAAGTCTCCTTCCACCATTATTGAAGGGACATCCATGGCAGTCCACCTAACTGGGTCGGCCATAAAGGGATCTGTCCCCTCCGCTACCTTCGGTGTAAAAGATATATCCATAGCCTCGCCGGTCGAGCCGGAAACACCTCTGAGGGGCAACACACCGGCCATGGAAGGAGATACTGGTGGGGACCCCTCGTCCCCAACACGCCCAGTAGCCTCATCTTCAGTAAAATTCACAGACATTGCTAATATAAAACAAATTCAATAAGTAAAGGGGCTTGAAATTTAAGGGTTTACCTAAAACCTAAATCTTCACCGGAAATACGAAAGATAGACCAGTCGCCGGAAGTTATCGTCTGAAAATCTCTCAAAAAGCGTAAGTGTGCAAATGAAACTTCCACTCAACTATTTATAGACGATGAATGTTAATCCCCCACCCTTGGATCTTATCAAGATCCATCCCCACCGTGCAAACCCCTGAGAACATCCAGGCCGTTCAAATCCAACGATCACTCAAATCAAGGGTCAGCATGCCTGCGTATATCCCACTCGCGCAAGACTCGCTCCCCCTTGAAAATACCAAAGCCCCGAAAATTAAATGTAGGTATCATCATTACCTGCAGCTGTCTTTTCATCACGTCCGAAGAGACGTACGACGGAATTCTAATCGACAAGTGCCCGTGGACACGCCATTATCGCTCTGACTAAGGGACTCGTCTTTCCCACATCTCCCATCCGGGACTTGGCTATTCTTACGACCTCTCGGGACATGGGACTCGCTATTCTCGTGAGCCTCTCCGGCATGGGACTCGGTTCTCTCACAGCCTCTCTCGGTATGGGACTCGGCTATCTTCCTCAGCCTCTCCCATCCTGGACTCGGGTATTCTCACAGCCTCTCCCGCATGGGACTCGGCTATTCTGACAGCCTATCCCGGCATGAGAATCGGCTCTCTTTTTCAGCCTCTCCCATCCTAGGACTCGGCTTTTCTCACAGCCTCTCCCGGCATGGGACTCGGCTCTCTTTTTCAGCCTCTCCCATCCTGGGACTTGGCTTTTCTCACAGTCTCTCCCGACATGGGACTCGACTCTCTTTTTCAGCCTCTCCCGGTATGGGACTCGGCTATCTTTTTCAGCCTCTCCCATCCTGGGACTCGACTTTTCTCACAGCCTCTCCCGGCATGGGACTCGGCTATCTTTTTCAGCCTCTCTTATCCTAGGACTCGACTTTTCTCACAGCCTCTCCCGACATGGGACTCGGCTCTTTTCACCTCTTTCATCCCGGGACTCGGCTATTCTCACAGCCTCTCCTGGTATGAGACTCGGATCTCTTTCTCAACCTCTCCCATCCTAGGACTCGGCTATTCTCACAGCCTCTCCCGCATGGGACTCAGCTATTTTGACAGCCTATCCCAGCATGGGAATCGGTTCTTTTTTTCAGCCTCTCCCATCCTAGGACTTGGCTTTTCTCACAGCCTCTCCCGGTATGAGACTCGGCTCTCTTTTTCAGCCTCTCCCATCCTGGAACTCGGCTTTTCTCACAGCCTCTCTCGGTATGGGACTCGATTCTCTTTCAGCCTCTCCCATCCTGGGACTCGGCTCTCCAATCACGCTCGAACCTCCATGTCCAGCATCCCACATAAATGACAGATTCTGAACTTGGGGGACTATTATTGTTATCTGCTCAAACTTTAAAAAAAACGAGCATCCAAGTCCAGCATCCCACATAAATGACAGATTCTGAACTTGGGGGACTATTGTTATCTACCGATCCTACCTAGCAGCCCACGAGGAGAAGATAGTCCCACCCATGCGCCATGCAAGCATATGTCGAAACAAATACGCTTTGACCTAACCCTTCTCTGAGGTGGTCTGGACTGAGGGACAAAGTTACCGAGGCTCATAGGACGGAACAACTTAATTGGCCGACCCTGGTTGCGTGCTCAGGAAGCCTTCCTGTGATTCAACGTTGAAAAAATTGATGGGACTGCTTGCCAATGCGGCTTGTCACGATCATAGCCCCTTAGTTTGCGGTTGAAAGTGACTTTCTCATTAATGCTAATGACGTGACACCAAAGATGTGACTTAAGAACCCCTCAGATGGAACCACGTGTTGCACATCGAAGGGGATTATTCTTGTAAGAATTTGCCTATAAATACTAAGCTCATTTCCAAAATAAAGGAGGTTGAAAATATTACTCTCACCATAGATATATCAAGTCCTCCATTATAACCATTCTTAAGTATCTTAACCACTTGAGAATTTGTTAGTGAGAGGCCCCCAAGCTATCACCTCTACCTTAAGAGTGTCCTTGACCTTTAGTTATTCTGCTACCCGGACCGAGGCTTATCTACGTGGTTGAATAAACCGCGTGGCAGTATTAATAAGAGGAAAAGTACACGTGGGCAGAGATAGTGTGGGGATCTTGTTGGCAGCCATTTTTGGAGGTCAACAGTATGTATGAATTAATTGTCTAATTCTATTTTTTTTCGATGACTATTAGTCTATTCAAAACAAAAATAATGGTGCATTTTTTGAGGTGTGTAGGATTGTCAACAAGTTGATAATTTTAACTTCATTTGGTTGGGAAAGAAGAAATAGACATTGAGATGTTATGGTGAAATTTTAAAATTTTTAACTCCATGTTGACAAATTTAAGTAATTGTTGATGTAAATTATTATTTTTAATAAAAAGACCACAAATCCATGAAAATTCATTGAAATTTATAAAAATCTATCAAAATATATAATATATAATTTTGTTGAAATATTATAAATTTCGTGAAATTTTATTTAAAGTTATGAAATTTATGAGAATTTATAAATATTAAAAAATCTTTTAAAATCTGAGTTGAGGACATGCCTCTTAATTAAAATTAATTTTAATAGATTTTATGGGATCAAAATCAATATTATTTATGATAGATATTATAGTTTAATCAAGTAAATATGTAGTATTGTTACAAATAATAAAATAAAACTAGTTTTGTAGTTATGTTGTCAAAGACTTAATTTAATATTCACATTACTTTTTGAATTAACAATCAAACAGCCAACAACTTTTTACTAACATATGGTGGGAAAATATTATTTTTTATTGTGTACTACAAACAACTAATTTTATTACACAAATCACATACACGACTTTAGATTATTGTGGAAAATTAGTGATGTGTAATAAACTATAACAGAATTTTTATATTATAAAATAATTCAGTAATATTTTAATTAAAAGAGAAGAAGGCCAAAGATGCTAGCCTATGAGAGTCGAGCAAACGCTATCCTAAAGTGGTGTAGTATCTCCTTTGTGCAGATATTTTAAGTAGTGCACGACTCCAAGATAAAATTCTTATAGCTCACAACCGGTTTTCATTCTATATGCACGACTATAGGGAATGAAAGAATTAGTCTTTTTTAATTGCCAACCCTATTGAAAAGTATAGATTAGAATATAAGAATTCTTTTTTCATATATATATGAAAGATGAAAAATTCTCACCATTTTACAATATATATGAAAAATGAAAAATACTCACCATTTTATAGTGGAGATTTGCACCCACCTAATTCATGAACATTTAAAGTTGAAATTAAATTTGAATTAAAAAAAATGAAAAGATTAAAACAAATTAATTGAAAGGTTAAACCTTTATTTCGATTATAACATAAACTCTACTCACAATAACTATGTTAAATAGACCCTTATTCGAATTTATTCGAATTCATGTGTGATTATAACATAAACTCTACTCACAATAACTATGTTAAATAGACCCTTCTTCGAATTCATGTGTACTATCCATTTAATGTTTGAGGACACTGGCTGGGGCTTTAAGGGATGCCTTTGTTGGGTTTTATTTCTTATGTGGGATACATATTTAAAATATAATTATATTATGGGTTATCTAATTTAATAATGCAATATAAGGGATCTGTTGATTGGACTCCAGAACTTCGTTGTGGAGCGAGATCTCGTTAAACACTAAATAGATTTGGTTGTGGAAGGTCATAACAATCTCAATTTCAACACGATATATCCAAGTATTCTTCTTCAATGCTTATTCTTGATAATCTAGCATGATGATCTTGAATTCTCTAATTCTCTAATTATAATTAGAGATTTATGTTTAAATCTAACAAATGGTATCAAAGAAAAAATCATGTTAGATTATTAGGAGTTTTCATACATATTTTGATTTTGAAATTTGTCTATAAGGAATTTTTAGGGTAAAAATCATTGCGTATGAATATTTGGCTTGATTTGTTGAGGAAATTAAAGATCTAAAGAAATAAAGAATTTTAAAAAAAGGAAACAACAGCAACTCTGGTCGGTTGGAAGAAGCAATGCTATTGATGCGGGTGGGCGACGACACCCGCCAGATTTGGAAGTACAGTGATTGGCAGTGTTGGGGTTTCAAACCATAGCTGATGCAATTTTTGGGGATGGGACCTCATATGTAAATTTGATAACTTCAAAGATTAAGGTGTAATTTTTAATTCAAGTCCTTAAAGTTTTCAGATTTTAAAATCTTAGCCTTTAAAGTTTTGGATATTTAGATTTAGTCCTTAAGGTTTTAGATTTTAAATCTTATGTCCTTAAAGTTTTCTAGGCCTTAAAGGTTTGGGATTTTGAAATTAAGCCCTTAAAGTTTTGGATTTTAAGATTTAGTCCTAAAAGTTTTAGATTTTGAATCTTAGGTCCTTCAAGTTTTAGATTTTATAAATCTTATGCCCTTAAAGTTTGGGATTTTCAAATTTAATCCCTAAAATATCTTTAAATCCTTAAATTTATTGTCTTATATTTCAAAATAAATAAATTAAGGTATGTTAGAACCTCTATCGCGTAGATTCATTTATTTTAGAATATTAAGGTATGTGTGTATGTTGTTATAAGAACAATGACGGGCACAAAGAAAGGTTAATGTTTGGTAAAATGGCAGACATACATGTGGTAATAAATATATGATAATTATCAAATTTTCATGTAGATAATAAGTCGGTCCAAAGAAATTATTATTGTTTGACAGATTAATTATCAATATTTGATTATTGCATAGAAAATACCACTTACAAGTTGATGTTTCTGTCCAAAGACTAAATATTAATGTTGTGCTATGTATCTTATGATAGGACCCACTGTTATATAATTTGTCATATATATGTTATGACATGATCATTAATTGTGAGTTTGTTATATTATCTTATTTTTAGTTTCTCTTTCCACTTCTACAATATTTGCCAACATTAATTTCATCCCCGTGCTTAATGGCACAAATTTCAAGAATTGGAAAGATAACGTTATGATTTTTCTTGGTTACATCGATCTTGACCTTGCGCTTTAAACAGAACGACCTCTTACTCGCAATAATGAAAATTCCACTGAAGATAAAAGAGACTTGGAAAATGGGATAGTTCTAACTGCAAGTGTCTTATGATCATTAAACGTTCCATTCCGAAAACATTCAAGGGTGCTATGTCTAGGGAGGAAAATGATAAGACGTTCCTTAAAAAATTGAAAAGCATGTTGCCAAAACGAAAAGACTGAAACAAGCACTCCTTTGGATCACCTTGTTTCAATGAAGTATAAAGGAAAATGGAACATAAGGGAGTACATTATAGAAATGTCTAATCTCACTTCCAAACTAAAGGCACTAAAGTTAGAGATGTATGAGAACTTGCGTGCATCTATTTTTTATTTTCCTTCTTGCACAATAGGGTCAATTTAAAGTAAGTTACAACACTCAAAAGGATAAATAGACTCTTAATGAGCTCATATCTCACTATGTGCAAGAAGAGGAAAGATAGTGTGAGATGACTGAAAGTGCTAACTTATCAACCATTCCTCAAGACAACAAAGAAAATGAGGAAAGAAAGTTAGAGTTGGGGCACCACAACACAAAGTGCAAACCAAACAACATAATGAGTTTACATGTTACTTTTGCAAGAAGTGTGAACACATGAAGAATGAATACCCCAAGTATGCTGCCTAGCGTGTTAAGAAAGGTATACTTCTCGCTATGGTTTGTTATAAAGTTAATTTAGCTTATGTAACTATACACACTTGGTGGATGGATTCTAGTGCTACCACTCACATAAGTGTGTCTATGCATCATTGCCTGTGGAGTCGACAGCCAAGTGATGTTGAAAGATTCATCTATGTGGACGACAGCAAAGCAGTTGCAGTTGGGGCTATATGGAATTTTAGGTTATTATTAAAGACTGGTCATTATTTGAATTTGGAAAGGACTTACGTAGCACCATCGTTCAGATGGAATTTAATTTCTGTTCGGTCATTGGATAAATTAGGTTATTGTTGTTAATTTGGAAATACTAAATTTAGTCTCTTTCATGATTCGAATCTTAATGGTACTGGTTCCTCATCTTTTAATGATAATCTATATTTATTGGATACAATTGCCTCGTATAATGAAACATTGCATACCACTTCACGTGGTACAAAATACAAATTAACCAATGAGGATTTCGTTGCATTGTGGCACAAAAACTTTAGGGCGTGGTGCAAAGCTTGATTAGCCATTCTTCTTTACCATAACCCCTATGAGGAGAAGCATTAAAGACTACAACATACATCCTTAACAGGGTTCCAAGCAAATCAATAGCTAAAATCCCTTATGAACTTTGGACAAGCAAGAAGCCTAGTATTAGGCACTTGCATATTCGGGATTCTCCAACTGAGGCAAGGCCTTACAGGCTAAATGAAAATAAATTGGACTCAATAACCATAAGTTACTATTTTGTTGGGTACACTGAACGGTCAACTGGTTACAAATTCTATGATCCCTCAACTATGTCCTTTTTTGAGATGGAAAATGTAAAATTTCTTGAGGATGTTGAGCTTGGGATGGAAGATAAGGTTAAGGACATTGTCTTTGAAGAAGAATTCATTTTTCTTCCTGCTATTGCTTTTGACAATGATCAGACTCCAATTCTTGATATTGTTCAAGATGCAAATCTAGATTATTCAGACAATGTTGAGGAGCTCCCTATCCAAAATAAAGGAGTTGCTCCAAATGAACAAGCTCAACAACCTTAAGAACAAATGACATTGAGAAGATCCACATGAAAACTGAGAAGTATGATTCTGGACAACTATATCGTCTTTCTCCAAGAACATGAAGTTGACATAAGATGGGTGGAAGATGATCCAATCAACTTCCATTAAGCCAAATAGAGTTCTAATTCTCAAAAGTGGACTGATGCCATGAAAGATGAGATGAAATTCATGAAAGACAATGACGTTGGGATCTCGTCGAATTGCCTGCAGGTGCAAAGTCCATTGGTTACAAATGGATATTTAAGACCAAGAGAGATTCAAAGGCAATATTGAGTGATATAAAGCTCGTTTTGTTGCCAAAGGTTTCACTTAGAAAGAGTGCATTGATTATAAATAGACTTTCTCTTAGGTTTCATCGAAATATTTTTTCAAGACCATAATGACACTTGTAGCTCATTTTGATTTGGAGCTACATCAAATGGATGTAAAGATTGCGCTTCTCAATGGTAACATTGAAGAAACGATATATGTGGTGCATCCAAAAAACTTTGTGAGCGGTAATCCAAAGAAAATGGTATGCAAACTAAAGAAATCCATCTATAGTGTCAAGCAAGCTTTCGTCAATGGTATTACAAATTTCATCAAGCTATTATTTCGTTTAGATTTGAGGTAAATACAGTTGATGATTGTGTGTACCATAAGTTTAGTGGGATTAAATATATCTTTTTGTTGTTATATGTTGATGATATACCGCTAGCTAGCAGCGATATAGGCTTATTGCACAAAACTAAAAACTTTCTAACTAAGAATTTTGAAATGAAAGTTGTTGGGAACACCTCTTTTGTATTAGGCATACAGATACATTGAGATTGTTCTCAGGATATCCATGTGTTATCTCAAAAGGGCCATATCGAAAGAGTACTTATCAGATTTAGCATGAAAGATTGTGGATAGGGAGATACGCCCATTGTTAAATGAGATAAGTTCTGCCTCAATCAATCTCTCGAAGAATGAGGTTGAGGTGAGAGGAATATAAAAGATTCCTTATGCGTAAGCTATATGGAGTCTTATGTATGCTCAAATATATACGCTTTCGGATATAGAGTTCATAGTGGAATTATTTAGACAAATATTTGAATAACCCTGGGATGGATCATTGGAAATCAGCCAAAAGGCTTATACTCTATTTACAGTGAACAAAAGATTTCATGCTTACCTATCAGAAGTCAGATCATTTAGAGATTGTTGGATATTCTGATTCTGATTTTGCTGGATGCCAAGACAGTAAGAAATCCACTTTAGGCTATATTTATGTGTTGGCGGGAAAAGCTATATTTATAGAAGAGTGTTAAGCAGACGCTCATAACTTCATCCACCATGGCAGCTGAGTTCATAGCCTATTATGAGGCATCTAATCATGGGATATAACTGCGAAACTTTGTCACTGGGATGCGTGTTGTAGATGGTATTGAAAAACTATTGAAGATATATTGTGACAATAAATCGACTATGATGTATTCCAACAACAACAGAAGCTCTACAAAGTCGAAACACATAGACATCAAGTTTTTTGTTGTTAAAGAGAGTGTAGAGTAGTCATGGGTCTATAGAGCATATCGGCACAAACTCCATGATTGCGGATCCACTCTCCAAAAGTTTATCGCCCAAGGTGTTTCACGAGCATACAGCTCATATGGATGTTGTATTGTTTGACAATGTGTTGGTTTAGTGAGAGTTTGTATTTTAATGCTTTTCAATAGTAGAGACACTTTATGATTATTGTCTCCAGAATAAAGTATATTGATTGTTTTCAATCTCTGAATTTGGTCTTTTTATTTGTGGTTTAACATTAAGATTGGAAATGTTTGGTATGATCTCACTAAAGAATAAAGTTGGACCAGTTGAAAATAGACATGTTTCAGATCATATTGCCTGTAATTTCAATGCTACACATCTATACTTTATCTATGTCATTGAATATGTTGGTGTGGTGACCATTGATGGATCCAGTTACCAATATGTGTGTAACGAATGCCGCTTTGATCTCATGCTGACATAGTATATGGACCAGATTGTAACTAAAGAAACATTTAAAGGCTAGATATCATTTTTGTGGACACATAAGATTATATGATATAATTGTTTTGAATAACGTATGTAGCCCAAGTAGGAGATTGTTGGGTTTTATTTCTTATGTGGGCTACATATTTAAAATACAATTATATTATGGGTTATCTAATTTGATGGGGTCATATAAGTGATATGTTGATTGGGCTCTAGAAACATTTATTGGTATGAACTTTGTAATGTGTAGAAACCTAATACTAGTCTTATTAGAGTTGATGGAAACCTAATTAACTAATATATAATGAATATTATATGGTTATGTATCCAAGGTAAAATAATTCAATTAGCTAATAACTTTTCTATTCTATTCCCATTCTGGAGCGAGATCTCGTTGAGCACTAAAGAGATTTGGTTGTGGAAGATCCTAACTCTCTCGATTTCAACACAATAGATCCAGGTATTCTTTCTCAGCACCTATTCTTGATAATATAGGGTGATCTTGCATTCTATAATTATTTAATTATAATTAAATATTTATGTTTAAATCTACAGACTAAATACAAGAATAGAACTGTTCGTTGATTCAATCATGAAGAACTTTTCATGAATTGTCTAAAATTATTTTTGCAAATTTTAGTTTTTTGTGGTTAGCATATATGCACGTCGTATAATATATTGCGATACATAGAACATAAAAAATTAGCCTACTATATATAAGAGAAACAACGTGTAAACATAATTATAGCATAACACATACAGTATGATGAGTACTCGGGACGGAGTGAGAAAATGTGCATGGATAGAAGAAGATAATCTTCTTTAAGAAATACATTAACAAGTATGGAGAAGGAAAATGGCATCAAAGTCCCTCTTAGAGCATATATTGTTATTTTCTCTTTTATTCTGAGGGTTTTAAATCCTGATTTCTCTTAATCATCGAGCCTGATTGATTTGACTCTATTTCCTGACTCCTGGTGTTTGATATTTTGTTGTAAGTGGGGTTGAATAGATTCTGGAAGAGTTGTAGACTGAGGTGGTTAAACTATGTGAGGCCAGATATCAAAAGAGGTAACTTTACACCCGATGAAGATGATCTTATTATAAGGTCTCACAAGTTTTTGGAGAACAAGCAAGCTGTGTAATAGCATAAGATTATTATAATATTTTGATTTGTAACGTGTTGTCATAGATTTGTAGTTTTCAAGCTCTCGAACGACACATAGCTCTCTCGAAAGTAACCGACGTGGGACTTTATGCTATATTGTCCCAAGGCATTTGCATGCGTGATGCATATGCATTTGCCCAAAATCTTTTAGGGCATTTCCCAGTCATGTAGGTATTCATGTTAAAGGGTGTAATAAATGAGTCCAAATTTGTCTCAAATACATTCCCCTTAGTCATCCTTCCAATAGAAATTTTATACATCATCAATAACAGCAAGTATGAATGTATTGAATATTGTCTACAATGATCCACTCATCTATTTATTTGATGATGTATAAAGTTTTTATTGGAGAGACGGCTAATAAGACATGTATTTGAGATAGCTGATCTGGACTCGCAATAAATTAATTAAGAGTTGTATCATAGTAAAAAATAAGAATAATTAATTTCTTTATGATGCGAGCCATGGACTGGCTAGCCAGGACTCGTTACATATTCTGGTGGGGCCAATAACGAGATCAAGAGCCCAGAAGATCAAAGACGCCATACAAGGTCATGTCCAAGCTATGTGGGCCAAAATCGACACCTAAAGTGCAACAAGCAAGACACTAACTTTCAAAATGAGTATGACCAAAGAAGAGTCAACTTTAGTACATTTAATTCAAACTAAGGATCATATTAAAGGCGTATTGGAGGCTAGTGAAAGATTGGAGGGATAAAATGGGCATGATTCAAAGTTTGGAGACCTAAACGCGGGATATGGGAATTTATACCTGGGCAATCGCCTAGAAAAAATGTGGGGCGATCGCCCCCACACCATGAAACAAAAACAAAAGCTAAAAATTTAGCCTGGGCAATCGACTGGAATTGCATTGGGCGATCGCTCATACCAAAATTCTAGAAAGTTAGATTTTTTCGTAATTTTGTTTCATTTTTCATTTAGATCTCTAATTTTGTTAAGTTTCTAATTATGTCCAAATTAGATTAGGTTTTCACTGATTTTTTCTATATAAACACTTCTCATTGTAGACAAAAGACAACTTTGATTATTGAGAGATTAAATTAAAGTGAGATTCACTTTTCTTCATTTTTTTTAATTGAACTAACCAAACTTATCAAAGACTTCGAAATCATTGTGGCGTTCAAAATTGGTTCTTTGATTCAAGAAATCATCAGATCAAGGTCTTACGACTTGATTTTAGCTTTCTTGGAGTTCATTATCAATCTTTGTTGTGGGTTCGATATTCAATCTTCGCGGGTTCGCATCAGTTGGTATCAGAGATTTGACTCTAAAATTAAGTTCTATCTTTTCTTTTTGTTTCTATCGAATTCTATTTTGATTCTTTTTTTGTTGGTTTTTCATCTTGAGTCATACAAAATCAAAAAAAAAAAAAACTCTTTCGTAATTCATCATATTTCTTATTTGGATTCATTATATCTTAGAGTCATTAAAAAAAGTCTTGCACAAAAGCATTCAAGAATTGTTTGGGCATGATCCATTATGGCATCAAAGCTAATTCTTTTCTAGTTCTTGCCTTGTGATATTTCTTTTATTAGTTTTGTGTTGCGTCAAACAGTGAAAATTAAAAAAAAAAAAAGAATGAAAACTCAAGAAAATCAAGAAATGCATCCCTTTGAGATTCTTGTGATATATTTGGCAAGAAACACACACTCCATATTGTCATCCGGTGCTTAAATTCTTAAATCTTATTCTTTTTGTGATTTTTCTTTTTGAGTCGTTCTCATTGTCTTTTATGTCCCTTATTTTATATTCTTGAACGTTGCGGAGACCGAATTCTTGATTAAGTTTAGTTAGTTCCTTAGAAAACTTGACAAGAAAAACAAAGAAAGGTAAAAGACAAGAGTGGTGAGATTATTATTGGAAAAAGCCAACTAGAGTGAAACACGAGTGTAAACACATGAGGTTCAATTTTTCTTTCAATACTAATTTCTATTTTTTTTTAAATCCCAAAATGCCTAATAATGAAGAAACAACACCTAGGGAAGAGAACAACCAATTCTTTTTGTTAAAAGCCATACAACAAAAATTTGAGCGGATGAACATGGTGTTTGACGAGATGGAGGATAGCAATAACACGATGAGGAATAGGATGGATAAACATGATACGGTGATTACAACCTTACTAAGGGAGCAACAATTTGGAATTCCTAATGATAGGAGACAGGATAGGCATGAGCATACTCATATAGCTGAATTTGAGGATGACTATAATTATGTGGCTGAGATGGGTAGATAGAGGTGTTGAGGAGATGGGCGTAAAATGGCACCTAGAAGAGGAAACTATAGAGGCCACGATAGGGTAGATAGAAATCTTGGGAATATAAAAATGAAAACACATTTCTTCCAAGGTAGGATTAACCTTGAAGCCTATTTAGAGTGGGAAATAATGTTGTAATTAATATTTGATTGCCATAGCTACTCAGAATATGAGAATGTGAAATTAGCATTAAATGAGTTCACTAACTATGCTATAATATGGTGGGATCAATTGGTGACAAATATGAGGAGAAATCACGAGAGGCCTGTAGAAACTTGAGATGATTTAAAAGCTCTCACGAGGAAGAGATGTGTAACTAGTCATTACTATAGAGACTTCTATTAAAAATTGCAGAGCCTTACTCAAAGTTCAAAAGTGTATAGGATTACCATAAGGAGATGGAGGTGGCTATGAATAGGGCTAATGTTAAGGAGGATAGAGAGGCTACGTTGGTCAGGTTTTTGAATGGATTAAATAGAGATATAGTCAATGTAGTTAAATTACAACACTATGTGGAGTTGGAGGACATAGTGCACATGGCTATGAAAGTAGAGAGGCAATTGAAAAGAAAATGGAGAGCAGGGTATTCTTTGGGATCTAACCCTCCTTGGAAATCGAAGTAGGATAATAATGATGGGAGTGATATGGCTGTTTCAAAGTGGAAAACTGAACCATCTAAAGAAAAAGAGGATGTAAATAGCAACAATAAACCCAAGTCAAATTTCCAACATTCTAAGAATAGGGATATCAAATGTTTTAAATATTTGGTTTCTGGACACATTGCGTCACAATGCCTAAACAAAATGGTAATAATTTTGCTTGATAATGGAGAAGTGGAAACTGAGGATGAGTGTGATAGAGATTTGATACCTGAGTTGGAGGATGATAGTGTAGAGTACCATGTAGAAGGTAAAGCCATATTTACGAGGCATGCTCTTCATGCACAAATTAATGTAGATGATTTGGAGCAGCAAAAAAGAAAAAGTGAGGTAGATGTACAAGAAAAGAAAAAAAGGGAGAACAAAAACGAGATTGTAATTAGCAAAACTAACCAATCCCTCTCCAATTTGCAGGAATTTGATAACGTGTTTTCTGAAGAGATGTTTACCACCTATTAGAGATATTGAACATCAAATTGACTTTATACATGTAGCTATTATTTCAAACCGACCAGCCTATAGAAGTAATCTAGATGGGACAATGGAGCTTCAAATGCCACAAATTGTAATGAACGATAAACAATATACAACTAAATCCAACAAAGGCCTTAGCTTATCTTTGAGTCTGGTGATTGGGATTGGGTGCATATGAAGAATGAAATATTTCTTGCCCGTAGACGGTCTAAGCTACATCCTAAGTAGGATGGGTCATTTCAGGTCCTTGAGAGGATAAATGATAATGCTTATAAGCTTGACCGTCTGCTATTTTTAATGTTGCTAATTTTTTGCCCTTTGATGCAGGTGATGATTCGAGGTTGAATCATTTTGAGGAATTAGGAGATGATGCGAGCCACAGACCGACTATCTAGGCCTCGTTGCAAATTCTGGTGGGGCCAATAACGAGATCAAGAGCCAAGAAGGTCAAAAATACCATACAAGGTCTTTTCTAAGCTACGTGTACCGAAACCGACACCCAAAGTGCAACAAGCAAGACACCAACCTTCAAAATGAGTATGACCTAGAAAGAGTCAACCTTAGTACATTTAATTCAAACTAATGATCACATTAAAGGCATATTAGAGGCTAGTGAAAGATTGGAGGGCCAAAATGAGCATGATTCAAAGTTTGGATACCAAAATGCGAGAGAGGGGCATTTATGTTTGAGCGATCGCCCAGGAAAAATGTCGGGCCCCATACCATGAAACAAAAACATAACCTAAAAATTTAGCTTGGTTTTTCGAATTAGATTAGGTTTTCATTGATTTTTGCTGTATAAACACTTCTCATTGTAAACAAAAGACAACTTTGATTATTGAGAGATTAAATTAAAGTAAGATTCACTTTTTTTTCCTTGTTCTTAATTGAACTAACCAAACTTATCAAAGACTTCACAAATCTTTGTGGCGTTCAAACTTGGTTCTTTGATTCAAGAAATCATCGGGTCAAAGTCTTGCGACTTGATTTTTGCTTTCTTGGGGTTCATTATCAATCTTTGTTGTGGGTTTCAAGATTCAATCTTCGTGGGTTCGTATCGCTTTATTAGTTCCATAATAGGCTAATACCTTATTAGTAAATATTATTGTCTCTTCGGTGACAGTTCAAGCATTGAGACGAGGTATTCCAACTAAAATGTTTTCATTGTACAACATATAAAATTGTTATAATGTGAACAAAAAATAGGCAACAAAAATTACAAGAACACACAAATTTAACGTGAAAAACCCTAGAACAGGAAGAAACACTCATGGACAGTGGAGAGAATAATTCACTATATCAAACACGGTTACAAAGAGTAGCTTATTTTCTAATTCTAGAATACATGATATATGTATACACTGGTATGAGAAGAATCATAATCTTGTTAAAACAGGTCCTTATGTGAGAAGAATCATAATCCCGACCCAACTGAATTCGGGTCATCGAACTCTAACAATCTCCACTTTGACACGAATTCCAATACAAGGAATAAATCCAATCTTTGATGAAACAAAATCTCCACCTTTTCCACAAAAGTACCTAAGGGCTAAACTTAGCAACCAATTCCAACCAACTCTAAGCAATGCTCAAACTTGGCTATAAGGAGTGTCTTGGTAATTATGTCAGCAAGATTATCATGGGTACTAATCTTGTACACAACAATATCACCACAAGCAATAATATCACGAAAAAAATGGATACCACACATCAATATACTTTGTTCTCTCATGAAACATCTAATTTTTTATGAGAAAAATAGCACTTTGACTATCACAAAAAATTATGGTGATCTGTAAGTCTTTACTGAGTTCTCCAAATAATCCTTTCAACCAAATAGCTTCCTTACAAGCCTTTGTAATAGCTATATAATTTGCTTCAGTTGTAGACAATGCAAATGTAGTTTCTAAAGTAGCCTTCAACTGATAGCACAACCACCAATAAACATACCTTTAAGTGGTCATAAATGAATCAAACCTTTTATACCACTATACGAGTGAATGTTTCATACCATAAAAGACTTCTTCAACAAACACACATAGTCCTCCTTTCTCGAGACTATAAAATCTTTTGGCTGCTGCATGTAGATGTCTTCTTCAAGATCTCCATATAAGAATGTCGTCTTCACATCCAACTGCTCTCGCTCAAAATTTATTCATGGCCACAATACCAAGCAAAGCTTGGATCGAAATATTCTTTACAAATGGGAAGAACACATCTATAAAGTCTAAACCTAAACCTGACTGTAACCTTTTACAACTAGTCTTGCTTTACACCTTGCTTCTTTAACTCCTGGTGTTTCTTCTTTCCTCTTAAACACCCATTTGCAACGAACAGCTTTCTTATCCTTTGTCAATCTCACAAAGTTCCATGTTCTATTCTTATGAAGCGATTCTATCTTTTCCTGCATAGCAATCATCCATCTACTAGAATCTTCACAATTAACAGCCTCTGAATATATAGAAGGTTCTTCACTCGAATCAATACCTTCAGCCACATTCAAAGCCTAAGCAACCAAATCAGCCTCAGCATACCTCTTTGGAGGTATAATATCTCTTCTAGGCCTATTTTTAGCAATAGAATATTATGACATCGCTGGTGGTGGTGAAGAAGTGGTAGTACCACGTATCTCTGAGCTAGAATGAGATGTAGACTTTGATATAGGTTCGGACCCAAACTCAAACTCTACCCATGTGCTTGATTTCTACCGAGTTTTATCATAACAGTCTCTAGAAGATATGTCATGAATCATTGCAGTTTCATCAAAAATAATATCTCCATTGATTATGACTTTTTGAGTTGCTGGACACCATAGCTTATATCTATTTACGCTGAATTTATAGCCAAGAAAAATACACTTTATAGATCTTGGTTCGAGTTTTCCATTGTCAACATGAGCATAGGTGGAACATCCAAATATCTTCAAATTAGAATAATTAGCGGGAGTACCAGATCATACCTCTTATGGAGTTTCTTGTCAATAGCAGTTGAGGGAGAGCGATTAATAAAAAAACAACATGTAGAAACAGCCTCGGCCCAAAAAGACTTGAGTAAACCAGAATTGGAGAGCATACAACGTACTTTATCCATCAAAGTCCCGTTCATTCATATTGCCAAACCATTTTGCTACGGAGTATGATGAACTATTAAGTGCCTTAAAATTCCTTTTGTGTTCCAGAAAGTATTAAACTCGCCAGAACAAAACTCCAAGCCATTATCTGTGTAGAGACGTTTTATCTCTTTTCTTGTCTGTTACTCAATCATAGTCTTCCACTTCTTGAATGTATGTAACACATCATTCTTTTGCTATAATAAAAATATCTGAACTTTTCTAGAAAAATCATCAATGATAGTCAACATATAATTTACACCTCCTCTAGAAGACACCCTAGATGGTCCCCAGAGATCAGAATGTATATAATTAAGTGTTCCCTTTAGGTTGTGAATACCTTTTGCAAATCTAACTCTCTTCCGCTTCTCAAAAATGCAATGTTCAAAAAATTTCAGTTTGCTAATACTCTGTCCATCAAGAAATCCTATTCTGTTTAGTTTAGCCATTCCATTCTCACCCATATGTCCAAAACGCATATGCCATAATCTAGTCATATCATCATCTAACGAAGAAGGATTAGTGACGGTGAGGGGTGGTAAAAGCTCGCTCGTCTCTCAAAAAGCTCGGCCCAGCTCGGGCTCGGGCTCGTCGACTCGAGCTCGCACGAGACGAGCACGAGCTAGGGCCGAGCTCAAAAAAAAAAAGAGCCGAGCTAGCTCGGCTCGGCCAAAAAATAGGCGGCTCGTGGGCCAAAAACGAGGCGGCTCGTGGGCTCGCCCAACGAACCCGCTCGTTGGGCTCGTGGACACGAGCCCACGAGCTCGGCTTGTGGACACGAGCCCAAAATCACGCCCACGGCGGCTCGGCTCGTGGCTCGTGCATTACACTATTTTTTTTTTTTTTTTTATTTTTTTTTTTTATTTCATTATTTTTCTATAAATATTCTTATTCTAAGGAGAAGGGTTTTCAATCTTTAATTTTCAACATAAAAGATACTCAATATTGTATTTTTCTCTCATTTTCAAATTTAAAAAAAAAAAAAAAAAAAAAAATTTGAGGGCCGAGCCGAGCCGAGTGGGCGGCTCGGCTCGGTCTGTTCGACCACGA
The DNA here is from genome assembly GCA_023638005.1 of Forsythia suspensa. Taxonomy (NCBI): domain Eukaryota; kingdom Viridiplantae; phylum Streptophyta; class Magnoliopsida; order Lamiales; family Oleaceae; genus Forsythia; species Forsythia suspensa. The sequence continues at coordinate 51,134,957 of CM042673.1, forward strand.
GCTCGTGGGCGAACCGAGATTACATTTTGGGACGAGCCGAGTTCGTATTTTATGGGTCGAGCCGAGCATTGCCATGCCATGCCTGACAATTGCTTCACCAATAATCGTATAACCCTGCAACACATATAACTTGGTAGTCTTTTTCAGTCATTTCATCACAAAAAGAGCACATTTGCTAGCATTCATAACTCCACCTTCAACAGTGAACTTGTACCATTTTCATTAAGAGTACCCAAAGAGATAAGATTCCTCCTTATATTTGGGACATGTCTCACATCACCAAATGTCCTGGCAACCCTATCAAATATCTTAATTCTGACCGTGCCAATACCAGCTATCTTACAATGTGCATTATTTTCCACTGATACAGAACCTTTAGAAACTATTTCATAAGTTGAAAACTAGTCCCTATTAGAACATACATGAACATGCAAGCTAAATCAAGAATCCATTTCTCGCAAGGTTTGGAGTCTCCATCAGAAACAACTAGGAGTTCTCTATTAGTGAAATCATCTTCTGCAACACTAGCTTTACCGAAATTTTCTGTTGTTTTTCCTTCTAATTAGCAGCTTCTCTTTTATTCTTATTTTTCAATTTATAGCATTTAGATTTGATGGGTCCCTTTTTCTTGCAGTAGTTACAAATTTTGTCTCTATATTTTGATTTTGATCTTCCTCTCACATTACCTCCAGAATTCTTCTCATGTGTCCTCTCTCGAACAACAAGGTCATATGCTTGAGCCTTTAGATCCAACCACAATATGCTTCATCTTCTCCTTAGAGAATATAGCATCATATACTTCGTCCATAGTAAGGGTTTCATGATTATATAAAAATAGTATCTCTGAAAGTCATAAATGAAAAAGGCAACGAATATAACAAAATCAACATTAAATCTTCTTCATCCTACTAACCTCTATAGCCTCTAGATCAGAGACGATTTTCTTTAAAGACATTTAAGTGGTCTTCCAGAGACATACCTTCTACCATACGGTGAGAATATAGTCTCTGCTTTAGATGTGACTTACTGGTTAGAATTTTCGTCATGCATAACTGCTCCAATTTTAACCACAACGTAGCCTCAGTTTTTCCTTCAGAACGTCATGTAGAATTTGGTTTAAAAGTTGAAGATGAATTTGAGAAAGGGCATTTTGATCCTTAAATTGTCTTTCGTCCACTGTCCAAGACGCCGGCTTCCTTTTAAACCCTAACAGTGTATCATCCAAATCCATTTGCGCGAGCACAACCCGCATCTTGACTTGCCATAATGAAAATTTGGTGTTGCGATCCAATAGTGGAATATTATATTTCATAGTTGCCATGAACGTGATCAAAATTCAACCTCACTCTGATACCAGTTTATTATAATGTGAACAAAAAATAGACAACAAAAATAACAAGAACACACAAATTGAACATGGAAAACCCTAGAACATGGAGAAAAACCTACGGGCAAAAAAAAGAATAATTCATTATATCAAAGAATGTTACAAATATAAGCTTATTTTCTAACTTTAGAATGAATGATCTCTTAAGTACCAGTGCTTAGTATAAGCTAAGCACCGGTGACATGACACGTTTATTTAATGTATATTTTATTTATACATTGAATATGTGGGATCCATCATTATCTTACAACTACCTATATCATGTCATTGGTACTTAGCATAAGCTAAGCACTGGTACTTAAGAGATCATTTCTGTGTGTGTGTGTGTGTGTAGGTACTCGTGTGACAATCCTAAATATGTTAAAATAGGTCCTCGTATGAAGAACAACCACGACGTGAAAAACTACTGGAACACCCATCTTTAGAAAAAAGTATCCGCTCGAGAACTTGGAAGGAGAAAATCCTAGAAAACAACAAAAAGCACCATCTTAAAACCTCGACCTCGGACCTTGTTAAGAATTTATACTCAGAAAACAACATTCGAACAAAACATTTCAACAAATGAAATTTCAAACAAACAATCTCCAAAACCAGAAGTTGATGAATGCTTTCAATGGTGGACTAATTTGCTTATTTCTGTTGAAGGCGACACTTCTGTGCCAGAAAATGAAGGTGGCTGGAATGATTTTTCTTGATATGGACTTTGGGAACTTCTTAGTACTAAACAAACAATGATGTACTAGAATCCATTTTAAATTGTCTAATTAATTAGTGTAGAAAGATGAGTTCTTTGAAATAAACCGACGCAGCGCATTTATAGTATGTATGGTAAGGTGAATCTTATAGCAAGACTCTATTGAGAAAGGAACTATAGTAGTACTATTCGTATATTTGTTGGTATGTTTAATGTATGTATAATTGGAAATAAGCCTGAATGCAGATATTATTTGGGATAGTAATTGTGTGTGTGTGTGTGTGTGTGTGTGTGTGTGTGTGTGAAGAAGATACACTGCTAGAAAATGCGTCAAGGTTAGTGAATTATAAGCAACAGATGCGATAAATTTTGTGAATTGCTACTAATAATGCATTTGATGACAAATATTAGGGAAAAAGATTCAAGAATACAAAATTAATGATGAAAATATTGACATATTTTGCGAAGAAAAACAAAAACCAAAGAGCACAATTATATATATACTAGTTTTGGCTCGTGCATTGCACGTATGTGAAAAATGTAGTGAAAAATTTTAGGTTGAAACGATAGGAACCTTTTATACAATTATTCCTAAAATAAAATAAAAATTAAAAATAGGTCAATGTCCATGGGTAAAAAAAAAAAAAATCAACTTACAATGTTGTCGAGTTATTCAACCAAAAAAAAAAAAAAATCAAATTCAATGTTGTCAAGTAACTCGACAACATTATAAAAAATAAAAAATAAAAATTCAAATTTGCTTATAAGATAAAATAAAAAAGATTAATGAAAAAATTGAATGAAAAGGTGTAAAATAAGAACAAATAAGGAAAAATAAACTAAAAAAAAATTGTCAAAAAGAAAAGAAAAAGAAAAAAAAAAAAAAATGTGTGGGTTTTAAAAAAAAAAAAAATCGTGAATAAAGATTTTGTATAATATTTTTCACAATAACCAAATGTTTTTTTTGTAATAAATATCTGTGTGTTTAGGGTTTCGGCTAAAAAAAAATTTCTTTGGTTCATTGTCGAGTTGCTATATAAAATAGTTCTTGTAAAAGTAACAATTTTTTTTTTTTTTAAATCTACACATATATTACAAAAAAAAAAAAAAAAATCTTTGGTTCATTGCCTCAAAACAAACAAATTCTTATTTTTTTTTTTTTTTAAAATCTACACACATGTATTACAAAAAAAAAAAAATTGATAACTATTCACTAAAATATATTTTTTAAAACCCACACATAAGTAATAAAAAAAAAAAATTCTTTGGTTCATTGCCTCGGCAATGACAAATTATTATTAATTTTTTTTAAAACTCACACATACATATTATAAAAAAATAAAAAATTTGGTTATTGTAAAAATCGTTTTGTTCAAAATTTTTTTTTTTTTTAAAATCTACACATATGTATTACAAAAAAAAAAAAAATTCTTTGGTTCATTGCCTACAATGATAAATTCTTATTAATTTTTTTTTAAGACTCACACATACATATTACAAAAAAAATAAAAAATAAAAAAAAGAATACCTTTCATTCACGAAATATTTTTTTTTTTTAAACCCACACATAAGTAATAAAAAAAAGAATTCTTTGGTTCATTCTTGGGGTTGCTCAAGAATGACAAATTATATTATTATTATTTTTTTTTAACTAACACATATGTATTACAAAAAAAAAAAAATTGGTTACTGTGAAACTGTTGACGAAATATTTTTTTTTTTTACAAACTCACATATATGTATTACAAAAAATAAATAAATAAATTTTTTTTCTTTGTTTCGTTCATTGCCGAGCAACAATGAAAACTACAATGAGCAACTCAAAGAATAAACACATGTATTATTACAAAAAAAAAAAAATTTTTTTTTTTGGATACCGTGAATAGTACAAAGTCATTGTTCACGAAATATATATATATTTTAAAACCCACACATATATAATACAAAAAAAAAAAAGAAAAAAAAAATATATATTTGGTTTATTGCGAGAGTTGCTCTAAGAATGACAAATTATCGCTTTTTATTTTATTTTATTTTTTTTTTAATTCACACATATGTATTAAAAAAAAAAAAAATTGTTTATTGTTCACGATTTTTTTTTTTTTTTTTGAAAACACATACATATGTAATACAAAAAAAAATTTCTTTGGTTCATTGCCAAGTTGCTCGGCAATGACAAATTACTTATATATATATATATATATATATATATATATATATATATATATATATATATATATATATATATATATATTAAAACTCACACATATATATTACAAAAAAAAAAAATTCTTTGGTTATTGTTCATTGCCGAGTTCTTTGAATGAATATGTGTAAAATAAAAAAAAAAATTAAAGAAAAAAAAAATTTGTAAAAAAAAAAAAAATATTCTAATGAACAGTAAAATACTGTTCATTCTCGAGAATCTCGACAATGAACATTTCATTGCCGAGATTTTTACTGTTCACAAATTTTTTTTTTTTTTAAATATGGGTTTTTTCATTTCCTTTGTCTTTTCTCAATTTTTTTCACTTAATAAGATTTTTTTCTTGTCGAAACTTTAAAAAAAATGTTAGTTTCTAAGTTTGGCATTTTAACTATATTAAAAACTAATATTTGAATGTTTCTAAAGAACCACATGAAAAAGAATTTAGGAGAACGCCTTTATCAAGCATTACATTCACGAGCTCTTCTACTTCTCCCTATCGATCTTCTTGACACTTGTCTATTAATATATTCGAGAAAGTTCGCGCAGCAGGATGAAACCTCTTCTTACCATATCAACTAACAATTTGCTAACTTCCTCCGACAAACTTTCTTTGCAAAGAACATTCATAAATGCATTATAATAACTCACATTTACTGAAATTTTCCTTCCTTGCATAATGTGATACATCCCAATTGCATCCTTCACTCTGCTTTCCTTGGATAATGCTTTAAGCATACATCCATAAGTCTTATGTTGTAGTTGGATCTTCTCATCGCAAGATATCTCGAAAAGCAATCCATGACAAGTGTATTTCCCAAATCCGAATGTGTATATATATATATATATATATAACTCCTTTTCTACAATAACAAAATTAAAGCACAATGTATATATACATATTACGTATATATATATAGATATATTACTCGGCAACCATAAATGGTTGCCGAGAATTGGTTACTTTTTTTTTCTTGTTAAAAACAACAATAATAAAAACTATAATTGATGTAAATAAAATGTAGTCAAATGAAGTATTCCCTACGTGAATGCGCAAATGAATCTCACTTACATATGACAACAATTTCTATTTACATGAGATTAAAAAAATAATTAATTTGCAGGCATACACAAAAATTAACATATGTGCATTTGCTTTTAATTGCACAACTTCCAATTCCAAAGCTAACCTCATTGTATAATTACTGTGTAATTGGCTATTGAGCTAAAACAACTTTCTGGAAAAACTTTGTATTGCAGATTGATGCCACTCTAATTTGCAATTTTCTTGTAATAATCTTCATTAACCATTCTCTAAATCATGTGGCACAGTCTAAGACATTGCCATGAATTATTAAGCAATGTAAATAAAACTAATTAATTCAAAGGATGGTGGCCGAGTAGCTCGGCAACCAGCGTGGTTGCCCAGCGTACTCGGCAACGGTTGGTTGTCGAGTTACTCCGCAACCAACCGATCAAGTTAGCTTGGTTGATAGTCTGTGACAAAGTATATTATCCGAATATCAAGCAACCTCATACAAATATACCACAGGATGTACTAAAGAATTTGGAAGAAATGTAATCTTTGGACAAAGTATACATAAATATTTGATTTGAAATTTTCCAAAACTATGATATTGTGTGCTTTTGTCATAGTCTTTTCCTATTATTGATGGGGGTTTTGATGTTTCTCTAATCAGGTTAATACTAAAACACAAGTACTCATCGGGGATCCATGAGAAGATTTGTGAAGCTGTAGAACAGTTGAATGCTGATTTATTAGTGATGGTGTTACGTGCTTTTGGCCCCAATCGATTGAATGCAGCTCTAAAATGGTTAATACTAGTCTTTGGTTTGTCTAGTAACTCGACAAACCAAAGCCAAAGCACCAATTTAAAAAAAAAAAAATACAAAGGTAAAAATTTGCTGCTATTTCATTGTCAAAACGGTGTCGTGTTGGACGAAAAAAGCTACAGTAAAAAAATTAAGACTCTTATATTATTGTAAGGATATATATATATATATATATATATATATATATATATATATATATATATATATATATAGTCCATGTCCAATTTAAAATTAGCTTGTCTTCAATTTGAAAATTCACTAGTCCAAAATTCAAATTACCCCCAACCCAAAATGACCCAAGCCCATAATTCAATTTCGGGAAATTTTTTAAATAAACTAAAAAATTAAACTAACTCTCATAATATTTTTCAACCTTATTTTTTATTTTGTTTACACTAATTTTTTTTTTTAATTTCTTTACACCAATATATAATTCTTTTGTAACACTTATGTAATAAACAATGTGTTACGCCGTCATCACTATCACCAGCTTTGGCAGTACACATAATGTAACACTTGTAACAACCCGTGCTACGCAGCCATAGCCACCACTATTAACACCATTATATATATAAATGTGTAATACTTGTAACAGACTATATTATACTGTCAAACTGCAAATGTAATGCTTGTAACAAACTGTGTTATGCTGCTAAGTTACACGTGTAACAAAATATGTTACACGCTATTATCACCACCATATATGCACCGTCACAATCGAGAGAAATGTAAAGTGTAACACTTATAACAACATGTGATACACGCCACCTTGCAAGTGTAACACGTGTAACAAACTCTGTTACACGGTCGTTGCCACCACCAGATTTGTACCGCCGCATCTGCCAGAGAAAGGTCACCACCATGATAAGAAAAACATTGTCACCGTTACTTCAAAATCATTAGATCTGCACCGCCACCACCAAATTTGATCGTCATCTTCACCATACTCAATCAGCTCCACCATCTCCAAGACCCAAAATAAATACAAGCACAACACTTCAACCCGACCATTGCCCAAAAAAGACCGGCCCACCGCATCGCTGCCATAAAAATTCCATTTCAACACCTTTCACATCTAAAATTTCACATCTAGATAGAGATGGGAGAGGATCAAGAAAATGGTGATGGTGTTCGGGAAAAAAATGGAGAATAATAATGAAGACAATGGATTATGGGGTGGGGTTTTGAATTACATCCTTATTTTTGTCCTTGATTATGTGAATATGAATTGTGATAGACTATGGTGGGGTGGGGGTTTTGATAGAAAGGTATGTGGGAAAACTTTCATCTCCTTCAATCCTAAACCATACTCTGCATTTCTGTCATTGTTCATCTAAAATATAGATGATAATAGGGGTGGGGTGGGGTTTTAAGTTTATTTAATTTAAATAAATTAAGTATAATTAATTATATAGTATTTTTAAATAAATAAATACAGATTGTAATTTTAAAATTATTTTGAAAATTTTAGTAGTGGGTGTAATTTCATCTTCAATTTCAGCCATGAACATGACCCAATTTGATTACTTTGGCCCTATACTTTCATCTATGTTCACTCAATTTCTCCAAATTCAAGCTCCAATCAGACGAAATCAAACTTAAATTTGTTAATCCAGCAAGCTAGATCCATTTATTTTTCTTCCCCGACAAGTGGTTACAAAGTTCGACGGGTGAGTGCGGAGTGTGTGAGACCAACCATGAACCAACCGACTTCAAAATGCTACTAAACTACCGGTATTTTTGTTTTTTGTTCTTTTTAGCATTTTTCAAATGATATATACTAACTCAATCAAGCTCCCACACATTTAGCACTTAGCATGTACTTCACTTACCACTGCGTCACTAATTTTTTTCGCTTATTTGTTAATTGATATTTATAATAGTTCATATTTAAATGAAATTGTTGGAGGATTTTTGTTATTTAACTGACTTATTTTGTTGCCTTGTCAACCTACTTTGTTGCCTTGTGGGATTATTATTAAATTGTTGGGCCTTATTGACCTATTGTTGGATTGTGTATAGATTTTTTTCTTGTGATTTTTAGAATTTATAAATGGAAGATCGAGCATATTCCAAGAGAAGAAAGTCCTAGTTTTTATTCTTTAAAAAGACAGGTCAATTTTTTCTTCAATTTCAATCTCCGTGAATTAAATTCATGGATATGCCCCTATTGATTACAAAATGTCAACTCGTTCGAACTCAAATGCCCACTTGTTATTGTTATCAAGACAATCCACATGCGAAATAGTTTATTAGATATCTTCACCTCAAAATGGAAGTGGTCTTTTTTTATTTTGATTAAAACCAGATTTTTTGTAAAAATTGATAAAATGTGTGATTAAAAAGTTGTAAAAAATTGTGGGTCTATAAAATGTGTGATTAAAATTAATTATTAACTTTAACTTCAACTTCTTAGCAAAATTTTAATTGAAATCAATTATGCCCTCAATTGGAAACATGCTAAGTTGCTTCTTGGATGAGGGCTTAGGGTCCATTTGTCACAGTTGTTTGAGTAGAGCTAAAAGTACAGCTTTAGGCAGTAGAGTTTTTGTTAAAAAAATGATGATTGCTTGACTGTGAATCCAAAAAGTGCATTGAATATTAAATTGAGTGTTTGATTGCATAACTATAAAAGTACTTTTGTATAAACTTTATATTTATTTGATTAAATAATAATTAATTATTATATATATCATATTATTTTCTTTTATAAATAATATTTTTTTTATATCCTATAATAACTATGAAAATTAATATCTTAATTAAATTATGATAACACAATTATTTTAGTATATATCATATTACTTAAATTAATTTATTTAAATCAAATAGATTATGTATAATTCGTAATATATTATTTAACATTCCAACATATATTTTTCACTTCATACAAATATATAAAGTGATAATTTGATATAAGTAATTAATGTGATAAATAAATAAATATTTTTTCATGCATTAATGGAAATTTTGCTAATTTTTAAGTTAATTGCATTTTTATGTAAAAGCTCACTTAGAATTTTTTTTTAGAGAAGTTCAAAATTTGGGATTCTCTAAAATAGTTTTTTCAAACTTTTTTTTAGTCAAAAAGCGATTATTTATTTTAGCCAAACAACCATAAATATAACTAAAAATACTTTTGCTCTTTAAGAAGTAATTTTATACTTAAAAAACTCTTTCAATCACACACTTTAACACTTATTCCAATATATCACCTACAAATGCGGTGGGTTTAATATTCAAAATTTGACATCAAGCGAATATTTGGTAGTGCTGAAATTATTTTTAAGTATTTATAATATAAGTTGTTAGTGAATGTGTGGATAAAAAATAGATTGTATGTTGTGGGTCCTATGAAATGTGTGGATAAAAAGTATATTCGACTAGTTAAAATTATAATTTAAGCATGCCCAAACATGTGCTAAATGACATAACTTTTGTGAATTATTTAACTTGACTTGGTCCAGTTACATCCCTAATGTATCAACAATTTGGCAAAAAATTTCTGGGAAAATGCTTGTTTAACTAAAAGTTGAACCAAAACTTTGACCACTATTAATAAAATACTTCCTCCGTCCCACAAAGATAGACTCATTTCTTTTTTTTCACATGATTAAGAAACATATTTAATGTAATTGAAATTATAAATTTTTCACACAATTTTCCTATTATACCCCCATTTAATATTAGTCATTCATGAATCTAATAAATTTAAATACTTGTTTTGAATTGATAGTAATGTAAATTAAATAAGGGTATATTAGGAAAATGAAAAATTTAATACATCCTATATAAAAAAAGTACCTATAATTTGGGACAAGTAAAAAAAGAAACAAAGTCTATCTTTATTTTCATGACGGGGGAATATCAAATATGTCCTTTGAAAAGATATATTTGAAAATTTGAATTGTCTTTTCAAAAGACATATTAGATATTTTCTCCATGGTTGTCCAAATTTTGGTCCAACTTGTGGTCATTGTAGCATTACTCTTTTGTCTGGGACGTAAAACTTGCTCCTTACCGCGCCTGTTAAGGTAAGAATACTTTGTTTTTACGTGCCCATGTTGAAAATAGGATTGACGAGCGACCTGAAGGGTCTTGTTCAAACCGAGTAACAAGGATGACCATATCCCTTCAACAAAACATTCTCGTTAAAAGCCAATCTAGACACTGTTCCATTCCCACAATTTGCAAATCAAACACTCACCAATAACAATAGAATCATCAATAATGGCTGATGATCCGTATGATGTAGCCGACTGTGAACGAATATTCAAGCGTTTTGATGCCAATGGGGACGGAAAAATCTCGGCCTCAGAACTGGGCGAGGCATTGGAAATGCTCGGTTCTGTTACACCAGAAGAAATCCAGCGGATGATGGATGAAATTGATACCGATGGCGATGGATTCATTTCGTACGAGGAGTTTGCGAATTTTGCTCGAGCCAACAGAGGATTAGTGAAGGACGTTGCCAAGATATTCTAGTTTGTGCATCTAAAAATGGAACATGGATTTGTTTGCAACTTCTTTCTTCAAAGACTGTCCATTTAATGTGTTCTTCTCAATTTTTTTCTTATAGGAATTGTTGTGGTAATTAAACTGTAATCCTCATTTTGCTCCATGACATTAATATATAAATAGTACTTTTTTTTTTTTTTTTAAAAGTGTCTTAGGCCAAAAGACCCTTTTTCTGTATCCCATTGGGGGTGTTAAAATGTCTAGCTGAAGTTAGTAGTGTCAAAATGTGTCTAGCCGCTCTAAGCATGTGAAAAACAGAGTCTGACTTGTATCGGGATCGGCAGTAGAGGCCCACATGGCCACAACCCACCTGGGCATATATATTTTCGTGGATTCGACTATGGTTACGATTTAAATTCAACAATAATTCAAATGTGTAGTAGATGATGAAGAATGTGGATATAAGAATTTAATTTGAGAAAATAAATTTGATGAAAAGAAGATATATGATAGAGAAAAATCAATTTTGTGATTGATGTAACAGATGAAGAAAAGTAGATTTGAGAATTTGATTTGAGGAGATTGAATTTGAAGAACAGAAGAGATACGATGAAGAAAAATCAATTTTGAGAATAAAGATGAAGACATACGTATATGTATTTTTTGAACCAGTAGGGGAGAAACTCTCCACGGTCGTGATTAGAACTACAAGAATGCAATCTCTTTTGCAAAGATAGCCTAATTCAAGGCAACATTCAACTATTTCTGGAACAATAGATATTCGACATGCCCAAGAAATAGATAATGCAAGAAAAATTACGGAATGAAGTCCAGGAACATGTAAACCTCTAGGTTGAATGAAATAGTTTGAATTTAGAATGTTAAAACCTTTTTTTACAAACTACATCTGCAAGTTGAGTCGAGAAAAGAATTTGTACAATGACATTCATATCTATATAAGCAAAATTTACTCATCAGGCTATTAGTTCTATATACAAAATCAAACTTGTTGGATCTAAGCCTAAAACCTCTTTCTTCAAGCAGTACCTAAAATCGAGAGTTAAGAGAGAAGAATAAATTAAAGAAAAATCAGTTCCAACGTATTGGTGTTTCACCGGGAGTAGAGTTGATCTTTGTCTTCAAACTCGACACCTAACATGGTCAAGGCTAAATGACTTTTCATTGCACTTTTCATCTGCTGCCACTGAGGGTAACAATCAATGACACTGCTGTTACTGGCAAGATAGCCTTCTTGTTGATTAAGCATGTTCTATTCCTCTGAGTATGGCTATGATCTCACCCATTTCAGGCCTGCGGGATTCTTCACTGTTTATGCAAGCTGCTGCTGCTTGAACCATCTGAATTATCTGATTTGAATTCTTTGTAGTGAATCTGAATCTTGGATCGAGCAATTTTTCAACAGCTCCTTGCTGCAACAGTGGCTTTGCCTGAAAAGGTAGAGTGGGGTTGATTCATCTTTAAAACACATGACACGTAAGAAAGAATATCTCTGGCAATCAACAAGTATTATAAAATGCAGCGATGTTAGTGCAATAAAACTCATGTCATCCGTTGTATGGGAGTTTCCCAAAAGAATAATCTGTTAGTAGCATGGACATTAGTTTTACGTCATAGTGCCTTGTTTAGTTGACAAATTCACTAGCTGATTAGTTGATTGTTAAGGGGATAATATAATGAAAAAGGAGGTTCAGAAATCCATGATCAAAGCCACTGCTTCCAGTATCTCTCACTTATTCTAATTCCTCTTCCATTTGAGGAGCTCCCGAGTTTGAAGAATTGAAAAGATTGAGATCTAACACAATATGAGTAGTAGAGTCGTGCGGCTTTGATTCTGATGCTTCTTCGAGAACTTTTTCCTTCATCTTCAATGTCTCATTTTAAATTCATTTTACATTTTCTAACATGGTATTAGAGCAAAAAAAAAAAAAAGATCTAACAGTATTTCTTTGTCAATTATCTTCCATCTATAGTTTCTAACAGTAATGATATCAGTGAAAGCAACAAATATTAAAAAGTGCAGCAATGTCTATGCGACATTAGCTCGTGTCATCCAACAGATGGAAGTTTCCCAAAAGAATAATGTGTTACGAGCACAGACATTATTTATCATAGTACCATGTTTGATAGAAAAATATTAGTTGATTGATTCGCTAGGTCCTAGGACTAGGTTTGATAAATTCAACAGAAAGAAAATATCATATTAACAGGACCATGTCACTCTTAGTGACAGAAAGAGAGATTATAAACGGCCTAGTTATTGAGGTCACACAAACATAAGGGAGTTCGCAGAAAATGTCGTACCCCTGCTTTCCTGAGATTCAAAATCTTTAACATAAATTATCTGGAACTGCTGCTACATTTGGGATGGTCTAATTGCAATGCCCCATAGTAAATGACTATCATAAATCAATTATGTGCTTCATAACAAAATATATACATACCAGTAATATCTACGTAGTTTAGAAAAGAAGAGATATTAATGACAATGTAGTTTCACCAAAAAAATGAATACATATAATCAGATTATTAGACAGTTTACTAGCTGTTCAGAGGTTTAACCCATCGTATTAGAAATTGCTTTATGATAAAAAAGAATAAGACCAAATATAAGCATCTTAACATAGTTGTGCATATACACAGAGGGTAGCCCTAGTGCAGAATAGGATACAAAAATGAAGATGCTGAGTTAGCTATCAAAGATATAGAAGAAATGGAGGCAAATTAGGCATAAATTAAATCAATGACCTACCCATGAGACCAAGTTTTCTTCGTGTGATCCTCTTTTTGCATCAATTGGCTTCCGGCCAGTTATTAATTCCAAGAGGACAACACCAAAGGCGTAAACATCAGTTTTGTCAGACACCTTCCCATGCTGAAAATATTCAGGAGCCAAGTACCTGTCCATCAGATTGTGGAAATGCAAGCACAAATGACCATTCAGAAAGAAACATCAGAATATAATGTATTCTTCTACCGTGAAAGATTCTATATAAAGATCATACCCAAATGTGCCTTTGACAGTTTTGCAGAGGAACGGCACGGAAGGTGCCGGAGTCCATGTAGCCAATCCAAAGTCACACAACTGCAAACATCACGAAAACTAAATTACTAGAGGAAAATTGAACATAAAGAATACTACTAGCTAGTAGGTACAGCTAATATGGTTATTGAATCAGTTTAAACTACACAAGGTAATTCAAGAAAATCAAGTTCTAGTTAGAAACTATAAACAATTTGATACAGAAAAATAATAATATAACTGAGACGAATAATTAACTTCTAACTTTTGTGTCTATATTCCACATTAATTATACAAATAATCAAACGAGATATGGAAAATATGCTCCATATATTTACATTAATTATACAAAGAATCAAACGAGATATGGAAAATATGCTCCATATCTTTAACAGTTCTTTCTTACCTTAGGTTTCTTCTTGGAAGAAATAAGGATGTTTGACGGCTTGATGTCCCTATGAACGACACATCTTTCAGTTCCACTATGTAAGTATCCAATTGCCTCTGCAACTCCTACAGCAACCTTATACCTAGCCGACCAGGGAAATGCTCGGCCAGCTTTCACTTCCCTCTTCTTCTCTGCACATCAACAGTGCATCACAACTTGCTGAAAAACTTCACAAATGAATAAATTACAACCTTATTTAATAAATATTAGGAATCAATAAATAGTACCGTGCAAAAATCGTTCTAAGCTTCCACCGGAAACATACTTGTAGACAAGAAACAAACCTTCCTCGTGATCAATACAGTATCCCAAAAGGGGAACAATGTACTGGTTATGCAGAGAACTAGCAATCATCAATTCCTTACAAAATGACTTTGATGACTCTTTATCTTCCTTGTCCAGCCGCTTAATTGTCACTGCAGTCCTCAGAAACCCTATTCTTCCTCTAAACACACAACTTAATGCCCCTCTTCCCAAAACTCTACCTACTCATGATTTCAACAAATTCAATACAAAACACAAACAACCCACAAAGAGAAAGGCAAAAAAATTAAGAAAAAGATCTTCATTTCGTGCAAAAAGTCGATAAAAACAGAGAAAACAATCAATACCTTTAGAGAAATTTCTAGTGCCAGAAAGAATTTCAACATAGCTGAACTTAATCAAGGAATGTGCCACAGGAGAAATACTCCTCTCAAGTGATTCAATTCTCCTCCATTTTAACTCTTTAGAATTGGAATCAGACGAGGATCCATTATCCAAATTTACCATCAAAACAATTGCAGAGGAGAAACAATTATTCACATTTACTGATTCAAGCTCAATCTGAGAGCAGAAACTGAACCTGAAAGAGGAGTGAACTGAGTGTGGCTCCTCCGCCCCACAGCCACTGGTCTCAGCCAACAACCAAGCCTTGTTGTGCTCCAAATTGCTGCCTGGCCCGCCAGAACTGTCCTCAGACCCCTGATTCTTGCCGGAGTTCCGGCACCGGCGAGGTGTAAAACAATTTAAACCAAAATCCAATATCATTTTGTGCAGAAAAGACTTGAATTTTACCTCATAATAATCGTTTTCACAGTTTTGGTGGTAGTCATACAGCATTAGAGCATAAAGTTTTCTTCTTGAAGGGGAATGGGATGTGAAGAGGCTCTATAAAGCCAGTTCAATCATTTTTTGGAAGTCTCATTTTGATTATTAGAATGAATCTTTATTACAAAACACAGAAACCCAGAAGCCAAAAGACAAGAAAGTTGGGAATAAAGAAAGGAGAAAAGGAAAAAAAGGTTGAGACGTTTGCAGAGGAGAGACTTTAACGGTCTTGGGAGTTGGGACAATGGGTCATACAAACAAATGTATAAACACATACATACATGATACATATAATATGTATATAACATGTATATAAAAAAGGTTGAGCCATTTGCAAAGGAGAGAATTAAAGGGCTTGTTTGGGCGATTTAGAGCAGCGGTTATTAGCGTTTTTTAAACTACAAATTTTGAGTGTTTATGAGCGGTCCGATTTTGAGTAGTTTTGTTAGCGGTTTTAGAAATAGTTCAATCCATGCTTGAGAATTTATTATCTAGTGGTTCTGAAATTGTTTTAAAACAATCAAATTACATATATGCTCATATATATAGAAAACAAAGAAGATCTGTGTAATAATATGGTATTGTGTGATTTTTCTCTCCACTTTTTTTTCCTATCTTATTTTTTTCTCATAATCAAAATTATATTATTGAATCAAGTTGATAAATTTCCTTGTGATCATGAACCAACTTTCCAAATTTTTTCATCTTTAATTATTACCAGATTATTATATGTTAACTAATACCTATAATCCTTGTTTCTTTCATTGTTGGAGCAACGATAATTTAACTAAAATAATATATAAATCAATTCAAACTTAGAACAAATATAACCGTTTAGTCCCGCAATGAAAAACATAAAGATAAAAATTCATGTAGTAATGGATCATCGCTCATAAGTATCAAATCTTCACCTAGTAAGTGCAATAAATAAAGCTCAATTATTTTGTCGCATTTTGGAGCATCTTCATTAACACACTTTTACGACGGTGCACCAGGAATGAGTAAATTACACGCATCTTTGTAGGACTCTCAGGAAGAAAAGTCTGAGCATTAAGCAACTCATCATCATCTTCAACCCCAATCTCAACTAAATGCTCCAACAATTCATTGTCCTTTGAAGAAGATTGGTTCGCACATTGCAACAACACTTCAACTAGACGATTTGTTGCCTTGTCAATTGCACCAATCGCCTCTTTGAATATGTTGTTATCCTCACTAACCTTACGTCTACTTTTGCACTTTTTTGATGCACTACCAACTTCAGATTGGCAAACTGGAGAATTTATATCATTTTCATTTGCTTCAAGATTTGCAGCTTCCATTGTAACTTCATTCTGTTATGTCATCTTATCAATTTCGTCAACCATGTTCATTGCACATTTTTTAGCTAAATGAGCTCTTTTCCTCTTGATCTCCATAGGGGTATCACTTTCGTCCTCATTGGACCTATCTTTTGCAAAAATCTCATATAACTTGTCATAATTATATATAGTCTTGTTCTTCCATTCTGCAACATTTGGATTCGACTGCAAAAAATCCAAAAAATGATGTTTCTTTATTAAAGTAAATATAAATAAAATAAGAATATGAATATAATTTATGCAAACCTCAATAAGTTTGTCTCACACTTCAGGTTCGTCAAGCCATGTTGAAGTAGTTTGATCATATGCAAACCCACTTAATCCATCCTTAAACACGTCGTGACAAGTTGACCAAGATTTTTTGATATTTTTCATGTGATTTTAGATCTTGTCCTTGTCCATCCAATGTGTGGAAACTCTTTCTTCAGTGTTTATAATATTTTCTCATGTGCTAGCAATGTGAAGGTCCCACCCACCCTATTACCTTCCACATGCTTATGCAAATATGCTTCAATGAGAATATCATCCATTAATTAGGTCCAACACAAGTGTGACTCTTTCTTCACCTTTAGAGGCATCGTTCTTCTGTAGAGAATCGTTACACAACAAGAAAAAATATAAGAAAATGTAATTGACATTAAAACAATGCATCTTACTTAATATGATAAAACCAAAACACTTAAAAAGTATTCATAACAATTCATACAATGTTAATGTTTGATACAAAACACGTTAAACAAAGACAACACACAAGTAAGTGTCATTCACTGCCCGTTTAAATTATATGTTTCCCACATTGCATTTGCTATTGAGTTTCTAATAAACTCTCCTTTTGTTGTATCTTCATTATTATCTACATTGCGCTAATTGAACATATGCTCTATAGGTTTACTAGCATGTCTGCATCAACCTCAGCTATGAGACTTTCATCCAGATCAATTCCTATCAAGAAATTATGAAGTATGCAGCACGCTGATACAATTAGTTTTTGAGTTCGAAAGTTGTACATCGACTCGGTCCCACTTGCTATAACGAAAAAGTATTTCTTAAGTAAACCGAATGTTCTCTCTATTGCATTGCGTAATGAAGAGTGTCGATGATTGAAAAGCTAACGATGATTTATAGGTGGATTTCGTTGTGAGTACTCTTTAATATGGTAACGTTCTCCTTGTAAGGTGTGATGAGACCACTTGAAAGCATGAAACCAGCGTCAACAAGATAAAATTTTCCTACTTTAGAACACACATTGTCAAGATACTACTATCAAATATTACCAAAAATTATGCAAGTTGGTAATTACCATTAGGAATATGGAGTGGATAATCACGAGTGAGGGCATTCTTCATTACCTAGAATCAGAGGCAGTTCCTTCCCACCCAACATGTCTGGTTGGTACTTTAACATGAATATGTGTACCATCAATTGTCCCAACACAGTCCTACACTATTTATTTTTCTTATCCAAGTATGTCATTATGTAATTGTATTCAAAGTTTTTAGTGTGGACAATGTTACCTTAAATTAGGGTAGAATTTGGTGTGATGATGTATTTCGGTGGCATGCCCTAAAATCCAAAGGAATTTAGCAACTTGTTCTTCAATTGTGGCTCGTTGAGTTGCACAAAGTTCTCCATCCCTTACTAAAATACTACAAAATTCTATGAATGTAGCAGGACTCATTCAAATCAAATTTCGACCACACGGTCCCACAACACGTTTCATTACTTCATCTCGTACTCGCTCACTATGCAAACGTATTGTACGATTGTTTCGATTTAAACTTGAACTATTTCGTGATGTGGGCTGCTGCATTAATATAAGTCTAAGTAGTAGGAGAAACATCATATGGATATGTATGATGTACACATAATAATGTACACGATAAGATCATCACTATCGAAACCATCACGGTCGGCCATCTAACATAAAAAAAAAATTTGTTATTGAGTTACTAGAGAAATAAATTCACAAACTCATAAGTTAAGCATGCTACATAAACCAATGGAAAGTCGAGAAAACAAATCCAATATAATGTAAAATTGGACAAGAGCTACTAAACACAATTCTAAATGAGAAACTTAAAAGAAACTTAAAAACAAATTATTCAAGTTCCTGAAGGTGTCTCATCAAATTGATCAGCATAAATTAAGTGAATGAAGCTCAGAAATGTCATTAAATAAAAATCAAATTTGTCAATGCGTTCCACCTGTTTGTTAAAATGTCCTTGGAGTTGAAAACCATATGCAGCCCCATTCTATTCCTTCACATGGACTGATCTCAATGGGCTTCATCGTCAACAATTTTTCTTGAAGAAATTGGGGAATGAATGAAGTTGCAAGGTTCTGCATTAATTTGTATTGAGCAGCCACAATGAGGCTGAATTTCAACATTCTTTAGCAACAACTACTCCATTTCAGAGACAACCAATTACTGTCTGTAATCCATATCGGTATAGGCTTTACTTTTCTGCTTTCTCAATCGATATTTCAACACAAAAATTTCAAGTGTGGAAAACTTGCTAAGTGTCTCCTCACTTGCGTATATTACACCAATGCTTCAAAATTTCCATACGTAAAATCAACATATATTTCACAAATACACACAGATAAAATACACACATATATTTCATAGATACACACAGAATAATATACGCACAAAAATTTCATAGAGATGGAGAAGTGTGGTATAATCATTGGAGCTATACATTTTCAAGAAAAATTCCATTATAATTCAAAAGATGGAGATTACCTATTAAATTTGGCCAAATTGATTTTCACAGCAGCAGTCGGATCTTCCAAGAAGCAGAAGCGTCTAGTCTGTTGGTGGGGAGAGGAGTTGAAACGTTTTTGTAGATTTTATTTGTTTAGGGAGGGTAAAATTAGAACAAAATTTGAAGAACGGTCAAAAACCTCCAATTTGAGGGGTTGAGAAGTACACCAAAAATTACACAACACTATTTTTGGGTGATTTTTAAACCACCCAAAACCAGTGCTCCAAAAAACTAACAAGCACGGGTTGTCCCACCCCTCATAAACGGTGCCATCCAAAATCAGTCAAAACCGGTGAAAAAAAAAACTCCCAAGCAGGCCCTAAAGGTCTTGGGAGTTGGGACAATGGGTCATGTGAATCTGTACAAATAAATGTATAAACACATACATACATATATATATATATATATATATATATATATATATATATATATATATATATATATATATATATATGAAAATTGTACACCAAAATAATACTAACGCAGATGTATATAGATTGAAGAGTTAGTATCATTATACTAATAGCATGTTTGGTAATGATTTTAATATATAAAATAGTTTTTTTTTTTTTTTTACTTCTACACATACAAATTTTACAATGCATAATGTACAATCTGACACACTTAATAATGTTAACTAAAATTATCGAAATGACACCCAGCTCACAAAGTCCACACGTGAATTTTAGGGACAAAATTGTAATTTTTGTCACATTTAACATGTGTGTTAGACTAAACCCTGCGCAAATTAATTAAGTGGGCCCACATGTCAAAAATGAAAAATGGATTTTCAGCACCAAACAGGCACTAAGTGTTAAGTTGTAGGGTATAATTATTGATTTTCATAGAGCCTGTACATGGATCGACTTCGCAGTAAAATTGTCGTAGGGGTTGGAAAGGGAGTGAGAAGCCCTTTCCCAGTGGTGTGGAGGTGGATTTCCTAATACAAGATTTTATTATGTATAGTTCACATTTGTAATTTTGGTAGTCCTAATTTTTTTAAGGAGCATGTTATTAGAGTTTATTTAATGATCAAGAAAAATGGAGAGAGAGGCTATAGAAAATAAAACACATAGAATTTGAGGGTGTGTGATTTCTCTTGTAAACTACTCTTTAATTATAGTAAATCATTGCAGTGGCAGGACGGGATCATAGTCTCACATTGATGTAAACTTCTATAAAACTTGCGTGTTCTAATGTGCCTATTTTTTTATTTTATTTTTTTGCGATATTACTGCTCTCGGTGATATAAAATTATAATATCTAATTCATAATACTTAGAGCAAGGGAAGTGTGAAACTAGGCAAGAAAATTTTGTCATAAAAAAGAAAATGAAGTACAAAAAGGTTGAAGTTGAACAAAGTTTTGTTTTAGTCAGTCGACTTAATTTTATTCTAATTTGGTAGTTGAAGGTCTTTTCTCTTTTCAATTAAAGTACTATGACTATTCATCTATGAAACTAACGGCTCTTTCTGTTAGTATATTATTTGTTCATAGAAGATAAATGTAGAGAGAAGAAGTAGAAATGGAAATTATAGTCTAAAAAAGGCCAAACGATGCTTCACACTGCGTCGAGCATTGTAAAAAATTTAGTTAATTTTAAGTACGTCTCATAGTCAAAATTTTGTTAGTTTTAAGTACGTCTCAAAGTTATGCGATACTTTTGATATATAGTATTAAATAATACTAATTCAGTAATACCATCTAACTCATTGTCTCTATCTCCATCTATTTTAGTCTCATATATTAAGTAAATATATTCTCATTAGAAAGTAATCTAACATGAACTATGAACATAATATGAAGGATTTGAGTAATCAAGAATCAGACGGTTGCATGTGTAACAAGTGCATGCAACCAATAGTTGGGACATAAGAAAATCAGATCAGATATAATGTTATTGTACATATCATTGCCAATGATTAAATGTTTATTACTAATTATTGCAATTAGTTGGGCATGTTGCCCAACTTAGAGTTGGAGATTTTTTCATAAGCCAGTTTTTAAAAAGAATTTCAAAAAATCATTTTTGTCACATATATTCCAAAAATATTGTTTTTTAAAAACAATTATTTTGTTATATTATGTTATATAATATATGGTAACTGAATACATAAAAATCGGAATTGATTGGAAAAATCTTTTATTGTTATCAATTGAAGATAAAATGGGCATCTGATTGATTCTTGGCTGAAATAGAAAAAAAAAAGTCCATCAAAACACGATGTGCGATTTTTCGTGAAAAATTACTCTGATCAGAATAATAATATATGGTAAAACTCTAATTCCTTATAATCTGTTTTTGTTTCAGTTTTTCACAGAGGATGCATTTATGGATTTATTTGATGATTTGTTACATTCTACTATGTTAAATGTTTTAGATGATATAAAGTAATTGTGCTTGTTGTTATCTGTTAAAAAAATTCTGGTTTAAATAATTATATTACAATAAATTACCGGGATTTATGATTTTTATATGTATATGTTACATTTAGAACATTTGCGTATGTTACATTCGATATGTTGATGATTTTGTAACATTTAGAATATACTGGTTTGCGTATGTATATGTTACATTTAGAACATTTGAGTGTGTATATGTTACATTTAGAACATTTACGTATGTTACATTTGCATATGTTATATTCAATTTTGTAACATAATATTTTATGTTATTATTTTATAATAAATTGTAGTGACTAATTATTCTGATGTAATACAACATTAGTATCATTTGATGTTGCTGCTCAATTTTTAATTTTTTGTTGTAGTATTGTTAAAAGTTAGATGTTCATTTGTAATACCATGTATCCGAATCTGTAACGTACGTAACATTTGACGTTATCTGTTACCAAAAAAAAAATGTTATTTTTTACATATTATCCATTAATCTTTGGATAATCGTGTTACATTCAATTAGATAATTATGTTACATTCATGTTAACATTATTTTCGTTGGATGTTACTGTTTAATATATCATTGCTTTACTTTTGGTTAAGTTGACATGTTAATTTGACATGTCATCTACGTAATATTTGATGTTATTTGTTAAAGAATTTCAAGTTTGGGTAATTATCGTACATAGAAATGAATTGTTAGTTTTTTTTTGTGTTGTGCATTTATCTTTGGAAAATCATGTTACATTCAGTAGGTTGGTTTAAAACTGTACAGTACATATGATTGGTTATGTTATATTGAAGTTATAACATGTAATCTTTTAGTTATATTTGATAATGTAGATTTACGTTTCTTGTAATGGATGTTACATTTCAATATCTTTTGCGATAATATTGTTAAATGTTATATATCATAATTGTAACGGATTGATGTTGCTCGTTAATGGTTTCAGCTATGGGGATATATGTGATAATTTAAACTGATTATTTGCATTTGTTGTTTATTTGTAGGGATGGATACTATAAACGTTCTCACTAACAACAATGGAGAAACATTAGGGATTTTGGCACCACGTGACTATAGTTACATCCAGCTGGATGACATGGTAATGTCTGTATTGAATTTTAATCGAAATAAAATCATAATAGAATTACATTATGATATGGGTGGTGGATTGGCTCCTATAAAGATAATGAATGATAATGCGGTATTGTTATATTTGTAGTTAAAAAAATAAAGAACGGTTATTAACGACTTACCTGCTTCAAGTTACTAGTTACTGTTACAAATCTATTGGAGAATAATATCTCAATTGAAAGCTTGAATAATTCGCACGATATTGCTAGTGGTGGATTCGATTTGGAACATATTGCTTGTAGTGTTTACCAAATCATTCCAGATGTGGCAAAAGATCATTTGACGTTGAGAATTGTGAAAGTGACCATCCGATAGCGGTATATTTTTAGGGATAAAAAAGTTTTGAAGAAAAAAAATTTGTTATATGACATATAGAATAATTATCAGTACATTGTGTATAGATCCGACAAAAAAGAATATGTTCTCAAGTGCAAAGATGATAACTGCATGTGGCAATTTAGAGCTTCTAAAATGGGTGACACATAGATGTTTAAAATAAAATACATCAGATACAGTCATACTTGTTCGATGGATATAATTATGGGAGATCATAGACGCGCAACGAGTTCACTTTTGGGAGATTGCATAAAACACAAGTACATAGATGCCAAAATTATATACACTCCAAGAGATATAATAAATGACGTGTCAAAAATATATAGTGTAACATTGAGTTATGGAAAGGCTTAGAGGACACGCGAGTATGTCTTGGGAATGATATTAGGAGATCCAGATGAAATATACAGTCACATCCCATCTTATTTGTACATGTGAATGGAGTAGAATACAAGTACATTTACGCGTGTTGAAACAAGTACGAACAATACTTTCAAATACTTGATCATGGCAATGAGGGCTTCGTTGCTAGGATGGAGAAATTGCAAATCTGTAGTTGTGATAGACGGAACAATTTTTTACGAGACGTTACAGTGGTACATTGTTTACCGCCTGCACACAAGATGCAGACTATAATATATTCGTTCTCTCTTTTGGAATTGGTGATGGTGAGAATGACAATTCATGAGAATGGTTCTTATCAAGATTCAAGGAGGCTTACAGAGAGAGTGATGAGATGTGTATCATCTTTGATAGGCATGGAAGTATACAAAAGGCAATCGAACAGGTATATCCAAACATAACATAAGGTTTTTGTGCGTATCATTTGTTACAAAATTTAAAAAGGATGTTTGGGAAGGTTGTGAAACATATTACAAAGCCATTTAATGCAGCCGCTAGGTCTTATACAGTTGACGAATTTGATTACCATATGAATGTATTGGACAATATACATGAGGGCATCCAACCCTATATGGTAAGTCATCTTTTATTGTTCATTCGACCAATATCGTTTGTCTATTTTTTTTAATGAATTGATTTGGGTGTTACAATATATTATGCAGAAGGATAAGGTCGGGTATTATAAGTGGTCGATAGCTCATATGCCAACTAACATGTACACTACGATGACATTGAATATTGTAGAGTCATTAAACATCGTGACAAAATCAATAAAGAATTATCTAATTGTGACAATGTTGGAAAGCTTGAGAAAAATATGGTTTTACAATAATAGGAATAAGGTACATTCCACTTTTACACGACTTTCAACCAAAAATGAGAATTTATTGCAGAAAAATTCTAGAAATGCACTCAAATTGAAGGTAACTACATGATTTAAATGGTTGTTATGGTTGCATAAAATTAGATTGAATATGTGTTACGAATTTATTTATGTTGTAGTTCTAATACAGGTTTCAGGTTTAAGCGATGTCCTATTTCAAGTTATCGACGAGAATACACACAATTTGGTTGACATTGAAAAATGCACGTGCACATGTAACAAGTTTCAAGTGGACGGTATCCCGTTTCAATATGCATTATCTGTTATCGGTAAGAATGGTATGGAAACATACAAATATTGTTCTTAGTTCCACACCCAAGAGGCTTACATAGCAACGTACGAAGGTGGTGTTATACCCCTTGGTGAAATTCCTGGTTGGGCGGTGGCAAAGAGTACAGATTCAATGATTGTATTGGCTCCAAATCCATCGAAGAAAGCAAGAAGACCTAAAGAGAGAAGGTTCCGATCGGTTTGTGAATGAAACAGTGTTACAAAGTGTAGAGGATGTGGCGATATGGGCACAACAAGAGAACGTGTAAACATCCATTGGGATTGATCAACAAACATAATGATAATTGATAAAAATCCAGATTGAAGTAATGTTATACTGTTATGTTGTCATTTTTTCTTCATATAATTGAATACATGTTACAATATTAATCAAGAATATCTGTTTCGTTACAGTTACATAATTAAGATTTGATATAATTCTTTGAACATAATCAAAGGAATCTGTTTTGTTATATACTCAAGGGGATATGTTTTGTTACAATTACATAATTCTTTGAACGTTTGATATAGTAATTTGATTGCGAGATGATGCATGTATCTCAAATTTGGCAAGTGAATTATATCGTAAACGAATCACAAATTATTTTCATTTACCACATCACAGTCGCCTAGCATCAAGAATGCAATACTAAACATCCCGCTTTCATAATGAAAACGTCTAGCTTTTTTCGCAAAATCACAAATAACATATTACGAAAATTAGCTTCATTATTAACAAAGAATATAACAAGTGAATCAGTGTGTCAATGATTAACATAAATTGTTAAATTTATAAAACCAAATCTAAACTTCAACAATATCGTATTAATATAGACCATGGAATATAAAAATATATTGACACATATTATGCAACAAAAAAAATGTATTTAACATATTAGCCTTTGCTACGTAATACAAATTTTCCTTGCCTAATTGAGTTAAAATTTTCATGAAGGGACGTAAAATAACAAAAATAGAATAGTTAAAGTCAATAGATGTTCTACTCCTACTTTGCATTCTTTTTCTTAGCAGCCTTACTTGATTTTCTTTCCCTCCTGGACGTGAAATCGAAATTTATTTCATATCCCTCACTACGCTTGTCCATTCCATATTTGTATAACAATGCTACCAAATGTGTCCTTTCAATTGTAGCATCAAATGGATTTGGCATTTCTTGTATATTCTCATTCAGTATATGTTTAGCATACTTGATGACCAAAACTCCGCAATCAGTCCTAATAAAAATAATATATTCAACATCAGATAAGTTGTTAACTGTTGATGGAGGGTGTGATACAAAAAGAAAATAAACAATAATGTAGATATTAACCCATTATCTTGTTGAGGTATGTCGTGTATAAGATTGATGGCTAGAAGTTCGATATGCTCCACTCCATTGACAATTGATGGTTGCTATATGTCAATCCTTACCAACAAGTGAGGGATGATGCATGAAAATTGTTGCACGTCGTATATCTCATATCGTCGACCAACATGAGTTGAAAATATTTAATGATCTTGTTTTTATATCCAAGTGTCCAAGTATCCAATGTGTATGTTCACCCATCATAATATGCATCAATAAATGATCAATCTCTGCCCATGGTGTGTTACAATGCAAATATTCACCAAGTGGATATTCAAGCATTGACACATTTTGGCAATGGCATTAACGTCCTTTTGAAAGATAGAAATATACCCCTGACCATGCCACTAAAAAATGTGTCCGTACTGGTTGCCTTTAATGTCATTTCACGGCTATAAGTGGCCATCTTCCTCAAGTAGTACAAACAGATATCTATATGTTGTGGAACCAAGTGGGTAATAATATAAATTAACATGTAACATCAATCTGATATGTAACATATGCATCCATCAGTGATAAAGATTTCCATATACATCAATATCCATTTGTAACATCTTTAGAAAATCCATATACAAAATAAAAATGGTATAACATCAGTATCATATAGATATATAACACATAATGCCAAATTTAACCAATAAAACTCATGATTTCATCATTTGTAGCATATGTAATTTCAATAATACAGAATATCAATTCAAGTAACATATTCTGTATAAAATAACATAATATAGTATGTAACATAGTCAGTGATACAAAATATCATTTGTAACATCTTTATCAGTCAGTGATACACAATATAATTTGTAACATTTGTATCAATCATTGATACAAAATTCAGGTTTTGGATAATTGTGGTACAAAGAAATGAATTACTATTTGTTATATGTTGTCTAGTACTTATGATTGCTTATGTTAGAGTTGAAGTTGTAACATGCAATCTTATAGTTAATATGTAAGAACATGTAACCCAAAAATATATATAGAAAATAAAATACCATGTCTCTTAAAGATCATCAATGTCTCGAAATTCGTACCACCATATCTTATTGTTAACCTCAATAGGGCCAAAATCAAAAGGGGATTAATGTTTATTTTTTCACCAAAAACTTCCTTTTCCTATATAACAGGAATACACATTATAATGCATTTATTTAATGGATAGCATAATATATAAAGATAATGATGTCTTACACATTGTCGGGTCTATAACCATCACGAAACCAGATATCAAATGCTCTAACATCCTCGATAGTAGGTGGAACCAACCCGTACTTGAATGCACTTGCATCAAATCTTGATGTTGATGCCACTGTGTTCTGCTGTCTTACAACGTATAGGAATTTGGTTAAAATGTCTAGTCTTCATTGACGTTTCACCGGCATTCCAGTTATTGTCTCATCATGCAAATCCTCGGTATCTTCGCATTCAATCTATATACACAAATTGAAAAGGCACACGTGATGAATTTTCTTACTCAAATTGATTGTCTTTATTATTTGGATATACTTGAATCGTTTCAGAGTGATTCTGCATTTCTACACTCTTTATTATATCTTCAACTTGTTTCATCACCACTTCTGTGTAAAATAAATATTCAAGAGGGTCGCAAATATTGTCATTATCGTTTTGATTTGTGTTCCTGACTTTACTAGGTGGATAAGTTGTGTGAACAACATTAGGGATGTCTTTAGTTGAATTAATCAGACTACTGTAACCAATAGCTGCCTAAAAAATGATGTATCACGTGAGATGTTGGAAATGAAACTATTCTAGTAATATGATAACATTGTAAAGGATTTTAAATTATTGGTTTATTTCAAAAGAGTTACCTTTCTTGAAAATTCTACATGGTCTTTGAAGACAACCGGTTGCCTGTCATGGACTTCGAAATTTGATTTTAAGGATATTTTGGTCCTTAACTTGTCCATAAAGTTATCAAGTTTTGCATTAATCTCCCGATGAAGTGCCATAATATTGAACTTCAAGTCTGATTGTTGGGAGATTATTCAATCCTATCGCGATCGTATATCCACCAGGAGGTTACTTAACTCCTTCAATCCGACATTGCAGTCCTCATGTTAATAAAGCCACATTAATTACGGAATACTATTTGAAACAAATTAAAAACTATAAATGAAATTAATGCAAAACATATGAAAACTACAAAAACATATGTCAGAATTTAGTAACCTTTTTTGGGACTAATTTGGTCTTTTTTTTAGACATTGCTATCTAGGCAACTCCTGGAATTGACGTAGTAGGTGCATTGAACTTCTTTGATTTCGTAACAGGGGGGTCAACGAAATCATTGTCAACATCGTGTGTTACAGAAAGTCTATCACTACCAAGGAAACTAGATAGGTATGATGCCCCTCTCTCATCCTCATCCGGTTGCATGCCATTAACTTCCATCTATATTATACATATAAAAATTTAATTTTGTAACAGAAAGATTATATAATCTAGACAACGATCATTAAACAAATAACATAGCAAATCTATGATAGATAATAATTTATGTCTGATAAATCAAAGTTAAGTTTCTCCAATTGAGACGTCATTACACGCGCTAAAGTATTAGTGAAATTCAAGACACGAGGCCATGTGCAATGTAATCTGGTGCATATTTTTCCATCTATTGAATGGACAACTTTATAAATCCACATTTAGTCTGTACATGAATATGTCTTTAATACCATTATCATATGCACGCTTCGTTAAATAAATCTTCAAATAACTGAATGTATTGTAAAAAAGTTCATTGCCCCATGCATATGTATTGGTGAGAACTGGTTCAACCAGACTAAATGTGGTATCTGTTACCTGTTTTTTATATGGCGTGGTGAATATGTATGACGTAATGAGATATAAAATTCCAATTTTGACAACATCTTCATGTTTTAAGTTGGAGTGCATGTTTTTAAAAATGTGTTCAACGTCTTTGTTATAAACACTTTTTAACTTGTCAAAACTAGCTCTGCCTAAACATTGATTTAGCAATGTGAATCTTAGGTACGACATCAGGACCAGTACATTTCAAAAATGTAACTATACAGAACTCTTCGATTGAAAATCTTAGTAATCTGCCAAAGATATTGAATCACATTTCTTGCTGATTTGGCTGCCTCAGGTCCATTAACAACATCTTGTGTATGAATTGATGTTGAAGATGAATTTCATTTACATTAATAAATTGTCCAAAACAAGTAGTACCAAATAGCCATTTTTCTACATTATTCATCTTATGATTGAGAGAGACGATCACATCGTGAGGTGCTGACACCATCACTCTATCTCCAATTCTGTCATTAGGATTTATATAGAAATCTCCATCTTGAAAATTACAAATGAACATTAAATTCAATCATCCACTACATTTCATAATAAAATGTAACATAACTGTCAAATATATATCATTTGTATCAAAAATAGTTGTAACAACCACAAACAGATATCATGATCCATTCAATTTCAACAATTGTAACAATCTGTATTACAAAAATTGAAGTGTAACAAATAATAACAGTTTTAATATAAAACAAATCATGATATATTCAATTGTATCATCTGTATCAATCAATAATACATATTATCAATAGGGCATTACGAATCAAAATATCGTATTAAACATCGATGTTAGAAATATAATATTTAAACATCAATGTACCAATAACAACTTGTATCATTTCTATCATTCATTGTTACATAATACCAATTGTGTCACATGTGTTGCATAATAACATCATATTAACTTCAGTGTTACAAAACATCATATAAAAATCAGTGTTACAAAACAGTGTATTTGTAACATCCTTATAAGCCAGTGTTACATAATAACCAATTTTGTAACATGTGTTATAGAATAACTAATTTTGTAAGATGTGTTACATAATTACAAATTTCTATGTAACATAATTTGTAGTGTGTTGTAACAATTTAATTACGAACATTTACATATAAAAAATAGTTGGATGAATCAAAACATCATATTAATATTAGAGTTACATAATAGTGATTGTAACGTCTGTAGCAGTCACTATTACATAATAAGTAAAATTTTACAAACAAAATCATTTGAACAAAACTACATAAACAATAACTTTGATTGCAAAACATACATTTTGTATGGTTCAAAATACCTGTGGAATGTATGTTTTCCGCTTGAGATTTTTCTTGGATTTCTTACTGGTATCTATTTTGCATGCCTTTATTTTTGTCGTCTCTTTCATTTTGGGTGAATTTGTTGGTGTAGAAAACGTTAATTCGTCGGTGAATGGAAGTGTTTGACTTCGGTATGATTTCTTCTACAGGCGACACTGTCTTCAACCTAGTTAGCCTACGAATTGGAGTGTCCATTGTTCAACTGAGACAAAAAACAGTGAAGAATGCACTGCGATTTCGTGATTTTGGGAGAAGATTTGCGTGACTTGGAAGATTTGTTGTGTTCTTAAATGTGGATATTTCGACTGATTTTGGGGTTTTAACCTTTTAGGATGCGATTTTCTAGGACAGTTATATAAACAGTTGTATATAATTATTTTCTTTTGAATTTAATCTTTTATTTTATTAATTAATATAATATTATAGATACAATATTTTAAAAATAAACTAGTTAAGTTTATAATGTTATGAAAGATAATGTTAAGTAGTGTATATAATTTCCACTTAGAGTTGACTAGCATGTCTCAAATATTATTATTGGCAATTCCAACCCTATTCATCACATCTTTTACAAGAGTGGTATTCAGAGGCAATTATGATATGAAAATTTTAGTGGTTTCGATGAATTTTTAATTTTAAGGGCAGACTTGATTAGTAGAATTAGATAGAATTGATTGGTAAGTAGCATTTAATAAAATTGAATAGTAATTTAAACAAGATTTTAATTTTATATTTTAAAAACTAAGAATGACATTAGTCTAAAAAAGATAAAAGATCAAATGTTATAGAGTTGAACTAGGGTTAAATTAATTGATGGTAAAAAAATTAAATAAATAATAAAATTTCTTCTTTTCTAAAAATTAAAGAGCCAACTTTGTTTTATTTTTGTACTGCAAGATTTAATTTTTTTTTAATATTAAAAATCAAGGGAACGTTCCACCTACTAATCTTTAATTTAGAGTAGCTATTATAATGGTCTAAATCTATTAAAATCTTTTAAAATCCTTATACCCATATTCAAACACATTCCAATAAAAATTTTAATATATCTAGACCATTAGATTAGCTTAAATTAAAGATCGTAATTATTTGTAGATAGAACGGTTTTCAAAAAATAATATAAGTATATCTCTATAAACTCAATTGTTTTATTTATGGCCTCCAAAATCGCCTGAAGTTATGTATTGATACAAATGTTTAAAAAGTAAGCAAGAATAAATTCTTAATAATAAATTATTTTAAAAACTTAGGGTTCGATTCTCTTTACTATTTTCAAGCTGTTTTTAGTTTTCAGTTTTTTAAAATACCCAAATCTTGTTTACTATGTTGTTTTTAAAAATTCATTTTCAAAAACAAATTTCAATTTATAACACAAAACTCAAAACACATATTTGACGTTTTTTAGTAGTTTTCAGTGAAAACACACTCAAAACAAGAAAAATAAAATTTATTTAAATAAATATTTATATAAACATTAATTCTAAAAAAATAAAAAAAATAAAAAATTCTAAAAAATAAATTCTAAATTTTTAAAATTAAAAATTCTAAAAAAATAAAAATTCTAAATAAAATAAAATTATCAAAAATAAAAAAAAAATTATAAAAAAAATTAAAATTCAAAAAAAAAATTAAAATTCTATAAAAATGAAAATACTAAATACTAAAAAAATAATTCAAGCCCTTATTGGTTATTTAAATAAAAAAAATTATAAAAATTAATTTAAATGAAAATAGATTAAAATTCTCAGTCCATGTCATTATTTTTTATTTTTTTATTTCATATTTTGTTAATTTATTATTTGTTTATATTTTATTTTTGTAAAAAAAATATTGTAAGAACCACTTACTTTAAAATTTATATATTATTTTATCATATATTAGCATAAAATTGTTCTATTTTATTGAATAATTAAATTCATTGAATAAAATAATATAAAATAATTTTTCAAAATTCCAAACATAACGTGTCTTTCTGTTTTCTATTTTTCAAAAATAGTTTTTCAAAATGACAAATCAAACGCGTTTTCAGCAATCTTAAAACACTCTCAAAATAGAAATGATACGCAAAGATAACATACCCTTAAAATTTAGTTTTCGCTCTCTCTCACTATCTCAATCATTGATAAATTTTCTCTCTCTATATATGTATATATAGTATAAGTGTTAGGTCATCTAATTACATAACACTTGTGCTAATATCTATTTGAGAACTCTTAATCAGACCTCTAAAAATAAAATTTTGGGATAATTATGCCAAATATCTTGTTTTCTTCTAAAAGTTAAAAAATATTCTCTAATTTATTTTATTTTATTTTTACCTTCTACCTAAATAACACTTTTTTTAAAAAAATACTTTATTTTCTATTGTATCAACATTTTAAACAATATTTATTTACCATTCTAAACTCAAACCCTAACACCATGGACCATTACCACCACTTCTCTTGCCACCAACCACCATTGCAATGATATCATGATAGCACCAACCCGGCCATCGCGATGAACTATCAACTTTGTCACCTAGATCTGTGTGATACCACTGGGATTGCATAGATCTGTCCAATGCTAGCCGCTACCTCAACTATTTTTCTTCTTCGAGATCTGAAATATAGACTTGCATGGAGTCGAGATATGGAGTTCGTAACTGGCTGAGTGTTGGCGTAAGGATCTGATGATGATGTTAGTTATGGTGTTGGATGTTTAAATAGCGTTGAATATTATTCGGTGGTGGCGATGGTGGGAGAGTATGATGATGAAAAGGCGATGGTAGTATTTTGAAAGTGGATGTCTCAAAATGGACGTGTGAGTGGTGGTCACCAGCATTAGCTTGGTTACTGTCAGTAGTGGTGGTCGCACAGCTCTGTGCGATGTTAGTGGTGGTAAAACGATGGTGGTAGGGTTTGAGACAAAATTGACAAGGTAACACGTATGTTACTTTACAAGTAACGATTTTTGTTAATTTAATTGAAACTGGATAGATTATGGCGTTGGCGAATAAGGCAGAATAGTTGGAGGTAATGATTTTTGAGATGGTGGTGTTTTGTGGATAGTGTTGGTTTGAATAAAAAGTAAAAGTAACATAGATAAAATATGATATACAACTTGTTACCCGTGTAAAACATGGAGCTTTTAAATAAAATTAACATAGTGTAACATAATGTGTTACACGTGTAAAACGTTGACGTAAGGTAACATACGTGTAAATGTTGACTTTTTAATATAAAGTAACATAAGGTAACATAATATGTTACTCATGTAATTCGTTGATTATTTAATAAAAAGTAACATGTAGTAACACAACATCTTACCCGTGCAAAACAATGATTTTTATTAAAAAGTAACATATGGTAACATAATATGTTTCCCACGTGTGACCCGTGTAAAATATTGAATTTTTAATTAAAAAAATAACAGAATGCGTGGACCACAAATCCTAGCTGGATCCACAGTCAACACTGAAATGTTCTTTTATCCAGCTATGAAATTCGTGCACACTTTAACACCAAGATTGTCAGTTAGCATAGGCGACCGGGAAGGTAGCCATATGCACTCCGATGTTCAAATTAGAATTTACACTTTTTGTCGGACTGATAGACTTTAAGAGAAAACTAATATCAAAGCCAAGTTTTAGAATACTTACTTTCATTCTTGTTCTTTTTCTTCTTATATACCTCTGAAATTCAATTGATTTTAGTCAGACTTCTGAGTGAATGATTGGCTCATGTCCCATCAACCTATCAGCGTCACCGTTCTCTTTTGCATCTGATTTTAGATTTGTAGATAGCCGCCTTACCTTTTCTTACACTCTTCTTTTATGTCAGGCTAACAATGATGTTTTTACTTATGGCTTATCAATCTATCGAGGTGGTTTGGCTATCATGGAGTTTCTGGACTGTCTTTTATAAAAATAGTTCGGACATTTCTTAAAAGCGTCTCCTACGCGTCGCCAAGTGCATCTACTTTGAGGCTACATCAGCGTATATGGCTTACTTGTTACATGCCACGTGGATGTATTTTTAGGAGGCGTAACATTGAGTCCCCTAAGCCCTGGACTTTATTATTTATGTGAGGCTAAGGGCTTATTAAGATGTAGTTTGGATTACCGGACCAAATTTGGCAATTGTTATATTTGCAGTGTCGATATTGACTGACCGGACTACAGGAGAGATCAGAAGCTTGGGGACTTGGGGTTAATATTTTGAATTTGTTAAGAAATGATGATTGTGGTGTGTATTGGCGGGTTGAAAGGGGGTTGGTCGTTCCATATTACCTGGCTAGTGGAAAGTCCAGTAATGAAGACGTGGAAAAATGTGAGGGCAATGATGATTGCGGTAGCATTAAATGAGCCTGCGGTTAATTTTTACACCACGCGTGCGTGTAATACATTTGCGGACCAAGGCCGTTGGATGTATTTACGTGTTTGATACTCTTCCTGTTAACGTTCAGATGGAAGGACACGTGGAACACTTAGGGTAGTTGGTTAATGAGATGAGCGTTGGAGGTAAGAAAGGGATGTTTATAAAAGCCTCAATACTTCCAAATTTTGCTTTTCCCTGCTTTGAAATTCAAATTTGTCTAGAAAGAGAGGATTCCTTTCAAGCCTTTTCTCAAAAAGCCAACGAAATGGTATATCTTCATTTAGAGTTACGCATTCCAGTTTTGATCTTGTCTTATCGTTAGTGCAAATGATTCTTCTTGCTGTGACGAGGGAGCTTCAACCCAGGAATTTTGTTGATTTTGAAGGTACATTTCTTGCCCCATATTGACATTGCGCTTGGCTACCCAATTTTGTGTGTTTTACTCCTTTCATTCAAAATATTGCATATTTGTATCATAGTTACTTGATGGATTGTGGTGATAGTAATTTGGAGGAGGTTGGGGGGACTGTTTCGGGAGAGATAGTGGTTATGGTTGAACTTGTTAGGGCTATCTGTTCTATTTCCAAAATAGCTTTTAACGCCAATTATTTTAAAATGCTTAGGAGAAAACGACTTGAAAAATTGCATGGAGTAATAAATTTAAGTGATTCTGACAACGAAGCAGAAGGGATTCTCTTAATGATGGCAAACTTAACAGTAGAAGAGACTGCTGACCTGTAGAGACAGAGGTAGGAGAGCGCGAGGCAAAGGAAAGGCAAAGGGATAGCTGGTCCCTCTGGAGTAATAGAGTCTGGTGATGATGGAGAATCCATTAGTCCTAGGACTCATACGGTAAATCTAGAGGTTGGACCCCAATGAGATGGATTTAGTAGAGGGTTGGATAGAGCACGTTAGGGATTTATCAAGAGGACACGAGGATCCTGACTCCGATCCTGGGAGTTGGGCATGTAATCAATACCATTATGATTTGAGCCTTGCAGACTTTACCAAACTTAGGGACATTTATAAGGTGCCTGGGAGAGAGGGGGGTTAGATTAATATTTCCTAGCAAAGCAGATATACCATGATGTCCGCCCGAGGGGCATGTGGCTATTATGAGCGATGTCTTCGCTTGTGGGATGAGGCTGCCACTTCACCCTATCTTTAGAGCTATCCTTAGATCCTATAATGTATGCCCTTACCAAGTTTCTCCTAATTTCTGGACCCAAGCTGTAGGCACTTGGCTTATTTAGCAGGAAGTCAGTCCGGACTATCCCATACCTCTCTATGTTTTCCATACCTTGTTTAAATTGAACAAATGTGCAAAGAGAGATGGGGAACCAGGAGCAGGGGTTAAAGATTGGTATTATTTTACCCTAAAGGAGACTTATGGCCATGTCATCACCGGACATCCTTCATCTATTAAATATTGGAGAAACCAGTAGTTATGGGCTACTGGGGACTGGTAGTGTTTTCCTTCTGATCCGGTCCCTGAGATCACAGTGCCCTGGACTCTTTTACACATCGGCGTGAGTCTTAGTTTAATTTTATGTCCCAATGTGGTGGACTGCATGCAGGTTCTCTTTCTTCGTATATAAATTTTGTATGGAATTATCATTAGATTTATCTTTATGTATGGGATGTGTCAACGTTCTTTTTGACTAAGAAGGACTTGGCTGTGATTGGCAGGTTGTATTCCTATAAAGGGGATTTTTAAGGAGTTATTAGCTCAGACCACCTTTTTGTGAAACACAATTTGATGAAGAAGCAAGGTAATCATTATTGTGTATGATGGGGCCTCGTTTATTTATTTTCTGCATTTGGAGCCGTTAATGAACTATCGTGGGTGTTTTAGGGTCAAGCACATTGCCCAAGATTGGGTTAGCCGGTCTAGCTGCCAAGAGGATCCCTCCGGTGGTAAAAAAGAAGTCTTCGGATAATGATCAAAAGAAGATTCTTGCCGGTCTGAGCCTAAGGGACGGAGAGAAAAATCAAGATGTTCCGCCTACCCCCGTTGATCCGAGGCAAACCATTTTGGCTCCTACTGCATCACCGCAAGGTCTGAGAATTATGGCGCAGAAACAAGAAGTGGGAGTTAAGATGGTCGAGACAAACAAGAAAAATGGGGAGTCTCCTAGAAAGTGCATGTGGATGAAGACGAAGATGTGGAAATATTGGAGGAGCCAGCGCTTACAAAGAAGGCCAAGAAACCTCGGACTGCCTATGAGGTTCATGAAAGAGAGAGGGATGACAAAGAAGTGGAGCCTCGCAGTTCTGAAGGGCCGGGCTGCGATCATTCAGCCCATGTTAGGGAATTCTTTGAGGAGGGACCTTCTGACATCAGCCACGAGGTTTATGATATGATTTCTCCATATCTTCAATGGGCGCTTGCCACAGTTGACTCGTTTTGGACCCGTAGTTGGGCGATTATTACGACAAGTCGTCTGCTGGGGTTAAATTGAGTGTTGTCAAGGCTCTCGTTGCTGGTCATTGGTTACGATTGAGGAGGTGGAATCTAGTGTTGTTAAACAAAGTGAGTGTGGATACTACCCTTGAAACATTGAGAGCGTAATCAGGATCGGGGCCATCTCCAAGAGCGGGCCACTTGGTTCTGAGGGGCTCTCCATGAGAAAAAAAAAGAAATAAGACTATTGATTGAGGAGAAGGATAAGCTTAAGGCGGACTTATCGACTACTGAATATGATGTGGCTGAATTTTCAAAGAGGTCTGACTTAGCCAACCAGGCACATAAAATAACGGTGAAAGCTTTAGAAGAGGCTAATGTTCAAAGGGTGAGCCTGTTTGAGAGGATTACTCAGCTTGAGGAGGTTAACGCTCAAAGAGAGGGATTGTTGGACAAGATTGGTAAGAGTTTGCCGAAACTCTGAGAAGTGAGAATCTTAGTCTCAAGGCAAACACAGAGGAAGCAGTGAAGGCAGGAGTGGAAGACTTCAAGAGCCAGTTTGAGTTCAGCTCGGACTATGAGAACCTCTAAGCCTTCTTCGTTAACTATGGGGCCCGACAGGTGCTGACTGAAGTGAAGGAGCTGTATCCTAACTTAGACTTATCCACTATCGAGATGGACTACC
Organism: Forsythia suspensa; assembly: GCA_023638005.1. Lineage (NCBI taxonomy): Eukaryota > Viridiplantae > Streptophyta > Magnoliopsida > Lamiales > Oleaceae > Forsythia > Forsythia suspensa. The sequence continues at coordinate 51,172,665 of CM042673.1, forward strand.
CAACTCCCAAAGAGGTTGAAGCGGTGTTGTGACCTCCCGCCGACGGGCCGAGGTCCTGCGGACCAACCCTTGCTGGTGATGCTTAGAACAAGATTTTAGCATTGGTTTCTCAATTTTTGTTATGTCAAATTTTGAATGGAACATTACTTTTAATTGGTTTATTCTTGTCGTGTGAATCCATTGAGAACTTTGTGTTTTACGTCAATCATAGGTATTCATTTTTTAGCCGTATTGATGTTGCAGTATTTTTACGAAGTTCAAAGAGTTGCATTCATATTTAAAGAATCATCTTTTCAATGCATTGATGGTGGCGTTTTCATTATCCAAGATAGTGACGGTTTGCATTCCTTTTTGAGTAACGTGTTTTTTTAATGCTGGCTTGCCGCTTGGTGTACCCCAAGCATCTCAGAACCTGGATTCTATATAAATCAACAGAAACCTTTGTATTTAGCTTTATTCTGTTTTTAGCATTCTACTTCACGAACTGTTCTACTCCAGTTTTGACCTTGCTTCTTCTCTGACAATTCATGTGATTTTGAGTTGCAAGATTAAAGCTGGATAGGACAGTTCGTGAAGATAGTGGGCTAATTTTGAATTAAGATCCTTCAAAGTATTTCACATTTGGTTTCAGAATGAATGGCGAATTTCAAGATGATCTTTGGGTAATCAACGAGATAAAGTCGATTTCACCACGATAAGCTATTGTGGTGAAGTCAGATTTATGTTGCTGATGACCTAGCGAATGCTGCAAGAGGTGGAGCATGGATGAAATTAGTGAGGATTAAAAAAGAGTTAGCTAGTCTAGGTGCCCTATTTTGTGCCAACCTTTGAAGAGGCGATAGGGCAATAAGATTTTTCTTTTTCTTTCTCTTTAATTGATATGTACTCTTTTTTTTTTTATTACATCCAATAAAGGAGAAGTTTAATCACATTGTTCGTTTCAATGTTTGACGGTGTATTTCTACTGAATTTTCTATTATGCCATTTGACATAAATTGTAGTTTACGAATAAATCTTAGGATCAATAATTCTTATATGTCTCATTTATGATGAGGTATCTCATGTGAGGCGTGTCGGGAGTTGGAATTTGGTGGGGTGGGTGGGGTGGGTGGGGTGGGGTGGGGGGTTAAATGAAGAGGTAAACTCATGCCGTAAGTTCAAAAGGACAATTAAACCGAACCTCTTGCTTCATAGACATAAAATTTATACAACTAATAGAAGATTATATGGCTAGCACTCAGGAGTTTACTGATAATATCTGCGGAGGTGCTCCGTGTTCCATGGGTGCGGTAATCATTTGCCTGACTGGTCTTCTAACAAGTAAGTCCTCGAGACTGCTTCGCTTATAACATTGTAAGGACCTTCCCAATTAGGGCCTAAAGTCCCCACATGGGACTCACTGTGTAGCAATGGATACTTTCCTCGGGACCCAGATCACCTATTTGAATGAGCGGGCCTTTACCCTTTTATTGTAATAACGAGTCATTTTTGTTGGTAGCGCCTTAGTTTTACTTACGCATCGTCTCTCCGCTTTTGGAGAAGGTCCAACTCTGCTTTTCGAGAATTTTCATTGGAAACTTCATCAAAATGGATTTGCCTGTGGGAAGGCACCCTGATTTCTACCGGACAAGCTGCTTCAGCACCATACTCCATAGAGAATGGGGTTTCACCCGTGGTTGTTCGGGTGGTGGTGCGTATTGCTCATAACACCTGAGGTAGTTCATCTACCCACACCCTTTTGCCGATTCCAACTTCTTTTTCAAAGTATGTTTTATGGACTTATTCACGGCCTCCACCGACCATTAGTTTGGGGATGGTGTGGGGACAAAAATTGATGCCTTATCCCTAGATCGCTGCACATTTCTTCGATTTAGCAATTTCTGAATTGTTTTGCGTTGTCTGAAACAAGTAAGCGGGGCACACCAAATCGGTAAATGATATTTTTCCATATAAATTTGAAAGTATTGGCTTCTGTAATTTTCATCATAGGTTCAGCCTCTACCTATTTAGTAAAATAATCGATAGCCACGATGCACAATAATGATGATTACCTCACCCCTAGGGCATGGGTCTGATTATATCAATCTCCCATTTATCGAGAAGCCAAGGGTGGATACAACTTGCAATTCTTGTGGAGGCTATTTGTGCATGTAGGCGGTTACCGGCATTTGTCACATTTGCGTATAAAATTCCAATGCATCCTTTTTTTTGATTAGGCCAATAATACCCTTGTCTAAGGATCTTATGAGCCAACGAATTCGCTCCGGAGTGATTGTCGCATGTCCCTTCATGGATTTCTTTTATGATGTAGGCGCTTCATCGAGCCCAAACACATCTCGAGAAGGGATGAAGAATATCCTATTTTGTAGAGCACCCTTTCTTGTCGACAAATCGCCTCGATAATTTTGGACCTTAGTGCTTCGTCTTTATCCTCGGGCGAGGATATGCCCTATTAGATATAAGAAGATGGGCCTCATCCATGAATCTCTTTCCTCGATAAAGAACATGGCATCATCTTGTTCGATAGTAAGCTTGGGAAGGAACTCAATTTGGACACATTCGAGGAGATCGAGTCCTTCTTTGCTAGCCGATTTGGATAGTGCATCGACCTTTGTGATTATCGATTTGGGAGATTTGGATTAATTTGAAGGCTTCAAAATGTGGTATAAGGTCTCGGAACCTTTGAAGATAAGATGCCATATTCTTGTCTCTTGCTTTGAAATAAATCGTTTACCTAGTGACAATTAGTCGGGAGTCATTTGTGTGCTTGACTATAGTGCGGACTTGTAATGCTTTCTCTAATCTCGTACCAACTAGGAGAGCCTCGTATTTTGCAACATTGTTGGAAGCTTTGAACCCAAAGCACAATGCACTGTGTAATTTGTGGCCTTTCGGACTGATCAGCATTATGCCTTCGGATGGTGGGAAAATTTACCTACAAAATCAGCTAAAGCCTGACCTTTGATAGCATTTTGGGGTGGTACTCAAACTGGCCTAACTCAATTGCCCACTTCATCAATCTCACGAAGCATCCGTTTTCTGTAATACCTGTTTCATAGGGAACATGGTCAGCACACATATGGTGTGTGATTGGAAATAAGTCCGGAGCTTCCTAGAGGATACGATCGGGGCCAAAGCTAGTTTTTCCATAGCTGGATAGCATCTTTCAAAGCATCGGAAGGATTTTGCTTACATAATAGGCAGGTATTTGAAGCCGCCATCTTCTCTCGATTAGGACCATGGCGATGACTTTTTCGAAAGCGGCTAGATCTGACATTAGAGTTTCTTGTTCGATGGCTTAGACAGGAGTGGTGCTTTTCCCAAGTATAGTTTTAAGGCATGAAAAGCATCCTCGCATTCGGGTGTCCATTCAAATCTTTTCTTTCCCTTCAGGGCTTTGAAGAAGGGTAGGCACCTATCAGTTGACTTTAAGATGAAGCGGCTCAGAGCGGCTACTCTGCCCGTCAAACTTTGCATCCGCTTTAGGGTCCGAGGAGGGTTCATCTCAATTAACGTCCTAATCTTTTTGGGGCCTCTATACCTCTTTGGTTCACCATAAAATACAAACATTTTCCAGAGGATACTCCGAAAGCACATTTAAAGGGGTTTAGTTTCATTTTGTACTTTCTCAGTACATCAAACGTTTCTTTCAGATGATCAATGTGGTTAGCTTTTATCAAGCTTTTAACCAGCATATCGTCTACATAAACTTTCATAGTTTTGCCCAGCAGTTCTGCGAACATTTTGTTTACCGACTTACAGCACGTGGCTCAACGTTCTTCAAATCAAATGACATTACTTTGTGTGTACAAGCCTCTATAAAACTAAGCACTTCATCCGGTGGATACATGGGAATTTGGTTGTACCCTGAATATGCATCTATAAAACTAAGCACTTCATGACCGGCCGTTGCATCCACCAACTAGTCTATGCGGGGAAGAGGAAAAGCATCTTTAGGGCTAGCTTGGTTAACGTTGGAGAAGTCTATGCATACCCTCATTTTCCGTTGGGCTTTGCACCAAGACCGGATTGGAAACCCATTTTGGGTAGCAGGATTCTTTTATGAAGCCATTTTTCATTGACTTGGATACTTCCTCCTCCGGTATGACATATTTTGAGGGCTCATAGGTCGACGTTTCTGTCTGGGCCCCGGATGGTTTGCTTCTATTTGTAGTTTGTGGCACGAGATATTAGGGTCAATCCCACCATGTCTCCATGTTTCTATGCGAACATGTCCAGATTTTCGGATAAGAACCGCTTTAGTCGGTCTCTGAAGTCATCCGGAGATTCACTCCCAATTGTAGCTCTTTTGTTAAAATCTCTGAAATGCTTCCCTGTCACAAATAAAAATTTAAATTATGCTCAAACTTGTGACAATTATTTTTCTTGTGACAAACTAGTGATAAAGTTATTTTTCTTTTTATGTTGTAACGATAAAATTAAAGTTTGAATTTTAAATAATATGATTACTTAATAATAATAAAATAATTTTAATTAGCACATTTATTAATAATTATGAGCTTAAATTTTAGTTATTTTATAATAGTTCATAAAATATACAAAATAATTTAGTATATTATTAATTTGTTAGTTTCTTTTAATTTTTTAAAAAAAAAATTAAAGTATCGAACCCATTTTTACTTTTTACAAATGTTAGGAATCGAATTGTAAATTTTTTTAATTAAAACTAAAGGTATTTTTGTTTTTTTCATCAAATAAGGACTAATTGTACACCAAAATATATAGGTTAGGGACATGCGCTTAAAAAACAAAAGTTAGGGATCATTTCCACACTAAGGTAAAGGTTAGGGACCATTTGCGCCAATTGAAAGAAAGAAAAGAAATGTAACATGACAATTTTACTCCTACTAATAAAGACAAAAAAAAAATAAGATGGACCATTTGCGCACCTAAATAGATAGGTTTTTAACGGAATCCGTAAAAAATGACCAATTGTGCACCTAAATGGATTGGTTAGGGGACCACTTCACCAAAATGAAAGGTTATGGACCATTTGCGCACTAATGTCATACGTTATAGACCATTTGCGCCAATTTTCCTATATTATTTTCGAATTGAGTAAGTTGAGAGTGTTGTGAATTTGTGATGAATTTGGAAGTGTATGGGAGTATTTATAGAAAAAAACAAATGTTGAAAAATAAATAAATAAATAAATTTCGAGAGACCAAAAAAGTCACTTTTGTGACTGTTACATTGGCCACAAACGGTCATAGGTCATAATATAACTGTTTGGGACCCAGTTTTTTTAAAAAGCTAGGGTTTCGCCCACTAGTCAGCCCTTGGACCGGGCCACGAGCCAGTCCAATGGGCCAACATCTTTTCAAGGGCCGAGTCGACCCTTAAAAGCGAACATCGGCTCAACCCGGGCCCACACTGGGCCGAGCTTTTCTGGGCGAGCCACCGGACCCACTAGCGCCTCGGCCCATTTACTATCTCTAGCCAATGCCAAGTCGATGTAGAAAAGTGATTGTCTCATTTGTTTATTAGGGTCGTTGGATTTCAATTAAAATTTTGATGAAAAATTAAAGTCAAAAGCGATAATTAATTTTAACTTCTGGCATTTAATAGGATTTCATAACTTTTACAACTTTTCAACCACACATTTGATAAATTTTACACATCCTTAATATTTCTTCTTTTCCCCATGGCCATGATAGATTAATATTTGGATTAGTATGCAGTTTACTCACAATGAATTTCATGATAAATAATCATATCATTTACTGCATGAAAAATATAAAGCATAAATATAGGGCTGTATTGGGAATTTGAAAAAGAAAAAAAAAATGGATAACCAATAAATAAGTTATGGTTTGAAACTTTTTCCTAGCGTTACTAAATTTGTACATCGTTTTGAATGGTACTGTACATTATATTGATAAATTTCAATTTCTTGTTCTTTATATTGTCAATTAATGTTCGAGATGCCCTACAAGATTTTTACTACTTTTTTAATTATACAAGGATTTTATAATTTTGAGTGTTTTGTTAATAAAACACGGAAATGGCCAAAACGGTGCATTTTTAAACCGCGTTGGATTCTGGTTCTGCTTTTTTTTTTTTTTTTTTTTTTTTTTGCAAACAATTGATAATTTAAGCATTTTCCGCTTTTTTAGATAAACACGGCTTTTAAGTGTTTTAAATTCTTATTTCCTTCTTTTATTGAATTTATTAAATGGTTTTAATTCTTTTCAAATGTTTTAATTGTTTTAATTGTAGTGTTTTAAAATCTTTTATTAAATTCCATAATTAAATATTTTTAATGTTTTTTTATAATAAATATTTTTAATTGTGTTTAAATATTTTTTTTATTGTTTTTAAATGTTTTAATTCCATAATTAAATGTTTTTAAATGTTTTTAAATGTTTTAAATGTTTTTATTTCCATAAATTAATATTTTTAATTGTGTTTAAATGTTTTTAATTCTAAATTTAAATTGTTTTTAATTCCAAATCCAAATTTCTAAAAAATTTCAAGTAAACGTGTTTTCGAATTTTCTGTTTTCAGAAACAATTTTCAAAAATTCTTAAAAAAACGCATTTTCAAAAATCTCAAAACAAACACTCAAAACACAAAACACAAAATAAATTCAAAACTCAAAACTCAAACGCAAAGAGAACACACCTTAAATTGTTCCGTCTTTTTAATTTTGTGGACATATCAGGCGACAATATAAAAAGATCCGACCCAGATATGATAGCTAAAAGTGAAAAGTAAATATAAATCAATACATGAGCGCCAGGATTCGAACCTGCACGGGCAGAGCCCACATGATTTCTAGTTATGCCCGATAACCACTCCAGCACGCCCACCATATGCTTATTTCAATGCTGTATTTATTATAAGAACATAGTAATTAAATACTTATAATTTTAACACATTTAACACATACTAGTGAAGCGCATGAGCAAGACAAGTGTTATATTTTAATTTCGTATTTAGTAGTGTGATCATAATTAGTGAGTTTCTTAATTATTTTTCACTAGCGAAAGACCAAGTAAAATATATATTATAACTTATTGAGAAAAATACGTATTATTTAACAATGAACGGTATAATTTCTATTGATCTCTGACAAGAAAGTTCTGTATTTTTAGATTATATGATGAATAGTGTGTTGTTCGCTAATGGTATTGATTATTACAATTCCTATAATTGAATACTTTAATTATGATCTCAAAAGATTATCCCGTTGTTTTAAAGTTTAAACTTATTGTATATTTCTCTTCAATATAATTTGACTATGAAAATTTTTTCGATCTTTCAAATTAATTTTGTTCATTCTAATGTATCAAACATTCAAAAAAGTTCAAATCTCAATCTTAATTAATATCTTAATCCAATATATCAGTGCTTCAATAATAGTACTTCTCTTTATATACGATAATGGTAATCCGCTAAAGTAACAAATGGCAATTTTTTTTGACTTTAAACTAAAAATTAATATTAAAAGAAAGAAATATCGATTCGACTTTATAAATTTATGCTTAGAATAAGTATTTATGTTCATATTCTGATTTCTTCATTAGAAATACAGTTTGAATCAGCTTCTCTGCTTTAATGAATTGTTAAACTTGCCTATAGTTGTTACAACAATGTGGATTTACAACCGAAAATCATTTTGGCAATTTGCATGAGATCCAAAAGGGCATTAGTTAAACTAAATACATGGCATCCCAGATGAAGCATTGTTTTGTGCTTGTGAGATTTCGTAATCATGGCTTGAAACTTTAATTTTTAATGTTAAACAAACTTACATTGACACGAGGGCATACTCATCTTAAATTTGCATATTTTTGGAAAGATTTTCTATGGGCTATTACATATTAGCGTAACACATGCTCTTAGATGATAAGATTGAAAGTAGTCAAAGAAAATATTTAAAATTTACAAGGCATTCTATGTGTATTTTCACATATATATATATGCGCACATGAGTTGACTTCAGTGTGCATATATATATTTCATGTGTATTGTTGAAAGTTGGCATGAGAATTAGTTAGAAAACAAAAATTTTCTTTAATTCAATAAACTAAGATCTTTGATGAGCGTTCACGTATTTATTATAATTAAATACTAATAGATTAGTATTATACCTGAATCGATATACGTTATTAAATCTTGATTCGATTCACGAATTTGCTGATTTTGATTCACGAACTTGGTCTTCCCAACGTTCAAGTCTTTTATGGTATTCTCCAAAAATAGATTACACCAACGTGTGAGCACTTTTTAATTGAATAAAAAACTAATTTCTGGACTGGTTTGATTCAGAAAACCAAAAAGATAAAATTCAAGTCAAACAAGACTTAAGAATGTTTCTCTCTTCTCTTTTCTTAATCATTCGAATGAATTTACATCAGATGCAATGTGATCTAAATACGACAAGCATTCTGATTGCAAACAATGACAAGTGTCCTGATTGCATCCAAGTCCAATTAATTTATGATTGATTTAGTTACACATGTAATCTCTGAACTTATATCACAATTACAATCAAGTCTAAAACTTTCATAGTAATTGCGATTAGGGATGGCAAAAAAGCTCGTCGGCTCGACTAATAAAAGCTCGGGCTTTTCTAGGGCCGAGCTCAAAAAAAAAAAGAGGACGGAGCTCGTTTTGGGCTCATGGACAGTGCCCACGAGCCGGCTCATGGCTCGTGCTAATGGTCATATTTTTATTTTTATTTTTAAAAAAATCAATTATTTTCCTATAAATACTCTATTCTAAACTCATTTTTTTCACACTTTAATATCTCAATCTATTATATACTCAATTCAATTGAAGCATTTCCGATATTTTCTTTCTTTTTTAAAAAAATAAAAAAAAAAAAGAATCAAGGCCGAGCCAAGCTCGTGGGTAGCTTGGCTCGGCTCGTTCGGCCCACGACCACATTTTGGGGATCTCCAGAAGAGCCGAGCTTGTTTTGAATGGGTAAATCTGAGCCTAGCCGCCTACTCGGTCCATTGCCATGCCTAACTGTGATTAAGCTGAAAACTTTAAAGAGCTACCACAAGGACCTGTCCGGACATATATTTTTCAAACTCCAATAATTAGATTATATTTAGTCGACCCTAGATCGCTCGATCTAATTATTAATTTTTTGTTTTTTTCATTAAAGGCAAGAGACTGCATTCTCGGAATATATAAAATTACAGAAGCTATAATACTTTCCTCTTACCTACCGTATATATAATTCATCCTTGGTCTTGGATCAAGGCTCTCAGTCGTTCAAGACGTTAATGCACCACCAAGTCAACTCGCAACTGGTCCAATGCAACTTAGATTTTCGAAAGTCTCATTTTGCTTAAAAGAAAGCATTTTCTCAATGAGCTATAGTATAAGAAATACTATAGCTTTTAGTGGGATTTTTACTAAACAAATATTTTTACCATATTCAATAACCAAGATAAAAATAAAAAAAAAAAAAAAAATAAATAAATTAGTGTAAAAGAGCACACATTTAAAAATGGTCTTTTGTATTTTGACTAGTATGAAATTTAGTATTACTATTGTATATATAAAATCATTGTGTTAATATCTTAAACATCTAATATACACTAAGGTGTACCTGAGAGCTTATGTGTTTCCTGATTCGGGCTTGTGCCCAACTCTCACATGGGAGTGGGCCCCACGGTGGGGCCCACTCCTATGAGAGCCGGACACATGCTCGAATTAGACATTATATATATTCTCAGGTATACCTTTAATGTAAATATTATAAAAAGGAAAAAATTAAAGGAGGAAAAAATCAAGACTTTTAAAAAATAATAGTATTATATAAATAAAAAATAATAATAACAACACTAAATCACAAAATTGTCAGACACAAACCAATCTTCTAACGAGATAAATAATGTCACATTCTAAGAAAAATCCAAGGCACGCTAACTAAAAGTTACAATTATATCTATCATTCATTGAATTGTTAATTCACATACATGATTACCCTTTTTAAGAATGGAATATACCTTGTATAATCGTGCTAAGCGTTGAGATTTCCTTTTGTATGTTTTTTTTTTCGCTTGCAGTTTTGTATGCAAACCAATCAATTATCTAAACCTCTTAGCCCGCAGCTCTTTCTTACATATAAACAATCCTACATTAATTTCTTCATGGTGTCATTTTTCACTAACGTTAAATACAAGCCTCTAAACAAAACTTTGAGTACACCTATCATCGATAGCCATCTACATCACATCAAAAAAAGAGTAACAAAATGAAAGATATTAGGATTTAGTAATATCATTCTCATTTATAAAATTATTCAATCGAAAAATATGTGAGAAAAGCAAAAATTCAGCCTCAAGATCACTTATTCTTGTTGAAGTAATATCAAATAAATCATTATTTGATGCACACAAATTATGACACTAAACTTAAAAACACCACGAACAAACTACAAACTGCACTAATTAAAACGTACATTGTTAAAATTGATTCGAAAAGTGAAATCCATTCAACAAACTTCACCAAAATCTCAAATTCTAAAATTGTCCAAACCAAGGCACAATCCTCTCTAGAGATAAATTTATACCCCATTGCACTTCAATTTACAAAGAAAAACAAGCAAATGTTGCTCTATTCTCACAAAAAAATACAAAACAATTGAATTGTACGAAAGTTTATTCTATACAAATTAGTAAAGAAATATTATGCAAAAACACAAAGTTGAATGAACCGGAGACAATTTCATTGCAATTGTTTATAATCAAATAAGTTCAAGACAATGCAACAAAAATATCAAATTTTCAACCATGCCCTACTCGATCTGGGTCAAAATTGGTATCAGAGCCAAGTTCAAGCCATGGTCAATCAGGTGAGCCTCCTTCTTCAAGTCATAGGTCCTCTAAGTCGGTAAGTCGTTGAATTACTCTGGAGTCTCTGGAGCGTTGGTCAGCCAAGGGTAGAAGTACCAGATTGGTGGTCTCGTTGAGATTGAGTATTACGTCAAGCCAACCTATCGTCCCTATTCTCCTGAAGTAAGGTATCAAACTTCGTTTATCATGTCTTGGTCTAGAAACCGGTTCAATAGATCCCGTAGTATGCGTAGTTCAAGCAAAGATCCCTTCAATAATGATAATGATGATGAAATCGACATTAGACAAGAAAGCATGAATGTTAGAGAAATACAAATAGTTGAAATTGAACAAAAACTTCAAAATTGGTCAATCCCAAAAGTTGATCATAAGACCATTTATCAAATAGGAACTTTTGATTTCAAAACTAATTATGCTATCAAAACTTGTGAACAATCTATATCAATCAATCAGAATTCAGATACAATAAAATTATTAACAAAGGAAACAATCTTAAATCATAGACAAAAATATAAATATCTTCATATCGGATTAGTTCAAATTGCTGTCTAACCTCTTTTTGGACTTGGATTAGACATTCCAGTTTGTATCACTCTTAGAGATAAGAGATGGTCGAAATTCCAAAAATCTCTTTTAGCAATAATTGATTCTAATCTTGAAAGTGGTCCAGTTCAACTGTAACTGCTTTCCAAATTTCTCTTTAGATCTTTCAGATGATTCAATTATGAAATACTTAAGCCTTGATATACAAACAAAAAATTTAGATATGAATGTCAGATCAAAAGCCATATGTATCATCTATTGTATTTATTACAAAGTTATGAATACAAATATGAGTCCTAAAGCTCTCAGATCTTCCCAAAAAATGAAACTCTCTTAATCGAAATCAATCCTTTACAATCAAACGTTGCTATCCCAAGAAGATTAGCTTGGGATGAGGTCACTAGGAACCCTCTTTAGACGTTTGAAAATGAACAAACCCCAATGAGAGAAGTTCCAAGAACAAAACTTAGAGAAATCACCAAGTTGCTAGATGGAAGTGTACAAGTTCAATTTGCCCCTTCATCTTCAACAGCTCGCTCTTCCTTTTGCTCTTCTCGATCTGAACCTTTCCAAACCTTCAAACAAGCTGAAAAACAACCATATGAAAAATTCAATGGTGTTGATTTTACTCTAAATATTCCAAAAACTCACTATTCTATAGAAGATGATGGTTCAACCCATCATGGTTCTGAATCTCCTACTCATTCAGATATGAGATCTCAACGAAATCAATTAAATGTGATTTCCTCAGCAATAGATAGAAAACGAGAATTCAAAAAGAATAAAGATCCGAACGTTAGAGCTTTAGAAAAAATCTAAAATGATTAGTATCTTAAGAAGAAATGAATGAATTCTGGGAAGAATTTTACTCTTATCCGGAAGATATTTGTTTCTTTGAATGAGCTTATATCAAAACTTTTAAGCAAAAACCAACTATAAATACTTCCCAAGATAAATCCAAGCTTTGGAAAACTCTCTCGGGAAAATACTTTTCAATCTATCCATCCTCCCTTAGAGGATATCATTATCCCAGAAGGAGATGTCAAAGTTCTTGCTTCTCCTCTCAAACAAATCTCTGATAAAGGAGAAAATGAGAGTCCAACAATCAAAGATATTAAAAATATCCAACAGCAAAACAACTATTCAAATATTCTCCTTCATTCAGTTGCCACTCAATTAAACCAAATAGATCAACCAATCAAACATGAACTGGCTGAACAAAAAAAAGATAAGGGCAAAAAAAAACTAGTGAAAAAACTGGTAGTAATATTTCCAAAACCCTTTTCAAACCAAATGAAAACAAAGTTCAATTTGGTTCAGGTCCCTCCGATGTCCTTAATGAAATTGTCAAACAACTTCGAAATAAAGAATCAACCAATAAAGTCAATGTTATTAATTCCATCAAAGAAATACAAGAACAATTTGAAATTAAAAATTAACAAACTGAAAAATCAAAATTTCAGAAAACCTAACCTTCCTAGTTTTTACCCGAGACCAACATTTCCCGATATGCTTCATGAAAAGGCAAAGCCACCTCAAAAAACCTTTTCTGGAAATGAAGTTATAGCTTGGGATATTGATGGAATGACAGAACATCAAATTCTTCAAGCTATTGGCGAAATGTCTATGGCATCCAGTGCTTTTTCCGCAAGGAGAAACACTGACAAAGAAGCAGCTTCCAACATCATAAATGGTTTCAATGGACAGCTAAAAAATTGGTGGTATAACTACCTTTCTCTTGCTGAACAGGAAAAGGTTTTAACTGCCTCAAAAATGAAGGAGACAACTAGAGATGGCAAACGGATCGGGCCGCCCGTCGGCCCCCGCCGATGTCGTGAAAAAGACGGACCGGGGCGGCCCGGGCTCGTCGAACAATGGACCCGATCCCCCCTGCACCGGGCTGTGAAACAAACCACGGGCCGAGCCAAGAAGTCCATGGCCCATGGGGCCCATGGACCACGGACTTAGCCAAATGGTCCAATGGGACCAAATTGGTCCCTAGCTATAAGTTGGGGACCAAAAATTGTAATTAAAATTATATTTCCATTTTTTTTTAACTTTAAAAAAAAAGTGATTTTCACGTGGTCCGCGGACCGGCCCGTGGCTTGGCCCGTGTGGCCCGCGAACCATCGGACCGGTTCGAGCCCTTGATTTTTATACTGGCCGAGCCGGCCCGGCTAGGTCCATTGCCATCTCTAGAGACAACCATTTAGACCCGACCAAACAAGATGTGGTTTATACCCTTACCTGTCCAAAAGTACAAGATTTTAGATGGTATAAAGACATCTTCTTTCAAAAGGGCATTCTTCGTGATGACTTCAAGTCAACCTTTTGGAAAGAAAAGTTGATTGCTGGTCTTCCCAAACTCTTTGCTGAAAGAGTTAGAGAAGCTATCAAAAATGAATTCTCAGCCTTGCTATATGATAGCCTTACATATGGACAACTTATTGGTTTTATCAATAAGGAAGGCCTCTCCCTTTGCAATGATCTAAAACTTAAGACGAAGCTCAAATCTGATAGATCAAAAGGACGAAAGGAACTTGGGTCCTTTTGTGAGCAATATGGATACGAACGTATCCATCTTCCGCCTTCTAAAAATCATTTTAAAAGTCATAAAAAACTCAAAAACATTTCAAGGATAAAATTTTTTACAAACACAGTTTTATTCCAAAATATTATAAGAAACAAAAAAATCCTAAAAGATTCCATAAATATAACAAATACAAAAGGAAACACGATGATAGGGATAAATCCTCCAAAGACCCTCATGTTCGTGATCCCGCAAACACTACTTGTTGGAAATGCCAAAAGAAGGGCCATTATGCAAATAAATGCCCTCTGAGAAGAAAAATAAATAATCTCTAAATTAATGATGATTTAAAATCTCAACTTCTGAATCTCATTAATTCTTTTGATTTTCAAGCTTCGAAGACATTATCTATAATCTTCAAGAAGATTTCGATTATAGTAATGATTCTTCTTCCTCCCAATCATCTAGCTCAAAAAAGGTATGTAATTGTAAAGATAATTGTACACGTGAAACAAATTCAATTAATGTTCTAACCTCTGAAAAAGATTTGATTCAAGAAATTATAAATCAAATACAAGACCCTGAACTTAAACAAAAATTTCAAAATCTTTTAGATCCTGTTGAAACAAAACCCCCTCCAAGGAGTTATAATATCAATGATGTTTTTGATAGATTTAAAAAAAAAAATCAAATAAGGTCTCATCTAGTCAAGACTTGCATAACGAAGTAAATCAAATGAAGAATCAAATATCCCAGCTTGAGAACGAACTCTCTAAACTCAAGTTTGAAGTCTCAATTATCAAGACCCTACTTTCCTTCTTCCAATAAAGGAAAAGAGAAAATTCAAACCCCCTCAAGCTCCAAATCTTCTTCTATGATAGTGAAGAAGCTGAACCTTCTTGCTCTCTTTTTAAAATCCAAAGTCCTCTTACTGAAGATCAATCTATGAACATCATCAGTCAAATTCGTTTACAAAAATGGTATACGATTGCTACAATCATTATAAATAAAGAATATAAAATCAAAACTAGAGTTCTTCTTGACTCTGGTGCAAATCAAAATTGTATTCGAGAAGGAATTGTCCCTACAAAATATTTCGAAAAAACCACATAAAACCTCTATGGTGCTAGTGGTAAAAATCTCAATATCCAATACAAACTTACAAAAGCTCATGTTTGTAACGGAGACATTTGTTTCAAAAGTAGTTTCTATCTTGTTAAGGATCTTGATCAAGAAGTCATTCTTGTTACTCCTTTTCTGGTTCAACTTTATCCAATCTCTGTTACTGAAAAAGAATTAAAATCAAAATATCTCAATCACGACATATTTTTCGAATTTACAAATCCTCATACCAGTAGAGATATCAATCTTCTAAAAGAACATTCAATCACCAAAATTATTAATAATATAAACTTCAAAAAATAATACATCAAATATTTAAAAGAAGATATTAGATTTTCAAGACTTCTAGAACAATTAGAAACCAAAAGCTTTAAAGATCAAGTTGAAAAAATCGACAAAGCCATTAGGACAGAAGTTTGTTCAACAATTTCTAATGCCTTTTGGAATAGGAAGAAACATATAGTTACTCTTCCTTATATCCCCGGTTTTAATGAAAAACAAATACCAACTAAGGCAAGACCAATTCAAATGAACAAAGAACTCCTTGAAGTTTGTACCAAAGAAATTAAAGATCTTCTTGACAAAGGTCCTATTAGGCCTAGCAAATCCCCCTGAAGTTGTGCAACCTTTTATGTCAATAATCATGGTGAGATTGAAAGAGGTGTTCCTAGGTTAGTTATCAACTATCAACCTCTTAATCAAGTACTTCAATGAATTAGGTATCCTATGCCTCAAAAGAAAGACCTTCTCAATCATCTTCTCAATGCGGTTATATTTTCAAAATTTGATCTTAAGTCAGGATTTTGGCAGATCCAGATTAATGAGAAGGACACATACAAATCAGCTTTCAATGTCCCTTTTGGGCAATATGAATGGAATGTCATTCCATTCGGCCTAAAAAATACTCCATCAGAATTCCAAAAAATTATGAATGATATATTCAATCCTTATCAAAACTTTTCAATAGTTTATATAGATGATGTTCTTATTTACTCTGATAGTTTAGAACAACATCTTAAACACCTTTAAACCTTTTTGTCAATTGCCAAAAGAAATGGTTTAGCTATATCTGAGAAAAAGATAGTCCTATGTCAGACTAAAATTAAGTTCTTAGGACATGAGATCTTTCGAGATACAATTACTCCCATTAAGCGTAGTCTTAAGTTCGCATCAAAATTTCCTGATGAAATATTTGATAAAACTAGCCTCCAAAGGTTCTTAGGCTGTATTAACTATATCTCAGATTTCATTCCAAACATTAGACAAATTTGTGAACCTCTCTACCAAAGGCTTCGAAAGATCCCCCCAGCATGGTCTAGCAAACACACCGAAGCTGTCAAACTTGTTAAACAAAGTGTCAAAACCCTTCCATGTCTTAACATTGTTAATCCAAAAGCTTCTCTTATCGTTGAAACCGATGCCTCTGATATTGGATATGGAGGTATTCTGAAACAAACAATTGATCATCAAAAAGAAGAACTTGTTCACTACCATTCGGGCATCTGGCTTGGCTCGCAAAAGAACTATTCTACTTTAAAAAAAAATGTCTTTCAATTGTTTTATGTATTTCAAAATTTCAAGATGATTTAATTAACAAAACATTTTTAGTTAGAACTGATTGCAAAGCTTCAAAAGATGTTAAAAAATTAGTTTCAAAACAAATTTTTGCCAGATGGCAAGCTATTCTTTCATGTTTTGATTTTTCAATAGAATTTATCAAAGGTGAGAATAATTCACTGCCAGACTTCTTAACTCGAGAGTTCTTGCAGGAAAGAAATGTCAAAGAAACCAGCAACCAGCAAAGGAAGAACCCCTGAGGACTTCTTCATTAAGTGTTCTAGTAGCTCAAAAACTACTCAACCATTGTCTTCTCAAAAATCAAAAAATATTTCAATTTCTTCAAATCTATTTACTGTTCTTGGAACTCTTCCAACCTAGACAAAAACCCCAGCAAACTACAAAAATGCTCTTAAACCTGATACCGTTCCTAGATCAAGCAAACTTTTGAAATCAATAATCGAAAAATTTAATACTTTTCCAAAGGCACAGTTATCCATGTTGCATAATTCGAAGATGAGTGGGCAAAATACCCCTCTCTTGAAGAATGTCTCTCAAGAATTTTCCCCCATTTCCTTAAAGATGGCGATTATTTTAATTTTATCGATCACAAATATCAAGTTTTAAATGAGTTCTACTTCATTCCTCAAAATCTTTTCCAGTCAAGAATGTGGTATGAGTCAATTCTCAAAGTAACCAAATCTGCAATCATCTCTCATACTCCTAACAAACCAAATAACCACTGGATCGATTTTTCAAAAATAAAAATCCTTAAGGTTTTATCTCTTTCGAACTGGAATCAGGAACCTTGGGAAGCTAAAGTTCTCTCTCTCAAAATGGTCAAAAGTCCCAGTTTACATATCAAGACTATATGAAGGCTTGGTATAATGTTATTTATTTTCGGCCTTCAAGTCACTCTTGGTTTATCCTTTTGAATCAAAATTGTCCAAAGTCGTTCCCAAAGTGGTTTCAATCATGGTGGCTCTAATTTGGAGCATGTGATGAGATCTTACCAAGCCGTGTCTCCGAAGGTTTTAACCTTTTCAAAAATAAGGGAGTTAACCTCACTTCCCATGAAAATCTCATTTTTCAATATTGCAAGACATTCAAAATTGCATGGATTTTTTGTTGGGACTTTGAGATCTTTTCCACTTCTGTCGATGCATTTTCATTCAAACGTATTGTACATCGTTGCAAAATCAAATGGTGGGAGAAATTCAATGATTCGAATGCATGTTCCAAAGCAGTCCAATCTTGGATTGATCAACAAATCAAAGTCAAAACATGAATTTGTTCTTCTCAAAGTGACTTCCTCACAGAAAAATCAAAAATCATGGCACAGCTCGCTCAATGTTCTGACCCTGAGCTTTTTGCAGAACTTGCTCACAAAGCAGTATCAATGGCAAAGGCGGAATCAAGTAGGGATCCGTTGCGGCATCTGAAGTTGGATCCGACCCTGATTTCGAACAAAATGAAGACGATTGCCTCGGGGTTGATGTAGATTTCTTTGAAATTTAGCCTTATCCATTTATCCATTTATCATTACTCTGCAGAAATGTAGAGAAAAACAGTGGATACAGTTTAAATTCAAAAAATATTCAAAAGCAAAAGTGATTCAATCAGTCAATCAAATACAGTTTTCTGGGCAACACCTTTTATAAAGCAAACAGTGATTAGCTACACACTACAAAAAATATCACATTCAACCACCATACAAATGATTGTAGAATATACATTTTTAATTGTTGATTGCATTCAATGACCAAAATCAGTTGGTCGTTCGTTGGTTGGCAAAGAGGTGTTGGCGAATGTATTCAACGACTAATAATCGTTTGATCGTTAAATGTATTATTTCAGCAACTATATAACTGGTCATAAAAATTTTGTATTGACAACCAATTATTTTTTCAACAACCACTTATTTAGTTGTTGTATCAACTATTTTTGTCGTTAAAATACAATAAAAACAACCAAATTTTAGTTGCCTTTCATTTCAACAACGAAATAAATTATCGTTAATATTTAATATTGACAACCATTTTTTATTTCAACAACTGTTCGATTTGTCGTTGTATTAATTATTTTTCTCGTTAAAATATAATGAAGCGACCAAATTTTAGTTGCCTTTCATTTCAACAACGAAATAAATAGTCGTTAATATTTAATATTAACAACCGAATTTTAACAACTACTTGGCTTGTAATTGTATTAATTATTTTTGCCAATAAAATATCGTTAAAGCAATTAATATTTAGTTGCCTTTCTAGTTAACAACAAAAGAAATTGTTGTAAAAAATTTATAATAACAACTAAAATATTAAAATAACGAAAAATATGGTTGTCAACAATAATATTCATGGCTCCGTAACTTTCACACATTCATATCATACTACAAGCAAATCTTACCTACAACCAAAAATAATTAAAAGTAAAAGAAAGCAATTTTAAATAACATTAACAAGAACTAAAGAACTAAAATTTTCATAGACCTTCAATCAATTAAAATATCCTAACATCAATTACAACTATATGTAAATATCAAATGCCATGACTTAAACAAAAGATTACACCAAGTTCAACCATTGATGTTCTCAACATAAAAAAAGTAGAGTTAGAGACTATTGTCTCGATCGAAAAAATATATATTGTTATTACCACCGTCACCAGAAATAAAATCAAGAAAATATTAATTGTCACCATTTGAACCATTAGGTAGAGACGCATGAGGTTGACTACGTTGCAAAAGAAACTCTTCAGGAATGTGACTTAAGAATGCTGCACAGATTTCAACTGAGAACGAAGATCTGAATGCCATTCCATAAAGTAGCATTCTCTACACAACTACCACAATTTTTCAACCTCATCTTCTTGGTTTTTCTGTTGATCAACTTAGCTAAAGCTCTTGCCCAAAACTTGCTCACATAATTCAGTTTCTTTCAAAAGCATAAGTTGTTCATTCGAGTCTTGTTGAAAATTCTGTTCTTGTAAAAGGTCGAACATTTGATTTTGTGGATCCATGTAAATTATAAATAAAATATTAGAATTTTGAAATATATATACTATACCATTGCTACAAATAAAACTCTTACATAATGAGACTCAACTTCTTTAGTTGTCCACTCTAGTTCATGTCATAGAAAAATTTGATTTGACCCGGTAGCTCTTTTGTAAGTGGATCCCCCTGTTTAAAAAAGTAGAATTGATGTATAAAGTTCATTAAATATAATAGTGTATCATTATTTATGACTTACCATTTCATGTGCATATGCAACATAAGATTTTAATTCTTGAGGAGTTACCATATTCTCTACCAGAAGTATAAGACAAAATAAAGCACTAAAAACACTTCAATTTGAGTATTAACAATTTTAGAATAAACAAAAAGTGCCATCTTGACATGCAGTTATTACCAAAACAATAAAGAAAACGGAACATGCCACAATAATCCACATCAACTAGCAGCACAAAAATTATACTCATCAGGATACACAAAATTGAAATACTTTTTCAAGTACAAAACATAACATCTTGGAGTTAACTTCCTGTTTTAAATGTCTCCAAGTGAGGCTGGGCCTATTTTTCAACTTCTAATAGCTTCTCAAGAGCCTGAAAAAATGTACTAGTTAGAATATTCTTAACTATAACAATAATAATGCAAAATATACATTTATAAGTTATTGTACATCAACCCAGGACCCAAAAATAGAAAGTGATAAGATGAATAATGATATGATAAGAAAAAAAGAACTATTGTTCAAATGTCAGATCTCAAGGCTGGTTTTACATGCTCTTTCCAATTAGCTACAACAATGGTCTACAAGTTTAAGAGACTTTAGAAACAAGTTTCCTTGTGTAAAAATTGCCTTTTAATGTGCATTACCTGACACTAACCAAAATGAGCAGATAACCAAGGAAATAACCATGATTGGTGAACCTGGCCGATAAGATATAAAATATAGTCAGTACATCTACTCCACAACACAAGATTAATCCATGATTAATAGAACCATGTTTGTACAAAAACTATAAACTTGAGAAATTTTAGTTCTTCTCTTTTCCATCAACTAGTTTCCTTTGAGGTTATCCTTTTTCCTGAATCTATTGTTACATAGTTTAGTAAAATTTCACTTGTATTATTTCGAACCTATTACTTAAAACACGCCACCAGAAAAAAATACCATAGCCACAATAAGGAAAAGGAAAAGAGAAAAAATAAACTGGATATTAATACGAGTGAATGAATATGTATTACTGTTGTCTTACGGTAAATATTCACAGGGTTTTTTTATGTGTTCAAGATGATGCATTACTCAGGGAATGAATTTGAAGAATATGACAAAAGGACAAAACCTTGTGTTTCAAATGTAAAGATTAATACATAAGCATATCGATTGAAAGGAGAAGAAGTGGATGCAGAAAGTGTCAGAGCTAAAGAGAAACAAATAAAGAAACGGAACGGAAAGAGTGACAAAACAAAACCACCCCATTGAGTTGTTAGGAAGTCTTCAATTTCTTGTTCACTGTTTCTTCATGCTACAGCCTCAAATGAATACTTTTATGTTGTAAAACTAAGACCACTCGAGCCACTTGATTGGCGAATGAAACCAAGCCACCTCTATGCTTAGGTGGTTAAACATTCTTTGGTGTCACACGGTTCTCGTGGCAGAGAGAGCAACATCCTTTGCTATTAAGAGAATAAAAAATATTTAAAATCGTCCCGCTTTTGAATTTAGACTAAAACTAATGTCACTATATGCAAGTTCAGTGCAGTAAAGTAACAAGATTAATTATGAAGAGAGACACGTGAAATTATTGTCCAGGGATAGAATCACCTACTACTACATTTCCAAAGAATGGCACGAATTTTGTGCCTCTATTTAGAAATAAGATATATTCTTTATCCTAAATTCTGAAAGAAATGAACCAACAACCACATACCAATTTCTATAGCACATCCATTCAAATAATATATATTAATAAGCATGAATGCAATTTTTGACTAAAAAATCGAAACAAACATCAATTTGAGAACATTTTTTTGCTATTAAACAGGGAGCTATTATTGTGACATGCTTAAGCAATGTTCTCAACAAAAATGTTCTTGGCCTTTGGCTAATTAATAAGAAAGATATCATTATCAACAATAATTACATATGAATGTTCACAAGTTGCAGCATATAATGCCACCTGTGTATGTAAATTAAGCAATGTAAATTAAGCAAAACAAATAATGAATCTGTGCAACTATTGAATATAAACAAAAGCCCAAAATAATTGAATACGAACAAAAATCTGAGGAAGGACAAGAAACATGATTGATTTAAGCCCCCAAAAATTCTCAAATCTTCCAAACACACAAATAAACCAAAACATTTACAGTCCCACTCCACCAAACTCTTCTATCGTACAAGACACCACCACTCCACTGCCTTCAAACAGCCCTACCCAAAATTGTAATAAAAACTCCACCCAAAACTATAATAAAAACCCCACCCAAGAATGGGTATAGTTATAAAAAAAATTAGACTAACCTTTCACAGCAATGGCCAATGACCAATGACCTTCAACAATAGTTGATAGAGATGATAAAAATATGGTAGCAAAATTACTTGAGAAATCCCATGAAAATCGGAATGATAAGAGTGACTTTGAGTGAAATAATGAGAAATGAGGGAAATTGAAATAATTGGAGAATTTTAGGGCGCGGGCGGGGAGAGAAAATGAGAGGGAAATGAATTTCACAACTTTTTAAAGTGTAAATAATGTAATAATTAAATTAAAAAATAAGAGTTGATTTATTAAAAAAAAAAAAACTAATTTAACCTAAAACATCGGTGTGATTTGAAAATAAGACGAAGATAATTAAATTTGAGTAAGATAGTATAATTAAATTAGTTAAGTTATCAAATGAATAACGATTTAACTTTTAATGTTTGTGTGCCTAAGAACTAATTAACGTATTAACATAAAAGAACTAACTAATGATAATTTTAAAAAAAATAAAAGATTGCAAGTTCACGCCAAATTACTTTAAATATGATAAAGAAAAGTACTAGGATCCCGAATTCACTTGTATTAGTTAATTCTTTTATTTGGATTATTGAATTTTGGCAACATACATCAGTTATGATGATCAATACCCCTAAATTTTTCAATAGTCTCTCTCGAATAAAATCAACTTCATTCCTATGCATGACTCGACTATATCTCTATGACAAATGCGAACACATAAGAATGCATTAAACTGTCATGGGTAATTAAAGATCACATAAAGCATAGTGGCATATCTTTATCCCCTATCGGACTTTACAACAATTAAAATTATGTTTAGTTTGTTTTCAATTTCTCGACGGTAATACAAACCACAAAAATCATACAATCATTACGTATATAATTGTAAATGAAAAAAAAATCAAAGTCAATTGTTCAAAACTATTGTTATCACTAGATTTCGTTAAGGCCTCCACATCGACAATAGTCCAGCTAAAGTCCCGTATAGGCCCAAATTAGGCCTCGTTAGGGCTTCATGGGCCCAACGAGTGCCTCTCCCAAACTCATCAAGGTCTCAGATATCCAGCGAGGGCCTCGCGAAAACACTTAAGACCCGGCAACACGTTAGCACCCTCGAGTTAAGTGAAGCGAAGCCCACAAAGGGCCTCAACATTCCTGGCCAATCTGGAGTGCTTCAGCTGGTCTTCACATTCTCGTAATCCACATGCAATATGATATTTAGGGATAACTAGAGAAGTAATTAAAGACAAATTGTGTTTGATTGCCACAAAGATTCTCATAAGGAAACCGAATCCCGATCTCCTAAAGATAAGGTGACGTGATCAACTCAAATAAAAACTAAAATCTTGGAGATTGTCGTAACAACCGATTGCCCTTATCTCATAAGGAAGGAGGATCCAATCAGATATCTAATTGATTATTTTTCTAAATCAATTAGAACTCTTGTGCTATAAATACAACGTCCCCGGTTATTCCAATGTATGTTCGTTTTACGCATTAATTTTACCATTAAAACTTTGCTCAAATCTCTGTCTGCTTGTCCCTCCCACACTCAATTGTTTTTGTTTTCTGTATATCATTCTATATATCGGCAGTTGACTTGATCTTCGGAGTACCAACGATCGCCGAACCCTTTTTTCCTAGTGATCTTGATGCCTAACGATCGTCCTAGTGTGCAGGTAACATACAAGTTGGCAGAAGAGTTACTGGAGATTTGTTGACACGTGACAGTGTAGGTTCCAACGTCAACAACTATATTAATGCATATCGCCAAAAATCAAGTTTCTAAATTGAATAATCAAACTACAAGTTTCATCGCAATCCTAGCACAAATGCCAACTGCCAACAACTAATTATCTTGTCGTTGAATGTCATGTTTAACGACTAAGTAGTACTAGTCGTGGAATGTCGAATTTTCTTTTACTTCCAACAACGAGATACAATTAGTTGTTTTATTATATTAACGAATAGAAACTATAGTCGTTGAATATTTACTATATTATTTGTGTTTTTAACAACTGAATACATTGTCTTTGAATATCAACAGATATTTTAGCAGAATTTCTTGATTTGGTGTCAACTCACAACGTCCAATCTTAATATGGTTGGAGAAAATATAGGATTAACAACTAATTTTTAGTCGTTAAAACATTTTTCTGACTATCTCAAAATTTGATTGTATACAATCCATTTCCAGCAACCAAATATATCATTTAGTTGTTGAAAACGGTTTTTAATGACCAAGTTTATTGGTCGTGCATAATATTTTTTAACGACTATTTAATATGGTTGGTAAATATTCCTTTGAACAACCAAATATATTGGTTGTAATGTTTTATCACTTTCAACAACTGAATTAATGTTTGTCGTTATAATAGTATAACTACAACCAATTATTTGATCGTCAAATATATTGTTGTAGTCGTTGATTGTTTTGTGGGTTTCAAAGTTTTGGCGCCACACATACAACGACTAGCTTTAAATTAGTCGTAGAACATAAAAAATTTACAACTAATGATGTGGTCGTTAAAGTTTATCTCCAACTAACTCAATATACAATTGTTTATGATACACTATTTACAACTAAACATTTATTCTAGTCGTTGATAAACATTTGTAACAACCATATTTATTTGGTCATTAAAAAATTAGTTGTTAATTCTCATTTTTCTTGTAGTGACAATTTTCTGGCCGACACCTTTTATAAAGCAAACAGTGACATCAATCAGCAACAGTGTTCTGGCCAACAACTTTACAAAAGTGATACAGTGTTCTACAATTATTTCAAAAAGTAGATTCCTTTACTAAGCATCAAGGGTACTCCAGGTCTATATAAGAAGAAGTTTATTCTCAGTATAGGCAGAGCGTTTTTTCTTCAATCTTTTGTATCTATTACAATCTTTGTACTTTACATATCATTTTAGTATTTTCAAGTTATTGTATTTCAATTTCAAAGCTTTTCAAATGGATAATACAATCGAATATTTTCATCAATTTATATCTCAAAAAAATGACTTATATTTCTTAGATCGTTTAACATTCTTTATGTTTTCACCTAGAATTCAAAGTTATTTTACTGATAATGAAAGTAGATCTCTCAAATTTGTTAAATATTTTCTTCATTTTGTGTGTTCATCCTTTTGTTTTTGCGAATGTTTTGCCTCCCTGACATGAGTTTGCCGCGGGGTTCGACCTGACATGCGTTTGCGGCTGGGTTTTATTTTTATATATTTGAATAGGTGCAGTTTCTTCCCTACAAAAGGCCCATTCTTTTCAAGGGACACGTCTATTCAAATGGTTGCCTTTACTCCTATTAATTTCAAGTAATTTACATTTGCGAGAATATTTAAATTTCTCTTCTTCTCTCTTCCATTGGCATCATCAGATTTCGTATAGAGTGTTTTCTAGGTTTGATCAAATAATCACGGTTTGATTCAAATGCCTCCATTGTATCCTGAGAGAGATTTTCTTTCATACCCCAGTTGTGACTTTGTTGAATAGGGGAGAAACATCTCTTAAAAGATAACGATCTTTCGTGCCATGGAGTTCATTAAGTTTTTTCTAGATTTTCCTAAACTTTTCTCAACAATTTTAAGAGATGTCTTCATTCAAAGATTTAACAATAAATGAATTCGTGGCAACTTCGATTCGAGTCATGAATCAAGACCTAGTTTGACTTGATCGGTTTGATGGACACAACTTCACGCGTTGGCAAGAGAAGGTTTTATTTTTCTTGACAACAATCAAACTGTCCTATATTCTCAGTGATGATCTTGCACCTATTCCAGAAGAAAAAGCAGATGATTCAAAGGCACGCAAAAAGGAATTACAAGAACAACGGCAGAAATGAAAAGATGATGATTTTCTATGTAGAGGCCATATTCTGAATGCACTATCAGATTCTGCTTAAAGCGCACACAGAACTATTGAAGCAGCAAAAGAATTGTGGCTGGCATTGGACAACAAGTATCGTATTGAAAAAGCAAGCAACCAAAAATTCTTGATCGGTAATTACTTTGACTTCAAGATGACGGACACTAATTATGTTCTTGCCCAAGTACATGAATGACAACTTATTGTTAGTAATCTTAAGAATGCTGAAATTGTCTTGCCTGAAGCATTTCATGTTGGAGCCATTATTGCAAAATTGCCAAGTTCATGGAATGGTTATAAAAAGAAACTCAAGCATGATGAAACCAAGCATACTCTAGAATCCCTCATGCGTCATCTGCGTATTGTGGAAGACTCTCGTAAACGAGAGAATATTGATCAAGCGGCAGAAAAGGCAAACATGGTTCAACGAAATCAGAAGGGTAACAAGAAGCGTAAAAATCCTAGTTCTAAAGAAGATTCTGCAGAAACTTCTAAGAAAAAATTCAAAGGGATTGCTTCTATTGTAAGAAACCTGGTCATCTTGCTCGTGAATGCCGACATCGAATAAAAGATGAAAAGGCAAAGAGCGGGAAAACAAAGAAGGATCAAGTAAATGAGACTAATGGAAATAATGATCCAAACTTTGTTGCTGTGGTGGTGGAAGAATCCAACACACTTGGAGTTGAAGTAGGATGGTGGCTGGATACCGGGGCTACAATTCATGTAAGTAATGACAAATCTCAGTTCAAGACTTACAAAGAATGCACCGATGGAAGAGAAGTAAAAATGGGTAACAATGTTCGTGCCAAAGTTGTTGGAATTGGATCAGTTGAACTGAAATTCACTTCGGGAAAGAATTTGATTTTGGCAGAAGTTCTCCATGTGCCTGAAATGTCCAAGAACCTGATTTCTGGAGATCGCCTTAACAAGGTAGGGTTTAAGCTTGTGATTGAGTCTGATAGTCTTATTGTATCTAAGAATAATGTATTTGTCGGAAAAGGTTATTCATGTAATGGTATGTTCAAGATGAATCTAATAAAAGATAACTTTGCTTATACTGTTGATTCTTTACCTTTATGGCATGCTACATTAGGTCATATAAATTACAAATCCATTAGGAACATGCATAATTTAGGAATTATTCCTAAATGTAAGTTTGATAATGTTAATAAATGTGATATATGTGTTCAAGGTAAGATAACATGTTAACCACATAAATCTATTGTTCGAACATCTGAACTACTTGGTCTTATACATTCTGATGTGGCTGATTTACATAATAAAATTTCACTTGGAGGGAATAAGTATTTTGTGACCTTTATAGATGATTTCTCGAAATATGCTTGTGTATATTTACTAAAAAGTAAAGATAAAGTATTAAGCAAATTTCTTATCTAAAAAGCAGAAGTGGAAAATCAATTGAATCGAAAAATTAAAGTCCTACATTCTGATAGAGGAGGTGAATACCAAGTAGTAGAATTAGCAAAATTTTGTGAAACTAATGGTATAGTTCACGAGTTTACTCCACCGTATTCGCCAAAATCAAACGGAGTAGCAGAAAGGAAAAACAGGACTTTGGTTGAAATGGTGAATTGCATGCTTATTAGTTCTGATTTACCTAATCAATGGTGGGGTGAAGCACTCTTAAGTGCATGTTATATTCTAAATAGAATTCCTATGAAGAAGATTAACAAAACTCCATATGAGTTGTGGTTTAACCGAAAACCTAATATAAGTCGTCTCAAGGTGTGGGGATGTCTCGCATATGTGAGAAAACCAAATCCAGAGATTACTAAATTAGGTAATAAAACTTATAAATGTGTATTTATAGGTTATGCAAGAAACAGTACTGCTTATAGGTTTCTGAAGTTAAAACCCTATGATGTTATCGAATCAATTGATGCTGAATTCTTTGAACATATGTACAAGTCTTCATCTACGCAAAATGAAAATAATGTTACTCCTAGTTCTTCCAAAAGAGTTCATGAAGAATCTCTTGATGATACTTCTTTTAAACCACAATCGGAAATAGAACCTAGAAGGAGTAAGAGACAAAGGAAAGAAAAATCTTTCGGACATGAATTTGTGACTTATTTGCTAGAAGGTGATGTAAATAATATTACACACCAGACTAAGCTAATGCTTAATGATGATAGTGATCCTATCACATATTCAAAAGCTATTTCCTCTCGAGATGCTGTATTTTGGAAAGAAGCAATCAATGATGAGATGAGATCCATTATGTCAAATCAAACATGGAAATTGGTTGATTTACCTCGTGGTTCTAAACCAATAGGTTGTAAATGGATTTTTAAGAGGAAATTAAATGCAGATGGCTCTATAAATAAGTATAAAGCTCGATTAGTAGCTAAAGGGTTCAAACAACGTCATGGCATAGATTATTTTGATACTTATGCTCCCGTAGCAAGGATATCATCCATCCGCGTGTTGTTATCTTTTGCTTCAATTCACAATTTAGTTGTACATCAAATGGATGTAAAAACGGCTTTTCTAAATGGTGATTTGGAGGAAGAAGTATATATGGAGCAACCCGAGGGCTTTGTATTATATGGACAAGAAAAGAAAGTTTGTAAACTAATCAAGTCTCTTTATGGTTTAAAACAAGCCCATATGCAATGGCATGAAAAGTTTAATAAGGTAATGTTGTCTAACGGTTTCAAGGTTAATGAAGCAGATAAGTGTATCTATTCTACATATAGAAATGGTGCATATATTCTTATTTGCTTGTACATAGATGACATGCTTATTTTTGGTCCTAACTTAGAAAGTATTAATGAGACCAAACAATTGCTAGAGTCTAATTTTGATATGAAGGATTTAGGCGAAGCAAATATAATCTTAGGGATTAAAATAATGAGAAAAAATGGATGCATATCTCTAAACCAATCTCATTATATTGAAAATATCCTTAAAAGATATGGTCATATGGATCATAAACCCACGTCAACTCCGATAGATCCTAGTATTAAGTTAAAGAAAAATACGGTAGATCTTATGATCAATTACAATATGCAAGTGTGATTGGAAGTCTTATGTATGCTATGCATTGCACAAGACCAGATATTGCATATGCAGTTGGTATATTGTGTCGATTCACTAGTAATCCAGGTAAAGAACATTGGAATGCAGTTTCAAGAGTTCTAAGATACTTGAAAGGAACTATTGATTATGGATTACATTATTGTGGATTTCCCACTGTACTTGAAGGATACAGCGATGCAAGTTGGAATAACATAGAATCAAATTCTAAATCCACAACAGGCTGGAATTTTACTTTAGGAGGTGCAACTGTTTCTTGGTGTTCTAAGAAACAAACGTGCGTCTCAGATTCGACTATGTTGGCAGAATTTATTGCCCTGGCTGATGCAAGTAAAGAAGCTGAATGGCTGAGAAATTTGCTAATAGATATCCCTTTGTGGGAGAACCCATCTCCAGCTGTGATAATCTATTGTGATAGTAAAGCTACATTGTATTCGGTAGAAAACAAGACTTACAATGGTAAGCAACGACATCTCAGTCTTAGACATTAGTCTCTTCGAGGATTACTTAAGCAAGGAGTAATCACCGTTGAATATGTAGAGTCGAAGAATAACCTAGCAGATCCTTTGACAAAAGGACTAGCTAGAGAGATGATTGCAAAAACATCGAAAGGAATAGGATTGAGGTCTACGAAACTTTAGTTAGCTTTAACAGGAACCCTACTTATGTTTTGAAATATAAACAAAGTTCAAAGGGTACAAACAAGTTAAAGTCTAACTTAGACGAGACACTAGAGTATTTGTTAAATCCCATTCATAAAATCTCTAGTGTGTAAATTCTGCATGGTAAAGGTTGGATTTAATTCCTTAATAAGTTCTATTGTGAGAGAAAGTGACTCGCAGAATCATTTTAAAAGAACTTACCTATATGAGTGAGAAAGTCAGGCCGCTTTCTATGAGATTTAGACCGTCTCTAAAAGCACTTATGAAATTCGGGATATAACGCATGGCCATTAATGCGTTGGATCAAAAGATACACTCTTTTTATTGGAAATAGTATGTGTGATGACTCCGGCTAGTCATATAGGGTCCTTGGTTCAAGATTCGTTCACCATAGCACCTTGACAAAACTTTGAGTTATTTACACTAAGTGAAAGTTCAAAGTCAAAAGCTACTTTCATTTATGTACGATTTTCTACGATGATGCTTTTAGTGTGTGTTGCATGAACTACGATGGCTTGATCCCGTTATAGGGTACGTAGGCAATCACTTAGGTGATGCAGCCGCTTCATTTTCTTTAAAAAAAAAAAATAGGGGATATGTTAAATATTTTCTTCATTTTGCGTGTTCATCCTTTTGTTTTTGCGAATGTTTTGCCGCCCTAACATGCGTTTGCCGCGGGGTTCGACCTGACATGCGTTTGCCGCGGGGTTTTATTTCAGATATATTTGAATAGGTGCAGTTTCTTCCTACAGGTGCGTCCATTCTTTTCAAGGGACACGTCTATTCAAATGGTTGCCTTTACTCTTATTAATTCTGGACGAATTTACATTTGCAGAATAATTAAATTTCTCTTCTTCTCTCTTCCATTGGCATCATCAAATTTCGTATAGAGTGTTTTCTAGGTTTGATCAAATAATCACGGTTTGATTCAAACGCCTCCATTGTATCCTGAGAGAGATTTTCTTTCATACCCCAGTCGTGACTTTGTTGAATAGGGGAGAAACATCTCTTAAAAGATAACGATCTTTCGTGCCTTAGAGTTCATTAAGTTTTTTCCAGATTTCCCTAAACTTTTCTCAACAAAATTTACTATTATATGCAATCATATGGAATTCTTAAGATGCCAACACGTTCTTTCTCATTTTCCCGACCATCTCTTCCCAAACAAAGCCCAAGACCTTAAAAAATGTGCAATCCTCTTCTTGTTCTTACCCCTACTCGATCTGGGTCAAAATTGGTGTATATATATGTTAAAAAATTAAAAAATCAACATAAGCAATCATTAAACTCTGGTAAGAGACGTAAACCACTTCTAAAGGCAGAAATATGCATTTATTACCCCTATCCCTTCTCATTTGAACTAGAAAATCATTCTTTAAATAACTTGCAAATGAAAATAGACCAAAATGAAACTTTGTTGAGGATTTAAGTGGTGAAACCTAATTATTACCTTTCGTAGAGCCTGTAAGCAAACCTCTAATCCATGTTCAATAAGTTCAATATGACACTAAGTTCAATTAAACCATACATATCTCTAACCCACATTATATTTAATTCTTTGCATGACATTAACTTCAATATGCTTTGTACCTTGTCATCAAATAAATAAGTGCAACATAACCAAATTACAAAAATTTTCAAAATCAAACTTTGTTGAGGACATGTTGACGAGTTATTGTTTTCCAAAATAAAACTTACATTGCCGATTCTGTTGCACTTAAAAGTTTTGAAAATTTTCTAAGATGAAACTTGCACCACCGATAAATACTGACTGCGAATTTTCATTTGCAATACTGAACATTAGAACTCACATTATTAGACATAAAGAACTAGAATCGTGAATCTTAAATGCTAATTTTCAAGGAGAATCATAAACTTGTTATTGTGATGAAAATTTATAAAATCCAACTCGCAAATTTATAAAACCCATAAACGCTAATTTATAAACTTGAAAATTAACACTCAAACAAGCACAAGAAATTAACAAAAAACAGAGTTTAAACAACCAAACAACTACCTGTATCAGTCAATTCACGAACCCTAGAAATAATGGCAATCAATGGCAATCAATAGCAATATTCAAATATGTTTCGAATGCCTGTCTAGAACAATCATCGGAGAAGGGAAAAGTGATGCAAACAGTTAAGCAGATGGATTCACAGAAATAGCTTCCGTTTGGAGAAAAACAGGAACAAGATTTGGTTAGGTACCTAAAATAATCAACAAATGTGAAAATATTTTGGTGGTTTTTCAAAAGACATTACTGCAATTGGAAGGAAGACAAATGAAGGAAGATGAGAGAAATGATGAAACGCTACAAAAAAAATATATTTTGGAAAAATGTAGAATGGAGAAAAAATTAAAAAAGAAAAAAAGAAACAATGTCGTTTCTTTTTAGTAGATCGATGAAACCTAAAAAAGAAAACTTAATAGTAGGTGGGCACACATTTCTATAAACAGTGCCCACAATAAATTTCCTCTTTTAATATATAGGGATAGGGATAGGAATAGGGATATGTTGAGAGAATTGCACAGATAACATTGTAACACTCGACACACACAAATAGTTACACATATTACACTTACACACGTTGATTTAGTATGTGGAATATTCTTATCTTCGTACTTGCACAATATGTAATTATGCATTCTAGAGTATTTTATTGTATTTACTATAAAAGCAATTAATACGCACTTGTAGGGTTGAGCCGTTTCAACTAGGAATGGAAATAGGTCGAGTTGGGCCCCGACTCAGCCCATGCCAACAAAGGCCAAGCCAGGCCAACGCACAGGCTCGGTTGGTTAAATTTTTGTGGGGGTTAATTACACTCTCAGTTTTCATTCTTTTAGTTTTGTAACAATATCATTCAATTTTATTCGCAAATATCGTTTCCATCCTTTCATTAATTCGTAAAGATCATCCTCAAATAATTTTTTGACAATTTTGCTCCTGACATAAATAAATTAAAATAACAGAAAAAAAATATAATGAAAAATTACAATTAAGGACCCTAACCTGTTTAAAAGTACAAATAAATCATAAACCTTTTGTTTTTATTTTATTTTTACAGATTTTCTCTTAGAATAATAAAAAATGTGTCATCAAGTCCCAAATCTTCTTATTGTATTAACTGAAAGAACATTTGAAGTCTGGTTAGATTTTGTCCAAAGATCCATTAATTGACATAAAATCAAACTCGTGACCTTAATTTGACCAATTTAACAAAGACAAAATAGTCTATTCACATTCTATTATTTAAAATAATTAAAAAAATAAAAAATGGTCATCTTTCCCAAACAACCCCCACCAAACCCGGACCCCGACTCCGACTCCGACTGACTCGAACAAAAACAACCGGAGTAATCCCCCCACCCCGCATTTGCTAGCTAAAGCGCGGGGTTTGGACCGGCAAAGGGGGAGAAATCTCACAGTTGTTCTTGTGGGTATGGATGTGGGGAAGAAGACCCTTTTTTGTTTTTATTTTTTTTTTTATTTTTTTCTTTTCCTTTTAATTTTTAAAAATAAAAAGTTTATGATTTATTTATACTTTTAAAAAGATTAGGGACTTTAAATGTAATTTTTTATTTTATTTTCTCTTTAATTTATTCAAGTCAGGGGTAAAATTGTTAAAAAAAAAATTATTTAGAAACTATCTATGCTAATTAATGAAAAGATGTGGAAGATATCTGTAAGTAAAATTGAATTAGGATGACAGAGTCCCGTATTTGCCCATTGCTGACGTGGCAAGCTCCACATCAGCGGAGCTGCCACGTCAGCTGGCAATTTGAAAACCAAAAATTGGGTAGCCCACATTTGAGAATGGAAAAGAGATTTCATCTTGCTATTCCACCAATGGCTAAAAAACTATCACTGGGATCAAATTTCTAACACCAATAATTTCAGAAATAATTCATCCATTAATGGTGAAAGAAGAAATTAATGTGCAAAGTTTGAATTCCCATTCACATCTGGTTCTTTCTTCATTTTGTTTTTTGTTTTTTTCTTCTTTTCCTAGTTCTCGTCTTGTTTTTGGGATTTCTTTGTTGGGCTCTTGTAGAAAATGGGATGAAAAGTTTTGCATTACCCCATTCATATAAAATTGATGTGACTGTTGGGTAGTGGTGATGGAGAAAGTCGTTGATGGTTTTTTGGAGCTCCAATTAATCAACCCCCATCCCCCCAAATTCAGTTCTCAAACCCTAATAAATCTGCTGCCACCCGCCAGCTCCACCATTTTCAAACCATCAACGCCGCCAATATCAGTAATCAGGCATAGCCTATTTCTTTTTTTTTTTTTTTTTTTGTGGCTGATGGTTGGCTCAAAGTGTTTCTCATGAGATGGTCGATTTTCATATTTGGTTGCCATTTGGGTTCCAAATCTGAGGTCCTTCACTTCGAAACAAGGAGGAGGTGGTGGTGACCATTTTGGTGGTTAGAGGTTGGAGTAGATCTAGATCTAGTGATCGATTGACGATGGAGAAAATGAGGTGGTTATAGTCACCGTGGACTAGGAAGTTGGAGGTTGGAGGTTGGAGGTTGGTGATTGCGACAGTGGCGCAAGTCTGGAACCATTGTACTTTGAGCATTCTTGGTGGTGGCTGGTGGCGGAAGAGAGATGAGGCAGAGGAGTGACCGCCAGATTTGAGTCCCTTCACTTCCGAGCTGTAGATCTGGCCGCCAAATTTGAGCCTCTTCACTTCCGAACAAATTTGGTCGCCATTTGGGTGCCAAATCTGAGGTCCTTCACTTCTGAACAAGGAGGTGGTGGTGGTGACCATTATGGGAAAATCAGCAAGCCTCGTTGATGGTGAAGTTTCGAGCTGGAGTATATGCCGCAATCCAGCCGAAATGAAAGGACCAAAAAGTAGGAGTAGCAAATGTGATTTTCTCAAATGTGGGTTGCCCAATTTTTGGTTTTCAAATTGCTAGCTGACGTGATAGCTCGCTAACATGGAACTTGCCATGTCAACAATGGGCAAATTTTCTCCTGCCTCGAAGGTAGGAGAACGGGACTCTAGGATGATATTATTACAAAGCTGAAAGAACGGTGACTGTAAGTGTAATTGACACCATTTTTTTTAAATAAAATAATTTTTAGGACTTTAAAAATTAAAATAAAATAAAGTATGATAAATTTGACATTTAAAATAAAATAAGCTAAAAATATATTCTAAGGACGAGACTTTATACTAAGCAGTTCAGTATTTATCAAGGGTCGAATGGTTCAAAAAATCTGGCACATTTCAAAGAATGAGCCCGAACCCATAATGTGCTAAACTTCTTTGGGCCGAGCGACAGTTCAATCCATTTGCCATCTCTAGTTTCAACCATCCTTATCCAAAATTGGCAACATATCTAAATCTGAAAACGTAAAGTTTTATTAGGAGTGGAATTGGTCAAGCCAAGCCGGTTCATGGGCTCAAACTCTAGGTTCAATTTGGCTCGTATCTTATATGAGCTCGAGCTTTTGAGCCCATGAGTTGAGTCGGGCCTGGCTTGTTGTTCACAAGTTGGTCTTGGTCTGGCTCGTGGTGAGTCAGGTTGAGCCGAGTTGGCCCATGAGCGTGTCAATTATTTTTTTTAACAAAATCTAAAATTTGTTGGAAAAAAAAATTATTTTACAACAAATATGATAAATTACAAATACAACGTGACATAATTACAAGAATAGAGCCCCCATGGGCATAGGCGAGTTGGTAAGGCACGAGGTGATGTGGGGAGAAATCTTAAACAACGCAGTTCGATTTTCGTGTGGGAGTGATTTTCACCGAAATATCAAGAGTCATGTTCGGAGGTTGGCACATTGGCTCTCTCTCGTGTCTCGCCACTCGTGCACATCCTTCGATTTACAACCTGCTTGGTCAAGAGGGCCTCTGACACAGGTGGAAAAATTTTGCCTTCGGAACTTTCTCTTTAACAAAGAATAAAAGTTAAAAATGTAATTTTTACGATAAATTCAAGCTTGAATTTGACCCAAAAATGTGCCGACACATTTCTAGCTCATCGAGCCTACGGGCCTGGGCACATAGCTCGGCTCAATTCCTGAAATTTGATTCCTTGACCCAACCTTGAAAAAGTGCAAGCATATCACTAGAGCTAACAACTAATCGTAGTTTTAAAAAAATTATAGTCAGTAGGTAAATTGAATAATCAAGTAAAAAATATGTTAATATCTTTTTTAATACCAAATAATTATTTTATAGATTTGTTATATATAGAGAATTTATTTTAGTTAAAATGAATGGAATACTTTAATGCACAAGTTTTTGGCCGACAGTGTTTGTACATAACAAAAATAAAACAATATAAATTTTATTAGAAATTATATATTGTTTATAAAGTTAAAATGTAAATATTATAGTAACAAACAAGTTTAAAATATCATTAATTTATAAATATCAAAATAAACAGTGGCAAATAACTTAAAAACTTCAATTTTGTCTCAAAAGAAAATTTTGTATTTTGAAATTTTTTAAACAATTATCCAAGCACTAATCAGTCCGTTTGACCAATATGACCTATTGGTTCAATACGGTTTCAATATAATGTTCTCGGTGGGCATTGTTATAATGCCCATCAGGACAAGTGTCATGCACTCATTGTCCCCACAATAATGTCAAAATAAGTAACTTTATTATTAACGTTCACAAATACAAAAATTATTTATTTTAAAATTTACTATTTTACTTATAAGTAAATTTTTTAAAATTAGCCAAACATCCTTTTGTTTCACGACACTAAAAAATTGTTTTATTTATTGAAACAATACATACCAACTAACAAAAATTTGCTTTTACATGACCAACTTAATTTGAAGAAGAAAAAGAAGCGAAAATACAAGTATTTTGTAAAAGTTGTAGAAAAGTAGAGCTGGAAAACGGGTTGAGTTGGGATAGACGGTCCACGAGAGCAGGGCCACACTTGAAATTAGATTGAGTTGGCCCAACCCGATTTTGTGCGGGCCAACAATATACCCAAATTCAACCAAGCCTAGCCTCAAGCCCAAAGAAGCCAACCTAGTCTTAATTTTTTTTTTAAAATAATTTTTTATACAATCTAATACATTGTATCAAATACAATCTTAATTATCATGTTCAACTCCGAACTTCCTCCACTTTCATTTCAATCTGTTCATTTTTGGATGATTAATTCTCAAATCAAACACACATATAACTTTTTCGTCTGTACCAATATAAATATATGTAATTCACCTTAAAATCTCTGTCTATGACAGAGGAAATAGGCATAGATGATTGCAAATTCTATTATCGGAGACAAGCTTTTCTGATATTGATGATCAAGTGACGAAGCTTGCCTTTAAAAATGGTGAGCATTTTCTTCCTATTTTCCTCAATTAAATTTTTTCCATTACCTTTTTTTTTTTAGGTTGGCGGTGTAGAATCAATCCATATTTCTCAAATTCCAGTCCCTTTGCTTAGAATTTAATTAATCAGTACCTTATTTTAATGCTGAAGCAACATCACCATTCAGCCCGTGATGTTTGAAAGTGGACCATACTTTGCGTTTCAATTGGGATGTAGTTGAACATATATTTGGTATTGTTGAAATTATTTTTTAAGTGTTTATATTATAAATTGTGGGTGAATGTATAGATAAAACATGAAGTGTAAGTTATGGGTCTTATGAAATACGTAAATAAAAAATATATTTGATCAGTCTGACCAACTGAAATTATAATTTAAGCAATAACAAATATGTATAAGCATGTTTGGTTTCAATTAAAAAATATACTTATATAAATTTAAAATAAATAATTTATTTGTCACATTAAACATAATTTGGATTAAAACTTGAATTAAACTAAATTTTAATTAAATATAAACAATTTTATGTTGGACCTTAGAATTCTTGAACTAATGTTTCAAAAAAAAAAATTTAAATTGGAGACTTGGAGCTTAAACTATTTTAGAATGATATTATTATTTGGATTATATATTGGAACTACTCACAAAATGAGTGATTAATATATAAAAAAAAAATTGCTGGCAGTTCGACGGGCTTGCCATGCCGACCCATAAGGGCCCTGTTTTTGTTCGAGCCAGTGCCAGCCCAACCCAAATTCCAGATTATATGCGGGTCGACCGATTTTGCCATCTCTATATAAAAGTAAGAATTTTTCTACTCAAAACTAAAATAAATCGCAAATGCACCAACTTTTTCTTCGACCATCAAACTTTTTCTTAATTGTCAAAATGCTTGTGCGTGGTAGGTAAATTAAATTATGAGTTAAATTTTAAATACTTCTTATAAAAATTATTTTTTTATAAAACCAGATTACTTATGAGTGCTGGCAAAGATTATTGTTGCGTGAGTATATTTTTTTGGTCGAGCTGACCATAAGAACATGTTTGGTATATGGACAATGATTAAAGATAATAGATAAAATTTATATTATTTTGTTTAGACAGAGTTGATATCCGAATAAATTTTTATCTGGATAACAATTTAAGTAAAATATGTGGATAAATTTTGTTCATCCACCACCGCCACCTTCCGCCGTTCTATCTATTTTTTTCTCTTTTAATTTTTTATTTACTATTTTTTGTTTAATTATAAACAAAGGTAGAATTGTCTTTCTTTTTTTTTTTATATCAAAAATTGACTTTTTAACAATGATTTTTTTTATTCTTATACATAGTTAAACCAAACAAGATATTAATAAATATGTTATTCAAATAACTATTATTCAGATAATTTTTATCTATATAAATAATTTTATCTACAAATCAAACAGACACTAAATAAAAGATCTTTCTATCAAAAAATACTCATTAAATTTTTATTAAAACTCGAGCGCATCTAGTTAGTTTTGACACGTGATTTTGACCATTGGACAAGAAAATATATCTCTGTACAAAACGTGACTACTTATTGGGTCCAATTTCATTTGAAATAAGCTAAGAGCATGTTTAAGCTTAATATTTTTACTTATGATAAATTTAAAATAAGTAATTTGTTTTACGTTCAAGCTATATAAGTCAAACATGCTATAAGCAAACCCAACATTTGTTTTGTACATCAAAATAGGATCATTAAGTTATCCTACAAGATTGCAATAATAGAGACACTTTATTCATGTAAATTTCATCAGCGGTCGTCAATGTTCTAAAAAGCATAAAGTGTGATTAGGCGTGAAGGTCGAATTTCAAACTTTTCAGGCCCAAACGATTCTTAAGTGAGAGCGAGATAAGGACAAAACAAAGATAATGTGTGATGCGTAGCTAGGCGTGGAAACCGAGTTTCAAGCTTAGATAATTAAATTTCAATTTAACTTCAAATTTCATCGTTATATTAGATTTTGTTACATATCATCTCTCAAACTCACATAAATTAATTAGTTGACAGTCATACAATAACTGATCTTCCACGTAAGAAACAAAAATGAAAACTAGATAGTTATGACATTGTTTTTAAATTAAAAATATTAAAATACGTGTATTTTATTTTAACATTTTTATGATGTGGAGTAATGGTAATTGGCATGTTATACAATGATTATGTAAAAGATCCGTTGCACCATAATTGTCAATTAAAGATTTTCATTAATTTAGGAGATGATAAGTGATAAGGCGGTTCAATTTAAAATTAAATTAAAGTTCAAAGCAACCCAATTTAAAACTAAATTGAAGTCCTAATAAAATTAAAATTTGCTGAAATTAGTAACAATGAAATTTGGATTATTTAAATTGAAGTCCATGGGTTGATAACCTATTTTTAAAATTTGCCCTTTATTTAAAAGTCCTTTTCATCAATTTCCGTTCAAATCCATGTGAAAGTTGACGGTGGAAAATCACCAAAATGACATTTAAATTGTGTTTGATTAAA
The DNA here is from genome assembly GCA_023638005.1 of Forsythia suspensa. Classification (NCBI taxonomy): domain Eukaryota; kingdom Viridiplantae; phylum Streptophyta; class Magnoliopsida; order Lamiales; family Oleaceae; genus Forsythia; species Forsythia suspensa. The sequence goes on from CM042673.1 coordinate 51,212,211, forward strand.
ATCGATTTTTTAGTAAAAATTGTTGAAATGTGTGGTTGAAAAGTTGTGGGACTATAAAATGTGTGGTTAAAATTAATTGTTGACTTTGACCTTAGCTTTTATCAAAATCAAAATTGAAAACAAACGGGCTCTTATTTTACTGATTTTGTCCAAGAGTCCATTAATTAACAAAAAATTATACTCATGATCAAAAATTTGACCAATTTAAAATTTTAATTGGTAGAGCTATTAAATAGGCTGATGAACCGCCCAACTCAAAATTGGACGGACCACATAAAAATTGGACTGGACTAGCCCTGACCCAATTTTACATGGGCTGGTATTTATTAGACCAATCCAACCCGATTTTGGGCCAATGGGCCAACCCAACTTACATTTTTAACTTATTTTTTCAAAATAATTACTTATAATTAAAAAAAACCAAAATTCACCATCTTCCTCCACTACCCCACCCCCACCTTACCCCACCCCACCAAATCGGAGGTGGGGTTTCTTCCCCACTTGTCGCCGGGCGACTGTGGGGAGAAATCTCTCCTCGATCGCAAAACCGGTGGTTTCGCGAAACTGCGGATCGTGAACCTTGGTTTCACGATCGGGGAGAAGATTTCTCCCCTCTGTCATTGGGAAATCCTAGCGACAAAGGGGGGGGGGGAGAAATCTCCCCCTTAGGTGGCGAAACCAGGGCTGATTTCGCGACGCGAACCCTAGTTTCGCCACCGGAGGGATTTTCTCCCCCTCCCCAGTCGCGAAACCAGGATTGCGATCCCTGGTTTTTCGCGAAACCAGGGATCGCGATCCTTAGTTTTTCGCGAAACTAGGTGGGGGTTTTCCTTATTTGTTTTCGCAGACGCTGCCCCACGGCAGTTTAAAACTGGGGAAAATCCCCCTGTCGCTCTAGAGAGGCGTATGGGTTTGGGTTGGGATTGGGGTTGGGGTTCAGTGAGTGATTTGATTCAAATTTTTTCTTTGGGCCAACCCGGCCAGTCTCGATTAGCCCGGTGGGCTAGTTGTATCAAATGAATTCGCCCAATTTTTATTTGTAAATTTTTATGGGCCCAATCCAGATCGGGCTATCTCGGGCTAGCCCATTTTGCCACTTCTAATCATGGGTATAATTTTTTTGTTAATTAATGTACCACCTGGACAAAATCTGTAGAGACTCTAATAGCTCGTTTGTTTTCAATTTTGATATTGATAAAAGTTAATGTCAAAGTCAACAATTAATTTTAACCACACATTTTATGGTACCACAACTTTTCAACCACACATTTCAACAATTTTTACTAAAAAATTTAATTTTAATCAAACACAATTTAAATGTCATTTTGGTGAACAAAATTAAAAGTTTTGGGACTTGATGACATACTTTTTATTATTTTAAGTGTAAATCAAAAAAAAAATAAAAAGATTTAGGACTTGTTTGTATTTTTGAAAAGGTTTATGAGTTATTTTTAATTTATTTAAGTTGGGGTTAAATTGTCAAAAGGTCATATGTGTTATGATTAGAAAGTTATGGGACTTTTCAACACTTTCTCGAAAGATTAGGACTTTTGCTGCAAATTTTCTTTACTTTTTAAATAAAAATTTTCCACCGGGATTTGGACGGAAAATGATGAAAAGGACTATTGCTGCCAAAAATATTTGAAATAGGGTCAAACTGTCGAAAAAATGAAACGACAGGTCTTCAAAAAAAAAAGTAAAAAATTGACCATTTGTGCAAATAAGCCAATGAAATTTACCCTGATTTATTTAGTCAATGAGTTCTTTTAAAACCATTTTCTGAGGGCAAACGTCTTGGAACTTTTTGAGAAAATTTCATTATTGGTCCCCAACTTAGTGAAGTGTTACAATATCGTCTACAACCTTTTCTTTAGCAGCATATTTCTAATTAACCTACATGTTTTTGTGTGACGTAAGTCTCCAACAACGAATTTCGGTTAAAATCAATTATTTTGTTGCAAATATCATTATCTCTTGTTTTTAGTTAAAATATTAAATAGAAAAAGAAAGGAAAACCAAAAAATAAATATATAAATAAATGGAAAACCCATCTTGCTAATATTGGTAGACCTGGCTAAATTTATTGCTGGGTCCATGGAGCTTTCACGAATGGGATACACCTGTATAAATTATTAATTAAATTAAATATACTTAGTTTCTTACATCTAACTTCTTTATATCTCAACATGTGACAAGTACAAATTTTAGGTAATTTTATTATTAGTAAATTTTTTTTTAAATTATAAATAGTGTGTATGAATAAAAAATAAATAAAAATTATGAGATTTATAAAATATTTGAATAAAAATAATATTTAATTAATTTATAAATATTTATAAGCAAACATACTGAAAATAATTTACTTATAAGTAGTTCTTAAAAGAAGAGATAGAAGATTTTGACCAAATTGATGCATTAATATTTTGTTTTTGTTTTCCTTTTTGTTTTTGTAATCAATCTAACAATTTAGAATAAAATTTTTAAATAATAAAAATAGAATTAACGGCTATGATTATTGTTAGAATTAGAACAATAAATAAATGGCGAAAAATAAAAAACACAAATATTTATACAGTTTCACCTCAACGTGAGTTTACGTCCTGTCTTCAGTCGCTAAAATAATTTATCGCAAAGTTTGATCCACACTCAACTCTGCGTAATGCAACAAATTAAATTTCACAACTTAACAATTATAATAAGGGCAATAATGTTACATTGACTAAGATCAAAATACTCGTCATATACAGGGGCGGAAATTAGGGAGCGGGACCGGACTATAGCCCGATCATGCCTTGGAAAAAATCGTTATTTTTAGTGTAAATTTTTTTTTTTTTAGTAGTAGTTTGATATTCAAAAATTCTAGATCCACGTCTTTAGTCATATAAAGAATTGTGCTACTTCATTAAAATTGATTTTTAATAGAATTTTAATAATCAATATAATATCAGATATATCAAACTCAAACAAATTATTCGATCGATCTAAAATTTAAACAAACAAATCAGATTTAAAACTAACATTTCAAGATGTGACACCAAGATCAAAACAATATTACTTTAATTTGAATTTGATAGAAAAAATGGCTACTAAAGTTCCATTAATTGCCGGTCTGATATCTTCACCAACCGGGTAAAATTCATTTATGGTCATTGAACTTTCAGTGAAATTTCAATTGAGTTATTAAACTTTAAATTATTTCAATTAAATCACTAAACTTTAATTTAATTTTACATTTTTACTACTTTTTGTCATGCGTCGTCCATATTGATAAAATTTACTTAGTGTGTGTTTGATTTTGATTATAATTAAATTTTTTTGTAAAAGTTGATAAAAGTTGTGGTTGAAAAGTTGTAAAAATTTGTGGGTTCATGAAATGAGTATTAAAATTAATTGTTGATTTTGACTTCACTTTTTTAAACAAAATGTTAATTGAATACAAACATGCTCTTAATTGACGGTCATACCTTATAACATCAACGAATCTTTCACGTAATTGTTGTGTGGTATGTCAACTTACATTTACATAAAAAAAGTGTTAAAATAAAAAATACATTTTAAAGTTTTAATCTAAATACACTTTTATAAACCTCATGTTTCTATTTTCATTTTTAGGGTGCCACATAGCAATTATGTAGAAGACTCGTTATGTTATGACTGCTAAATAAACAACTTTTGTTAGTTTTGAAGACGATATGTGATGAAATGTGACAATGCGGTAAAATGTAAAAATAAATTAAAGTTCATTAATTTAATTAATAAGATAAATTAAAGTTTAGTGATTCAATTAAATTTTTTCTGAAAGTTCAGCGACGTGGATGAAATTTACCCTTACCAACGACAACCACGTTGAAAGATGTAATTTGACTTCAACACACTAAAGTTAAAAAGTAAAGCAGTCTTTTTTGAATACTTTGAAAGCCTTTATTGGGTATTTGTTTCGGATAATTAATTGCAGTATTAGTCTCCAACTTATTAAAAAAGTTACAATATCATCCCAAACATATTTTCTTTTTCATCACATAATTATAAACTTATCTGCGTTGATTCAGCTTCACTCCCCCAATAAAACATTCCGTCAATTTGATCATTAAAAAATTAATATTTTGAGAAGATCATTGTACTCGTGTTTCAATTTTAAGACATGTACATGAGACTTTTGATAAAAAATTTAGTAAATTTTTATAAAAGTTGATAAAATATGTGATTAAAATTAAGAGCTTGTTTGGTGGAGCTTAAAATTCTGCTATAAATCTAAAATCAAAATCAACAATAAATTTTAACCAACATTTCATGAAATACATAATTTTTATTAATTTTTCAATTACACATTTCATCAACTTTTTATTAAAATTTTGCAAAAAACTTTACCAAACAAGTGCTAATTATTGATTTTTACCTTAAACCTTTTATCAACTTTTTAAGTTAAACTAAATGGACGCTAAATTTCGATCGAACCAAGATTTTACCGATAAACAAATTCACTTAAAACTTAAAAAGTACTCAAGTTTTCAAACATAAAATTTTGAATGAAGATTTTTGTAGTCAACATGAAAGTTATATTCAGACTAATAGAAGTTTCAAACAAGGCTGTACTTGTCTCATTCATGGGTAGAGTCGTAGAGAGAAAAAGTTCCATACAAAATCTGGCCACTGTAATCCACATTGCCACTCTCTTATCAATAACAGTGGGGGTAGAGAGAGAGAGAGTGTCTCTACCTCGACCGACAATCTTAACGCAGCCTATATATTAGGAATTTAAGTATAGTAAGAGGCCAGAGAAGGCGAAAGAAGGGAAATTCCACAGTATTCGTACCAAGGCTCTCTCTCTCTCTCTCTTCCTTCCCGAGCTAACTGGCACTCCATTTTCATAGACATATATATAGAGAGAGAAATAGAGAGAGAGAAGAAGGATGGAGTTTGAAATCATTCATGTAATCAAATACTGGATGCAAGGAGAGTTTACAAACTTTATTAAGGTATGGGTTACAGTCTTTGCATCTCTTTGCTACTGTTATTTTGTATCCAAAAATGTCCCAAAAGGCTTTTCAAGATTCTTAACAATTCTTCCTCTTCTCTCTCTAAACCTAATCCTTCCCCTCTCACTACACACACTACATATTGGTGTTTCATCAGCTTTTTTCTTATCTTGGCTTTCAAATTTCAAACTCATTATGTTTGCTTTTGGCAATGGCCCTTTATCAGACCCTTCTCTTCCCCTTTCAAGATTCCTTGCACTTTCTTGTCTTCCCATCAGATTCCAACAAAACCCTAATTTTGAAACATCCCAAAAAGGCCTAAAGTCTATGTGGAACTATGCTCTAAAGGGTTTCTTAATTTGTTTGTTCCTTAAAGTGTATGATTATATTGATTATATTCATCCGAAGGTTATATGGGTTGTGTATAGTTTTCACATATATTTTGGGTTAGAAATTATATTGGCTGTTTTCGGGGGCTCAGCACGAGCCCTTCTTGGTATCGAGCTAGAGCCACAATTTGATGAGCCTTATCTTTCGACGTCACTACAAGAATTTTGGGGTCGAAGGTGGAATTTAATGGTGACACGTATTCTACGTCCTACAATATATGACCCAATCTTAAATGCCACTATGGCTATTGTGGGCAGGAAATGGGCCCCTTTACCTGCAATTTTTGGCACATTTATGGTTTCGGGGTTAATGCACGAGCTAATTTTCTTTTACATGGGCCGGGTTAGGCCCGATGGTGGAATCACATGTTTTTTCTTGTTGCATGGTGTGAGTTTAACGATTGAGGTTGCAATTAAGAAGGTGATTAAGGGAAAATGGTGTTTGCCGCGGATAATATCCGGCCCGTTAACTATTGGATTCGTTCTGGTTACGTCGTTTTGGCTATTTTTCCCGGAATTTTTACGATATAATCCAATGGAAAGAGCTTTGGAGGAGTATGCAGCAATTGGAGGATTTGTGAAGGATGTTTACAAGGCATTGACCTTCTAGTCTTTGAATAATGTTGTTCAAAATTGTAATGGAGAAAAGTAAGAATGTGACAAATATTTTAGAGATAATTTTCAACACCAAGTTGCATTTATTTATCATCATAAATATGTTGTTTGAGGTCAATTTTTCATAGCTTAATCAAAAGGGAATAAGTTGATTGGCTAATAGTGATCATTGACTTTACAATTTTCTTTTACTTAAGCCAAATATAAATGAGAAAAAGGCAAAACATATTCGCTTACATAGTGAGTGTTGAAATATTTTTATGGTGGTTAAAGATACGGATATATGTCACGAAATAGTTTGTCAACTTATTTTCAATTTTGATTAATTAAAAAGAAATTTACTTATAAGTAAACTTGTTAAGCTTAGCCAAACATGAAAGAAGTCGTACATATTATTTTCACATCACGTTTCACAATTTTATTTGATCAAATCAGAAAAGTGGCATCTAGCTAAAAATCTCCAAATCATGAATTTCCATTTTAGTAGGAATCAAATCTTCTCCCCGCCTCTTCAATAGTTGCACAATTTAGAAATATTGGTAAATTTAGAAGTGTAATATTTTTCAAGTAATCAGTGTTCTAAAAAGTGCGCATAGACACGAAGCATGACCTCCATTCCTCGCTTAGATCCTAGACGCACGCTTTTTTTGATCAACTATATTTTTAACTAAAAAACGTACGCTTAGTCTTGCGCTTAGTCACGCCTAAGTGCACCTAGTCTCGCTTAGGCATGCACTTTTTAGTTATTTTTTTTTTTTATCTTTTTTATTTAATATTTAAAATAATATTAAAAATAAGAAAATGTTTTTTCACACATCACTCTAGTCTTACTTTCTTCGCCAAGTTAGAAAAACTCGAAAAAACTCGACCTCTACGCTGCTCACACTTTACGTTGTTTATAATCTTGCAAGTAATATATATGGAATCATATAAGTTTTTCAATACCCAATCCAGCCCATGAGTAGGCCGGCATACTTGGGCTTCTTGCAAATTTTAAGAGGCCAAGTTTGGGTTTCTTCAATTGTAGGAATATGTTCAAGAGGAAATTATACTTATTACTATTACTATGTATATACAATATATTCTAATATTTACTTTTTTAATGTAAATATTCTAAAAATACTAAGTATTATTTTTATATTAATATTTATTTTTATATATTATAATATGTATAAAAATGAAATACAATATGTTTTCCCCAATAATTCTACGGAGAGAGAGAAAACACTTGAAGAGAGAAACAATAGTAATCTTCACAAACTCTATTTAGCACACCAAATCCGTCGGAAATCACGATCAGAATTGGAAAAACAGCGAACAGATCTTCATCACAAACCTACTTCATCCTAATCATCTCTTCGTGAATGCACAATCCCAAAATTAGTCAATCCCCTAAATCTCTAGGGTTCTCTGCCACCCATATCACCCAATCATCTAAATCACTAAGGTTCTACATCTAGATGTAACCATAACTCCTCGATTTGAAGAAATTTTAGTTGCTAAACAAAAGAACCGCACATGGATGCACATATTGAAGAAAGTCGCAGGCGAATAAGTGCTTACTAATCTGTTGTAAAAGTTGTTACAAAATCAATTTGCACTGTTTCTAATATGTTGCAAACATTGTAACAAAATCAGTTTGTATTGTCTCTGTTACTAATATATTGTATACGATGTTACAAACATCTGTTTCGTTGTCTCTATTATTAATGTGTTACAAACGTTGTTACAAAATTAGTTTGCATTGTCTCTGATCACATTAAACATTGCGAGACGATGTTACAAAAATCTATTTCGTTGTCTCGTTATGTCTCTGCAAACAATGTTAGTTATTAATGTTGCAAACAATGTTACAAAAATTTGTTTCGTTTGTCTCGTTATTAATCTGTTACAAAGCGATGTTATAAAAATCTATTTTGGTTATAAATATAGAGATGTTATCATCGGACATGATTTTACATGAAGAAGACAATTTACACTTGGCCGAGACGAGTTGCAGTTTATTATAATGTTGAAGAGATGTTGAAATGATTAGGATTGTAAATGATGAAAGAGAGAGAAACATGAGAGATATTAGATTGATGAGAGAGAATATCTTAATTAATTATATATAAAATCTTAATCAAAATAGTAAATGAGATAATTAAGGATTCTGATATAATATTTAATCAATTAAATAATTAATTAAAAATTAGATGAAATCTAGTATTTTTGGAATAAAAAACATGTTACAATTTTTTATAAATAATAACATAAGATGGCTTACTTGTGAAAATTTCCCTATGTTCAATGGCTAGAATTTGAGTTGTTGGACAAACGGATGGGTCCCAGGCTTGTGGGCCTCACGGCCCAACCCTAATCTACCATTGTAACAAGCTGCATTTTTGCTGCCTTTAACATTGATTTTATTTTATTTATTTTTATATTTTTTTAGAGAAAATAAATTCTGGTTTTTAGAAGAAAAATAATAGTAATATATGAGAGCTCGTGGGCCTACACCCTCGGTCCTACACGGTCAGGCCCATGGCTCAAGTAAGGCCTCTCGGCTCATTGACCAATGGGTTGAGACCAGCTCGTCCAACGAGCCAAATCGAGTTTCATGGCGATGGCTCGATTCGACCCAATACCATTCATGCAGGATAAAGAATGTACTTTTGACAAGGTTTACAAGATGTGTTTTACAAAAATTTTATATGTATAAACAAATGGCTCTTTGAAAAGATTCTAGTAAAATAATGACATTATTGTTCTCTTTTCTCTCTTGAATCTTATTAACTAAGTGATATTTTTTTTTTTTGTAATGACACCTCTTTAAATAAAACAACATTTCTTAGATTTTTCCTTTATATATGGAGATCATGTTAGATTTTTAAACATAAATCTCTAACTATAATTAAATAATTAGATAACCAAAGATTTTATCATGTTAGATTTTCAAGAATATGTGTTGAGGAAGAATACCTTTATACACCGTGTTGAAATTAAGAGAGGTTGGGATCTTCCACAGTCTAATCACCTAAATAATGTTCAATGGAATCTCCAAGATGGTGTAGAAAAGAAGTGCAAAAATTGTGATTGACCCGGGGACCATAACCTTTATTTATAATATTTTGTATACCCTAGTTTAATTAGAACTCTATCAATCTTAATTAGACCATGATCCGTCTCTACACATTACAAAGTCCGTACTTAGTTTAGATGCCTCTAATGCCTAATCAACATATCACTTAAATATATAGCCCATTATAGAGATAAATAATCCAACAATCTCCCACTTAAGATGCATATGTTATCCAAAACAATTACATCTTAAACTTTATATGTTTACTTAAATTTCTATATTGGCTTGAAACATCTCCATAATTACAATATGGTCCATTTACTAAATCAGCATGAGATCAAAGTGGTATTAAATCACATTAATTAAGTAACTAAATCCATTAATGGTCATCATACCAACATATTCAATTACATAGATCGACTATGGATATGTAGCATGGAAATTACATGCAATGTGATCTTAACATATGTCTATTTCCAACTGGTCCTACTTTATTTTTTAGAAAGATCATATCAAAACTTTCCAATCTTAATGTTAAACCACAAATGGAAAGACCAAATTCAAAGATTGGTAACAACTATTATACTTTATTCTACAGAAAATAATCATAAAGTATGTCTACTATAAAAAAAATATTCAAAATACAAATGCCTACTAAACCAGCACATCGTCAAACAATACAACATCCATATAAACTATATGCTCGTAAAACACCTTGGACGGTAAACCCTTGGTGAACGGATCCGTAGTCATAGAGTTTGTACCAATATGCTCTATAGACACATAACTACTCTGAACTCTCTCTTTAACAATAAGAAACTTGATGTCTATGTGCTTCAACTTCGTAGAGCTTCTGTTGTTGTTGAAATATAGCACAAACAATTTATTGTCATAATATATCTTCAATGGTCTTTCAATACTATCTACAACACACAGCCTAGTGACAAAGTTTCGCAGCCATATTCCATGATTAGATGCCTCAAAACAAGCTATGAACTCAGTTGTCATAGTCGATAGAGCTATGAGTGTCTACTTAACATTCTTCTAGGATATAGCTCCTCCAGCTAGTAGATAAATATAGATCGATATAGATCTCTTACTGTATTGCATCCAGCAAAATCAGAATAAGAATACCTAATGATCTCCAAATGATCTGACTTCGGATATGTGAACATGAAATCTTTTGGCTGCATTACATTGATCCATCATAGGATTACTTAAATATCTACCTAATAATCCCACTATGAACGCTATATCTGAACGCGTACATACTTGAGCATACATAAGACTTCCTATGGCCGATGCATAAGAAATCTTTTGCATTTCTTTCACCTCCACCTCATTTTTGGGGCATTGACACTGGTTGAACTTATCTCCTTTAGCAATGGACATATCTCCTGGTTCACAATCTTTCATGTCGAATTTGCTAAGTACCATTTCGATATAGCTCTCTTGTAATAATCCAATGATACCCCGAGAGCGATCTCGATGTATCTGTATACCTAATACAAAAGAGGTGTCCCCAAGATATTTCATTTCAAAATTCTTAGCTAGAAATTGCTTGGTTTCGTGCAATAAGACTATATCGCTGCTAACTAGCAGTATATCATCGACTGAACTTATGGGAGTAAATATATCACTGCATTCTTAGCTAGAAATTGCTTGATTGTGTGTACCATAAGAAGGTATATTTACTCTCACTGAACTTATGGTACAAACAATCATCAACTGCATTTACCTTAAATCCAAACGAGATAATGAATTGGTGAAATTTGTTATACCATTGAAGAGATGTTTGTTTGAGACCATAGATGAATTTCTTTAATCTGCATACCATTTTCTTTGGATCGCCGCTTAAAAAGTTTTTTGGCTGCACCATACATATTATTTCATCAATGTTACCATTGAGAAACGCAGTCTTTACATCCATATGATGTAGCTTCAAATCAAAATGAGCTATAAGTGCTATTATGGTCCTGAAAGAGTCTTTCGATGAAACTGGAGAGAAAGTCTTTTTATAATCAATGCCTTCTCTTTAAGTAAAATCTTTAGCAACAAGATGAGCTTTATATCTCTCAATATTGCCTTTTGAATCCCTTTTGGTCTTAAATATCCATTTGCAACCAATAGGATTCACACCTTCAGGTAATTTGACGAGATCCCAAACGTCATTGTCTTTCATGGATTTTATCTCATCTTCCATGGCATCATTCCACTTTTGAGAATTAGAAACTCAGTTTGGCTTGATGGAAGTTGATTGGATCATCTTCTACCACTCTTATGTCAACCTCATGTTCTTAGAGAAACACGATATAGTCGTCCGGAATCATACCCCTCATTTATCTAGTGGATCTTCTCAATGACATTTGTTCTTGAGGTTGTTGAGCTTGCTCATCAAAACCAACTCATTCATTTTGGATAGGGAGCTCCTTAACATTGTCTGAATAATTCGGATTCGCAACTTGAACAATGTCAGAAATTGAGTCTGATAATTGCCAATAGCAACTGTAGGAAGATAAACGAATTCCTCTTCAAAGACAATGTCCCTATCCTTATCTTCAATTCCAAGCTCAACATCCTCAATGAATTTTGCATTTCCCATTTTGGGAAAGGACCTAGTCGAAGGATTATAGAATTTGTAACCCCTTGACCGTTTAGAGTACCCAACAAAGTAGCAACTTATGGTTCTTGAGTCCAGTTTTTTTTCATTCGGCCTGTGAGGCCTTACCTCAGTTGGATAACCAAATATGCAAGTGCTTAATACTAGGCTTCTTACCTATCCAAAATTCATAAGGGATTTTAGCTACTACTTTGCTTGGAACCCTATTAAGGATGTATGCTGCAGTCTTTAGTACTTCTCCACATATGGACTTTGGTAAAGAAGGATGACTAATCATACTTCTTACCGTGTCCCTAATGATAATTTAAAAGTCCATATAGCCTCAACTGCAATTGGTTTGCCGTCGTCCATACAGATAAATCTTTCAGCATCACTTGGATGTCGGCTCCATAGGCAATCATGTATAGACACACTTATGTGAGTGGTAGCATCAAAATCCATCCACCAAGTGTGTCTAGGTATAGAAGCTAAATAAATTAACTTTAGAACAAACTATAGCGAGAAGCATACCTTTCTTAACACGTCATGCAGCGTAACTGGGACATTCTTTTTTCATATATCCACCCTTCTTGCAAAAGTAACAGATGAACTCCTTATCCTATTTTTTTTGCACTTTGTATTGTGGTGTCCTAACTACAGCTTCTTTTTTTCCTTTTCCTTTTATTCCCTTGCACACAGAGAGTTATGAGTTCATTAAGAGCCCATTTATCATTTTGAGTGTTGAAACTCACTTTAAATTGACCGTATTGTACAAAAAGGGAAATCAAACGAGCAAGTCCTCACACAACTCTAACTTTAGTACCTTTAGTTTGGAAGTGAGATTAGACATTTTCATAATGTACTCCATTATGTTTGTTTTTCCTTTATATCTCATTGAAACAAGGTAATCCAAAAGATGACTTGTTTCAGCCTTTTCGTTTGACAAAATGCTTTTTAATTTCCTAAATGAACGTCTTAGCATTTTACTCATTAGACATAACACCCCTAAATGTTTTCGAAATGGAATGTTTTATGATCATAAAACTCATGCGATTAGAATGATCCCAAATTTTCAAGTCTTTTTTTTTATCCTGAGTAGAACTTTTCATCAGTGTTAGTAGAAGGTCGTTCTGTTCGAAGCGCTTGGTCAAGATCCATGTGACCGAGAATAATCGTTAAGTTTTCTTTCCAATTCTTAAAATTTGTGCCATTAAGCACATGGATGAATTAATGTTGGCAGATATTAAAGGAAGCACAACTAGAAACTGAAAACATGAGAATATATCAAGCTTACAATTAATAATCATGTCATATCATATGTACGACAAATTATATATAACGGTGGGCCCAACACAAGATACCTAGCACAACATTGATATTTAGTCTTTGGACATAAACATCAACTTGTAAGAGGTACACTCTATGTAGTGATCAAATATTGATAATTAATCTGTCAAACAATAAGCCTTTCTTTAGACCGACTTATTGTTCTCGTGAAAACTTTATAATTGTCATATATTTATTACCACATTTATATCTATCATTTAGTCAAACAACAACATTCTTTTAGGTCAGTCATTGTTCTCATAAACAACAAACACACACATCATAATATTCTAAAATAAACAAATCTACACGATAGAGGTTACTTTGACAACGTATCCTTTCAATTTATTTATTTTGAAATATAAGATGATTAATTCAAGGATTTGAAGATATATTAAGGATTAAATTTGAAAATTCTAAACTTTAAGGGCCTAATATTTTAAAATCTAAAAACTTGAAAGACCTAGGATATAAAATCCAAAACCGTAAGGACTAAATCTTAAAATCTAAAATTTTAAGGGCTTAATTTCAAAACTCCAAATATTTATGGCCAAAGATTTTATGTTCTGAAAACTTTAAGGACCTAATATTTAAAATTCAAACTGTAAGAACTAAATCTTAAAATTCAAAACCTTAAGGATTAAATCTAAAAATCTAAAAAAACATGTATTTTATTGATTGGCCCATCACAAGATACCTAACAGAAATATCAATTGTAAGTAGTACTCTCCGCGTGGTAATCAAATATAGATAATAAATCTGTCAAAAAAGAAGTCTTTCTTGGAACCGACTTATTGTCCAAATGAAATCTTTATAATTATCACATATTTACTACCATATGTATGTTTGTTATTTGACTAAACAATAACCTTCCTTTGAGCCGATCATTGTTCGCATAAGTAACAACTATACTCATCCTCTATATTGCAAAATAAACAAATCAACACAATAGAGGTTACTTTGGAAACATATCATATTAATATTATTCACTTTGAAATATAAGATATTTGAATCAAGAATTTGAGAATTTTGAGAGAAAAACTTCAAGGTTTAAAACTTAGAGGACCTTAGAGTTTAAATTTTAATACTTCTGAGATTTAAAATTTATTAAAATTTAGGATTTATGAAGTTTTGGGATTGAAACCTAAATTCTAAAACTTTAATGGCCTAAAAATTGAATAAATTTTAAAACTTAAGGGTTAAAATTAGGGGTGGGCATTTTATCCGAACCAAAGTTCCCGAACGGAGCAGGACCCGGAACCAAGCGGATTCGGTCCGGTTCCTATCACTAAATAAATGGATCCGATTCTAAAGAACCGAGAACCGGCGGTTCCGGTCCGTTCGTTCTTAGAACCGGTTCCGGATACCCGGTTTAGAACCGAAAAATTTAATTTTTATTTTATTTTTAGATTTGCAATTTTTTTTTTTTACTTTTCATATTTTTTTTTTACCAAATTAACTCCATTATACATTAATCCAAAAGCCAAAGGAAAAACAAATTAACCCATGACCCATTAGTGATGAATCCATTACGGCATTATCCAAACCCAATAATTTATTTGCACTACCCAATGCCCATTTTCAAAATTAATATTGACTAATAGATCAGAGACCAAAAGTATGAGAACGAGTAAATAACTAATAATTTAATTCACATTATTGAATGTTTTTCATGCTATTTTTTGGTGCCTATAATTTAAAAATTTTGTTTATTTGTGCATTTAGTTTGAAATGACGATTATTAAAAAAAAATCAGATAGAACCGGAACCGGTGGTTCTGGATCCGGTTGGGTTCCGGTTGAAAGTGGGTGGTTCCGGTTCTTTTTACAAAATACCCGAACATGAACGGGTGGTTCCGGTTCTTCTACTATCCGAACCGAACCACCCGACGCCCACCCCTAGTTAAAATTGTAAAATTTAAAATTTTAGTAGCCAACTTATGAAAAATTTCAACTTTAAGGGCTAAATTATTAAAAATTCCATAACTATAGAGTTAGATTACTGAATATTTAAAACTTTAGGACTTAATTTTAAATTATCATACCTTGAAGGATTTAATTAATTAAGTTATAAACTCTATGGGCTTAATGTGCAATATAACCTAAATCTCCAAAATTGCACCATAATCCTTGAATTTATCAAATTTATATATGAGGTCCCATTTTTAAAAAAATTGTGGCTAGGGTTTTAGCCGCCACCACCGCCGCTTCCATATCTGGTGGAGGCGGCGGCGCCTCTCCGCATTAGCGTCGGCAGGCCCTCTGCAACAATAGGAGTACCTCGTTGGCGCTCGAACAACAGCAGCAGCACCCGCGCCCGCGCAAGCGCTATTGTTTCCTCCCAACAACGGTGGCGGCGGCGTTGTTTTTGCTTTTTCTAAGCTAGCGGCGGGCTATTCTTTCTTCTTTATTTATTGAAAAAAAATTATTTATTCTTTATTTCTTTAAATCATTATTTTGCTCAACAAATCAAGCTAAAAATTCATACACATAATGATTTTTACCTAGGGATGGTAACGGGTGGCCATTCCCATACTTGCCCCGTCGAGGATTTTTGAAAAGTGGTGCAAAGTCGCGATTAGGGGGGGGGGGCGGGTATAGAAAAATTATTAATTATCTCCCCGTTAATTAATTAATTAATTATATTATTTTTTATTTTTTTACATACAATTTAAATTTTAAAACATAAAAATAAAATAAAATAAAATCATTCGGGGCGAGTTCGGAGAATGCGAGGTAGGGACTGTGATCTCCGCCCTTGCCCTATTTAGTAATCGGAACGGAGAATCCCAGCCCCCTTAGGGGCGGGACAAGGCGGGGCGGGTAAGGGACGGATTTTTTTGCCATCCATATTTTTACCCTAAAAATTCCTTATATGCATATTAATTCAAAATCAAAATATGTAAAAAAAAAAATTAATAATTTAACATGATTTCTGCTTTGATACCTCTTGTTAGATATTTAAACATAAATCTCTAACTATAATTAAATAATAAGATAACCTAAGATTTTATCATGCTAGATTATCAAGAATAGGTGTTGAGGAAGAATACATGTATCCATTGCGTTGAAATTAAAAGGGTTGGAATTTTTCGTAGTCTAATCACATCAATAATGCTCAATGGAATCACTGCTCATTAACATGGTGTAAAAAGAAGAGCAAAAATTGTGATTGACTCGAGGACCATAACCCTTATATATAATAATCTATATACCCTAATTCAATTAGAAGTCCATCAATCCTACTTCAACTAAGATCGAGTCTCTACACATTACAAAGTCCGTATTGAGTTTAGATGTCTCTAGGGTCCAATCAACAGATCACTTAATAGCCCTATTAATTAGATAGCCCATGTAATTACAATATAATATGTAGTCCATTTAAGAGATAAATAATCCAACAGATCGTTCTTCTATTAATGAATTTGATAAATAATTACGGTCTTTTATTAATGCTAATTTAATGATCTAAATCTAAAAATATTTTAAAACATTTATTCCCACATCCAAATACATCACAATAAATGTTTAATACATATAGACCGTTATATTAGTTTAAATTAATGGCCATGATTATTTATCAAATACACTGATAGGCGGAACAACCTCCTTCATGTATTTATGTTTAACAAAGATGTATACTCATTTATTTGGCATATGTTGACGTTGGAAAATGGTAAGTACTGATTCCAAGTCAATTTAGTGTTAAGTATTTAGGTCGGATATGACCGTAGTGAGCAATAGATACATGAATATATGATGGGAGACCTATTTGTATAATCTTTCTAAATGTACTTTTATTTCAACAATTCATGTCCAACCTCTGGGACATTTATGTCTCTTATTTGTAGGAAAATATGGGATGATTACATGCATTTAATGCCAATCTAGCCATTAAATGCTTATAAGACATTCTTTTTTGGGGGCATTTAATCTGAAGTGATGTCCGCATTAATTACAGCGGCTGGTATGACGTCTGACATTTGGAAAAACATGCCATAGATGACAACATCATAGTACTTAGTTGACTACTACACGACTTCCAACCTAAAATAGGCCAGGTAGGAGCTGATGAGGTCCGACCTAATATGGTAGGACCTCCATAGATGGGAAAACCCCTTACAGTATTGGATAGGTAGGACTTCTCTAGTAGGACCTCCTTCAATATACCGATAGGACCTCTCTAAATTGCGTGAAGAATCATTGGTTGCCATGAGAGGTCAAGTCGGCTATCAACAATTACCCCAAGGCCAACTCTTGACTTCACTTATGGGTGACCTTTAGTTCGTATCACATATTTTAATCAGTTTTTATCTGTTCAGTATTTTTATCCGAGGCTGACATGATAATACTGACAGTCCGCATCATTGTTTGACAAGTGTCGTGGTCTTGGTGGAAAAATCTATTTTTTGCGTGGTTCGAAGATATATTTTAGTAGAGCACCATCATTGCGCTGTCATGCAATCATTGCAGCATTGATTGTGCTGACTTTTCACCTTCCTCATCTATAAATAGAGAGAAAATAAAATTCATTTGGGACTCTTATCTTCACGTTTTCTTCAATTCCATTGCTTCTATCCTAGCTAAGTGCCAAAGTGAGTATTAGAATTGTCCGAGCTGCCCAAGAGTTCATCATCTTCTCCGATCTTGGGTATAGTTCAAACATCTTCTTCTTTACGTTTTATTCTTCTCATTTTCTTTTTGAATTCTCCTTATCGTAAAAAAATGAGTTCTAAGACCGGTAGTGATGGTGAGGATGAGGTGTTGTCCTGGGATAGGGGCCAGCAGGAGGAGGAGCCCGCTAGTCCGAGTCGATTGAGGAAAGAAATAGTTGAGGATGAGGTCCTTAGCCCTACTCATCTGACATCGGTTCCTCCTCCGATCAGTAAATCTCTACAATTCGAGGATAATAAAGATGTAGATGTGAGGTCCGGAGCTTTAAGCCGGAGGGAAATGGAGATAAAATCTGGGCATATGAGTGCTCTGATCTGGAAGTGTAAGTTCTTCCCGTCAAAGGTCAACCAAAAACAACTGGGGGACTAGCATAAGACTTATAGGATTCTTGATGATATAGAGTTCATCGTCCCTAGTCCAGACAACCGGTTTGACGATCCTTCCCTATGCTGTGTGGCCCTAAACCTTGTCGTGCTGGCAAATGGGCTTCACCTTCCTTTACCTAGAATTATTAGGAAGTTTTTGAATAATTGGAGAATAGTTCCGACCTAGTTGTGCCCCAATGGGTGGAGGACTATAGTAGGTTTTCTTATTCTATAGAACCAGCTCAGCTTTCTCCGTCCTTCAGTTCAAGAATTAAATAGTCTGAACTCTTTAAATTGGACGGGAAGAGGTTGGGCTGGTGGTATACATCGGTAAAGGCCAGGACGAAAGGTAGTGTTATTACCCAAACTCTTGACTCAATGAAAAATTGGAAGAAATACTGATTCTTCGTCCGAGGTGCATGGCAATTCGCCTGGAATAACATACGTCTTGATGTTAATATTCCAGTTCGTTATCACAAACTAAGTAAGCATATTTGCCCCTTTAGGTTTAGGTCAGCTCGTCAGCATATATCACTCCTAACCTTTTGTTCATATTTTTCAAGGTATAATTCTTACCACCCTACCAAGGAATCTTCTGAGAAAGCACAGAGGGCACGTACTTTAAGTGAAGATTTACAATCTTGTAGCGTGCTGATTATTGAGGAAAATTTGATAGCAGCTTGGCTTTTCTCTTCCATATCAGACCTTCATCCGTCCAGTAAGATGGAGTCCAGACCTGATTACTCATTTGTCTTTTTACTTCTTTGTTCTAACTTTTCACAACACAGGTCATTCCAAGAAAGAAATGAAAGATATTTATGCTATGCTGAAGAAGTCCACTCAGGCCGGGAAGGGCAAGAGAAAGGCTTCGAGCGAGGGGCCTAGTCAAACTTCTCAATGTCAATCTTCTCTTGCCCAAGTTCCGGCCGACCTTTGGTTAGGATTCCGAAGCCCAAAGGCTTTGAAGAGGTGACTTCGTTCCCAGTTCGTGAAGGACCATCCCGAGGTCCACAATCGTCAGTCTAGATGCCGATGACATACTTGGGGTCGACTACGGAGAAAGACGAATAATATCTAAGGCTTCGAGGATTTCTGCCCAAACCAATTCAGGATTTCTTCTGCTTGAACTCTCCTTCAAAAGAAGAGGTGATCGAGCTCCTCCCTACTATAAAGAAGGCCATGAGGTTTATGGCAAAGAGCTGGACTCCAGTCCAGCAAAAATACTTAGAGAGCATGGAGGCGGCGAGAGTTCGCATTGCGGCGGTAAAGATTCGCTAGGGCAACGATTCAGCTAACCTCGACGGTGGAGAAAATGGGCAAGACTTTGTCAAATTTTCAAATGATGATGAAGGAAGGTCAGAAAGTCATTGCTAAACTAAACGAAGAGAAGAAACTTTGGGCGTCCTCGATGATATACAAATGAAGAGAGATGAGGAGCTCATGGATAAGAAATCTAAACTCAAAACTTTAGTGAAGCAACTGGAGGTAGAGAATAGAAGAGGACCAAACTGGAAGCTTCACTGGAGAAGAGAGCCTGGTAGACCTCATGATTGTCCTGGAAAAGATAGTAGACAGGGATGAGGTCATGGCGGAGTTCAAGTCCTCGGATGTCTACTTGGCCGACCAAGAAAATGTCTACTTCTTCACGATGGAGGAGTTGATTGAGACGGCGGTAGAGAAACATCTAGACTGGGACGTTCAGATTTCGTGAAGGATGAGCTAAAGAGAAATTCTAGACTCAAATCCTCCATCGCCCGAGGAGGAAGATCAGTCTGGTGCTGATGAATGAGCTATTGCCTTATGTAATTTTTTGTTTTGAACTTTATTTTGTATTTTTACTGAACTTCAATTTTAATGAAATATCCGTTATGTTACCTTGTTTTTAATTCTTCAAAGTATTTAGAAGTTTTGACATCTAACTTCAAACTTTTGACATCGACCTCAAACATCTGATGTCTGACTTCAAGCACCTAACATCTGACATATGACTTCAAGCACCTAACATTTGACATCAAACATTTGATCTTTTAGATGCTGTTAATGCCTTCAAGTTTGTAGCTCAATCAAATGGACGAGTTGAAACTTATATATGATATCTAACTTCCAACCTTTAACTTTTAACTTATTGACACCTGACTTCAAGCACCTGACATCTGACCTCAAACATCTGATCTTTTATAGTTCGGTTACACCGGACGAGTTGATACTATAAATACCTCAAATTTTTTACAATATAGGTCGGCCAATGATGTCGAGTTTTTTTTTTTTGTGTCCGATCTTGGTAGACCTTTGTGTTCAGGGGCTTGTATTACTTGACTCATCCTTAGTTTGGACATAAGGATTTTAGTTTGACATCGATGGCGCAAGAGTACTTACGATCCGACATGGGTCCAAGTTTATGGGACCTATGTGTCCAAAGATTTGTGATCTTGATCAAATCCTTAGTTCGGACTATTTCTAGATTTATTATCTTCGATATAATTCCCGACTTCAAAAAATGTTTCTTCATTTCATAAACGTGTGGAAACTTTTTACAATCGTGGAAGCCATGGGTTGATAGTTGATAAGTTCCCACTTTGGTAGTACTTTTTAGATGACTAAGGATGCATAAGCTAAAAAAATTTTGGAGCTCGTAAGCCCCGCTTCTTAAGGACTATGAAAATTTTGTAAGATCCTTCCCGCTTTAGAGCAAGTATTCTGCCTTGTTTTCTTGTTGCAAGGAAGACCTTTTCAAGACGAAATCTCCGACTTCAATTTTTGCTCATTGACTTTCTTTGTTGTAGTACATTGCACTTCTTTGTTTGTAAATTGCATTTTTATTTCGCGCCCTATCTTTTTTTACTCCAGTAGGTCGAGCTCGGCTCTTATAGCATCCTCGTTGGAATTTTCATCAAAAGTCCAGACTCTAAACGACGGGAGCCCGAACTCTCACTGGGATGATAGCTTTGATTTTAAAGATTAGTGAGAAAGGTGTTTCCCCCCTGCTGGACTAGCATGTTGTGTGGTAAGACCATAGTACTCTTGGTAGCTTTTCTGCCCATGCTCCTTATAGTTCATCTAGCCATGTCTTCAAGGTGTGCTTGATGATCTTATTGATAGCTTCGACTTGTCCATTAGCTTGAGGATGGTTCGGCGTGGAAAAATGCTTTCTTATCTTTAGCTCTTCACAGAATGACCTCAACTTGGAATTGTCAAATTGCTTGCTATTGTCTGTGATAATCGAGTAAGGTACTCCAAACCTGCATATGATTGATTTCCATATGAAATTGGTGGTTTTTTGCTCTGTTATTTTGGCCAGCGGTTCTACTTCTGCCCATTTGGTGAAGTAGTCGATTAGTTCAATCATCTATTTTGAGAAGGGTCATAGTCGAGAACCGAGGTCGCCCTTGGGATGAGCTCGATGATGGGAGCAAACCTTTGGCATTTGTCGCATTTTTGAACAAATTCGATGGAATATTTCTTTAGTGATGGCCAGAAATATCCCTATATCAAGATTTTATGTACTAATGACTGTCTCCCAGCATGGTTGCCACATACTCCTTCGTGAACCTCACTGAAGGCGTATTGGGCTTCGTTTTCTCTTAGACACTTGAGTAATGAGAGTGAAAAGCCTTTCTTGAATAAGACATTGTTGATGATTGTGTATTTAGCTGTCCTAGTCCTTAATTTCTTTGCTTTCGTGCTATCTGGGGGCACATTACCATCTTTCAAAAATTGGATGATCTCATCCATCTAGCTAAAGTCCAGGTCAGCCATGGTGAGCATGTGATCGGGCTGGTTGATGGATACATTATTGATTCTTTCGATTGGGATGTTCTCTAGTTCCTCTATTTCTTTACTGGTAGCGAGTCGTGCTAAAGCGTCAGCGAGGCTATTTTGTGTTCTTAGGATTTGTTTAACCTCGACGATGCTGAATGATTAGAGTTTTTACTCTACTATTTGTGAGTAAGACGCCATCTTTGCGTCCTTAACTTGGTAGGACTTGTTAATTTGATTGATCACTAGCTGGGAGTCGTTGTATACAAGTAGTCTGAGTGTACCCATTTCCTTTGCAAAATTTCAAACTGGCGATTAGGGCCTTGTATTCGGCCATATTGTTAGAGGCATGGAAATCAAATCACAGGATTGACAGAGTGGCTCCAAGTCCGGGCTCATAAGGACTACTCCAACTCCGGCATGTGTATCTGTTGAAGATCCATCAATGAAAAGAGTCCAACTTTCTTCATCTTTGGTAGTGGGCTCATGTTCTGGACTGAACTCGGCAATGAAATCGGCCAATGATTGACCTTTGGTAGAGGTCTAGGGTCTGAAGTGGAGGTCAAACTGGCTGAGCTCTACCGCCCATTTCACGAGTCTTCCAGAAGTATCTGGATTTTGGAGGACCTGCCTTAGGGGATAATTTGTCAAAACTTCTATTGGATGCTGTAAAAAGTAGGGTCTGAGTTTCCTTGCTGACATGATCAGAGCATAGGCCAGGTTCTCCATTGGGTTGTACCTCAATTCAGCATCGTACAACGACTGGATAACATAATACACTAGGTGTTAGATTCATTCATCCAACCTAATTAGTACGGAACTAATTGAGTGCTCCGAGACCGGCAAGTAGAGAGTTAGGGTTTTCTTGGTCATTGGTTTTGACAATAATGGAGGTTGTGCAAGTTGTGATTTTAGTCCTTCGAAGGCTAGCTAGCACGTCTCATTCCTCTTGAACTCTTTTCCATTGTGCAGAGCATCAAAAAAGAGTTTGCATTTATCCGTCGATTTTGAAATAAAACAGCTTAGCACAGCTATTCTTCTAATTAGGCTTTGTACTTCTTTGATTTTGGTAGGATGTCTCATTTTCTTGTAAGGCTCTAATCTTCTCTAGAATTGCCTCGATACCTCTTTGATAGACCATGTAGCCCAAGAACTTTCGATCCGATGCTGAAAAAACATTTCGAATGATTGAGCTTCATCCTATACTTTTGAAGTACGGAGAACATCTCGAAGAAATGTTGCATGTGATCCGTTACTTGGTACTTTTTACAAGTATGTCATCAACGATACCTCCATGGTCTTTCCAATGAGGCCGAGAAAACATGGTGTTGACTAATCGTTGATAGGTTACTCCAACATTTTTCATCCGAATAGAATAAATTTATGGCACTAAAGACCCGGTTAGTTATAAAGGAGGTATTATCATGATCATTTTCGTGCATTGGGATTTGATTGTAACCGAGTATGCATCCATAAAGCTCAAGAGTTCATGATCGGCCGTGGCATCTACCATTTGATCAATTCGGGGGAGTGGAAAGTTTTCCTTAGGGCATGCTTTATTCAGGTCAATAAAGTCAATGCATACCCTTCAAGCTCCATTGCTCTTCTTTACCAGGATGGGGTTGGCCACCCATCGGGGATTTAGTGACTTCCTAATAAAGCCGCACTTAAACAACTTGTCAACTTCCCTTGCAAGAGCTTCGTATCTCTGGATTGAGGGGACGCCGACATTGTTGTCTTGGTTTGACATCTGACCTTGTGTTCAACCTATGACAAGCGACCTTGGGGTATATTCCTTCCACATCTGCATGCTCCCATGAAAAGACGTCAAGGCTATCTTTCAGGAAAGCTATGAGTTGAGATTTTATTGGTTCGTCGAGTTTGTTCCCGGCGCGCAGACCTTCTCTAGGTGGTTGAGGTCGAGGCTCGAATCGACTCTAGCTCTTTCACTAGCTCACCTTACGCTTGTGTTGGTCTAATATTAGGTCAAGTTGTCCGAGCTCTTTTGACCTGGTTCTTCATTTAGTTCATTTTGTTCGACCTTGGGTTTGGACATCCGAGCTCTTCATGAAGCACGCCCCCGCTCCTACCCGAGGAAAGGTGATGTTGCTCTTCGCCACCATCCCGACTTTTTCTAACTATTCCTACTCATGGAGAGTGGAAAATTTCATAGCATATTGGTAGATGGATGCTGCCGCTTTAAGTTCATGTAGTATCGGTTGTCCCAAAATGGCATTGTAATTTGACGAGAGGTCCACAATCACAAAGTCAATGATTATCTTTCTTTGGTATGAAGGTAGTTCGAGCTCTACCACGAGGGCGACCTGTCCCTTTGAATCCACAAAGTCCGCGGTGAACCTCTGAAAGAGATTTGGGAATGGCCTTACACGCCGTTCGTTAATCTCCATTTGCTTAAATGTTCTAAAGTATAGAACATTCACGGAGCTCCCATCATCCACCAGTGTTTGATGAATATTGATTCTGGAGACCGGCATAGTAATGACGAGTGCGTCCGAATGTGGTTGCAATACTTGGGATGCGTCTTCTTCGGAGAAAGAGAACTTTTCAAGATCTCGAGCTAGCTATCAGATGTGACAAAGATCTCGATAGGCTGGTGTGAGCTTTCCGAGAGAGTTTGCGGCGTAGTCTCCTTGATCCTTCAAGGTGTTGACATCCTCATAACTAATTTGATAGGTCACTCTAACTCCATATGGAATGTCAAAGTAGTTTTTTAAACCATCTCATTGCTCTATTCTCGGGAAGGTGAGAGAGAAAGCTCACACATGATTGCATCATTGGCCCCTGAGTTCCATCCAAGAGATATACCCGTTGAGATGTCCGGATGGGGTCGTTGCCATCCTCATAGCTAGTTAGTTGTGACATTTTGAGCTTTTCTGGCAGTGGTTTTGCCAGGATGTCCTCCGAGAATGAAGAGTGTCGATCAGTTATGTACTCCTCCAAGATGTTCTTTTGCTTAGCTTCGAGTTCGGGTAGATGTCGCTTCATCAGCTCTAGCTCATCCGGAGTGTTTTGTACACCCGATGCTGTTGCGGATAGGGCTCCTTCATTCCT
The DNA here is from genome assembly GCA_023638005.1 of Forsythia suspensa. Taxonomy (NCBI): domain Eukaryota; kingdom Viridiplantae; phylum Streptophyta; class Magnoliopsida; order Lamiales; family Oleaceae; genus Forsythia; species Forsythia suspensa. The sequence continues at coordinate 51,237,043 of CM042673.1, forward strand.
TTGCATTTTTCTTCAGGCGATGCAGGTGGGATCTAAGATGGACGACCTATACGGTCAAAGATGCTTGCCAATCGTTGCGAGGCGACTTTCTTATGGGGGCTAGGGCGTCTATTCTCATCCCCCTTGCTAAACGATGGATTTTTCTCGTCGAATTCTAATTTTCTTTTTACACGACGATCTTCAGGTCGGTTATGTGTTAGCGACTCTACTTCTGAGTCGAAAATGTGTTTGGTAGTAGCTTGATTATTCTCAAGCCGTTCAATGGTGTGAGTAAGGTATTCCAACTTTTGTAGAACTACATCCCTTTCGGGAACATGCGTTTGAGCCGAGGATTTTCCTGGATGTCTTCGGCGGAAGCCCTAGGGAGATCAACTTGTTTGCTTTCCGTTCTTCCGTGACTACGAACCCTTGAGTTATGACTATGGCTCATATTAAAGATATTTTTAGGGATAAAAGTATTTAGGTATGATGATCAGGTGTTGATCTTTTTGTGAGTTTCTAGAATATGGAGAGCCTTTTTAGGAGGAGCCCTCCTTCTAACTGCCAAACTGTTGACGTTGGAAAATGGTAAGTATTGATTCCAAGTCAACTTAGTGTTAAGTATTTAGATCGGATATGACCGTAGTGAGCAATAGATACGTGAATATATATAATGAGAGACCTGTTTGTATAATCTTTCTAAGTGTGCTTTTATTTGAGCAATTCATGTCCGATCTCTGGGACATTTATGTCTCCTATTTATAGAAAAATATGGAATGATTACATATATTTAATATCAAGTTAGGCATTAAATGCTTACAAGGCATTTTCTTTTGGGGGGCATTTAATGTAAAGTAATGTCTACATTAATTACGGCGACTGCTATCACGTCTGACATTTGGGAAAAACATGCCATGGATGACAACAACATAGTACTTAGTTGATTGTTGCACAACTTCCGACCTAAAATAAGCCGGGTAGGAGCTGATGAGATCCGACCTAAAATAAGCCGGGTAGGAGCTGATGAGATCCGACCTAATTTGGTAGGACCTCTACATATGGGAAAACTCTCACAGTATTGGATAGGTAGTAGGACTCCTTCAATATACCGGTAAGACCTCCGTAAATTGCGTGAAAAATTATTGGTTGCCATGACAAGTCAAGTAATTGGCTATCAACAACATATAAAAAACTCACAGGATAATATAAAAGGAAACTATTTCTTGTGAATTACAAAGATTACTTAAAAATAAGTGGAAATCAATAATTATTAATCCTTAAAATAAAATATTGCATCATCAATGGTGCAGAATGTAACAAAAGGAAATGGCAACGAAAATGATATATTATTACATCTCATCAAGGTTTAAAATTCAAACTACATACTTCATATATAGCAATACAAATGAGGGTTGCACAGGCGAAAAATAGTTCGGCTACAATACTCGATAGAGTCGACTTGTGACACTCTGACTGTCACATTGTTGTCTTGACCAATGACCATTTTTCCCTTCACTTCATTACCGTTTGTGTTCAACCTTAAAAATTGCTAACATGTTGAAGTTGAGCTCAGAAGAAAACACAATAGAATGGTTGTTGCCGGAATCCATGCCATTAATGGATTCACGTCAGCTGCCGAAGATATGTCGTAAGGCGGAGGATTCTTGTAATAAAAAGGAAAATAAGGTAAAATTGGGTCAGGAGGTGGAGGACCATAGTAATTGACATAATAGTCGGGTGGAGGGTAGAAAGGAAAGTATACAGCCGGTGGTGGTGGAGGGTAGTCGGTCGAACCTGAGGACGGTGGTCGAGAAGTCTGTGGAGGTGGAAGTGGTGGCGAAGGCGGCGGTGGGCAACTCGAAGTGGCAATGGGTTGTGGAAGACATGGATATGGACACTCATAGGGTGGTAGAGGAGGAGCATAAGATATTTGATCAGAAATTTTGGAAACTGCCATTACATTTGATCTTAGAAACAAATTTAGTAATGATATGATCAATGTGAATATAGAGACTAAATGGTTTAATTTTCTGGCCATAGTATGAGAAAAAATGTTTAGGATCCTAATCCGACTAGAAAGTAATTCAAACTAGATCGGAAAATCAGCTTTTCTTATGAAGCTATAGAGTGGATTACAAATTAAGACGGAAAATAAAGAGATTGTGATGGATTGATTAAAGAAACATATGCATGAACCCTAATTTTTTAAGCAATAATTAGAGGAAGGATCAGAAAATATTTAATTTCCTAAGTCGTATGATTGATTACATGCATGCTTGTTAAAAGTTGAAATTAATTAAATCACGATTTTTACAATGAATTTATATTCTTTGCTCTAGCACATATTTTTGGGGTTTCAAGGAAAAAAGTATTTATAAGGACGACGAAAATTTTAGTTTGTAAAATCTTTTGACGACCATTTTTCGATAAAACAACTGAAAAATAACTTTCTATGACAAAAAATTGTATCATTAAAAGTGAATTTCTTGTAGTAAAATTATTGTGATGTTCCAAACTTTATCGGTGGTAAGTGGTAGTAGGGCAATTTTTTTTTTTTCTCGGTAGCAAAATCCACCTTTGATGCCCTTATGGGTAATAATAATCGCCGAAATTACAAGGGAAAATACGTATTTTTTGTAAGTGGTTCAAATCATTTTATTATCGACGAACAAAAGTTATAAGTATTAGGTATTGCAAACTCTACAAAATCATATATTAACAAGTTGAGTAATTATTCATAGTAATTAATTAATTTAAGTGAGATATAAGTCATTTTATAGTCATAAGATGCTCCCCATGCTTTTAGAGAACTTGATTCTTGTAGCTATTATTGTGAATGATTCCAATCCCTTTTAAGAGAATATATCAATGTCATGTGCAAGTATTCTACATGCCAGTCCCTTAAAGACCAAAGTCATTTAGCAAAATTAATTAATTCGGCTACATGAAGTTGTTATGGTTTACTAATTTTTAATTGCTCCAAAATTGTTGACCATTATTTAAATAATGAAAAGTGAAACTACTAATAGGAAATTGGTTTTATATATATAAGAGAAAAAAGAAAAAAGGTGGCTAGAGAATAAATTTTGAGGCGGGGTGGTAGTGGTCCGGTTTAGTCTAGTTATAATAAGAACGGGATTGAATTAGTGTTGATTTTAATTTTAATGATATAAATGCATATTTATATTTATGTGAAGAAATTTGGACAGAGTTCTGACTTACTTGAAAATAAAATAGAAGATAAAATTGAACTTTTTTCTTAAGACAATAATGCTCCACATTACTACTAATGATTTTTCAATGTTTGTCTCCTAAGATAAAATAATCACGTTTTGTAATAATAGCACTCTAAATTACAAGACAAACGAATCTACTAATATTTTGATATCTCTAAACTGAATTGGAAAGAAGGACCTTAATTGTGTAGAATATAATATTTAGGACTGAAATGGAGAACACGAGAATAGTACAGAGAAGAAGATGATATTAAAATGCGGAGAAGATTAAAAAACTAGAATTTGGGACCTTTATATAGTAGTTGAAAAGTCGTGTCTCAACAGACACAACTCATCTAGACAACATTTGTTTTGACAGACATATCCATGTCTGTCTCGAATTGACTATTAGATTTTCTTGAATTCGAGGACACGTGGCGAAATCATGCTAGTTCACTTGTTGAAATCTGAAAATTTCAAAATGTGTATAAATATATATAGACCACAAGCCCAAATACGACCCACAACTCGGACCCGTGACCAACCCGGCCCGCACATGTGGACTTTGGTCCAACCCAACTAAGATTATTAGGACTACTCCTACCATCTTTATGGATACGAAATAAAAGTACAAATAAGAGGGAATAAGCCTTAACTCCGTATTTAGAGGAGTAGTCAAAAGGGACATGTGAAAGCTATAAACATGGAAGTAGTACTTCCATTACAAGCATAAATGAATGGTTTAATGAAAAACAAATGATAAAACAAAGAACACCAGTCACTAATAAATTTCGTAAACTAGTTCTCATCCATGTTATTGAATTACCACAACGGTCATATGAGCGTTGTTAAATCTCTAAGGACGTTGCTAAAAAGTTAAATGACAACGCGCTTTTTGTATTCCACAACGAACATTGCCTGTTGCCGTAGAGATCTAGTTTTCGGCAACATCAAAGGACGCAACGTGCGCATGAACGTTGCTCAAGCTCTTTCGCAGCGTTTTCCGCCTGTTGCAATAGACTGTTTTTCTTGTAGTGTAGGATGCTTTTAAATTCAGCTTTAAATCTAGCTATATTTAATTCTTTATACGCCATTATAGATAGTCCTTCATTAGCAAGGTCGTCCGTAGTCCTATTTCCTTCACGATAAATGTGCGAGATGTGAGATATAATTGATTACGACATACCTTAATTTGATCCAAAAAAAAAAGAAAAATTGTACCCATCCAGGTCCACCTCCGTTTTCCACCTCATGAATAGCCATCTAAGAATCCGATTCAATCCAAACCCATGAAAAACTGAGTCGAATACATAATTCCAATCCACCTAGCATAGCCCTTATCTCAGCCTCAATATTAGTATATATCCCAAAAAAAAAATCACTGAAAGCGCTAATGCATAGACTTCAGAAATTCTTAATAAGATAGTCTGTTTAGAGTTCTAAACTCAATGATAACAATTAAATACAAGAGTTGGGCTCATTGCAAAACTTAACTTAACACCTTACGACACGAGTTGACGACATCCTTGCACCTCTGTGCCACATTCCCCAAGGCAAGGGTGTTAGTTTGCCTAATGTCAAAGAATCGTGCAAAAGCCATATCCCTTCCCAGTTGACATATTTAAATAACCCCCCTCTTATGCGTAAGGTAAACCATGCTACAGATCGGCCATATTAGTTTGATCTGTTTCTTTTTAAGAATTTAACTAAGGATAATTATATATTTATATTCATACCACAATTTTCATTTGTTATATCATAATTTAATTACTCTTAGAGCCTGCTTGGAAGTTTTTTTTTCCACCGATTTTGAGTGGTACCGTTTATGAGATTGTTGAAAAATCGGTACTTGTTAGTTTCTTGGGAAACTGGTTTTGTGTGGTTTAAAAAATCACCTAAAATCGGTGTAGTGTAATTTGTCTTTTTCTCAACTCCCAAAATTGGTGGTTTTTTTGTCATTTTCAAATTATTTTTCAATTTTACCCTCTCTAAAATAATTATTTCCAAAACTATCATAAACCTAAAATACATATTTCATTCTATCTCTTTTCTCCAAACGCACATTTTGCATATTCCAAATTAAAAAAAAAAAAAATTGTGCAGTTGAATTATTTTTAAAAATTTTTGCAATCAAATATATATTTACATTTAAATTTTTACACACTTCATATTGCTTACACATACCTACCTTTTTTAATAAATAGTTATATATGTGGTTATATTCTTTTAAAAAACTTTTAGAACTGATGGATAAACTCTCAAGCATGGATTTGAGTGTTTTAAAAACTGCTACTAAAACTAGACTCCTCATAAACATCCAAAACTGGTACTTTTAAAAAACCCTCATGATGGTACTCCAAAACTCCTATGCATGCCCTTAAGGTCCTCAATATTTACTTATTGTAACATTTTTACTTTTTTGTCCCATTCTTATCCCCACTTTCCCATTAATTAGCACACATTAAGGCCATGTTCGATAGCCATTTTTTTCAAAAATCTATTTTTTTGCCTACAATTTTTGACTTTTCAAACTTTTTTGTAGTTTCAACCTTTTTACACAACAAAAAATTTTGAAAAGTCAATGAAGTATCCAAAAACCCCATTTTTTTCCCAAAAAAAAACTACGCACCCTAAAGGTTTTCATCCAAAAGTTCATTGAGAGAGCGTAAAATAACTTATTTATCTATCATATTTTTTTAAAACAAATAAATAAAAAAAAGCGATAAAATAGTTTTTTTCTATTGAAAGAATTTAATTGAAGAATATCTAAAACATAAAAGGGCTCTCCCTTCACAAAAATACTAATAATTCCATTATTCCACATGCAACCATAAGAAGCAACCCTAAAAGTACATTATTATGTGCTGCACTAGAATATATCTGCAAATTAAATGGATCATTTCGATACAAGTTTCTAGGAGGATCTGTCGTATAAATAAACCGCGACGGTGGAGGCGGTGTTTGCCCCGTCACGTAAATGAATCTCGGTGGTGGTGGAGTTGGTGGAGTCGTACAGTATTGCTTGTCGTTTGGAGGAGGTGGAGGTGGAGGCGGTGGCGACGGTGGTGGTGGTGGTGAAAGAGAAGGAATCTGCTGGTTGCATGGATTATCACAGGGGCATTCCCCACACTTTATGCTCACTTCAGGCACCTTGGCCACCGCCGGCGCCACCAAAGGATCATCATCAACCTTGGTAGAAAAAGCTGCTCTAGCCGAGAAATGGAAAATAAGCATTATAAGAAATGTGCAATTCCATTTATATATTAAAACATGCATAATTTGGTTTACAGTAGGTATAGAACAGATCCTAACAGGAAAAAGAAATAGAACTTCACATACAAAGGGAAAGCATGAAGTGGAACATGAATGAAAATGAAGTGTTTTATAGGGTAAGTGGAATATCATTTGTATTTGAGATATGCAAAGATGGCATCTTTGGTACGTACCGTTAAATTAAATTGAACTAGATGGTATAATAGACATAATTTTTTCTCTCTACCCCGACTCCAGTATAAATGAAATTGAAGTGTTTATTGGGAAATTACAAATAAAAAGCATATTTGACCAATTTGACCCATTTAAATTATATATAACCAAACAAGCTATAAGATCATTTCCGATACTTTAAGTGGATTGCTAAAAAAAGGTATTTGCATAAGCAACAAACATTGTTTAAAAAATTCATCTTCAATGCAATCTACACAAACTCAGTCAATCTCATACGGAAAAAGAAAAAAAAATATTGTCTATAGCTCTGTCTAGATTTAGTAACTCCTGTTGACTCAGCAAAATTTATATTTCTTTATGCAAATATATGTATTTGCTGTATTTGGTTTTGTTTTATTTTAAGAAAATAAAAAGACCTAAATAGCATTATTGATTGTATATAAAAGTATACAATTTTAGAACAATTTTAGATTTGAGTATCTATTCATTAGTCACTAATGTCACGTAGATCGAAAATCTTATATTTTACATGCCACCAAAATAGCAATTCATAGAATACAACGGAAATGCTCGATTTTGACTTCTTCTTTTTTGTGACATTAGTAAACAAGTTGATTTGGTTAGGTAATTTGATGTCTTTAATTAGGATGTAGACTTGGTATAATGAATAATGAGCCTCTTTCTATGGTTATAAATGGAAGCCATGAAAGCAAATTGCATGTGGCTGTTGTAAATATGTAGGCCCTCTTCTTTCTTTCTATTCTTTACTTAATTATGGATTAAAGCTCTTTAAGGTCTGTAATAAAGGTGCAACGAAAATGAAGAGAATAAGTTTCAGATGCTATATATTCGGTGGTGAGAGAGAACCTGTTTGGCAAAGTAAATTCCTATTTATTTCACTCATGTACAAATTAACATTCTTAACTTTCCGGCGAAGTCCGTTTAACTGGTACGGTCCAATCACGACATCAAATTTAATTATTTTAAGTGTACGTCACAGAGACGATACTTCAATTTAGTACCTATGTCTTTTATTAGATTAAATCTTAGTACTTAGCCCAAGAGTAAATCAAGAATATTGAGATCACCTTACTTTTGTATTTTGTAAATATATATAACATATTATTGATGAGGACGAGAGCTAGAAAAACAATAATACGAAGATAGTGAAAAGTAACATTAGAGGAAACTTTATAACCTAAGTGGAAACTTTACTTAAATGTTGCTCACTTGGTTACTCAACTTTCCTTAAAATATCTCATTTAGTCCCTAAACTTTTCCTAAAATATTAATTCTACCCTCATTAAATAAAACATGATTTAGACTCTAATTAAATAAAAGACCCAATTTAAATATATAGATAAAAATAATAAAAACGCGCCAAGCATGCAACCCTTTTGGATCTTGGACTACATCATTCTCTTTGGGTTGGAAAAAAATCGTATTCGAATTTCTTATTTGGGTGGGGGTAATTTCTTTGAGTTGGAGAAGAACACTTATTTGAATAAAATAAAATTGTTTAGAATTTATTTGTAGTTTTGAAAAGGTTAAGGGCTCAATTGCAATATTTTCATTGTATTTTTTTTCCTATTATTTTAATTTATTTAAGTCAATGGGTAAAATTGTCATAGAAATGTCAGAGTAGTGAAAAATAATGATTTCTGTGAGAATAAATAGAAGAATGGAGATGATATCTACTAAAAAAAAGAATAGGAATGAAATTGTTACAAACCTGAAAGAATGAGGATCATTAGTATAACCCTATATTTTAATATGCTAAGTTAAATATTATTTCATAAATATATCCTATTTATTTGCACTTTTTGCAAAGAATAAGAATCTAATTATAATTTTTTCTAATTAAAATTAAAGATATATTTATCTTTTATCAAATAATAATCAATTACCTAACAAAATATATATGTTAAAAACTTTTATATCAAAAATTAAACATTAGACTATTTTCACACTTGACAAATATTAAAAACTATTTGCGCTTGTTTCTCTAATTTAAATAGATAAAAATATTAAAAAGCACCCCGAGTCCCGAGCCTTACCCCTATTGGATATTGAACCGCATCAAATAATAATTAAAGTTTCAAAATAAATCCTTCCAGCTGGAAGGGATGCAGAATGTTCAAGAATGGCATTATTATTTTCCTTTTAACTTGCTTTCAATTAATTAGATTTAAAATTTTCAGATTCTTATTAAAGTCGATTTTACCTTCCAACGTAAGCAAAATATGCAATTTCTTTTGAAATTAATGTTATGTTTATTATGTTACAATGATTATTTAAATAAGATTAAAAATTTTATTTATTGTTCGATATATTGATATATAGTATTTTTTCTCATTACTGAATATTAATCATGTCTAAGGAGATGTTGACATGTTGTAGTGGTCTACATTGTAATTAAAATTTTATTTATTGTTCAATATATTGATATATAGTATGTTTTCTAATTACTAAATATTAATCATGTCTAGGGGATGTTGACATTATAATGAATTGTTAAGTCCGAAAAATACTAGATGTGTCAAGAATATACAAACAATCATTAAATCTAAGTATTGTTTGGTGATATTTAAATTATAATTTTAACTGATCAAATATAGTTTTTATTCACACACATTTCATAGGATCCACAACTTACAATCCACTTTTTATCTAAACATTAATATAAATACTTAAAAAATAATTTCAACACTATCAAATATATACTAAAATAAAATGTGCAAGTAAAAAGAAAAAAAAAATAGGATTTTTTGGCCGAAACCAGAGGTTTGATGGTCAAATCCAATACCTAATCCCTTGTTGAGTATATAGAAAAGTGGATTAAACTCTGTAACACTTATAACCATTGTTAGATTTACAAGACTTAAGCACTAAGGTTTAATCTTAAGAAAAATACCCAAACTGTCCTAAAGTTACTGTTGACAAAGAACCAGATAAACCTTCTCTAATCTGTTCTGACAAAACACGGATTAAAGATCACTAAATTCTTAATCCAGATCACCAAAGAATAACAAAAAAAAAAAAGGAATATCAAAGAATCAGCATTTCAGAGAAGTGACAGAAAAGTGAGAAATAACTTATTCCACTCACTCACAGAATTAATGCGTATTGAAGAAAGATCCAGAGTTCAATCCAACAACCACCAATAAGCCATGTGTCAACATCTAACAAAGGCTCATTTCTTAACAATGTGACTAACCAATTTGGGGATAAAAAGCGTATGCTCATTATTATTTAGCAATGTTACAAAAATTGTAAAGCGCGGTTAAGTATGGAGGTCGAATTTCAAATTTGTTGGACTTAAGCGTGTCTGGCGAGAGAAAAGAAGAAAAGGGCAGAAAGCGAGGCGATGATAATACGTAGTTTAAGCGTGGAGGCCGAACCGCCTAAACGAAACTTATACAAATTTTTTAGAACAATGTTATTTAACATCTACACTACCAAACAAAATATATGATTGTATATAATTTAGAATGCAGTAGGGAACAATATTACAATAAATAAAATTTTAATTTTTGTTTTAATTCTATATGATACTGTTCAGTCTTAGTGAATCAATTATTGAAAAACAATAAATTAAAAATAATCTACTTAATATAAAATTTAAAGATATCCCCAATAACGAATCATGAGGTATCATATTCGAAATCAGAAGAGAACATTTTACCTTTACAAACTAATATTACAGTTTAATAAATTTCTAAAGAGAATGAAAAATAATTATTGTACACAACACCAATCACCAATGCATGTGTGGATGGATAGGGGGGAATCAATACTCAATCAAAGCTACACTTTTTCCTGTCTTAAATTTCAGTTGCATTAAAAACTCTAAAAGAATATATTCTTTATAATATTTCAATTAATATTTTCAAACTGTATAGAAAATCATGACATGAAACTTCACCCGAGGTTCGACCATATGACCCATTAATAGTGGCGGATTCAAGAATTTTTCTTGAGAGCAACTCCAAATGGAGCTCCAAAGATCTTGCAATGGATCTTTAAAATAGTACTCCAAAATGTAGTAGTGAACAGCCAAATTCATTTAACGTAAAATTTCTCGATAATTTTTATTCTATTTTTGTTCTTCATTTATACTTATCAAATTTATTTTTTATTATATATCCTTTTTCATACTCTTTTATTACTTTATGGTTTAATTTTATTTATGTTTCTTTTCATTTCATTATTATTTTTATTAATATAAAAAAATTAATAAAAATTAATTAACGAGTACGTTAAAATAAAATTACTCATTAATTTTAAAAAGTTAAAAATGTGAAAACAAGAAGACGATATTTATTATTACGACAACAACAATATTGAAAAGTAAAATACTACATGAAATGATAGAGATCATTTAATAATCCGATAGATCATTTCCAGATCCTCCAAAATTATCAAAATATTGACCAAACAGACTTGAAGTACTTTGAGATTGTTTGGCTAGCTTTTCAGATCTTTTTTGCATGATTCTTGTTTGTTCACTTCGAATAAACTCACGTATATTTGTATCTGCTACGTTAATCAAATTTGTGAGTAAAACTCTATTCTCATCTCGAATTTCTGCCACAGCCACTTTTTTTGCTTCAGTTTGAGCTCGAAGCATTTGGATATGAGAATTTTGTTGTCTATCGTCGTTTTCCTTTGTCAACTTTTCAGAGAGTTGTCGATTTTGTTCTATGATAGTTTCAATCACTATTGTATTTTCTTCTTTAGTTTTCTTTTTTTCTTTTACTTTTTTTACTCCAATGGGTCATTGAGTAGACGTACCACCAAAAAAAAATTCATTTATATGAAGAGAAAGTAAAGACAATCCAGGAGATGCTGAGTTTGGAGACTCTGATTGTGATGATGCAAAGTTAACACTTTAAGAAGGGACCATACATGATCAAATTTGAACCCTTTCTTGAATTTGTCTTCTTGTGCTAACAATGTTTTCGCTCGATTCAACTGTAAAATGATATAAACGTATAAGTTAACTTTCATTAGATATAATATTTATAAGCAAAAATTAGAAGTAATATTCACTATATCTTGTTCTGACGCACCACTTGGATTTGAATATTCCACTTGTCGAATACATCCCCTTAGTTTGCCAACAGTAGTAATGATGATCGACATTCAAGAGGATAAAGATATTTGCTTACAATATTGAGTGATATACTCTGGTTTTAAATTGTTATAATCACTCTCAACTCTTGACCAGAATTTATCTTTAGATTGGTTAATACATACAATAGGATTTTGGAAAATATCCAGATATACATGTACTAAGTGTATGTTTTCTTCATTTGTATACGAAGAAGGTCGTGTAGTATAATTCATTTGTAGGTGGTAAGATGAAATAATGTGAATATAAGTTGTGAAGGTGGAATGGAATTAAGGTATTGTTTACTATTTACATTGAAAGTGAAAGAGATATGGTAAGATGTGACAAAATATAAACCAACGGCTAAGATTAGATGAAATATATCTCACAATTGATTATGTGAGATATGATAAGATTTGGATAAAGAAATATGGTAAGATTTGACAAATCTAAACCAACGGCTAAGATTAGATAAAATCTATCTAACGGTTGAGATTGATTACGTAAGATATGATAAGATTTGGATAAAGAGATATGGTAATATTTGACAAATTTAAACCAACAGCTAAGATTAGATGAAATCTATCTAACGGTTGAGATTGATTACGTCAAATATGATAAAATTTGGATAAAGAGATAGGGTAAGATTTGACAAATTTAAACCAACGGCCAAGATTAGATGAAATTCGTCTAACGGTTGAAATTGATTACGTCAGATATGATAAGATTTTGATAAAGAGATAGGGTAAGATTTGGCAAATCTAAACAAATGGCTAAGATTAGATGAAATCCATCTAACGTTTGAGATTGATTACGTCAAATATGATAAGATTTGGCAAATCTAACTCAACAATTATAAAAGGCTACATTTGTTCACTTTATTAAAAATAATGAATCCCAATCTTGATGGTCCCTCTTATTCTTCAAGTATTACTTCGTCTTCGTTGTCCAATAGTGATAATGAGAATGAAGTATGGCTTACGAATGACCTCGCAGCGATTAATGCAGAACATGAAGCGATGAGTCGCTTATATTCTAACAACGACCTTCTCATCGCTCATTATTTCGATCAACAATAATGCGAACCAGCTCGTGGAGGCTCAATTTCTAGTCATGTAGTGATCAATCGCGATCGAAAAAATACCGATACAAGGCTGTACAACAACTATTTTGTCGACAACCCACGTTATAATGAATCGATGTTTCGGTGACGATTTCGAATGTCATGAACTTTATTCTTACGTATACTTTAGGCCATTGAATGTCATGACAAATACTTTAAGCAAAAAAATGACGAGGTAGGTAAACTCAGATTGTTTGCTTTTCAAAAAATAACGGCTGTATTTCGGATGTTGGCATATGGTGTAGTGGCGGATGCTACTGATGAGTACATTAAAATAGGAGAATCCACAGCAATTGAAAGTTTGAAGAGATTTTGATGTGCGATTGTGGAGGTATTTGCGGATCAGTATTTGAGATCACCAAATGCTAATGATGTTGCTAAGCTACTACATATTGCTAAGCAACGTGGTTGTCTAGGAATGTTGGATAGTCTAGATTGTATGCATTGGAAGTGAAAAAATTGTCCAAAGGGTTGGGCAGGACATTATCCGGGTCAAAGTGGACACCCAACAATTATCCTCGATGTTGTAGATGACTAAGATATTTGGATATAGCATGCACATTTTGGTTTGTCAGGTTCAAACAATGACATCAATGTGTTGGAAGCATCCCATTTGTTTGCCATTCTCACTTAATATATTGAGCCTCCTGCTAATTATGTAATACAAGGACAAGAATATAATACGCGTTATTATTTAGCTGATGGTATATACCTAAAATGGTCTACTCTCGTACACTATTCATGATACACATGGTCAAAAAAAAATTTTTTGCAATGAAACAAGAAATTTGTAGAAAATATGTAGAACGAGCATTTGGCATTCTGCAATAAAAGTTTGCCAGAGTCGCAGGACCGGCTTGTTTTTGGAAAAAACATGTATTACATTATATAATGACTTCGTGCATTATTATGCACAACATGATTATTGAGGATGAACGTGATGTCGATGCGCCAATTGCATATTGAGTAGAAGCGCCAAATCCAGAGATTGAGATGGATGTAGATGGAAAATACTCGATTTCAAGAATTTTTTGCTCGACATCGACAAATCAAAAATAAAGAAGTTCACATTGCGTTTCGAAATGTGTTGATTGATCATTTGTGGGATGAATATACTAATTCCGAGAATTAATTGACAAAATTAGTATATTTTATGTTTGTGCTCGAACGTTTTTATGTTTTATGTATTTTTTGTGTTAAATGTTGTATTTTGTTAATTATGATATTAATTATAATGTATTTTTAAATTTGTTGTGATAAATGCAATTTTTTAGGTAATTAAATTTAATTTATAATTTATAATTTTTATTAATAAAAAAACTTAATTTTTCATTTGTAAATTTGAGTAGTTATAGAATATTTAATTAAATAATTTTTGAAATCAATAGATTGTTGAAAATTTAAAAAAAAGTAAGGAAATAAAACAAATATTATTCATTTGGTGCAATTTTTAAAGATTATGGTTGGATATAGGTAAAAAAGATAGTTTGAAATTTGTACTATTTTGGTGTAAAAGTTGCACTATTTTAATGATCATGGTTGGAGATGTCCTCGAGGGCCAATTTTTTTCATTGGTGCAACACATCTTTCATATTGAAAAAAGTCAAATGGCAAGTTAAAAAAATAGTCAAATATGGTTGTTCGAAATGAATTTAATAATCATATTTTTTATCTTCTAATTTTTATTTTGACGTCACCACTTTCGACTTATTTTCAAACTACATTCTTCACTCGTCGGGGTAATTTTTTTGATACAGATTCAAGTATTCACAACAAATTTCGCAAGGCATCTTTTTGATTAAAAATTGTTAAACGGTGAATTAAAAATAACAAGCCAAAGATGATTGCTAGAATAGATATAATAATATGATTTTTTAACTTTTGATTCACATCACTTTTTCCCACTATATTTTTAAGTTATGTTTTCTCACTCGTTCAAGTAGGTTTTTGGTACTATTTGGAAGTGTCCATGGCAAATTCATAACGCATTTTTCGAATTAAAAAATTGTTAAACGATAAATTCAAAATTACTTTAATTTGATGTATTTGACGCTCATTCGTCTCATCTGGATTGCTTTTATTGGTTGGTCGTTTTGGAAGAACAGCTCCAGGTACAAATCGAAATGGATGTACAATGTCTCCAATAGGTGGTAACCTACTAGACATTTTCTCTGAAGATACGTTATCCAATTCCTGTAATAAAGAAATAGCCAAAGTGGTCGTAGTATAAGGTGGGATTTTTTTGTGTACTAACAAAATCATTTGTTGACTTTTTTCCTCCCTAATCATCGTTTCTTGTACATTTAAATCAAACTATTGATCAAAAGTCTCTGTTTTAATTTGGGCCTGAAGAGCAGGCCTCACAATTAGAGCTTTATCATCTACAGAATATTCTACACCATCATCTTTCAACTCAAGCAGCACATCACTATCACACTCATCCTTGGATCCGACGACCCCATTATCACGCAATAACCCCACTATGTTGTTGCTAGTCACCTCATCTCTTTCTTACGTGGTTCGGTTGTCTCCTTTGAAACAACCCTATCACTCACATTATTATTATTCCACTTGAAATAGGCTTTAGGGTCATTCCTACCTTGGTAGGAAGGTATTTTCATTTTTATATTCCCAAGGTTTCTATCTACCCCATCGTGGCCTCTATAGTCTCCTCATCTAGGTGCCCTTTCATGCCTATCTCCTCTACGCCTCATCCTACCCATCTCAGCCAAATAATTATAATCATCTTCATCCTCAAATTCGATCATAGGATTATGATCACGCCTATCTTGTCTCCTAACATTAGGGATCCTGTGTTGTCTCTCCCTTAGTAAATTTGTAAGCAGCGTATCATGCATATCGATCCTACCCATCATTTCTTTATTGTTATCCCTCATCTCATCAAACACCTTGTTCATCCTCTCAAATTGTTGTTGCATGGCTCTTAACAATAAGGATTGGTGGTTCTCTTTTTCGGACATTTTAGGATAATAAAAAATAGAAATTAGAAAAGAAAATAATATTTGCCTCACGTGTTTACACTCGTGTTTCACTTTATATGACTTTTCTCCGATAATAATCTCACCACTCTTGAATTTTACATCTCTTTCTTTTTCTTGCCAAATTCTCTAAGAAACTAACTAAACTCAATCAAAAAAAATTGATTTTCACAACGTTCAAGAACAAGAATAAAGAATTAAAAGATAATGAAAATGATCAAGAAGAAAATTCACAAAAAGGATAAGATTTAAGCACCGGATGATTATTATGACACAAGAATTTAAAAATAATGTATTTCTTGACTTTTTCTTGAAATTCTTGAATTTTCGTTTTTTTTTTTAACTTTTGTGGTCCAACGCAAGAAAAAAAAAGAATCACAAAGCAATAAATTTTTTTTATATATATGATTCAAAATAAATCTAAACAAGATGAATAACAAAAAATAATTTTTTTTTGTTTTATATGATTTAAGATGAATATGATGAAATAAAAATTTAAAAGATAGAACCTGATTTTAAAGCCAAATCTCTGATACTAATTGATGCGAACTTGCAGAAAATTGAATCCCGGAACTCACAAAAGGTTTGATCTGAACCCCAAGAAAGCTAAATTCCCCCGGAATAAACCATGCGATCGCAGGATTAAACCCAAGCGATCGCAAGGTTTATTCCGGGATTTAGCTTTCTGGGGTTCAGATCAAATTTTTTATGGGTTCGGAAATTCATTCTCCAAGGGTTCGCATCAATCGTTGTCTCGCGCCATTGTTTTAGATGTTATCTTGCTCCCAAAAACACCATCAAGGCTTTGATACCAACTTGTAGAGAAAATTAATTCAACCTACAACACAAAGTGAAGAATAAACCCAAACAATTACATGAAAACAAACTATAAAATAAGAGGTTAATCAACAAATGATAAAATTCTCCTCTTTAGCTCTGGTCGCCGATGGCAATGGTGGTGAAACTGTAGGAATAATTGGTGCAAATTATATTCTATTTATTAACTGGTGCAAATTATAAGCACATAAACAACTTACTTGAGAATGAAAAGTGTAGAAAATGAAAATGATGAAATGGTGGACCGAGGCAAGAGGTAAACTATTTTTCCTTAAGACGAAATTGCTCCACACATGTGCTCACATTTGGATGGCAAATGTCAATCAAGATACAACGATCCTTCTCGCGGTAGTAGCACTTCAAACTTCGAGAAACAACGAACCGTAAAGAAGTTTTATACTCTCTCTTTTATGCAAGGATGAATGCAAGCTATATTTAGAAATACAAGGTGCAGAATGATAATTTGATAGTTTGAATTAATTAAATTAGAAATCTGTGGAGACTAATTTATAGATTTCCAAAAAACACATCACTTGGACATATCAGTTGTAGACATAATTCGTAATCTGCACTAAATAGTGGAGATAATTCCCCCATTGTTTGTTGCGAAACCAGACCAACGTGGATTTCTCCCCCAGAGGAAGATGGTGAAATTCCCTACCTTTTCTATTGTTTTGGAAAAAAAAAAATTTAAGTTAGCTCAGCCCTGTGATCTAATTCGGATTAGTCTCATTTGTCACCTCTAATTACATAACTAGTGCTAAATATCATCAGTTTTAAGTAAGCAATAATTGATTAGATATTTTAAATATAAATATACGAATTCGATTTAGATATTTTACATAAAAAAATACGAATTCGATTTTCAATTAATAACACTTTACACTTTACAGGCTGTATAGCGTGTTTGTGTTTTACTGATATGTAGCATTACGACAAAAAAAAGACGTGTCAAGCATCCCATGGTACACAAAACGTGTCCACCTCAGTGCACTCACGGAACACCACGTAGCAAAATGGCACTCCACCGGCATATAGATTTCCATAGTCCCGAGGCTAAAAAACACCCTATAAAAAGTCCCTGAATATCTCTTCATAATTAGCAACAAAATTCTATAGATTTCCGTAGTCCCGAGGCTAAATAACACCCTATAAAAAGTCCCTAAATATCTCTTCATAATTAGCAACAAAATCTTACTGCAAAATGGCAGTTGGATGTGTGCAGTGTGGTACAACCAGCAACCCTTGCCGGTGCAAGGTGGTCGGACCGACATTGGGGTTCTTGGCTTTTGCAGTGGCGGCACTGGTGGAGTGGCCGGTGGGGGCTCTTGTTTACTGCTTTCGCCACTCGAAGGGCCGACGTATCATGGGTCATCCTGCCACCGTGGTCTTCCCAACCGTGTCAAACAAGATTCCGATATAAGAAACTTCGCAATTACGTTTTGTATGAATATATACTAGACTAAAGGGTAATGTTTTGTTATACCCCATGATAAACGTCTACTTTTATGTTGTTTGACCCTTGTTTTTGTAGAGAATAAAAAGTTATAATTTCTGTTAGTGCTTAGTGCCCAGTATTAAATGAAAATATAAGTTTTTAACTTATTTGTTGTAGAATTTAGTACCGACAAGAGCATGGAAGAAGCCAGAATTTTTTTTTTTTTTTTTTTTTGAGGTTTATTAGTTGAAAAAAAATGCACTTCAAATTCGAGTTTCTAATCAAAGAAAAAAAAATTTACTTTACAATTTCAATTTATTTATTTTTTTTTTTTTGGGTAAACTACATTATGGTCCGGTCCTGCTCCCTACTTGTGCCCATGCTGTCGAGCGTCTTTTGTTTTACCCCACGATAAATCATAAATTTGCACTCTTACGTTGTTCGTTCCATATGTTCGTGGATACTAAAAAGATCATTTTCTAGAATTGTTCAGAATTAGGCTCTTTGCTTAAAAGGATCTTCAATACAGGGATCGCCATAACCCAGCTCGGCTCATGCCAACAAGCGCCCAGCTTAGCCCAAGGGACGAATCAGACTCGGCCCGTCTCCAAAAGTCGAGATTGGCTCGGTCCATGATACGTGGTCTCCCGGGCAGGTCCGGTCCACGAGTCCGACCCGTTATAATTATTATTGTTATTTTCTTTTACAAATACTGTAATTTTTTAGAATTTACACCCCCCAAAACAACAAAAAAAAAAAAAAAACTATATCTATAGGGATTAAAACGGTCACATTTTTGTTACTGTTAGGATCCTTCCTTTAAAAGAGCCATTGTTGCCTACAAGCTGTGGGCCGGTCTGTAGTTTTCAATGGCTAATTTACAGGCTGAGCTGTCGGGTCTACAGATAACTCGGTCCAAATGACATCCCTAAAGAAGAGGTGCACTACATCGTTTGTTGGAAAATTTTACCAAAGCATAATATTCTTTATATCCAGATAAATAATTTATTTATTTTTAATTTGAAACAATTAATGTTTTGAAAATTACTTACCTTTAATATCAAGGACTCTTATTCGTTTAGACAAATCACAATATGCGGTAAATCGTTGGTATTCGCGATAGGATTTTCAGGTTTTCTTGTGCTTTCTTTGCAAAAATTGTTGACCTAAGTAATTAAAGTCAACAAATTCTTACCCAACCTCTTCGCTCAAAAGAATAACTCAACTTTAATAATTGTCGATTAAGAATCGAGCTAAGAACAATAATTTGGTTAAGGTTTTCAATCAATTTTAAAGGGTATTTTTATAGATTTATCAAGTTAGTGAGTATTTTGGTCCTTTTATATTATCTAGACATGTGTCCCTTTGCTATTGGAGAGTTAATAAAAAATTACAATTCTAAAGAGTTTTATAACACGTGACGTTTACTTATAGCATTGGTTGTTATTCTCGATAGATTTATCTTTCGTGCATGTTCATTTATAGTTTTGATACGTGGCGTCAAAGTCTAACTGTCATATGACCAAATAAGATATTTGTTTTCTTGTAGTCTCGATCGACATATTTTATTGAAATCTAATTAATCTCAAATTTAATAGACTTGACTTTTTGTCGCTAGATTTAACCATTTGCCTATTTGGGTTTGCTAAGTCAGCTTTTTTTCATCTAAAAGAAAAATTGATCTTGTAGTTTTACCAAATTGATTCTAACGAAATTTAATTCAGTTTATTTTGTAGTGATGTCGTTATGGTACTTATATCCATTTTGTATCTATGTGGGACAATTTGCGTCACGTAAAATCATGTAGTAACAAGAATAATTATATATTTATTATTAAATATGGACATCATCAATTTAATGTATTCTAATATATTGAATAACATTACTTTTTCGATAAAGATAAGACTAAACGTTGCTTTTTATATTTCAATCTTGGACTTATCATACAGGAGATAAGGAGGGGATAATGCTAAACTTCGTGAGGTTGTTTAGCAAGTGGCCTAAAAATTCCTTGTTAGGCGGGGTTTGAATTATTATATTAAAATAAATGAATATTAAAAAACGGATTAAAAATCAATATTGAATTCAAATTTGAGTTTAAAACTCCATTAATGAACCTCTTTGGTGCTTATCCCCCATCTCGACTCCTGTTATTTTGAGGTCATATATAGTATTCAGAATTGTCTCGATTTAAAATTGATTTGAAGTTCACAGTAAAAAAAGAGATTTTTTTAAGACCCTATACTCATTGATAAAAAAAATTAATCTTCGAGACAGAGAAGTGCAATAGAATTGTTAGATAAATGATCGAATCTTCAGACGCCTCGAAAATACTATAAGGTGACTATACCTTTCGATCTGATCTTAGGTCTTGACTCACCCTCCGTGGATGAACTTTGTAGAGGAATTATTAGATTGTCGGGATATTGTATTATCACTAATGTTTGTGATACTCAAGTTGACATTCTAGTTTTCGCTATGTTCACCATTGCTCGCGCGGCAGGCAGAATATCGTCACCCATCTTACTAAGAAATAGAAAGAAACCTCAAAAATTTATACGGCTACTTGTTCAATTCTCTTAAATTCATTGGATCTTTTTCTATTCGAAAATCCCTCCCTTCTACTTAGATTTGCTCACTCACCATGATTCAATAAGAATGAATAAAATTGTCCTTTAATATTGCATGGACTGCCCTGACCCACTTTTTTCTCTAATATAATACTTCCAATAACACCTATCACTGTCCCATAGGGCCAAACTTTTGTTCAAGCAAATCAAAATAATATTGCAAACTACATTTGAGTTTATTATAAAGCTCAATCTTACTCCCAGCAATGAATGATGAAAAACGTTGACCAAAGTCAACCATCGAAGTTTCACACGTTCGAGTACCCATATAATAAAATAAAATTGGGTATATCCAAATAAAATTAAGTAAAATGAATAGAAAGTAATGTGTAACAAAATTTATTAATTATTATTGAATTATGTGACGTGCCAAACAATTCTATAAGTCGAAATAAAAGCAATTTTGATAGTATTAATGAAATCCTGAATAAAGTAAAATAAGATATTTCTAGAATCTTATTAGTTATATTTACTATTAAAGTATAGATGCATGCTAATTCACTGAATAGTAGTGCACCAATCCAAGAAGAAAAGATTTGATCATTTTTAGATTTTTTTCTTTATTATTTGTTTTTTGTTTTGGTTTAATAAAACCTATTTTTATTTTCATTTTCTTCTAATTTTCTCAAAAAAGAAAACTGCATAATTAGATTAAAAAAAATATTCATATGTATTCGGGCTGGGGATTTTCTTGGCAATATTTTGACCATTTTCAACTGGATAATATATTTGAAATATTTATTTTTTATTTTCCTTGTAAGCATATATGAAGATAAAAAATAATAATGTGTAATTTAGAAAATTAATTATTATTATAATTACTACACATTAGCATTTATGTCTATCACATTAACGTATAAGAACAAAGTGACTTAATTCTAATCAAGTCGCATTCTTTGTCGTGTGTCTATATGTGCAACCGTGTCTAAAAAATGCGAGAAAAAATTAAATTGTTTTTCTTGGAATATATTATATAATTACAAGATCATTGAATTAAATATTTTCATGAACTTGAAATTCATTAATCTATGGATTGCTATATAGGTGGCATAAATATTAGAAGATTTTTTATCTATGTGACATTGATTTCCAATGAATAGACATTCAAGTTTAAATTTGGTCTCCAATGTATTCTATAGACTGCTATTTAGGTGGATTTTATTTTATTAAAATAAATACTAGATTATATTTAAATTTGTATAAGAAATTTAAATGTTGCTGAGACAGTATGTCTAACAGAGCGTCTGAAACTAGACGGAAATTAGACATTGTCTATTTTTTTTTTTCACTACGCCAGCTTGACAGAGTGTCTGACAACTTGCATTGTAGAGGAAATTTTTTAGACATTATTTATTTTGCTTACATGGCAGCATTTTTTTACAATCCACAGTTGCATTGGAGATGCTCATATACGAATCATGTCAACGTCAAAGTTATCCTCACTAAAGTTAGCTTATAGTCAGAGCATAATATTATTCATCTAATAATTTTTTATAGTGCTATATATATACAATCGGTTCAACATAGTGCACTGAGATGGACATTAAAGAATGTTGAAAATAAATGTTTAATTTTGAACCCTAGCTTATAAAATATCTTAAATCTTAAAGCGTGATATTTTATAATACGATTCGCATAAGACAATTTTTTTAACATTAGGGGAAGAAATTACGTAGCTGAAAAGAATACAAGAAAATATAGTATATTATGTTTTCTAGATCCTCGCATAAGACAATACGAATTAAAAGTTCGACAAATAATTTATTTGTAAGTTATACAATTGACAGATGTATTTATTGACCTAAGAGATTAAACCAGGTCTCATATACCAGTTGTAAATGCTCTAATATATATTGACATCCCGGAAAGACAATTCATCAACATTATATTTAGTAAATTAATGGCAAGCTTGAAGCGTTAGTGACGTTTTATTTCAAAAACAAAATCTTCAAATTGAAAATGGAGCCAATTGTAAAGATGGTTTCGTTGAGGTGGCGTATACTCTTGGTGAGCATATAGATATAACTAATTGTAAAATTTCGGAAGAAGTTGGTGCACGAAATATTGAAAATGAAGAGATCTCAATAAGTTATGTTGTTATTGAAAAGAAATAGAATCGAAAAAGAAATGTTGTTGATAACACTTTTGTACATAATGTAACGATTCGTCTTGTGAAAAGGTAACGAAGTTATTAAAGAAAATTTGTCAAAGAATTAATTGGCAAAATAAACGGATGCAATTCAAGTAAATTGAACTTATTAGACAAACTAAAAGTTTATGGACCTACAGTCGAACACCTAAAGATCTATAAATATGCAAAAATAGAGTCGTAAGATATAATACACTACCCTTCAACACAACCACTTTTGCAAAGGCTTGTATATGGTATGACAAATAATTCTATATGTATAAATCTCTTGAGGATTTAATATGTCTTAAGCATTATGTTTAAGTTTTCAGGAAACTTAATTGATCAAAGTTCGTATCTCAAGTGATATTATCATAAAGAGAATAAATATTGTCCTTTTTTTTTTCCTTGACCGATGTTTTGTCTCATTGGATTTTTCTGTCAAAATTCTTAATGAAGCAATTTCATGGTGTATTAAAATAATTATGTACTTTTTTTTCTTCACTAGGATTTTTTCCACATGATTTCTTCTACTAAGGTTTTAATGAGATATATTTTTTGTATAAATGATATCCTTATGAAATGTTATAAAATTTATAGTTATGGATGTTCATAGCTTACAATATATTTACCCTCAACATAATTATATGGTTATATTCTTGTGTGTCACGAATTGTATACAAGACTCTTAAAGAGAACAACATCACGATTTATTTTTTAATATAATTGCATTAGACCATCATCCTGACTACATTCAACCAATAATATTGTATGAAGATGGTATTGTTGGGAAGCTATAATAAAACAACAATATGATACATATTTCACCAAAATTGTTTTATATAAATTTTAGAAAGATGGTGGAATTGAAGACACTGATGCATGAGATATGTATGGCTCGATACGGAGGGATCGATACAAAGATTTGCATTGATTGAAATCAGAAGGAGTAACTGTACTATTTTTCCTCCGCTCAAGTTTTGTTCTATTTAGTTTTCCTAACAAAGTTTTAACGGGACTAGGAAAAAACTAAAAGTATAATATTCCGATTGAAACTAGGGAAATTTAGAAAACTCTCCCCGCATTTAAGGTGTATTTACATTTTGCATATCATATTTTACAAATTTACATTTTACATACTGCATTTTACTTGATAGTAACAAAAAATAATTATTGCTGAAAAAAGTAGAATAATTTGCAATTTTACCATTATAAAATAACAAATAACAGCCTACCTTTTACATTCCAGTTTAACTTTCTTCAAAATTTAATTACTATTACTTTCTTATCCAATAAATTACTTTTTCTCTCTCTTTCTTACATTATATATATATTTTCTATAAATTAAATTTTGTTCAGTCAAGTATCTTGACTAAATTAAACATGACGTTTTTATTTTTATATAAAATTGTATAATTTCTATCAACAATATTTATATTTTTCTTCTGAAGTTCTCTCTCAAAAAAGAGAAACAACATAAGAAAAAACTAACAGCCTCAACTTAAAATAAATAAGATTTTTTTTTTGGATTGCAAAATAATAAATAATATATTATATATTTTACTTGATTTGGTTTTTAATTATGAACACAAATTATTTATTAGAAGATGACCACTAAGAATTTCTATTTTCTCATGTTATAATGTCGGAAATAAAATTAAGGAGAATTTGTAATTTTTGTCTCCAACTTTTGCGGTTTGTTACCCACCCACCCCATAACCAAGATTAGAAAGGTTGCGGATTGGGGACGATGAACAAAGAGCTTGCACAAGACATTGTTTATGAAAATGTACCGCATTATTGTTTTCATTGCTTTTATCTCAATCATGGAGTAGAAAGTTGTATTTTTTTGCACGGTTTGAATGATACTGAGAATAAATTACAGAGAAAAACTCCAACGGTGACTAACATTGGCGGTGTAGCGGTGGAAATGCCAATTTTTGACAAGGGTAGTTTTGAAAAAAGAAAAAAATGTGACAACTGCTAATATACGGTTTTCGCAAAACCCTAATCCCTTCATAAAAAATAAGAATATCTTTGTTTTTAAAAGGTGCGATTTGAGAAGGAAACGAGTGGTGGTTTTGTGGAACATTCCTTGCAGGTTTTTAAATATAACATCGAGTCCCATGGGCAAAGTAGCATAGTAAAAGATTAGCACAAATCAATTCAATTTCTACCTTTAAACGAAAATAATTCGATATTTGATGAACAAGAATATACTTTTGATGGTTGTGGTGGGATGATGTGGGAGAGTGGAGAAGAAGATAATTTTTACTTTTTGAAAAGTTATGGGACTTCCTTTGCAAATTTTTCTTATTTCTTATTTTTTTATTACTTTCTTTTATTTTTGTTTATTTAAGAAGGAGGGCAAATCAGTCTTTTAACAACCAAAAATGGAGAAAATGACGAGTTTTGTTAGATAATTGAAAGGTTGGAGATATATTATATTTTAAAAAAAAGTTGATGGTAGATTAGCATCAAATTACAAATGTTCGAAACGAAAAGTGCAACTTTCCCTAAAATTAAATAAAGTTATTGTATATTTTTCAATGCATTATTAATTTATTAAAATTTTATATTTTATTTTGAATTTGTACACTTCACCCCACTAAAGACTATATTTTAAAGAACATTAATTTAGTAAAACATCATAAGATTCTAATTTTTAAAATTTTAAAGAATAATAAAATATTTAAATTAATGGTGTGTAAAATGTTAAATATTGGAATATATAGGATGTGATTTGTTATTTTCAATTAAAGATAGTTTAGTCTATTTAGCTATTGTATTGACAATTTTGTAAATTTTTCTATTTTTTTTAAGCAAAGATTTGTTTTGTTAATATTATGCAAAATGTAGTATGTAAAAGGAAATTGGCGCAAATGATATCTAATATGTGGAAGTGGTCATTAGTATTTGTTTTTTAGCTCATAAATTCTTAATCTATGTATTTTAGTACGCAATTGGTCCTTATTTAATGAAAAATACAAATATGTTCTTATTTTTAAGTAGAGAAAATTATAATTAAATTCATAACTTTTGCAAAAAAAAATGCAAACACGTTTGATAATTATATCCATCCTAATGGCAATGCCATGAAAGACAAACATGAAATATTTAGAACCATCCAAATGATAAAATCATGGAGGTATATGAAATATTTAGAACTAGTAAAACAAACCTAAAACCATGCATTTAGGTAGTAGAACCGACTTTTAGGTAGTAGAATAAGATATACTTAGAACCCACCTTTGTCAATCTGGGTTGAGAAATATTTTTCGCTTAATTTTGGTTAGAGTCTTACGTCTTGATAACGTGTTATAAATTTAAAGAGAAATAGAGGAAAACTAGAGAGAGAAAGTGTGCGCTGAAAAGAATGAACTTCATTAATAACCGTAGTCCTCTATTTATAGAGGTTTCTAATGGGATAATAGTCATTTACATTTATATTATATAATATGTTATAATATTATAACAAGAAGAAGTAAAATACATAGAATTTTCATTCGTAATCATTTGTTTTATTTAGACAATCAATAGAAGTAAAACTCCCTAACTTTTGACATTTGTTACATTTTGGTCCTCAATCTTCAAAAAGGATAATTTACAATCCTGAATCTCCAACTTTTATATATGTTTCACCCATCACTTCAAAAAGATAAGTACCATCAAAGATGCAATTAAAATCGTACATTACATATTTTTTCAAGAGTAAATCATCACATTGTTTTTCTCTATTCTTTTTCATCATTTGTTTAATATTTCAAAGACTTTTACTTTTGAAAATATCAATGGAAATTGGCGCAAATAGTCCCTAACGTATGATATTAGTGCATAAATAGTTCCTAACTTTTTATTTTTAGCGGAATGGTTCCTAACCTATCTATTTAGGTGCACAATTAGTCCTTTTTGATGATTACATTAAAAATCCATTAAAAACATTTTATTTAGGTACGTAAATGGTCATTCTCACTTTTGTTGTCTTTATTAGTGGAGATAAAATTGTCAAGTTATATTTTTTTTTTCAATCTTTTAATTGGCGCAAGTGGTACATAACTTTAGTTTTAATTAAAGAAATTTACAATTAGATTATTAACCTTTGTAAAAAATGAAAATGGGTCTGATACTTTAATTTTTTAAAAAAAAATTAAAAGAAACTAACAAATTGATAATATACTAAATTATTTTGTATATTTTATGAACTATAATAAAATAACTAAAATTTAAACTAATAATCATTAACAAATGTGCTAATTAAAATTATTTTATTATTATTAAGTAATCATATTAATTAAAATTCAAATTTTAATTTTATCATTACAACATAAAAAGAAAAATAAATTTGTCACAAATAAAAATTTTAATTATGCTCAACCCAGCCCGATTTTAAACGGTCTCATATTTACTAGGCCAACTCAACTCGCTTTTAAGCCATCGGGTTACTAAGAAATTTAATTTTAAATTTAAATTTATTTTTCTATTTAAAAAAGGGTAAATTTAAAGTGGTCCTTTGTTTTGACACTTATGAGCTCTAAAGTCATATACTCAAAACTTAATTCAATTAAAGTCACATTTTAGAGCTAAATAACAACATACCCTTAATTATAAAAAAACGCTAATTGTGATAATTGTTTTATTGTGATACTGTTTTGTTGTGATACTGTTTTGTCTATGATATTGTTTTATATAGATAATGTGCTATAGTACACTTACACCATACTTTTATCTTTGATATTGATTTATTATGAAAATATTTCAACCTATGATTGCAAAATGTTTGATACTCTTTCAATCTATGATACTGTTTCTATTTGTCGAATTTTTTTCTTGTTTCTAATGATACTAAAATATTATGACAAAGTTTCAACCTATGATACTGTTTTAATTTCTTAGTTTTTATCTTTGATACTGTTTAATTATGACAAGGTTATCTAAGAATATAATACAAAATACTTTATACTCTTTCGATCTATGATACTGTTTCTATTTGTCGAATTTTTTCTTTTTTTATAATGATAGTAAAATATTATGACAATTTTTCAACCCATGATCTTGTTTCAATCTTTTAGTTTTATTTTTTATACTGTTTAATTATGACAAGGTTTCAATCTGTTAGTTTTATCTATGATACTGTTTTATTTAGGTAATGTACATTAGTATACTTTGATACTATTTTATCTATGATACTGTTTTATCTTTGATACTGTTTAATCTATTATACTGCTTTTATTTAGATAATGTACATTGGTGCACTTATACCATAGTTTTATCTTTGATCTTGTTTTATTAAGATAATGTTTCAAT
The DNA here is from genome assembly GCA_023638005.1 of Forsythia suspensa. Classification (NCBI taxonomy): domain Eukaryota; kingdom Viridiplantae; phylum Streptophyta; class Magnoliopsida; order Lamiales; family Oleaceae; genus Forsythia; species Forsythia suspensa. The sequence continues at coordinate 51,265,256 of CM042673.1, forward strand.
TATGATACAAATATATCAAATTTTATATCGATTTGGATTGATGAAATTTTTATTGGGTCTTTGTAAATTTTTGCACTTCAGTGTGCTGTAAGTGACATTTATAATTTTGTATTTTGTTTCATTTCAATTCATTTCTGAGTATGTTTGGTTAAGCTTAAAAGTAGCTTATTTTTGTGTATTTGATTTGATTTAACCATTAGGACTATGTTAATTCATTTCTGATTCAATTCATTTATTCGAGCAACGATTATGATGCACCAACTCCGCCTGTTATCTGTGATACTGTTTTAGAGGATGTGTGATATTGTTTTGACAAGAAAAATTAAATATTGCCATTTTAAACTAAATAGACGACTTCAAACGGGTAAAATTCATCATACGCAGTGGCTAAGCTACTAGTCTTGACCATCTCGTCGAGACCATTCCGAAAATATATTATAATAAAAATTCGAACACGTATGCTAATTATATGCCCATTTATATTGTGATGATATTTTCTATGATATTGTTTTGTATAATACTGATATCAAAGCGACACACATGACTAATTAACAACACAAAGAAATAATCTAATAGCCAACTTAATACGATATCAAGTCGCTATTCTATATGTCTGATATCAAACTTTTCTATAATATAATATCAAGCGCAAATCATAGCCACAACTAATATAATCATACTATATTCTATGATACATCGCTTACTATAATCGATATCATCCCCTATATAAATTCATCAAACAAATCATCCATATAGACACTCCAGCACTGAGACAACTCCAGTTCAATATTTGATCTACATATTATTGCACTTAACAATAAATGATGGATTCATTCCATCACCAAGATATGATGGATTTAGGCCATTCAGATCATTCAACACCTAGACAATGAATTTGAGCTGGTTCTAAGCCTGGTGCAGAACCAGTTAATCTACTGGGCTAGCGTGTAGTAATGATATGGTATAGACCTCTCAGCAGTATAATCCCATTATCTTAATCTTTAGCCATCTATTTTCTTGTTTGACACGTGACCAGAGAGGCAACTTTGCCCACAGATATTTTGAAGTGGGCTATTGAAGGAAAGTTTCCATATTTTGCCGCTTCTGTTGAAATTAAGAAACAGCTTGGATCTCACTCCAAGACATGTCTTATCAGTGTCAGTCGTATGTTCAGACCTATCCATGTTGTTTCACCACAGAAATTGGAATCAATGGCAGTTGATATTGCCCACAAAATTCAATTGGAATTGCCTCAAGTGAACTTTTTTGCTATAGCTACTCGTTATTGCAGGCAATTATCTCTTTCTACCAGCAAAAATACTTTTTGTGGCATGCCACACTTGTGAATGGTCTATGCCTCCCGAATTGTATTTGTCGGTTAACGAGCCAAATTCTGATATGATGGATTCAGATCATTCAGATCTGAATAAGATCTCGAAATGTTCTATTAACTCAACAGCGAGAGTGACGACGCGGGCGCGGGCGACGGTGGTGGTGGTGGTGGTGGTGGTGGTTGCAGCGGTGTGTGGAAAATATGGATCACATGGATAATTTTGGGATGAATATGAAAATTTGATGAAGAGTATGACTTATTGACAATTTTAAAATTTATTTTGACCTAATTTGAAACAAGTCACTTGTAGGTGACTTTTAGACAATTTCCCTTAAAAGGGGGAAAAAAAAAGCAAACATTTGAAGATGCCAATTTTAAATTTTAATTATTTTCAAAAAAAAAAAACATCTAAAGATGTTAATTTTAAATTTTAATTTATTTTTCTATTTAAAAAAAAAACAAACATTTCACCATCTTCAAGACCCTCACCTCCCCACTCCCACAGTAAGTCAACCAGATTAGTGGGGATTTATCCCCCGTCCGCGCAGTAACCAAGGCGACCGAGGAGGAGAAATCCTCCACGATCAGTCGAAATCAGGGAGAAGAATCTCCCTAGTTTTCGCAAAAACCAGAGCTCGCGCTTCATGAAAACCAGGTAGATTCTTTTCCATGGTTCCGCTTAGCGATGTGGGAAATTTCTCCCTTGTTTTCGGCATTTCTGTGAGTGGGTGTGTGTGGGTGTGGGTGTGTAAAAAGTGTGGGTGGTGGTTGGGTAGATAAATGAGTTGGGTGATTTGGGTCCAAAAAATATTTACCGGCCCAAAAAATTTGTTAGTTTCTTCTAATTTTTTTAAAAAAATTAAATTATCGGACTCATTTTTACTTTTTGCAAAGGTGAGGAATCCAATTGCAAATTTCTTTAATTGACTAAGGTTATGGACAATTTGTACCACTTGACATGTTGAAAAAAATGTAACTTGACAATTGTACCATTACTAATAAAGACAAAAAAAAAAAAAATGAGATGGACCATTTACGCACCTAAATGAAAGGTTTTAACGAAATCAGAAAGAGCACACCTAAATGGATAAAAAGACCAATTCCAGCACCAAAAATGGAAAAGTTAGAGACAATTCCACCAAAAATGAAAAGTTAGGGACCATTTGCGCCAATTTCCCAAAAATCAATGTTCAAAAATTCAGACAGATGACTCAGAAAAGAGAACAAGTCAAGACTCAAAAAGTCAAACTGGGTCGAATCAGTTTCAATTAAAAAATTTAAAAATTAATCCAAAAATTTCACAAAATTTCTAAAATAAGTTATTTGCAAATAAACCAACATTTATAGGCAAAACTTGGTTTCAAATAAAATTTTCATAATGTCCACTTCCAATATTAGTAGAAATACATGTTCAAAGTTCAAACTAACTTAACACAAATTTGATTTTTGTTCTCTTTTTTGGCCCTTATATGATTGAAATTTACATTTTTTTGTCAAAGATTTTCGACCCGAAAAACCTATTAAAATTGGACCAATTCTGCCAGGTCGTTGTTTAACCTCTAAAAATCTCGATTTTTAGTCCGATTTTCTAATGTCCAATTAAATTAGTAGCTCAGACTAGTTTTGGGGTCGGTTTCTGGTTTTCCTAGTTGAACCGGCCGATCTAGTCTGATTTTCTAGATATTATAAAAAATTGGTCATAACTCGATATGCAAGTCACATGCGATTTTAAAGGTTAATTATTCCAAAAATCACTGTACTTTTTAGCATGTCACGCATACATTACTGAACTTTAAAATGTTTATAGCTTATCACCGTACAATATGGAAATGCTTTCCATCCATCACTATTGACAATTTCGTCACTTAGGTTTTAACGGTTCTGTCAACGTGGCAGACGGATGTCATTCAAAACTTACTCTACTTTTTAATGTGTCACATATATATCACTAAATTTTAAAATATTTATAGCTCCTCAATGTACAATATGAAAATGATCTCCATCTATCACTGATGACCGTCACTTAGGTTTAACGGTTCTACCAACGTGGTAGACGGATGTCCAACATGTCTTCAAATCGCCATCCAGATCATCAATCAATAAACAAGTGGATGCCAGATATTAAAGTCGCATGTTGTGAAACATGTTTTATCTATGATTAATTCTAATTCCCAAATCAATTTATTCTTCAAACCAGAAAACCCTAGCCCCACATCGATTGCATATTTTCCCTTCATCTTGGACATACTACCCCACCGATAAGACCACAAAGAATAAAGAAATTCAAAATATCGCACATGGGACCACTTGGAGGTAAGTGAATATTTTTTTGGTTATTTTTTTTTTTTCGTACGTCTACCAACATGGCAGAACCTTTAAACCCAAGTGACGGAATTGTCAATATTGATGAATGGATATCATTTTCATATTATATATTGATGAGCTAGAAATATTTTAAAGTTCAGTAGTATATACGTGATTTGCTAAAAGTACTGATAGTTTTTTAGAAATTAAATTGATATCAACATCTCATCACATGGCATCGTTAAACTCAATTGACAAAATCGTCAATAATAATGGATGTAGAGTATTTTTATATTGTACAGTGAAAAGCTAGATATAATTTAAAGTTGAATAATATATATGTGACACGCTACAATATATACAATTCAACCCAATTTTAATGACATGGACAATCTATTTTATCGGATTACATGTGCAATACGTGTGAAGGGTTGAAAATGTAAATGCACGATGGTTAGAGTTAGATGTAACACTGGAACCATTGGAGACCTCAGTTGCTACTTTTTATTTTTTTCAAACATCGATAACTTCAGTGACGTGGCATTCACCTCGATTGCTTGAAACCCTAAAAGTCAAAAACTTTCTTCAACTTTGATAAAATCCGTAAGCACTGACGTGAAAACCAAAACAAATTCAGATTCGCTTGAACAATCAAGCAGCTTGAAATTCCCAATCTACCCTTCCTCCACACCAAAAGAAAAAATGCTAGAGAATCAATCGGGCTGAATATATAAGTAGATTGCTCGAATTATTTATGATAAAATCTGTATTCATTGGTTTGTTTGAAGCTAAACCAATTCGGAGCTTTTGCATTTTCAGGTGCATTTCTTCTTCTCATTTTGTTTGTATAGATGTATATGTGTATTTATGTAATGGGTCTTTGAAATGGAAATTTTTTAGATTGAGTAGGAGTTTAAAGAAGTGGGCAATGGCGCCTCCGCCGATTCTTTCTTTAGCACTGCCGTCGGAGACTGGTCGGGTTCTCAGTATTCAATCTCACACTGTTCAGGTGCTTCTTGGTTATTAATTCAAAGCAATTTGTAAGCCTTTATTTAATATTAACTGTATTACTCGTGGGTTATTGTTTTTTAATTAGAAATAAATGTTATTGATGATGTGAAATTAATGATGTTTAAGTGTATTTATGGGCAAAGGGAATGGTACTCTGTTGATGTGGATGCATAGATGGTCTGGAATAAGCTGGAATTTTAAAAATATGAGGAGTATTTGGGGAGAAAGGAGCGGTGTTGAAGGATATTGATCATGCCTTTATCTGGGACAGCTTTGTCTTCATTTCGGCCGTTTGATTTATTATGTGTATTTGTGTGCCATTATGGTGCAATTCTGAGTTTTGCTATTTTAAGGATGTTTTTCTTTTAGGAAGAATTCATCAATACTCATGTCTTCATATACGCGCTCATGTAAATCTCACTACTTGCAGATCTTTCTTCTTTTCTCGCATTGTACAATGGGAGAGTAAACCATCAAATAAGCACTTTTGTAACTGTTCTGAATATCACATTAATCAATAATTCCATTTATGATATCCATATTATGCCAACTTGTTTTGATTCTTCTATTGCCTTGGATCATTTTTTTTTTTTTTTTTTTCTGTGTGAATTCTCTAGTGCTTTGTTGATATAGCTCAAAGAGTCCTATTTGTAAATCGTAAGCTTATGTTGAGATCATTTCTGATTCTTTTTCTTGTTAGGGATATGTTGGCAACAAATCAGCTGTCTTTCCTCTACAATTACTTGGCTATGACGTGGACCCCATCAATTCTGTACAGTTCTCGAACCACACAGGCAAGCTGCTTATACCACTTCGTTCAAACAGTCTGACGCCTGAAACACGGTGCGAGATCATCTGTGAATCTGTACATGTTCAGGCATGTTGCATTAGATAAATACAGATCATTTTGTTTTTTAATCCAACTGGGGTTTGTGCAGGATACCCATCTTTTAAGGGCCAGGTTTTGAACGGAGACCAACTTTGGGATTTAATAGAGGGTCTTGAGGCTAATGATCTGTTATTCTATACTCATCTACTGACAGGTATCTCGAAAGCACTCTATAAATTGCTATACCACTATTGTACATATAGTTGTACAACTTCAATTATCATTGGTGCCAAATCAATTTCCGTATTCTTGACTACATGGCTGATTTGATAATTTGGATCCACAGCCTTGCTTATTTGACAGTAAAACGATGACCAATACCTTAGTTTTAATTACCTCATGTTCAGTTTATGCTCATTTTTATAATTTTGAGACATGTTTGTTTCCATTTCTTAAAAGATAAACTTATTTTTATTATTTTTTCAAACATTTCTACATACATATGTTTATCTATAAATCTTTGTTTGCTTACCGCTTGTTTGGCTAAGCTTAAATTATAATTTAAGCTGGTCAAATTGGCCAAACTTATTTTTTATCTACAAATTTTGTTGGAGTCAAAACTCCACTTATTATCCACATATTCTATAGGACCCACAACTTATAAGCACTTATATTCTATAGGACCCACAACTTATAAGCACTTAGAAAATAATTTCAGTACTTCCAATCATGCACTTACTCTTTGCCTTGTGCTTTCTAATTCTTAATGGCCTACTGTAGGTTATATTGGTTCTATCTCCTTCTTGAACACTATACTAAAAGTCGTTGACAAGCTTAGGTCTATCAACCCCAAACTTACATATGGTAAGTACGCCATTACCCATTGATAAAATATTATTTCATTCATATTAACAATGGCATTCAGGATTTGTGTATTCCTAGTTTCTTATATTAATTTGAGCTTCTGCTTCTTTTTATAGAAGTAAATATGAGTCTACATGTGAGTAAATACTCTGTCTTTTGTTTTTATGTTTCTGGGTTTGGGTGGGGGCAGGGATCTTTGATCCTGATCATGCATAGGCAATGGGTGCCCTTAACCATTTATTTAGTAACAGAGCTCAAAAGTATTTATATTGCACAGTATGGATCTTGATGTAATTTTTGTCTTCTATCTCTACATGGTGAATATTCAGTTTGTGATCCAGTTTTGGGCGACGAAGGAAAGCTTTATGTCCCTCAAGAACTGGTTTCAGTATATCGTAAGAAGGTATTTCTTACTCTTCTATTTGGGAAGTGGATTTTCCTTTAATTAATGCATTAGCTTGCATTTAGGGGTGATGTACTGCTGGACCTAGTTTTCTCTGCCTTTCTTTCTTCAAATGGCCTCAATAGCAATGGAGTTTCCTGTGTATGATTAATGCCAATCATTTTTAAAAGGGGAATTTGGCGCAAATGGTCCCTAACCTTTGCCCTCAGTGTGGAATTGGTCCCTAACGTTTATTTTTTAGCATAGAAGTCCCCAATCCATGTGTTTTGGTGTGCAATTGGTCCTTATGTGATGAAAAAATAAATATGTCTTTAGTTTTAATTAGAAGAAATTGTATGTGGATTCTTAATTATTCACAAAATGTGCAAATAGATCCGATATATTTATTAAATAATAATTAATTTTGCATAATTAATATATCACTATAGACTATAGTAGTGTGAATTAAATTTTTCATAAGAGAAAAATATAAAATTATTGTGCTTTAAATATATGTAATTGCTACGTGACGTGAAAAAAATTTGAATAGAAATTAAGTTAAATAAATAACAAAATGACGTATATAATTTTATGACATTGAACTAATCTTATTATATTTTTATTTAACATAAAAATACTAATAAAAATTATTTTACACATTATGTGTTTTATTTTTGAACAAAAATAAAACGATAAATTAAAATATGAAGAATATAGTTTGGATATCTAATATTTGTAGTTAATAAACATATAACTCAATTAAATAAAAGTATTTGAACATCAAGTTTGTGTGAAAGTTATTTTTTTATACAACAATAAAATAAAAGTTTAAATTTTAAATTATATAATTACTTAATAATAAAAATAATAATTTAATTTGATATGTTTATTAATAAAGTGTTAATTCAAAAATCATTAATTTTCTTTAATCTTTTATAAAAAATAAAAGTATTGAACCTATTTTCACATTTTGTAATGATTAGGAATCCACATATAATTTTTTTTAATTAAAACTAAGGACATATTTGTTTTTTTCATCCCATAAGGATCAATTGCTCCCCAAAACACATAGATTAGGGACTTCTATGCCAAAAAAATAAACGTTAGGGACCAATTCCACACTGAGGGCAAAGGTTATGGACCATTTGCGCCAAAATCCCTTTTTAAAAGTGATGAAATCATATGAAGTTTATTTCATGTTTTATGTTTTGACCACTTTGTCCACATATGGAAATGCACTATTCAAGTTCAAAGAATACGTCATTTTTGTTCTTATAAAGAAACTATTGTGTCAACTTAACGCATGTTTTTAGGAAGTAAACTTCTATCTAGTAATTTTCAGCACTATTTTTTAGAAATGTGAAATAGATATTTCCCAAATCTTAATTATCTGTTAAATAGAAAAGGAAAAAGAGAAGTATAAAATATGATCTCAATTTAGAAGAAAATTCTTTATTTCCAAGTGCATAAAATAACATGGAATGAGGTAAATAAAAAGTATTTGAATTATTGCCGTTTATAGTTTGAGTTTGGAGATAGTTCTATCAATATAGCTGACTCCAAATAATAATGGGATAAGACTTAGTTGAGTTGAGTTGTTGTTTAATTGACTTTCTGTAAAACTAATGATCAAATTTTCTGGTGGTTAACACTTTAAAGTGCTACTTCTAAATAGGTTGTCCCTGTTGCTACGATGTTGACTCCTAATCAGTTTGAGGCTGAACAGTTAACTGGGTTAAGGTATTCATTCCATTAAATAGTACCTAATTTATGAAGCTGATCAAGTATACTTATGTTTCAATTTACTACCTGTTGAAGCTGGTTGCTTAGAGTGAAACAGAACAGTATTTTTTGTGCTGGATTTTCGGAAGATGTGAAGTTGCTATTTCCACTACACATTTAATGAGAGAATCTTTATTTATTCCTAGTACCATGGGAAGTGAAAGCAACATGCTAAGTAATGACACCTGGGGTTCAGTTAGGATCATAAGAGTGGAGCAGATCTAATCATTGGTGATTTGAAGTTTATATAACTAGACTGGGACCCACATCCTTGCTCGTGTGATCCATCTATGTCAACTTGCAGTGTCTTGGATGGGTTATTCATCCGTTTCTATTTGATACAAATTCAGATGCTAGAATGTAGTTGTATCATGATGGAGAAGTATGGCTGTATATTTTGGCAACATCATTATGCAGCATGTTTTGCTTGAATGTTTATCTGCGTATTAATCTGAGCCCATGTTGCCTTATCTGGTGGGCTTTGCCTGTCTCAGGATCACATCTGAACAAGATGGTAGGGAAGCTTGCAACATTCTCCATGCTGCTGGACCATCAAAGGTTTGTCCTCATGCTTAAATCTTAGAAAATTAGTTTCAATGTGTTCCCAAGCCTTTCACTTATTTTTTTGTCTTGAGATTTGTTTTCCTCTTCAATCTGCTTTTTGAAGTCTTTCTCCTCCTAAAATTCATTTGTCGTCAAATAATGTCACTATTCACTTGTAGCAAAGATCACATTCCAATCAGGTTGTTTATCATGTGCTTCTTTTATGACGGTACAATTTGAGCTATGTAGATTTCTTTTATAATGAGAAAGACAATATTGCTTCCTTATGTGTTTTTTGGCAACTTATCACCTGGAAGGACATCCTGAAGTAGTAAAATGGGACAACTTGAATTGTTGATTCAATTGCTTTCCACTGGGAAATTGTCTCTGGTATAATAAGAGTTCTGTCTTTGTAGTGGACTTTGACTGGTTTGGTTCAGACATTCAATTGCCTTTTTCTACCCTTATTGCAATCATATCCCTTCTTTAAAGGCATTTCCCCCGCTTGCAAATTGCATTTGATTTTGGATGCTTGGACACCAACTTCCTGTAGAGTTATACTTTAGTTGACATGAGAATTGGTTAGTTTAGGTTATAGTGTCATTTTTCATCCTTCTTGAGTTCTTGGCCTCACTTGATAAAATTTCAAGAGGTGATGAAAATCAAAATGTATGGTAAAATCTGCCTTTCTTATCCCAGTTGCTGCTTTATCACTTATTCATACCCTTTTAAACATAGACAACTTTCCTGTCTATGCCATAAAATAATGTAGTTTCTTGAAGCATAAGCGAATTTGGATTTATTAGCTTGTACTCTTCAATTGGACATATTTTTCTCTTACTAATCTATTTACTCTTAATTACACAACTTTAACAACTGATTATATAGGTTTGTAATATGTATATCTAACTTTATGACTGTTGTTTCTATGAACAATTGTGATGTTAAACAAAATGCAATTTTTCCTCTTGTGAACTTTTAACTGTGTCAACAAAATTAGTTGAGAGAACTTTTCACTTCAAAATTTAATGCTTGTTAATGGCTGGATCTTTTAGTGTGGAGAAAATATAGATGATTATGTTTGTGGGAATCTGTCAGCTGGTTGCTTTGTTCACTATCTCTGATCATCAAGTTGTTCATTTGTCCTCCACTCCTGTGTGATGATTTTATGAAAAATGCTCATATCCTTGTACTTTTTAATGACTGTCCAATATTTTTAGAAACCCAGCCTTACCAGGCATCTATAATCAAAGTTGCTATGAGATTTGAAGGAATTTTATGTAATAGAAAAGGTCATATTTCAGGTTGTGATTACAAGCATAAACATAGATGGCAATCTTCTCCTGATTGGCAGTCATCAGAAAGAGAAGGTATGAAAACAAGTGAATCTTGCAAATAGATAATACCGTATCCATTACGCGTGCATGCATTAAAAAAGGAAAAAGAAACATAAGAAGATGATGGAGTAAATATTGTACCCAAGTGTTCATGTCAAGCATCATATTGCTAACTCTTCTTTGTACACTGTTCTGTGTCTTTATCAATGTTCTCTTTGGAATTATTTACTTTCTAACTAGTTACACTAATTCTAGGTTTTATTGTAACATGTTTCCACTTTTGTTGAACAACTTTGATTCTCATAGGGTCAATCTCTGCAGTTCAAGATTTTGATTCCCAAAATTCCTGCCTATTTCACGGTATGCATTTGTTTCACTCTCGTCTTCTATGAAGTTTGCATGTGTCTATATCTATTAATGATTTATCATAGTGAAGAGTGAACAGCTTTTATTGAGCTCTTCTACTCTAGGTTTGGTAGACATACATCTTGTGTTTTGTTAGAGCTCCTAAGTAGAATGGGGTATTGAAATGTAAAATGAGTTTTGGTCAAGAGATGAACTATTAAGTAGTGAATGCTTGAACCTTTTTATAATGGGAATTTGGCACAAATAGTCCTTCATGTATGGCTCCCCATGCAATTTTTGTCACTAATGTTTTTTTCTTAGCACGGATGTCCTCAATCTATGGTTAACGTGCACAAATGGTGTTTTTGACAGATTCCAGCCATTTGACCGTTAAAAAGTCATTTTTTTTTATCAAAAAGACTACATTCCCCAAGTTCTAGTTAAAAAATTAAACATAAAAAATAAAATAAATGAAAAGAAGTCAAAACAAAAAAGTTAAAAAGAAAAGAAATATAAAACCAATCACCGAAATGGGCCCCACCCCAAGACCCAAATCCTTCTATCCTGTACACACCCACCCCACCTCTCTCTCTCTCTCTCAACGGCTTCAAAAAATTCAGCCACTGTGATGGGAAGAACTCCAAGATATTGAATTTTGCCAAGGCAGATGGTATGCTACTTATCTAAGTGCTTCAACTTGGGGCCATCTACTAATTCAATTTTCTGGGATTATGTTCTGTTATTGGAACATCAAATTAGATGATTCATTTACAGAGAATTAAAACCCATAAATTATTTTACTTCTAGATTCCAGTCCATTTTAAATGCCTACATTATGGTATTCCAATTTCACAAGTCTGAAGCTTTCTGTTTTACTCCATCCTTTTTCTTGAATAAAAAAGAATTTTGCATTGTTAAAAGATGTTTATCAAGAACAAAATATTTAACCTAAAAACCAAGTCCTACCTTTCACTGCAGTCCATGAATAAACTAACTCTTTCTCTCTCATACTGTCTCTGAAATATATATTATATATCTGTATATATGTACATACATAGAGAGAGAGAGAGTGTGTGTGTGTGTGTGTGTTGTTTTTTTTTGTCCCTTTCTTTTTTTTATTTTTATATATTTAACTGAAGGTCGGGTATTGTAGTCTTTTTGATTAAAAAAATGACTTTTTAACGGTCAAATGGATGGGATCTGTCAAAAAGAATAATTAATTTGCGCACGTAAACCATATGTTGAGGATGTATGTGCCAAGGAAAAAATGGTAGGGACCAAAATCGCACGGGGGCATAGGTTAGGGACCATTTGCGCAAAATTCCCTTTTAGAATCTAGATGCTGGAACTGGACCTGACAATATGTTTTTCATTCACAAAGCTGCAATGATGTATTCCCTTCGCTCCCTTGACACATGGCTGATTTGGAGATGCCTAGTGCAGATTCTGTTTATCCCCCTCCCTTCCTCCCCCCTATCCCAACTCATCTGTGTAATGTGCAATTTCACAAGCGGGGTTTGGTTAACTTAAATTGACTGATTTTTTCTGTAAATGCATGTATTCGACTATATACATTTTTTGGAAAAAATTCCTCTTTTCTAGAGTTCCTATTTTTTGTTAATCAATTTCGCTCGTCCACATGCAACTATTTTTAATCCTGTATGGCGGATACAACTAATATAATGACATTGCTTGCTGGCAGGGAACGGGAGATCTAACGACTGCACTGTTGCTTGGATGGAGCAATGTAATGCTTGAGCAATATTAAAATATGTCCTTGAGCCAACTTTTTCTTGTAGTAGTGAGTGATTTCTTATTCTAGTTCTCCCATGTTATGCAGAAATATCCTGAAAACCTTGACAAAGCAGCAGAGCTATCCGTATCAAGCTTGCAGGTATTCATTTTTCGATTATTGTTGTCATGCTGTTGCCAAATATCTTTATCCAAATATAAGATTAATTATTCAATAAACTGGGATATTATTTTGGGAAATCTTTATTTTTTGCTTATAATATAAGTAATTGGTGATGTAATCTTGATAATGTGTGGATAAAAGAATGTTTGACCAAACTGAAATTATAAAATTATAATTTAAGCATTGCCAAACATATGAGTGAATGACCAGGTCAAAAAAGAACCTGTGTCGTTTTTGTAGATCGAGACCTGTAGCTTCATTCTTAGTCATTACACACTGAAAAAAAAATATAATTACTCCAGTGAATGGATCAACAGAGATAGGAGGGGAGTCGAATACAGGAAGTACAATGAATTTATTTGTCTTTCACTTGTCATATTCAAATTATACCATGACTAAGACTTGAAATAAAAGGGTGGAAATTTTATTTTTCCATGCTGTTTAATAGTCCGTGACTGGTTTATTCTTTTACTTGGACCTTGGTTTCCGAATGGTTGCCTGAGATGTTTTCATTTGTTGCAGGCGCTTCTGGCTAGGACGATAAATGACTATACAAAGGCTGGACATGATTGCCAATCGAGCAGTTTGGAGATTCGATTGATTCAAAGTCAAGACGATATTCGCAACCCAGAAATCAAATACAAGGCCGAGATGTACAACTAAGTTGTGTTATTGTTTATGCGCAATTAAAGATGCAATCAATTAAGATGATGGCATTTTAACATGACAATGATTAGTTTTTGAACAAGTTCAGTTGTTTATTAAACAATTAAGGGGGAAAAAAATGCTTTTGTAACATGTATTTTGTTTTGGTTTTTGAACTGATATTGTTTTCTTGAAATGCTTAGAACTAAGGCAAAGGTTGTGTGTCTGAAACTTATACAAACTTTGATCCGAGCTGTAATAGATACAACATCAACAACAAACTAAGTACTTTTCTCATTAAATTTTGGGTTGACTAAATAAATCTTTTGGGTTAATTGCTACATTAAGTAATTGTTGAATAAGTTAAATTTAAATCTAATGCACATTTAGACCACAATATTGTTTTTGTTAATGACATGATTCGTGTGCTGTGAAAAGCCATATTTTTCAGGAATGGATTCCAAGAAAGATGCATCTTTTAATGGATCGTTTCGTAAGGTAGATTTTACAATTGCGAACATTATTAAAATATTAAAATTTTGCATATTGTATTGTTCAATATTATAATGTATCAAAATATCTTAAAATACACTATGCACGAAATTGTCTTATATGCTTACTTGTCTTTTTTTTACTATGATGTCATATAAAAGGGAAGTTGGTGCAAATAATCCTCAATGTATGTTTAGGGGCAGATTCAGGAATCGACAAGTAGGAAGACTTAGAATTTTTTTTTTTTTTTTTTTAAAGCGACATTAGATAGTAAAAGACTAAAAGCACACCTAATTGATAAGACCTAATGAATATTACTCTTTAATATGCATATAGTTAATATAATACATTAACCTAAAAGATGAAAAAAGAAATGAGAAAATTAAGATTGGACTTTTAAAAAAAAAGTGACGTTTCAATCTTTTTGACATATGCATCAAACAAAATTTTAAATAATAATTAGATAATACGACATAAACGATTTAACCTTGACCAACACTTGTTTTATATTTATCAGAGTGAGTTTTAAAAAGTTAATCTTGATTAACTATAAATAGATTCTCAAATAAATTAATATCATAATAAAATAGATTTACAAAGGTTTGTCATGTCTTATAAACCAATTAGCATAAAATATAATTTTACTAGTCTACAATTACCCAAAATGAAAATATTGTATATAATTTGTAATTTTAAAAGAATAAAACATAAAAAAATAAAAAGAACATTTGTGCCCTACGTTAGATCCGCCCCTACGTATGTCCATTGCGTGCTAATGGTCTCCAATCTTTTATTTTTGGTGAAGAGGTTTCGAACTTATACTTTTGGTGTGCAAACTCCACTTTCCTTTTAAAATATGGATAAATTCGTCAATTTCGTATAAAATAAATAAAATAAGACAAAACTAAAACAAATTTGTATCATCTTTATTCAACTCCACTCTAACCCCCACCACACCACACCCACCAACACACTGTCCCCCCACCCCACCTTCACTAACGTTAATGGCAAATTGATTAAGAGAGGAGTTCTCCCCCCTTAACTTCTGCCACTAAGGAGGGAGTTATCTCCCCTCAAAATTTGACGTTAATGACAGATTTTTTGGGGGCCTCCTTCAAAATATGCAACCCTTGGACATGGGATCTAGGAAAGGCTCGGAAGGGGGCAGTAGTGGCAATGTTTAGGAATGGTAATTTGACACATGATCCATGCCCAGTCCCGTTTTTAACTGCCCCGCCCCAGATGATCGTGTAATTGGGGCAGGTATCGCTAATATTATTTTTAATTAAAAAATTATAAATAAAAATTAAATTGAAAATATAGTGTAGGCTGCTCCGAGTCTTGAACCCAGATTAGAGGAAGGAATTTTTAAAGTCTTAACAATATACACTACAAATATAACTTGCAAATATTTCCTTTTATTTACTAAATATTGGAACAAATTCTTACTTTTTTATATCCTAACTCTAATGTTAAACTTTTCATTTTCCAATTCCCACTTTCCCAGCTGCCGTTCTTCACTCTTCACTAGTTCAGTTCCTACTTCGGTACTTCCTGTCTTCCTGGCTTCTTACGGCTTGACAATCGGCGCCTGATACGAAATATTCCGGCCAGGTATTCTCTCACAGCATTAGCATAGCCATTAAAGTTCGAATCCAGGTATGTAATTTAATTGCAATGGTTTTGATTAATTTGTCATATTTATCATTCTCCCTATATAAATTTGTCATCCTATGCCCCAAAAGGGAACTTCTAGAATCATTTTTTGTTTAGTGTATTTATCAATTTTAGTAATCTTTTGTTTCTATTTCCAATTTTCCATATACCAGTGCTTTCATCTATTCAATACTCTCTATTTCTCTCTCTCTAATGGATTTGGTTTCTCACGCACATAGCCACACACATACGGGGGGGAGAGAGAGAGAGAGAGAGAGAGAGAGAGAGAGAGAGAGAATGGCGATGCACACATATACCAGGGATTGCTTATTTTTTGGTGATAGTGGCTCTACTGCTTACATATTTGACCCACCCCATGAATGCATCTACCTACAAATTGTTCTAAATTTCTTCTAGAATCGATAACCTGTTGTGATTTGAATTAAGTTACAGCAGACACAGAAATATTTGTTAAAAAAAAAAATACCAATGCTTTCAAGTTATCCATCTAATTGAAACGAGATCCTTTAGTTTGGTCTATATAATAATCAAGTTATTCAAAGTGGTTCTGTGATGTAAACATTTTGTTTGATGTTTTCTTTTTGAAATTGCATAAGCTGGTCATAAGCTAATAACCTCAAAAAGATTGATAAATAGTTCATGTAATAAAACCAACCTGTAGCTTTTATTATTGCTATGATAACAGTAAATTTTAATTTATTTGGTTGAATTTATTTTGTGACAGCAGTGCTAAACTGCTAATATATTAATTATTGCTTGAATTTCTTATCTATCACTCTTCTGCTTTTAGGATTTCGGAACAAGAACATTGTTCAATAGGAAGTACACGTGGAACCCCGCTAGTACCTCATGATAATTCCACACCAACAACAAATGCTAGCAATTCTCCATCATTATCGGCCGGAGAAAATTCAAGACAAATTCTGATAAGCATAGATTCAGATGGAGATCATACAACCAATCCTGGTGTAGTGGGTAGAAAAAGAAAACTGACATCTGAGGTATGGAATTATTTTATGCTCAAGAATATTGATAACGAGATCAAGGCTATTTGTAACTATTGTGGATCGAAGTTGGTTGGTCATAGTAAGAATGGAACAAATCACTTTGAAAAAACATCTAGATAGATGTGCACTTCGTAAATGTAAGAAAACTAACATTAGGCAGGCAATATTGAACCCTACAAAGCAAGCGGGTGAAAAAGTGGTTATGGGGACTTACCATTTTGATGAAGACCACGCTAGAACAGAGTTAGGAAAAATGATAATTTTACATGATTATCCGCTTTGTATGGTTGAGCATGTTGGTTTTAGGAATTTTGTGAAATCTATTCAACCGCTATTTAAAGTTGTGTCTCGGAATACCATAAAAAATGATATTTTGAAAATTTATGATTTGAAAAAAGTAAAAATGATGCGTTTATTGGAGGAGAACAAGAGTAGAATTTTCGTAACAATGGACTTGTGGACTTCAAACAAAAAAAAAAAGGTTTCATGGCAATCACTGCACACTTTATTGATGATGCTTGGAGGTTTCAAAGCTGAGTTATGAGGTAAACAATATACAATTTTATGTATATTATGTTTGTATTTTTTTTAAACAATTATTAACATTTTTGTAATTATTTTGTTTGGTTTTATATGTAGGTTCATATATGTTCCTTATCCACATACGCTGAATCACTATCTACAATTCTATTTGAAAGTATTTTAGATTGGAATATTGATTGTAAGTTATCTACTCTCACTGTTGATAACTGCTCAACGAATGATGCTATGATCAATATCCTTTTAGATAATATATTTTCTATTAATTCACTTTTGGCAAATGGTGATTTCTTTCATATGTGGTGTTCTGCTCGTGTATTGAATTTAATTGTGAAGGAGGGTTTAGAAAACATTGAGAGAAGTGTTGAAAAAATTTTGTGACAGTGTTTCTTTCTGGACATCAACACAAAAAAGATGGAAAAATTTAAGAATACTGCACGTCTGGTAGAAAGTTAGTGCTTGATTGTAAGACTAGGTGAAATTCTACATATGTCATGCTTCACACTACTTCGGAGTACATTGATGTTTTTTTTCGCTTGAAACATAGAGAAACTCAGTATAAGAGTTTACCTAGTAATCAAGACTGTAAGTTGGCCAAAGAAATATGTGAAAGGCTAAAGTTGTTTTATGTGGCAACTGGACTATTTTCTGGAACAAAGTATCCTACAGTAAATCTATTTTTTCCAACAATATGTGAAATAAAGTTGTCAATTCGTGTATGGACTACTTCTGCTTATTCTGAAATTAGGATGATGGATAAATTTGAGAAATATTGGGATGAAATTCACGGGATATTAGCCGTGGCAACTGTTTTGGATCCTATGTTTAAAATGATGTTGGTTGAGTTTTATTTCCCTATGATATATGGAAACGAACGTGCAGCGGTTGAAATTGTCAATGTTAGTAAACTTTGTCAAAAGTTGATATCTTAATATATATAAAATGATTCAAGTGTGAATAATCTCCAGTCTTTATCTTTTTATTCCCAGGCTGGGATTTCTTTAAGTGTTGGATTAGTGGATGAATTGGAAGATTTTGATTTGTTTGTGACCAAGAAAGTGGGAACTAGTAATATGAAATCATAGCTTGACTTATATTTGGAGGAGCCGGTTTTGCCTAAGTTTAGTGATTTTGACCTATTAAATTGGTGGAAAACAAATTCAAGTAAATACAATACTTTACAGAAACTTGTAAGAGATATCTTGGCCATTCTTGTTTCTAACGTTGCTTCTGAGTCTGCATTTAGTATGAGTGGTAGATTTGTGAGTCTGCATAGAAGTAGACTTCATCCAACAATATTGGAGGCATTGATGTGTGCTTAAAATTGGTTGTGGGCTGACATTCATGGTATAATAAAAAGTATTTTAGTACTTTTTATTTTTATTATTCTTGACATTCATTTATTGTTTACTCAATAAATTTTATTGTTAGAAAACTATCTTCATTCGTCGTCGTACACCGGCTGTTGTTCTAGAATAACTCAAGAGGAAATTGAAGAAGAGGTAATCTTATTTATTTCAATGTAAAATGTTTGTATCTTTTTATATTTATAATAATATTTAATATACGTACTTTCTTACTTATTATACAGGAATTATTGGGATCCGAGTATTTCACAACTATGCAAGAAGAAGAATGAGGATTGTAGATTTTAATTTCAATTTTATGTGTTGTTGAATTTTGTAAATCTCGTATTATTTGAAACAATTTTTGGTGATGCATTGTAATGATGGCATATTGTTCTGTATGTGAGACAGATGTTCTTATAATTAATATCTGCAAAGAAAGTAGTAACATTGTGATAATCAAGTATATGCATATTCAAGCTTGCAGCAGGTTATCTACTCAAGCAACATGACTCTAGCTAATTCTTGTTTAGTTTAATCAATGATTGATCTTTGTTTAAATTCCAGATTGCCTCATTTTCTATTTAGTTAAGCTTAGTTCAAATAGTCGGACCACAGTTTTCTTACATATATTAGAACATTTACAAAATTCTTGTGAGAGAACAAGTGTAATAGATGCCTACTGATTTTTAGTATTTACAAATCCAAAAAAAATATAAATATATATATTCGGGGCATTGGCCCCGCCCTGCCAATTGGCTGGTCTAGGGACAAGGCGGGGCGGGGTGCCCCTGATACCTCGCGGGGCGGGATTGACCCGTCCCAAACCCGCCTCATTGTCATCCCTAGCAATGTTTGATTTGGTGGGTGGGGTGTTGTAAAAAAGATGATACATACTGTTTTTTTTTTATTTGTTTTTTGTGTTTTATTTATTTTTATGCTGGATTGACAAATTTACTCTTAGTATTTTGTATGACATGGATGAAAAATGATATTTAAATAATATTACTTAAAACGTATGGGTTTTGTTGAGATAAAATATAGCTAAGAAAATAAATTATGTTCGCTACATGTTTGATTGTGGCATTATCAATTCCTCTTTTTTTTTTTAAAAAAAATTCTTAAGCACATAAAATAAAATGTGTGCGCGCAAAACTTTCAAGATCCTTTTTTTCTTCAATCGCTTTTGAATTTTTTTTTTTTTTTTAACTATTTAGTCATTTTTAACTTTTATCAATAAATGAATTATTTATTTTTAAAAACTTACTTATTTACTTAAAAATAAATTTGCATATAACTAAATTGTGGGTGGCTATATTGAAACATATGTGCACTACATTTTAATTGTACTAAAGGTTTTCAATCTTTAGTCATTGTAGCATTTATATTTTTACTTTTTTTTTCAAATTTTTATCTTCTACTTCTATTAATTAGCATATCGCATCCTTAATGATTATTTTTGTCAGGATATTCTATTTTTGTTCTTTGAAATGAGGAAAAAAATATTTTGTCAAACTTTTGTTTTTATTGTTTTTCTAAAAATATGATAAAAAATTAGTCGTTTTACACCCTCCAAACGAATTTTTGAACAAAAACATTATAAGACACAAGATGTGATAATGAATAATAAATTAAAGATAATAATGCGATAAAAAAAAGTTGAGGGCATGGGTTCTATAATGAGCAAAGATTGAAGACGTTAAGTACAATTAAAACATAGTGCAACAAATAAAAAATATAGTGTGAATATAATTACCTTAAACTTTCTAAGCTTAGCGAAACATGCTTTATGTATGTTCATATATAAATCTTACATTGGAGGTTTCGACTTAATATAGGTGTCCATCTCTTTTTTGAGGGGTAACTATAATATAAATAATCTTTAATTTTTTTCCCCAAATTTGATAAGCATTGTTCGTCAAAATTGTAAGTGCATGATATCGCAACAAGTAATAAAGTGATAAGTGAAGTATCATTTCTACGAAAACTGTGTTACTAAGTACTGAAATTGATAATTATGACTTTATGTGAACAATCAATTTAAACTTGATTTTGGACTAAATTGCTAAAAAGAAAAAAAAGCAAGAATTGATTAGAAACAATGAACTTGGGATGCTAGGTCTCACGATTTCAATGTAGTTTATCTTAATTAATTTTGCTTATCGATTTATGACAATTATTTCATTCATATTGACGATCGAATTTCTCTAAAATATTTGACAATTCCTCTCAAATAGAATCAAACATATTAAAGATTAGAATTTACTATATCTCTAAATAAATTTCACAACAAATCTAGAAATTCATACATGATTGTACAAATTATAGGAGTATTTCTTTTTCTTTTTTTAATCTAAACTTATGATTTTTATTGCTAGTGTTAAATTGATATTTTTACTAGAATTTACTATATCTCTAAGTAAATTTCACAACAAATCTAGAAATTCACACATGATCGTACAAATTATAGGAGTATATCTCCATTTTTTTTTTTTTATCTAAACTTATGATTTTTATCACTAGTGTTAAATTGATATTTTTACCTCTTGGTTTCTACATGAATCCACTAATAAATCACAAATTGGCCAAATTTATGAAAAGAATCAAAACAACGATAAAAAAGTTAACACAAAATCATAATTAGAGTCAAAACTTGAAAATTGAAATTAAACAATCAAATTAGGCTACATCCTTTGTCCTAACTATGAAATTTAGTCGAACATATTCATGGAATACAAATACATAAAGTTTAAGAACGTTATTATCGAGATTTAAAAAGGAAAAAAAAAAAAAAAAGAAGAAGAAAACGATGATTGGTGATTAGATGTAGCAAAATAGGCTAGATTTTAACGATCCAAAAAAAAAAAAAATTGGGCCTATATGGCTCCACCCGGTTAACCTGCATAGCTTGGATCGGGTTGACTTGTTTTTTATTTTTTATTTTTGAAAATTGTCTATTAGTCACATGTAGGTGATTTGTTCCAAATTAGGTCAAAATATTTTTTTAAATTGTGATTAAGTCATACTCTTCAACAATATTACAAAATAAGGGTAATTAGTATAAAACGTCCATACCTATTGATGTTATTGTGGAAAACGTCAGTACCTTCTATTTTTTGATAATTTCACCATCACATACTCAATTTCTTGCGCAAAACGTTCTTTCATTCAAAAAGTTGCAGTTTCTTAACCTGACCAACACGATTTGTGATACAACTTAAGAGTAAATTTGTCCAACAATATTTATTTACTTTTCTGGCGGTGCCCTCGGAGGGCCTCTCGAAGTTCCGACAGCCACAAAGAAAAGGTATTCGAAAATTATGCTTGTTAATATGATTCTCATCATCAGCAGGGGTAAGCACCCCAGACTCATCAACATAATCAATCCCTTTAACCTCAAGATTCTAGGCTTCAACAAAATGCCCAATCTGGGGCCTTCGCCATAACAGGAATAGTAACCGCTTGCTTAAAATCCTTAATCAGCTGTGGATCCGACATGCGGGCCACACCACCTTGTGCCCGGACATCCGTCGATACACGCTCGCCATAACGGTGCACGCGCCAGCCTCCTCTGCTATCTTGGCCTATCCCGCATTGACAACGTCCATGATAACGCCTCCATGAAGCATTTGGGCAAGGCCCACCTTCACGAAAAAGGGAGATTTCTTTGAGGTTTTAGTAGGGATGGCAATGGGCGGGGTCACGCCCCCCGAGACCCACCAATTGGCGTGGCGTGGCGGGCGGGCGGGCGGCCCCCTAGGCGGACTTAATTGGCGGGCGGGGGCACCCCCACCGTCCCTATTAAATTTCAATTTTTATTTTATTTTATTTTAATTTTTTTAAATGTTGGAGGGTATAAGCTGTGATTGAATTTATATGTAATAGGTTTGATTATTTGTTTTTATAACGAAAACACAAGAATTATAATATGGACTACATACTTTCGTACAATAAATAAACACATATAAATTCGAACATATAATAACTAACAACTTGTGACCTGTCCAATCTTCAAAATATTAAATTGTAAAAAAAATATAAACATTACAAACCAACACAAAAATCAAATGTATTCAAATAATACACGATTCACAAAGTTGAACAACAATAACAAATGAAATTGAAATTGAAATCAACAATCTTCATTCTTCTTCATGTATAGTTGTGACATACTCGGTTCTCAATAATTCCTGTATAATGAGTAAGAAAAGTTCGTATATCAAATAATATTATAATTTAAATAGATTTTAACTTGTATATTGAAATAAATAAGATTACCTCGTTCTCGTTTTCCTCTTCAGTGATAGTAGAACAACATCCGGTGTACGATGACAACGCAGGAGAGTTTTCTAACAGTAATATAAATCGAGTTAACAACAAATAAATGTCAAGAATAATAAATATGAAAAATAAAAATACTAAATACTTTTATATACGGTGAATGTCAACCCACAACCAGTTTTGAGTACACATCAATGCCTCCAAGGTCTTCGGATGAAGTCTACTTCTATGCGGACTCACAAATCTACCACTTGTACTGAATGCAGACTCAGAAGCAACAGTAGAAACAGGGATGGCCAAGATATCTCTTGCAAGTTTTTGTAATGTCATGTATTTGCTTGAATTTGCTTTCCACCAATTTAATAGGTCAAAATAATTAGACCTAGGCAAGACCGGCTCCTCCAAATATAAGTTAACCTCCGATTTCAAATTACTAGTGCTAACTTTCGTGGTAACAAATAAATCAAAATCTTCCAACTCATCTACTAATTCAACACTTGAAGAAATCCCATAATGGGAATACGAAGATGAAGATTGAGGAACATTCTCACTTAAATCTTGTTGTTCTGTATATTGAGCTACCAACTTTCGACAAAGTAAACCGACATTGGCAATTTCAATTGCTGCACGTTCATGTCCATAGATCCTAGGAAAATAATACTCAACCAATATCATCTTAAACCTAGGATCCAAAACAGTTGCTACAGCTAATATTCCATGAATCTTATCCCAATATTTCTTAAATTTGTCCATCATACTTAAGGCCATCATTCTAATATCAGAATAAGCAGAAGTAGTCAAAGTACGGATTGACAATTTTATTTCACAAATTTTTGGAAAAAATAGATTTGCTGTAGGATACTTAGTTCCAGAAAATAGTTCAGTTATCACATAAAATAGCTTTAGCCTTTCACAAATTTCTTTGGCCAAGTTCCAGTCTTGATCACTAGGTAAACTCTTATAATGGGTTTCTCTTTGCTTCAAACGAAAAAAAACATCAATATATTCTGAAGCAGTGTGAAGCATAATATATGTAGAATTCCACCTAATCTTACAATCAAGTACCAACTTTTTACCACAACTAATTTTAAGCTGTCGTGCAGTATTCTCAAATTTTTCCCATCTTTTTGGTGTTGAAGTCCAAAAAAAAACACTATCTCGAATTTTTTCAACACTTTCCTCAGTATTTTCTAAACCCTCCATCACAATTAAATTCAATATATGCGCGCAACAACGCATATGAAAGAAATCACCATTTGCCAAAAGAGAATCACTAGAAAGCTTATTATCTAAAAGGATATTGATCATAGCATCATTCGTTGAGCAATTGTCAACAGTGAGAGTAGATAACTTACAATCAATGTTCCATCAATGTTCCAATCTAATAAACTTTGGTACAGAGTGGTAGATAGTGACTATGCCGTATATGGACAAGGAACATATATGAACATACATACAAAATCAAACAAAATAATTACAACAACATTTAAATTACCAAAAAAAAAAAAACATATTATACTTTGAATTGCTTAGTATTTACCTCATAACACGACTTTGAAGCATCCAAGCATCATCAATAAAGTGTGCAGTGATGACCATGAAACCCCTTTTTGGTTTGAAGTCCACAAGTCCGTAGTTACGGCAATTCTACTCTTGTTTTCCTCCAATACACACATCATTTTCACTTTCTCTATGTCATAAATCTTCAAAATGTCATTTTTAATGGTATTCCTAGACAACTTTAAAAAGTGGTTGAATAGATTTCACAAAATTCTTAAACCCAATATGATCAACCATAGAAAATGGATATTCATGTAAAATAATCATTTTACCTAATTCCGTTCTAGCATGGTCTTGATCAAAATGATAAGTCCCCATAACCACCTTTCCAGTCGCTTGTTTTGTAGGGTTCAATATTGCCTGCCTAATATTAGTTTGCTTACAGTTACGAAGTACACATCTATCTAGATGTTTTTTCAAATGATTTGTCCCATTTTTATTATGACCCACCAACTTTCCTCCACAATAATTACAAATAGCTTTAATCTTGTTATCAATCATTTTGAGCTTAAAATGATCCTATACGTGAGATGTCAACTTTCTTTTTCTACCCACCACACCAATTTCTCCATCTGAATCTATACTTATTGGATTTTTATTCGAATTTTGGTCCGCCGATAATGATGGAGGATTACTTGTATTTGCCGTTGTTGTTGGCGTGAAACTATCGCGAGGTGTTAACGGAATAGCAGGTGTACTTCCTATTGAACATTGCTCTTGTTCCGACATCTTCAAATAAAATAAAAACAAAATTATAATTAAGATAAGGCAAATGAAACAATGAATAATCAACTAACTCCCATTTCACCATTTGGCATAAACAATCAATAATCTGAAGCATGTACAAGCAAATTGGATGAACAAGCAATGCTTTAATTGATTTAAGATTTAACATTTTAGCAAGTGGCCAAGTCAAAAGCATTAATTGATAGCAAATTAGCAATGCTTTAATTTATTTACAGTTTAACAATCCAGCAAGTGGCCAAGTGCATTAATTATCATTGTCAAGTGCATTAACTATCATTTATTTACAGTTTAACATTATAGCAATCCCTTGTCGTCAATGTTGTGGTCTCTGGAACACTTTTCACTAAATATCACTGTGCTTAAATTTTTCCAAATTCAAAAAGTATCAGATTAAAATTTCTAAACTACAAAGTACAAACATCAGATTATCAGACAGAGATTAAAGTAGAAATAAACTTTAAATAGAATTTGATATGAAGGAAATAATCAAAGAAAGCAACAAAACCTTTAAAGTTAAAACCCAGATTCACTGCTTCCACTTCACGCGACTGGCGGCGGCACGGTGGCAGATCAAAGGAGGTTCGGAATCGCTTAGAGGTAGGTTGCACTTGCCGGTTCAAATGATTCACTTTTGCGATTTGAGAATTTGATTTATGATTTATGTGGCTGAAATATGAGGAATGAAGAAACCGGCTGCCGCTGAGAAAGACAAGGAGAAGAAGGAGAGAATATAAGAAATGAATCTCCTGTAGGCGTTGGGTTAGATATTGAAATGAGGATCGATGAACTGATGAATTGATTATAATACATTAATAAACAAAAAAAGTATCATATCAACATTATAGTGTGGTGGTTAAGGAAAAAGGTATACACATATGCCACCCAGGTTCGAGCCTCAAGATCCCATTTCTGTTATATTTGTTTTTCAAATTTTAAGTTTATGATTTTTTTTTTAAAAAACTACAACAATCAACAATAGGGGTGGGGTGGGGCTGCCCCGGACCAGCCACGGGCGGACTTCTTTGCCCATTACCCACTCCTATTACCCGGTTATCCGAGGCGGGTCAACTAAAATGGGACAGGCGCGGGTCGCGGGTTAAATTGCCATCCCTAGATTTTAGTGATTGCGCCATTTTCGTAGACTACTGGACAAATTTATTGTCAGAAAAGTGAATAAATGTTGCTGGACAAATTTATCCTTAAGTTGTATCACGAATCGTGTTGGTTAGGTTAAGAAACAGCATTTTTTTGGACGGAAGGATGTTTTGTGCAAGAAATTGAGTAGGTGATGGTGAAATTGTCAAAAAATAGAAGGTATGGACGTTTTCCACAATAAAATCAATAGGTATGGACGTTTTGTGCTAATTACCCTACAAAATAATCGAAAATTACCCTGTGATATATATTTTCCATCGACTTCTTCCACCTACACAAATCTCATCCACCTTTAATGAGTGCTTCTTCTACAACGCGATGGCAGCCTTCTTCCACATCCACAAATCTTCCTCACCTCCGTCAAGTCAAGTGCTTCTTCTACGACGCAGTGACAACCTTCCTCCACCTCCACAACCTCTTCCACCGCAGCTGAGCAGCATTGTTGGGCTTCCGGCAACTGATATGCAGCTTGGATTCCTTTTGTAAAGCTTGATCTTGGTGGCACCAATAGATTTCACTAGTGGATCCAAGATCATTGAGGTTGTTAGCAATTTGACCATAGTTGATACCAAGTGAAGACACCCGATTTGGAAATAATGAGGCTGCAAGTGAGTAACAAAAAAATTTGACAACAACATTTTGCAACTGTAAATGCAAAATTTAGGGAAGGTAAAATGGCATTAGTTGAAAAAATAAGAAGAATAAGCAAAGCGGCGGTGAAGAAGAGAAGTGGAGTGGAGTGATGTCCATTAGTGGATTGTAAAGCAATGATAAGTAGAGTAGAGTGACCATGATTTGATACTGTAAATAGTTTAATTTGATGAATTTATATAGAGTGGCCATAATTTGCTGTTGTAAATAGCAACTTGAATTTCTGTATGGATGATTTGTTTAATAAATTTATATAGAGTGACCATGATTTGTTGTTGTAAATAGCAGATTGAATTTATGTAGGAATGATACTATATTATAGAAAACATTAGAGAATATTTGTTTGAAGAATTTCTGTAGAGTTTCTATGATGTGTTGATGTAAATAGTAGCTTGAATTTCTGAATGAATGAAAAAGTTTGATGTGAGCATGCTCTGACGAAAGTTGGCCATTATATTATTATTTTTGTTGTTAGTCATGTGTGTTGTTAGATATTATATTATTGAAAATGGTATCATAACAGAAACGGGCATAGAATTTGCATACGTGCTCAGAATTTCTGTTATAATATGTTTTCGAATAGTCTCGACTGGCCAGTCAAGACCAGTCACTTTGCCACTACTGACGATAGATTTTAGTCATTTGAAGTCTCTTTTTAATTTAAAATGACAATCTTTAATTTGTCATGTCTTAACAGTATCACGCTAAAACATTATTATATCTAATGTAGCTTATATATGAGTATCGTACATGAAAGTATCTTAATAAAATAATATCACATACATAAACTACAACCCAATAAAATAACAGTATCATAGTTTGAAACTATATCTACGACGATATTTTGAATGAAAAATTGTCATAGAAAAAACTAAGTACAAGATGTGTTAAAAGTTGAAGTAATGAAACTATTTGCATTCAATAACAGTATTATAGGTTGAAACATTATCGTAATAAAATAGTATCTATACTACTAAAAATCTAGAAAATTGAGAACCATTTTTTGACAAATGCGTCTTTATTAATATTTTGTATTTCTTAAATTGTCATTCATTTAATATTATAATTAAATTCTTAATTTAATATTTGTAATCACATTTAGTCCTTAGAAGTTGAAATTGCTAAATCACCATTTATTACATTTAATTACTTGGTTTTAAAAATATTTCCGTCGAATTGTGACAATGAATTTGATTAGTTACAAGGTGAAAAGTCATTTACCTGCCACCAAAAATGTATTCAATTTATTTCAGGCTTAATTTGAAGTTTAAAGTTACTTCATTTAAAAATAATTATGTAGTTTGTGAAGTTTATAAATACTTCATTTGAAGATTTGTGTTTGTGATTATGGTTTTTGTTACTTCATAAAGCTTGTGGTGTATTTTTTAAATTATTGTACATGCTCGTGCGTGTTTGTATATTGTTGATATATCTAATTGACTTGCGGCTTCAAATTTTCTAGACAGAGAACTTCGTGAGTTAACTTCAATAATGGTTTCAATCCACTATTGATATGGATCTCATTTCTATTATTATTTTTTATGCTTTTGAATTAAATTATTATCTATTGCTTAAACTAATTTTTATTAACTATTTATCTCCCATATAAGACACTTAAATCACTAGAATATTTAGTTTTGGTAATATTACTTTATTTCTCCATTACCATTTGGAATAGTTTACGTGAAGATATTTGGGCATTGAATTGTGCAAATGAGAATGTTTAATTTTACCAATTGCTTATATAATTGTTTCTTTTTGTATACTAATTGATAAATCTTTCTACAATTGTTAACTTGAAGTGCTATACGAGCCTGAATTGCATGTGATATTATTTTAGGTTAAAACTCTTTATAGTTGGAGTGCTATATTAAATTACAAAGATTTGTTATAAGTCATTTGTAATATCATAAAGTAAGAAAATTCAATGGGTTTGAGTGCTCCATATATTTAAGAACTTGCGTACACTATCTTTGATTCTTTTTGTTTGCATTCTTTAATTGACATTTGATTATATTACAAACCTTAAACAATACAGCTTCAACATTCTTGCTTGCCACATAATTGTAGAAAGTAATTTGTTTGTTGTGTTATGCATATAAATTAAAATGGATGTATTGATTAGTAGTTAAGATAAATATTAATCGTTATTACATATGAACGTAGATATTGTGAGGGTTGAATATAACAACAAACAATATATTGTACCGTATTTTCTAATGTCAGATTTTTTGTATTTTAATGCAGTATTAAATTGAAATCTAATTATTTAAATATTTGAATATAAATATATTTCACAAAATCGTTATTAAATCACGTGCAACGCACGTATTACATACTAGTTTAAATAAAACATTATCATAAATAAAACTAATTACAAAATGTTTTAATAGTTGAAGTAATGATATTGTTCTTAAAATGTTCCATTAGTAGTATAAGATCATTGATACTGTTTGTATTCAATAACAGTATTATAGGTTAAAACATTATCATAATAAAACAGTATCAAAGATAAAAACATGGTATATTCAGTCTAATTCTTTAATTTCGGATGAGAATTTCCATCACGAGGAGCCTTTAGAAAATAACGTCCCTATCCCTAATTATAATAATCTAATTCCTGTAGACGTTGTAGATCAATTTCGTAGACTAAACCAAGAGAGGGAAGTTGAACTATTTGCTCAGATTCGATCATAGCACATTATCTAAATAAAACAGTATCATAGATAAGAATCATTGAATTAACAATTTTTTTATAATTGCAGGGGTATATTGGTCTTTTAGCGCTAAAATGTGACTTTAATTGAATTAAATTTTGCCCATATAACTTTAGAGCTCATAAGAGCAACATCATGCCTTGAATTTACCTTTTTTTTTTTTTCTCTCTGTCACACTCATCATAAAATCCTTTTATTTTCTCTCTTTCACACTCATCACTTATTTTGTGAATAACTCCAATACAAAATTCAAATAACCCCAATCCAAAATGGCCAATGCCTAATTCCAAGTCTTCACCTAAATTGTCTTTTTTGAAACATTACTCCAAGAATCTCAAACCCTAACACCAAATTTTTTGAATTCAATTAAAATTTAATATAATTCAAGTTTCAACCTTAATTTCATATATAGTCCGACCTATGATAGTCTAAAGTTCAAATATTTTTTTTAAATTACTTGTAATATATGTTTTAGAATAAATATGCTTGTGCATACGCGAATATATTTACACAAATGAAAAAATTTATAATATGTCTTAAATTAGTTTAAATTAATAAAGATAAAATTAGAAATTGTGATTTAATTTAATTATTATATTAATTTAATTTATAAATTTTATTTTTAACTTATAACATACTTTTTAAACATAAAAGATATATTGTTTATATTTTTAATTAAAAATAAAATTATTTTAAAAAATTAAAAATTAGGACCAGGGTGGCCTCGTGGCCCAACATCGGGCCGGGATGGGCCGGCACGTTTGCTAGTTCTATTGGTGATGTGAAATCCATTGCAATAACTCCGAATAATTTTTTTCTGTAAATCGTAAGTTTTAATTTGTGTTGTTGAATTTCTAGAGAAAGTCTGTGTCCCCTTGAATGTCTTGTGTTGAGGGTGTTTAGACCTCTTTTCCCGTCAATATTAGCCCCAAAATATCCTCAATTCGTCAATTAAGTTACAATAGAATCGAACTAAGAGACGTCGCAGCACGGCTGCATAGATAAGCTCGTGGCCGTGAATTCAAACTGTGAGTTAGGCTTATTCCTTGTTTTCTCGCAGCCACTCAAGTGGAGTTTGTGGCTGCGAGTATTCCACTTCCCGTGGAACTTTTCTGGCAGTTCAAAGTAAAACTCGAATAGCTTTAGATAGAAAATTTCGAATTACGATTCGTAAAGTGTGTTGAACTTCGATTTGATAAGATTTCCAATGATTTATTATATGACCAGTAGAAATCATTGGAGTTTGTCATGTTGTTTCAAATTGTTCACTTCTTTTAGTGTTCGACTCTCTTTTTTCGCTTCTTTCTTTCTCTAAGCTTATTGTTCCTAAAATATAAAAACATGACGAAAATCAATAGATACTCGAACAAATTACTAACAGTTGTATAATAAATGGACACTAGATAAGTGTATTAATACATTTATCAACCATATAGCATAATTGGCGAATTATAACTCTATTGTACTGCAATGAATGTATTCGTCTTTGCAGAATTAAACAATTTTTTTTTGGTTGGTTTCATTACCATTAAGTGGTCGTAAAACTAACTTGATTTCAAAACGTATAATCTTTTTGAATCACCATATGTTGTTACATTCTCCATTTTAACTACATTTGAACAACTTTATGTTGCAATGTTCATATTTTTATATTTTTTTCCATAGATTCTTGAAACCATTACCCTAATGCTGCTTTTAAGTTGATTAATTTAAATCCAAGAAGCGGCGATGCTTGACAAAATAATCAAATCTCTTTGACTTATTGCTTCCTAATATCGTTAGTGGATATAAATTAGATAAAAATCTCATATTAAATTGAGGCAATTTAAAGAATATTTTATAACTAGTGGATTTCTTTTTGTATATCGAATCCCAAAACAATGTCTTATATAGTCGCGCGTGCTTTAATCTTTTGACGTACGGATCTTTCCCTATCTCGACCAAACCTATTCTTTAGAGTACCCAAAAAAAGAAAAGATACCTAAATGAGCTCTAGATCGACTTCTAAAGATATAAGTATGAAGGATTTTTTTTAAGACTGTAGTACTATCCTACCATATTCACGAGTTTCTAAAAATACGAATACAAGTACACGAAGAAACGTGACTAATGAGCTCTAGATCGACTTCTAATAATCATTTCAATTTTTACATAGAAGATGATTTGTTCCATATAAAAGTTTATAGAAGAGGCTAGATATTATCTTCCAAAGCTAGTGTTTATAAATAATATTTAAGATTTAGGATAAGATCTTGGATCCAAATGAGTGTTTTATTATATGCTGGCTTACGTCATTCCATTCTGATTAAAGCCAGAATTTTAGGAAAACATTGAAAAAGGAAATTTGATAAACGATGAAACCGCAAGAAAATTTGTTATACATAATTCATTAATTATCAATAGGGGAAAAAGAGAGAATTATTTAGAGACAATTCTATGTGGTTGACGTGCTGTACATCGAAGAATTAAACAAATATAAATAAATAAAATTTTTAATTAGATATTATTGATCTCGAAAGCAGTGGCAGAACTAAATATTCTTCATTGTGAGATCAACAATTAAGTTATAATTTTTTTTTTCAAGCAACATAACATTAATGAAAATAATTCAATACATTACTATAAATGTTGTCTACTCGTTTTCATATTTTTAAAATTGTTGTTTAATTACATCGTAATCAATATTGTCAATTACATCGTCATCAATATACATTATCATTCAACCGTCGAATCTCCAATACAATTGTGTGGTTCAAACTGTGGGTTGAGGACAGGGACGGTACCAAGCATTTTTGGAGACCAGATTGCTAATAAAAAAATTGCATATAAAGACCGAACTGTTGATCAAAAAAAAATTTACGCTAAAATTTTTTTTACACAATAAAAAACGTCCGGTCCCACCCATGGTTGAGGTCCTTGAGGCGTTTGGTGTTGAGGTTGAGAAAAATGTGGTCGATCATCAACGTCAGATACAGGATGATGAGCTGAGTAGGAAAATGCAATTATTAAGTAAAAATAGCAAATCTAAGTATTGTGAGAAGAATGGGATCCAGGGCTTTTTGGAAGTTGAGAGACAAAAGTGGAAGGAAACAAAATCGTGCAAAAAAGGAAAAAGTGAAAAAAAAAAATTTAAATTTAAAAACACAAATTCAAAATTTTCTGTGGGTCCACATGACCCATACAAATCCACCCATGCTTGTAAGCAACACAAGGACTCTAAGAGCATCTCCAATGCACTTCGTCTATAACTTTTTAGACGTGCCACATAAGCTTTTATAGACGGAGTCATCTCCAATGTCGACAAGAACTATGTCTATCGATGTGACAATATAGACTTTGTTTCACAGAAGTCCATCCCATTTTAGGCGGAATGAGTGAGTCAAGAAATTTAATTTTAGATGGAGTGCATTGGAGATGAATTTTAATTTGACCTTCTATTCTATAGACGTAGTTCTATATGGATTGAAAGTCCATCTATTTTACTTGTCACGTAGACTGCAATAGACGGAGTGCATTGGAATGAGTTCAAGTTTCATGTCCATTTATAGAAAATTCTATGTGTCATACATTTTCATTGCCAAGGTTTATAGAAAATTTTATAGTGTCACATATTTACAATTCATGTTTCAAAAGCTTTTTCTATGATGGTTCTGTAAAATGTAACACCATACCAGCTTCAAGAGTGAATTTAGATAATTGGATGATACCTAAATATTCGATTGATGACTAGCTACTAATTCCTCAAACGCTTCTATTAAATCACAAGGTAATCTCTCACACTCGACTAGAGTCATTCTTGTATTCGAAACACAGTACTTGAATTCATTTCACAACTGCAAAAGTACTTTTTACTTCGTTCGAGAAATCGACCAGGTTAGCTCATTTCAGACTTTTATTTAAAAAATTATTCTTTAATTAATTCATGTTGTTGAACCTTTTTCATTAAAAGTTTAAACTCTTACAAAAGTTACACATTTGTTTGTTTGTTTGTTTATATTTAATATTCAACATGCCTATTCATGTATACGTCGGATGCAATTTTTCATCAAATGCGTGACATGTACATAATTCTAATAAATTGGTGACAACAAATTTGAACTCAATATCTTTGTCATACAATATTGAACTGCTTCATTTAAAAATTTAAGCTACTGATTCCACAACATTTTTTGGAAGTACAATAACACACCCCATATAGTTATAGTGATTGTTCTAAATACTTCTTGCAAACAATTCTTCTTTGGCCATGTTTGGTGCACCACATTAAGTTCTATAAAAAATTTAATATAAAATTATAATAGATAGTAGTGGATAGATAGATGGTATTACGGTGAATTAATGTGAATAATATTCTTTAATTTTTCATTTAAAAGATAGTCATTTGCACTATCAACAATATAATTAACATAATACGGAGGTTGGAGGTGAGTTTGATTCAGATAAAAAAGATATAGTAAATGACATTCTTTTAAATGACAATCAAATGATGTTGTTCACCTTAATCAACCATA
This sequence comes from Forsythia suspensa, assembly GCA_023638005.1. Lineage (NCBI taxonomy): Eukaryota > Viridiplantae > Streptophyta > Magnoliopsida > Lamiales > Oleaceae > Forsythia > Forsythia suspensa. The sequence goes on from CM042673.1 coordinate 51,299,230, forward strand.
TCACCCTCTACTTAGTAATATCTATTATCACAACCGTAGGGAGTTTTCTCCACCACGGAAAGAAAAAAGTACTTAAACGTCCGTGTGTCATCACGTCTTCAATTTCTCCCATCACAAAATTATCTTCTTCAAAATTTGCTAATCACTTCAATCCATCTTCCTGATTTGATCATCTCTAAAATCTATTCACCACCTCAATCCATCATCATAATAGAGCCTACGGTCGAATTCCACCGCAAGGAAGCGATATATTAATAATTTTATACTAAATTCTTTATACGATCTAATAAGGTGCACCAAACATAATCTTTGTGTAAATGGTAATCTCTTTAATTCCATATTTTGAGGGAAAGAACAAGCTTGTTGGAAATTGGTTTAAAATGTCGAGAAATTAACTAAGTGACTCCGTGTCAACTTGGCCAAATATACAAGACCCGACCCAATCCGTTTAGGTAAATTTGTTTGCCACTTGACGCTTGACGCTTGGGGCAACGCCCGAACGGGATCGACCGCCCGGTCGGTCGCGGGGTCGAGGGGGCGCCACCGTGGGGGCTCGAGGGCAACGCCCACGACAAAAAATTCAGATTTATCTGCATGATTAAAGGGTATATTTGGCATCTCGAAACCAATATCGAATAAATGAGAAATTACGAAAAAGGACAAAATCGGATCAAATATTTGACCATGCGATTGCACAGGTATGTAAACTGCGATCGCAATATGGCTAAAATTTTAGCAGAATGTATTTTGGTCCTTCCATGCGATCGCAGGAGGCAAAGCCTTGCGATCACATGGTTAATTTAAACGAAGTCTTGTTCTAATTTTTGTGCTATGCGATCGCAGCTTGGTTAAACCATGCGATCGCATAGGTTTGCGATGAAACAGACATGTCCTTTTGAAGAGTTGCACGTTTTGGTTCATTCCTTTTCGCTTTTCAACCGATCTTGATGTTAAATAGGACTGTGGACATCCATTTTGACAGAGATTTTGATCTGAGAAAACAATTGCAAACATAAAACATTCATACACTTCATCTTTGAACCAAATTTATTGCATTTAAGTTGCACAAAATCTGGTTTTCCATTTCATTCATCCGTTGGAGTACAAAGCCATCATTGGTTCATTTGTACTTGAGTTTTTGTTGTGCTACAAAACTCAAGCGAAACCGTTGTATCTTGGGAGTCATTTGCCAAAGACCGAAAGCACCTTTATGGGCAATTTTGACTTAAGGACAAAGAGTTCTACTCTTGCCTCGATTAAATTATTTCTTCCATATTTCGGTTCTAGATTATTGTTTGAAGTCACTTTTCACAGAATTCCGCCAACACAAGCATCTTTTTCTACTTCCTACAAAAGTAGCATCTTCATTTTGAATCCCTTCTTGCTATATTTTTGTTGATTTGACCGTCAGACGATCCACTAGAAAAATTAATAGAATTTAAATGAATGATTAAACTAAAACAAAAGACAAAGTTTATTAACTATTTTGAAATAAAATAAAGTTCGATAATTAACATGAAACTTTTTATCCCCTGGATAATATAGCACTCAACGGAATTAAGAAAAACAAACGCGTGAGATATTAGCTATATGACCGCGACACAACATAAACACTGTGTTTGATAATTCATCTGATATGCCTCAAATACATATTCGACACGAAAGATGAAAGAAAAAAAAAGATCATCTTCTTTAACTCGACTTGAGAATTACATAAACAATCCTCACATGATATGACAAGCATTCGGATTATCGTCACTGAAGAGATATGTGATTGTTTCATCAGTTGTATTGGTCATAGGAACAGCTTGTACAACATTTCGTACAAAACCAGAAGGTGCCCTTTTATCATAGGCTTGGGATACATACGGATATTGAACAAGATTGTAAGGGATATAAGGCCAGAATTCAGCTCTTTTTCCTGTGCTCTTCACTCTTTTTAACACCTTGTTTGGATCAACATAGCCACTAACCGTTACTCGGTGTTGCTTCCGTCTAACCTCCACCTTCGTCACACCTATAAAACAATATATCAAGAGGGTGCGAGAGAGATAGAGTAATGCATAATACATGAAGTGCGTGTATGGTATACATTACAATAAACTAAATTTTATGTTGGTTAGAGAGTCAAATAGGGCCGGGAAGAAAGAGTCGGGTTGGACGACATACATCTTGGTAGGTCCAACCATCACTAGAGATTAATTGGACACATATATATTATATTTCTTCTCGGGTAACAAAAAAAATTAGATGATGAGAGGCTCGAGTTTTCAAATTAATTTCTAGCGTAACTTATTTATTTTATCAAATTAACATCGTCAAATATTATCGAATCTATCTTACCAAACATGTCGAAACTAATTAATGTTGAGTACGGAAAGGTCTCAAGGGGTTTTTATCCAAATGCTTTAAAACCCTAATTTGATAAATGATATAAACCTTCAAACTTGAGAGAAAAAAGCTTCAAAAATGGAAGAACATGCATGTAGAGTGAGATGATAAAACAAACCTTTCATGTTTTTGACGGCATTCTTGACTCTTCTCTCACATCCATCACAATCCATTTTCACTTTAATCTCAACTGTCTGAGAAATTAAGAGAAAAGCAAACAAAAATAAGTGGAAATCAAATCAACATAAGCAAACTTAACACACACAGACCCACATGGGTGTGTGTGTGCATATACGGCAAGTGATCTATACAAAAATGGTGGTGCTGGTTGTATGTAATGAGTACCTGCAATGGCTTCCTTTTGCTTCTTCTAATGCTGGTGACAGTGCAAAAGTTTGAGAGATAGTCAAGAGCACCCATTTTTTGCTTCCCTTTGGCACAAAGCAAAGAAGCAAATGACAGCTCCCTTTTATTACATAATTGTGGATTGAGAACCCCACAAAAAATTATTAAGTGTTAGATTGTGGGGAACTTAATTATATTGAATAGTTTTCTCTTCGACCTCATATTAACCTAAAACGATTTCTTTATTACATGAATATATTGAGTATTCGTACATATATAAGGCTACTCTAATATTTCTATCATATATAAAGGAACTTTTGTGTGTGTGTGTGTGTGTGTGTGGGGGGGGGGGGGGGTTCTATAGAGAGTTGTTTGAAATATCTTGTAATCTCTTTATTTATTATTGTGAAAAATCTGCAACAACAAGTGAACGTAATTCTCTTGTAGAGGATGAACTATTTTAAACACGTTTGTTTGCTTTGCATGCATATAATTTATTTCAGTTTATTATTGTTCTTAGAGTTAGTGATCATGGTTTAGTTCAATATTCTAGAAGGCGAGAAAAGGCGAGGCGTGAGGAAAAAGTCTCGCATATGGGGAATGGGTGAAAAATGCGGTTAACTCTATTTTTTTTTACCACTTAATGCGGGCTAGACAGCAAAATGCGGGCTGGGTACCAAAAGGCGTGTGTTTTTTTTTTTTTTTTTTAAGATTAAATAATAAAAACAATGAAACATCTTATTACGCCTAGACTCGTAAAACTTGAAATTTGACTTTGCTATCTTGCCATGCTTCATATCATTTAGATGTTTAGTTTAATTATTAGTACATAACATGTAGCTGACTCTAAATTTATAGATATTATTATCTAGTTTGACAGTGTATATGACCAGAAAATACTATGAGAGTATTTAGTTTAAATTAAGTAGCAAACACCCACCCATCCACCCAAACTATGCTAATGTGCCTTGAAATCGAGTGGATAACAACACTATTGAATTTCTTGATTTATTTATGTTGATATATTAATCAGAAAAATGTTGTAAAGTGCTTTTGTGTTTGCTTTCATTTTCGTTCGATGAGTGTAGCATTTGCTTTTTCAATTATAATTAGATTATACTTCAATAATTGCTTCTATGTTCCTTGATTCCACATCCATAATTTGTGCATTTCCGGATTTTTTAATTCTTTAATTGTATTTCAATTTTACAATAAATGTGCGCGTGTTAGACACTTGCTCTGAGCTTATTTTTCAAGGTTCAGAATATTTTTTAATCCGAGTGTTTAGTGTTGATGTGGTCGCACCCAGATCGTACTACAATATCCAAGCATCTTTGTTGACTACCAACTACAGAAAAACTTTTTTTTCAGGCTGGCTTTCTTCAGACCGTGTGAGCCTCCCACGGCGGGGCCATGGAATGAGCAACATCCTGGCACAGCTCAAAAGTAGTAAAGTACAACTTCTGGACAAAAGCAAAGTTCAGAAAAATAAATTTACTTATAAGTAAACAAATGGATAATACTTTTTGAATGTTGAAGTTAAAAATAAATATGTTACTTATTTTGAAATTATTTTCCACATTACCATTAAAATAAATAACTTTTTCCACGCAACTAAAAAATATATGGAATAAGCATGTAATATTTTCTTGAGTTTTACATAAATAAGGTGATAAACGAAAACCAAGTTGTGAACATATCAAGAACTGTTCTTTCAATGTGCCTCATCCCCCCGACAAAAGACGGGTAAAAAAGTTCCGCATGTTAAAAAAAAACACAATTGGAAAAAATAATGTGACACTTCTGTCTACAAGGTGTTCATCACAGGGAAGCTACAAGTATTTAAACCTTTGTGCAGTCGTTTCGGAGAAGTGGCTGGACAATGCTAGCCCAAATGAGCATGAATGAAGCAACCACTGATCTCTGCAAGGCAACAACATATCCTTGTTAGTCCTTCGAAAGACGTGTTTATAAGAGAGGTCAACACTTCTCAGAGAAAATTCAAACAGTTTAGTGCTGGAGTTAGGTAACACTTGATACTTTTCCATGGAACCTGGGCTATGAAAGCCACCACCAAAATAGAAATAGCAACATTAATATGATCTAAGTTAGACGAGAAGAAGTTCACAGCATCTTGTGGTTGCTAAAGATCCATTTGATTGAAATGGAGTCACATAGCTGATCCTAAACTTATCGGGAATAAGGCTTAGTTTCTTTTTGTTGAGAGAAATACTATCGTAAACCTTAAAATTTGAAGCAATTCAGACACAGATATGGTAGGAGAGGGGAGAAAGGATTCCTTGTACCTAGTTTTGCATCAATATGTTCATGAAATGCCAGTGATCACAACTTCTTTAGTTTTTGACCTCTCAAACCATTCCAAAATGCAGCTGCATTCACAACTTTCTTACCCGGAAGCTGGATTTCCAATACCTGTAGGTGTTACAAGAGTGTGTACATAAAACTTGTAGCATAATAAGCACATAAAAGCTACCTCACTATTATATCATGAAATAAAATGGAATAGCAGAACTACACATATTTTTCTTGATATGTTATCATAGTGCTATTTAAAAGTAGTCACTTATCTTGATTGCACTGTTTGGGACGAACATATGTGCATGCAATTGAGAAAGAGAATTTTAATGTGGAGATTCACATATAAACTTCAATTCAAAGATGAAGAAAAAAAGTTGCAGGCCAATACTAGATTTAATAGATTTTCTTACAATAAATTACTGCATCTTTAAATAATGCTGTAAAAAGAAATTAATATATGTGCTGCAGTAACACTTCTTTTGATAAGACGTTATATACATGGGGTTTCATTCATAAGAATATGTATAAACCTAACACTCGATCAAATTGCTGCAGGTACCAGAAAAATTCTGAAGCAAAATGTCTGGGCATGCCACCATAAAGCAAATGAAACCTTGGACGAACACACAGAACTCTGCAACGTAATTGGATGCACAAACAGGAGATAGAAAATGAAAATCACAGCTCACCTCCAGTGCTGTGCCCCCACCACATGGGAAAACCAATGAGCCATGAGTAAAGAACACATCATCTGCTTCACCACCCTGAATTTTATTGCTTCCATAAACCCTTGTAGTGATGATTTTCAGCTCTATAATGTTGTGCTGACCACTTCTGGGATCTTGTACTGAAACTTTAGCTCGGGTCCCTGGCCACCCTGCAAATGCACGAACCTGAAGGTTGTATGTCATCAATCTATTATTTCAGATCAAAATGGGAATTCAAATAATACCTTGTTGTGAAGGACTATAGCTTCTTGATCGAAGCACAGCCATGATTCTTCTTGAGTTATCTGCAAGAATTAACAGGTAAAACCATGATCAATAGGTGTATCTCTGATGGGAGGGTTTCATGAACCCACCATTTTCACCGATTAAAATTTACCAAAAAAATAATAATATATTGTAGATTATTCCTAACTCTTTGACTAATAATTTGAGCCGATAGAAGCAAATTAGGATACACAAGTATATATGATGCTGAACCATAGTTCTAGTTTCATTGTCCAATCCATCTAGTGTTTTTCTTACAGAAGTGCAAGAATTGAGCGAGGACCTGGAAACACCAAACTCTGAACCTTAAACATAATCTCTCAAGAAAAACAAATCAGCTATTGCCAAGCTCATGGGCTTAGAGGGAGAGAGAAAGCCGTTGAAGTCCATTAACTTCGAAGGATGTACAGGAAAATACGGATCAATGCAAATAACCACATTGGCACAACAAACAACTACCTTGGGGTGCCATTGGAAAACAGTGCATTTGACGTGTGGGGATTTTCCCCCGTGTCTTTGAGATCTAATAACTCAGATTCAAAGGATACTGAAGAAAATATCCACCATCCAAATGCACTACTTTCCTCTAAACTTAGCTTAGAAACTCTGGACATTACCTGCTTCAAAATCAGAAACTATGATGCACCCAAAATAGTGAAATAATACATGAATTTACATTGAATCCTCCAGTAACTCAGAATAACATAGGATCAAGGTGTACACAAGTCCAACACCTAAACCAAAACATATCTCGAAAATGGATAAAAAATGGAATGATAAAACAATTTGAACAAAGAAAAAGAGTCTGTGTACCTTGGGAGCCAATGTAGCTTTAGATTCGTCTTGTACTTGTGCTTTTGCTCTAGCTGAACCTTCAAGTATTGAAGGAAGCTCATGGATCAAGAGCTTGGATCCTAAATTTATTGACACCAAAAAATTAAGAAAAAAGTCAACTATCGATGTACACCTTCTTTTGCATAATAAGTAGCAAAATTTGATCTTTTTCTTATAAACTTCTACAAGAATAAAAAGATTAAGGGTGTGTTTGATTTTGATTAAAATTAGATTTTTTGTAAAAGTTGAAAAAAGTTGATGAAATGTGTGATTGAAAAGTTGAAAAAAGTTGTAGGTCGATCAAATGTGTGGTTTAAATTAATTGTTAACTTTTTAGCAAAATTTTAATTGAAATCAAACAAACCCTTAAACTAGTATTGAACATACACCAACGTTTACAAAAATTCAAAACATCTTCAATCTAGAAACACTAATGCTCACAACAATCACATAAACAAAAAATTCAGCCATCTGTAAGAAGCAACATCTGAAACCTGAGTGAAGATAGGATGCTCGTAATTTGTTAGACACTGATGCAAAAGTAATAAGAGAAGGAAATAGTAAAACAAACCTCGGGCAAACAGCAACTCAAGTAAGTCTGGTGCCTGCAAAAGTATCACCCAGAGCTTAATCAAAAAAGCTAGTGTAATCCAACAAATGCAGGTTGAAATTAACAAATATATAGAATACGACGCCAACTGTTAGATTTTATGCACTTGAATATTAATGGGATTCCCGTGCCAGGAATGAACTGAGCACCAATGGAACTCTCACTCACTCACTCTCACTCTCACACCCTCACACCTCACGACCCACGACCCAACACCCAACACTCACCACTCGCACTCATCCGCTCAAATTTTTCTGATCAGGAAGACGGACCTCAACGGCACCCACTTGGCTTTCTTTTCTATGGTAGCTGCGCTGGGAGTAGCAGCTGCCTTGGTAGTCTTCTTCCTAGCCCGAGAACTTGACCCTATTGAACTCCACCAACTTAGACCCGAGTTCGTAGCATTTGTTCTTGGTTGCCGCGATCAGGCGTACCGCCTCTTCCATCACCGACCTGTGGAACCTGTTCCGCCCGATCCTCAGTTGCCCTTTAAGGAGCCATCCGTGTCCAGCTTTATCCATCACAATCACAATCACACTCACACTCACACTCAATCAATTTATTTTGACAATATTACTTATGGTGAATTAATTAGTGTTTCTACTGCTGAAGGAATTCAAATTTGTAATGATTTAGACCTTAAGCAACAGCTCAAAAGACAAGGTGTTATAACACGAAGTGAGTTAGGCGAATTTTGCGATCAATTTGGTTGCAATATTAATATGCCTAAAGCTCCCAAAAAATAGAATTTTCAAAAGAAATATGTTTCTAAAAGAAAATCTTTTAATCAGGGAGAAAAGTCTTCTCAACCTCAACAGTTTCAACGGAAAAGAAAATCTTTTCAAAAGAAATATCATAAAAAGAAAACTAATATTTCTCAGATTAAATGTTGGAAATGTCAAAAGTTTGTCAAAAGTTAGTCGTCATACTTCAAAATGTATACAGTGCATAGTAGATCTACATTTTGAAGCATAATGACCTAACTTTTGACATTTCCAACATTTAATTTGAGTCTTGAGAAATATCAGTTTTCTTTTTGAATATTTGTTAGGGAAAGATTTCTTTTTCGTTTGAAATTGTTGAGGTTGATGAGACTATTCCCCCTGATCAAAAGTTTTTCTTTTAGGAAAATATTTCTTTTGAAATTTTTTTTCTTGGGAGCTTTAGGCATACTAATATTGCAACAGAATTGATCGCAAAATTTACCTAACTCACTTCGCGTTATAATGCCTTGTCTTTTGAGCTACTGTTTAAGGTTTAAATCATTACAAATTTGAAACCCTTCAGCAGTACAAACACAGATTAATTCACCATAAGTAATATTATCAAAATAAATTGATTGAGTACCTGGTGTGATGAGTTTAGTTAGAACTCTTACTCCAAAAACTTTTGAAAGACCTGAAATAAACTTTTCTTTCCACAAACTGCTTTTAGGATCATCTCTTTGATAAACAAGAGTAATAAAGGTATTTTTATACCATCTAAAGTGAGTAAGAGATCTACACTTTAGATTCATAAGTTGTCCTCTACTAATTTGTTCAACAGGTGTAGCATGCCCCAAAAGGTGTTTAACAATAGTGAGTAATAGAGTCATAACTCCATCATCTTCAGGGGGAGAATTATCAATTTGCATTTCTCCTTCTTTTTTAGCATTCAGAATTTCTGTATGCTGTTCATTAGTGAGCATTTTTTCCCACCATCCTTGTAGAAAGGGAAATGTTAGGGGTAGTTATAAAAGGGAAAATGAAAGCAGAATCAATCTATCCTCTTTGGATTTCTCATTTCAAACCCTTGTCAGTCTACCATAATATGTAATGTGAGATTCTTGACATCCAATGTGAGCTTTGCATAACACTTGCATGAAAAACACGTGCTGTATATACCTTTATTTGATCATCAATTTCAACTTTTTCACAAGCAATAACAGGACCAGCGTCCAGTTGGCGCACCGTATAGGCTAATGATACTCCTGTTTCTGTCACGCCATCCTGTTCAATATTTCATATTCAGAATGAGAAGTTAAAACCAATGAATTCAATAAGGGAAGATACAAACAGCATCTTATGCTAAAAGGAGTATGAACCTGAAGAGCTCTCTGAACAGGTGCAGCACCACGATAGAGAGGGAGCAAGCTTGGGTGTATGTTGACTGTGCCTACAAGATTCCACTCAAATTTGAAACAGCATAATCCAGCCTCTGAGCTAGAATGGACTTGATTATCATATCAGCCTATCAACCAATATAGTAGTAAATCACATGACAATAAACCCTTCTGTCCTTTACATTAAGAGGAATGAAAAACTGTCTTATATTAGGTTCACCTTCCTACACCAAAGTATAGTTGTTAAATCTAATGCGTTTTACACTTGCCCGAAATCTTTGAACATTAATATCACCAACAAGACTATTAGTTGAGTGATAGTGATTGGAGAAGATATCAATGTCACATATATTTAACTAAATTTTGTAATAACTGATGGGTCAACATAAAGAGACTTGACAGTTACAGTAAAGGTACATATAACATGGCAAAGCCAGCATTTTTCTTCGCCAGTTTAAGCCCTTACCATAGTAATCTAACATACCACGAATAAAAGCAGCTAACATCAATACTAGATTTCAATGATTAAGATAGTATATTAAGGAAAAGCTTTCACTAGATTTCAATGATTAAGATAGTATATTAAGGAAAAGCTTTCATTCACAAAGCCACTAATGCCATCACCAGAGTCTAGACAGAAAGCGTCACAAGAAATAATCTCATAAATGGCAAACAGAATGACAAGTTTGTCTTCTGTCAAGCAGTAATGATTAAAGGTGTCTAAGACCAAATATGAAGAATCTGAAGGTCATTGATGAATTGTGATACAAAGTAACAGTTCTCACACTTCACATCAAATCTCTGATATTCTACCTCTCACATAAAGAAGACTTGCACATCGATCTGTTTCTTATGAGTCTATGACATACACTTTAAGACATGAAGTATGGAACGGTGTAGTTGTAATAACAATGCTGGATACAAAGCACTCCTCTACTCTGATACCTCCAATTGTGTGATTATTTGGTTAAATAACTTGCCATATTCATATCCATTACAACATAATACTAACGATTTCTCAGTTGAAAGACTTAACATCCTTGGACTAACCCAATGATGGAATCTTCAGAAATTTTGTTGGTAAAATATTCCCATATGCAGCAGTGATGCAAAGTTCTGGCTCCAAAGCTTTAAATTGGAAAAGAAATGCTTCCTGCATGATTGCCCCATGAATTGATGTATAAGAAATCAAAATCAATGGTAGCCAAATTCATACCTTGTAATTTTTTTTTCCAGACAGAGACGCTCCAAAATAAAATTGACTGAGTCACTCCTTTGAGTAAATGACTCTCCATTTATGTACATACAGTTATGAGATAATAGTGGCAATGAAGTAATGAATCATGATTTAACAGTAGGACTAGAAAGTTATATAGGAATAGAATTGACATAAGAACTGTTGAAAGAATATGGTTTACCTCACCAGCTTTTACTGGTGTCAAGATCAAATCAGATGGGAAACCTTTGACCATAGCATGCTGTGCAACTGGAGAAGGCAACACTTTTCTGCCCCGATTTCTTTCAGAAGGCGGCTGGGTAACAATTGCAGCAACCTGAACCGTACCAATTAGCAACCACTATCATGCCCTCCTCTTATTTACTCATAGAAAAGTCCCTTTGGTAGATGGCATTTGCTTCAAGTTGAGCATCTACACTAATTGTCTCCACATGCGAATACTTATTTATGTTCATATATAACATATAACAGTCATATATGCTATGTATGTTGTGATGTTTATGAGAAAGAGAAAGAGAAAGGAGGAAAGATATAATTATCCCTTTAGTTACAAAGAGGACCCTACTCCAAATAGAATTTAAATTCTGAAGAAAATTGCACTCAAGAGTTAATTTAAATGTCCCTTTTTCTGCTGATGAATTAAAACTCATCAAAACAGCTTCAAATACTTATCAAAACTAGTTCTGTTCATAAAGACATAAGCAATCCAAGAAAAGGGATATGGGATCCTTTTAATGCTGCAATTAATTTGATCATAATTTCATTACAGAGCACAAGTTTTTACTTTGTTTTAATTTCTATATCCGAAATTATTCAATGATTCACTCTCGTGCGCACATTCCCCCCACTATCTAGACCAAAACAGAGCTAATGAGTCCCCATTAGGAGTTAATTCTTCACTGCAACAAATTTTACTCTTTCCATACAACTTAGTTTCAAACAGTAGGCATCCGAATTCATATGTTAACGAATAAGGAATTAGAAAGAAAAAAAAATAAAAGCAACGTAATAAAATGGTAGTAACAAATAGTAAGAGAATTTGAACAATGTTTTTAATTTTGTACCTCGAACAAGGAATCTGGGGCAGAAGAGGCATTGAACAGAGCATCAAGAACTGAAGCAGAGACCTGGAAATTACATTTCTATTACTTAACTGAATCATTGAATAAAAAATTATAATTCTTTAATGTTTTTATAATTTATCCTCATAAATTCAATATTTAATTTTAAAAAATTTATTTAACATTAATCCAAAATCTATCCACATATCGCGACAGTAGGGAGTTTTTCTCCTCCACTGGCCCAATTTTTTTTTCAATTTCCTCAATTGTCTTCTTCCCAATTCACTCTCTCTTCGCCATTCTTCTCCAAATCTTTCATTTTCAACATTGTTCCTCCTATCAATCTTTATTTATTTTTCTACGGTCACCATCGGTATACTAGTTAGTTTTCGTAGTATAAAGATTAAACTTAGCAACTACATTAATTTATAATTGAAAGCCACAATCAAGTTAAGTTTTACTTGAATCTCACTAAAAATGCTACAATTTATACAATTCCTCATCAAAGTTATCAAATATTTGGTCAAACATTTTCTAAAAGTTTTATAATGAGTTTCCAAATTTTATTATGTCCTTAACGAAAATGCTAACTCGCGCAACCTACTATACGCGCATTAACACCGGGGTAGCGTGTACTAGTATATGTGCATTAACACCATGAATGTGTGTGTACCTGAGGGGAACCGAGGAAAACGAGACGCTTCTTGCGAGAAGTGAGATTCAGAGAAGAAGCAGTAGTTGTAGCAGTCGTAGAAGGAGAAGAATTTACGGCGGTGAAGCAGCAGAAGCGCCGGAGCATTTGAGAAGAAGATAACATTATTCGATGGAAGTCCCTGGGTGAAACTGAAATCTGAAATCTCGGAATTGTGATTTTAAAGAAGGATAACAATGTCAACGAACATGACCATTATATTCTGCAATTTCTTCCAAGTGCAATACATTTTAATTGCATTCCTCTCTTTGATTTAAATATTTGAATAATTATTGAGCTTTTAATCTTGTGTTTATTTAGTCACTGAATTTTAAAATGGTACTGAATGCTCACTGAACTTTATAATATTGCTGAATGTTCACTGAACTTTATAATATTACTTATCGTTACTCACTCTTGACGGTCCAATAACAACCACTTGACGAAAAAGCACACGTGGCAGACGGAGTGTCCATGTGGCATATGTTTCTGCCAATCAATGTTGAGTTGTCCGCTATGTCAGCAATTTGTATTTTTGAATAATCACTGAATTTTAATCGTGTATTCGTTTACTCACTGAATTTTTAGTCATGTCTTTATTCACTCATTTAACTTTAAAATATTGCTGGATGCTCACTCAATTTTTCAAAGTTATACTTTGTTACTCACTTATGATGAGTCAATAACAGCCTATTGATTGAAAGCCAACGTGGCTGATGGAATGATCATGCGTCATCTATTTTATGCCATTAAATCAACCAACCAGAATAATTGTACGTCATGTCATCAAACGCATTTTCAAAATACATTTTTTAAGATGCCAAAAAAATTGAACAAACGATTTCACTCCAATTGATCTCAAATTCATTTTTCCTAAACGTTGCACCAATTGATTACCGGCTTGTATCTAACATGTGGTGTAGGATCTATGCAATCAAAAAAATCATACGCATCGACCTTCTCCTATAGAATTTGCAACCCCAAAATCGACGTCTATGGATACTTTTCGTCCAAAATGTCTTCAACACTGGAACATTCTCACAATAACACTATCTTATGTTCATAATCAATGAAGAATTAGAGTTTTTCATCCTAAATTGGTTTGTCATAAAAGATGGGTTAAGCTAGGGTTTTGGTAGGACGTTTAGGAGAAATCAATTTGAGATCAATTGGAATGAAATCGTTTATTTAATTGGGACAAGTTTCATCGTTTTTGGCATCTTAAAAAATGCATTTTGAAAATACATTTGATGACATGACACACGATTATTCTAGTTGGTAGATTTAATGGCACAAAATAAACGACGCATGGTAATTCCGTCAGCCACGTGGACATTCCATCAATATGCTATTATTGAATCATCACGAGCATCCAACAATATTTTAAAGTTCAGTGAGTGAATAAAGACACGACTAAAAGTTCAGTGAGTGAACGAAGACACGACTAAAAGTTCAGTGATTATTCAAAAATACATATTGCTGAAATGGCGGACAACTCAACATTGATTGGCAAAAATGTATGTCACGTGGGCACTCCGTTTGCCATGTGTGCTGTTCCGTCAAGTGGCTGTTAATGGGTCATCAAGAGTGAGTAATAGCGAATAACATTGTAAAGTTCAGTAAGCATTCAGCACCATTTTAAAGTTTTGTGAGTAAATGAAGACAATACTAAAAATTCAGTGATTATTCAAACATTTAATACCAGATCTTTTAAGGGTAAATTTAATAAATAGCAGTAATTTGATCAACTTGAAAATATTTTTAATTGCTCACTCACTCAGGTTCTAAAATAATTTATCATATATCACTTATTATTGAAAAACCGTTACATTCGGTAAATTGTTATATTGCGAACGGAATGCTGTTGTGACATAATTAAATCTTTAAAATCGTCTATATAACTAAATCGTCCATATAACTAAATCAAAATAGTTAAACACGCATTTAATTTACTTTTAAAAAGTTTCTCCAAACTAAAAGAATTTTTTCTAAGTTGGAAAAGTTTTTTAAAACAAGCTAAAGACATGTTTGGTTATTGTGATTTAGTTATTAACAATTTAATTATGTTATTTCAACTTTTCATTTGCCATATAGTAATTTTCGTTAGTTCAGCTTAACGTTTCCGAACAAGTAATGGATGACAAATCATTTGGGAAGTTTGGTGAGTGGTTGAATAAGTAAGTAATAACTCTAAAGTAGTTCAATGGCCATTTATTAAAGGGTAATTATCACACCACATTAAGATTTTGCTACTTGTACATCTCCACTTACACTTGCTTAAATGACAATATGATTTAGGGTTGAAATATTTGATAAAAACATTATTTTTAATATTATTTTCATTATTTTATTTTGTCACATAGGCAAATGGAAGTGGAAGTGGAAGTGGAAGTGGAAGTGTAAGTGGAGATCTACAAGTAGCAAAATCCCACCACATTATTTGTTAACCACATCACATATTAATTGCAATAAAAGTTTCCCAACTATTGATTATTTTTGAAATTATATCCCCAAATTTTTTTATCACATTTTTATCATCAATATATTAATTTACACATCTTATCTTTATCTTTTAATAATGATTTCTGTAAAAAAAATTAATTAAGAAGGCATAAAATAATTTTTTTGCCTCTTATATTTTTAAATAAACAAAACATATAATAAATACAAAAAGTTGACAAAAAATTTCTCCCTCATTTCAATGTACATTTGCTGAATATTTGGACAAAAATCGTCATAAGAGACAAGATGTAAAAATTAATAATAAAAATACGACGAACAAAAATTGAAGTCATAAGTGCCAAAATATTAAAAGTTGGAGACCTTCATTACAATTAAAACATGGTATAGATAATCAAAATTGTAGTTTAAATATAATTATTTTTATTAAATTTATCCAGTTCTTTGATCTTTATTTATTATAACATTTGTATTTTTAATTTCTTTTCACTACGTCTACTAAAAAAACATTAAAATTTGTAGAGAATAGTCACCGTTTTTGTTTGAAAATTAATGATTTCAATGATAAAAAAAATAAAATATTTAATATTTTGAACAATTCAAAGTGACGGACGGAAAACAACATTAGAATTACAGTAATTACTAAAAAACAAGTATAGTGACTTTTCAAAAACATTTCAAACAAACTATAGGAATAATTGCATAGTAGGTCCCCAACATTTCAAAAATATTGGAGATATGCTCCTAATCTAAAAAAATAGCACCACATATCTTCAACGTTTGAAGAAATAAGCATCGTAGATCCCTCTTAACATTTTCTATCCATTTTCTCCGTTAAACCTCCAAATTGCACTCCACGCGCTTTCTATCTCCAAATTAAGTGATTAGAGTTTTTTTTTGCGTAGAATATTTTTTTTGAAAAACAAAGAACACCCAAAAAAACCTTACCTTGGCAATTTTCCTCTGTCGCAAAGATGCAGATCTTCGGAAAACCTAACGGAGAAAACCATAACCTTGGAGGTTGAATCCTCCGACACCATTGACAATGTGAAGGCCAAGATCTAGGATAAGGAGGGCATCCTGCTCGACCAGTAGCGTCTCATATTCACCAGAAAGCAGCTCGAGGACGGCCGCACCTTTGCTAACTACAATATCCAGAAGAAGTCAACTCTCCACCTTGTTCTCTGCCTCCGCAGTTGTGCCAAGAAGCGCAAGAAGAAGACGTACACCAAGATAAAGAAGATCAAGCACAAGCACAAGAAAGTAAAGCTCGCCTCCTCCAGTTTGACAAGGTTGATGATTATTATTTATGGTTTTTAATATGAGATTCGGGACTTTATTTTAATTTTGTTCAATCCCAGTTACTCTTGTTGAAAGGTGAAAGTCAAAAATCAGCTCCACCTAATATCCAAAGGTGCCCATGTTTTACTTTTGATGATGGTCAGTCTTCAAAATCCCTACCGAAGCTACCAGTCAAAACAATCTCCGTGGTCTAGGCACATAGGTAGCATGTAATGGAAAAGAGGCCAAAGTTATTGCTTGTAGATACCATAATAAAACCCGGTGCAAATTTGCCTTTACAGAGCTTCATCATTGGCTGTGGCAGAATCGTAAGCGGTGAAGAATACTAAGAGTGAAGTAATGAGAGTGATGAATTGAAAAATTCAGTGAGTAATTTCTTCAATCACTTAATTTGGAGAAAAAAAGCGCGCAGAATACAATTCTGAAATTTAACGAAGAAAATGGATGGAAAATGTTAAAGGGAACCTACAATACCTATTTCTTCAAACGTTGAGATGTGTGGTACTAATTTTTTTAAGTTATGAACATATCCCATACGTTTTTGAAAGGTTAGAGACCTACTATGCAATTATCCCAAAACTATATTGTTGAGAATGCCTTCTTTTTGTCAAAATTTCTTGTTGGCATACAACTATAGATAATGTAGAATTTCTATAGCTACAAATGGTAAAAATTATCAAAATACTTTGCCAAACAAGCTTTTATCATTTGACCTCTAAAATTACTTGGAAAAAAAAAAATCATGTGAAAATACCCTTCTTCTCCAGTGAATTGTTACTCTTCTAAATGTTCAGTATGCGTTTGACCCCTTAAATCACCCCACCATTTTTCTACCTTGGTTAGGAACATAGCAAGTAAATACATTTCCTAACAGAGAATGAGTAACTAAATACATTTCCAACACTGGAGAGAGAGAGAGAGAGAGAGTCGACGGTTGACATGCTCCTTCAGGTCAATCGGCTCCTAAATCCGTTGAGTTCCATATGCACACCTCAAGATCTAACGATCCAGTTGAGTTGATAAAACCATATGGCACCAGAAGGAAATCCACTGGAGGAGATCCTTCAACTCGACCAGGATAATTATTGGTGTACGATTTCAATCTGAGACAGCTATCTCCTCTTTCAGACACAAGATCGTATAAAAACTGTTCTTTTGACGAGCTCGGGCTGATGCAAGTTATCATGACTGTATGCCCAATACTTTCCGTTCCTTTGTTGAGGAGAAAGAGAATACCGTCTTTTTCTGCTTGCAGAACAAGGCACAATTCATTCTTGTTTAAGGTAACTGGCAGAGGGCTGTTATACTCAAAACGCCTCCCAGAATCCCAATGTTTACTGCTGAAATGCTCTGATAACTGCTTAGACGAGCCAAAGAAAAGGCATTTGCGGATGGGGCAAGCACAGGGTGCCCAGATGCAGATCTCTTCGTGTTCTTTTCTCTTTGTGCAGTCCACAATTTCTGTACACCCATACTGAGCATTTCGACATGGTGCTCTGACTGGATCGGTAATTTCAATATCCATAGAGACGGCGCAGCCTTCATTTCCACTGATGAGAATATCTTCCTAGAGATGCATAATAATTCGTCAATCAACTTGGTACCATTAATAACTACACTAGTTTCAAATATCAAAATGCATGAATACACACAAAGGAAATACCAGAAAATCTGGAAAGTTGTAAAAAAGAGATCTGCGACAAATTAAAACATGCATTTTCTGATTGACTTACACTACCTGTTTGATTTTATTTTCTTACGGAACATACAACTTAATCATACTATATGGACCCAGCAAACAATTGCACTAATATCAGTGTGATAGAATCAAGGAGAAAATCAGAATCCCCTCTTATTTGTGATACTTTATGTATAACACGAGTACATTTGCCCATACTTCATCAATGTGGATGGTTTCTATTCTCTACCATTGCTGACAAATTCTGCTTTACATGTTATATTAAGTGTAATTACATGGGAGAAAATTTGAGAATCTATAAGATGATAATGAAATCAGTTGTTACCTCTGCTGTAATAATACCACCATCAAGTTGATCTTCAACACCCTGCCATGTGAACATACAGAGTAACCAACATTCTTAATGAAGCACCACACTGGTAAAAAGAAAATGATAGATTTCGGATAGCAGTTGATAACGTCTAGTGAGAACAATTGCAGATATACCCTTTTAGGTAGAATTCTTTTATTTGCCCACCTCCTCCATCCCAGAAAAAATAAAGAAAGTTCTTTAAAAACAAATCCCATGTTGGTTGTGCCAGGCCTAACTGGGCCTATGGTTTAAGGAACTTTTATTGAATTTTTTTTAATAAAAAAAACGAAGCCCAATCGCCAAACTTTTGGCCATTAGCCTTTCATTGAAATTTGGAAAGGCCCATGTGGGCCAGTCCACATGGTGACGGGACTAAGAATCCTGGCCCTATACAGACCATATTCCTTGATGTGTTGAGTTGGTCCATCTAAAAACAAAACCCAAATGCCAAAATTTTGGCTGTTAGGGTTTCACTGGCAATTTGGAAAGGCCCATGTGGGAGAGCCCATGTGGGCCACAGGCCGAAGAATGCTGGCCCTACATAAACCATATACCTTAATGTAACAGCCTAGGACATGGTTGTGCCTGTACGGAAATTGTGTCAGATAGCCCAGCCAACGTTACACCTCTAATTGGGATTATCTTGTGAGCCACTTAAAAGCTTGAGGACTAATATAAATACAATATTGAACAAACTGCAATCATTTATGTTTTTCAGCATTTTATGAAAGTTGCTCAGGCAGAGCACCTGGCCAAACTTGTGAGCCACTCAGAAGCTATAAAAAACCATTGATGCTATAAAAAGATGTAAGATTCCAAAATTGAATTTAAAGGGAAAACAAAGAAAAAGCAAAATACTTGTAGGTAAAGGACCACCAAGTATCTACAGGAGCAATTGGTCAGAAAAGAAGTCAGACAGCAGCTATTTTGAGCAGATGAAACCATTAGGAATTTATAAAACCACCATATTCAGATCACACTAAAAAAAAGTTGGCTGCTCTCATTTGTTTTTGGGGTTTCTGACTCAAATATCAAACCAAGTTCAACTGTCTGCAGGAAAATATACTTGAGAAAGAACATAAAATTAAGAAAAAAAGATATGAAAATCAGCAGTGTCAGTTGATGGTAGAATTTGGATATTTTGGTTCAAATAGAAAATTGGGATGGGAGGGAGGGAGGGAGGGAGGGTGGGGTGGGGTGGGGTAGGGGTTTACTGCAGATGTTAAAAAGAAAAGACCAATCCAAGAATATAAAATCAATAAAAACATTGGCATAAAAGTCCAATATAAGAACATTGTTCTTGTATCGTGACAGAGTTGAAGTTGGAAGAAATACAGACATTTCAGAGATCCACCTGATTTTTTTTAGTAAATACAGGTATCGACACCTAGGAAAGGCATTTTTTTACATTATTTTAGTCACTTTGCAGTGAACTTTAGAAGTCACTGTATTGCAACAAAAAATTTCAAATTCATCTACGGAAACCCATTCGTAACGAAGGATGTGAGGTATACCATGTGCAATAACAGAATTACACAACTAATCAATAAAATAGCACTATGCAAGAATAGAAGTTTCAATGTAAATACCTGATGCAAATCTTGTTCCAGTTGAGGGCAATACTCATCCCCAGATAACCTTATTAACAGTGGGTTGCTGTCAGCAGGGGTCCTATAACCCAGTGGTCCCATTCCAAGGCCTCTCTCCTTGCAAACCACCTGCAAAGAAACACTTAAACTTGGAGAATCTGCCAATGTGGTCAGGTTTTGTACCAAGACTGATTTGTACCTCTCCAGAGCCATAACCACCGAGCTCTCGCTCTTGCTTTTCTCTCTCGCTAATTTCTTCCTCGCCCCATGAGGATAAGCATGGAAAAACAGCAGGGGCTAGTTCAGATGGTTCTCCAACAGCAACACTCTCATAGTAAAAGAGCTACAAACAATATTAACAGTCAAACACAAATAAAATGAGGAAAAATAGAGGCATTTCCCATAATTAACCCTCACCTGAAGAAACAAAAGACAACCACCAACAGCACGTTGCTTCCCCTGACGATAGCGGGCTACTTCCCGAACTAGCCGGTCCAGTAAGAACTTTCCCCAGTTATACTGGTGGACAACATCCATGTTTGTCAAGAAGTGGAGGAAGGAAGGGCTAACATCCAGCCTTGCTGTGGGGCATAAAAGAGTACCTAATACATAAAGGAGGAAAGATCTTTTGAAATCCTCTCCAGCTTCTGGAACCGCTAAACGTTCCTCCAAGAGGCGCACAGAGATCCCACGATTTGTCGCATTGTATTTCTTACGCAATTCAGTAATTACATCATCAGGTCCTGAATTCACTACATCCTTCCCACTAGATGCCAATCCCATCACAAGTTCGACATCTTGGGGAGTTAAAGGAATGCGCTCGCCACAAATTTCCAAACTGCGTCTGACAGTGTTAAACCTCTCCAATAACCAAAGACACAAACTACGGCGCAGAGTTCGGCATCTGAGATTAAGGATGCTTCCGAATCCCATGCTCTTTACAGCAGCCTTCTGGTCAGGAGTGAGTCGTTGCAACACATTGAGTAAACGACCAGGAGAGCACCTCGTAACTAGTTTGGTCTACATCATACCCATTGTTTTTTTTAAACAAAGATTATAAGATAGATAAACATATTAATTCACAAGAGCTAGAAAAAATTAGAACAAGAAAACACCTGTCTTCTGGGCTTAACAACACGGGCAGGGGTAGTACTCAAGTACTTATCCCACACCTCACGGGCACGACTAGTGTATTTTGCTTTTTCATCAGGGCTCATCAGTTTCCAAGCATCTGAGGCAGCTTTTGTGGCCTGAAATGACAGGAAATTTTTTTCTATTAATCTACAATTCAACCTACCCTACTTTCTTGATAATAAATAAATAGATAATTTAAAAATATATAAAAAGATTCTTACCACTTTTAAGCCAGAAGATTCAGGATGGGAAGCAGTATACTCCTTAATGAATTCACGGCTATGATGTAACCACAAAATGTTAGTATGACAAGAATAAAACAATCATACTACAAAAATAGCACATATGAGATCCTAGTTCAAATAAATTGAATGTCACCTAAAATGCACCCAAGAGCAAGCCGGACGAGGTGCAGCCTCTTGCTTCTTCTTCTTCTTTTTCCTACTCCTTTCAGACTCACTATGCTCTTGCTCCTTTCTCTTCCCCACCACTATATCTTCTTCACTGGGTACCTAAAATTTCAAAAATGAAAAATAAAACAACAATCGCCATACAGTTTACTTTTAAAAGAAGTAAGAAAAAATCCAAACATACCAGAATGTATTCTAAACAGATTATATTTAAATGGTATCAATTTATCTAATAAGAAAAACAAAAATACTTGTCCTACATAATTTTGATAAGGAACCAATACACAGTGAAGAAGGGGATTTGTTTTTTTTTTTTCCCTAAATGGACTATGACCTGCTAATGGGTTCACTACTTCTGCATCAACTGTTCATGAGATTTCTACATAATGCTCCATAGTTGTTAAAGGAGGGACCATCATTAATAAAGGTGAAAATACAGGTGCATATCATGTATGAAACATAAAAGGACAAGGAACATGAATGGCCCAATATACAATCTGCAGCAAACAATTGGCTGCAAAGTCTATTTTTTTGCAATTAATAATAAGATGCTCTGTTGATTGGAGAGGTTAACACTTATGTGGCTTAACACCAGACCTGTCACTGAAAAAAAATCACAACTGCTGGTTTTGTTGATCTCTTGCATATTTCAACAGCAATGAGACATGTTAAACAACGGCCTCAGTGAATCGCACAACGTTCCGTAACACAGGACTAAGGCTAATCAAACATGGTAGAAATCCATAGCAGATATAACCACATCCAGTCCTTCCAAGTTTATCAACATTGAACTTAGTTTGGCAGTTGACTTGGACTTCATAAGATCATTAAACTATTGCAATCATTTCTAATCACATTTCCATGGTACCAAACTTAACCAGATATTTTCTCTTAGTACCACATCCCAGCAAAAGAACAGAAACGTCCTTACACATTAAATGTAGTACCTCGCTCATGCTGAAGCATCCCATTTTCCAATTGTTTCATATCTCCATATACCAATGTCAACGTATACAAAAAGTTGTACATCCCGAAGTTTTATTTGATACTTCCCAAACTCATCCCCAAAGCTATTGCATGCTATAATTCTCTACTACCATCTATAACCAATACAGAATTCAAATACCTTGAAATTTTTTTTTTAAAAAAAGCCATTTTTTCTCAAAAAATCTTAATTTGTCAAAATAATCTCAATGCTACAGATACAGCATAACCTGCATCCTGTATCCTGGTTAAAATTATGTTTGTCCAACAAACTTACTTAAGTTTTAACGACTCTTACACTACTCATTAAAGGGTATAATCGAATTATCCATACTCGATCAAAAGCCTCAAAATTAATTAACTACATTTTTCTCAGAAATTCTTCAATTTCATAGTAAAATAATTTAAAATAAACAAAAGGAATTGACAATGTGAAAGGCATGGAAATCGAAACCATTGTCATGAGGATTTGAAGTTGAGATCAGGTGGATGAAGCTGTAGCGAATCGAATGTGGAACGCCATTCTCGATATATATAGAGGCTCCTTCTAGGCCTCCGCCATTGATCAAATTTCTCTGTGCGTGTGCTTTCTAGGGTTGTACCTTTGGGAATTTTTGTTATTTTCTTTTGGAGTACAAAAATCGGGGCATCAAGCGACCGGGTTAACCGATGCACTTTTGTTCTCAAGTGTGAACACGTGTAACTTAGTAATTTATTTTTTCTTTTTCTTTTGAAAGCACAATTTTCTTGTAGTATTGGGTGCTTTTACTTTTTGTGATGATTGATTTTTTACAAGTGCAAGATTTAGGTTTTGAATTAGTAGAATTAAAAAAATAGGGAGTTTGAATGGAGTTTGACGTAAATAGTCTCTAATTTTTATTTTTAGTATGAAAATAGTTCCTATTATTTATTTTTTGGCACATAAATTTTTAACATATATGTTTTAGTGTACAATTGATCCTTTATTTGATAAAAATAACAAATATGACCTTAGTTTTAATTTAAAAAATGGCATTTGAATTCTTACCTTTACAAAATATAAAAATACGTTCGGTATATTTATTAAATAATATTTAATTTTGTATATTAAATACATCATTAGCTCAATTAAATAAAAATATTTGAACATCAAGTTTGTCACGAAAAAAAATTTATAACTATAAAATAAAATTTAAAATTTAAAATAATGTAATTATTTAATAATAAAAATAATAATTTTATTTGACATATTTATTAATAATTATGAGCTTCAATTTTAGTTATTTTATAATAGTTCATAAAATATACAAAATAAATTAGTATATTATCAATTTGGTCAATAAAGTGTTAATTTAAAAAAAAAATTATTAGTTTTCTTTAATTTTTTTAAAAAAAAAATAAAAGTATCGGACTCATTTGTATTTTTTACAAAGGTTAACAATCCAACTACAATTTCTCCTTATTAAAATTAAGAGTTTATTAGCTTTTTTTATCGAAAGAGGACCAATTACGCACCACTTAGGTTGGGATTTATGTGTTCAAAAAATAAACGTTAAGGACCATTTTCACATTAAAAACAAATTTAGGGACCATTTGAAAAAAAAATCCAAAAAAATATGAAAACATGTTGTTGGGGATAAGAAGTAAGAAATACAATAAGAAATACAATTTGAAATTAAAAATAATAATAATTCTAGTTGTGGATTTAAATATTTTGTCTCGAATATCAATCTTCTTAACCAAATACATGAGTAATGTTATTTATGATAGTGTTTATCACTAGTTTATGTGTCAATGGAATTTACTACAATTAATTTATTTAAAAAAAAAAAAAAAACACACAATTATGTAACACCAATCAATTTAAGTGAATATCACTGCTACACACATGGATGATCGTTATTGATAATAAATAGCATTATTTCGAATATATTCAAAAAAATTTAAGTTTCAAATTTTCAACTTTAAATTTAGGTGAATATAAGTTTTTAGATAGAAACACAAAATCTATTAAACAATAAGTATCCTACACGTAGAGATGGCAAAAATATTCGATTTGCCCCAAATTCGTTGGATACCCGATCCGAATGAAACAAAAACTTCTCAATTCGCGAGATAGCGGGGCGGATCGGATCATGTGTGCTCCGAACCGATTCCCCATTTGAAAAATAAAGAAAGAAAAAATAGAAAAAATTAGTAAATTTTGTTTCAATGTTTGTTAATTTTTTAAATGACAATTGACAAAAAAAAATAATAATACACGGATCAGTTTGCGGATCAAAGCAATGATCCGCTCCGACCTGGGTCCGATTAGCCCCGTCTCGAGAAATGGCAGATCAATCTGCGAATTTAAATCTTCTAAAATTAACTGGGTCGATAAATCGGCCGATTTGATCCAAATCAATCGTTATCATTGAATCGATTAAATGGAATGATCTTCACCATCATGTCAATGTTTATCACGTCGCATCACACGATTGATAAAATAACGAAAAGTGTTAGACCATAAACTACCAATCCACGTCACCTCAGCGCAGCATTGTGACATTGAATCGAAGAAAATCATTTCCATCGATTAAAACCTCAAATTCATACTAAAACCACGATGATTCAACTAAACTAAGTGGAAGATATTGTCGAGAAATAAAAGTACGTCTTGTTCATTAACATTTCAGAAATATTCCGCCATAGTTAAGACAGTCAAACCAATTCTCATACGAGCTCAGGTGGTTCATTCATCTGACAGTAAACTAGAGCCACTTTAGATTCTGCAATATTTTCTTTATTAATCACTCCAGTCTTTCATTTCCATGTAAACATCATTTCCTTCACTACCTACACATGACCTCTTTATTTAGAAGTATTCAAGTCAACCATATCTATTTCTTCAACAATAATTGAAAAAAATAAATGGAATAAAAATGCAAAGAGAAGAAAAATATAATCTTCACCCCCATTTCTGTCCCTGGTTCTTGCGAACATACGAGCCTAGCTAATCCACTCACTTAGAAGAAGAAAAAGCACTTGAACCAAGATCTGTTAAAGATAATCGTGACTATTTGAGGTTTTCACAAAAATATTTTGAAGGCCAAAGTCTTACTTTTTAAAAATAAGAGCCAAACATGCTATAACAAAAATTAATTTAAATCCACGACAATGAAATGTGTATAAGAATTCATGTCATTATATAGATCACGCACTTGTGCTAAATGCGTAGAAATTGTCTATTTATGGCCCGCTCGGATTCTGAACATTAATGCCATACGCATTTATATACAATTACACATCAAAAATTCTTGTGAGAAACCAAAAGAAAGAACAACCTATGACGTGAGATGATATCAACTTTCAGCTTTCAAAAATGCCCTTCACATAAACCATGTCCTTTTCACTAAACTGAAGCTCCTTTCTCATTTGCTCCACCTGTTGATCATCACCTTGAACAATTACCTCCGATAGGGTTCCTTTGTCTCCTACTATCATTTTGACCTTGATCTGCTCCTTTCTAGATGCTTTAGTCCAATAATACACACCCCTGTTCCATTTTACATGTTAGGCGATGTAGTCTTGGTTTCGAGTAGAAAAAGCAGATATCTCATTAAGGCTTGTTCGACTTACGCTAGAGGACTTAATATAGTCAACCAGAACCAATTGTTTCCTATGTCTGGAAGAGTAATTGTCAAAACAAGGGCAACACTAGCCAGACTTATGCAGGTACAAAAAGTAAGCAATGCTGCTTGGCCACGGCTTGGAACCATTGTACCTTCAAACCTAAAGTAAATGGAAATATGTTGTTATGAATTAAGCCCCAATCCCAATTACAGAAACAATAATAAGCAAAACGAAATATGAGAAACATGCAAAGCAAATACACAGATTTATAATGGATCACGCTAAATGTGGAGAGATACATCCACTTGCCGGGTTTTCACTTTGAAGAAAAATACTTTTACAATTGTGAAACCCCCTAAATAATCTTTTATAAATGTACGAATAATAGGTCGAATCCATAGTCAGTATCATTAGGCTGCACAATCCAACACATATAAACAGGTAAGAAATTATGAAAGATTGTACGCAGTTAATGCCAACCCATTGGTACTGGTTGAGCATAACCAACCTTAATAGAAGAATTAGCTGTCACTTTTCAAACAAAAGAGCATCCGGAAAAAACATGGCTTTTTGGATGCTATTATACATGGAAGAACTTGAAAACTTCTCCTAGGCTACTATTTAGCAATAAATTAACATTGACTATGATGATTAGCACGCCATTTACCAATAACACGAGCCGACAAGGAAATACCAATTGAAGTATATGAGCACATATAATTTTAGGGTACTGCAAAATCTCGTTAACCATTGGTCATATTTCATTTAGTTGAGCTAAATATTGAAATTGAAAGTCTTCATATGTGAAAAGTTACAATTCAGAAATATACCATATGCAAGGTTCTTGAGATTTTGTTTTCGTACCCTACTTCTTGAGGACTACGTGATAGAATTAGTGGCTTACGTTATTGTCTCTCCTCTGTCCAACACCACAAAATTATTCCGAGTAAAGAATGAAAGAATTTCTCCTGCTACTTGGTTAGGCAACTTCTTCCCCTCCCCTTCTCCTATGAATGTCTTTTGCACAATCTGTTCTAAGAAGGAAGACGCCAATTAGAATATTTCCATGTAAATACAGAAAAATTATCGGAGATGAAGAAAATAAAACCAGACAGTCAACCTATTAGAGCATGTTTGAAAAAGCTTAAAAAACGTAAAATTTACTTTTAAGTAACTTTTAGTTTTCAAACATGATGATTGGATAACTTGATTTTGCTTGCTTTGAACTTTGAAGTAAAAACAAACTTATTTGTAAGTAAATCAAACCTTATGTCAAAATGAATAACTTACTTATGTCTCACTTTGACCTATGCAAAAAGTTATTTATTTAAAACTTACCTATAAGTAAAACTAAGTCACGTTTTGACGTAACGATGCATAATAAATGGAGATACAAGTATGGTACCTTAGATTTAACTGACCGCTTTATAAGGGACCAAAGGCCAGGAACTGAAATGATAAAGAGACCAAGAGAAGTGTAGTAACTGGCCAATGAGTAGCCTGCAGTATCTGCCAATAGGTAAAGAGACTGCGGGTTGTGGTGTAGATGCTCCAGGACAGCTGAAGAAGTAGATGATAAAATATCATTGTCGAGGGAGGACGACACTCGATGTACGAGGCTCCTGTTTCTCCTTGACATGCGTCTACGTCCGAGCCATCGGTGAATGTGGTGCTGGTCTTGGGTTGGAAATGTGCAACGATGAGAGATGGGAGAAATTAGTAGCTTCGTTGCCATTGCTGATGACTCAAAAAGAAATAAAGATGACTCAATTAGTTCGTTGCCAAATTCATTTTATCATTTGAGTAATGTTCATTCTATCTATGTGGTTTGAAATTAATTTCACTTTTTCCTGTTAATTTTGAAAATAGTCACATTCAGCATCTCTGGATAGGATTGCATGATGAATCAAGTTGCTCAGAGTTCAGGTTCACATTGATTGATAACCGAGCCAAATTTGAACACATACTCACTAATTCATTAATTTCAAGCCTAATAAGCTATCTAAGAAATAATACAGAAAAGGATATGTTAATAGGGCTTGACTGGTGAACTTTCATTGAAGCCCCTTCAAAATTAACTCGCTAAGAAATCGAGCCACAATTCTGTTAAAAATCTCAATGCAAATTTAGGTTAAGTTTGAACAATCTTTCCTTTTAGCTTGACTCGGTTTAAGTGATAGCCTTACTATTGAATGTTTTAGTAATAACTCCACTTTGACAGATAAGCAACTTATTTACGATGAACATCTATTCTATCTGATTTTAAAATGTGATAATTAAGAATTCACGGTGTGCAAATGGAAGATAGAAGGATTAAAACAAACTAGTAAGGAAAAATGAGGAGTGAATAACAATGAAAACAATTAAGACATGACAGTTACACAGAAATGGACACAAGTTAGACAGTATAAATTATAATTAACAAGGTTTTAGATTATTTTACTTCTTAAATACTATATTACTATCTGATCCCCTCTATAAACGGGTACCAAACATGCTATTATAAGACAAAAAAGAACAGCTCCACATAGTAAACCGACTCAAATATATCCTATTCCATAGGATTTGATCAATAACTAGTATATTATCATTCTAATTTTTTAATGAAATTGTCAAAAAATCATGTGCAGAAGGGTATTTCTGAAGCTCATTCGATTCGAAAAGATACGTTATTTGTGTTTCAATTGTATTCTTCAATCAATGAAATCAAAACCCACGTGATTGATTACCATCCACAGGCGAAAATGGAACTAGAGCAGCAAAATAATTATAATTACAAGGACAGAGAGAACAAAACAGGCAAAAAAGAAGTAGAGATATTGATTCCAGGTAGAAATGAAAACAATAGCATTGAACAGATAAACCAACCAACAATTTCAATTCAAATGCCAATTGAAGTTGAAAAGAAGAAAAAAGAAAGAAAGAATATGCAGAAGCTCGCAGAAAGTACCTGTAATTACGCACAGAATTCACAAGTGAACGAACTCTAAAGAGAGAAGGATGTAAGGGAAAATAAAAAAATGGGATGAGGGAAATCAATGGCCCAGATTCCCTTTTCTCACACAGAAAGATAGGGTCGGGAAAAATCACTATTCACTAGTGTGTACGTGTGCCGGGAAATGTATTTCGGACTGATTTCAATTTTCTGGACGAACCAGTTCGATTTTTGACAACTTGATTACGACTAGGTATTTTTGTAGTATTTTTGGGTGTTATAAAACGCGTAAAGTGTTGTAGTCGAATTTTAAATTTTTCGGATCTAGACGAGGGTGTAGTGTGAAAAAATATTTTCTTCTTTTTAATATTATATTAAATATTAAAAAATGAAGAAAAAAAAAATTTGCACCTAGGCGCTCATTTTCTAGTTAAAAACATACTATACTGTTATTTAATTGCGTACCTATGACTTAAGCGAGATATGGAGGTCGCACCATGCATCTAGAGGCACTTTTTAGAACATTGGTATTTTTCAGTATTTTAAAATCCAAATCAACTTGGTTGGTTCAAGGATGGCAGGCTGGGTCGGGGCAGGCGACCCTCCCGCCCCCCGCCCCGCCCGCCCGGGATTTATCAACCCATACCCCCATTACCCGATTGGGGCGGGCGGGCGGGCGGGCAATGCCCCATTTACTACCCGATTTTTTTTTTTTTTTTTGGTGAATGGTATTAATGCTTATTGTGAGTTTGTGACCGGAAAACATTTGTAAAGTAAATTGGCCGTTACAAAAATACAAAATACACATTGTTATCAAAATAACAAAATTTAAACAAGTTTCAAAGAATCACAATTCAAAAACAACAATCCAAATCCAAATCCA
Source organism: Forsythia suspensa (assembly GCA_023638005.1). Taxonomy (NCBI): domain Eukaryota; kingdom Viridiplantae; phylum Streptophyta; class Magnoliopsida; order Lamiales; family Oleaceae; genus Forsythia; species Forsythia suspensa. The sequence goes on from CM042673.1 coordinate 51,329,150, forward strand.
ACATAATCAAATTTCATCTTCTTCTAGAATATCCGTGCTAGCTGCTTGAATACTTGATTCCTCCTGTAAAAGAAGTATTTCATTGTTAATTTGCTAGATATCTAATATATTTATTATTCAAGTTCATGAAACAAAAAATCAATTTACCTCTTCGTCAATATCTCGTGTCACATAACTTTGTACAACATCCGTGAGTACGCATTTAATGCGACGAATGTTCTAAATACGAAATAAAATATTAAAACTAATTAGCAAAAACAAATTAGACATTATAACAAATATGAACATAAATAATTGTATTTCTCGTACCATGAATTTCACTCCATAACCAATCTTGAGCACACATCAAAGCCTCCAAAGTCTTTGGGTGAAGCCTATTTCTATGTGGACTAACAAATCTACCACTTGTACTGAATGCGGACTCAGACGCCACTGTAGATACTGGGATGGCTAAAATATCTCTTGCAATTTTTTGCAAAGTCGGATATTTTGTTGCATTTGCCCTCCACCATGCCAATATATCGAAATCATTTGATCTGGGCAATACTGAGCTCGTCCAAAAAAATATCAAGCTCTAATTTCGCACTATCAGTACTAGTGCTAGTAGTAACAAATACATCAAATTGTGCCAACCGGTCTCTTTTGTTTGCATTAGTAGATATCTGAGATTGAGAAGATGAAGTCAAGATTGAGCCATGTTCCTACTAGACCTATGTCTGTTGTGTACTCATTTAGCAAATTTTGACACAATCGACGAACATTTTGAATCTCATGATCCATGACCTCATTTCCATAAATCATTGGAAAATAGTACTCAACCAATTTCAATTTAAATATCGGATCCAACACGGTAGCTACACCCAAAATTCCATGAATCTTACTCCAATATTTGTCAAACTTTTCAATCATACTTGAAGCCATCAATTTGATTTCAACATAAGGAGATGTCATCCACTCGTAAATTGACAACTTTATCTCACAAATATTTGGAAAATAAATATTAGTGTTGGATACTTAGTCCCCGAAAATAGTTCGATAATTTCAAAAAACCTCCAACTTTGTCACATATCTCTTTTGCCAAATCCCAATCTTCATCACTAGGCAAACATCTATATTGAGTTTCACGTTGCTTTAGTCGAGGAAAACATTCTTATACTCTAAAGCGGTTTGAAGCATTAAGTACATAGAGTTCCACCTAGTTTTGCAATCAAGTGCTAACTTTTTGACACAAGGGATTTTCAAGCGACGCGGACATTTCAAATTTTTCAACTCTTTTTGGTGTTCTTGACCAATATGCAACATCATCACGAATTTTATCAACACTCGATTGAATGATCTCCAAACCATCCTTAACTATCAAGTTCAATATATGAGCACAACACCGCATATGAAAAAATTCACCATTTAGCATAAGCGAACAACCGGAAAACTTATCTAAAAGAATGTTGATCATGGCATCATTCGTAGTACAATTGTCAACAGTCAATGTAGACAACTTACCATCAACATTCCAGTCCAATAAGCGAGTCCATCAATGCTATACTCATTGACTCGAGATGTGTGAGGGCACGACATATATATGAACCTGTATTTAAAAAACAAAAAAAAAATACAAAATGATTAAGCTTAAGCAATACATGAAAAGAATGTAAATTAAGTTCTCAAATATCAAAGTACCCGACTTTGAAGTCTCCAATAATCATCTACAAAATGTGCAGTGATAGCCATAAATCCCTTCTTTTGATTAGAAGTCCACATGTCCGTGGTGATTGCGATTCTACTATTGTTCCTCTCCAACAATCTCATTACTTTCAATGTCTCGTAATCATATATTTGCAATATATCATTCTTTATAGTATTACGAGAAACAACCTTAAATAATGGTTGAATTGCATTCACGAATCTTCTAAACCCAATATGTTCAACCATTGAAAGGGATACTCATGCAAAATGATCATATGTCCAAGTTCTTTTCGAGCATGCGCTTGATCAAAAGCATAAGTACCCATTGAAACCTTTCCACCGGCTTCAATTTTGTGATTCAAGATTGTTTGCCTAATGTCTTGTTGATTTCAAGAGGACATCTTTTCAAATGTTCGTGTAAATGTTTTGTCCCATTCTTGCTCTCACCTCCTAATTTTTGTGATGAGTTACAAATAGCTTTGTATACTCCATCAACCTACATTTTTTAAAGTGTTCCCAAACGGAAGAAGTCAATTTTCTTTTCTTACCTTGTCCACTATCCTCATCTTCATCACACAAGTCTATTGGAGCTTGCTCGGTGTATATTTGAGAAGGTGAGTCTTCATGGGTACGAGTAGTACTAACTCATGCATTTTCTTGTGTAGCTTGAGTACTTCCAATGCTCGATCTTGGTGTAGATTTATCTTGTTCAGACATCTACAATGAAACACAAAAATTGCATACTTAATTATACGAAAAACAAAATACAAATTAAGAGAAGGGAGAACAACAACTAATATAAATACGAAAATAATAAAGAGGATAACACGAGAAGAGTAATTTAAACTTCATTTGGAATCAAGAGGATAACAATTGCGTGGAAAACGTAACCCAAAAAAAAAAAAAAAAATCGTGCATGAAGAAAAGTCAATGCTTGGTGAACGCCCGACTTTTAAGTGTCGGGCGTTGCTCGCCCACTCTCTTTGAATAAAGACAGAGAGCACATTCATGTTCTGGGCGAACGCCCATGAATGTACTGGGCGTTCATATATATAGTCAATATATATATTATACACAGAATCTATTAATCTAACTTATTCAAATTAATTATCAGGAATTTTTTTTATGAACAAGAAGTAATTTAAAATTTTAAATACCTAGAAATTTTCCAAATTATTGGTGAATGGAGAAGTTGGAGAATGGAGAACTCGGAACTCCTTGATCTGGTCGGCAATGGCAGACTCGTTGGATGAAGAATGATGATGGCGGATGGTCGAACTCGAAGAAGTCAAACAAGCAATATTTGAGATCTTCGATTCTTCAAGCAAGCGGGCGACGGTGTCCGGTGGTCAAGGCGCGCGCGTGAAGTCGGGTCTGGTCTCCTGGAGCCTAAATCGAAAACTGATTTGGCCGGTGATCGTGAGTGATTCGATTCGAATGTGGGATGCCAAAGTAAGCCAAAAGCCCAAAATTAATAAATTATATGTTAAAGTAATAAAAAAAAATTTAATAAACCAAGGGTCACCATCAGCCGAACCCGCCCCGGGTATGTTCCCTCTACCCATACCCGCCCCGAATACCCGATTGTTCAGGGGGGTATATTTTTAACGGGGCGGGGCGGGGCGCGGGTCGGGGTGCAGGTCGCGGGTAATTTTGCCATCCCTAGGCTGGTTCAACCGGAAACCCGGTGATCAGGTCGATAGGGTGCTCTAGGTGCTATTAGACTGATATGCAATCAAACTAGTTAAAATCTAAAAAACTGGTGGGTTTTTATATAACTCGTTAACCCAAACTCGGAAAACCCAACATATCATTGCTAATTAAAAATTTGAGATTTCAATGCGTATTTCTTTATGAAGTTATTAGTTGTTGTCTTGTTGAAATTATTATTAAGAGTTGAGATTATTAAGCAAACATTTACTTTACTAAATAAGTATTTTTTTTGATTAAGTTATTAGTTGTTCTCTTGTTGAGATTATTTTTACAAATTTCAAATACATTGTTTGCTTTAAGTATAGTGGATTTTTGTTCACGGGTGACAAATTAATGTTAATATTATAATGCATACAAAATATAATAATAGTTTGATGTAAGTATTGATGATAACAAGTGTAAATGTTGTAATGCATATAATATAAAAATTATTATATTTGACAAGAGTTGGTCTGTCGTTTAATTATCGAATTAGCGATTGAACTATTGATCTAGTGAGCCGCCACTTCGTCCAAATCAATATTTGGTCGGATTTAAAAACACTGATATTTTCTTTTTGTTATCGTGACCAATAAAAATTGAAGAAGAGATGAAAAAAAAAAAAAGTATACTTGTATCTTCAATAATCCCTTCATGTAGAAAATATTCACTAGTGGGGAGAACATGGACGAGGGAAGGAGAAAAGGGCATGGAAGAAAAATGGGAAGATGCAACATGGAAGATTGAGAAAGAAGGTAGTAGAGAAAGTACTACAAATAAAGTTAAAAATGTTTTTGAATAAAAAAAATTTATTGATATACGTGTTTACTTTGTTAATGAAAAATTCTAAACGATGAACTCTTTTACCCGGCAATCATTAGTCAAATTTAAAAATAAAAATAAAAAATCATTGCTAAAAAGTTTTCAGTGTATTTTAGATCCACAATTTTTTTAAAAAGCTTTCGTCAAATTTATTTTTCTTCCTCAATCCATGATGAACTCTTACATCTAGGCCCCCCTATCTTCCCATTGAACTTGCACTCATCTTTGCTTCTCCATGCCCTTCATTTCCACCATCTTGGTTTAACTCGACAGTGATTGAAAAAAAGGATGGAAGGAATGGACAACAGGGAGTGAAGATATGTTGGAATCGAAGTGTGAAAGAAATGACTATCTTGTAAATTAGGATATAGTATAACATCTATAAATTAATAGTTTTGGGATTGGAAAATTTTTATTAATTAAAAGTAGTATTAATTAATCGATAAATTAATAATTTATAGAGTGCATTTACAATTCAACGAATATACATTTAATCAACAAAAATTCATTGTATTTTACTAGTCTATCAATTGAATATGAATTAATCCACTAAATATATATTAAATTAAAAAATAAATTCATTGTACTTATTTATTTAATTAAATACATTCATTGTATAATTGCATTAATCTATATCTATAATAATAATATACTAGTATATCGCTTCTCCACAATGAGATTCGATATTATGACCTATGAGAATGGATCACTGAGATTTAAACCCATTTATTCTTGATGGAGTCTTGATGAGCAGAGAATTTCATTTGAAAGAGTTATTGAAGACGTAGAGATACACGGCCTTATATATTATTTTTTTTTTTCTTCTAGTAGCGGATAAAACTCTATATGATCGTGATTAAATGTCACATGACTTGAGAATCGTTTTATGGACGATTTTTATCCAAAGTAAATATAGAATATTTCAATAATATCCTTCCATAAATACATGTTGGAAGAATTGAGATCTTTTTAACTCTTCAATGAAAGTCAACAAGGCTTCCATCAATATTTGTCACAACATAAACCAAATTTAGTGTATATTTGGATTTGCTAAAAAAGTTGATAAAAGTTTGAGTTAAAGTCAAAAATTAATTTTAACTACATATTTTATGAGACTTATTGACCTTTTAAATTAGTTAAAGTCAAATTTAAATTAGTCAAAGTCAATAAAATTTTTAGGTCAAGTCTAAGTCAAATAAGTCAAAATATGACTTAAGTTAAGTAAATAAATTGTTTGGGAGCTATTTTATAAAATATAGTTACTTAAAGATTTAAATATCACTATGTATGTAAGTTGGGGATTAAGTTTGCAAATAGGCTTAATTTGAAAATGAATTTGGACCATTTTCGAGAATCTTCGGCAGAGAGAAAGAGAGGGAAATCGCTGACAGAAAGGAAAGGAAAGGAAAGGAAAGAAGAAAGAAAAGAAAATGTAAGAAAAGGAAAAAGGGAAAAAGGGAAAAAGGAAGAAGAAAAAGATGCCGGCTGAATTATCAAATAGTCAAAAAATTAAGGCTTGGGTTCTTTAACTTCTCTATTTTCAAGAGGTAAACGAGAACCCACTTATTTTAGAAATGAGGTTAAATATTAGGGTTTTTGTTTATGAACTTAAATGTGAATGTTATGAAAGGAGATGAGTTATTTTTAGTGACATGAGCTATATTTGCATGATAAATGAAGGATTTAATTGATGAAATTTTATGGTTCTTAATTTAGTGGGTTTAATTAGATATTTAAGTTATTTTAAGCATATTAAGACTTATGTTGGTTTATTTATGTTATAAGCTTGGATTGATGATTTTAGTAAACCCTAGAATTTCTATTTGGGTCTTTTAAATGAATGTAATATAAAGTAGATTATTTATGAGCCTTATGGAAGATTAGAAATGGTTGAGAATGTTAAGGAGAATTATATGTTATTGAATAAATGGAAATAGGATTCTACCTTGGTGACTTTACTACGAAATTTAAAGAAATTATTCTTGGTCATATATAATTGATAGATGTGAAAAGTGGTGAATTAGAATGAGGATTAGATCCAAGTGAGTAAAGGAATTTTGAATAAGTTTTGATTAAGTACGTTAAGTTAAGCTTAGTCTTGTTTATTATAATTAGTGTTACTTGGTATGATTACTTATTTATTCGAGCAATTATATTTTATTTCAGGAGGTGACAAGGAAGTTGGTGCTGCGTACCGACCAACTTAGTCCTAGCCAAAAGCTCTATGAGTGAAAAAACTTATTTTTCAAAATATAAGAATTTAAGTACCATGTGTATTAACTACATAATAATTATGAAGACAAGCATGATTTTCAGTATGGAATAGATTTTATAAATAAATTCAGTTCTATCAGTGCAAATTATTATTATGTTTTATCATGAGAAATGCTATTATTTAGATACAGCTTATAAAACTACCAGAAAGTATTTGATGATGCTGTTATCTACTCTAGTGCATAGAGGAGCTTTGGGCCGTGTACTAGGGTGTATTATGAGAGGTCTTTATGACCCACTCTTATGCTTGAGTAGGGCTTTAAATGTATAATGGTGCTTATTTTAGAGGTCTTTGGGATCCACTTTTGTATACAGATGGGCTTTGGGCCGTGTACGGAAGTGCTTAGCCAGTCTACGCGCGTATGACTAGATTACAGATTACAGATTATCAGTGATTCATGATATTTCCTGGTGTGATTTTTCAGTATGTGACAGCTTATTTAGTTTACAGAAATACATGTTTACGTATATTGTTATCAAATGGCACTTCTTTGCAGATTTACTAAATTATCATATTATGCAGTTTCTTTATGAATTACAGTTTGCATTTACTCAACATGTATATATATAACGTGAGAAATCAGTTTCTTGAAAATTATGATTAATTACGAACTCTCCACTCACTGAGCTATTAGCTCACAGCTTTTCTATACTTTCCTACTCAGGTAGTAGTTGAGTTTTAAGCAGCTTTTGAAGAGCCTGTTGATTGTCGAGCCAGAGCCACACGAGAATTAGTTGTATGATTCATCTCCATTGAGCATGTCATCATTTATTTTTGGGATACTTGTTCTAGGTCTTCTTAATGATTATTTTGGGATTATATGTATATAGTTGGATAGGCTCACTACTATTTTTGTAAATTTACATGCTTTTGGGTAATTTTGTAAAAGATATTGGACCTGTTAGAGTTGTCAGTACTTGTTCATGGTTATTTTGTATGTTGTGGGATAGGTGATCCCTAATTGTTATCTTAAGTATGTATTTGGGAAATTTTATTACTTTTCAGGTTTGGTTTAGTCCAATTTACAATAGGAGTTTTGTCAAAATTTTTATAAAATCTTTTTTAGTCAAAGGAAAAGTCAGTCAATCATAGAAAAGTCTAAGTAGCCTTAATGGTGGGTCCTCCATCCAGCTGGCATCCATCATTGGCGCACGGCACGTTTTGGGTCCACTAGGGTGATTCGAGATGGGTTGTGTCAAGTTGGTATCAGAGCGAGGTTATAAAATCTCTGGGCTTGCAGGGTTTATGCATTAGATGTTTTAGCATATCATGCATTTTAGATGTGTTAGTCATATGTCATGGTGGTAAAACTCACAGGCTCCAATCTCTTGTCTGAAACTCAATTGCTTTTGAAAAAAAAGAAAGAGGACATGAAACCCGGGATGATAGAAGAATAGAACTAGTATATGACAAAGTTGTTGAGATTGATGTGATGGTAAAAAAAAAAATTGGGGCAAAAGTTTTGAGGCCTCAGAGATTGTTTATCTGTAGACATAAATGAGAGAACAAGTAGTAAGTTGTTTATGAAAATTATGGATATCTTTTACAAGTATTATGAGGAAATTCTTGGTGCCTTGTATCATAAGTGCTGACAAAGGTTTTGATACATGTGGACTTGGAAAGATTTCATGATATATTTATGATTGTCTTGAGAAATTAAATGGTGGTTGTGTTATGAGAAATTTTGAAGAAATTTATGACTTCTATATAGTATAAAAGCGAGATGCTTATGATTGAAAAGCACGATGGTGTATTATTAGTTAAAAATCTTGCTGACAAAATAAAAATAAAAATGAAGAGTATGTGGAGTGTTGATATATGGAAAACCATGGTGTTAGTGTATATGTTGGGCCTTGAGGATTTGAGAAAATAGTTGTAGCACCATGTACGATTGAAAGAAGGTAAATATAGTGATATAGAAATAATAGAATTGCAAGTAAGATTCGAAAGGGTTACTCAATTGATAGATTAAATTGAAAGTCCATATAGAAATGATAATTATAGAGATAAAATGAATAATAGATTGAAAAGTGGTGTTGACTTCAGTGATTGAGAAATTGTATTCAAGTATAAAACCTTCACTATCACTTTCATTTTCTAGCAGCAAGAAGGTAAGAAATGGTTGTATAAAGTTGAAAGTATGAGAAAAGAAATGGCATTGGATTTTGCGTAAGCATTGTATGTTCAGATTGAGTAGAATGGACCAAAGGTTTTAGAAGAAAAATAGTTAAGAAAGCTTCAATGAAGAAAATAGAATGAAATGTGAGATTAAAGAATATTTTTATGTACGGTATATATTAGGATTTGAAAATTGAGAAAAGTACAATTAGACGAGAAAAATATAAATAAAGTTGGCAGGTAACTTTGGTGAGCATCCGAGAAAAGGGGATAGCTTCTTGACTTCATCCCTCGTGTATGGTGAAGGAAAGTGTGATAGATTAAAAAATAAAGAATTATAAGACAAGAAAAATGGATCAGTCAGGCATGCGCTTCATGGAAAATTTATTAAGGTGATACGGGATTAACCTTAATTGTATACATGCACCGTGTAGATGAGAGTTTGGCCATATAAATTAAGCAATAAGAAAGGAAAGAAACCAGTAGAGAGATATATGTTGATATCTTTTAAGGTTGTGAATTGGGTACACGTAGTCTTAGAGATATTTGGTTATTTAAAGGTCAACAAATATAAAAATGATGATAATTATTCGTGATCTTACAATACGTATGTGGTTAAACTTTGAGGCCATATGGTATGATAATATTAATGTAGCTGGAGTATAGGATTACAAGAGCGGACATTGTAGATAATGATATACATGAGATATGTTTAGTTTGATCTCAATATATTAGATGACAATGTATTTGAGTTACGAAGTGAATTGATCTTCCGATGACCATTGTTAAAATTATTATGTCACATTACATTTGATTGGGGATTATCAAATATGAGATGAGTTTAACAATATTTTATGATATTTTTGACATGTATTTCTTCATATGTATGTTTAGATCTTAGGAGCAGAATAATTTATGGTTGTCGAGATAAATATATTATGGGATTCATCAATGATATATCTGTGTATTATAAGGCTATGATGATTAGCAAATGCATGTTCTGGTTAGACTCGATAGAATTTCAAGTTATGTGATTTCAACAATGAGTGTTGTGAACCTTTAGAAAAATAGAGCAGTGCTAATATGAGAACGCTCTTTAATGTGATAAGTACAAAATTTTCATGAATTAGAAGATAACTATTATCTCTTTTTGAAAGTATCTCAAGAGTAGCTTTTTGTTCGGCTAGCTTGTTAGAAAGAATATTAATTTTGTTAATACTATAGAATGACAAATAAGTTTCCAAGAGCTAGAGAAATTATTAGTTTTTCGTACAATAATAGTTAGTCTGCGATGACTTTTTTTTTTTTGGGGGGGGGGGGGTTCAAGAATGCGTAACACTAAATTATTGGGTCGATTAGTGAAGAAAGTTATTTGGTCGAACAAATAACTTGAATTCTTGAAAATCATCATAGATAGTTTCTTGAATTTTAAATTGAGAATGAAGTTTTGCGATTATTATCGTGGACGAGTATTTTAGATTTAGTAAATGGAGAAAAATGAGTCGATGATATATTGGTCGTAATGAGATTATTGAACGAATTGGTCCAGTTGTTTATCAGTTAATCTTATCAGCTGAGTAGTTTAGAATTCATGATATATTCCAAGTTTCTATATTTCGAAAGTATATTCCAGATCCTTTGCATATTTTGGAATCTCAACCAGTGGAATTGAAGGAGAATTTAACCTATGAAGAAGAACCAGTTCAGATCTTCATTAGAAAGGAGCAAGTTTAGCGAAACAAGATCGTTCCTCTAGTTAAGGTTCTTTGGAGGAATCATTCTATAGAAGAGGCTACGTGGGAGAATGAGGATCAGATGCGTGTTCAATTTTTTCAAGTCTAGCCGATTGAATTTCGAGGACACAATTCTTTGAAGGAGGTATTGTTACGGCCCGTTTTAAATTAGTCAAAGTCAAAATTAATTTAGTTAAAGTCAATGAAATTTTTGGGTCAAGTCTAAGTCAAATAAGTCAAAATAGGACTTAAGTTAAGTAAATAAATTATTTGGGGGCTATTTTATAAAATATAGTTACTTAAGGATTTAAATATCACTATGTATGTAAGTTGGGGACTAAGTTTACAAATAGGCTTAATTTGAAAATGAATTTGGACCATTTTCCAGAATCTTCGGCAGAGAGAAAGAGAGGGAAATCGCGGACAGAAAGGAAAGGAAGAGAAAAGGAAAAAGTAAGAAAAGGAAAAGGAAGAAGAAAAAGACGCAGGCTGAATCATCATATAGTCGAAAAATTAAGGCTTGGGTTCTTTAACTTCTCTATTTTCAAGAGGTAAACGAGAACCCACTTATTTTAGAAATGAGGTTAAATATTAGGGTTTTTGTTTATGAGTTTAAATGTGAATGTTATGAAAGGAAATGAGTTATTTTTAGTGACATGAGTTATATTTGCATGTTAAATGAAGGATTTAATTGATGAAATTTTATGGTTCTTGATTTAGTGGGTTTAATTAGATATTTAAGTTATTTTAAGCATATTAAGGCTTATGTTGGTTTATTTATGTTATAAGCTTGGATTGACGATTTTAGTAAACCCTAGAATTTCTATTTGGGTCCTTTAAATGAATGTAATATAAAGGAGATTATTTATGAGCCTTATGGAAGATTAGAAAGGATTGAGAATGTTAAGGAGAATTATATATTATTGAATAAATGGAAATAAGATTCTAGCTTGGTGACTTTACTATGAAATTTAAAGAAATTATTCTTGGTCACATATAATTGATAGATGTGAAAAGTTGTGAATTAGAATGATGATTAGATCCAAGTGACTAAAGGAATTTTGAATAAGTTTTGCTTAAGTACGGTAAGTTAAGCTTAGTCTTGTTTCTTATAATTAGTGTTACTTGGGATGATTACTTATTTATTCGAGCAATTATATTTTATTTTAGGAGGTGACGAGAAAGTTGGTGCTGCGTACCGACCAACTTAGTCCTAGCCAAAAGCTCTGTGAGTGGAAAAACTTATTTTTCTAAATATAAGAATTTAAGTACCATGTGTATTAACTACATAATAATTATGAAGACAAGCATGATTTTCAGTATGGAATAGATTTTATAAATAAATTCAGTTCTATCAGTGCAAATTATTAATGTTTTATCATGAGATATGCCATTATTTAGATACAATTTATAAAACCACTAGAAAGTATTTGATGATGTTGTTATCTACTCTAGTGCACAGAGGGACTTTGGGCCATGTACTAGGGTGTATTATGAGAGGTCTTTATGACCCACTCTTATGTACAGAGGGGCTTTGGGTCGTGTATAAGGGTGCTTATTTCAGAGGTCTTTGGGACCCACTTTCGTACACAGAGGGGCTTTGGATCGTGTACGGAAGTGCTCAGCCAGTCTACGCGCGTATGACTAGATTACAAATTATCAGTGATTCATGATATTTCCTGGTGTGATTTTTCAGTATATGATAGCTTATTTAGTTTACAGAAATACATGTTTACGTATATTGTTATCAGATGGCACTTCTTTACAGATTTACTAAATTATCATATTATGCAGTTTCTTTATGAATTACAGTTTGCATTTACTCAGCATGTATATATATAACGTGAGAAATTAGTTTCTTGAAAATTATGATTAATTAGGAACTCTCCACTTACTGAGCTATTAGCTCACAGATTTTCTATACTTTCTTACTCAGGTAGTAGTTGAGTTTTGAGCAGCTTTTGAAGAGCCTGTTGATTGTCGAGCCAGAGCCACGAGAGGATTAGTTGTATGATTCATCTCTATTGAGCATGTCATTCATTTATTTTTGGGATGCTTGTTCTAGGTCTTCTTGATGATTATTTTGAGATTATATGTACATAGTTGGATAGGCTCACTACTACTTTTGTAAATTCACATGCTTTTGGGTCATTTTGTAAAAGATATTGGAGCTGATAGAGTTGTCAGTACTTGTTCATGGTTATTATGTATGTCGTGGGACAGGTGATCCCTAATTGTTATCTTAAGTATGTATTTGAGAACTTTTATTGCTTTTCAGGTTTTGTTTAGTTCAATTTACAAGGGGAGTTTTGTCAAAAATTTTATAAAATCTTTTTTAGTCAAAGGAAAAGCCAGTCAGTCATAGAAAAGTTTAAGTAGCTTTAATGTTGGGTCCGGCATCCAACTGACATCCATCATTGGTGCACGGCACGTCTTGGGTCCACTAGAGTGATTAGGGATGGGTTGTGTCACCCATAACTTTTATCAACTTTTCAACCACACATTATATCAATTTTTATAAAAATCTACTAAAGGTTTGTTTGGCATAGTTGTTATGAGTATAACTTTTAGCAATAGAATTTTAATAGTAAAGCGTTTGGCAATAGAATTTTTTTGAATATGAATCCAAAAAAATATGTGAATATTAAATTGAGTGTTTGATTGAATAACTATAAAATTACTTTTGTATAAATTTTATATTTATTTGACTAAATATTAATTAATTATAATAAATCTCATATTATTATTTTTAAAATATATAAAAAAATTATATCCTATAAATACTATTAAAATTAGTGTATTAATTTAATTATAATAACACGATTATTTTAGTATATTTGACTAAACAAGAATTAATTATTATATATCTCATATTATTTTTTTTAAAAATATATAATATATTTTTATATCATATAATAACTATTAAAATTAATATATTAATTTAAATATTATAACACAATTATTTTAGTATATTTGACTAACATTAATTAATTATTTAAATAAAAAATATTATGTTTAATTTGCATTATTAATGTCAATATATATTTTTTACTTTATATAAACTAGTATATCACCCGTGCGATGCACGGCACTTAATTTTTATGATAGTGATTTTAAAATATTCTAAGAGTATATTGTTTATTTATTATATTCAAATAAAAAATACTATCATATAAATAACATTTGATTACTCATTAATATTGAAAAAAATATATATAATTAATCTACATTTTGAAACACCTATTTGAAAACCACGTTTGTGGTTGAACTGTGGCGTTCTTTGAATTGTAAGAATTTAATTTTTAAATTATAATATTTAGTTTATTAGTTTAATTGACTTATTATAATCAATAAATCAGATCCTTTGATAATATAACACAATATGTTTTCGTGTGTTGACGTCTCAAACTCGCACCAGGTCCACGTGCCAACAGATCTCCAATACACCCTCCGCCACCAGATGTTACCCGTGACACTAGGACGACCGTTAGGCCCCAAGATCTCCGGGAGAAAAAGGGTTCATGATCATTGGCACTCCAACGATCAAGTCAACTGCCGGTATATGGGGGATACACGGGGTCAGGAACAAAAAAGGGGTGTGGGAGAGACAAGCAGGCAGAGATTTGAGCAGAGTTTAGGGTGGGGTTCTTAAGCATAAAAAGTGCATCATGAAAATTGCGTACTAAAGAATGCGTACTCAGAAGTGCGTCATGAAAATTGCGTACTCAGAAGTGCGTACCTTGGAATAATCGGAGTCTGATATTTATAGGGGGGAATCCTAATTGATCTAGGGAAGCAATCAATTAGAATTATGTTGGAATTCTCTTTCCTTATCAGATAAGGTAGGTTCCAATCTCACCGTGATCTTCCGAGATTGCATCCCAATCTCTCTCAATCTCTAAGATTGTGTTGCTGATTTTATTAGATTGGGATATGGTTTCCTTGTGACAATCAGATACAATCTTTCCTGAGATATCCTCTTAGCTGTGCGGACCATAACAAATACGAAGCTCGGCGAGGCTCTCTGGATCGGCCATGAATGTCGAGGCCCTTCATGGGCCTTGCAATACTCTGATTTAGGAATGCTAAGATGTTCGATGGGCCTCCGAGGCATTCACCGGGCCAATGGAACCTTTATGAATCTGGAAGGCCTTCACTGGGCCTATAAGGATTTGGCGAGGCCTAGATGAGACTTTTACTAGGACTTTCTTGACGAGAGGCTTTACCAAAATCGAGTGGTAACAATAGTCCCCAAGTCCAAGCCTATTATTTATATCAGGCGTAGGACTTCAAGAGGGAGCATTAAATGAGGACGAAGGCCTTTAGAAAGCGAACCTCCAATGGAATCCGTGAGATCACATCTCCAGTCATATTTCTCCATAGGAGGCATTTTGAACCCTGCGACGAGATTTCTCTAGCCTTCAACTATTTGGAGAATGGGAGATCGTCATCGTCGTCGTCATCAAGGTCGCACAACCATTCTAGTCTTTCATCCGCAGTCCTGAAGTCCCTTCTCTTCTCTCAGTGGTCATCGCTGGGCTCGCTATGCCGGCTACTCAACGATTGAGGTCGAGCCGCAGACGACCCGAACTCCAACCTGTCGAATACGCTGGCAGAGGCGACCGGCTTTCCCACTCCCGAGGCACGAGGTTTCTCCTGGTTCTGGGATTTTCCCCATTGAGGATTGGTGAATCATCTTAAGACCGATGGCATTCGATAGAGCCGAACCTCGAAGGGCTTCACCGGGCACGGCTACGCTCGGGTCCATGTTATGGGAGCGGCGGCAGATCAAGGAACCAGGCTACGAAGGGCTTATCCGGGTACGACTACGCTTGGGTCCCTGCTGGAGGGGCTGATCATCCAGCAGCCCAAGCGCGGCCTCCATCCGGGCGTCATCCAACTCCAGATCCTGATTCTCCGGTCCCACCATCCGTTTCTGTCGATATTCGGGTGCTATGTTCTTTCGGGTAGAAGACACGTTTTACCACAAACACTTGGTCGTGTAAGGTTTTTCGTTTCCCACAGACGGCGCCAATCTGTTGACGTCGAACACGCACGATCCACGTGTTGACAGATCTCCAGTCACTCCTCGCCGGCTCAGTATGTTACCGCACACTAGGACGACCGTTAGGCACCAAGATCTCCGGAAGAAAAGGTCCGCGATCGTTGGCACTCCAACGATCAAGTCAACTGCAGGTATATGGGGGGATACGGGGCGGGAACAAAAAGGGTGTGGGAGAGACAAGCATGAGAGATTTGAGCGCAGTTTGGGGTGGGGTTCTTAAGCATAAAAAGTGCGCCATGAAAATTGCGCACTAAAAATTGGTACTTTCGAAGTGCGTCATGAAAATTGCGTACTAAAGAATGCGTGCTCGGAAGTGCGCACCTTGGAATAATCGAGTCCGATATTTAGGGGGAATCCTAATTGATCTAGGAAGCAATCAATTAGAATTTCGCTGGAATTCTCTTTCTTATCGGATAAGATAGGTTCCAATCTCATCGTGATCTTCCGAGATTGCATCCCAATCTCTCTCAATCTCTAAGATTGTGTTGTCGATTTTATTAGATTGGGATATGGTTTTCTTGTGACAATCAAATACAATCTTCCCGAGATATCCTCTTGTTGCGCGGACCATAACAAATCTGAGCTCGGTGAGGCTCTCGGATCGGCCATGAATGTCGAGGCCCTTCATGGGCCTCGCAATACTCGATTTAGGAATGCTAAGATGTTCGATGGGCCTCCGGGGCATTCGCGGGCCAATGGAACCTTTATGAACTGGAAGGCTTCATTTGGGCCTATAAGGATTTGGCGAGGCCTAGATGAGACTTTACTAAGACTTTGTTGACGTGGAGGCTTTACCAAAATCGGTGGTAACATCGTGTATTGATTTTTTTTTTTAAAATTGTAACCTATTTAAACCCATTATGTGAAGTATAAAAAATTTGTGGGAAAAATAAATCAATTTTTGAAAAACTACTACATTATTGCCAATAATTCTCATGCATTGATACTTAATTTTTTTTTTTTTTTTTTGAAAACATAACTGTTAGCACCCGATTTTGGTAAAGTCTCCACGTCAAGAAAGTTCTAGTAAAGTCTCATCTAGGCCTCGCTAAAGCCTTATAGGCCCAACGAAGGCCTTCCAGATTCATAAAGGTTCCATTGGTCCGACGAAGGCCTCAAGGCCCATCGAACATCTTAGCATTCCCGAATCGTAGTATTATGAGGCCCATGAAGGGCTTCGACACTCATGGCCAATCCGAGAGCCTCGCCCGCTTCAGATTTATTATGGTCCGCACAAAGCCTAAAAAGATATCTCGGGAAAGATTGTATTTGATTGTCAAAAGGAAACTATATCCCAATCTAATTAAAATCAACAACACAATCTTAGAGATTGAGAGAGATGGGATGCAATCTAAGATCATCACGGCGAGATTGGAACCTACCTTATCCGATAAGGAAAGAGAATCCCAATAGAATTCTAATTGATTGCTTCTCGAATCAATTAGGATTCTCCCTATAAATATCATATTCGTGTTTATTCCAAGGTACGCACTCGAAAGCACGCATTCTTTAGTACGCAATTTTCATGACGCATTTTTTATGCTTAAGAACCCCACCCTAAACTCGCTCAAATCCTCGCCGCTTGTCTCTCCCACACCTCTTTTTGTTCCCGCCTGTATCCCCCATATACCCCAATTGACTTGATCGTCGGAGTGCCAACGATCGCCGGACCCTTTTCTCCGGGAGATCTTGGTGCCTAACGGCCGCCCCTAGTGTACTGTAACATACGAACTGATGAGGAGCGATCGAGATCTGCTGGCACGTGGATCGGTGTATGTGTGTTCGACGTCAACAATAACTTATTTAAATTCTTTAACCGATATAAATTAAGATATTGGAACACATAACCTCATTTATTTTGTGTTTTCAAGTGAATTTATCTTGTTATGAAAGATGTGCATTTTTTAAAATGTTAATTCTTAATATTATTCATTTTAACCAACTATCATACAAAATTAAAACATTGGAAAACTCATCCTAATTAAATTATATTTGAATACTGATTATTTATATTGGAATACTTTTTATTAATTACCTGAAGTTGGGCAATTAATTAATTAAATTAATTAATATCTAATATTATAAAATATTAAAATTTTGTCATTTGATTTAATTATATTTTTTTACTCACTCTGCGTAAATATAAATAATAATAATATTATTATTATAAAATATAATATAAATACTTTAATATTATGTAATATATAATATAAATAATATAATATTAAAAGTTATTGAGTAATTTTTTATTATAATTTGGAAAATAAGTTTTGGGTATGCATAGATAAGTTTTTTTAATAATCGACACAAATATTATTATATAGATTGATTTTTTAGTTACAATAACAGTTTAAATTTTATCATTTGTTTAAATCAAATGAATGTGTTTTCCTATTTCTATTTAATAGTCATATTTTGTATTTATATATATATTGTAAATTGTAACAAGTTTTAACTGTTTCTTAGTTAACGTAGAAAAAAAAATAAAACAAACAGAATTTAAAAGAATGCTTGATTATCACTTTTTGATTTTTAAGAAGTGCTTCTGACTTAATTTTTGGCACGACTCATTAAATTGCCACTAATTTTTATATTATAATTTAAAAATTAATTTTCTAAATTGTAAAGATGGAGATTGCGTTAATGATATTATACAAATTTATTGTTTTTCTATTTGTAGATAATTAGTAATATTTACATACTCTAAATCTTATATTGATTAATTAATGCAACATTCAAATTTGTTATTACTAATAATTGTCTACAGATATTTAAATAAGAATATGCAAATTTGTGTGAAATCAATTAAAGAATTTGATTTTTTTTTTTTTGCATTTATCGTATATAATATTAAATATTACACTTCATTTTTTTGCAAGAAAAAAAAACAATCAATGTGTGAAACCAATTAAAAAAAAACAAACTCCTATGCAGCATTTATGGCGGAATTTACCAAATCAATGTGTGAAACCAATTAATGAAAACAAACTCCTATGCATCATTTATGATGGAATTTACCAAATCAATGTGTGAAACCATTTAATGAAAACAAACTTCTATGCAGCATTTATGGCGAAACTTACCAAATTTGGAAAGAAAAAATGGTGGAAAAATGTGTGCGTGAAATTTTCGACGGTTATCCAATTATAATATATATATAGATATATGAAATGACAATTTGATATAAGTAATTAATGTGGTAGGTAAATTAATATCTTTTTTGATGTATTAATGGTAATTTTGTTAATTTTTAAGTTCATTAAATGTTAATTACAATTTTCTGTAAAAACTCAATTAGAACTTTTTAGAGAAGTTCAAAATTTGATTTCTCTAAAATAGTTTTTTAGTAAAAATTTGACTTTAACCAAAGAACTATAAATATAACAAAAAATATTTATTCTTTAAGAAATGCTTTTGGACTTTAAAATAATCCTTCCAAACACACTATAAAAAGCTGGTTTTTAGCAAAACCAAACATGCACTTAATTATATGTTCATGTATCTAAAACTTTTAGTGGTCAATTATGTATTTAATAATTAGATACTTGAAATTGAGTGAATTCGTGTATTAATTACATACATGGAAATGAATATAATTGATAAATACATGTAAAAAGATAAATACATTATTTAGAGATTTTATAAAAAGTTATGTAATTTTACACATTTTGGAAAAAGTCAATCTAAGAAATAAAGTAAAATTGTGTCTTGAATTGTGCTTGCCTTCACAAATTAAATTCCATTTTCCTTCAAAGTGATTTCATTCAATTTCCTACAAAATGTTATTTAGTTGCTTTTACTTCCATCAATATCAAATATTAAGTGAAAATAAATTAAAAAATGAATATAAAGAAGATGTTTACGCGCACAATGTCCATCAAAATTTTCTCTACCGATTCTCTCTTTCTAAAATACATACAACATACGACAAATTTTTTTTATAATAATTCTTGACAAAAGAAAAGAAGTAAAAACTAAAATTTCATATAATTATAATAAATTCAAAAGTCCCACTTTGTAGTATTAATATATAATATAATTTTTATATACTTCATAATAATAATAATAATAATAATAAAAGATCCAACTCACTTATGGCGGACGCAAATCAAGTTTAATGAACATTAAGAAAATAAGAAAAATCTGAAATGTAATATAATAAATTCAAATTACAATGGAACATTTTATAATGGACAATTATACATTACACTTTTAAGATAAATTTCAATGCTAATGACGAAAGCTTTAGTTAAATTAGATATTCTTTATCTGATAAAAAATATTGTATACATATTAGTTCTCATATATAAAAAAATATTTTCCATAAACAATTTAAATATAAACATAACCATCAATTTGTATTAAAAAAATTGTACAAGCCTTTAAAAATTTTCAAATAACGTGCAATGTATTTTTACTACAACTAGTTTAATTAAATGTATTCAACGAACAATATTAAAAATAATATTTTTATAAAAAAATATAAAGTCTTCTTATATTTCATAGTCACAATGGCTTTCCATCTAAAATATGTTCAAAAATCAACCAAGATAGATGAGAAGTGAAAAAAATTATGCGTGTATAGTAAAGAGCGTCCCACGTGCACTCAAAAGGATTTACAGAAATGTTTTTCTCAAAAGTTTCACTTGAAAGTTAGTCAATATACAATATCAAAAACACTCAAATGATCATCGAGTATCTTTTGGTTGACTTAGAAAAAGGTGGTCATGCTAAGCAATACAAACCATCAAAAATTTCAGATTAGAGTTAATACCAAAATCGTGTGAATATAATGGTAGAGTTAATCTTGGAAAAAGCAAGAGAGACTGGCAAATATTAAATAATGAAGAGACTTCATAATTCAACTTTTCTCAAAGTTGCCTTGAGAAGTTCAAGTTAAGATATGGTATGTAGTCATTTCATTGTTTTGGAGAAAGTGAATCACTTGATACTCAAGACATGGATACGAAACACGAAATTGGAATCTAAAAAAAAACAAATTAGTTTGCCATGAAAGATGTTTTATGAATGAAACATAATTGTTTTATATGTTACAATCTGAACACTCTCTTGCAACAAAGCAATTTGAAGAATAAAAGCAAGACAAAGAAAGGTTTACGATTATTGTTTGTTGTAATGAAAATGACTCAAAAATATCTCATGGATCATCAAAAAGTATGCAAAACCAAGTTGCTTAACGAATGTAAACATGAACAGTTTGAATTGTCAATATCGTGCAAACAAAAGATCATGGATGATTGGGATGCTTTTTAAGGAATATGTTTGGTAGCTTGACAAAAATTTGCATGGGAGAAAAATTCTCTTGGTGATAAATAATTGTCCAGCCCATCAAATAAAAATTGAAGGATTACAAAATGTTGAGCTAATTTTTTACCACACGACATGACATCAAAATTCCAACCATGTGATGCAGGGATAATAAGCGCTTTCAAGATGTGTTATCGTAGACGATTTTTGCAATAGAATTTTGAAGGGGTGTGAATTGGGGCAAACCAATCCAGAAAAATATTAAAACTTTGAAGCTAAAAGCAAATACAATAACAAATTGTTTTCAGCAATTGATGACAAAGGTGAAATACAATACCTTTTATGTTAATAAAGGAAGCCTCAAATAACTTAAATAAATAATTAGATGAAGAATGCATTCATGACCTTGAGACAATAATCAAAGATTTAGATTATCATAACAGAATGGATGTAAATTGCCTCTTGAATTACCTTGGTGAAAATGATTAGAGTTTAAAGGTTTCAACTTTCATATATCAAAATTAAATCATCATTAACATGATATCAAAAAAAAAATACCCTCCGTCTCATAAAAAATATTTTTTTTATTCTTTCTCAGATCAAATTATGGTCCACTTTCCTTGTTAATAGTGTCGTTAATTTTTTAATTTTCTAATATGTTCTTATTTAATGTAACATGTTATCAACAAATATGAATTGTACGAGTACATTAAGAAAAATGTAGGTTAAATTTTTTGTTCCTACTATAATGATTAAATTTTTTTAATCTGTGTGTCTATTTTTATGGAACGGAAAAAATATATAATAAAAATTATTAATTTAACAAGTATTAATTTATAGAAGCTATAGAGGCCAAAAAAAAAAAAAAACCATTATAGATAAACTATGAAATATATGCATTTTCTCATTTTAATCTCTCCAATGTGCCATCTTGTTTGGGTAATTTTAAATTATAATTTAAATTGATGAAACATACTTTTTATTCACATATTTTGTAGGATCTACAACTTACTACTCACTTATTATACATACTTTTGATAGAATCCATAATTTCTAATCAATTAAAAAATAATTTAAATACTAAGAGGACTATTTTTATAAATTACTTATTAAAAGTGATTTTTAACTTTGGACGTCAAAAAATTACTTATTTAGCTATATTAGCCCATTTGGCAAATGATCAATGGACAAAGATAGTAGGTAAACTTTATTTTATCTTGTTTGAGTAAAACTAATATCTGGATAAACTTTTATCAAAATTTATCCGGATAACAATTTTAAGTTAAAAATGTGGACAAATTTTATCCTCATAAAGAGAAGGATATAAATATTTATCCGAATAAAAAAGGTGGTTATATTGCCACAACTATTTTTATTTGATACACCACACTTTTAAACATTTTTCTTATTTACTATAATAACCATCATTAAAATGACATAAATAACCTACACTTGTATATTTGTAATATTTTATTTTGTCTTTTATTCTGACGTACACCACAATTTCACACATAAAACTCTATAACTTTAAAATGAAATTGAGTTTCAACGCACTGGTACTAAACAAAATAAAATTAATTCAAGCATCAAAGTCAATCAAATCTAAAACTGAGTGCAATACCTTCAAACCATATAATAGCGTCCGTTGAAGTAAATCTTTCTAATAAGAACTTGAAACGGAAATTCAATTGTCTCAATAATATATAAGTAAACCAAAACTTGAAATGGAAAAATAGATTTATTATTCATCCTTAAAAACTTGGTTGCCCTCCCTCTAGAATTTATGCTATAGTTATCAAAGAGTAAAGTTCATCTTTAACATCTCCATCATTGCGTGCAATGCGGACACGAATTCTTCTTGGCACACTTTAAATTCCGCAGTTATAGATCTGTTTGTTCAACTCCACATCAACTCTAACATAAGTTGTGCTAATAGTTTTCTAGGTGAACTTCTTGATTTCCTTAATGACTTTTGGAGCCTTCTTTTTGAAGGTGGAAGAAGGAAAAATGTTAAAAAGCTGCGGATGGGTGTGTTGCAGAAGAAAATGTATCTCTATGTTTCAGATAGTGTGTACCAATTATAATTTGTTTTATTGCATTAGGGTTATATTTGTAAAATAATTGTAGTGTTTTTATTATAAATATTTTTTAATTGGTGTTTATTTATAATGTGGCGGGTTAAATAAAAATTGTGGTGGTAATATATTTATCCGATAAAAATTACACAATTTTTTTAATAGACAAAAATACACATCTATTATTGGATCTATGTCCCATGAAACGTATTATTTTCATCTCTCATCCAAATCAATTTCGACACTCTCATTATCCAAATCAATCTCCTTCTCCAAATCAATTTCGGATGGACAAGTTACTTTTGTTTAATGAGTACTTTGTATTGGTTTTGGAAAACTTGTTTGGATTTGAAATCTTTTAAATTTATTGTTTCATAAATTAGTTATTGTGTTTCTTTTTATAGTATAATTATATATTTTCATTAATATATTAATTACGTATGAATATCCACTAGGATTAAAAAATAATTTATGTTATTATTTTGAATCTTTTATAATAAAAAGAGTATTTTATATATTTTAACAATTTTATCATTTATTTAGTATTGTTGAGTCAAATATGATAAAGATAAAAGTAGTGTTTCTATTATTATAAGTACATTGTTCAGTGAATAATTTATTCAATTAAATAATATTACTTAAGATAACGATTGATAGTGAGCAAATATTAATAGAATTATTCTTAATTAAAAGTCCAGATTTTAAAGCTTAACCAAACACGCTTGCCAGTCGAATACCCCAACCCCAATCTGTTCGTCTGAAACTGAAGGAGAGAGGGTAATGGACGGGGCTTCACTAACGTTCACTACAGCCTCATCGGCACCTTCAACTTTCCTTCACCATAGGGCTACCATTTCCAAACAATCCCACACCAATTCCGCCCTATTATTTCCCACAAGTACACCCCTTTCAAGCAATATTAGTAGAACAAGAAAAGGCAACTTTTCAGTGAACGCAGTAAATCAGAGTTCTTCTTCAAGAAATCAGACTTTATCGAGTAACTGGAATGTCTCAAATTATGCAGCTCCTCCATGGCTTCCCAGATTCGAAGAGCTTGACACCACTAATATGCTCCTTCGACAGAGAATTATCTTCTTGGGTGCTCAGGTTCGCAATTAACTAATCAAAATTACGATTTTAGATATGGATTTTTTGTTTCCTTGTTATGCTAATTGTTCTTCATTTGGGTTTTCTATTAATGTTTTAATTTACTTTTATTTTATTGGCCTAATGATGTATAAATTTCACTGGTTCTAATTTGGGTGTCCATTTTTATTTTATTTTATGCATATGCTCATGCAATTTAATTGGGGAGATTGATATTAGTAATGTGTTGAAAGCACTAGCTTTTATCAAATTCTATGCTGGTCGTTAAATTTTATTTTGTTAACTTTGTTACAATTTGGTCATTCCGTCCATGTCTATTAGTTTGACTAATGAAAAAGCTGAAGTGGAAGTATAGATTTTGACGTTTGATGTGGGATTCTCGTTTCCTTCTTACTGCTAATTGTTTTTCATGTGGGTTTCCTGTTAATATTTGATTTACTTTTATTTTCATGGCCTAATGATGTAGAGATTGAGTTCTAGCTGATTCTAATTTGGGTTTCCTTATCATTATCCATACGCATACCTTCAAGCAATTTATTAGGAGAAAATGCTATTAATAATGGTACAAAGTTTGACATCTGGAGTAGATTGTGATGCTTTAATACAGAGATTGGATATTGGAGTAGATTGAGAAGTTTTTAGCCGTTTTCGTAAGTTTTTCAAGCCAATGATGAATACATCAACACCCCTTTAACATTTTATGAAGGCATCAAGATTGTTACCTTTGTATTCAGCTTTGGCCAGTGGGATGCGAAATTCGAAAGGATTAATTCTATTATGGTGGACTTGTTTCCTAATGTACAATAGTTGTTTCATTTTAGAAAGATGAGGATGGAGATGATATTGACCTTTTATTTTCTGGTGAATCGAATGGTGATGGACAGATAGATGATGTGACAGCGGATTTCATCATAACCCAGCTGCTATTGCTTGATTCCGAAGATCAGAGAAAAGATATCAGATTGTTTATTAATTCACCTGGTGGTTCTGTTACTGCTGGTATGTCAATTGCTAGTTCTGTTCAGTTTGGAGGCCATACCAAGTTTGCTTAATAATCTCCTCATATATTTGGATATATTGGAGTTGTTAAATTGTGAAAATTTATTTTCTGTTACACATATAATTGAAACTGTTGACCAAGAACAAAATGCGGAATGATCTATTCAATTTGTTTATTTCTTTAGGGTTAAATGATATTTACAATCACTTGATGTAAGGGCAAATCAAAAGTGTTTCTTTTTAAAGAAAAGACTTATATATTATGTTCTTACTTCTTAGAGAATGTATAATGTGGCTTATGTTACTATCCTGCAATGAGAACTGTTAATTTGTTCCAAATTTTGAAGCATGCACACAACAATTAATCAATTGAAATCTGCACAGGACTAAAAAGTAATCTTTCCTCTTTCCTTTTAGTCTAATTAAAGTATGGCTAAAATGTGTACTTTGTTGCTTCTAGTGGTTGATATATATAATGACCCCCACCCCATTCCTGGAGATAGAAGAATTACATCATTACATACAAGCTTGTACTCCTCAGTACTCTCGGGAAGTTGCAAATGAGGATAACCTAGTGGCTAATTAAATTAGACCTATTTTTGGGATTTTTTTGTCTGTTTGTCTGTATGTGAGTTATTATGCTTGTTCACGCATGCAATCCATACGAATATTATGCGTCCCTCAATTTTTTACCTTATGAAGATCTTTAGTATTTGATTAGGTGTCAAAATATTTGGAAGTCAATCATCTTCACCTTTCTCTAGAAGACAAGTTAGTATTTGCAAAGAATTAAGGCAGCCTTTCATTTACATGTTATTTTCATTAAGGGTTTGGACTTAATTAGCTAGGATGTGTACATGTTTAATGCTTATGTGCATGAAAGAAGTTGCTTGTTCTTTGCTTTCAAGCCTATAACATTAAAGGCTAGCATTTTCGATTAGTGAAATCCATCATTTGAATTGCCGCTTGTAGGAATGGGCATTTATGATGCCATGAAAATGTGCAAGGCCGATGTTTCTACCATCTGCATGGGCCTTGCTGCATCCATGGGTGCATTCCTCCTCGCCTCTGGTACAAAAGGGAAAAGGTTTTGCATGCCGAATTCGAGGGTCATGATCCATCAACCTCTTGGAACTTCAGGGGGAAAAGTAAGTGCTTTTTTTCTTTCTTTTCTGCATTGTTAGCTTTTAATGGTTTCTGTTCTCATTATCTCGTGCTCATAATATTCTGGGAATGAGGACTGACCTTTTCTACATGATGTAATGGTAGACTTGAATCATTGAGCACTTTCATGATTTCAAACTTGGCGATATCCTTTCACTCATCTCTACTCTTTCTATTTATACCCATATACAATCATATCAGTTGATGTTCTGAAAGTTCTACTTTCTCCAACTTTTTCATCAAATGGTGGGTCTCAGGTATGGCTACCCATAGTCATGAACCCTTTCGTAGTAAACCCATTCTAAGTCTAGGTAATTGTCAATTTCATAGGCCTGAGGAAGAAAAAAGAGCTTTTACATTCTTCAGCATTCGGAGGGCATGGCATTTCCAGCTGTGCCTTGACTTAAACTAAAACCTGTTTGGCGAAATCAGATTAACCTAAAACTTATTCATAAATGTGCAATCAAGCCACAATCATATCGATTACTAAAACCCGTTTTGGTTCTTCCCCAACACTAACCTACTAAGCAAATTGAAAATCGGAATGTAATATTGGTCCAAGCATTAAAACTGAAACTAAACTACACCATACTTCTAGCAAGCACAGAAATTTCAAAACTACCTTCAGCGCTTAAGACATAAACTCACAATGCGAACAACTTCTTATATAAAACAATCTGGAATATACTCCCTTAACCACTAAGTGCATACTAGACCTGACTTCTTTTTCTTTCTTAGTATTGTGTGCTATCTAATTCTCTTTACCAAACATATTGTAAGAGTATTTTCTTTTCATATTAAAGGAGCAGCTGCTTTTTACAGGGTGACAACCACTTTTTAGCTTCCCCAAGCCTGTAACTCCTATTATTCAATCAATCAATACTATAAAAAATAAAATAAAATCATGATGTAGTCATTGATCTTTGAAATTTTGCCTGTGAGCATTATTGCAATCTGTCTTTTTGTGTTTGTGGGATTAAGGCAGTTTTCTATTTTTCAAGTTAATATTTACTACAAGTAATGAAATGAAGCTCTATCAGAGGTGAAATGGTTGTTAAGTTAGCATAACAACTCCCCAGGATGAATTTTGTAGGGGGATATTGTTTTAACTTTTATGTAAATGGAAGTACTTAGTACAGACAGACTAATTCTCAAATGATGTAATTTGTTTCTAGGCGACAGAGATGAGCATACGCATCAGAGAGATGGCATACCACAAAGTTAAGCTTAACAAAATACTATCTCGAATCACAGGGAAGCCTGAAGAGAAGGTTTATTTTATCCAAATCCCAGCCTCAATTTTGTTTTTCATTTTCGGCACTTGAATTATCCTCTGGGAAAGTTTTAGGCAAATTCTTGAATTTGTCCGACTTAGTTTGGTTGTTATTTTTATTGCATTGCAGATTGAGGTAGATACTGATCGTGATAATTTTATGAATGCTTGGGAAGCAAAAGAGTATGGATTAGTTGATGCTGTTATCGATGATGGAAAACCCGGACTAGTTGCACCCATTGCAGACGCGTCAACTCCACCCAAAACACGGGTGTGGGATATGTGGAAAATAGAAGGCAGCAGGAAAGCCAAGAAGAATTTGCCCTCTGAGGAAAAGATTCCTCAAAATGGAAATGCCAGTGGGCAACCAAACGATGATGACATAGGCACAGAGAAGAAAGAGGAAGCCTCTGCCCCAATATGAGGCATGTGGCGGATATTTCTTGTACACGCTGTAACATTGAACAGCTGAGAAGTTCTCTCTGTGTAGTTGGGCAATAGCTGAATATAAAGTAACTATCATTTCAAAGTAGTGATTGCTTTTTGCCTTTTTCCTTCTCAATTTTGTCATGAAAACTGATTCTTCTATTTTTAAGTTAAACGGGAAGATGAATCTAAAATTTCTTCTGTGCAAAAATGAATAATCTGAGATTTCTGATCTGTATTTTGTCAAAGATGAGAAAACAGTTGCTATCTTGTGTTTTATGTTAGTATTTCTTAATGCATCTCTCTGTTGATTGCGGATCAGGAGTCTTTCTACTATTGATCACATCCCCCCTATCAAATGTCATATATAGTACTGGATAGGGTTTGAGCAATATCATTAATAAATTTTTTAAATTTCTTTTTTTTTTTTTTCTTTTATCTTCTATAATATCGTTCGTTTGTGTAGACGTGCCAGACATGAACTGAGGACCGTGTGAATGTAAAAGAGACATGAAGGGTTGAAGGAAAACTGTGACCTGTTCTCATGAATTCTGCGGTTTCTGCCTCGTAAAATAGGCACAAGAAAACCATAAATAAGAATGGCCAAGTAAAATTGGGAGCGAGAAAACCATGGTTATATATAAAGAGATTTTGACACAAATGTTCTTTAACATTTCTTTGCAGTGTGGAATGGTTCCTAATGTTTATTTTTAGTATATAGAAGTTTCTAATCTATATATTTTACTGTGTAATTTATTGATTGATGAAAAATACTAATATATTTTTAATTTTAATAAGGAGAAATTGTAGTTGGGTTGCTAATATTTGTAAAAAATACAAATCGATACTTTCATTTTTTATAAAAAATTAAAGAGAACTAACGGGTATTTTTTTAATTAACATTTTATTGATCAAATTAATAATTTACTAATTGTTTTGTATATTTTACAAACTATTTTAAAATAACTAAAATTTAAGTTTAACATTATTAATAAACATGTCAAATAAAATTATATTTTTATTATTAAGTAATTACTTTATTTAAAATTTAAACTTTTATTTTATCGTTATAACAAAAAATAAAAATAACTTTGTCACAAACTTGATACTCAAATATTTTTATTTAATTGAACTATATGTTTATTATCTAATTATAACTGCAAATATTAAAGATCCGAATGTATCTTCATATTTTAATTTATCGCTTTATTTTCGTTCAAAAATAAACAATACATAATGTGTAAATTAATTTTTATTAGTATATTTATGTTAAATAAAAATATAACAAGATTGATTCAATGTCATAAAATTATATACACAATTTTGCTATTTATTTAATTTAATTTTTATTCAATTTTTTCACATCACATAACAATTACATATATTTAAAACACAATAATTTTATACTTTTCTCTTATGAAAAATTTAATTCACACTACATTGATATATTTAGTATGTAAAATTATATATTATTATTAAATGTACCAAACCAATTTGTACATTTTGTAAAATTAGAAATTCAAATACAATTTCTCTAATTAAAACTAATGGCATATTTATCATTTTTATCAAATAAGGATCAATTGTACATTAAAACACATAGATTAAGAACTTTTGTACAAAAAAAAATAAGTGTTAAAGACTATTTCAATACTGAAGACAAAAGTTAAGAACTATTTACACCAAATTCCCATATATTAATTGCAAAATATATAGGGTGCAAGCAAACTATAAATAAGAATGGCCAATTAAAATAGGCACAAGAAAACGTAAATTCTATGCAGAATGAAATGGCTGAATATATCTTGCTAACTTCAAGATGACAATAATATTTAACATGAAATCAGTATCAAAAGTGTGCTGGTACAAAAGTCTTACCCAGTTACATGAATAAAATGGCTCCACCAATCCACTTCCCTTTTTGGAACCATAGCTATATATTAATTGCATAAATTTTACATCAGAACTAGGAAAAAGCTTTTGCAGAGCACTCTACCGAGGAGTATCATCTTTGAGCTTAGGCAGAAATTAAATAACTGTGCCAGCTACGTACCAACCATGAAAAAAGTGCAATAAAATTAAAAGTGGATAATAATCAACATAGTATCCGGCGAGGCGTCTGCTCAGAGGTGGCCAGAACAATTTACGCTTTTCAGATAGAGTTGACAGAATCACCATCACTGCTTTCACTGTCACTACTGCTACTTCCACTGCCACTACCGCTTCCACTGCCACTCCCGCTACTCTCGCTACCACTGCTACTAGAGCTTGAAGTTTGGTCTTCTCCTTCTGCATTGACCTGTGCTCTAAGGGCTTCTGCAGCATTTCGGCCACCCTTATCAGCTTCATCATCACTTGCGTCGACATCAGCAATCTCATCATCGGTATCAGTTTGATGCGGTATGTTGATATCAATACCGGTGTCAAATTCTTTGATATCGATACCGGTGTCGAATTCTTTGACATCAACACCGGTGTCGAATTCTTTGACATCAATGTTTCCTCCACCAGCTCCTGCTCTAACGTCGTCGTCGTCATCATTCAATATATCCAATTGCTCCTCCAGATCGTCATTCTTAAGGTCCGGTGATGGATTCGAAGGGTTTTCTTGTGCTGCTGGATAATCATTGGTCTTCCCATTTCTAGGTTTAGCATCTGTTGAAGGACAAGAAAAAATAGGGAACTATAATACATGTATTACTTCAACTGTAAAACTTGTTTTTCCAAATACTGTCCAGGGGAAAAAAATTCCCCAAAAACAAAATGACTTCAACAGATGTCCAACTGTCCAACATGTTCAAAGCTAATATGTACCGTTCTTCAAGGCAATAAAAATTAATCATACCCTTTGTATGGAAGACTTCTATTTTGCAATTCATGTTCAATGTAGAGGAAACCATGGGCTACAGTGTTGGATTGAATTTGATTGAAGGTCATGTACACGCATCTTAATAGATTCTGTTCTTTAAAGCAATAAACATGAATCCAACTCTTTATAAAGGAATGATATATTTTGCAATTAACATCTCCATCTATAGGATAGGATCATTTCAAGTACCAGAAGCAACAATATGGAGAATTGGAGAAGTTATTAATATCTAGAGAAATTCTCATTACCAGAGAATAGGATTACTCTCCAGTACCACGGGGAAAATTGCTGATAGATTTGGAGTGAAGTCATCCACACATATTTAGAGATTCTCACATTACACAAGTTAATGCAAAAAGTAAAGGCAACAGCAACAAAGCCAGCTAAGGAAAAATTATTTGTAGCTGCAGAAGAACTTAAAACTGCATTCGAAAGTGGTAAGCTCTATTGCTATGACTAGTCAAAGAAGGTAAATCATAAATTGCAATTGTGGGCAAAACATAAAAAACTGTGATGGCCATCAATCTCAAATAGCTTGTTTGTTTATGCTTAAAATATAATTTAAGCTAGTTAAATACACTTTTTATCCACACATTTCGTTGGACCCACAATTACTTCTCACTTATTATCCACTCATTTCATTTCATAGAACCCACAACTTAAAACCACTTCAAAAATAATTTCAGCAGTGAAACATGCACTAAATCAGAAACATGGTATCTGAAAGTGCCTTTGTTTTAAAATAAATATCAGTGCAGTGAAACTTGAAAAAAGAGCTACACTGAGTGATGTACATACCATGTTATCCCAACAGACAAACCCAATTAAATATTGAGAAGTGAATTTGAGAGAAGCAGAACTTTTGGCAGGCAAAACCATGGGGTGAATGAAACAATTGTATCCTCGTACAACTCCTACATTTCTTACCATGACCTTTTCTTAAGTTAAGCTTCATTTACTGCCTTGACATGAGCACATGCTAATCATTCCTATCTAGAAGGAAAAGGAAAGGAAAAAAACTTTTTTTCTTTTTCAGTGAAGGACTTATTTTTCCTCTTTAAATATTCAGTGACTCTAAAATACAGCATTTAACCAAAATGTGTGGAATTTAATTTTGATCAAGGAGAGATGGGAAAAGTCCAAATGTAGTGCATGCCTTAACTATTCTAAAGTAAGAAAAACATGCCTGAGCTTTTGAAGTCCCCAATTTCAATTCGTTCAACTTCAGCCTGCACAATCACACAAAACAAAAGTTCCATTTATTAGTATAACAGTAAGAAGCAGCCGAAACTTGCAAAGAGAAGCTAAATATATAATCAGAACAGAAATATTTTCAATTTCACTCTTTTGGGATAAAAAGAAAACATGCGTGCACAGTGATTCCGAAAAGGTAAAGATGATCTGTTGAGATCTAGATGGTTACAAGTGGCCCCTCTTGCAGTGCAACAAAGATATTGAAAGCAAGAATTATGCCAAAGCAACTCATCTTTGTGCTCATGCAATATTCTGTAATATGCTTTTTTTTTTATTCTTTTTTTTTTTCCTTTTTTTCCAAAAAGCAACTTCTAAGTTCTAAATAGGACTCCAGATGTTTATACACTACAAACCAAACATTACCCCTTAAATATTAGTTCAAGAAAAAGAACCCACCGGCATCACATGAATTGCATCTTTGTTCGAAGGCTGATATTTAGTCACTTTCCCAACTGGTGGCGAACTTGCATCAGAGGGTCCAGCTGATGCAGCGGCTGTTGATATAGATTCACCCTGCATTCTATTATGCCTCAACCTCTTTACACCACGGTGTAATCTCTCTAACCGAAAAGACTCGCCATCAAAGAAAAGAACAGCATCATTTTCCTTGTAATCCTCACTAATGCCCTCAAACATCACCTTGGGTTTCCCTGGTTGATTGTTTTGGAACTCAACAGTAACCTTATTTTCTTTACTTTTGTGCAATGTGCCACGCTGGTTCTTATCAATCGAAGCTGGCTTAAATTCATCTTGAAAAAAAAATAAAAAATAAATTAGAGACAATTATTTTTCTACTACACACCAATACAATCTAGAACTTAGGGTGTGTTTGATTGGAAATGGTGGAAAAGAAAAAAAAATCCATGTAAAAAAGAAAATAAAAACCACCAAAATGGTGAAAAATATTTTCCACAAAATGGCCAAATTCATGCTTCAAGTGATTGTACCTTAGAAAATATTTTCCTTTTCCACCTTGTATCAAATAGCCAAAGTAAGAAAGTATTTTCCTCTGTTGTGACATTATTTTCCTCGGATGTGACATTTTCCATGGAAAATGGTGCAATCAAACAGATCGTTAAGGAGAAATAAAAGAGAAATAGAAAACCCATATGCAATTCTCTACTTGCTTGGTTATCATGGAGAATTTAATTCGAAATAAGTGTCTCCGAATGAATGAAAGAAGCACTTGAAGGAATATGTATTTTTAAGATTTTGAGACAAAAGAACTTCTATCCTATCAAGAAAATATGCCATTATGAATGAAAATGTTCGGGGTGCTTCATTTTTCCGCTCATTAATCTCAAAAACATGTGCCTGTTGATTTACAAAATATGTCTCTGTTTCACACTCACGTTCAGCTCATCCATTCAATCCTTTCATTGTGAGGTTGAAGCTATTCATAAACTCACAAAAAAAAGAACCATATAATATGAAAAGCAAAATCTGAAACAGCATGCTTTCCTTGCATTCAAATCCATATTTTCTGGAGAGACAAAACTCGCAAATTAAGGACGGCAAATACAAGAAAGTGGTGGGCGGTCCTTGTTCAATCCAATAATGCATTCTCCATTAAACAACAAGGAGAAAAAAGCACAGCAGCACTAATTTGTCTTCTCTCTTCAATTCTTTTCATAAACCAAACATACCCCATGAAACAAAACAACAAGAAATTTCATCACAAAGATGAAAATAATTGTTCTTGCACTTAATCACTACAATTCATTCAATTATCACTAAATGCAACCAAATTCAATTACAGGAATTAAGCCAATCAACATAGAAATGTAGTCTACTATGCAAAAAATTGCATATGAATCCATATACATATACAAGTATACACGAGATAGGAAGGGTACAGGCATACAGCGTAAACTACAGAACTTGGAGGAGGGATGGTCGTCCTTGAATGAGGAACCTAGGGTTAAATTGTACCACCGATCGGGTTTTGGGGCTGTATTTGGCTCCTTCGTGTTGATTCCTGCCATTTTTGGTTAAAATTTCTGATCACAAAATTCTGCGAACCCTAGAGATTTCGAATTAGGCGTAGGTTGGGTGTAATTTTGGGGAGGAATATTGCGACAAACAGTCAATTTAAGTCAAATTTAGTAGGGTAAAAACTCAAGGGATAATTGCATCAAAGGTCCCCAACGTTTCAAAATCGTTGAAGATATGCCCATAACCTAAAAAAATAGTACTATGCATCCCTAATGTATGAAAACCTTGGCGTGGTAGGTCCTTTATGACCAAATTACCCTTCCTTTAAACAAAAAAAAAAACAAAAATAAAGAAAAAAGAAAAACAAGATTGAAAACTAATCAAATGTACCCAAAAAATAAAAAGTAAGAAATATACCCAAAAAAAATAAAAAGTCAGAAAGAGGTCCATCTTCTTCAAAAACCCAAAATCCAACCCAAAATTCAACTCAAAAAGGTTGCCCTCCGGCAGATCGTCGCTCTCTTCATAACCAAATCGGGTCATGTGGAAAAACCAAGATAGAAAACAAGGAGTCGGGGAAGTGCGGTCATCAAACATCAAACAACAATAGTCGCGTCATAAATGTAATTTATCATATGAGACCTTCAAATTATCTTCCGAATGCGAGTAAAGTAATTACCGCGGCTCGAGATCCTCGAAGTAAGTCAAGATCTCTTGTAAATCGGAAGGGTTCGCATGGCAAATTTGCACGTAAATAGTATTGATGTGTTAACCTCATAAAGGGAAAGGAAAACTTAGATGTTAACAAATAAAATTACATTGAAGCGCCCAAATTAGGTTTCAATTTTCCCGCCAAAACTTTAAGTGCGGTTGATTTTCCAATGCCATTTGTTCCAACCAAGCCAAGTACTTGTCGAGGTCTTGGGACAGGTAACCTGTGAGGAAATTTTCAATGATGATATGTTTTGTATAGCTAAACGTCAATTATCCCAGAAATTGTAGTTAAATCTGATCCATGCAATTTAAAGGTATTAGGACTATAATGATGGGTAGTATCCTTATCCAAGTCTTTCGACAGATTGATGATCTGGATGGCTTCAAATGGACATTGATGATCATAGACTCATTGCACTTCCCTCCGGCAGATGCAATGTGTGTTGTGTGTGAGAGAGAATTTAATGGAATTTTGAGTTTTTAGAGAAGATGACCTTTTTTTACTTTTTATTTTTTTGAGGTATATTTCTTACTTTTTATTTTTTAGGGTACATTTGGTTAGTTTTCAATCTTGTTTTTCTTTTTTCTTTGTTTTTGTTTTTTTGTTTGTTTAAAGATGAGGACAATTTGGTCATAAATGACCTACCACACCAATGTTTTCATACGATGGGATGTGTGGTGCTATTTTTTTAAGTTAAGGGCATATCCCCAATGTTTTTGAAATGTTGGGGACCTTTGATGAAATTATCCCAAAACTCAATTGGTCACTCAACTTTAATTTATTTCAATTTTGTCATCTAACTTTAATTTTCAATTCATGTTGATCACAGAACTTTAATTTTTGTTTCACATCGGTCACTACATTATTCACCATTTTAAAATTATATGTTAAATTTAGGGTAATTTTTAATGTTGGTCCCCAACTTTTTAAATCTGTAACTAATCTACCTCCAACCAATTTTTTTAGCAATAAACATCTCCAACCTTTACAATTTATTTGTTTATGTAAAGAGGGCAAAATATGTCAATGTAGACGTAATTTGTAAATGTTGAGGATGTTTATTGCTAAAAAAATTAGTTAAGGGTAGATTAGTTATAAATTTGAAAGGTTGAAGACCAAAATTGTAAATTACCCTTAAATTTAAGTGTCAAACGATCATATATTTGGCCATGTTGGAGAGAGGACTCTTTTGACAACTTCTTGGATTGATGCTAATATCGTCTTGGATTTATGTTAATATCGGTAGACATTTTCTGAATAGCAAGGAGGCTAAGGCTTGGTTTAGTATTACTGTGCTTTTAAGAGAATCAACCTCACGTCTTTGCGAGAAAGAATCAAGCTATGTGAAAGAATCAGATAAGTGTTTGGTAAACTGTTGTTTCAAAATTGATGTATGTTTCAAAAGCAGCATTTGAGCGTTTGGTAAGCAAAAGTGATTTATTGTTGTGACGGTATTAAATTACAAAAAATGACATTGATTATAATAATGTTATTTTGTATTATTATTATTATCACGAGTGGTAAAATTCAATTTTTTTCTAGTCAAATATTTTTTAACAAGACAATGCATTCATTATTATTCTTTTAAAATAAAATAATAAAAACCTAATAATTTTCAAATTTTATAAAAATTACAAAATAAAAGTATAGTCATATAGTGCAAAAATTAATTAAATTTATATTATTTTTTTATGATCCAACTTGCATCAATTCGATTTTTCAAATGTGTATTAAAGGAATTAGTTTAATTAATTAGGGGTGAAAGGGGTATTTTAATAATATATAAATAAAAAGGCTAAAAGCAGAATATGAAAAACTACTTCTCAAAATCTGCTGTCAGGTGAGTTAGATTATTTTATAATCACTTTTAAAAGTTTTGTCAAATGTCTAAATCAACTTCTGATTGTTTGAGAATCAGAAGTTGGACTCCAAAATCAATCTCAAACGGGGCCTAACATAGTTGAAATGTCAAAATGAGTAGATAGACCCGACCAACCTACTTCTATTCAGGCCCGATTTAGACTCGTCTTAAATATGGTCCATGCCCAACCCTATCATTTACCAAATCTAAAGATCAAACTAATCCACGAATTTTCTAATATTGAAGGTTGGGTCTTTTTTTATTTAGTTTTAATATTTTTAATATAATTAAAAATTAAGTCATAATTAAAGAAAATTAATATTCTCATTGACGTGTTTATAGATTACATCGTTAAATTATTTTAAAAATATACACACATAATTTAGAAATATTTATTAAGAGCTGTCATTATCATCTCCGTTCCGTTGGAGATTTTTCAGAGGTGGAGGTGGAGGTGGAGGTGGAGGTGGAGGGCGGGATTAAACAATCTTCATTTATCGTCATGATTAATTAATTATTAATATTATTTTTTATTTTTTTAAATACAATTTGTATTTTAAAACAAAAAATATTTGGGGCATATTTGAAGAATTCGAGGCGAGAACCATGATGTCACAATTACCTAACATGGCAGAACAAGACAGTACACGTTAGGAAAGGAATATTTTGCCATCCATACTAATTACTACTTATTAGAGATGCATCATTGTATATGTTTTCAAAATTGTCCCATTGACCAGAAGCGTCAATAATAGAATCAATTGTAAAAATAAATAAATTTAGTACTTGTTTGATTTTATTAAAAATATTGACACAAAGTTGAGTTAAAATCAATAATTAATTTTAACCACACATTTTATAGGAACACAATTTTTATCAACATTTCAACTACACATTTAATCAACTTTTATCAAAATTTACTAAAAATTGATTTTTAGCAAAATCAAATAGACACTAATATGCAACATAATTTGACAAAAATAAATTAATTTTTCAAATTAATTAATATATAAGAAAAAAATATCATTAAACTTGACCATATTTAATTTTTCTCATGTTAATTTCTAAAATTAATAGAAAATGAAACATTAAATATAGATAAAAGTTTCAATAAGTAGTGAATTGCTTAATATTTTTATAACATGTTAGCGCGTTATTAAAATAAAAGGGTAGTTAGTACAAAACGTCCATATCTTTTGAAGTCATTAATAAAATTGTCCATACTTTTGAAATTTTGGCATTTCCACCATCACCTACACCATTTCTTGCATAAAACGCTATTTTCATTCATTGTCATCCAAAATCTTCCATTAACTCACTTCCACAACACGAGTCGCACCAATTTGGAAGGGTAATTTTTTCATTTCGTCACTTTCTTCTCTAGCACCATCTGAAACCAAAGAACATCCCTATCAGCCTCCCAAAACTCAAATCTATTGAAAACTCATAATTGAACTCCTCAAATTCCCATGAAAATTTCGAGTTTTTCAATGGCCCACACAAATAGGACAAAAATTCTCTCCAAGTAAAGATTTCAGAAGCTACATTCTAGAAATGGCTCCATAATATCCCCAGTTTAGATATACTTCATGTCTTTCAATTTTCTCTTTTTAAAGGGTTTTCTCCCTTGCACTTCATCCAAGAAAAGAAAACGAGATCTTTTTTGTGTGAATAGTTGGCTGCTGATATTTGAGAAAGAAAATTGTATAGAAATGGATTGGTTTAAGAAATTGTAAAGTTAAGGAAAATTTGGGTTTGGGGTATGAAAGATTCGAACTTTATGAGGTTGAGGATGGTTCTAATACTGGAAATGGTTGTGAAAGATCAGATTTTGATTATGGAAAATTTGAGCTTTATGAAGTGAATTAAGATTTGAAGTTTGAAAATGATGATGAGTTTGATGATGTAGAAAATGAAGCAATATTGGGGTGATGGTGAAGGTGCCTCCTGAGATAGTTGTGAGGGAGGCCGATGGAGATGTTTCTGGTTTCAAATGGTGCTAGAGAAGAAAGTGACGAAATAGACGAAATTACTCTTCCAAATTGGTGCGACTCGTGTTGTGGAAGTGAGTTAAAGGAAGATTTTGGATGACAATGGACGAAAATGACGTTTTGCACAAGAAATAGTATAGGTGATGGTGAAAATACCTAAAATTTTAAAAGTATGGACTATTTGCACAATAACTTCAAAATGTAGGGACGTTTTGTGCTAATTACTCATAATAAAACTATATATTCAAAACCAATCTATTTCAGTTTTGAAAATATAGATCATTATAGTTTTAAGTATATTCTAACTAAGTTGGCGAGATACTAAATGAAAAATGTAGAAGAGAGTTGAGTATTTATACTCACAACATCTCTTTAATTTTATTTTATATTTTTAATTTTTAATAAACCAAGCAAGCCAAGACTGTCCTTGTTGGCCATTGGACCAGAAAATCAAGTTCAGCATGGATGGACTCAAACTGGTTTTGATTCGATTTTTTAACGAAATGAGTCGTCGTGGACCTAGAGTTGTGAATTGAGATAAATTCTTTTATTGTTTACAAGATTCTTGTTGAGAGGAAAAACAACGAGATAGAAAAAATATAAAAGATATAAAAAAATATATGAATTGTCAAAATTTTCACTATATGAAAAATTATTATAATCATATAGATTTCACTTACCCAAATTTTTTAAGTATCTTAAGAAAAAAAATAACATAAATTTTACCACACTCACTAATTTCTACTTTTTGTACAACTCACAAAGAGAACAAGAAAAGCAACTAAGATGCTAGGTTTACAATTTTTCTCTAAAAAATTCCTCAAGTCACATACACAAAAGGGAAGAAAAATATGTCAATTTACAATTAACGTATGATCTAAATTTCTTCCAAATTTCAACTGCCAAAGGATTCAAGATTTAGAAACTTGTTCAATTTTTGTCAACAAATATAATATAATATAATATAATATCACATCTTTTTCTTTTTAACAATTGGTGCATCTTTTAATTTTGGCAAGTTTTGAGAAAATATTCCAACAATTTTCACTTTGACGAAAAACGAGTCAAAACTTAATCATCTCTTCTACAGCACTTCATCTCAATACTTGAGAAAAATTTCATAAAATTTTGGCAATCTCAATTCTCAAAATAGAGAATCAACATATTCCACTATATAAGCATAATCACTTAGTAAAACGAATTCTAAGAATTTCATCACTCATATTGAATAAATTTGTTGAAAAATTATGTTGCAACTGTTAATCATTTATCAATTGAAACTGTGAAACATGATATTACATAAAAAAAATTAACAGTAAACAAATGGAATAAGGAAACTGCTAAATAAAGAATTGAAGAAGAATGCAAACCGATGTCTGTACAAGTACAGTTTCCTTAAAACAGATTCGTCCCCTACCGTAGGTTATGAACGACTGTTTTTCAGGAACAACGGAAGAACTAGTTGTACCAGCGAACCAAGTTATTGCCAGAAATAATATCACCGCGAGGAAATTCGAATGCTAAAGAGGA
This sequence comes from Forsythia suspensa, assembly GCA_023638005.1. NCBI lineage: Eukaryota > Viridiplantae > Streptophyta > Magnoliopsida > Lamiales > Oleaceae > Forsythia > Forsythia suspensa. The sequence continues at coordinate 51,369,005 of CM042673.1, forward strand.
AAATCGAATGCTAAAGAACAGAATGAGGAAATGCCGAATTGTTGTATAGATTGAAAAAAATTGGATTTGTTTATATAGGCTCTCGAGTGACCTTCCAATTCCAATTCCAATTCCAATTCCACCATTAACAGGTAAGTTACATGAGTTATACTCATTAACCTACTACTAACTATCCATTAACAATACATAAAATCAGTTGAGAAGTTGGAAGGTCTTGGACAAATCGTATGTCCACTTTGAGATTTAATTTCTCATTCACTCGAGCATCCAATTTTGCCAACAATCTCCCACGTGAATAGAAATTAATAGAGACATGGAAGACTTGGTGATAAAGTTCAACGTCCGAAACCTGCATAGGATAGGTAGGTGTTACCCTTTGAACCTTCCCTCGTGAAAGTATATTTTTTTACTAGCTAATCAATAGACGTGATGTCCTTGAACTTTTCTACTGTTTGTGTAAACAATGATATACTTTACACAGAATTCTTCCTGACATGGTTCAGTTTTTATTGTTATGTTTATTTATGGCTGTGAACATATGCCTGGTTTTGCGAGAGGTTTTAAAAATTGCGTCTCACACAATTCTCTTAGAAGCAGCCTCACTCCTCTTTCACATAGGTGATTTTTAATTAAGAGTAGCACACTCTACTCCGCACGTAAGAATCATTAAAAGTCTATTGCTTATCCTTTTTCCTCTACGGGTATTACTATTTCATCATAGGAATGGACATGAGAGAATCCCCACAATGATCTAATTAAATATTTACAATTAGTAGTGATGGCGGGCGGCCCGGTCCGGGAATTTACGGACCCAGGCCGGCCCCGGGCGGTCGGATGAAGGACCGGGCCGTATTTTGTTTCAAGGCCGAGCCAAGCTCGACTCGAGAAATCCACCGGGTCGGCCCGTGGACCAAGCCCGTGGGCTCGGTCCACGGATTAGGACCGTGGACCACGGATCCGTGGTCCACGATCAACATAGTCCCCAAAGAAAAGGCGGGATCGATCACAGAATATATATACGGTCGGAAATATGACCGTTGCATGCAGCGGTCATATTTTCGACCGCTTGCAATTTGGTCCCCAATTTTTTTTTTTTTTTCAAACGGATATTTTTTTCCCCTATATATATCCCATAAATTAACTCTATTCTCTTCACAAATCTCTCAAGTCTCAACTTATAATCTTACATTCATACTTTCATTTTTCGAAAAAATTATATTGTGCAATTTATATAATTTTTAGATTTATAATCTTATTCTTCTTATCTTCTACATCCCTGCATTTCAATTTCTATATTTATTTTTTCTACTTCTAATCACTAGTCTTCTACATTTCTATTATCTACAATTATTCATGGATCAATACAATTTTCAAGGAAGTGCCGAGTCTGTCGAAAACCAAATTCAAGATGATTTTAGTGGTTTAAATAATGTTCCAATTCCAGAATTTGGTGATGATTTTGGAGTTGGGAACACTGCTCCAATTTTCAATTTAGATGATATTGACGAAGAGTTGGAAACGACCAACACTACTCAATCGACTACTAAACGAAGAGCCGTAAAACAAAAAGCTCGGTGTTGGGATCATTTCAATAGAGTGCAGACCGGTGCATCTGCAGATGGGCAACCAATTTTCAAGGTGGTTTGTAAATATTGTAAGCAACAGTTTACATGGCAAAAGGGTGGTGGAACGAGCCATCTTAACCGACATTTTCCGAAGTGTATGCAAAAGTACGGAGGAGTTGATACCAACCAAGCCCAACTACATTTCGGCTCTCCGGGTGGATCTACTAGTTCTTCTGCCAATCTTAATAATTGGGTTTATTCACAAGAGTCTTTGCGTCGAGAAGGCATGTGCCAGTTGGTGGCCAGTGGTGAGTTCCCGCTTATAAATAAAAGAAATAAACTATAAAAAATGATTTAAGTAAATATGCTGGTGTGGTATCATTTACTTCGGACTTATGGTCTGGTATAAATGATAAAGGATATATTGCAGCTACTTTACATTATATTGATAAACTATGGATTATGCATAAAAGAATAATTGCTTTTAAAGTAATTAACTACCCTCATAATGGCCTACAGATTTTTAATTATTTAATGGCAATTATTAAAGAATTTAATTGCGAATCTAGAATTCACAGTATGACTTTTGACAATGCTCCGCCTAATAATATTGTAATAGAAAAATTAATTGAGGAATTACAACCTGATTTCGGTGGAATTTTGTTTCATGTTAGATGTATGCCATATTTTTAATTTAATTGTTCAAGACGGTTTAAAGTATATAGGCCCACAATTAGAAAAAATTAGGTATGATTGAACTATATTATCTTGCTTTCACCGCTAGAAAACAAGTATTTGATGAATTATGCGTAGAAAATTCTCTTCCAACTAAAAGTATATGTACAGACATACGTAATAGATGGAACTCTACTTATTTAATGCTTGAATCATGTGAAGGTTATGAACATTGTATAACTGGTTATTATAATAGTCGACATTCACACGGTCCACAATACGATTTGCAACCACATGATTGGCAAATTGCATTTCATGTTCGTAAATTTTTAAAAGTATTTTATGATGCCACGAATGCATGTGGTGGTGTATACTACCCTACTAGTCCATTAGTTTTAAATCATTTTTATTTTATTGCAAATAATTTTAATAGATATAAGACGTATGCAATTTTTTCTGATATTGTTGAAACAATGGAAATCAAGTTTAGAAAATATTGGAAAAACTTGCCTATGTTGTTCCCGTTAGCGTCAATTACGGATCCCAAAGTAAATTTACAAGGTACTAAACATACTATTTCTGAAATTTCTAATAATTTGAGTTACGGTAATCTATTAACTTACGGTAATTTAGAAAAACATTATGTGAAATGTACGAATTTTATGCAGAAAAAATCGGTAGGAATGTTAGAAGACCTCCTGCGCCAAATCCTCCTTCTTCTTCAAATAACCCTAATCCTAATGATTATTGGAGTTTCCTTATTTATAAGGGAAATCAAAATCCTAGTTCTTCTTCTTCTTCACTTTCCCGTGCTACAAATGTTGAAACTAATATTAGAGATATACCATTAGAGTTAGCTAGATATTTTGGTCACGATATGCTTAATTTGTTAGATGAAGAGGAGATGAATAATTTTGATATACTTAGGTGGTGGAGACAAACGAGCGCCAATACCCAATTGTTTCTATTATAACACGTGATCTACTAACACCTCCAAAGATCAACTCGTAGCATCGAGTCTCGCTTTTAGTACGGTGTAGTAGGATTCTTAATGATTTGAGGTCAAGACTTAAACCGGATATATTAGAGAGTTTAATGTGTTTGAAAGATTGGGAGGATGCGAGATCATCGAATCCAAGATAAAGTAAGCATGATATTGGTCAAGAGATGGACGAACCGAATACGTAGTAAGTAAAATGTAAGTATATTTATTATTTTGTATAAATTCATTCTATTTTTATTCATTTTAACTTATAAGTTTTATATTTAACTTTATTAAAAAATTGTACACGTAACAACTTGTTCGTGTACAATTTTAACTCGCCCACGCTAATAGCGGCGCCCCAAGCCGGAAAAAGGAGGAGGGTTTGAATTGAACATTTTTTCTTCACTTATTTCTTATTATTATTTTTTTGAACTTCAAAAAAAAAATTGAAATTTCACGTGGGTCCGTGGACCGGCCCGTGGATCGTGGACCACGGGCCGGTCCGAACTCGTCTTTTAGACGGGCGGTTGCCATCCCTAACAATTAGGTTGTCCCTTTGAACCTAGATCTTGGGATCTCCAATCAACTAGGTTAGGTTTCTTTGTATTAACTTATTCTTCCAAAGGCTTAAGTCCCATTTTTTCAACGACTTTCCAACTAACTCTCTATTCAAATATTTAGTTAGTGGATCCGCAATATTATCATTTGACTTCACATAGTCAATAGAGATAATTCCAGTTGAGAGTAAGTTGTCTTATGGTATTATGTCTCCGACGTATGTGTCTAGACTTAACATTATACATGTTACTTTGTATCCTACCAATTGCAGATTGGCTATCACAATGTATGTAAATTGTTGGCACATGCTTTGGCCATCTAGAAATATCATCTAGAAAGTGATATAACCACTCAACATCTTCACCACACTTGTCCAAGGCTATAAACTCAGATTCTATAATGGATCTGGCTATAACCGTCTGTTTAGAAGATTTCCATGATATAGCTACACCTTCCAAGTGTGAACACAAATCCACTTGTAGACTTTGAGTCTTTTATATCAGATATCCAATTAGCATCATTATATCCTTCAATAACTATCGGATATCTGGTATAGTGCATTCCATAATCACGAGTATATCTCAAATACCTTAGTATTCTTATTATTCATTTCCAATAGTCAGCTCCTGGATTACTCGTGTATCTACTTAGTTTGCTAACTGTGTAAGCTATGTCTGGTTTTGTACAACTCATCAAGTACATCAGACTTCCGATAATTCTAGAATATTCTATTTGAGAGATACTCTTGTCTTTGTTCTTTGATAGATGTTGACTGGTATCTATCGGTGTACTAGCCATGCTAAATTATCCTTATTAAATTTGTTAAGAATTTTGTTCACATAGTGTGACTGATTTAGGACAATTTCATCTGATGTTCTTAAAATTTTAATTTCAAGTATAACATCCGCTAAGTCCATATCCTTCATGTCAAATTTTAAATTTAACATGTCTTTAGTAGATTTAATCATCTTATCGTTACTTCCAACAATAAGCATGTCATCAACATAAAGACATAAAATGACATAGCCATTGTTAGTGTCTTTGATATAAATGCATTTGTCGCACTCGTTGATTTTAAATCTACATTCCATCATGACATGATCAAACTTTTCATGTCATTGTTTTGGAGCTTATTTCAAGCCATACAACGACTTCACCAATTTACAGACTTTGTTTTCTTGCCCAGGAGCAAAAAAATCCTCAGGTTGTTCCATGTATATTTTTTCATCTAAATTTTTATTTAGAAATACAGTTTTCACATCAATTTGATGTACTTTGAGATTTCGCAAAGCTACAATTACAAATATCATCCTGATGGATGTTATTCTCGTTACTAGAGAATATGTATCAAAGTAATCAAGGCCTTCTCGTTGTTTGTATCCTTTTATAACAAACTTGTCCTTATACTTTTCGATTGTTCCATTTGCTTTCATTTTTTCTTAAAAATCTATTTGTAGCCTAGTGGTTTGCATCCCGGAGAAAGATCCACTAGCTCCCATGTATGGTTTTGTAGAATAAAATCTATCTCACTTTCAATTGTCTCTTTCCATTGAGGTCCTTCTAAAGAGTTCACGGCTTCTTTAAAGTTTTGAGATTCACTTTCTAGCATATAAGTTAGAAAATCTGGACCAAAAGATTTTTCAGTTCTAGCTCTTTTGCTACGTCTTGGTTCAACCTCATCTTCTTCTTCTTGGTCCATTGCTTCATGTGTCCGTTTAGAGGAGCTTGCTTTCTCTATGAATCTGTACAAAAATACATGTTCAAAAAATAAAGCATTTCTCGATTCTATTATCGTATTTTTGTGTATATTTGAGATTTTAGATTCATGCACAAGAAACTGATAAGTACTACTGTTATGTGCACAACCAATAAAAATATAATCAACATTTTTTGGACCTATCTTCACCTTTTTCGGTGTAGCTACAGCTATTTTGGTAAGACACTCCCACACTCATAAGTATTTATAGAAAGGCTTTCTCCCTTTCCATAACTCGTATGGGGTCTTCTCTTTTTTCTTTCGGGACACCTTATTTAAAAGATAATTAGCTGATAAAACAGGTTATCCCCACATGTTCTGAGGTAACCCAGAACTTAATAGTATTGTATTCATCATTTCTTTTAAGGTACGATTTTTCCATTCAACAACACCATTTTGTTGAGGTGAATAAGGTGTTGTAGTTTCATGTGTGATTACACTTTGTGCACATAATTCAACAAATAGTGATTCATATTTATCACCTCGGTCACTTATCAACATCTTAATTTTCTTGTTGAGTTGATTCTCAACTTCATTCTTAAAAAGAACAAATTTCTCTATAGCTTCGTTCTTACTTTTAAGTATATAGACATAACAATATTTTGTGCTATTATCAACAAAAGTAATTAAGTACTTGTTGCCACCCCTTGTTTGTACATATTTTAAATCACACACGTCGGTATGAATAAGATCAAATGGTTCAGTTCTTCTTTCAATAGTTTGAAATGATGACCTTGTCAATTTTACCTCAACACACATTTCACACTTGTGTTTAGAATCAATATGGAATGAAGGTATGGAATTCAAGTTAATTAATTTACGCAAAGTATCATAATTAACATGTCATAGTCTATCATGCCACAAATTGGAAGACTCAAGCAAATAAGCAAAATAATTATTCACTTTATTAATTTTCGACTTAACCGTCATTACATTGAGTTTAGAAAGACCATCATACACATAACCTTTCCCAACAAATATTTCACTCTTAGACAAAATAACTTTATCTGACTCATACGGAAACCATGCTTGTTCAGCAGTGACTAGAACACCAGGTTCTTGCGAATTTCTGGCACAAAAAGCACATTGTTCAAAGTCAGCTCTTTCCTAGATGTCATCTTCAAAACCACTTTGCCTTGGCCATTTATTTCAGATGTAGCTGAATTTTTCATAAACATCTTTTCTCCATTCTCAGTTGCTTCAAAAGAACTGAACATCTCTTTATTCGAGCAAACATGTCGGGTAGCACCGATGTCAATCCACCATTCTCTTGGATTTGATCCCACCAGATTTACTTCAGAAATGACTGCAACGAAGTTCATTTCAGACACATCATGTATGATGTCATCAACAACATTTGTTTCTTTTTTATTGTTTCTTATTGTCAATTTACACTTCAAAGATTTATGACCTACTTTGTCACAATTGTAGCATTTTCCTAGAAATTTGTTTTTGGAAACTCTTCCTTTTGGACCCATTTTCGTCCCTTTCCCAGACAACCCAAACTGCTCTTGTTTATCTTAGAGCTTTGACCATGCTCCACAACATTTGATTTGGCCATTGGAGGATTGAACTCCTTCTTTTCAGAACTTTTGTTGTCTTCTTCAATTCAAAGTCTGACAATAAGTTCTTCAATGTTCATTTCCTTTCGCTTATGCTTCAAGTAACTCTTGAAATCTTTTCAAGCCGGGCAGCTTTTCAATCATTGTTGCCACTTGAAAAGTTTCACTTGAAACTATCCCACGGCATGAATCTCATGCAAGATTACTTGAAGTTCTTGTACTTGACTAATTATCATTTTCGAGTCCACCATTTTATAATCCAACAAGTGGCTAACAATAAATTTCTTAGCCCCTGCATCATTGGTTTTATATTTTCAATCTAGAGACTCCCATAATTCTTTCGCTGTTTTCATTGTACTAAACACGTTGTATAATGAATCTGCCAAGTCATTCATGACATAATTCCAGCATAAGTTAGAATATTTCCAATCTTCAACAGCGCTGACAGCTTGTATGTCTTCCTTACCCTGTTTAAGTTTCGGATCATCTTTAGTCAAGAATCTCGCAAGATTCAAGGTGGTCAGATAAAATAGTATTTTCTGCTGCCACCTTTTGAAATTCAATCCATTGAACTTCTCAGATTTTTCTCCATGATTAATTGGAACAGTTACATGATCAATTGGAGCTACAATTTGGTTCACAGATGGACTTGGTACAGTAGCCACAATTTGAATTTCAGTAGCCACAATTTCAGTAATAGGATCAATTGCCATTTTCTGAAATAAATTATTTCCACTTTTAAATAAAATTAAACAGTATAAACAATACTGTTTATGGAAACCCATTTTTCAGCAAAAGTTATACTTGCAATTACAAGTAATTGCAACAAAAAGTTTTAGCAAAAGTTAATTCAAAAGTTTGTCAACTATTTCACTGTTTCAGCAAAAGTTTTAGCAAAACGTTGATTAAAAAAACCTTGGGCTGGAAACATGAAAAAAAAAAAAAGTTAAGTTGAAACAGAGATTTAAACGGCAACAGGGATTTAAATTGTAATCATTTGTTTCTAATTTGGGGAATCAAACATTTGTTAACTCTTTCACGGAAATATGTAATCACTTACTCAAACATATACTAGAATCAAATGAAACCATTCTGCCAATTAAAATATAATGTAACTCACCGATACTGCTGAAAAAAATAACCATTCTACCAATTAAAAGTAATCACTAGAATCAATGAAAAGTAAACTTAAAAAGTGTAATCACTTAAAAAAAATCTTAATCACCGAAATCTGTTAATTAATCTGTCACTGTTTTTCATATAATATGAGTTTATGGAATCTATTTTTAGCTTATTAGCAGTGTTCTAAAAAGCGTAAAGCGTAAAGCGTGGCTAGGTGTAGAAGTCGAGTTTCAAGCTTTTCGGACCTAGACGATGACGAGACAAGGACGATAAGAGGGCGATGTTTAAGGTGTGGCTAGGCGTCGAGACCAAGTTTCAAGCATAGGCAGAACCTAGACGCATCGCTGCCTATGCGAGCTTTTTAGAACAGTGCTTGTTAGTCATTTATCAATTGAAACTATGAAACATCATATTACATAAGAAATTAACAGTAAACAAATAGAATAAGGAAACTGCAGAATAAAGAATTGAAGAAGAATGCAAACCGAGACATGTATCAGCGAACTAAGCTACTGCTAGAACAATATCACTGCGAGGAAATTAGAATGCTAAAGAACATAAGGAGCATTAAAGAACATAAGGAGAAAATGCTGAATTGTTGTGTAGATTGAAAAATTTGGACCTGTTTATATAGGCTCTCGAGTGACCTTCCAATTCTAATTCCAATTCCAATTCCACCATTAACAGGTAAGTTACAAAAGTTATACTCATTAACCTACCACTAACTATCTATTAACAACACATGAAATCAGTTGAGAAGTTAAAGGTCTTTGACAAACCGTAGGTTTACTTTGAGATTTAATTTCTCATTCACCCGAGCATCCAATTTTGCCAATAGCAACTCCCCCTCACTTGACCAATTCGAAAGTTTATCAACCATCGACATCAATTTCACCACACACCTTGTCAAGTCAATGCTTGTGTGCAAACATGTAGACCTGCTACTAGTAACAAATCATCTATTATGACAATTAGCACGTGCCACGATTATATAAATATTTACTCAAGCAACATCATCGTCTCTCATAAAGAGAGACATATTGTACGATGTCGATATTGAGCGATTAGCCGAGAACTGCTACCTTTTAGACAATTTTTTCTCACGTGACTTATTTGTCCACAGTTCTAATAAGATACTTTCATTTTCAAAATTCAAAACCTTGTTCAGTGAATCAAAACATATTGACTTGTACATGCCATAAGCCAAAAATTGATTCTCCCATTACATTTCTCTATGTTATATTTAATAGACATAACTTCTATGTGCGCCAACACTCCGAAGGACTAGACACTCTGATACCACTGTTAGGAATTGAAATCAATTCCTTTATTGCCCACAAGATATTTGTTCATAAAAAAAAATAACGAAATAGAAAAAATATAAAAGATAGTGAAAAATTTACAGACTGTCAAAACTTTCACTATATGAAAAATCGTTACAATTACATAGATTTCACTCACCCAAATTCTCAAAATATCTTATGATATCGTAAGCTTTACCACATTTATCAATTTCTATTATTTGTACAATTCACAAAGAGAACAAGAAAAACAATTAGGATGCTAAGCTTATAATTTTTCACTCAAAAAACTCTCAAGTCACATATACAAAAGAGAATAAACCACGTTAATTTATAGTTAACGTATGACCTAAATTTTTTTAAGTTTCAACTGCCACATATATAAAAGAGGATAAACTATGTCAATTTATAGGTAACCATATCAAAAAAAATTCTATGTTTTAACTGTTAAGATATTCAAGATTTAAAAACTTGTTCAATTTTAATTACCAAATATAATATAATATAATATGACGACAATTTTTAAAAACTATCCCAACACCTAGGTCACTAGACCATTTTTACACCACTAAACTTATGTGATATACGTCAAATTTTGTAGTGGGGTGATTAATGCGGAACAAATTGCAGTCTGTGACAAATGTGAAGAAAATCTTAAAGTTGGATGATTATTTTTTAGCAAATTAAAATTTAGTGACCAATCAAACTTTTTACCCAAATTTAATAGTATATTTTCAAATTTTAAAACATGTCTTTTAATTTAAACTAGTTAGAAACACATATGTTACACGTGGTTTTGTAATAATTTTGTTAATTTTTAATATTTATAAAATTTCTATTTTTTAATTATTAATAGTTAAAATGTTAAAATAGTAATTACAATAAAGATATAACAATATGATTCTTGATAACATGGTGCATTGTTTGTTTGACGTTATAATAAATAATGTTGATATTTTATTTACATTTGTAAAAGTACAATTGCAATCGAGATATGTTTTATATTGTGGTAATACCGATAGTAACTTGAACCCAATTAATATATTTTGGTGATTTGAGATTTGATGATTGGTGAACCATTGATATTAAATCTTATAAAATTGATGATGTATTCATGACTTTATTTTAAGAAAATAAAATTAATAATTACTAGCTTTAATATGAAAGAATGGTAGACATACATGTCATAAGTGACATATATATTATATTTTCTTTTTAATTTTACCCTTGTTTAGGTAAATTTATTACTACTAAATCAAAAAAATAAAAAAAATTCAATATATATCTTAAAGACTGAGGAAAAAATATATTTTTGGATTTGTGTACCCCCTCTCTCGGGAACAAGTAGTCAACTTGACTATTCTTGAAACAAAATTCAAATGTGAGACATTCATCCAAGTTTCTCTAATCAGTTTTGATCTTAGGTCCTCAATCCATTAACCAAAAAGTCACAATAGTATTTGAAAGTAAATGAGTTAATTCTTTGAATATATTAAGAAAAATCATTTAACGTGGGTGGGCACTATAGATCCCTTATTAAAGAGAAAAAGAGAAAAATTAAATAGAAGATTATGTTAAACTTAAATTAAATGGGTGAACATGCTATTTTTGGCCTACTATGATTCAACTTAAATTAGAGATAAAATTGTTTGGATTAATAGCGTTTTTAAATTTTTTGCCACTTCTAGGCTTGGATTGCCATTGGTTTTTAAGTCGATCTTTGATAAAGGTAATAGGACATCATCTCATCGTTTCATGGCCTGAGCTTGGAAGAAGGCTTAAATGCATTAGGTATTATCGGTTTAAATACATAAATTATTCTGATTTATTCAGTAATATCATGAAACTTTAGTTATTTATAGTTAGAACTAGTTAGACGTGCGATGCACGTAAAGTGGTTCGTAGGATACTTATGTTATTGTATTTTAATTTGTAATTTATACATATATAAAATAGTTCGAGTATAATTTACAGCAAATGGTTTAAAAAATTAGCACTCAAAAAATATAAGATGGATAATCGAAAGACACACTTCTTAAATATAAATATAATAAGCAAACAGTTATTTGAACAAACCACAATTTACAATCTAGAAGAACTTGTGGTTGATTGCATATACTGTTTTCAAATTGTTTACTAAGTAAAATAGTAGAAGTTGAGAAATCTTTGGTAGTACTGAATTTATTTTTTAAGTACTTATATTATAAGTTGTGAGTGAATATGTGGATAAAAAATAGGTTGTAAATTGTGGATCTTAATTTTTGAACATAAATCATCATCAAAGGCGAGATAAGATGTACTAATTAATAGGTTGTGATAAAAATATAATAACAAATAGTTATGGACATAAATGTGAAAATTAGATATTGTTGAGGGCGTTAATATGCATTAAAATGAGGGATAAATATTTTGTCAACTTTTGTATTTGTTATTTATTTTGTTTATTTAAAAATATGATAGACAAAAAAAATATTTTTACGCCTCTAAAAAAAAAAAAAATTGAGCAGTAAATCATCATCAAAGACAAAGATAATATGTACTAATTAATAGGTTGGTGATAAAAATGTTATAACAAATAGTTAGAGACATAAATGTTAAAATTAGATATTGTTGAGAACTTTAATGTGTATTAAAATTAGGGACAAATATTTTGTCAAATTTTTGTATTTGTTATTTATTTTGTTTATTTAAAAATATGATAGACAACAAAAAATATTTTTACGTCTCCATAATTAATTTTTGAAGTAAATCATCATCAAAGACAAAGATAAGATGTACTAATTAATAGGTTGATGATAAAAAAATGTGATAACAAATAGTTATGGACATAAATGTGAAAATTAAATATTGTTGAAGACTTTAATGTCCATTAAAATGAGGAACAAATATTTTATCAAACTTTTGTATTTGTTATTTATTTTGTTTATTTAAAATATGATAGACAAAAAAAAATATTTACGCCCCCTTAATTAGTTTTTTGAACAAAATCATCATCAAAGACAAAGATAAGATGTATTAATTAATTAATAGATTGATGATAGAAAGATATGATAACAAATAATTAGGGACATAAATGTGAAAATTAGATATTGTTGAGAATTTTTATTACAATTATAAAATGTGGTGTGGTTAAAAAAAATATTTTTACGCCCCATTAATTAATTTTTTAAACAGAAATTATCATCAAAACAAAGATAAGATGTACTAATTAATAGGTTGATGATAAAAATATGATAACAAATAGTTAGGGACATAAATGTAAAAATTAGATATTGTTGAGGACTTTTATTACAATTATATAAAATGTGGTGTGCTTAAAAAGTGTCGTTTAAATATAATTACCCAAACAAAAAGGTAAAGGGGGGGAAGAAAAAGAGGAACACGCCACATGTGAAGCCAACACGTGGTGAAATGAATAGTAAAAAGTTTGGCTCTTTTATTATAGGAAAAAAAATGTGATAACAAATAGTTAGGAACATAAATGTGAAAATTAGATATTCTTGAGGACTTTTATTATAATTATATAAAATATAGTGTGGTTAAAAAAAGTGTGGTTTAAATATATTATCCAGATAAAAAAGGAACAAAAAAAAAAGAACAAAAAAGGGGGGAAAAAAAGAGGAGGACAGCCACATGTGAAGCCGACATGTGGCGATATAAATAGTAAAATTTTTTGGCTCTTTTATTATAGGTAGAAATATAGTTATGTGAGGATGTGTCCTTGTTTGTTGCAGTTTTAGGTGATATTACTTTAAACACAAATGGTGAAGATAACATATAACATTTTTGTAGTCACTGATATACATAAGACAATTCAGGTAATTGTTCTATCTTGTTATAAGGGATAATTATCCAATTATGTAGATGTTCTATTTAAATATATAATAGATTATCTCATAATCTCCAATATACATAAAAAATTTCTATACATGGCAAAGCAAATAATAGTCTATGCATCTCACAGTTTTTAAAAAAATAGGTACTTGATAATTCGATCCACTATTTGCTAAAGTATGATTTTTATTATTGATATGAATCCTAATGGATAAAAATTGAGATAAAAAGAGTATATTTACATTAGATTTCTCCTTCAAGCAACGTATTAAAGTAAAGTCAAGAGATACAATGGTGAATAATTCGTGCAATGTGGTACAATTTTTATTAATATGACTAAATATATCAAATTGTTGAGCACTTGCAGATTGTCTATCAGATAAGTATGCCACAAACAAACCTAAAAATTAGTCCGTAAATCATCTATCATTGACATTTTGGTAGATATGCAGGATATCATCTATATCTATAGTATATATAAAAGTCTCAATATGGAAAAAATATTTATGGACGATATTGCCCCCGCAAATAACTTATAATTCCTAAAATATATTTCAATTAATATTATTTGTTTTGGCTTTAATGTAAACTATTTAATACCATATAAATATTGCATTTCGATCATTGAAAGTGATTTGCCCCTTTAAATTCCATTATATATTGTAATTAATGAAAATAAATAAAAATATAATGCTAATAAAGTTTTTAATATATTCAAATTATTATATTTAATTGTAAACAATTAAAGAGTTGCACGAGAATTTAAGCAAATTCCTTTATCAACATAACAAAAAAAAATTTAATGCTAATAAGGTTTTTATTATTGATTCATACTTTTTTTATCTATTGTTCTTCTTTGTTTTTTATTATGCTAGTATTTTTTTTCCTCGCAGAGATGGTTTTTAATCTTTGATAATTAATTTGATAGTAATGTGGTAATAATTGATGTGTTAATTTTCCAAGATTCACTAATTTTAAGAATATATATGATGATAATATTCATTTAAAATTTGATTTATATATTTTGGCATGATTATCTACATTTAGTTGATTATTAATACTTCTTCGTCGAGCTATTAATTCAAGTAAAATAGAAAAAATTTATATACTAATAACAAATGTATAATATTTTAAGTACATGTAAATTTTGAAGACAAAATTTCTATAAAGAAGAGCATTAATATAATATTGCGATATTTCATATACGTCTACCAATAGTAATGTAGCTAAATAAATACGAAAGATGACTAATATTCCAAAAGCTCATTGATTCATAAAGAATACCGATAATTTGGACAAAATATAAAGAAAGAGTTTCATAATATTTTATTATCAATAAAGAGTTAAAAAAAAAAACCAAGAACTTTTTGCTATTCACGATTTTTGAAAATACCTAATTGTCGAACAATATAAATATTTCAACTATAGTCCCAAATATCTCCTAAAAATAATTATTACGTTCTCATTTAAAAAAAAAAAAAAAACCATAAAATTAACAATAAAAAGTAATAAACCACAATTTTAAATGTTTAAAAATTTTAATTATACATTTAATATATTGTTAAAAATTTAATGTAGGATCATTAAGAGTGGTTTTGGGATGGTAAGAGATATTTCATGAATGAATATAATTTTAATTTAATTAGGTAAACTTAAAATGTAATATAATAAATAAAAATATTATAAGATAATTGTACATTATTGAACACTAAGAGTGAAAATAAATTTTAAAATTTTTGTAAGAATAGAATAGTCAAAAAATATTTATCCATTTTTGGCATTTTAGATGTAGTATAAATAAAAATACCGAATTGTCAAACATTATAAATATTTCAACCATAGTTCTAAATCTCTCCTAAAAACAACTATTACCTTCTCATTTAGTTAAAAAAAAACCACAAAATTAGCAATAAAAAAGAATAAACCACAACTTTAAATGTATACAAAATTTAATTGTTTACTTAATAAATTGTTAAAAATTTAATGTAGAATCATTGAAGGTAGTTTTGGGAGGACAAAAGACATTTCATGAATAAATAAATTATTAATTTAATTAAATAAACTTAAAATGTAATATAATAAATAAAATATTATAAGATACTTGTACATTAATGAACAATAAGGGTGAATATAGAATTTTATTTTTTTTGTAAGAATATAATAGTCTAAAAAAGTCTCTCTTTTAAGAGTCTTTTAGATGTAGTATAGATATAGATATAAATTAAATGCCTATAAATATTTAATAAATGAAATATATATTTTTGAAATTTTCCATAAATAAAATTTATAAGACTTTATAGGCAAACTATACACGATGCTTCTTTGAGTAGTTGGATTTTTTCTACTTTTTTTCTTTTTTGATTAAAATTTTGGGTCAATTTTATTTACTTTTTCTACTAAAAAAATTAATTTTTGCAGAAGTGCTTTCGAGATGTGATCATTTTTTTGTGAAAGTATCTGTTACATTACTGTTTTTTTTTAAAAAAAAAATCTTACATTATTATCAAAATAAATAAATTATTTATTTTAAACTTCAAAATAAAAAAATTATGTATTATAAAATTTATTTGTAAAATAATAGATAATAATTGATGATTATTTAGTCTTATCAGGATATTTAACAAATAGTTTAAGATCATCTCCAATGTACTCTATTTATTGAAGTCTATGTGACAGGTAAAATAGATGGACTTTCAGTCCATGTGGTAATACGTCTATTGTATAGATGGTTGAATTAAAAATTCATCTTCAATGAGTTCCGTCTAAAAATAATATTATCGTTTATGTGACATTAATTTTTTTAAAAAAAATTGGTGGGTCTTCAAATTTTATTTCATTCATTCGACTTTTTTCTTTTAATAAAATGCTGAGTTGAATTTAAATTTGTTGAGTCATTCCGTCTAGAAGTCCGTCTAAATCTAGACGACTTCTAGATGGAGTCTATTTTTGGGTGTACCATATCACTAGACGAACTTCTAGACGTAATCTATTTTTTGATGTACCACATCAACTAGACAGAATATTCGTCAGCATGATTTGGAGAGGACTTTTTATAACTGCTTATTTGTGCTTATATGACACGTCTAAAAAGTAATAGATAGAATGTATTAGAAATGCTCTAAGTTACTCTTAAAGTATTAATTAGATTGTAACTTTCATTGGAACTATATATATATAAATGATATTAATTACAATATTGATTATATTTGTTGGTAATAAATATGCAAGCTTATGCTATGCCACTGTGATGTAGCATAAGCTATGATCTAATATTAGCTTATATTGGTGATTATATTTATTACCATGTTGATTAATAAATATGCAATGTAATCAACATGGTAATTAATATGTCATATCATTTTTGTTTATCTATATATATATATATATATATATGGGTCCCATCATTATAATTAAATATAGACTTGCTCTATCAATTGGCTTCTTTTATTTTCTCGGTTTTATAACGTCTTATAATCATGAAGGATCAAAATAGAGAGAAAACCAACTGTGAAAATTTTTGGTAGAATTTGGACAGTTTGTGCATTTATAATCAGACGTTGACATATCGCCTCTTCGTAGATCGATTGTGGTGAAATTTGGACATCAAATTCACAACTAATTGTTATTCAAATTCAAAGGTTACGATCAAGATCCCACAAGTTTTTTCGTGAAAAATCGCTATGTGAACAATAGTAAAATTTGAATTGATAAATGATTGCAAAAAATACAATAAGATATAAAAACTCATTTAATTCAACTGCAATGTTTCAATTGTAAGTGCATATGGAGATGAAACCAACTGTGTTAACAAATTGATCTTTAATTTATTTTATGTTTATGGACAAATGTTATTATTCGCTTTGCTATCGTCTTTGACTATACTTTTTTTTTTATATTGATAAATGGTAGACAAATATTTTTTGAATATTGTTAATTATTATATACTAATATTAAGAATAATATTGTGTTATTATTCCAAAAGAAATATCAATTTACACAAATTAATGCTTGAAAATAATATTTTGTTGGGCTTCTTGAAAATGTACGACCCAAGTATATAAATTTTCTAGATGAGCATTATGTTGTTGCTCTTGAAGAAGCAACAATTTAATTAAATGGATATTATATGATTGCTCTTGAAGAAGTATAAATTGTATATATCAATATTCTAGAAAAAAATATTGTATTGTTGCTCTTAGAAAAACACAACTTCACAATTTCAAAATATTAATGTTTTGTAATATTAAAGTATTATACTATCAAAGAAGTACAATTTTGATGTTTCAATATTTCAAATATAACAATTCTCGAATAATATCATATCAACTAATATTATAAAAGTATGTGATTTATATGGTAATTTTATGAAATTTAGTTTAATTCGATATTCTTGTCAAGCAAGGAACTTTATTTCTAGTATATCACATCTTTTTATTTACTAATTAAGAATACGTGCGTTGTACGTGATTTTGTAATAATATTATGATTTTTTATTATAAAATTATCGATGAATATAACACTTAAATGAAACTCATTTTCAATCATAAGTTCATCAACAATTATGACCAACTAAGGAATTATATTCAAACTACTTGGTAAAACATGTGGTTCATTATAAAATACACGGCCTACGATAATATTAAGTTTGAAAGATTATTGATACTCTTTTAATTATATTTTAAAGCATATATCTAATGGCATATCAGAAAATGCAACTTTCTTTTATGAAAATTAGTATCAAATTCTAAAATACATGAAAATAGTAGATATAAGTATAACACAATTTTTCATTGATTTCTGTATTTATATCATTATAAAAAGCACATGAAAACAAAATATTTAGCCTTTTTAGATAATTATTTCTCAGAAAAAAGAATCTCAAATTTTTTTGACATAAGATAAAGAAGAATTTTCTATTGCAATATCCATTCAGTTTTAATGCACCCATAAATTAAGGGGTTTTTTTTTGTTCTCTTCATGCATTCTTTCCCGTAATTCCATCTGAAATATTATTAAATTTCAAGAAAATTCAAAACAACCAGATATTTGGACAATGATTTTAACTCATTACATAAAACTACTTATTATGTGAGATTTACCTTCACCTTATACATAACATGACTCACTTTATCCAAATTATGTCTTTATCAACCGCGTGCTTGAAAGAGTTAGAGTAACACCAATTCTCCTTATTCTAACTCGTTCTTCCATAATAAATATACGTTTAATTGCTTACAAAATGACATAAAACATCATTCGAGCTTAAATCTCTTTGTTATCAAGACTACCACAATAATTAACATTTTTACATCAAACAAATATTCTAAATCAAGAAAAAAAGATATAAAAATTAAAATTTAAAATCAATATTACCATCATATATATTCTTAAAATTAGTGAATCATTCATGGAAAATTAACACATCCATTATTGCCACATTACTATCAAACTAATTATCAAAGATTAAAAATTGTCATTGTGAGGAAAAAATATTCTTGGCATAATAAAAACAAAGATGAATAACAAAGGAAGAAAGTATGAATCAATAATAAGAAAGTCGAAATGCAAAGTCAAATTCATCTTGTTTTGTTATGTTGATGAAGAAATTTGCTTAAATTTAAATGCATAATAAGATTGACTCTTTGATTATTTACAATTAAAGATAATAATTTCAATATATTAAAAAATTTATTAGTATATTTTATTTATTTTCATTAATTACAATATATATAATAGAATTTAAAGAGACAAATCACTTTCAATGTTCAAAATGCAATATTTATATAGTATTAAATAGTTTAAATTAAAGTCAAAATAAATTAAATTAATTGAAAGATGATTTTAGGAATTATAAATTATTTGAGGGGCAATATTGTCCATAAATGTTTCTCTCATATTTGAAATAGATGAAGCAAGTATGAATCAATAATAAGAAATTCGAAATGCAAAGCCAAATTCATCTTATTTTGTTATGTTGATGAAGGAATTTGCTTAAATTTAAGTGTATAATAAGAGATATTTGATTGTTTACAATTAAAGATAATAATTTCAATATATTAAAAATTTTATTAGTATATTTTTATTTATTTTCATTAATTACAATATATAATGGAATTTAAAGAGACAAATCACTTTTAATGATTAAAATACAATATTTATATAGTATTAAATAGTTTAAATTAAAGTCAAAATAAATTATATTAATTGAACGATGATTTTAGGAATTATAAGTTATTTGAGGGACAATATCGTCCAAAAATGTTTCTCCTTTAAGGGACTTTTAGAATTAGTATAGATTGATTAATGGTCTAGTTGATTTAATCAAATTACTTATCAACAATCAAGCCAAAGATTTAGTTGTTGAATTGTCTGTCTTAGAGAAATGGCGGACTTGCTAGAAATTTATGTGAGGTGCAGTTTGAAAGCAATATACAAGAGCATTATTTTGATGGAAAATCAAGTTATAGAACTTTCCCTTTCCCCGCAACATATATAATAGAGAACATGGGAACTTGTCACATTGCTTGCTACGCCAGATTTTTCCTCTCTTTTCGTAGAGTACGGACCATTAACATTCTAGTATATTTTCATGTTTACATTCTCTTTACTTATCTTTGTTGGTCTGAGAACTTCTTTCATTTCTCTTCGAGCTCTGAAATTCCAAAATATCTTCCTTAGGTAAAGGCTGGCACATGATGTTTGGTCCTTAAAATCTTTTGTAAGAACTTGGACCTCACAAGGTATCATCCCTTGAAATTTGTGTAATGTGCCTACGGGAAGAATGGAGTGTATTCATATTTTGTCTAAACAAAATTAGATATAGTCATTTATTTTCCAAAAAATTGAAAAATATACTTGCTACATTTTATTGAACCATGAGTTCAATAACTCAAAATTTTATTGATGGGCAATATCAGTTAGATCAATCCGAATCAATATGATGCGAATAATTAATGAGAATATCTATTAAAAAATTAGAAGATTTTTCAATATAATAAATCCTCACATGTTACTTGTTCTCATGGTATATAAACCGGTAGACTTTCATTAGCTAAAATCGAGACTAGATTCCTAATATTTTTAGAAATTATTTGGGTAAAGTGTAGAGTCCTGTTACTTTCTATGTTGACCATCTAGATATTATTTGTATCTAATAGATACATCTACTAGATGATTGTATGATATTATTATATATTCGCAACTTGAAGTTTGCAAGGTTATTTGTTCAAATTTTAAATTATAAGCATAATTTTCTGATTATACAACCAATACGGTGTGTCTTGTTAATGCTAGTGAGCATAAAATATCAAACTTTTAAGAAATATTAGTTGTGATAACGATAAATGGTTTAGAATCATTTTTTGTAAAATGCATCTAATTAATTTCTAAACAATTACTATTGAGAATAAAGTAATTCTCATTTTGTCTAGGGAATATTATTTTATATGTAGCAACACTTATACGCATCATGTAAATATCAAATTTATCTCCACTATAATTGGCTTATGGTCATAACCTAATATTACCAATTTAATGATTTTTCATAGTGCATGAAATGGACATTAAAGAATACTGAGAATACATATATAGTTTGAACTCTAATAAAATATCGTAAATTCTAACGGATGATATTTTTATAACATGGTTTTCGACTATCATTTTGATAAGACATTGGAGAGAGAAATTAAGAAGCTGGAAAAATATATGAAAATATAGCATATTATGTTTTGTTAGATATCCTACAATGATAATACGAACTAGAAGTTTGACATATAATTCATTTGTTAGTTAAAAAATCGATAGTTGTATTTACTGACTAGAGAAATTAGCTAAATCTCATATATTAGATGTAAATGCTCCAACTTCTCGAAGGATAATCCATTAACATTATATCTGATAAATTAATGGTATGCTTGGAGCTTGGTGACATTTGATTCTAAAATAAAAATCCTCAAAATAAAAATGGAGCAAATAATAAAGATGGTCTTGTAGTGGAGACGTATATTCTTAGAGAGTAGATAGACATAACTAATTGTAAAATACATGAGATATTCATCTACCTAAAATATTGAAAATGAAGAAATCTTGATAAGTTTTATCGTTATGGGAATAAAAATAGAATCGAAAATAGATAGTTGTCGATAACATATTTATAATACAATATAGTGCATAAATTGTGAACGAAATCAAAATTCATTGATAAGTGTTAACGTAGATATGATATTGGCTAAGATAAAAAGACGTAATCAGGCAAAATTAAACTTACTAAAAACTTGAAGTTTTTGAACCTGTAGTCTAAAGAACTAAATGTCTAAATCTAATAGTACTTGTGCAAAAAAGAAATAAGAAAAATGAAGTCGTAAGATGTAATATATGACTTTTAACATAATGACTTTTGGCAAAGACTTATATAAATAGATAATTCTCATGTATTAGATGCAATCACAAGTCAAAATTTTGTTAGTCCGTCAATGTATTAAACTTGATATACATCTAATGAACATGGTTATAAGTAACTCGTTTGATATTACAAATATACTATTTATCTAAATCCCTAGACGATTTAATATGCCTAAAGCATTTTTCAACTTTTCGAAATTTTAATCGATCAAAGTACAAATCTCAATTGATATTATCATGAGAGAGGGTTTTCTTGACAAGGTTTTTGATGAGGCAACTTTCATAACGTATTTAAAAGAATAATATACTCTTTTTCTTTCACTAGATTTTTCTCCAAAAAAATTTTCTAGTAAGATTTTAACGACACATATTTTTTTTATATAAATGACATTCATGATAAGTGTTACAAATATTCTAGTTATGAATGTTCATAACCTGCAATATATTACCCTCAACATAACTCTATAGTTATACACTTGTGTGCTACAAATTGTAAATAAGGCCCCGAAAAGAACAACAAGAAGATCCTGCTTTCAATGTGATTGCATTAAACCATCTTGATGACTACAAAAAATGTATGAAGATGTTATTGCTTGGAAGCTATAACATGACAATTTAACTAAAATTATTTTATACAAGTTTTTAAAAGATGATGGCATTGAAAATATTGACACAAAAGATACGGATGACCCTAATACAAGGATTTTCATTTATTGAAATCAGAGAGAATAGTTGTACTATTTTTCCTTCGTACAGATTTTGTCCAATTGTTTTATTGACAAGATTTTAATGAGGCCGCATTTCATTACTCCAATTTTTATTTTATTTTTGTAATTAATTGCACTCTTTTTCCTTCGTATGATATTTTTTCCACTGAGTTTTTATGATACAAGATTTTTAACGAGGTAGTTATTGTGTAAATCAGATTGCAACTCTTATTAAAACTTTATATATACAAGTTTATCATTGTAATATTGAAATATACTATTTCTCTCTCAACCGTCTTATCTTAATCTCTCAATTTTATAACAATTTACTTTTTTTACTTTATAAGTATTTTTTTTGCTTATCTAATAGTAAAAGGGAATTTGACGTAAATGGTCATAACCTTTGTTCTATGTAGTATTTGTTTTGAATATTTATTTCTAAATGATAATAAAATGTTAAATTAAAATATGAAGAATACAATTGGAACTATAATATTTGTAGTTGATTAATGAATAACACAATTAAATAAAAATATTCAATGAGACTAAGTTTGTGACAAAGTTATTGTTCTTTTTTTTTTTTTATCATAACCATAAAATAAAATTTTATTTTTTAAATAACGTAATTATTAAATAATAAAATTAATAATTTTAAAAAAAAATCGTTAGGAATCTAATTACAATTTTTCTTATTAAAATTAATATCATATTGGTTTTTTCTCAAATAAGGAGCAATTGTGCACAAAAACTCATAGATTAGGGTTTCCGTGCCAAATAATCACCGACTATAGGAGGTTTTATCTTCTATGAGAAGAACAAAAATACTATATACGTCAGTATATTCCTACGTCTTCAATCACTCCTTTCCTCAAATGGTCATCTCCAAGAGCTATTCACTGTGCCAATCCATCACCTTAAAACTAAAAATTAGATTTTTTTTTTTCTTCCTTCTTGTTGTTTTGTTACAACAGTATATTTTTCTTCGTTCTTTTTTTTTTTTTATTAATTTTTTATTAATGTTATTTTTATTGTCAATTTTTTTAATTTAAGAACAGATCTTACGGCCAGATCCATCAAGTAAGCGGTGTATTAGTCACGACTGATAAGTGCATTTTGTGCACTTATTTGGGATTTTAAACTAAGTTTTTATCCCATCATTTTATTGAATTTTTACTTAATTTATTGTATTATTCTTCCTATTTCAGTTTTGGACCTGTTTATAAGCAATTGGAGAAGAATGGATAAAAAGAGCAATAATTTGGTTAAATTGACGAGTAAATGATATACCATTGGAAAGATAATCGAATTACGAGTCCACCACTTTTTACGGATCTCAATTTGGAGCTTTTACAAGAAGTTATGTCCGTTTGAAAATCAGCCACCAAAGGTTAATTTGGTTGCGGGATTTTTATTTTCCTTTTGAATCTTTTGGGGCACAATTAGGTAACTATAAATATGAGTTATTAACTCATAATTTGAGAGCCGTTTTGAGGGCCGTTTTGAGAGCCGAATTTAGAGCCGGATTAGAGACAAATTTTGGGAACAAGATACAAGAGGAGAATCGAAGATCAAGGCACGAGATTGAAGATTCTTCAGCCAGAGTCACGGGTTGTATTTATTTCTTCTTCTTTTTCTTTTGCCGGATCATGATGAAGTCAATTATTGTCATAATTGACGAAATCATGTCCGGCTAATTTACTTTTTCTAGGATGAACGATGAAACCTCATGATTTTTAATTAATTAAAAGTTTTTCTGTTTTAGTAATTAATTGCTTTTGGGTTGATTATTCTTTATGCAGTTTTTCTATTATTTTAATGCCTGATCACCATTAGAATATATTGTGATTTATATTGAAGTCGAGAGATTCAATATAGATTAAGCACGTGGTATTGAATAACATAGGGTCCAATAATAGATAGAAATTACTATTATGCTTTATGAAATCTATTTAAGTGTTCTTGAGATTTTAATGCATGTGTTTATGTTCGAAGCTTAATTAGAGATAATTAGATTCGCATAACATATAGAATTGATTGATCATCGAGAGATGCTTTTGATTATTTTAGGAACGTTGATTTTTAATCTATGGTAATTATAAGCTAAAACGGTTAAACGGATATTTGATTAAGGAAAGTATTGGTGGATTCGCAAATCCTAGTGTTAGTAGATCTTGAATTCGTTCTCACTATTTTAAAGTTAATTGTTTGATAATTTAGTTTTAATTAAAATTTAATAGAATCACAAAAACCAAATTGAACTGTGTTTTCATATTGTTAGAATTTAGGTTATAAATTAATAGGTTAAATTGATATCTAGTCCTCGTGGGTTCGACACTTCATTTATCACTTTATTACTTGTAAATGATCCGTCCACTTCATGGATTTAAATCGCACAACAAATTTTTGGCGCGCTGTTGCGGGACTAGTTTTATTAATTACTGTGTTAATTGATAATTTAGTTTTAACAATTTTTTTATTTATTATTATTTATTTTTTTAATTATTTATTTTTATTATTTTTATTATTAATTTTTTATAGTTGACCTACTTGTTCCTCTTAATTTCATTGCTACTAGGGAACAAAGATGAGCTAGGAGATCAAGCACAACACACGATGGCGACTTTGAGATTGATAAGGACGACTTGCTCTCGGAAGATTTATGGAAACCACCGGTCAAACAAAATTTTTGTCCATACTCCTACACCTACAATCGGATTGGCAAAATCACTCGATTACTCTTGGTACAACAACCAATGTCAAACAGAATATTGTGGGGTGGACATCAATTCGCTTCATCTTGGTGAAACTTGATTCATTGGCAAAGCGAGATGGAAACACTGAAATACTCTCAGTTAGCTAATATGGTCCAGATGTCCCTACCAATATGTGCAACTTGAGGGGCAAACCATCAATCATCATAGTGCCCTTTGGCTCCGCTAAGTATCATCACCGAACAAGCCGCATATGCTCGAATTTTTCACCACAATGTAATAATCCACACTCGCAGACTTATAATCCCGGATGGAGAAATCATCAAAATTTCTCATATGACGACACTCAAAATATTCAAAATCGCCTAATCGTGATAGCCCACAAGAGAGTAAAGAATGGTGGAAAGAGGAACTTGATCGAGCATCAAGGCAAATCGAAAAACGACAGAGAATAAAATTAATCAGATGATAAAGATGCTAACAGAGAGTCCACAAGGCACCTTTCCAAGTGACATTAAAGCTACCCGATGGAAGACATGTCAAGCATTACAACAATTAGTGAGGAGCAACTACCTGAAATTTTGGAAAATAGACCGGTTGTCCAAATTGAGGAAGCACCAACTAAAGAAGAAGAGTATATAGAGAATGAGAAGTTGATCATACATAAGCGAGAATGAAAAAGTGGCGTTTAGTGATGCTGCACCAACCAAGCAATTCTCCAACTCCCATCTTTCTTCTAAAATTGATTTTGTGATCAAAGTCATTGAAGAAGTTGAAATTTTCATAGTTAAGTTCGAGCAAGGTGATCAAATTAAATCATATTTTTATGAGAAGGACAAAGTTAAATATTGGAGAACAAAGGAAAAATGGTGCAAAGTCAATCGATGCAAACAAAACAAGTCATCAAAAGCCCTGTTCAAAGTACCATAAGTGATCACCGCGACAAAGTCAAGCTAATGACTTTAAAGAAGCGCTTAATGGGAGGCAACCCATCTTTTCACCCTTTTATTTAAATTTCGTATTTTTTTAGTTTTAGGATTTTTTAGGATTTTTAAAGTATGCTTTCAATTCTTAGGCAATGAGGCTTTCATCATCGTCATTGCTTTTTTTTTTAGTAAAAAAAATTTATTTATTTCTTTCTTTTGAGGGTTACAATCAGAAGCTCATTTGGATGACATTCAAGCAAAGATTTGTCGACCAACCTGAACAGATTCTCCACTAGTTGATCATACCACATTACTTCTTCCAGTACCATCAGACCCACCTCAAGGAAGTCTCTGATCTTTTTATTTTAAATTTTACATTGGGGACAATGTTTCTTTCAAGTTTGGGGGTGTATAAAAAATTTGAAATTTGTTTGATCTGATTGTGATACTTGATAATGATTATTATCTTACATAAAAAAAAATTATTTTTATTAATTACTGCATGTTTATGTGATATGAATAGCCTTGCCGGCTAATGATGCAACTTTTTATTTAATTATTTTGCTTTAATCCATGATTTGTGAACATATTATTACTATTGGTTAAATGTGAGACTATTTGACCATGTCTGATATTGTGTTGTGTCGGTCAGTTAAGATAATTTTTTAGCTATGTTGGTGCACTTAAGTTGAAAACAATACCCTGTTTGAACTTAAAAATCATCTGTATCTCAACCAAGTAACCAATAAAGTGAGAAAGTGTGGTAGATAAGATGTGATTGTGGCTATCTAGGTTGTGATGAATTCCATGTATGCTAAAAAAAAAAAATTGTGTGGAGCACTTT
The DNA here is from genome assembly GCA_023638005.1 of Forsythia suspensa. Lineage (NCBI taxonomy): Eukaryota > Viridiplantae > Streptophyta > Magnoliopsida > Lamiales > Oleaceae > Forsythia > Forsythia suspensa. The sequence continues at coordinate 51,395,951 of CM042673.1, forward strand.
AGACCAGATAGAGGAAGCTAAGTAATGACCGAATGTTAAGAATCTAATCCTCACGCATGAACTTATTGCACGCAAGGAGCAAAATTATTATTATTATTGCTTAACTCTTTTCGTAGCCTAATTGACTTGAGTGAAAAGGTCCGTAGGGGTTTCTCAAAATCTAATGCCCTAAGGTTCGAAAGACCTGAGAGTCATCGACCTCAAGCTCGTTACATAAGTCATTTAGAAAGCTTAATGGACTGAGTTTGCACCTTATTAATATCTTATAACTCATTTCGTAGCCTATTTGACTCGAGTGAAAAGGTCCGTAGGGGTTTCTCAAAACCTGATGCCCTAAGGTTCGAAAGACCAAGGAGTCATCGACCTCAAGCTCGTTACATGAGTCATTTAAAAAGCTTAATTGATTGAGTTTTGTACATAAGATCTATTTATAAAAAAATAAAAAAATAAAAAAAATTAATCAATTATTAATTTTTTATTTTTGACCAGTGAAAATCCTTTGCAAAGTAAATTTGGGGATTAGATGACTAATGAGTTTAACTTACTTAGTAGAAACTTTCTGGTCGAAAGTGCTCATAAATTAGAGAATCTTCACAAACCTAGGTTGTCACGATTGTTAGCTCTCAACCAGTCTCAAACAAGAAAATTATGAGTGAACTGTAGCCTTTTAATTGAAAATCTTGGGATTTGAGAGAAAACAATCATATTGGGGGAAGTGTACTTTACGAGAGGGAAAGGAAAAGTTGACCAAGTGGTTGGGCTATTACCACCATAGAAATTAAGTAAATCGGATTAACTGCTCTCACACACATATCAAGTATGGTTTAAGTATAATCACATTTGCAATATTAATACTTGAACACTCGTCATTAATTATGAGTTTTTACAAAAGAACGGCAAACTATTTATATTATGACTATTTTTATTAGTTTATTCGAGGACGAACAAATGTTATTCGAGGACGAACAAATGTTTAGTTTGGAGGTGTTTGATAAGTGTATTTTGTGCACTTATTTGGGCTTTTAAACTAAGCTTTTATTCCGTCATTTTATTGAATTTTTACTTAATTTATTGTATTATTCTTCTTATTTCAGTTTTGGACCCGTTTATAAGCAATAGGAGAAGAATGGATAAAAAGAGCAATAATTTGGTGAAATCGACGAGTAAATGATATACCATTGGAAAGATAATCGAATTACGAGTTCACCATTTGTTACGGATCTCAATTTGGAGCTTTCTACAAGAAGTTATGGTCGTTTGAAAAACAGCCACCCAAAGGTTAATTTGGTGCGGGATTTTTATTTTCCTTTTTGAGTTCTAATCCGATTAGGAAACCTTTTGGCCCACGAATTTTATAATATTTGGAGATCTTTTGGGGCACAATTAGGTAACTATAAATATGAGTTATTAACTCATAATTTGAGAACCGTTTTGAGGATCGTTTTGAGAGCTGAATTTAGAGCCGGATTAGAGACGAATTTTAGGAACAAGATACAAAAGGAGAATCGAAGATCAAGGTACGAGATTGAAGATTCTTCACCGTAATCACGGGTTGTATTTATTTCTTCTTCTTTTTTCTTTCGCCGGATCATGATGAAGTCAATTATTGTCATAATTGACGAAATCATGTCCGGCTAATTTACTTTTTCTAGGATGAACGATGAAACCTCATGATTTTTAATTAATTAAAAGTTTTTCCGTTTTAGTAATTAATTGCTTTTCGGTTGATTATTCTTTATGCAGTTTTTCTATTATTTTAATGCTTGATCACCATTGGAATATATTGTGATTTATATTGAAATCGAGAGATTCAATATAGATTAAGCACGTGGTATTGAATAACATATGGTCCAATAATAGATAGAAATTACTATTATGCTTTATGAAATCTATTTAGGTGTTCTTGAGATTTTAATGCAAGTGTTTATGTTCAAGCTTAATTAGAGATAATTAGGTTCGCATAACATATAAAATTGATTGACCATCTAGAGAGGTTTTTGATTATTTTAAGAACGCTGATTTTCAATCTATGGTAATTATAAGCTAAAATGGTTAAACGGATATTTGATTAAGGAAAGTGTTGGTAGATTCGCAAATCCTAGTGTTAGTAGATCTTGAATTAGTTCTCACTATTTTAAAGTTAATTGTTTGATAATTTAGTTTTAATTAAAATTTAATAGAATCACAAAAACCAAATTGAATCTGTGTTTTCATATTGTTAGAATTTATGTTATAAATTAATAGGTTAAATTGATATCTAGTCCTCGTGAGTTCGACACTTTATTCATCACTTTATTACTTGTAAACGATCCGTTCACTTGCGGGATTTAAATCGCACAACAACGACCGTAGAAAATTTTTTCTATTGTGAGAAGAAAAAAGTATCATCTCCAAAATATCGCTCATACGATCAATTGCCTCATCATCTTTTTCTATAAATTATCTTTAAAATTTGTTCACTGCTTCAATTCATCATCATAATAAGGCCAACAATTGAATCTCATTTCAACAAAAGCGGTATGCTTGTAAACATTAAAGATTATTACCTTTTGCACAAAATTTTAATACTACAACCGCGTTTAGGGTTGTTTGTTACTATACCGTTAACCACGTCGTCTGAATTCTGTCTTTTCCAATTTTTTTTCCCCAAATTCGACTTATCGACTAAATCCCTAATTGTTCTTAACACAGAAAAATGACAATTGGAACACATTTGAATTCATTAATGTATTTTACATACGTATCACTCACTCATCAAAATCCAAGGAACAATCTTCAAATTCATCCCTTATACTGTCCGACACGGAGCCGGAGACTGGTGAAAAATCGTGCAAGAAATTTATCAATTCAATGCTCAAAAAACCAAGGCCCAATAGTTAGAACTTGCAAGAATTGCAAGACGCAGTTCGATCCTGTACTCAATCACCCCCGTGCTTGCCGTTATCACTCTGCTCATTTTGGTGGTATGCTTTTTTAGTTTGCGTCCATTCATCTTATACTCATTGCTCAGTGTTAAATTTTTTGTTTTTGTTCAAATGACATGTTTGGGAGTTAAATGTTTGAATAATGACTAAACTTTTAGTCTTGTTTTCATTTAAATTAAAATGGTGCTGAATACTTACCGAATTTTACAACGTTACTTGTCATTACTCACTCCTAACGAACCATTAATAGCCAGTGGACGAAACAGCACACGTGGCAGACGGAATGCCCATGTGACATACTTTTTTGCCAACTAATGTTGAGCTATCCACCATGTTAGCAATTTGTATTTTGAATAATCACTGAACTTTTAGTCCTCTATTCGTTCACTCATTAACTTTAAAATGTTGCTGAATGCTCACTCAACTTTTCAAAGTTATACTCCGTCACTCAATCATAACGATTCCATAATAGTTCATTGACGGAATGCCCATGACGATGACGGAATGACCACGTGTCCTTCATTTTGTGTTATTAAATTTGCAAACCAGAATAGTCGCGCTCTATGTAATCAAATGCATTTTCAAAATATCTTTTTTAATGCCAAAAACGGTGAAAGTTTCCCCAATTAAACAAACAATTTCATTCAAATTGATTTCTCCTAAACGTTCCACCAATTGATTACCGACTTGTATCTAGCATGGGATGCAGGATCTGCGCAATCAAAAAAATCACACGCATTTGCCTTTCTCGTAGAATTTGCAACCCCAAAATCGACGTCCAGGGATATCTTCCGTCCAAGTTTCACCTTTTTTGGCATATTAAAAAACGCATTTTTGATGATATGACGGGCGACTATTCTGGTTGGTAGATTAATAATACAAAATAGATGACACATGATTATTTCGTCAGCCACGTGGGCATTCCATCAATGGGCTATTATTGAATCGTCACGAGTGAGTGACGAAGTGTAACTTTGAAAAGTTGATTGAGCATCCAACAATATTTTAAAGTTCAGTGAGTGAACGAAGACATGACTAAAAGTTCAGTGATTATTCAAAATACAGATGGCAGACAACTCAACACTATTTGGCAAAAACGTATGCCACGTGGACATTCGTGTGCCACGTGTGTTTTTCTGTCTACTAGCTGTTAATGGATCATCAAAAGTGAGTAACGACGAATAATGTTGTAAAGTTTAGTGAGCATTCAACACCATTTTAAAGTTTAGTAAGTAAATGAAGACAAGACTAAAAGTTGAGCGATTATTCAAACATTTAACTCCATGTTTGGCTAAGCTTTAAATGTCACTTAAAAGTTACTTTTAAGCTTAGCCAAGCGTGTTGAGTATCAATTTTGTGTTCTGCTATGGCTTAGTTTAACTATAATTTTATCATGTTTCACTACTTCACTTTGCTCATACTCGAGTGTGCTTTGTGCTTCTATGTCTATTTTTTTTTTCTTTATTTGGTTCAAACTGCTGTGTCCCTAATTTACTATTCAAAATTCAAGCTTCACTTGATTTGAGGAGGATGTCAGAAAATTTCCGTTGTCTTCCTCTGCATAACTCTCAAACGAAACACAGCGGAAACTAATATGACCTATGACGATGGCATTACTTGTTAACTTGATAGTTATCCCTTTTCTTTCTGTTTGTTTGTTTGTTTGTTTGTTAGTTTCACGTCTAGCACATGGAGTTCCTTTGATGCCCCATGATAACCAAAAATAAATAGATATCAGTAAGATTCCCGTGATCTGACTTTGAAGAATTGAATGGAGGGAAGATTAATTGTAAAGTTGAATGCGGAGGCAAAATAATACTCTTGTACTTTGTATAGCGCTATCATGTGAGCCTGGAAATGTGAGGAAATCATAACATGTACCTTTTTATTACTTGGACTGCTTTCTGAACTTTATATATGAGCTTCAGAAGAAGACCTGGAGAACCTTTAACTTTTTTTAGGGATGTCGATATTCCAATGCTACAGTCTCAATTAGCTCTCTTGCAAGACGAAATTGTTCAGACAGCTATGAACTAACATGTAGTTAGGCAGAAGATGCATCAGATAATCATTACAAGTAACTTACATCTGCGGACGATTATTTTGGGAAGTTGCATATGGATCTTCAGTGAAACATAAGTTTTTGGAAAATTTCTCTTGTACCGTAAGTTGTGCCTTCAAACAGCTATGATCTAACACGTAGTTAGGCAGAAGAAGCATCAGATAATCAATACAGGTGACTTACATATGAAGAAGATTATTTTGTGAAGTTGCATATGGATTGTCGACTAAACATAAATTGGAAAATTTCTCAGTAAGTTGTGCCTTCTAACTGTTGAAGATTTCTGAATTTAACAAGAGTCTTTGACTGGTAGATATAGATTGGAAGCAAAATTCAATAACTTCGTCAATAATCACTTATGATTTGTGAAAACCCTGCTGTCACCCCCTTATATGGATCTGATTTTCCCAGTTGTGAAACCAGATGGGACTATTTAGCTCCTTTCTGGTTTGGGAATCTGCAAATTATCCCGTGTGGTATGAAAACATGCTACAAAATCATGGAATTACCTTCCTCCTTTTAGCATGGTCTAAAGTTGTTAGTTTTGTGTGAAATAACCATTTCATCCTCATTAAAAAATAGCTTCATGAAATGTCAAGCAAACAATAGTAATTTTACAGAAAAACAAGAAGTAACACCCTTACAGAAAGTTATACGGGGGAGAGAATCTATAAGGAGTTTAAAACTAAACAGGGGTAACTTGCAGAGTTCTCGAACTGTGGCTGGTAATCTGCATGATTTGCAAAGTGAAATGGGTTTTGAAATCTTCCTCTTTTTATCTTTTTAGAACTACAGGGTAGTAATAGAGAAACATAAAAGAGTATTTTTTTTTTTTTTGCGTTTTTACTGTTTTTCTGTTGTTCCCTATGTTAGATGGATCCTAGTGGGAGTCAGATACATATTTTGTATCTGAAAATCTACTATTTTTTTGTTAAAATGAAGGATCCACCTCATGCCCTTTGTAACATATGTTGTTTTGTATGATTCATTTTGTTTGACTATGTAAGAATATTGTTCCTGATAATTTTGCCGTCATTTTCCCATATTTCACTTTCTCAGGAGAAACAAAGAGAAAGTTTGAGAGTGTGTTCACCGGAGGCACTATGGACACCCCAAACTCTGGCGAAGTTTTACAGTACTGGCATTGCTGTGGGTCTGAAGATCCCTTCGACCCTGGATGCACTGCCGCACCCCATGCTTCCTATGATGACTGATGAATCGAGGATTCCACAAAGGTCTCCAAGATATATTGTGACCGATCAGTTAAGATTTTTTCTCTGTCACTCAAAACTGAGTTTTGGATTTCTAAATTTCTTATTTCCATTGCCTATGATCCTGTAAAATGTAAAGCATGCACCTATATAAATGATAAAATTCATAAATTGTTATAATTTTTTGTCTCCTTTACTTTCAATTATGCATTCTGAGTATGCAAAAATATAGACTTCTCAATCCCAAAAGATGTAAGCAACTAACATCAAGTCGAATGTATGAAATTCACGATATTTTCACTATAAACTTCTTTTATCTTTTTCCTAAATATTTCTCTGTGGCAAAAGTGAGGGTTGGGAGTTGTGATTGCTAGGCAAACAAATTCAGCAAGTTGAGGACCACCTTAAACAAAAGGACAGATTCATGTCTAGTATGTATTGAGTATGTAAAGATCAGTTCATTGGATAGATATTAAAGCCGGAACTTCTAGGAAAATAAATCGATGCTGATAGCTAGACACTGCAGTATTTGTTGCATTATTAGGTAGATCTTATGAGCTGCATTAATCTGTAAATACTAAGTAGAGAACAAAATACCTATGCATTATTAGGTAGATCTTATGAGCTGCATTAATCTGTAAATACTGAGTAGAGAACAAAACTACCTACTCGGGCCTTGCTGTTTTCTAATATTTTAATCTTTTATATAAAAATTTTTAGGACTAACAAAAATTATAAAGAACCTCTAACCAGATAGAAGCTCATTAGATAATTAACAGGCCTGTCAATGGTTCTGACTTCTGGGATTGGCTAAGTTTGTCTTAATAGTAATCATATTAATGAATATTTGGGAGTTGAGATCTCTGGTCCCGAATTTGCTATTCCTCAATGCATTTTTTGTACCTCGATATATCATCTCTTCTTAATAAATGAGAAGACATTATCAATTTTTTGACCCATTGACACATTACACTAGCGTTTTTTCATTTGCTAAAAAGAAGTGATGGTTGAGGTGTCAAAAAATTGTATTGAGAGACAATGAGTTTGGGACGATATATCTCGACTCAATATTTTCCTGTGCCAGTACTTCGTTGTCACAAGATATTGGACTTAAAGATATTTTTATTTCTTGATACATGCAGTTCTATATGAAAATTGTAAAAGATATGCATTTGATATCATTTTTCACTTACATCACTCAAAATTACTGAATCACATCATATACTACAAGAATATTATAGAGTTAGCACTTTATCTCTTCACGTCTATGCTTTCAGAACAATATTATTTACCAAATTAAATTTGGTAATTATATTACCACCATAACATTTTTGGGTTATACCATTTTTAAATTGTACTAAATGTCCTCAACTTTTGCTCGTATTTGTGTCTCCAACTTTTTTTTTTGGTCGTGTTCTTATCTCCAGCCTTTCTTATTTTGATTTTGTCCTAGATGTGTTTATCTAAAAATCTGTTAGGAGCAAAAAAGGCTTATTTGACCTTCATATTTTTAAATAAGCAAAAAAAAAAAAATAGAAAAATTACGATGGAATATTTGCTTCTCATTTCAAAGCACACTAACAAATTATTTGGACAGAAAAATGGACCATATATATGTGCTAAGTAATGGAAGATTTAGGATAAGAATGTGACAAAAAAAAAAAAAAAAATAGAGACAAGCAAAGATTAGAGACTTTTAGTGCAATTAAAGTGTGGTGTTAATATAATAACTATCCAATTAAATTATATTTAAAGTTGGGGCGATATATTATAATAATAGAAATAATTAAAACATTAATGCACACTTTCTGGTGTTATGGCCTTGCTCAAGGGATCAACCACATTAGGTGGAATGACGTCGTTTGGAGCGGAGCCTTGCCATTCCAGTGTGAAATCCTTTAACCCATTTCCTTGTTTCATGCGGCACTCCATTGCCATTTTAGGGATGGCGCATTAACTTCTGATGTTTCACAAGAATGGGAAGATAATATTCTCATTTATTTACATTATATACTAACTCTACAATATTCGGTTCGAAAAGTCTCTAAGTCACAAAAAACCACATATCGAGAATCTCCATAAAATCAAAAGAAAAAGAAACTTTAATCAAATTATATATTCATTAATTCTTGCTTACATTTCTTCCCGACTCGAGGTTTAGAAAAACCTTCTTGAAAAATTCTCGATACCCTCTTTAAACTCATATTTTATTTGCATATCGTTACTTTAAGTGAGATTCCAAACCCAAATTTAACAGCGCGTGAACCAAATGAATCAAAAGATTCAAAACTATACCGACTTTCAATACCAAGACCATAAACCATCATATGAAGTTTGTAATACATCAGTTCGATACGTTATTAGCATTAATAGGAAGTTTGTAATACATCCATACGTTATTAGCATTAATATTGTCATATAGTATTTAATGATATTTTAGGACAGTTCTTTAAATTTGTATGTTAGTTGCATATCGTTATTCTAAAACTCCCAAATGTACAAAAACTTCAAAGTATTCAGTCCCCACTAATTATTTGCTTCTTGTTTTAACCATTTGAGTGCTTCACGCAAATTCCTTGCTGCACATTGAGGGTTTCCATTTATTTCCCCAAGCACCTATGCAAAAGTTCCTTCAAAGCAACTTCAAATAAAAGTTTATCATAATTATACTTCACTTCTTCAAACCCATTCTTCTTGAAGAGCTTTATCAACAGCCCATGACACAAATGAAATCCACGTGGCACATGCTTATGTTTGCCACGTGTCCCAACATACTTCTTTGTGTTCAAGAAACAAATTCAACACTCTACTTTGTGTCTACGTATTTGCATGCCTAATAATTCTCTATCCCCTCTCTCTATATATATATGATTATCCCTATATATTAGATTCTAATAATTCCCTGTTTGGCCAGCATTTTTTTTGCATTATAATCTCTTATTTTCTTCAACAATGGAGGCCACTTTGTTGTCTTGTCCTAGATTACCCCATAGGCCATTTCTAATCAAACCCTCTTACAACCCAAGACTTGGGATCATTACAAAAGTTGTTAATGCAAAAAAAAGTGATAATGAGGGAGAATCATCACCTGTTGATGAAAATATGTCTGTTCTAAGACTGCACATCAAGAAAATGAAGATGTTAGAGAGTAGTAGAACTAGCCAAAAGCCTTCTTCTGATTGGATGGAATGGGAGAAGAAGATTTTTACACGTTATCACGAGGATGTTTGTGAAGTTGTGGCGTTGTTGCAAACGTATTTGATGAATACGAGGCCGAGTGTGGCGTTAGGAGTGCTTGCGTTAGTCGCGATGAGCGTGCCGTTGTCGAGTTCTGTCGCCATGGTTAATGTCTTGAAGATAGCAAAAGGACTGTTGGAAGGCTGTCATGTATGTATTGATATTGATTTTTAGCTTATTTATATGCGAGTGTTTGTGTTTTGGTTTAAATGAAGGGTAAATCATAATCTATGGGGGTATGGCTTATTTCTATGACAAATTTACTTAAATAAGCAATGGATTAGACCATGTAAAACTACATAAATACTTGTGGATTGTGTAAGTTCATAATTTTGATTACTTCAGTATTTAATATTCAAGGCAAGTTTATCATTTTTTTTCATTTTGATTACTTCAGTATTTAATATTCATGGCAAGTTTATCATTTTTTTTCGTCTTTTTCTTATTCTTTTTCTTCCCCAATTTGGGAGGAATTGAGACTATCATGTTGTGTTGATTTGGCTTTTGATGGCTTAAGGCCCCATTTGGTATTACTTTTAGAGCTACAACTTTTGATTGTCAAACAATCACAACTATTTTAAGTGTTTGATAAATTTTAAAAAATATGAAAAAAGTAGTACAATCTATCAACAAATTTTGAGAAGCAATAAAAGAATAATTTTTCAAATTCTACTTTTAGCTTTTCTAATTATCTATCACTAAAATTTTAACCACCATAAATAGTACATATTTGGTAGTGTTGAAATTATTTTTTAAGTGCTTATAATATAAGTTAGTAAATGTGTTGATAAAAAGTGGGTTGTATGTTGTGGGTCCTATGAAATGCGTGGATAAAAATATGATTGACTAGTTTGATCAGTTGAAATTATAATTTATAATGTTCAAAAATCGGACCGACCATGGACTCGGAAAAGGCAACGGGTTAAGGGTCAAAAGGTTGAACTGCTTTTCAATTAAAAATTGAAAATTAATCCAAAATTCTCACAAAATTTCTAAAAATAAGTTATTTGTGAATAAATCAACATTTGTAGACAAAATTACTCACAAAACTTGGCTTTAAATAGAGTTTTTATAAGTTTTAATTATAAAAAAAAATCCAAAAAAAAATTCGATTTTTGCTGAAAACCGGACCGGTTCAACTGGTAAAAAACCCGATTTTCGGTCCAGTTTTTGGATACACGGTTAAAGTGGAAAACTGGACCGATTTTGCGACCAGTTCTCAATTTTTCTAGTTAAACTAGCCGACCCGGTCCGATTTCTAAATACTGATAATTTAAGCATGTCCAAACATGTGCTAAAATTAATTTCTTTTATGTCCAAGGTTTCTTGATCTAGTTTTATGAATTTTTAGATTTAATTGATATTATTTTTTTATTCCTTTTAAAATTATTGTGGTGAATATTTTCTCTTAGATAAACATTTCATAATATTACATGTTATAAAAATAATAAAACACTTTTGTTTTCCAAACCTTCTCGAGCAATTATTAAAGAAAAATAATTTATCACACACTTAACTTATTCTATTTTTAGCACAATTAAAACTAATTCACTTAAAATTTACAACAATATCAAACTAAACTTTACAATATCAAAATATTGGGTATATTTGATTTAGAGTTTGTTTGACTTAGCTTAAAATTTTGTTAAAAAACAAAAGTTAAAGTCAACAATTAACTTTAATTACACATTTTATGGGACTTACAACTTTTATCAACTTTTCAATTACACATTTTATCAACCTTTATTAAAATTTACTAAAAAAGTGATTTTTAATAAAATTAAACAAGCACTTAATTTGAGATTGTATTGTGTTCATAGTGTCCTTCTTTCTTGCCTCATCCAAGTAAGGCCACGCGTAAGTATTACTTGGTGTGCCATTACAACTAGTGCGATCACACTACATAACGTGTTGGACATACTATAGCAGCTGTGGCAAGATAGAAGATGGAGGTGTGATTTGAAATGACTGGGCGTAGTTACTCATCACCACTTAATGACAACTCGTATATATGGTGAGCAATATCTTTTAAAATATTATATTATACAATTTCAATACAAACATATTATTAAGAGTTAGATGTAATAATGCAAAATAAAAACATATTACGAATATGACATAATCTCCTCCGACAATATGATGTAAGATATATTTGTTTGTAACGAAGTAAAGTAAGACAGAACAATAACTTCAATATTACCATAACTAAAGTACATTTTCAAAACCTTCACGCGAAGAGTCTAAAAATATGGCATATTCTCGATTAACAATAGACATTAACAAACATTATATGTAACAAGGTAAAGTACCAAGCAGCAATAAGATTTGTTGTCACAAAGTGCAGCAACTATGAGGAAGAAGGAAGAATGTTGATCAACGAGGAATAGTCTCCGATAATTTAAGAGTGAATAACGATTTTGATAGTGTTATGATTTTACCTCAAATTTAGGAGATAACGAATATTTACCACTGTAATTATAAAATTGATATAGAAATAATCAAAAATGAAAAATGAATTAAATAATATTATACAACAATAATCAATAAAACTAGAGGACAGAAATCTAAAATTGCTTACACAGCCAGGAAGATGGGGGAATTTGGGACCTAAAAGTCGTACCAGTTGGGTTGAAAATCATAGTTGGTTAGTAAAGTTGTCACTTATCTAAATACTAAATTTTAATTATATGGTGATATAGTCAATCAATTATAACACTGTACTCAAAATGAAAATGACATGTAAAACTATGAAATGGGTTAGACTGACTTATTTTATCATAGGTCCAATGGACCCCACAATTTTCGACAAATCATGCCATGCTGACTTGTCCAAAAATAAGAGACTCAAATGGATCACAGGAAAGGGACCATGTGGATCGTGACTCGTGAGCTTAGAGATCTAGCGTGCCTGATCAAGCACGTCCCAAGCCACACACAAAAATTTTACAAGTTCTAAAATTATACGAAAGTGTCATTTTACCTCCTGTCAAACAAGACAAAAATCTTAATACCTTCAAATTCGAAATCTCTTGAAACAAAAGAGAGAGATCATAGAGTGAGAGATGCGATAGAGAAAAGCTACTTTACTTATCGAGTAACAATTCTATAGTACCCAAACTTATACTACTCTTTTGGATAAAGTCATTTTATGTGATAAACATATTTCAAATCTTTAAATCTTAATTCTGTCACGAGATCAAATGTGGATTAGACATTTTGTGGACTGCACAAGCAATTAAACTTGGATCAAGGACTATGGTCAAAAGATACTAATCACGAATTTGATCGAAGAAAAATGCACAAAATCTTTCATATACAATACAAACTTCATCCCATTCTCATAATAAAAACACTCTTTTAGTCTTTACCACGAACCCTAAAAAAAAGACCAATCAATATGTCTTTTAGCTAAAATTTGAAAGAAGTTTAAAAAAAAATCAGTTAATTAATTTTGTAAGATTCTCAAAACAACTGGTTCTTCAACTATAGTCTCCAATAATGGCTTTTTTGATCTGCACATAGACAGCCGGTGCTGAAATTCTGGTGTTGAAAATTCTTCAATTTCATCCAAATTTAGTTTCGGCACCGGATTTTCACTACATTCCGGCAAAATTCTTACACTTCCAATCGACGCTGGCCGTTTTGCAGCAGAATTAGCTGTTAAAAATAGTGCACCCATGTCAGAAGCTGTCACCGTAGTATTCAATCTCTTCATCGGAAAAAATACATAAACATTTGCCATTTCAAGGTCTTCATCCGCATTTAATGCAGAAAATCTTCTCCCAATTTGAAGGGATTTCGTGTTTACGATGAAATAATTTGGTGTTTCCAGCATTAGTTCTGCAGCTTTCATGGGCTCATAAAATTGCTGGATTTCACCCGCCGGAAAAATAACCTTTGCAGCCCTGCTGGAATGCTTGCCGACCGGCGATGACAAAGTGCAAGAAATGTAATTTCCCATTAAAGAAATAAGCAATTTTCCTCCAAAATAGCAGAAAAATTTAAGCAAGAATTAACAAAAAACGAGTTGGTGTTCTTGAATCTTGAGTAGAGAGGAATTTCTTGAAATTCGACAGAAAAATGTGGGAGTTTGTGAAGGGTATATAAAGGCAATTCAAGAAGTAGAGAGAGAAAATTCCACAAAATCAGTATTCAAATATTTTAAGACAGTTGTACGATATCACTATGAATATGGTATGAGTTTGACAAATTTTAGGAGTCGATTCCGCGTGAGGATATACATACAAAAATATTGTAAAGAAACGAGGTGGAAAGGGAATAAATACAGTTGTTCACTTTGATATGCACTTTTCATTTATTTTGAGAAAGTTTATTACTTATTTTTTTTTTTTTTAACGTGTGGATCCCATTTCCTCCACTTCTTGGTGTAACTAATCAACATTTCAAAATTTAAACTACACGTTTAATTATATTTTTTGACTAGCAAATAAAGGTAACTTCAGATTCTGTGAAAGAGCTGTTTGGGATCACTTTAATACTTACTATTTAGAATTTGATAATTTATACATATATTATCTTTTTTTAAAGAATTTTTTTGAGATTGAATCGAATTATATTTTGATTCTTATTGATTAATGTGAATTGAACTACACGATTCATCACAAGTTTTGTTGTTATGAGAGCTCGAAGACGTTGGTTGACTAGCAAATATTGGAAACTCGGGTTTTATTAAGGGCTTTTGATGAAGAAATGAACTAAAGGGAATATGAAATTTTACGACGACAAATTGTTATGTAAAATGTAACATCACATTACAATCGCAAAAAATATTTACCTCGTATTTCTTACTAGCTATTATCTATTAAACACTACAACAAATAAAAACAAATGTCACTTCCGCATGCTATTGTCTATTAACATATCCATTTGTAATTTAACGATTTTGTTGAGGCCTCAAAATGTCACTTCCGTATGCTATTTTAGTTTTGTGTCACTTTTATATACGATTTTAACTAAAAATATAAGACCTATAAATGAGTCGTTTAAAACTAAAATCGCATGTTGAAGTGACTTTTATAATTTTATTAATGCAATCTCACCAAGACCGTGTGCTACATTTGTCCATCAAACGACACATCACCAAATTTGTTAATTCGACTAACAGATATATAGACAATGACGTAATTAAAACAACTTTGTAAATTTAGTGACCATCTATGTTAAAATAAGTTAGGTGGCTTAAATTACACATTTTGAAATAAACAAAGTATTTAACCCAAATAAAAACTATAAGACTTTGTATATAAAATATAGAATTTGACCTTTGAAATAGAAGAAAACATAAAAAAAAAAAAAAAATGAATATTGTTTAATTAGGTTGATTTTGACATTTAATCTAACTTTCCTTAACTCTTACACTTTGGTTGATTTGTTGCATCATATGATTGTCAACACTTTGCGTGAAACTCTGATATGTTTTTGTGTTGAAAGCAATGGTGTCGGTTGCACATCTCAAGTTGACAACAACCTTAATTTATCTTCTTGTTTCCACATTACGAGATCATATGAATACAATGGTTTTTCAAATTCTTACCTTTTACTCTTTAAAGATAATAGTATTTAATTTGGAAATGTTTGATACGTGATAGTATATTACATTGAATAACTTAACTTTTTCATTTTTTATCTCTTATATTGTTAGAGACGTCTTAAAATTGATATAATCAATATCAAACTTAAAATTATTATCGGATTTTTCCAGCTTTCTTATTTGTACTTGGTCCTTCGAAGATCTTTTCCATTGCCATTTTACTAAACAAATTCATTTTACCGATATTTTAAATATGGATAAGACATTGTAAATGGTCAAATGTCAAATCGTTGAAAAAGGTTGAATTGGGGTTGAATCAATTGTAAAAAAATTAAGAAAATACGAAAATTGTAATGAAAATGTCGAATTTAATTAAGAACCAGCCAATTTACAACAAAAACGATCGATTTTGATGGTTATTAAGGTTGAGCAAGCTAGTTGTTAACTTATTTTAATATGTACTATTTTTCTTTTTTGGATTTTGACATATAATCAATCAGTTTTCTTAGTTCAACCAGTCGGTATGGTCTAGTTTTGACATTTTTACACGTTTCATGTGCTAGAGTTTGAGTGGTACAACTCATGACATCTTTCTCTTTAATCTTGTCAAGTGTTGCACATTTTTTTTATGACATATTTAGTAAGTTAGAAAAAAATTGAATAACATTAATGAAGGAAAATTAGTTAAAATATTGTTCATTGCATTATCCAGTTTACTTTAATATTTTGTACTAAGCATATTATTGGTGTATAATATAGTATAGAATTAATTATTAATAATTATTCTTCTAATGATATACTAATCACTATGAAGTTCATATTTATTGGCATCTCAAAATGATTACACCTAATTTTTGCTTGAGTGCACTAGTTAGCAAGAAGGAATATAGTATTACAGCTGCCATATGCTTTAATAATTAATAATATTTCATCATATTTTATTAAAATTTACAAAATATTTAATTTTTAACAAAATGAAACGAACCGTAAATAAATTGATAAGCTCTAAATAGTAAATATTAATATTTCCTCGCCTACATTAGGATAGAAAAACCCGGCCTCTTTACTAGTAAAATTTTATGTCGGTGGCGGTCGTTAAATTTTATTTTATTTCAAGTCGATCATTGAATTTAAATATGTTTTAAGTTGGTCGCTAAGCTTAAATATTTGTCAAAAATTGATCATTTCCTCTATTAGTTTGATTTAAAAAAAAAAAGGCAACTTAATTGACAAATAATTAAATTGTCATGTCACATTTTTGTTAATGAAATTAACATATATAGATGAAATGACCAAATCGAATAAAAATTTAATAAGCACCAATATATTTAAACTCTATCTAATAAATATGTTTGGATATATTTTTTCAACTTTATAAATTGGTCAAATATTATTTTTATAAATATGTTTGGATATATTTTTTCAACTTTATAAATTGGTCAAATATTATTTTTATTTAGACATCTCGTATGATCTACAACTTTTATTTACTTTTTATCTACACATTTTGTAAGACACATAATTTATAATTTATAAAAAACTTTACCAAATTTTTAATGAGTTAGTTGAATTATAATATACAAAAAGCATTATAAATTTGTTTTGTAAAGCTTTTCAAATTTATAAGCGGGTCGAACAATATTTTTATCCACACACTCCATAGAAGCTTATAGTTTATAATTTACAAAAAATTTTACTTGACAAATACACTATATATTAGTGATCCGTGTCAAGATATTAATTCAAAGAGTTTTAATTACTAAGTGTGTTTAGTTTTGCTAAATATTAATTTTAGTAGATTTTGATAAAAGTTGATGAATGTTGTAGAGTCTGTTGACTAAAATTAATACTTAATTTAGACTCAAATTTTTATCATTTTTTAAATAAAATCAAAGAAAAATTTAATTTAGTGCTTCAATCATGAGCTATGACCGACCCAAATAATAAATAATTTATACCTTACATGGGCTGTAATGCCGCGGCCCGCGGCTGCCAGTTTGTTAGGCCATTATATTAAATTCTTTATTTTAGTTTTTCCCGTAGTACCTTTGTACTGTCTTACGTGTTGACCCTATATATATATATATATATATATATATTTAATAATAATTTGAAAAATATTACACAAATTCACTTGAAAAGTTAGGTAACTATACATACATATTGTGGAGAAATGTGTTAGTTGAATTGTAATGGTAATCATGTGTTAAGTTATGGAAAATTCACATCACATAGGAAAGAAGTTGATCGAGCAATTGGGCGAGATTAGGATTTAGGCGAGATTAGTGATGAATTCTACACCAAGAACTATTGAATTTATGAGAAAATGTCATAAGTCAATACTAGTCGCCTGATCGTGACAGAATCCTATGATGCAAAGTATGCAACACATAAATGGCGGAGTCATGAATTTTCTTTTGGGTGGGCAAAAATTAAGTAGCAAATTTTTTTCAAAATAATATAACACTAATGCAAATATTTTCATATTTTACAACAATTGTTGCCAACACATTTTCATACTTTGAAAATGTTGTGTAATTATATCATTATCAATTTTGTGAAACGACTCACTTCTGATATGGTTATCATGTAATTTCACATCAATATTCAAATATTAATTTCGGTAAAAAATAAGAAAATTAATTTTATTAAAATTCAAAATGATGAGTAATTGGTGTTGTTGGTTATCACTTCATTCACGTCAATATTTCTTTATCTAAATATTCATATTTTATGTCACTCAAAAACTATTTTAGATTTAGAAATAAAATTTTGTCATCTCTGTTACTCCGTCTCGATCGTCTCTTCCCTCCTCAAGCTCTATTCGACTGTTTTTTAGCTAGTTAGCCTAAATCTAAGAGACGGAGAATAAGAAATTACATAGATTTGGGACAATCTTTTTTCCCCCCCAGCTAGACACTATTCCTTTTGAAAGAATGACCACGAAGAGAGGAAGCTAAGCCCTCATCTCCTAGTCCCTCTCATGAAATGTGTTCATTGGGTTAATGAATTTAGAGCTGATTTTGGTTTATTGTAACTTTAATTTGAAGAAATGTTACAATCGGATTAGGTCGCACTTATCTGCTAAGAAGACAATTAAATAGATGTTATTAATTAAGCTTGGAGACTTAGGGTATTTAGCAGTTGATATGAATAAAATTTGGGACTTAGGTCAATTTGGGTTGAAACTTGAATTAAAACAATTTAGGTTTGGACTTGGACTTGAGCTATTTTAGACTAATTTATATTTTCAAATTTGGACTTGGACCATTTTTAAAATCTTTGCAGGGTCATTTGACTCCATTTGTTCCTTGGTGGTTCCGTCCCTGCAACACATGTTAGCAAGAGATGTTTTGCCTAGAATTCAACTTTAGATGTTACTCAAGTGAGTCTCACGTGCAAAATTGAGCATTGTTTGGCAGGAAATTTGGAGAATGCAACAAATTATCGACTTTTAAAGGAGACAAGTGATTTGATAACCCAGTTCGATCAATAGATTACTCTGGAGAGCTTAGATGGGAAAATATGCACTAGAACTCAATTTCCCAACACCGATAACAAACCTTCACAAAGATCAAAGATACTAGACGCAAACTAGGCCTTAGAATTAGAATATACCAGAACTTCTAATAAACCCTCACAAGAACACAACTACTCATGGATCTTCTTATTTTCACAGCAAACAACCCACTCTATGTATTAAAACATTACACAAGAGGAAACCCAAGAAAAAAGAAGATGAAGTCTGTTATAGAGAGAAAAGTCTCGAATATTAGAGAAAAAAAACATTACAGACCTTAAAGTATGAAAAAATAGTTTTTTTTTGTGGAATACTCTCCACATCAATTAGTTGTTGTATAAAACGGTTGAGGTATATTTTCAAAGACTCTTCAGACCTTTGCCTCATGTCATGAATCCTTCATGTATGGGCTGAGCGAAGAGTCTCTACAATAAATCTGTGAATGAATTGATTTTGAAGTACTAATTTTTTGTACCCACTTTTCGACTCCTCCCAAAATGGTGATATGGGAGCCTCGACACTTATGTGTAGGGCTTGCTCTTAGAAAGTTTGTGTGTGTTGTAATCCCTAACATAATTAATAGGATTACCCTTCCAATTGTTCTACTGCATTTTTGACATAGAGAATTTATTAGACTTGCAATTCTTTTATTGCCTTAGAGAATGGGGCTTACTTGCCATTGTCGTCCAACTCTTGTGGATGAAGTGACGTATCTCCCATGCCCTCAGCACAAAGGTAAGGGGTTATTTGATCATATTCTTTAATAGTGGAAACTATCATTTTCCATACAAACCTCACATCATTATCTTTGTGGGACCTTATTTCTGACAGCTCTGGCACCTCGTAACCTACTAAAGGCATTGGCTGACCTAGAAGATCTCTGCTCGCTCATGTTGAGAGTGTTGTATCCCTCCCATACGTTGTGGGTCGATAGGTGGGTTAATAGCCTGTTGACGAGGATGTGGGTTGTTGCCCATGCGCCTAAGTGGGATGACTCCATCTCCTCATCCTCTTTCCTGCGGGGAGTGATATGGTTTACAATGTCTTGGCATGATGTCTCCATCTCCACTCTTTATTCCATCATCATGTGGAAGAGTGATTTCATGTTGCTGCTGCATGAAAAACTGTTTCATTGCAGTGTTATTGTCAGCAAAACATTGCACATTTGATGCCATGTCAATGACTGCTCTAGTAAGTCTAGCAATCGTTCTTGACGATCTCTAGTTTCTTCTCTGGTAGGCACTTTCTTCTGCTGACCCTACGAGAATTACATCCCTGACCCTACGTGGGTTTTCATCACTGTTGGATTCATTTCCGCTCATTTTTCTTTCTTCCTCTTTTTTACTTGGCTTTTTCCATGTGTATTTTTTCTCGTGATTTTTGTTATGGTTTTCCACATACGACTACAATTTATTGACCTCAAAATTTTGCTTGACTTCAATGTCAATAGAAATAAATCATGCCACTATCCACGTACTGATAACCTACATACTTGGAAAAGACACGTTAGACTACCAATGACCGATCCCACATGATGGTGCAATGACCGTAAGCACTATGACGGTCAAGTTAGTGATCAAAATTTTAGTGTGAGAAATTAAATGGACAAAGATTTGGCTCAAGATATATGTATAATGTGTGAGCTTTAAATGCATGAAAATTGAGTATTTATAGATAAGTTAACATGGGCATTCTGGTCACTTTTTAGACATTTTTCATCATTTGATCCAAAAATACTGCATATTTCAATTTCCAAGGTATCTCTTTTTAGACATATTGATGTCAAATTTTAATTAACTCGCAAGTGTACGAATCTATTGGAATATAGATAAGTAGTAACGAGGTCGATCCCATAGAGACTGCTATGGAGAAAGTATAATTTAATCCTAATTAACTATTATTCTAGGCTAGTTGAGTCGAAAAGGTTTTTGTTGAAATTATTGAATTTAAAGAATAACTAATTATGCTTAAACAATTAAATTGAAGAATCAAGTTGCGTAAAACACCAAGGTTTCGGAATCCACCATTGTTTAACTTAACAATTATCTAATTATTGATTAATTTCCAAAAACACACGACAACACGAAATCAATCTATTGTCGTCCCTAAAGATTTATCAATTAAGTCCAGAAGAAGAAAATCTAATTTAGGCTCCCTTTGCTTCTAACATAAATTACTTAAGCATTTTTATATCAAATTCTATTGAAAGAAGACAAAGAATCAAAGATTATCCAAGCATTCTATGTATCCCAATACGAATAAAAGATGATGAAAATCAAAAGAAATTAATACAACTGTTTAAGCATCAAGCATGGATTAATTAAATCAATATCTAACTATCAAAAATACATGATATTTGAGATGAAAGAAATTATATTTAATTAATCTAATCAAGAACAAGCCATGAACGTTAAAGCTCTAAAAAGGAATTAAACGAATAACGAAATAATCAATTAATTAAAACAAGGTTTCATCGTCTACCTTGGCTAAAGAAACTTAGAAGAACGTGATTAAACTAAAAAGAAAAGAATTAATAAAACTCGGCATAGATTATAGGAGAAGAAATCTTCGAAGAGTTCTTGATCGCTAAAGAGTTGTCTTCTCTTCTTTCTTGATGCCTTCTCTTGATTCGGCTCCCAAAAATCCCCCTCCTCTGTTATGAGAATATATCTCATATTTATACTACTCTAATTGTGCCCTAAAATATCCCAAAAGATTACAATTTTCGTGGCCAAGAGTGACCTAAAGAAATTAGAATTAAAAAAGGAAAGAAAATAAAAAATAAAAAACGCAGACAAAAATAGGCCTGGGCATTCCCGGGCGATCGCCCAGGTGTGGCACTTTGGTCTCTGCTCCGGTTCTCATCTACTGGGCGCTCGCTCAGCTATAATCTGGGCGATCACCCAGCTTGTAGTCTCTAGGTTTTTGCAGTTTGGTCTTCTTTGTTTCAACGGTCACCGATTTGGTCCGTCTACTTTAAGTTTTGATCATTTCAGTTCTCCATCTTTTCATGACTTCTCATTTGGTCCTTCAACTTTACATAATCTCCAATTTGGTCCCTCAACTTTGGGTTGAGTGCAATTGAGTCCTCGAACTTATGAGATATCTTCTAGTCTATTGCTCTTTTCGCCCAATCTTCTCCAATTGTTCACAAACGTGTCCAAAACTGAAATAGAACAATAATATACTAGATAAGTAGAAAATCAACTATATGACGACATAAAAGATTAATTCAAAGGCCAAAATAAGTGCATAAAACGCACTTATCACATATAAGCATGAATGTTCTGTTATGTATGCAAATATATGATGCACTAATACTAGAATGTGATTTTCCGAATCCGCACTATGGACCTTCATCCAAGTCCGAGGCTGCATGGGCTCTATTCCTTAAATCTCAATTTATTCCAAGTCATCTATTCTCTACCAAATGAGGCCACAAATTATACTTCGGTTGTTTAGGCTAAGATATTACACCCGAAGTGACACCATTGTTTCTAACGCACAAGTACCTAGTTGGATTGCCCAATAGGCCCTTAGTTTCAGGGAAACTGCACTCTTGGCCTTACATCTATGTATGATGTATTTTTAGATATAACAAAGCCAATTATTACTTTTTACCTAGATTAATATTAAGGAATTAAGGATTTTCTTAGGCTTCTACCCTTTCAATCCCGAACCCCAAATGGTCATTATTTTTTGCCTTTCTTCACTTTTATAGTTCACAAATCTTAACTTTTTCACTCATCTTGATGGTCTTATTTCAAGTAAATGTTACTTTCTCAACTTTTTATGACTTGAGATGGGACTGATAAACTGGTCACAATGAGCACTTAGATTTCCACGAGTTATCAATTCTAGCATTCAAGTCGTTATTGAGTAAGTCAAACTAACTATTCATCTAGTTCTCCGTTTTAATGTCCAAAACTTAGTTAGACTTGCAACACCTATCTTTGTTTTTGCTACTATATTACTTTTTTTTTCTCTCTTTTAATTTTTTTCCATCACAATTGGTGGTTTTCACTCTGTCACATATGGTAGTCTTCTTCATTAGTAGATCGTCTCTTACATATTGGTGATACATTCAAATTACTCAAGGCTAGCATTATACATGTATGTAGTCTTTCCTACTGGATGTGTCTTACTAGTGTAGAGTCTAGTTCACAGTCATTGCTTAGCTTATACCCTTCAACTAGAACCACTTTTATCTTAGAAATCAATACAAAACTATGAACCATTGCCATTGCCATCTAGAACTCTCACAACATTCAAGCACACCCAAACTTATCCTCTAAAGCTCGATCAGCCAGTTTAAATATCTTAGGGGTGATTGGATTGCTAAATAAATCTTACAAATCTAAGTTCAATGGAACTTGAAGTTACTTAACTCACATAATTCGTTTCTAATTTCAAGTAATATAACGATCATGGTTATGTGTCGAAGATATATATTCTAAGGCGAGATAAGAAATAAATATAACGCACAATTCATAGAAATTATTCACCGTTCTCAATAATTAAATCCCGAACACTAACCTTTAGCATAGGAAAATAAACTATCCAACTCAATTTGCACATTTAAAGAAGATATTTTTACAGCTTTTTCAAATTTTTTGGTTTTTTTTTTTTCAAATTTTTAGATTTGACATAACTCGACTCAAATTCACACAACAAACAAACTAATACACAATTAGACTCGACCCCCAAACTTGAAGATACATTGTCTAAATGTATAACATAAAAAACAAGAGAAGAAACTAAATAAGAAGCAATTCATCGGTTTGATACTTGAAGATGAAGTGCTTTATTGATGACTTGAACCCGTGAACATCTTGTTGCAAACACCTACAATACACCCCTAAACTTGTTGTAATGCCTCAAAAGAACACAATAAAATAGTAGATTTTAGGTGATATATAACCCATTTTTTTAAAAGCAATAATCCAAGTATCATGATACTCTCGTCAAGATTGACGAGATCAAAAAAGAAAAATAGAAAACAGAAATATAAAAACGAGATGAAGCGAGGTATACCATAGAAAATCTCTTTAAGACAAACTTCATCCCTTGCAAAGATGCTAACAGGGTTAATGGACGTTTGTCTTCTAAGATGCAACACTTCTTCTAAATTCAATACTGTACTGTACCAACGTTGCCAGTCGAACCAAAGAATGACTACACTCTTCTCGAAAGGAAGGAAAAACGATCTTTTGAAAAAGCTTTAGAAATTATTTTCTCAAAATTTTGCTGGAAAATATTTAAGCAGAATTTTAGAGAGAAATAGAGAATTAAAATTAATTAATTCAGAATTGATTTGGTATGTAAAAATTGAATTTAGGGGTCCCTATTTATAGGTTTTGAAGTGTCTTTTGGAATTGGTGTGTGCTTTTTTCCGAATAGGTGCACAATTTGGTCTAATTAACTTGAGCACTTAGATTGCACAATTTCATATTTTTATATGATCCGATAGTTCATATTAAATCTTAAATGAATGTGTCCATTCATCATACATATTCACCAATTATGAATGAATATGTCTATTTATCACATTCATTCATCAGTTACATATTTTTTATTGGAGATTTTTCCAATTTGCCTCAAATTAATTGTAATTGCATATATTATCAAATATAACACATTTAATGATTTTACCCGATAAAATTTAATTAATTTCAACAGATACACCATCAATACAAACACTCTTGGGTGTAGTTCATAGAATATGGATCAACTCTAATTTGAAGAATGCAAGCTCACTTCAATGCGCACAAATGCATGCTTACATGCTACCATGTCAACATTATGCTATTAGCAACATGCCATAATCCCACAACAATATTGGACCCAAGTGTAGACTCAATTGGTATGCAATATACATGGAGAGAATGGTTGCAGTATACATGGAGAGAATGGTTCAGACATTTCATTGAAAACATAGGATCTTCTAATTTACAAAGAAATTAGCAAGTTTTAAGCATATAGACAACCCATTTTTACAACACAGCACACAAATCAACAAATCATGACTTTATCCAACATTAATATCTCATCCTCCTCAAATCGTTTAGAAAGGCAAAAAAAAAAAAAAATCAAATTCACTAGTTTAAACCATTAAAAGAGATGGTTAAGCCATTTACTTTGCAAAATTTGAGGTCAGGTTGGTGGAATGAAGTATAAACAAGTTAAAAGTGAGCCAATCAACCAATTTTATTGAGAGAATGGGCATTTGATGAAGATCCGTGCTTGAGTAGTGATCTTTTTTTTTTTCTTGCTTTGAACTTAAGAAACTCGGATGTTAATGAAGAACTTGAGAGTTTGTAGTGTTTTTGTCTCCAAATTCGTCCTTTAGAATGTGTATGAGAACTCATATATATAGGTGATGGTTTAGAATTCCAAATGGGAAATACCATTAAATGACCTTTGCACACAAAACATTTTGGTAAATGACCTTTGACCAGAAATAAACAAATAAAATTAATGTCAAAAATTGAATAATAGGTAAATTACATAAATCTCCTCTTCCAAATATATGTACTGACCTTTGTCTCTCCACTTTGCAAACGATTTTCATCTCTTTCTTCCAGATTCTCTCTCTCTTTTCTGCTCCGGTTGAAGCTTCTCCATCCATCAAGCTCTTCCATCCATCAAGCTCTTCATCCACTCATCAAACTCGCCACCGGTTCCGCCCACATAAAAGTCTCGAGAACCCGAACCCGCCGTCATCGCTCCAGTTGGGAAATCGAATCTCGCCGCCAAACAAATTGTTCAATCTCTCTTCTCTACAGATATTAAGTTCTCTCTGAAAATTTCATAAGGTGAGCTAATAACATTGTAAAAATTGCACTTTATTCATCATTTTCTCGCTGCTTTTGATGGATTTTGCTAAAATTTCTGTCTAATTCCTACAGATATGAAATTTTCTCGCTGCAATTTTTACAATATGAAATTTCTGTCTAAAAATTGCACTTTATTCATCATTTTCTCGCTGCTTTTGATGGATTTTGCTGAAATTTATGTCTAATTCCTACAGATATGAAATTTTCTCGATGCAATTTTCTCGCTGCAATTTTTACAATATGAAATTTCTGTCTAAAAATTGCACTTTATTCATCATTTTCTCGCTGCTTTTGATGGATTTTGCACAAAAGGTAAAGGAATCTGAGATCACAGAGCAGGACTTTGAAATTGCACTTTATTTCATATTGTAAAAATTGCACTTTATTTCATATTTGAGAAGTTGAAAAGGGAAGACGGCTTTTGGAGTCGTAGTTCACCGTTGATTGCCAATGTGGGATGATGGGATTTTGAAATGTGATTCAATGCAAGTCACTCATGAGGGCACGAGAACTTAAGTCGAAAATTTATGTTCTAAATAATCTAGTGTCTCGAATAAATGCATGCAAGTTGAGCTTCATTGTATTTTCCGTAATTTAGTAATATGCTTGGTGCTTTATTTGAATTCGATTTCCTTTGCTTTTAATTTTTGATTTATCAAATCGGTAAAGGTATTTAGACGGATGAATTTTATCATTTATATTCTTGCATTTTAAGAAAACAATATTAGAAGATGATAAAATATATTGAAAAGATTATTGACTTGATATTCAATGCAGTGACTTTGAATATGTTAAAAGATTCTCACAAGGATTTTCTACTACATGTTTTATTGACTTATTTAGAAGTTAATGGTGCATCATTTTTTGGGCATAAAGAGTAGCTTGTTTTATGAATTTTTTCCTTTTGTTTTATTATTAATTAGGATCTTCAAGGTTGGAGAACTAAGTTGGACACTCAAGTTAGGGTCTACCCGGATGTAAGTATTAATGTTTCTTTTACGTGTTTTATTTTATAGAGGTTGTTTGCATATTTTGATGTCCTCAAAATGGTTAATTTGTCATCTTATCGATTCTATTGTGGTACTAATATGTTGAGTAATATCTAATGCACAAGTCAAGTAAACTTTTATGCACAAGTGGCTTAAAATTTTGCCACACAATCTGATGGCTAAATAAATTTTACTTGATGCACTTTAAAGAGGTCTTTAGCTATGCGGTAGGAGCCTTGATTCTTTTATCAAATATCAATTATGAAAGAAACATGCAATAAACAAAGACAACTAGAGTCCTATATAATTTCTTCACGTGACTAGTTCATGTATAATTTTACCTAAAGGCATGGTTTCTTTTTCCATAATCAATATAAAATTTGATGTTAAAGATTGTAAGTAGGCGTTAGAAAACTTTTGTGGACATGGTATAAGTATTATTATGGTTGGCCTCTCCTCCCGCATCCTACTTAACCCCCTCGGGGGGATCCTTGAGCTGTCTAAGAAGCTTTGGCATCACTTGGGAGTCGGGACACTGATTCTTTAAAAGGTTTGGACTTGAACATGTCATTCTAAACTCTAATGAAAAGAGAGGGCCTTTGATTGGAAATTTGGTATTGAACTTTGGAGTTCCACAAAAAGAGTAAACGTCACATCCAAAACTCTTATTCCGACATTCCGATTCTCTTATTCATTTTATTTTTATTTTTTCCTCTCGAGCTACTTCCAAAATTGAAAATGAAAGTTTTGATACTTCCAACAAATAACTATATTTCATATTTGAGTTAGAGTAAAACATTGTTTATTTTATATTGAAATTTGACGTCTTAGTTCACTTGTATTGATTGTGCCCCGTAGCTATAGAATAACGGCCGATATACAAAGATATTTTCAATCAAGACCTATGAAGTAATACAACCACCATAATTATTTAATACCTATTATCATGTGAGAATTGGTTATTATGACTTCGAGATGAAAACACAATTATTGTGTGCCGTATGTATCAAGTGGTAAATGACCTAAATATCCTCATATCAACAATCCTTAAAAGAATTTAGTCCCTCATTTTATTCATTTTACAAAGATTCATTTTCACCCAATTTCACCCCTCTTCCTTTTTCCCACTTGTCTCATGTGGTGGTGTGAAATTTTGAAATCAAATGCGAGCCAAAAAAAATTGCCGTCGGTTCCTTCTTCCTCCAAGCAAGTGGCTATGAAATTTTGAAATCAATTTCGAGCCCAAAATTGCCGTCGGTTCCTTCTTCCTTTAAACAAATGTCATGGCTCCTATATATATATGTATGTATGTATGAATTTACTCCCTCCATGTATTGGGTTTTGGTTTGCAAAGAAATGGCGGTGTGGGATTATCCGTAATTTTCGAGTATTAGGAATTTAACCCACCTTTATTTGCTCTTCATCCTCACAAATTTGCATGCATATTCCCAAACTAGTTAACGGTAATATGTTTACATCCTTGGCAAACATTTTCCTTCTCGTACAATTTATCATTTCATGGATAACAATTACATTTCTTGTCAATTATTAGTATGTTATAATCCAACTTGCCTCGCTTTTTTTTTTTCAGATTGACTTTGAAATGGAGTATTTTATTGATGTTGAAGAAAGGGTTCGAGGAAAAATCAGTAATAGATGTAAACTTGAAATTATCAATGAGGTGTATTATGCTTTAGATTCCGATCATCAAAAAAAAATTACAGATTCGTGTTTTGGCCACCTTCTTTACATTATGGAGATTAAAATTTTCTTCAAATCGTTCACCAATGCATTGTTAGAACGGTGAGGACATTGAAAGAGAATGAAGTTTGGTGCAAGTTTGGAAACAAGATTGCTAGGTTTGGGTTAGAAGAATTTGTATTAGTCACACGCCTAAAAGCTGGAGAGTTGGAATCGGAGGATGAGAACATAGGCCTAAAAAGTGATCTTATCCAAAAATACTTCAAGAAGAGCAAAGGAAAAGTGGTAAGAAGACAATTGTTGAATGCATTCAAGAAGGTGTGATAACCAACCAGACAAGTTCAAGATGGGCATTCTCTTAATTTTGGCATATGTTTTGTTGAGTGCGGAAGAGAATACGAATCTGAACTTGTGGTGGTTTAATTTGATTGATAATTTTGGACGATTCAACAACTATGCTTGGGGAAAGAGATCGTATGAGTACACAATTGGGATATTCAATCAAATAAAAGGAGAAACAGTGAAGAAATATGAAAGAAATGAACGATATCCCTACAACTTTCATGGATTTCCTTTCGCAATCATGGTAAATGTTAAATTATTTTCATTGTTTGTATAATATTCCAATTTATGAATTGACTAGCAATGTTTTGCTTTCTACAGATTTGGGCGTTTGAAGCGATACCCGGTCTAGGGAAGCAGTTTACTCACAGGCTGGAAGGTGACAGAATTCCAAGAATGTTGGGGTGGGATTTTCAACAGACGAAGGTGGACGGAGAAAGTGTGAGCACATTCTTGGATACTAAAATTCAAATCATGCGCTTAGGGTGAAGTGCACATTAGTTCCTTCACGGAAGAAGCCGATGAAGAATTCTATCGTGAAATAACACCACTTGATGATGTAGAAGACTCCAGAGTGGATAATAGCTTGGATGAAGATGGAGTAGAGGGTTCTAAGGAAGACGAACCACCTGTTTCCATGCACCAGATGCCACGCGATAGACCATCTTCCTCTCATAACAACAATGTATTAGAGGTAGTTAGACAAGAAATGAGAGAACTTGAGTGCGGTCGGTGCGTGTGATAAATTCGATGTGATCACATTGAGACCAAACTTGATAGGTTCTTTGAAGTTGGTTGGAAGTGGTGTATCCCAACCACGAGGAGATGAGTTTCACCCAGACAATGGTAGGTTTCATCGTAAACGAGGAGATTTGACACTGTTCACCTCATCATGAGGATAATATCCGGAAGAGAATAAGGGCAATAGGAAGATTGTGTTTTCGAGGTGCGGTTGAGAATTACGTTAATGTAGAAGATTGCACAAACGAAGAGGAACAAGCCACGCCAATACAAGGTGAAGGGCGAAGGAGTGCTATTTGTCAAGGTTGGTTATTTTGTTGTGATTTTTATTTTTAGTTCCATAATGAGTTGAGATTAATGAGGTTTCTATTGACCTCCATTCATAGGCATGCTATCGAACCCTTCAACTACCATAGTCGTGGTAATGAGAAATGCCTTGGATATCGATCCCGATTCTAAGCAACGCTTGGGAGAACATGAAAATGTTGAAGTTGTGATGTCAAATCAACCGGTGCAGTCCGTAGAAAGCTATCCTGAAGGTATATAATCTGTAGATTGAATACAAAAATGTTGACATTCTGTGTAGAATGATTGTTGATTGAATACTGATTGTATCTATTTTTAGATCAAGTCGGAGAATCTTCTGCTATTTCGCTTGAGGATGAGATAGATGAGGAATCACCTAAAGGTAGAGGGCAAAGGAAAAGGAGGAAAGGAAAAGCATTGTGTACTCCGTGGACCAATCCCTTAAAGAGGAGGAAGTTCAAGAATGTCACTGTATATGACCCATTCCGAGAAGTGGATCCTGCAAAAGTAAGTGACCTGAATGCGTGGATGGAAAAAGCGTCACCAAGGTAATTTGTTCTCTTCCTTTACCTGCATCTAGTGTGTTATCTTCCTTCAATGTAAAGCTATTTTTTTGGTGGTGCCACCGAATGTATAGGGATGCGATTGCATTGTGGCAATAACGTGATCTTTGGGAGGACATTTTTGAGGATCTTCGTGATCGAGTCGGTGGCTCACCGGTAACGTAAGTAAAAATCTTATCAGCTTTCAATATTACTAGGTCATTTCAACTTATTAACTGCATGTTTACGTGCAGCATATTGACTCGGCATTATTTCATATCAGAGAGCGAGCAGTTAAATATCCAAACCTCTTTCGACAAGACTGTGTCGTTCTCGACTCTAATTTCTGGCAACTTGTTGAAAATGCCTTCGAAGATAGTGTAAAGACTGGCCACAATAACTCGAGATTTAATTGTTTGCAAAGATGTTGGTGCATTATGTTGAAGGGGCAGCTCCCAATCTGGGAAAACCTTGGAAGATTTGTCGCTATCTTTATCTTCCGTACTGTGTCCCAAATTTACATTGGTTTGTAGTCGAGATTGACTTGGAAGAGAGACGAATCAACATCTTCGATAGCTTGACGAGTATGGTGCGTGAAAGCAACCTTGGCAAACGCTTGAAACCCTTAAAGGTGGTCGTACCACGTCTTATGAAAAAATACGTCAATGAAAACTATAGCACATCAATGTTCACGCATCACAGGGTCAAGAAGCTTCCCGTACAAGATAATGGGTAAGTTTTTTTAGTTAAAGAATGGCTTCAATATGTTGATGATTGGACTAAAACCTCAAATATTATATCTTTTTTCAGATCTGATTGTGGACTTTATATGGTCAAGGTCATCGAATTTTCTTTAGCCAGTCTTGACCTGAATCTTGTTCAACCCAATCATATGCTAATGTGGAGGCAGAAAATGACAGCTGAGATTTTTGCAGGAAAATTTGACCCTTAGAATGAGTTTATGTAATTCATTTAGCATTGTTATGCCCATGTGATATTATTTTGTAGTCATTTATTGTAATTTTGGTATGGAGGTCGGGGCATAGCAAAGCAGTTTATGTATTTTGTAACTCGTGTCATTTTTTGTTTCTAATATGAAAATTTATAGTGTAAATGTGAAGGATAATATAGGAAAATTGGAGGAAAGAAATGGAAATTAAGTCGTTTTAGTTGAATCCTTGTCAACGATGGTCATTCATTTTGTCAATAATTTAATTGCTTGGTGCCGAATGGAAGTTTTCTTCATACGTCTTCTTATGTCGTCACAGGTTTGGAAGGTTTGTTTTTTGTAAAAGATATTAGAATGAGTCGAGTTAGCTATACTTTATTTTTGATTGGCTCATATTTGATATGTGTGGATCTCGTTAATTTTTATATATTGTGTTTGAGAAATTTATTTTTAACCACATATTTCATGAGATTTGAAATTTTATCAACATTCAACCACCACACTGGGGTGTTTGAGAGCCTCGGACTAGAGAAACACACTTGTGTAGTTTTCCATAACGGCAGCATGCCGTTCTACATATACTTAGTAACGGCATGCATGTCGTTATGCCTATAAATGAACCCGCACAGGTTCTAACCTCTTAAAGTATTCAATTTAAGTACATTTAAGTAGCACTAAGATGTTTGAGAGGCTCAGAATAGAGAAACACTTATGTAGTTTCCATAACGACATGCATGCCGTTATAGTGATACAGTAACGGCATGCATGGCGTTATGCCTATAAATGAACCCGTTATTGATTATTTCCAAAAGCTTAGTTTATCAACTTTATATACATTTCTAAATTTCCACGAGGATGAGAGTCTCACAAAAGTAAACATATACATTATTGACTATTTCCAAAGACCATATATAATGCACAAACCGACTACTTGAGCAATCATAATTCATCTTGAGTTGGCAAAATGTAGACTTTCTTACACAAAGGATGATGGAAAATTTGTTTTCTTTATTTGTTAACATAAAGCATTCAACTTAATACAATTTGAACATCACTACCCAATTTACTTGTACTCAATTGATACCGAATTTTCACCCACCCCCAACACACAAAACGAAGAAGTCCCAATCATTAGAGAGGCGGTGGGTAGAGACCGAAATAGCCAAGCTGCGTCATTTGGGTGGATAACGATCGTGCTTCCGATCGTGGGATTCGGCCTCTTGGACTTGGGCCTCCCGAATCTCCCGAATTTGTGCTTCGAGTTCCACCTGCGAGTTACGCCATTGAAGATTCTCATGAGAAATAGATGCCAATGTTGGATCAGTGACCGTTTCATGGAGGTCCTCGGCCATTAGATCATCATTTGCAGGCTCGGTTTGAAGCGGTACATTACCCTGGCCGCCAATGGGACCCTGTGTGTTTCGCTCCAGATTGCGAGTCATGTGTAGTTCAGAACTACGTATCCCCATTCTGTCTATCTGTATTGTACGCTTCACCTGGGTGACCTCATGGGAGAGGTCAACGCCGTACATTTCACAAAGTCCAGTAATTAGCGATGGGAACGCCAAACATCTCCGGTTGTTTCGATTATGCAAGACATTGAAAAATATATAGGTACCGATATTGAGGGTCTTATTCTAGAGCCAGTAAAGTAGGCGTGCTCGCTCCATAGTGACCGTAGAAGTATGTGTCGTAGGGAGAAGATTGGCGCTCACCATTTTGTCTAATGTGCGTACTTGAGGAGTAAGACATTTATAGTGTAATGTGCTGCTTCCAACAGGCCAATGATCCATTTCCTCAAAGAATGGAGATGACTACTTCATTAAGATTACTAGTGGTGGCTTGATAACTGTCGTTCTCCGTGTTGTCAAGTTCAGTAGTAGCGGAGAATGGCTAAGGAGGAGAATGGAATGTATTGCCCTCTCATGTATACTTGATGATACTTAGGATGATCGGGGTTATCGATGTCATCATGGATATTGGCGTAGAATTCTTTTTGACGATTTCTACATAGGCAACCCATGAGTGGCTACAAATGTTTCCCATCGATTCCTCTTAATAACTTGACCGAGCAATTCATTTTGAAATCCGATATTAACACCCTTCATGCTGCGGTATAATATTGCGTTGGCTTGTGTCCTTTGTATAGATAATCCAAGTCGCCTCGCCTCAAATTTCATATCATCATAAGTTATCGGTTGTTTGGATGTCTTCTTTGATGGAGGCTTTCTCTTTCCCGAGCTTGAGCCCACATCTTGCGTTGGTTTCTTTGCTCTCGGCATTATATCTAACATGCAACAAATCAAAAAAACTAATGTTACAAACAATACAATTCACAACGGAAAATATGCGTGGTAATTGGTGTTTGCATGGTTGATCGGGGTGGATGCCGTGTTTGTGTAGAGTGTGATCGTATGTAAAGAGTGCCATTGGAGTGAAAAAGTATGGTAACCAGCCTAGGATATGAGCAAATGGGCTAAGGAAACAAAAATGATGAAAATATTGGATGAGTCATTTCTTCAAACACTTGGTGGGTGTATGGTAATTCAATGTTAATTGTCCAACATTGAAATGGCAATAAACCCAAAATTTTGAGATCATCAACACCCAAACCAACCACAACACATTAATCCAAAAGAAATTCTTCATTGGCCAACCTCCAAATTTGAAAAAAACATACTAAAAATACAAATGATATCAACATTTATAACTTCAAAGCAAAGTTAGCCATGGTACCTTGATTGATTGTAGGTTGGAGAAATGTGGTATATGATGAGATGGGAACAATACTAAACCCTTGACTTGATTTTGTATAGGCCAATATTGTAGTGTAGTGGTGATGTGAAGAGGAGGGAGAAACAAAGGTTGAGTACAACTTGTGATTTTATGGGGAGGATATGTTACCCGTGGGGTTTTAAACCCCACGGGTGCTGTTTGCTTGAGTGAACTTAATGTCCGCTCGAGCGGATAGCTTGAGCCCATTTTGGGCTTTGAGCGGACAGCCAGCCCAATTTGGGTAGTTCGTCCGTCGAGCTCGACAACAACCGATTTTATGGGCATTGCTGCTTTTCGAAAGCGGACAAGAAGAAGCCCATTATGGGCGCTTACGTCCGCTCTTCAGTGACTTGTCAAGCAAGCCCATTTGGGTCATTGGTCGCCCCCAGAGCGGACGGCATGCATATGTTGGGCCTTTTGCAACTATGGTCCTTCGACTTTTGATTGTAGTCATTTTAGTCCTCTAATTTAGTCTTTTATTTCAAGTTAGTCCTATTTTATTTGCAATACAGGTCCTTCAACTTTACTATGTTTGCGTGTTGATCTCCATCTCCAATATTTCGTACACTTTCAGTCCTTTTCGCGTATTTTACTTTGTTTTTCTCAAATTCTATCCGATCTTGGATGTTGACCTGAAAAAAATAAATCAACACATTATGAAGTAGAAAATCACTTAAGATAATTATACTTATTCTATGACATCTTATTTATCCATGCGTCTATTGTAGTAAAGTACTGAAGTTGTTGCTAACAAATCAACTAAACTAAGCATCGTTGAGGTCATCTTAACAAATAAGGCACATATTAGCTTATGCGTTAAAAAATAACATTGTTATGGCCGAATTATGCGAGAAGTTAGTTTTTGAGGAAGATAACGGCAAGCCTGGCGTTATAGTGTACCCATAACGGCATATCTGTCGTTATGTTTTTATACTGTTCGAAATGAATTCAAAGTTGATACACTAAACTTTTAGAGTAATTTTATCAAAAATAACATGTTTAATGCCGAAGTAAATTATAGATAAGACATTTTAGGGCCATAACGGTAAACACCGCTCGTTTTAGTGTACCTATACTTGGCATCGATGCCGATTATGTTTTTAAACCTATTCAAAATGAATTCAAGGTTGAAACACTAACTTTTTAGAGTGATTTTATAAAAATAACATGTTTAAAATCAAGTAATTAGAACTTGAAAAATTACAAGTGTACCAACTAAGAAGCAAACTAGCGTTATAGTGTACCCATAACGGTATATATCGCCGTTATGTTTTTATACTATTCGAAATGAATTCAAAGTTGATACACTAAGATTTTAGAGTAATTTTATCAAAAATAACATGTTTAATGCCGAAGTAAATTATAGATAAGACATTTTAGGGCCATAACGGCAAACCTGCCGTTTTAGTGTACCTATAACGGCATCGATGCCGTTATGTTTTTAAACTGTTCAAAATGAATTCAAGGTTGATACACTAACTTTTTAGAGTGATTTTATAAAAAATAACATGTTTAAAATCGAAGTAATTAGAACTTGAGAAATTATAAGGTACATCCATACTTGGCATTCATTTGCCGTTATGTTTTTAAACTGTTCGAAATGAATTAGAAGTTGATACACTAAGCTTTTAGAGTAATTTTATAAAAAATAACATGTTTAATACCAAAGTAAATTATAGATAAGACATTTTAGGGCTATAACGGCAAACCCGCCGCTTTAGTGTAGTATCTATAACTTGACATCATTGCCGTTATGTTTTAAAACTGTTCAAAATGAATTCAAGGTTGATACACTAACTTTTTAGAGTGATTTTATAAAAAATAACATTTTTAAAATTGAAGTAATTATAACTTGAGAAATTATAGTGTACCCATAACGGCAAGCTTCTGGTTATATAGTGTACTCCATAACGACATTCTTTGTCGTTATATTTTTAAACTGCTCGAAATGAATTGAAGTTGAAACACTAAGCATTTAGAGTAATTTTATCAAAAATAACTTGTTTAATGCCGAAGTAAATAATAGATAAGACATTTTAGGGCTATAACGGCAAACCTGCCGTTTTAGTGTACCTATAACGACATCGGTGCCGTTATGTTTTGTTACAAGTTGAACTCCCTGGTACATATCTTTTTCACTCCTGTCAAATATTGAATTTATCGCAACATACATTACAATAAACACCACCACAATAAATCAATAAAACTTCAACCATAACATACATGAAAATAACATCAGTTTTGCGGTTTGAGAATGAAAAATATATTACAATTACGATATGCAAATTGCATACTTATCAAAAAAGGATGTTGGATTACAAAACTATGTTCAGTTCTTTGTAGCCGGCAAAGCATTTGTACAAGTAGTCCGATTATGACCAGTCTTCAAACACCTACCACATTTGATTTTTTTCGTTGTTTGGTGGACGTCCAATGTGTCTTTTTGTTAATGGACGCAAGACCATTCTTGATCTAACTTCATCAGGAATTTGCCACTCATCCTCATTCGGTAATGGGTATATGAATTTCGAATACGCTTGTCGCCAACAAAATGTGGTATAGAATGAAGAGCAAAGGCTATAACTATCAGGACCATCCTGCCTTGCGGTGACAATTGCATGTTGGCAAAGAAATTTATCTAGATCAAATTGCTTACAAGTACACATGTATTCTTCCAAGTTAACAATGTATGATTCCATATTTTTAACTACGAAACTCATTTTCGGATATCCGAATTGCGTTCAAACCATGTGACTCGTTATACTTTAAGCACATCTTCTCTTCCATAGGTGGGGTGAGTTGGGTAGTGCACTTTCACGCTTCTATATGCCTTTCATAATACCATTTCTGCAACACCAGGCGAATATACTCAATCAAACCAACTACAGGAAAATCTCGGGCCTCCTTCAAAGCGGAATTCACAGATTCGTGTTGTTTGTTGTCATGATATTGTATCGAACTCCTTTGAAATGTGCTCTACTCCAAAATGGAAACCACCAACATCCTTTTCCAAGTACTCTCTGATGCCTTCTTTTTTACCGCAAAGCGCTGCCATGTATGCCTCGAAATCTGTTGTGGTATAGGCCTCTGCCGCCTTTCTGAACAATGAGGATAAATCAACTCTTGGAAATTTAACCTTCAAGTTATTATTCAAGTGCCATATACAATTCACATGATGTGCAAACCGGTAGACATTTTTTAAATGCATGAGGAATGCTTTTGCCACTGATCCGAAATAATCGCTAAATCCTGAGTCACCGTTATTTTCCACAAGTTACAAAAGAACCAAGTCCAGAAGCCTCATTCTCTCGAGTCAACTATACCCCATGCAAGCGGATAAATTTGAATATTTGCATCTTGGCGGTGGCCACAAGTAGAGTTCCTCGATATCTCGCATGTCATGAATGTTCCATCTACACAAATTACTCGTCGCATTGAAGTTTGATATCCACGTATACTCTGTCCTAGAGCCATGAAAAGTACTTGAAATGCATGTTATCATCAGTTTCAATGACCATCAATGTGCCAGGATTTTTTTCCTTTAAAACATGGCAATACGAAGGTAATTTGGCATAACTTTCATCGGTGTCCCTCGGACTAGTCCATAAGCAAAAGACTTTGCCGATATGCTTTATTATAGGTTATAGTTATGTTAAACTCTTCGCGAACATCATTGATGATGTTTCTCGATTCGTAAATCCTTCCGTATCTTCAAACTTGGAGGCAATGTAAGTTCCAATAAGTGAATAGCTAGCATGTCGATGATCTCGACGACGAACACTCATGGAGCATGTGTGATGGCTATAGTAGGTTCAAACTTGAAACATAACAAATTCTTTCATCTTTATTGCGGACACGCCACTTACAATTTTTCTCCAAACAAACAACTACATAAACAGATTTATTTGACTTCTTCACTTTAAACTCGAAGTGATACCTCGGTGCAAGCAAGTACAACTTCGATAACAAGGCTTTTTTGGTAGGGAACAATTGTTTCACTTGCAAATCCACATTTTCGAGAATCTCGATGATGGCCGCTGTGGGATTGAACTTATATCTCGCCGTTAAATTCTCAATGTTGTTGTAGATAACAACTTCACGTGGACAATGCGCAACCATCATAGGAGATTTTTCGTGTAAATTTTCTCTTCTAGGGCTATTTGGAATTATATTTAAACCATCCCAATCCACAAAGTTTCCATCAGCAATTTCATCTCCTATATTTCTCTCATCCCCGCACATAATTTAATTCTCGATTCATGTCTCCACATGTACCATCTTCATTTGCATTTCACTCAATGAGTCACCATGTGATACAATAGTAGCATGTTCTTGGTTCTCTCTTAAACCATCATTTTCTTCATACTCCTCAACACCTTTCGTCAAAAGTGTAACACAAAGAGGAACTTCTCTATAAGCAGAGAGATACCACTTCACGTTGTTGTCACAATCAATCTTCATTGGAGGAGCTGGAACGTTAGACATTCGAGGACAACGGTTGCCATCTCTATATCATTTAACATACAATCAACCCCCAAAACCCTTCAAACTTTATCGCACAACTCAAGATAGGTAGTGGTATTTGAAACAAGAACGGAGTCACATTTGCTTGACAATTGCCTATATACTTCCATGTCCATCCACCGCCTTCTTTTTCCACAAACTCAACGAAATAACAAGCGATATCCACACTTTGTCCAACGATCCATGATTGTAATTCATCATAAAACAAATAGATTTCAGTTGATCATATCACAAAATGCTACATTATACAAGTCAAAGTGCATATCAAAACAACCAATACATTATGAGTGCTAACTATTGACCTACGTCCAATAGCAGTAAACTAGTCTATACATTCAAAGCCAATTATCAAACACAAAGCTAGGTAGATGGTAATAGTCAGACATTAGATAACGCCACTATGTCCAACCGGTTATACATTGTGAATAACGGCATACTTGTCTTTATTTTAAATTTTTACTTCACTCACATATTAACTCACTAAAACAAATATATATTTAATGAAAGTTATCACATTAAAGGTTATATGCGCACTGAACGTGAAAAAATAAGATAACGGCATGGGTGCCGTTATAGATCAACGATAACGGCATATATGACGTTATGGTGTATTCTTAGGCAAATGCATATATTATCAACAATGCTATAAATGCCCATGGTTATATACATGTGGCGGTGGAAAAATAAGATAACGGCATGGATGCCGTTATAGATGATGATAACGGCATATATGCGTTATGACACATTCTTGTGCAAAATGCATATATCAGCACAATGCTGTAAACCAGAATGAAAATGGATGAAAAAATTGCGAAATTGATATTAGTATGTACCTATTACCTTATGCAATTACAAATCTCAAATGTGGATTATTTAACAAGTTTCACACCACTCAAAACTACAATGGACAAGAGAGAGGACAAAATAAATATTTTTGGAAATTCTTGATCAAGCTGCAATGAAGATAGTGATGAGAGAGAGAGAGATGGCTGCCATTTTTAGTAGAGAGAGAAATGTGAGATCGTTGGGATGAAAATGAAAAAATAAGGGTATTTTTTGCTTTAACCACCTTGGGGCATTTTGGATATTGTCTAATATTTTTATACTTTATTTAATGGAGGAGGCTATTTACCAAAACATTGTGGAATGGGAGTTATTTTACTAAATTCATTGTTTGACAAGGTCTTTTAACTCAAAACCCCATTCCAAATTCCATGCCAAACTGGGACCAAATTCGCAATCCCCACTAGACCTATAGCTCGAAAGTACCAATCTATCTCTGCTTGTGTGGACAAAATATGAATTTTCTCACTCAAAGTCCATTCGAGTTGACATAAATTCTATTTCGGGCAGTTAACTTTCATCCATCCACAAATTTTTGTAGAAAATTTCGAATTGTAATATGTAAAAATATCTTGGAATCCTAATTCAAATATCTTTCCAAATTCGTCCTATTTCAACAACATAGAAACGGTTTAGGCTTTCAATTGTAGCAATCTCTCCAATTTGAACATATCCGTCGATAATATCAATTGGACAACCTTACGCGATCATGGGCGAGCATGTGTAGTGCCGGTGTCATTTTTCTTAAATGATTAAACCCATTTTTCCCAACTGCAT
Organism: Forsythia suspensa; assembly: GCA_023638005.1. Classification (NCBI taxonomy): domain Eukaryota; kingdom Viridiplantae; phylum Streptophyta; class Magnoliopsida; order Lamiales; family Oleaceae; genus Forsythia; species Forsythia suspensa. The sequence goes on from CM042673.1 coordinate 51,435,781, forward strand.
CAAGTGTGTAAAATAATTATCATAATTTTCAATCGCTTGCAAATAATTTCATATCCACTCGAAATCGACATCGGAAATGCTCTAGTTCTTATCTTTATAAGTAGTAGTCATTAATAATTAAATCATGACACTCCTTCTTATCATGACGAATATAATGTCTGCCAAGTGTTGGCCACGACAAGAACGTTTTTTTGTTAATCAACGTTGTAGAAACTATCATAGGAAGATGAATTGCAGAAGTTTGAAACACATTATTAGTTATCTAATATTTGTTTTGTAAGTAAAAGTGAATCAATGCTAGATGATAAACTATTGAAGTCTGATTATAATTTGTTGATAACATTGGTTTGTAATCACACCTATTAAACCAAAAAAAACATATATATAAGCAATATAATAATTAGAGCTTACAAATGGGTTGGGTTGGGCCGGCCTGGTCCGCTAGAGCAGGGCCACATTTGAAACTGGACTGGTTAGCAGGCCCAATTTTATCTTGGCTGAGAAATATGGTCCGGTCAAATCCAACCCATCAGCCAACTTGGTCTTAATTTTGTTTTTAATACAATTTAATACACTGCATCAAATACAAACTTAGATAAACTTAGACAATATATATTTTGAGATTTTTAAAGAGATTAATTTATAAAATTGGGACTCTCTTGTATTAGTCAATAGATAAACATCAATTTTCTTTCAAAATAATAATATTTTTTTGGTTAATTGTAAACTATTTTTTGACACATTTTTCTAAAATATAAATAGTAAAAGCATGCTAGTCTTATTGCTTTGAGATATAAGCATGTTTGACTTAAATTAAAAAGATTACTTATAAGTAAATTTAAAATAAATAATTTGCTTGTCACACCAAACATAATTTGGATTGACACTTGAATTAAACTAAATTTTAATTAAATTTAAACAATTTTATGCTGGAGCTTGAGATTTTTGGACTAATGTTTCAAAAAAAAGACAATTTAAATTGGAGACTTGGGCTTAGGCCATTTTGGATTGATATTATTTAGATTATGAATTATGACTATTTACAAAATGAGTGATTAGTGTCAAGGAGCAAAAAAAAAAAAAAAAAAAAAAAAAAAAAAACGAGCCTACCCATATAGGCTGTGTTTTGTTTGAGCCAGCCGATCCAACCCAAAATTAGAGTTACGCAGCCGACCAGCTTTTACCACTTCTAGTAATAACCATATTAACAAGTAATTAATAGTTAAAATGTTTGCAATTATTTGTTGGCACAAGAAGTTTGGGCAGATATTATGTTTCCATATTTTGTTCAATTGGTTAGTTAGAATGTTGAAAATCAACAATGATTAATTTCCAAATTCTTGTGAGGTGTGTTTGATTCCTTTCATTTTCCATGGAAAATAAAATTTTCCATCCATTTTCCAAAATTTTATTCTGCATTTGATTGGCAAAATTTTCCCGAAAATGTATTTTCTCACCTATTTTCCATCTTTCGTTTGATTGGAACTTTTGTTTTTTCATGGAAATTTTTTCCATGTTTTCCACTTTTGGCCATATTTTCCTTGTTTTCGAGGAAAATATTTTCTTTAATGGGATAGGAGAATTTATTTTCCATGGAAAATTTGTTAACCTTTTCCAACCCATTTATTTTCCATGAAAAATTTGTTAACATTTTCCAATCCAAATTTTCTTGGTAATTCATTTCCATGGAAAATATTTTCTTTCCACCCAAATTTTCCACTTGCAATCAAACACAACCTTAGTGTTATCACAATCTTATTCCCTAAACAAAATTAATATTTCACATTCCATTTCAAAGATGATGAAATAATATTTAAAAAAAAGTACAAGAAAAGAATATCAGATTTGTGTGTATACCCAAAACCATGAAGTTTATAAATTGAGTAACTGTAATTTCATGGCAGCAATTTGCTCTGTATATGTAATTAATTTCTTAATTTTTTTTAATCTTAAATAATTTGATGAAATCTGTCAATGGAGTCTCGTTCGTTGAATTTCACCATCCCAATTATGCTACTATTTACCTTTTTATCTTCTGTTAAAATAATTCACGAGATAGAAATTTTTTGAGCCTGAATTGTTAGCGAATTTTTTTATCGCACTTCAAAATTGGGTTGTCACTATTTTTTTTAACACAAAAATTTTTTTTTACACTATAAAAACAATTTTTACGGTAGTCGGTCCCCCCCAAACAATCCGCCTCTGCGTGGCTTGCTTTATGCTCCATGCGTAAAAATTCTTCTATAATCATTCTAAACAACTATAAATTCAGGATGACGATAAAAAATTTAGGGAACAAAAATTTTATTGAATAAAATAAAAATACCTTGTAATTTTGGAGTCGATTATTAGAGATTCTTGACAATCAAAATATAGGTCTTTGGCTTTTCTTTATACTTCATTAATTTAAGTAATAACGAAATTTTTTGTATTGCACATACTTTGACTCTAGGTAAAAAGAAAAATGATATTTGCTTTGGTCGTTTCCATGAAAGACAATCGGTTATGTAATTTTATTTTTGTTTTAAGAAATTAAATGACATGTATTCTAGCAATATTGAGTTGTACATAAAATTTATTGAAAACTAATTTTTTTGGCTTGATTGTCTGTTCATTAAACACTAATATCTGTAAACAATAAGTCTTTCAACTCGAATACTACATAGATGACAATTCTTAGAATGCACTGTAGATGCTCTTATGCTTATGTATTGGTTTATAATGTGTGTTTTATTAAAAGAAGTTGTTTAATTCTTATTGTTTCTAGGGAATTTGGTGCAAATGGTCCGTAATTTTTGTTCTCACTACAGAAATAGTCTTTAAAGTTTGTTTTTTGACATAGAAGTCCTTAAATGTATTGTAGTGCACAATTTGTCCTTATTTGATGAAAAAGACCAATATACCTCTAATTTTAATAAAAAAAAATTGTAGTTGGGTAAAGGAAAAATTAAAGGAAACTAACAAGTTTTTTTTTTTTTTTTTTTTTTTTTTTTTTTTTTTTTTTGAATTAACACTTTATTGACCAAATTGATAATATACTAAATTATTTTGTATATTTTATGAACTATTATAAAATAACTAAAATTTAAACTCATAATTATTAATAAACATGTTAAATAAAATTATTATTTTTATTATTAAGTAATTACATTTTTTTAAAATTTATAATTTTATTCTATCGTTACAATATAAAAAGAAAAACAACTTTGTTACAAATTTGATGCTCAAATACTTTTATTTAATTGAGCTATTCATTTATTAAATATAAATATTAGAGCTCTAACTTGATTCTTCATATTTTAATTTATCATTTTATTATTGTTCAAATATAAAGACTACATAATGTATAAATTAATTTTTATTAGTATTTTTATGTTAAAAAAAATAAAATAATAAGACTGGTTTATTGTCATAAAATTATATACGTTATTTTGTTATTTATCTAACTTAATTTTATTCAAGTTTTTCTATTACATTTTTTTTCTTATATACAATTTAATTGACATGACTATAATGATATATTTAATATGTTAAATTAAATATTATTTAATAAATGTCACAGGATCTATTTATTTACATATTTTGTAAATGTTAGTAATCCAATTGAAATTTTCTCTAAATTAAAACTAAGGGCGTATATATATTTTTCATCAAATAAAGACCAATTATACACTAAAACACATAAGTTAGAAATGTTCGTGCTAAAAAATAAACGTTATAGATCATTTCCACGATGAGAGAAAAGTTAGGGACCATTTACATTAAATTCCTTATTTTTACAACTCTTTCTTTCATTATTTATCATGAAAACTTGATAAACCTAACAATTAACTCTATTTTTTTGACCATCTCATTTAATGAATCAAACATATTTCTCAACTAGAAAAACAATGAATATAGATGAAAGCCATTTTAAGAAAGTTAAATTAAAATTGACTAATAAAGCCGAATTTTTTTATTGACATATAAAGTAGTACTTTTGTATGAAAATATTTAAGACATCGTTTCTCATCTATCATCATTTGACGGGGATATTTGAAAATTTGTGTGATGGATAAGCCAAGTAAATCAAGTTTATCTTGAGTATTGAAAAGGGGTAAGTAATTCTTATCAAAAGATGTAGGAATGGCAAGAATAGATCGGCCATTAATATCCCGCCCCATCAAATTTTTTTTGAGAAGAGAGACAGGATAGGGTGGGGATTGAAAAATTCTTATTTATCACTTTATTTAATTAATTAATTAAATTTTAATATTTTTAATGAAATTTAAATTTTAAAACATACAAATAAAATATAATAAAAATATTCGAGACGGATTCGAAAAATTCAAGATGAGAATCATGATCTCTATCTCCGCCTCAAATATTAATGGGTAGAGCTGAGAAATGGGTCGGCTCGGGCCGGCTCGCCAGAGCAAGACCACACTTGAAATTGGACCGTGTTGACCAAATTTCGGTTTGTAGCCCATTTTTTATGCGGCCAAAGACAAATTTACCTATCAGGGCCAACCCAGTCTTAATTTTATTTTATTTTTAAAATAAATTTTTATACAATTTAATACATCGTTCGATCAAATACAATCTTATATAAACTTAAATAATATATATTTTGACATTTTTAAAGATGCTTATTTATAAAATTGAGACTCTAATGTATTAGTCAATAGATAAATATCAATTTTCTTTTAAAATAATAATATTTTTTTGGTTAATTGTAAACTATTTATTGACACATTTTTTCTAAAACATATATAGTAAAAACATGCTGGTCTTATTGTTTTAAGATATAAGCATGTTTGGCTTAAATTAAAAAGTTTACTTATAGGTAAATTGAAAATAAATAATTTATTGGTTACACTAAATATAATTTGGATTGAAACTTGAATTAAACTAAATTTTAATTCAATCTAAATAATTTTATGTTGGAGCTTGGGATTTCTTGGACTAATGTTTAAAAAAAAAGACAATTTAAGTTGGAGATTTGAGCTTTGTACCATTTTAGATTGATATTATTTAGATTATGTATTCGGGCTATTTACAAAATAAGTGATGAGTGTCAAAGAGGGGGAAAAAAAATTGCGGGCCAGTCCATCTAGTTAGTTGGGCCGGGTCATATGGGGCCGATTTTATTTGGACCAGGATCAGCCCAATATAAAATTCGAATTATATGGGCCGGCCTTGAGGTCGGACTTGTTTTGCCACGTGACACCTTGGGGATCCTAACGTGACACAAAATTGAATGGGACTCATGTGCGCTAAGTAGTATTGTTTGGGGACCAAAAGTGAAAATTTCTCTAAACCCTAAACCCCAATTTCCAGGCTTCTTTCAAGCTATTCTCTCTCTCTCTAACACGCACACAAAAGCCAGCGAGCTTCTCTTTGTGGTTTCTCTTCTATTCCGTGAAATGGACGTGAAGATTGTTTCAGCAGAAAAAGAGGTTATTTTTAGTTATTCATTAATTTTGAACTCTTTCTGTCAACCAAGTTTGCACTCGATTTGATTGTTGTGAATGATTTAATTTCAACACACAACCTCAATCTAAGATTCCGTCCAGCCTTATCGCCATTTTCATCTTCTAATTCCTTAGAATTTATTTATTTTTAACAAAATTGTTGTTTCTTGATGGTAATCTTCCTTCCGCAACAGCAATTTTATCGACAATATCTCTCATGAATTTTTGATGTGGTTGTGTATGGTTTTCCCCTTGCCTTTACGCCCCTCAAGTATAATCGGTGAAATATCCAGGAACAAAATCCAGTGGGGGCAATTGCCCCCACTAGACTCCCAGGTAGATCCGCCCCTGGACCAAAGTTTTATCATTATACTATTTTGTGGTTCAAAATCGCATATTTCTGTAAAATCAGCTCATATTGTTCCATTGACAAAGTTAAAATGAGTTTCAGAATCTGGATAGTGAATTTGGTATCTTAAAAATTGAATTTTTTAAATGTTTTAAAAGGTAGATTAATTAGGTTTTGTAAATAGAGTAGTTATTATGATTGTTCCAATGGAATCTAAGGCTGTGTTTGATTGTCACATTTTCCATACATCTGTTTGATTGTCACATTTTCCATACATCCATGGAAAATCTTTTCCACCTTTGGTTGTTTGATTGCACCTGGAAAATGAAAATGATTTTCAAGGTACAATCACTTAAAGCACACTTTTGGCCACTTTGTTGGAAAATATTTTCTCACCAAAATGGTGGATTTTTTTTTCCACCTTGAATGGAAAATGTTTTCATTTTCCACCATTTTCCATGGAAACCAATCAAACACACCCTAAGATAGCTAAAATAAAGAAAATGGCAGATACTTGGTGACTGTCTCTTCAACCTTCCTTTGACGAGTCATTGACTATTGTATTAGCTATCATTCTTTCTAATCAGATGGTTGTATTTACATGGCTTCTTTTTCCTATTATTAATGTGATGATTAGGTGCTTATTGAAATGGTCAAATTGGCACAAAAGCGAGGAATGATAGGTAGTAAAGGAGGCTGGAAAGACTTTTTGAAATTTTATGACAAGAAGCTTGGCACAAGCTTGAGTGACCCTGCCCGAAGGTCAGCTGAGTCATTGGTGGCATTTTTGAAAACTTTTAGCCAAGAGAATGACTTGAAGGTAAACTTTAGCTTCAAAGATTGTTCCCCATCCTTGTTCCTCCCGACTGAAATAAAAAAAGCGTTGATAAGCAAACTAGATGCTCCTTGTGTGATGAACCCTCATATATTGTTTGCAGTTTTTCCATAAAGTGTTGCAATGTCACTCCAACCGTGAAGCTGTGGAGAAATTCAAAATGACTTCTCCAGATAATGAAACACCCGAACAGGTATTGGTTGGATAATTCATACACTTTATTTTGTATTAATTGAAAGGTTACTACCATTGAAAACATTTTGTATTGATCTTTATTTACGAGGTATGCTGCTGATAGCTTGTATTAATGGTCATTAATATTTTCAGTTCCTTGCATTTCACAATATTGTTGGTGGTTCTTACTGAATTGTTTTTGTGGCAGTGCAGAAGCTGGTCAGTTTGACTTTAAGGCATCCTCAGTACCCAATTGATTACTCTTTACCATCATATGACGAGGTTCATTGCTGAAACTTGTAGCATTGGTTTTTGTATTCATACTTAGGACCTACAGTGCCATTGCTGGCATTTTTGCCTTTATTATAAAACTATCAAATAATTTTTCTAATTTTCCCATTGGTCTAGTTGGTGATTGTGATTTTTTTCCATTAAACTTTAATTTTACATTCATTGATTTGGCTTGTCCTCTCTTTAACTTCTTCGACTTCTGGAGCAGGAGTGGTTGGTTGTAAAGTGCAGTAAAAAGTCCAAGGCCATGAAGTCAACAATAATGGTTGCCATTGATTGTGAGATGGTTCTCTGTGAAGATGGCACCGAAGCTTTGGTGAGGGTGTGTGCTGTGGACCGCAATTTACAGGTATCATGCAAACACATTCTTCGTGCATTGCATATGTATCAATTCTCACCCTCTTTACATTTGTAGAAACTATTTGTGCATCACTTCTGATTATCTGTGGCTCATAGCATCTTCTTATGTTGCTTAAATAAATACCTTCAAAATATTTAATCATCCAGGTTAAACTTGATGCATATGTGAACCCCAATAAAGCAATTGCAGATTACCGAACCGAGATAACTGGAATCTCTGCAAAAGATTTAGATGGAGTGACTTGTACATTGGCAGATGTACAGGTATTTTTGTTCGATATTCAAGTTATTTTCTCTCTCTCTCTCTCTCTCTAAACTCTTCTACGGACATTGCAGAAATCAATGAAGAAGTTATTATCACATGGAACCATTTTAGCTGGCCACAGTCTGAACAATGATCTTCAAGGTTGCTTCTGTAACTTGACATTTATTTCCTCTGTATGCAAGTTTTCATGTAGCCCTTTTTGATTAATGATTTTCATTTATTCTTTTAGTTGAGTTTCCCTTGACATCGTATTATGACACCACATTTCTTTCCAAAGTTGTCTCTGTTTCTAATATTTTCCAATTCTACTATTTATTTTTCTGTTTCTTTTTGCAGCATTGAAGTTAGACTACACTAGAGTAATTGACACATCTTACATCTTCAAATATGCAAATAGACCTGCTAACAGAAAGCCTTCTTTGAGTTCGTTGTGTAAGGTATGGTTTTAACAAAAAAGCCTTCTCTGAGTTTGTTGTGTATGGTAGGATTTTACTCATGTATCCAGTGTAGAAAAGTGGTTTTCTTCCCCATTGATTTGTCAAATGAACTTGTAATCTCTCATTCTCTCTCTGTCCAAACTATCAGTCTCTCTTACCCTCTTTACATATCATTGTAAGTGATGTACAACCTATCACAAGCTGGTAGCAGTCATGGCTTGTTTGCTAATACCTTATGTGGTTTGGTAGGCCGTGTTAGGTTATGAGCTTCGGAAAGAGGGGAGTCCACATAACTGTCTAGACGATGCCTGTGCTGCAATGAAACTTGTTCTAGCTAGATTTGAGCACGCTGCTGATGGTGTTATTCCTGAGGAGGTAACCTAGAATAATCACTGATATTTTTGCATACCGACCAAATTTATATTGTTACTTAATAGCAAATTTGATTTAGGTGAAAGCCGTAGATACAGCCAAGCTGCTGCTTCACAGGATTCCAGTTAATATTTCTACGAAAGATTTAAAGAGTGTTATTCCGGGGAACTTTGAGATTGAAGTTAAGGTTAGTTTCATTACAATCTATTTTATTGCTCCTATGAAGTAACTGCTTACTACTTTTTGCTGACTTCTTTTACATGTATGCCTTCATAAACACCTCAACTAAATTTTATTTTTTGGTGGTACACATTTACTCTATGAATGCAAATGTCTGAGGAAGTAGCTGCTCTTGTTTCTGTTTCAGATTTCACCAGTATATTTATAAGTTGATGGTTGGAAAATTATGCATGAGCACTTGACCACGATTCAGAAATCCAATCGTTGCTTTATCCACAGGCTGCTTATTTAGAGGAATGAGTTGACATGATAGAACAAGACTTAGGGTGTATCACACGTTAGCCTTGATGCCTTAGTACCTGACCAACTTGGGTTTAAATAATATGCGTATGCCTGATTCTCTCCTTGTTCATCAAATTGAAAAAGTTCTAGAGTTCGTAAAAATATAATGCTATGTCCAAAGCTGACTTTTGAGTACGATAGTGAGTCAAGCTGTTCTGTTATCTTTATATAAATTAAATCTCTCCTTTTTTATTCTGTATTTCCATTGTCTCACTCTCTTCTTGTTTCTGGCGAAATGATTTTCTGCAGACAAGCAAAAAAGTTCGAGATATATATTCTGCCTTTGCAATTTTTGAAAATCAGCAAGAAGCCAATGAAACATTTGAAAATCTTCAGGGCGACCTAGAGAAGGTGTGTAAATTTCTCCGTTCGTCATAATGTGTGCTGTATGGAAGTTGGCCTTTGCACGTCGTGTTCCTTTCCCCTCCAGAAACAACCATGAAGTTATTTATTTGAGTTGAACTGTAATTTCCTTTTATGTTTTTAGTTTAAAGTTTATGTCCCATCCCCGATGCTATTCTACTCTGATTTAATTAAGAGATTTACACGAGTAGGGGTTATTATATCTCTTATTAAATATATTGATCTACTTTTTACTAGGACTCGTCTGGACGACCACAGAAATTATTCAACTTTGAGCTCAGTACAGGGATGATGGCTAGTTTGTACGTTTGTAAGATGTCTCGTGATGATTCTGTTGGTCAATTTACATCGAAGAAGAGGTCTTTAGAAGACGAGGACAACTTGGGCACACTGAAGAAATTAAGGAAAGACCAGATTTGTGAACAGCTTGAGGAGCCGGATTCAAGCTCAAATCAGTTCGAGACTCAGTTGAAAGAGATTGAAAGATTGAAGCAAGAGCTGAGACAAAGAGATCAGGAAATATCAAGCTTGAACAAAATAATAGTCGCACTTGCTAGGAAACAAGGACTCTAAACATACTCAGGAGTACAATCATGAGGGGCTTTTGCTAAGCCAGATCTGATGCTTTTCCATGTAATGGTGTGTCCATGCTTTATGAAGCGCAGGAGAGCTGGCTATAATTTCAGAAGCTATTAAGAACACCTGCTGCTTACTTTTGGAGCTACGTATCACAAGAAATGGAGAATAGATCATAAACTTCTCTCATTCTGAGGCTTTTTCCCGGCTCTGTTATAGTTAAACTAAATGCTAATGCATAATGTCATCATTTTGTGACTGTGTTGGTGCATCTTATAATTTGTTTCCATATCTTGGTTATTTATGTACTTTGGAGTGCCCAGACAATAGACAATCCATTTTCTCTGTGTCATTTTATCTTCATTTTCTTTTGAATCTACTACAGCATTTAATTGTCTATTTTTGAATTATTTGCTTCAGCTTCTCACGGTCCTAGAGCATGTTTACGGCCAAACATGCTCCTAGTTTTAATGATGTCCCCTTCGTTGAGTGTTGCATTCCGGGGCTGAGGCTTTGTTACCCAGCTAGAGTAACATGAAGTAGAGAAATCTGGGCCTTCCTTAAGTAGACAGATTTTATTTATTTATTTTTAAAACTACTGTACTAGAAAATCAGTTTGTGAGGGATACTAATATCATTCTGTTGAATACGGAGCATATTTGTCTATGTCCATTTTCATACTTTATTAACTTAATTCTTGATGCTCAAATTAGATGATCAAGACTAAAGTTTACAATTCTTAAATTTTCAAAAATGGGCAAGAATTAAAACTTGGAAAATGTAGATGACGGAATTTAAAAGTTTAAATATATAAACATAAAATCAACTTAAGCATAGTTAATAATATTTCCATTTCTTACGTATCGGTTTTCCTATTCTTTACGAAATCAAGTATTTCGGTACCAGCATCATCCAAATACAACGGTCTAGGATTACATATAACTACATTATCCAAAATCTTAATAGGCCCACCAATTCATCTTCTACTCATTCTTGTACATGGTTTGGTGATGGCAAAGGAATCAGCAAAATAGGTTCAACCTCCAAAATTGCCCATCCTTCATGTGATGAATAGTAGGATTCGTAGAGGCTCTAGTGTTATTGTTTTGTAAGTTCTTTCCTTAATATATATTTCGGGTCACATAGAAAAATGGGTCCATACATCCCACTTGGTGATGATGTGATACTCCCGCCCATTACTTGACGTCCGTCCCCATGTCTTTACCACTTCCGTGTATCCTAGATTCACGTTCTACAAAAGTCATGAAACGACTTATAAGTTGCGAAGCTTAGCAAGTAAAACAACAAATAAGTCACATAGTTTAAAAACATGCTTTCATATAATAATTCATACATTTTAAGAATACCTTGTTCATAATCACTTTATCTCCTAACTCTGATTGTAGTTTCATATAAGCTAGATCTAAATCAATACATGATTAGCTAACCATGTAGGTGAAAATTCATCTTCACTTTGATCACCACAATTATGAGCATGTAAGGAAAACATATGATTTGCACTTGACAAAAATCTGCATTCATGGAATGATAATCTAGTTCACATAGCTCACTTATAGACCAAATTACTAATGTTGAATGCATGTGTAACCATTTTTATCTTGTCTTTGGGCCTTTTCCATAAATAGAATTTGTACACTGAACACTATGGTCACTATACTTTCTTAGAACAACTTTTTGCTCATTTGGAATCCCAAAGGCTCTATGGCCTTAACTTCTCAAACAGCCATATGGCTTTGAGTTTATAAATGGCCATATCGCCTTAACTTTCATATGACTAAGTGACCTTAATTGATTGGACCCTATGATCCATGAGACACTTAACACCCCATTGGTGTATATTTGAAATGATCTATTTTATTCTTGCATAGCACATGAGTTAAGATTCTTTAATGATCATGATTAAACATAAACATCTCAAATCTTGTCAAGCATGTTTTTATTTCAACTCTTCAACAGAAAATATGAGAATTATGCTTAAATTAAAACAAGGGATTGAATGTATCACATGAAATATTTTCATATAATATTTATGTATGGGCTAGTGGAAGTAATAAGCCACATAATCAATACTTCAATCCAGGAAACACCTTGAAATGAATCATCAAGTTATCTTATTGCTGCTAATAATTCAATTCGACAAGTATAAGAAATGCAAACATCCACTCTAAGAGTGATTCTATAATCAAATAAGATGCTTGAGCATATAATACATGTAAAGTGAAAGCCTTTGTAGAATTTACTTAAGAGAATGGATGGATTAACATGGAATCAAGACTTGGACTATAATCAAATACCATTTACTCATAAGAATTTCTTGATCTCAAATAAGATAATCTAGAGTTGCTCAAAATAAAAATATTCAATTTAACTAGCACCAAAGTTGAATTAAAGTGATATAAAACCTTTGAAATTTGAAAACACTTCATTTCTATGATTTGGTTGTAGAAATTCAGCCACAATAAGGGGTACAACTGCTGGTGGTAAAAACTCAAGGGATTAAATACATGCAAGGCAAGAAATTAACATTTTAGAACTTTAAAAATTTCTAGATTTGATTTGCTGTTGTGAATGATTTAAAATAGTGTGTAAAGGCAAGAAACAACACTGCTGTAATGCGTTGGAAATTAGAAAATAAGTGCAAGAAACAACATATTGTAAATGATGAAGACTAGTAAGTAATTGCGAGAACAACATTGCTATAATTTCTGGAAAAGGTTGAAGAAATTGCTGGAATCTCATTGACAAAAAAAGATATTTAAGGAATTTTTTTTTATTCCAACATAGGTTGAGCAGAATTCTACAAACTCAACCCCATCTTCAATTAATCCAACATAAACAAGGAGTAGAGGTGTCGAGACATGCGGGCGGATGAACCGCATCGGTCCACCCGCCTCGACCCAGGCAGTGGCCAACCCGTGAACTAGATGGACTATTCACGGGTTGAGGAGACCGAACCACGGGCGGCCCGTGAATTGGGCGAAATTTATTCGCGGCCAGACGGTTCGACGAAAAAAAACAAATGGCAAAAGCCGTTTAAAGTAATATATATATATATATATATATATATATATATATAAATAGAAATTGGATTAAAAATTAACAATGTAAATTTATAATTGTTATTTATTTTTATTTAGTAATTTAACACAATTTTGCTATATATGTAAATATTCTTTTTTCAATCACAATAAGTAACTAAATTTTTTAGTAATTGTTGACCTTCAAAAATGGCTGCCAACAGGATCCCCACGCTACCTTTGCCTACGTGTACTTCCCTCTTATTAAGACTGCCACGCGGTTTATTCAACCATGTGGTTAAACCTCGGTCCGGGTGGGAGAAAAGTAAAAGGTCAAGGACACTCTTAAGGTAAAGGTGATAGCTTGAGGGCCTCTAACTAACGATTTCCCAGGTGGTTATCACCCTAAGAATAATCAGTATGGAGGACTTGATATATGTGTGGTGAGAGTAATCTTTTCAACTTCCTCTTTTTTGTGAAATGAGTTTGGTATTTATAGGCCAATTCTATGAGAACGATCTCCCTCGATGTGCGACACGTGGCTCCATCTGAGGGGTTCTTAAGTCACATCTTTGGTGTCACGTCATTAGTATTAATGGGAAAGTCACTTTCAGCCGCAAACTAAGGGGCTATGATCATGACAAGCCGCATTGGCAGGCTGTCCCATCAATCTTTTCAAGGTTGAGTTGCAGGGAGGCTTCCTGGACACGCAACCAGGGTCGGCCAATTAAGCTGTTCCGACCCATGGGCCTCGGTAACCTGCCTCCTCGGTTCAAACCGCCTCGGAGAAGGGTTAGGTGAGAGCGTATTTGTTTCGACTATGCTTACGTGGGCGTGGGTAGGACTATCTTACCCCGTGTGGCTGTGGTGGACCCGGCACATAACAATAGTCCCCAAGTTCGACTGTCATTCATGTGGGATCTTTGGACTTGGATGTATGTTGATCTCGTTTTTTTAAAGTTTGAGCGGGATAGTCCCACAAGGCTCATAATGCTCATTAATGTGGATGGTGAGCCTTGGAATCATGGGCGCCTTCTGTTGTGGCGCGGATATGGTCCCAGGATGGGAGATGATGTTTGGATAGCCGAGTCCCAGGATGGGAGAGGCTATTTGGATTAGCCGAGTCCCAAATAGTCGAGTTCCAGGATGGGGGAGGCTATTTGGATAGCCGAGTCCCAGGATGGGAGAGACTATTTGGATTAGCCGAGTCCCATGTGTGGGAGAGGCTATTTGGATAGCCGAGTCCCAAATAGCCGAGTCCTAGGATGGGAGAGGCTATTTGGATTAGCCGAGTCTCAGGATGGGAGAGGCTATTTGGATTAGCCGAGTCCCATGTGTGGGAGAGGCTATTTGGATAGCCGAGTCCCAGGATGGGAGAGGCTATTTGGATTAGCCGAGTCCCAGGATGGGAGAGGCTGAAATAGAGCCGAGTCCCATGCTGGGAGAGGCTATTTGGATAGCCGAGTTCCATGTTGGGAGAGGGTGAAATAGGGCCGAGTCCCATCTTTGGGAGGCTATTTGGATAGCCGAGTTCCATGTTGGGAGAGGCTATTTGGATAGCCGAGTCCCAGGATGGGAGAGACTATTTGGATAGCCGAGTCCCATGTGTGGGAGAGGCTATTTGGATTAGCCCCATCCCAGGATGGGAGAGGCTATTTGGATAGCCGAGTCTCGAGATGGCGTGTCCACGGGGGCACTTTGTCGATTGGAATTCCAGCCGTCACGTCTCTTCAAAGCGTGATGAAAGGGACATTGCAGTAATGATTATACCCGCATTTAATTTTGGGGGCTTTGGTATTGCCAGGGGCATGAGCACAATGCAGCGTGGAGTATCTGCAGCAGCACGACCTTTGATTTGAGCGACCGTTGGATTCGGACGGCTTGGATGTTCTCAGAGGTTTGCACGGTGGGGATGGATCTTGGCAAGATCCAAGGGTGGGGGATTAATGTTCATCGTCTATATATAGTTGAGTGGAAGTTTCATTTGCACACTTATGCTTTTTGAGAGGTTTTGAGAGATTTTCAGACGAACATTTCCGGTGAACATTTCCGGCGACTGGTCTGCCTTCTTTGTTTCCGGTGAAGATATAGTGTTAGGTAACCGTCTCTTCCTAAAACCTTTTGTTTGCTAAAAAATGAATACTTTTATTTTATTGTCATGTCTGTAAGGGGTGACACTTCTCCTCCTGTTTCTCCGTCGATGGAGGGGGTTCTGCCTATCCGAGGCGTGGACGTCGACACGGGCGAGTTGTTGACCATATCTTCGACTCCGAGCTTGAGGGAAGCCGAGGATCCTTCTAACGCCGACCCTGTAAGATGGGCTGCTGGGAATGTTCAGTCTATCATGAATGAGAAGGACTTGGGCTTACTGAGGGAGGCTTATAGGGTCCCCTCGGGTATTGAGTTCTTCGCTCCCGAGCCCCATGAGAGAGCGTGTGCCCCGAGAGAAAGGTCTGTTGCCTTGCATTTGAATGCCTTCGTGGCGGGATGCGCCTGTCTCACACCTTTTTTTCGGAGGATTTTGCGGGCATATGGCCTCTCACCGACCAGGTAGCCCCGAATGGGTGGAGCCAGATGGTAGGGGTTTGTACCTACAGGTCGGCGCACTCATTTGGTAGGGAGATGCCACCGCATGTGTTCCAGACGATTTTATCACCGAGGAAGGCTGGCGAGGAAGAAAGGCGGACAAGAGGAGTAGAGGTGGTGGTACCTTACGCCCTTGGGGTCTCACAAGCCACCGGGTAACGGATTGTTCGTCGTCAATCAAGCGATTGGAAGGAATCGTGGTTACGGGTGGCGGGAGATTGGCAGAGGTCGTCAACGACCCGAGCACGATCTAGACGTACCCGTTCCTATGGGATAGCCGGTGAGTAGGATTGGTAGAAGTAGTTGTCTAGGCATTTTTCCATATGTTCTAACGACTTGTTTGTTTTCTCTTCTGACGCTCTTCCCCGTTGCGAGTTGTCCAGTGAAGACGTTGATTTGCTTCGGTCCATATACCAAGCCTCTCCAGCGACCCGTCATGTCACGGACCGACTCTTCCAGTCGCGTAGCACGACTATTTTTCGCTCCGTGCGGCAGTAGTTGACTCCTCTATTCAACTACCTTCCACCTTTTCCATCACGAGTCTAAACATAACCCGTTGCACATTTTACCCACACAGTTTACTAGCGTGTAAACACTCGAACGCATCCCTGCGCTGCACTTGGTGCCAAGGCGCTCGCCTATTCGCAATGCCCATCTTCGTCGATGTTCTTCAACTCTGTTGAACCGACTTAGCTAGCTTGCCCGCATGCCAATGCACAACATACGGTCTTCTCATAATATACCCGCTCCAACCATAATGGCATCTTGCCATATTCAACCAACTATGCGGTGTTGCCCCACAATCGCATTTCTAACCAACGGAACCCGCGGCAAGGCTAGAACCCATAGCCAAAACGCACGAGTTAGCATACGAGGCCTTTAGAGTACTTTTCTCGGTAGCTCAATCGGCCTAGAGGCGTTACCGTATCCTTAGCGTAGCCCTCGCGCATAGCATATCTCTAACGGTAACCTCAGGCCTCCTCCGAGTGCCCAACGAAGGCCCCGAAAGCCAACGCCGCCCTAAGAGTTCCCAAACTCTAACGAGTACTTTAGCCCTCTCTTGAGGTGCCTCAAGTAGGCCCTTAGTTGCCCGCATGGCCCCTAAGGATTGCTCATTTAGTGCATAAGGTGTGCCCGCAGGCTGCCCCTCCGTTAGGATGGAAGCACGGGAGAGGCTGGCTGATTGCTCACCAAGCATGCCTCCTTTATAATAGATGCGGAGAAATATCCCAAGTGACACCAATAGACGTCTTTTGGCCGAGGAATCATAATTTCCATAACCGGTGTTCCCGACCTCCAAATGACGTTCCGTTTGATCCGTAGCGAAGCTAACATCTTTAATATGAAGTCCAACAAGTTTCAGCCCCAACGGATACTCGACCGCTGAGTTATTGCCCTTTCAATATTCTGAAATTACGGCAGCGCCACTGCACTGCCCAGTCGCCTTCGGCCCTTACGTTTTATAACCAAACGGATTCCGATTGTCGCCTGCCTTGGTATGAAGCTTCCTAACTCCTTAGGGAAGCTCTCCGTAAAACGGCTTCTCCAAACTCTATTGATAAGGTTCTCTGCTCATCACCCGAAGTTGCTGCCATTACGGCCACCAATAATCTCATGTCAAGCCAACTTCACCCGTCGTCTCCGATAGTCACGGATATTAGCGTTAAGCTAAGGTGCGATCCGTGACATCCTCCTCCACTCAATTTTGTCAAGCGTCCTCGTTGACATGGAGTATACCAAGACTTTAGTATACAAGATCTCCACTCCGTCTGTTGTGCATCCTGCACAAAGATCTCCACTTAGACTGTTGTGCATCCTGCACAATCTCGCTATTTTTAGGCTCTCAAGCCAGTCGACCCTTGAATCAACAACGCTAAACCAATTCAGAACTAAGCCATCCCATACTGACTAGTTATCACTGATAAGTCATCCCATACTGATTGTTGTTGCTGATGCATTATCCTCCAACAAATGTGCACATATCCTGCACAATCTCTCTCTTCTAGGCTCTCAAGCCAATCGACTCTTCAATCAACAACGCTAAATCATCTTAGAACCAAGTCATCCCATATTGACAAGTTATAGCTGATAAGCCAATCCATGCTGACTGGTTGTTGCTGATGCAATGTCCTCAAACACACGTGCACAAATCCTACACATTCTCATTCTTCCAGGTTCTCAAGCCAATCGACCTTTGAATCAACAACGGTGAAACAACTCTGAACCAAGTCATCCCATACTGACTAGTTGTCACTGATAAGCCATCCCATACTGACTAATTGTTGCTGATGCAATATCGTCCAACAAGTGTACAGATCCATCTGTGACACCCTCCTCAACTCAAAAGTGTTGACGTCCTCGAAAACACGCCGACATATAAGAATTCAAGTTTGTCCCTCCTGACAAAAAAAAATTTTTGGTACACCCCCACCGGGTGTGGTTATCTTAACCAACCGCATCTCGCGGCACCACCAAGAAAAATCTGAGGTTATATTCGGTCCCAATCTTCACCCTATGCCTGAAGCATTAGTTCCTCGACTGAACGGATTCATATGTTCGTAGTGCCCATCTGTCACATACCGAATTAAAATCTATATTTAGCTCTCAACTTGGATAAATTTTGAGTCCCATGCTCTCTTGCTCAAAGCTTGAGTTTTTGGAAGCCTGGTGCTTCCTTGTCGTCTATGTTTAATCCCTTCGTAAAGACACAACATGGTTCTCCCTAGGAACATAGTTGACACAACTCAATTTTCTGCTCAGCTCCCACTTTGCATGCCTGCAAAGGTTTTCAAATCATTTGGCGCATTGCGCCTAAGAGATCAATAGCTCAATCTTCAAAATCTGCACACGCCTTGCCCATTCGCTAAGGCACTCATATCATTGGCGCCCAGCGCCTAAGGTAGAGACAATATGTCCCACTCTGATTTTGTACATGCCTTACCTGCTTATTAAGGCTCGCATGTCCTTGGCGCCCAGCGCTTAAGGCAGGAACTAACACGTTCCTCTTAATTCGCTGACTACATTCAATGCCTCGCCTTTTCCTAAGGCCTTCTAAAATCATTGGCGTCCCACGTCTAAGTTAAGGGCCTTTAACGTCCATTCCTTGCAGCCCAAAGTGTGGCTTGTTTAACGAAAACAATTTAATCAATCGCTTGGTTTAACACCAAATCCAGCATGGCAATTAGCCAACCCGACTAATGCCCCAAATACATATGGCTAAGCAATCAATTGTTTAACTCAACCCATATCTCGACCAAAACAAGCAATCAACTCTTTGATTCAAGTTCGATCCTGAAACCTGTGAGGGCAATCACTTGCACAACACTAGAAACGCCTCAATGCGTCCACAAGGTGACTCTTCACCATTCTCTCTAAAATCCATCCTCCCGCAGCTTGGAAGGTTCTCAACAATGTGGTATCTTACCACCGCATGGCACATCACTGCCTACATATGTCTCTGAAAGCTCCTCCATCTTCCACAGCTTGGAAGATTCTCCCGAAAATGTGGTATCCTACCACCACAAGGCTACGCTGCCTTAGATTCACCTCCTGACTCGCGGCCTTTCCGCAACATGGTCACAATAACTTGTATTCGTGGCACCATTGTCCACCCGACCAATCGGCATGTCCCCTCTCGGTAGTCAAGATGTATGGATACATTAGATTTTGCCTTTAGTACCCATGGAAAAAGGTTAACAACCATCTTCTTGGCCTTATTGACTCAAAGCTATCGTCAACACAAGTTACTTCGGATAGCTAAGCTTCTTGCCCGAATCTGACTGCAAACCGAAAAGCTAAAAATTCATTCCGACCTTAATAACACAACCATCATTCCGTTCAAGACTTCTGATAATGATCGTATCAAGCCCAAACAAAGCATTAGTAATCAAGTCGCTCATAGATCCCTTCTGATGCTATCAACAAGCTCACCATAAATCAGGCTAATGAACTTCACCCAATCGATGGTAACCAATAACCATAAATGAAGCTACTCCGCTTCACACCGTTTATAGCTGTCAACAACGTAGCGTAACATTGCTCTCGGAGCTAAACTGATGCACTGTAAGCTCAATCTCTGAAGCCAGCATTCACTACTCTTATAAGGATATCAACTGATACTCAATCAACCCTAGACATCTCCAAAATCATGCACAATCTCCAATCGGAATTATTGAAGCAGTTTAAAGCTAATGACAACAATCCCTCACCCTCGTGTTGCAAACTAGCACAATTCTGTTCTCTGAATCCAGGTTTCAACCGTCGTCCTCTAACGAGTTCTATCGGTCAATTCCAAATTGTAGTAGCACCTGGGTTTGTACAAACTACTACGATAATGCCCAAACGGGCTTTGATACCAAGCGTGTCATGCATCGACTCTTCCAGTCGCGTAGCACGACTATTTTTCGCTCCGTGCGGCAGTAGTTGACTCCTCTATTCAACTACCTTCTGCCTTTTCTATCACGAGTCTAAACATAACCCGTTGCACATTTTACCCACACAGTTTACTAGCGTGTAAACACTCGAACGCATCCCTGCGCTGCACTTGGTGCCAAGGCGCTCGCCTATTCGCAATGCCCATCTTCGTCGATGTTCTTCAACTCTGTTGAACCGACTTAGCTAGCTTGCCCGCATGCCCATGCACAACATACGGTCTTCTCATAACATACTCGCTCCTACCATAATGGCATCTTGCCATATTCAACCAACTATGCGGCGTTGCCCCACAACCGCATTTCTAACCAACGAAACCCGCGGCAAGGCTAGAACCCATAGCCAAAACGCACGAGTTAGCATACGAGGCCTTTAGAGTACTTTCCTCGATAGCTCAATCGACCTAGAGGCGTTATCGTATCCTTAGCGTAGCCCTCGCGCATAGCATTACTCTAACGGTAACCTCAGGCCTCATCTGATTGCCCAATGAAGGCCCCGAAAGCCAACGCCGCCCGAAGAGTTCCCAAACTCTAACGAGTACTTTAGCCCTCTCTTGAGGTGCCTAAAGTAGGCCCTTAGTTGCCCGCATGGCCCCTAAGGATTGCTCATTTAGTGCATAAGGTGTGCCCGCAGGCTGCCCCTCCGTTAGGACGGAAGCACGGGAGAGGCTGGCTGATTGCTCACCAAGCATGCCTCCCTTATAATAGATGCGGAGAAATATCCCAAGTGACACCAGTAGACGTCTTTTGGCCGAGGAATCATAATTTCTATAACCGGTGTTCCTGACCTCCAAATGACGTTCCGTTTGATCCGAAAGCGAAGCTAACATCTTTATATGAAGTCCAACAAGTTTCAGCCCCAACGGATACTCGACCGCTGAGTTATTGCCCTTGCAATATTCTGAAATTACGGCAGCGCCACTGCACTGCCCAGTCGCCTTCGGCCCTTACGTTTCATAACCAAACGGACTCCGATTGTCGCCTGCCTTGGTAGGAAGCTTCCTAACTCCTTAGGGAAGCTCTCCGTAAAACGGCTTCTCCAAACTCTATTGATAAGGTTCTCTGCTCATCACCCGAAGTTGCTGCCATTACGGCCACAAATAATCTCATGTCAAGCCAACTTCACCCGTCGTCTCCGATAGTCACGGATATTAGCGTTAAGCTAAGGTACGATCCGTGACATCGACACGGATTTCTTTTGAATCGGCATAAGCGCACGGTGGAATTGGGCACGATGGCGTCAAAAGGTAATAAAGTGAACTTCCTTTGCCTTGGGAGCCAATTACTAATGGTTACTTGTTTCCGAGTGGCGAAGCGGACAAAGGGTGCGCCCCGACCCCCTCTCGCAAAGCTGGCGAAGAAGAAACCCCGGACCGGCCCCGGTTCCCTTTGAAGAGGTGAGGCAGAGGAAAGTCATTGAGGACCTCGGTAGGGAGGGCATCAGAGAGGAGGCTGAAACTCCGTAGAGGTAGAGGACCCCGACCCCTGGAGGCGGAGGTCCTCTCTCGAGGAGAGGAAGGCTGGAGCCCCTCCCTATCGAAGGGGAAAAGTAATGAGGCGGTGGAGGACTCGTTGTGCTCAGTGTGTGACCGCCCACCGGACCCTCGCGATAAACACCTCGGAGAGGTGATTCTTGAAGACCCTCCTCAACCGCCCCAGTCTTTGGGGTCCCCGCACTGGGGTCTTACGACCCAAGAAGAAACTGAAAGAGCTGATCGGCGCTCCGGGATCGAAGATCTTGGATGAGGCGCTTCAGAACGTGCCCTTCTATCTTTCCATGGGTGCCCAGGCTGTTAAAAAATACTTCACCCCCAAGTGGGAAGAGTTTGCTTTCCACGGAGACTTGGGAGATGTTCTGGAAGCCGGTCTGGCCTCGACAATAAGGGCTGCTGGGATGCAATTGAAGGCGCCCGGAGAATTCCGTACCCGCATGCAAGAGTATAAGAAGCTTGTTGCGGAGGCGTCCAAATCTGATAAGGAGCATCAGCAGGCTCTGGAGGGATTGAAGGCTGCGGCTGATAGCGCCCGGTCAGCTTATGAGCAGCTCTAGGAGGATCTGAGAGAGTCCGAGTCCAACCTCCTGCAGCTGACCAAGCGGTTGGATAATGCCAATGCTGCTCAAGCGGTGGCTTCCGAGGTACTGGAAGCGGCAAACATGGAGAAGCGGTGGCTGCGGGATGTGTGCGAGGCACACGAGATGGAGGTTCGAGTGCATGGGGGGAGCTTGAGGTCACGAAAGGGGGAGGAAAGATGCCGAATCCGAGGCTACCAGATTACTTGGTGAAAAGGATGAGGCGTTGGCTAGGTTGGGAAATTTGGAGGCGGACTTCGTAGCCAATTTCCACAATACTGAGGCTTACACCAATTTCTCCGATTACTTTGCCAAGGTTGGGCATCAAGAGGTTCTAAGCGTGCTGAGGACGGATTATCCGAACCTTGATATCGGGCCTTTGGAGGCTAGGTTTCCCCCTGCTGATGTTGAGGAGGATGATTGTAGTTAGGAAGTAGTTTGTAATAGTTAGTGCTTTTTTTGTGATTGAATCACTCTTTCAACTTTTGTAATGGAGCCTCCTTTTGTTTTTAATGAAGTTATATTCCGAAGCATATCTGGTGTTTTGTTGGTTATAATGATAATGATAGTGCCTCGATCACAACGGAACGAAGATAATTTGTAACTTAAAACGAAACCAAACATGGATAGATAAACATTATATTAGTAACGACCCTCTTTCTATGCTATTGGTATACTGACGCAAATGTTTGCGTTCCATACATGAAATTTGCCGTTTACTACACAAGTCCTCAAGGCTATAGGTACCGGGTCGTGTCTCGCTGATAACTCGATAGGGACCCTCCCAGTTGGGGCCTAGGGTCCCAACGCCCGGTTCTTTGGAGGATAAGAATACTCTTCTCAAGACAAGATCCCCGAGGCGGAATGATCGCTTTTTTGACCCTTTTATTGAAGTATTTTGCCATCTTTCTTTGGTAAGAGGCCAATCGGACTTGGGAGTCGCCCCTTTTTTCGCTGATTAGGTCTAGGCTCGTTCTCATTGCATCGTCGTTGGTTTGTTCGTTGAACATTAGCCGACGGGAGAAAGGTATGCCGATTTCGACAGGCACAGTGACTCTGGATCCGTAAGCCATGGAGAAGGGGTTTCTCGGTGAGGGTCCCGGCGATGGTCCTTATGGCCCATAGAACATGGGGGAGCTCATCGACCCACGCCCCCTTATAGGCCTCAAGCTTCCATTTGAGGTGTACTTGATGGTTTTGTTGATGACTTCGACTTGGCCATTCGCTTTGAGGGTGGTGGGGGCTCGAGAAGTGCTTTGCTATCCCAATTCCTCGCACAAATTCTTGACCCTTTTGTTGTCGAAGCGCCTCCCATTATCTAAAACCGTGGAATGGGAGATTCCGAACTGCAAATAATATTCTTCCATAAGAATTTGGAAGTGTTTGCTCGGGTGATTTTGCCATTGGCCCCGCCTCCACCCATTTCGTGAAATAGTCGATGGCGACTAGGGCGTGCAAGCATTTCCTCTCCTCCCAGGCATCGGGCCTATGAAATCTATCCCCATTTGGCTAAAGGCCAAGGGCTGACACAGTAGTAAGCTCTTGGTGAAATGCGCCTCGGGATTGTGGTAAAGCGTTGACATTTGTCGCATTTCCTCACATGAAGCATGGCGTCTTTCCTCAAGGTGGGCCAGAAGTACCCTTGCTTGAGGATCTTTTGAGCCAGGGCCATCCCACCGGTGTGGTTGCCACATATTCCTTCGTGGATTTCTCTGAGGATATATCCTGTCTCGCTGGTGCTTACGCATCTGAGGAGGGGCAATGAATAGCCTCGTTTGTATAGAATGTCATCTGAGAGTAGGAAGTGTGCTGATCGTCTTCTCAACTTCCTTGCCTCCGACGCGTTGTCGGGGAGGGTCTGATTTTTGAAGACGGCGATGATAGGGTCCATCCATGTGGGGTCTTCTTCAATTGACAATATCTCCTCAACATTGTCGATGGAAGGTTGGACGAGGTGTTCGATTGGAACCATTTTGAGGAGCTCCGAATCTTTACTGCTGGCCAGTTTGGATAGTGCGTCTGCATTGGAGTTGTCGGTTGGGGCACGTGGACCAACTCAAATTTGTCAAAGCGAGGAATAAGATTCCTTACCAACTTGAGATCGCGCCATCCTTTTTTTCCCCGGTGACGAAGCTCTGTTTACGGCTCACAACGAAGGTGGGAGTCGTTTGTCACTGAGAGCTTCTACACCTTCATTTCGACGGCGAGGCGGATGCTCGCCAGAGTGCCTCATATTCTGCGACATTGTTTGAGGCTTTGAAGTCGAACCCGATGGTGCGGTTTAACTGTGACCTTCTAGACTTATCAGACTATTCCGGCTCCCGAGCCCATGTCTCCGATGAGCCGTCAACAAATAGGCACCATGTAGGTGGTTCACCTAGTGCCATAGGGTCATCTACTTGAGGGAGGAGGGTTGGTAAACTACGCCACAAAATCGGCTAGGCACCGCCTTGATGGTCGCTTTTCCTCTGTAGACAATGTCGAATTGGTGAGCTCGATGGCCCATTTTAGCAATCTTCCGAGGCCTCACGGCTTTTGTAAGACGCCTTAAGGGAAGTTGGTAAGGACATGGATCTTTGTGTGCTAGAAGTATGGCCTCAACTTTCTTGACGCCGTGATCGGTGATAGGGCCAATTTCTCCATATCGGGTGGCGTGTCTCCGCCCTAATAAAGGCTTTACTTACGTAGTAGAGCAGGCGATTGGTGTTCTTCCTCTCGGATCGGGACCGAGCCATCGACTCTTCGGAGACGGCAAGATACAAGCAATGAGGGGCTCGCTCGCTTTTGTTTTGGACAATAGGGTGTGTGGCCGAGGTGTTCTTTCAGAGGCACGGAATGCGATTTCGCATTCGTCGTCCATTCAAACCTGGTGCCTCCTTTCAAGATCTTGAAGAAAGGGATGCACTTATCTGTTGCTTTGAGACTTAATACGCTAAGGGCCGCCATTCTTCCGTCAAGCACCTGTACATCCTTGCTTCCCGGGCGAACTCATCTCGATCAATGCTTTAATCTTCTCGGGATTGGCCTCGATTCCTCTTTGGTTGACCAAGTAGCCTAGGAACTTTTCGAGGCCACCCCAAACATGTATTTTAAGGGATTCAGCCTCATCTTATATGCCCGAAGGACTTTGAACGCCTCGTCGAGGTGACGGATGTGGTCCTCTGCTTTAAGGCTTTTAACCAACATGTCATCTACATATACCTCCATGTTTACGCCAAGTTGGGAAGCGAACATCTTATTGACAAGCCTTTGGTAAGTTGCCCCGGCGTTTTTCAGGCCGAAGGACATCACCTTGTAGCAGTAGAGACCTTTATCTGTTACAAACGACGTGTGTTCTTCATCTGGTGGATACATCGGAATTTGATTGTATCCTGAGTAGGCATCTATAAAACTCAGGAGCTCGTGTCCTGCCGTGGCGTCGACGAGCTGATCAATCCGAGGCAGCGGGAAGCTGTCTTTAGGGCAGGCTTGGTTAAGGTTGGAGAAATCTATGCAGGTCCTCATTTTTCCATTCGGCTTCTTAACCAACACTGGGTTGGATACCCACTTCGGATACCTGGCTTCTCGTATAAAGTTACTTTGTAGGAGTATGTTTACCACTTCCTTCAAGGCCTCGTATTTATCAGCATTCAGTGGCCTTCTTTTTGCCTGTGTGATGGGAACTTAGGGTCGATATTGAGGTGGTGGCAACTTATCTTCGCGTTGATCCCAACCATATCTTCGTGTTTCCACGCAAAGACATCCAGATTTTCACGAAGGAACCTTCCGAGAGCTCTCTTGGGCTCTTCAAGAAGATCCTTCCCTATCTCGAAGCTTCTTTGTCGGGTCGTTGTCATCCACCTGAAAATGTTCTAATTCCCTGCTGGAGGAGGCTTGGGAATCGACTCTGTTATTCTCGGATCAATGTCATTGGGGGTTGCTGCTTCCTCTATTGTGATATCTCCCGGCTCTTCTACCATTGTTTCTGCCATTTCTACGTCCAGCAGAGTCATGTTAACCTCTTTCTTCTCTGCTTTCCTTAAGGCATTCCGATAACATTTCCTGGCCTCGGGTTGATTGCCTCGCACTGTTGCTATCCCTCTTCGGTGGAGAATTTCAGGCAGAGGTGGTGGATGGAAGTTACCGCCCAAAGTTCCTTCAAGGCTGGTCGGCCCAAAACTCCGTGATAAGCCGACCTCCTGTCAACCACCAGGAACTCCATGAAAGTATGGGATGCGAGGGGCTCTTCTCCCATGCTAACGGAGAGGCGCACTATCCCTTTCGGGGTTACGCAATCACCAGTGAACCCGTAGAGGGGCTCAGTCGACGGTTCCAGCGGCACATCCACGTTCATTTGCTCATAAGTGCTTAAGAAAATCACATTAACGGAGCTGCCGTTGTCCACGAGCATTCTTCCCAGTCCATTCTGAGCCACCACTGCCCTCACTACAAGGACGTCACAGTGAGGGTAATGTACGCCCTTCATGTCTTCTTCCGTAAAGGTGATAGGATTGGCCCTTTTCGATCCTGATGGCCTACTATTGATGAGCCAGTTAGTCATTTGGGTTCCTTCGACCTCTTTGGCATAGCTCTTCTGGGCATTCCATGTTTGACCTCCAATATAAGGTCCTCCGTGGATAGTGTCTATCTCGCGGATGGGAGCCTTCTCGAGCCCCTTTATCAATCGAGGCCCCGGCCCCTTGGTGGCCGAGGTTGTCTCACCCCAAGCCTCTGGAATGTCGTCTTTGATGCCCCAAATCGGATGGCCTTCCGTCCCATTGCTGGGTACGCCTGTCATTGTGTTGCGGTCGACGTCCCCTCATTGGAGACTGGCCTCCCCGCCTGGGGTTTCCCCCATGCCTTGTTCCTTGGTTGTCTTCTCTCCTGTTGGCCAGGTTTTCCACCTCACGGCATTCCTCAGTGCTATGCCCGTAGCTTTTATGGATGCAGCAGTATTTTGGCTGAGCCTTTTGAGGGGGGATTACTGGGGCTGCGCTGGTCCCATCTTCATAGTAGGTGGATGGGGACATGCCGTAGTTGTATAATCCAACCGTCGGGACCGAGGGCATTGGAGCAGTGAAAGGGGGGGAGCAGGCCCTCTTGTGCAGATGCCACATAGCTCATCCCAACATTTGGGTCCGATGGGTAGTTTCTCCGCCGGATTATGTTGAGAGTAGGTCTAAGGGATTTTGGCCATACCCGCTCTAGATCTTGTGTTGGCTCCTAGCCGCCTCGATTCCTATGGAGGATCATGTTCTCGTTGGTTATTTCCTCAGTGATCATCTCCACCAGCTGGTCAAAGGTGGCCGGGTTCTTGTTGCAGACATCCCTCTAGAACGGATGGTTCATGTCTAGTCTTGCTTTTAGGCGGACGGGGCTCGGTGTCTCATTATTCTTTCATGAGAACAACATTTCTTCATTGAAGCGGCCCAGATAACTTTGCAGCGGTTCGCTTGGGGCCTGCCTTACGTCGTGGAGGCGTTGGACCGGGGTTGATGCAGGCTTTTGAGATGAGAAGTAATTTATGAACGTCTTTTTAGCTCTGGCCAGCTGGAAATGCTTCATGCGACTAGCTTATTATACCATCGTTTCGCTCCCCTTGACAAGGTCAGGTGAAAGGCCCTGCATTTCAAGGCTGGAGTGGCTCATCGGAGGCTCATTTCTGTTTTATATGTGTTCACGTGATCCAATGGATCTCCCCGCACTGTAAGGGATAATCTTGGGCACGTGAAACTCGTGGGGATGGACGCTGCTCCTCGATTCCGGTGAAAAGAGAAGTTCTCGTCATCGTCGTCCACCTCGAATGATCTCGTAGGCCTCGGATATTTCGTCCGGTTGCTCGCTCGGAAGCAATGGGGCGAGGCATTGGGCTTGACGTCCGCTTCTATAGTTTTGATGTTGAAATGTGGTTGCATGGTTAGTCAGGGTGCGATGGTCGGTAATCCGACTCTCCCTAGCCTCGGCTTCCCTCGCCTCCTTTCCCGCCTATTTTTCTAGGGGACTTTGGGCGGTTCTCTCCTGCGGGTTCTCTTGTGGCCACTTCTGCTCCCTGCTCGCTTTAGCCTTTCAAACACACTAGCGGACATCGTGGGCTGGGACCTTCTTTCTGATGCGGCGGCTTTGTCTCCACCCTCGTTGGTTCTGGCATGGGAGGCCTCTCCCCCGGCTTGCTGGTCACGGGGTGCCCGCTATTAACTTCCTGTTCTTCCTCGGGATCGTCTGGGTCAGACTCTTGTGGACGGTTCTCACCCCTTGCATGCATCATTTGGATATACCCTTGCATTTGTGCATGGTGCTGTGCCAGCTGCCTCACGCTGGCGGCCATCGTTCTCATTTCTCGTTCAAGGTTTGTGGAAGGCCTCCTTCCTCGCCTCCTCCGGGGGGCTTCTCCAACCCTGACCCCCTCGTCTGTCGCGGGCCTGGTTCTTCTTGGGTTCTCCTCTTCGTTGCTTCCACTCATTTTGTGGGTTGGCTGATCCCTTGCTCAGGGAGATTCCTTTGCTCAAGAAAAAAGAAGCTTTTTGTCACGATTTCCCACAGACGGCGCCAATCTGTTGACCTCCAAAAATGGGTGCCAACAGGATCCCCACGCTACCTTTGCCTACGTGTACTTCCCTCTTATTAAGACTGCCACGCGGTTTATTCAACCACGTGGTTAAACATCGGTCCGGGTGGGAGAAAAGTAAAAGGTCAAGGACACTTTTAAGGTAAATGTGATAGCTTGAGGGCCTCTAACTAACGATTTCCCAGGTGGTTATCACCCTAAGAATAATCAGTATGGAGGACTTGATATATGTGTGGTGAGAGTAATCTTTTCAACATCCTCTTTTTTGTGAAATGAGTTTGGTATTTATAGGCCAATTCTATGAGAACGATCTCCCTCGATGTGCGACACGTGGCTCCATCTGAGGGGTTCTTAAGTCACATCTTTGGTGTCACGTCATTAGTATTAATGGGAAAGTCACTTTCGGCTGCAAACTAAAGGGCTATGATCATGACAAGCCGCATTGGCAGGCGTCTCATCAATCTTTTCAAGGTTGAGTTGCGTGGGAGGCTTCTCGGACACGCAACTGTGGTCGGCCATTGTTGTGCCCGACCCATGGGCCTCTGTAACCCCTGCCTCCTCGGCTCAAACCGCCTTAGAGAAGGGTTAGGTGAGAGCTTATTTGTTTCGACTATGCTTACGTGGCGCGTGGGTGGGACTATCTTGCCCCCGTGACGCTGTGCCAGGTAGGACCGACACATAACAGTAATTTCAAAAAAATTAATATTTTATTTATACGGGTCGAACCGCAGCCTACATGGGCTCGCCCCGGATGGGCTAATGGGTGGGTCGGGCTCGTGTTCAATTTTTGTGGGCTGGGTTGACCCAGCCCGCAACCCGCCATGGTGCGAGCTTTTTCTAATGCGGGCTGTCATCGGGCTTCATCGGAGGTGGGCCGACCGGATTGACACCTCTAACAAGGAGTAGTCTTGAATAATGTTGAATCATTGCAGCAATTTTTTTCTACCCATGAATAAATGCAACAAAATGACACAGAGGGAAAATAAAAGAGAATTCTTACCTTGGTTGAACTTTTTCTTAATGCTGAAATTTCTTAGTTATAAAGAGAGGTAGGGATGTATTTGATTATGTTTGATCTTACTTATTTTCATGCTTCTACTTATTTAATGTTTGATTGTCCCAATTTCTATTAATTTATATTTAATATGTACGAATATAGTATCGTATCATTACATTAATTTACTTTTGTATTTTTAGTTATGCCAAATAGCCCCTTAAAGGTCATGATTAACCTTTGACATTTGTTACTAAATGAATATTATAATAAGGAAATAGGTAGATTTCTTATTTTGAGATACAATGTGGGTCAACATTTGGGGGTCCTAGCGAGATCCAAACCGAAAAGCTTTATACCATCGCGATGTTCTAGTTATGAGTTTCGTAGTGCACACATATGCAACATAAATGAATAATTCGAATGCTCGTAAGACCTGTCCAAAGTTGGCTGCTCGATCACAAAATTTTATGCTTAACCAAATTTTCAGATTTTCTAAAATTTCATTTGACTTTGGCTCAACTTTCTAGGCATATCCTAACTCGAAAAATTTATAAATTTGATACCAAAATGAAGGTCTCGACACGAACTACAAGGTAATATAACATGCATTGCCCACAATTCAACGTACTATTCACGAAATGTTTATAAAGTATGTTCAAACACAATGACAAAATCGTAATTATTCCAAATTTCCAGATTTCACTATTAGAGCATGATTAATTAAGTCTTTCAAATTTCCTCTAATTTGGTCCTTAATAATTAAATTGACACATTTTTCTCTACTTTTTACATTGTACACTATGGTAACTCTTCAATTATTAAATAAACTACTCATTTAAAATTGAAGTATGCTTTCATACACTTAAGATATGATTTCTATATTAGATAATTAAGACATGAAATTTTCGGGACGTTACAATCTTCTCTCTTTAAGAAATTTCATCCCTGAAATTTACCTAGAATAACTCGGAGAATTTTTATTTCATTTCTTCTTCCTGCTCCCAAGATTCTTCCTCAAAGACTTCACTTTTCCAAAGTACTTTTATTAAAGGAACTTCCTAGTTATGCAGGCACTTTGTTTCTCGCATGAGGATTTTCAGGGGCCGTTCTTCCCAAGTTAAGTCTACTTGGATTTCGGTTGGGACTTCTTTAAGTACATGCGATGAATTAGTAATGTACTTTTGGAGCATGACACGTGAAATACATTGTGAAGTTTGCTCAATTTTGTAGGTAGTTCGAGTTTGTAATCCAAAAGTTCAATTCTTTCCTTGATTTGAATGGCCCAAAATATCTTGGGGTGAGCTTTTCTTTCTTGCCAAACCTAAACATCCATTTAATATGGTGATATTTTGATAAATACTTTATCTCCAACTTCAAATTCCAAAGACCGGTGTCGCTTGTTCGCGTAGCTACGTAGCCGATCCTAGGTGGCAACTATGTTTTTCTTGATCTTTTCGACCACAGTGATCTTATCCTGAACTAAATTAGGGCCTAAAATCTTTCATTCTCCTAGTTTATCCCCAAAAGAGGTGATCGACACTTCCTCTCATAAAGTGCTTCGTATGGAGGCATTCCTATGAATGCTTGAAAACTGTTATTATAAGAAAATTCAATCAAGGGAAAGTAGCAATCCCAACCTCTTGCAAATTCCAATGTACTTGCTCGTAGCATATCCTCAAGGTCTGAATTGTCCTTTCACTCTGGCCATCGGTTTGAGGATGGAAAGCAGCACTAAAATGCAACTTAGTGCCCAATCATTTGTATAGAATTTTCAAAAATGAGATAAGAATCTAGAATCTCTATCTGACACGATTGACACGGGAACTCCATGTAGCCTCACAATCTCATGAATATATAGACTTGCATATTGGTCCATTTTGTAGGTTGACTTAATTGGTAAGAAATGTTTCGATTTAGTCAGACGATCTACTATAACCCAAATAGAATCACATCATTTTGAGGTCTTTGGCAGTCCCATATCGAAATCAATGGAAATCTTTTCCCATTTCCATTTCGAAATCGATAATGGCTCTAAGGTGCTTGCTGGCCTCTGATGTTGGGCTTTATGTGTTGACAAATCAGGTATTTGGCTACAAAGTCTGCAATCTCTCTCTTCAAACCACCCACCAATATAACGATTTTATTTCGTGATACATTTTAGTAGATCCAGGATGTAATGAATAAGATGCACTATGAGCTTCTTGAAGGATTTCTACTCGAATTTTGCTATTTTGTGGCATAAAAATCATGTCCTTGTATTGAAGGAGTCCATTAATCGATGTTCGATATTTAGTTGGTTTTCCTTTATCATATTTTTCCACATTTCCTTGGCGAACTCGTCGGTTTCCTATGCCTTTTTTTTTATCTTACAATGTCGATCGAATGGTCATAGTTTAACATTACCATCACCCGATGTAAGGATTTCTAACCCAAAGTTTTTTATTTCTTTACTCAATTCTCTAGAATGTTTTAACATTTTTTGGCTCAAAGTGTCTGCTACTATATTTGCCTTACCGAGATGGTAGCTAATAGTAAAATAATAATCCTTAATTAGCTTCAACCATCGCCATTGTCACATATTCAAATTTAAGAGTAAAGAAAATTTTAAACATTTGTGATCCAAGTAAATTTACATTTTTCTCATACAAATAATGTCTCCAAAATTTTGCGAAAACTATGGCATCCAATTCAAGGTCGTGGGTGGATAAATTTTTCTCCTAACTTCAATGCCTAGAAGCATATGCAATTACTTTGTCATGTTGCATAAGCACTCCCCCTAACCCACGCTTTGAAGCGTCATAGTAGATTGTCTAACCACCATCCCCGTGAGAAACCAGGGAGAGAGAAGTGAGTATTTTCTTTAGTTCTTGGAAACTATGCTCACAATCCTCAATCCACCTAAAGGGCTTGTTTTTATAGGTTAATTGAGTCAGAGGATTACAATCTTAGACAAATCTTGAACAAATTGTTGGTAATATCCGGCTAACCTTAAGAAACTTCTAACTTCCATTGGAGTAGTTGGTTTTGGCAAATCTAGCACTACTTCCACCTTACTGGGGTCTACAATATGCCTTCTTTCGATACTACATGTCCAAAAAAATCACTTGTTATAACCAAAATTCACATTTCTTAAATTTGGTGTATAGTTGTTATTCCCTTAACATTTGGAGAACTATCCTCAAATGAGTCGCATATTCTTTCCTCATTCTAGAATATATTAAAATGTCATCGATGAAGGCTATTACAAATTTATCCAGATATTCCTTAAATATTCGGTTCATTAAATCCATAAACGCTACAGGAGCATTTGTTAATCTAAAAGGCATAACCAAAAATTTGAAATGATTGTACCAAGTACTAAAGGTGGTTTTTGAAATATCTTCATCCTTAATCCTCAATTGATGATATCCTGACCTAAGATCTTTCTTAGAAAATATTGTCGAACATTGTAACTAATCAAACAAAGCATCTATCATGGGTAATGGATATTTGGTTTTAAATGTTACTTTATTCAATTCCCTTTCAATACATAACCTCATTGAACCGTCCTTTTTCTTTACAAACAACACTAGAGCTCTCCAAGTGATAAACTAGGTTGAATAATCATTTTTAAATTAACTCATCTAGCTTACTCTTTAACTTTTTTTTAGTTCGATGGGTGCCATTATGTAGGGAGTTTTAGAAATAAATGCGGACATGGAGTTATTTCAATCCCAAATTCTATTTTTCTTTTTGGGGGAGGGGGAGGGGTAATCCGAGCAGGTTGTCTAGGAACACATCAGAATATTCTGGGTATCGAATCTAAAGAGGGTTCAGATTTGTCCTTAACCTGAATTTGATGTAAACTAAACCAAATCCCTCACTACCATTCTCTAATAATTTGGAAGCCTTTAAAGTTGAAATCACGTTGAAGTTTTCTCCGGCTTAGGAAGTGCTATGGTCCCAATTTTAGGTATATTCAATGTCTTTGACCTACAATCAATGGTTACTTGGTGTTGAGACATCCAATCCATTTCCAATATTACATCAAAATTCTTTAGATTTAATATAATTAAATATGCAGAGCATATTTTCTCTCTAATTTGAATTGGGATATCTGGAAGGAAATGTTTTACACAACGATTTAGTCCTAAGGGTAAGATTACATCTATTTCTTAGGTTAATGATTTAGGAGCCAATTCAAGCATCTTTAACATACTGATTGAAATAAATGAGTGGGTAGCTCTTGAATCAAACAAATCATACATCGGTTTAGATTTGATGTAAATTGTACATGTGACTAAATCATTATTTGGTCCAGCTTCTGGCCTAACCAATGCAAACACTCTTGCGGACCCTTGGTTTTCTTTGAACTTGGTTGGACATTCACTAGTCATGTTTCCAGGTTTATGACACGAATAGCATACTCTTTGACCAGCCAAACACTCGCCACGATAAATTTTATCGCACTTCACATAATTGGGATTGGGTTGAGTTCGAGACTGTTTTCTGACTTTCCTTTCTTAAAGTCCCTTTTGATCTGACTTCTCTCCTTGATGTTTATTCGTCCACTTGTTTTGGTTATTGTTGTTATTTCTCCACTTGCTTTGGTAGAAAATTTTCTTTTCCACTTCTTGATTCTTAATTTGATACCTCAATTCTCGGGCTTTAATAATTTTCATTTCAGCTTGTTCAGTCAGTAATGCCTTATCAGTGACCTCAGGAAAAGTCATGTTTTGAATTCCCGACATTAGTACATCTCTATTCAATTATGGTCTCAATCCTTCGAGAAATCTATTGATCTTATGTCCATTGGTGCCAACCATGAGCGTGGCGAAAAACGAGACAATCCCTCAAATTTTCTAATGTATTCTACCATCGTTATTAACCCTTGCCTTAACTAGATAAACTCTTTCATCTACTAATTTCTCATGGATATAGAAAAGTATTTAGTCCTAAAGATTTCAGAGAATATTTCCCAAGTTAGGTTTGTCGTTTCTCCCATACTAACTAATGTGTCCCACCAATGTCTCGCATTTTCTCTCAACATGAAAGAGGCATATGTCACCTTTTCGGTATCTGGTACATGGGCATATGAAAACATCTGTTCTAGGGTTCTTAACCAATTCTCGGCCTCGATTGGATCTTTAGCATCGGTAAATGTTGGTAGGTTAAGGCGGCAAAAACGATCACAACTATGATCTCGCTCTTGATTCTAATTAGTTGTATGTCGGTTCACGAGTTGCTCGATTTGACGAGCTTGTTGTTCGATAAGCTGGGTGAGACAATCGATGGTTTGATTTGCTCGGGCCATTCTAGAAGAAAATTAATATTCATCTTAGAATCTTTATTTTGTATCTTGATATAAAGAAATTTCTGCGAGTATGAGGTTAAAAATCATACCCCCACTTCGTAATGTGTTGAAAAATAATTTATTAATATATTTTTTCAAAAAATAGCATGCCAATGATTGGAAATTAATACTATATTATTATTTTTATTATTATTTTTATATTTTATTTTATTTTTGGCCCGGTCCAGTTAAAATGAACCGATTCTTAAGATCTCCAGCCCATTACAATTAACTCGCTTTCTTCTCCAATTTCTCTTCTATTTCAAAATCCCAAACCCTAGCTTCATAATTCACCACCAACAATCCATGTGTCCCTCCAAGAAATCAAATGGGAAAAGCAAGATAGTGGAGGCTCCAAAGGACCTGCGGCTAGGAGGGAGAACTCGCAGCTGGTTGTGCTTCTTCATCGCGCAACCATGGGAGGCTGTGGGAGACCAATTTTCTATCCCCTAGTTTAAGGACGCTATAGTGAAGGCCCACTTTGAGGAGTATAAGGATAGAAAAGTCTCTAGGTAGGTTTCTTAATATACATTTCCTAGAGTCTATTTTCTATCCTTATTTAGATCGGTTTAGGGAATTTGGTAGGATGAAGCTACTCGAGGTTAAGGGTAAATACAATGAGAGAATTGTGAAACATTTTATATAAATGTTGAAATGTTGGAGAATGAAGATGGAGTTGCATACTGAATAGCTACCTTTGTTAAGGGTAAACCTATTATAGTCGATGCCAAGTTAATCTCGAGTTTGTATGATGTGCCATTGCTTGGAGTTGCATTTGGGGGACATTTAGTGTAAAATAGTGTATGAGGACTAGAAGTTAACTATCCCTCGAAAAGATGTTGCTAGTTTAGGAAAAAAGATGAGATTATTACACCTAAACGTGGTTCATTTCCTCAAACAGAGGTTTGGTAGGTTGTCACAATTATCTCGAGAAGACATTTGGATGATTTTCTAAATAATTGAAGGTCGACGTATCAATATATGTGATCTCATTATTTATGGGATTTTGGAGTGCGTATATTGCCTAACTTCTTGGGAAATGACTTATGGTTGCTTAATAACTAATATGATGGGTAGACTAGGAATAGATTTGACGGAAGAGAAAATGACTAGTTTATACCTGAATTCTGAGATTGGAGAGAACTCATTAATTAAGGTTGATTTCGAGTTAGTTGACGGGGTGTGGACCAAGTCAAGGAAGACATTTGATTTGTATCTTTTATTCCCTTACACTTGCTGTTTGGGAAGATTTTATGATGGATTTTTGGAGCTTTCAAGCTGATATTCGTGATCAAATGCAAGAGCTAATGTTCCACCAATCTCGTTTGGAAGATGTAGTTCGTGCTTTGGAGGACTCAGTGACAAGAGTTCTGAGGACGAGGATGAATCCTAGTTCCTTCAAGCTTTTTGTGTTGACTTATGGTATTACTAAAACTATTTACTTTTTAATTTAGCATTTGGAGTGTTCTTAGGAATTTTTTTTTATTGAATGATACTAAAATCATGTTGGGGTTTTGATTAGTAGAGCATAACTTATATATTGGGAATTTTGATCTCTATCGAGTTATATTATGCTCATTTTCTATTTCTACTTCTTGTGTTTGTGGTCACTTTACCTTATGGTTTATTATGTGCTGCCTGATAGTTGCTTGCCTAAGGTTGGATATTATAGTTGGAAGCTTAGATTCTTAGGCCAAGTTATTCACCTTTTTTTTTTCTTTTTCTTTTTATGCTCTAAAATCCCAAGTAAAACTTCCTCACTGAAGCTAG
This sequence comes from Forsythia suspensa, assembly GCA_023638005.1. Classification (NCBI taxonomy): domain Eukaryota; kingdom Viridiplantae; phylum Streptophyta; class Magnoliopsida; order Lamiales; family Oleaceae; genus Forsythia; species Forsythia suspensa. The sequence continues at coordinate 51,472,546 of CM042673.1, forward strand.
CAAATTAAATACTAAATGTTTCGATTTTTGTGGCATTTTTCAAGATGACTCAAATAAATTTCTTATCTTATTCTATTTTTTTGCTTTAAAATTAAATAATTAATATTATGAATTTTTGGGCCGTTACAATCTTCTCTCTTTAATAAATTTCGTCCTCGAAATTTACCAATATTGTCAAACGGTTAATGGTCTGATTTGTTTGGGGCCATTCCTAATTATAACTTATTGATTTATTTTTTGAAAATTCATTTAGAAATTTGGTTCTTCATTTTCAAGACACAAGTATTAATTCCGCATAAGTAGATATTACCATATTAACGGAAAATTATTAACAAATATTTACTTACCTTATTCTTATATTTATTATTTATCTTATTGGTAAGATTGTATTTGTAGTAGAATACTATGTATGTCATATTTTATATTTTGGGTAGAATTTCTTTCTTATTAGTATATATATCTTGTTACCTTTTTCATAATTCGATTGAATCAATACATAGAATTATTTCTCACACACACACACACACACACACACATATATATATATATATATATATACATATATTTTATTTCATATTATATGGTGGTATCGGGCGTCGATTACGAGCAACGATGTATGGTACAAACACCATAGAAGCGATGATTGTCCAATCGGATCCCATGGCTCTACAGTAATCCAATCATCCCGGCTTTATCCTCGTTTATAAACCAATTGATGGAAATAATTATGGACAATGGTGTAGGTCTATGAGAATTGCTCTAATTGCCAAGAATAAAATTAACTTCATTGATGGAAATATCAAAATACCAGAAGTAGAAGATGAGAAGTATTCCATATGGGAACGGAGTAAGCACATGGTGTTATCCTGGATACTCAATTCGGTACATCTAGATATTGCTGAAAGTATCAAATACTTCAACTATGCCACAGAGGTATGGAATGACCTACGAGATTGATTTTCTCAAGGTAATAATAAGCGAATATATTAGATTCGCCAAGAAATTGCTAAGCATCGACAATGAAATCAATTGGTGTCAGCTTATTATACCAAATTAAAGGGACTATATGATATCATAATCCAATTGGATGCACTTGTGGAAATCTTAAGGCACTGACTGAAGGGGATGAGAAGGAGAAGGTTATGTAATTCCTAATGGGGTTGAATGATTCTTATTCTAAAGTTCGTGGAAACATACTAATGATGAGCCCATTCCCAGATACCAGAAAAGTCCATGCTATTTTAATGCAACATGAAAGGTAAGTTGAGGTTGCAACAGATCGTGAAGGAAATAATCAATCAATTGGGAGAATTCAAGCAATTGGGGTTCGAACAAGAAAGATGACAATCGGCTGAATCGGCCTACCGGTTTATTTTACCGGTCGACCGTTTCATCTTCTTGGTTGGACAAAAATAGTGCACAAATTGCACCTTTGTGGGATGACTGGCCACATTGTTGATACCTGCTATTTTATCCATGGCTTCCCTCCAGGGCGCAAGTTTCATGGAAAGGACGTGAAGCCACAAAACAAATGCTTCACAAACACTGCTACCGCTTATAAACTTGACCCAGAGGAAGGAAAAATGATCACAGCCAAAGAATATGAGTAGATCATGACACTTCTAAACAAAAATATGGTTAATGATTAGTCTTATGTTAACACCTCAGGTATCAATCCCTCTACTACCTCTTTGAGTAATTCATAGATTATTGATAGCGGGGCCACTGACCATTTGACAAAGGATGGGATCGTTGAGAATAAATCCATGCCAAAACACAAAATTGTGCAATTACCGAATGGAGGTCATGCTCTTATTAAATCCATTAGTGCAGTTAACTTGGGAAATAATATAACTGTTGATAATGTGCTTTATATTCTCAATTTCAAAGTTAATCTATTATCTATCAGTAAACTCACTAGAGGGTTAGGTTGCTATGTGACATTTTCTCCTGATTTTTGTGTCATACAGGATTTGACTATGAAGAAGACGATTGGCTTGGAAAGGCAGAGTAACGGTCGATATTACCTTTCATAAAGATCACAAATACATCATAGTACCAGTGAATCAACCAATCTATGTCATAGATGTCTTGGGCACCCTTTAGCCTCACCTCTTCAAATCTTAGCACAAAGTATTTTAGACATTAGTTTTGATTCCTATAATATTTGTGATGTTTGTCATTTGGAAAAACAATCTAGACTACCCTTTAAAGTTAGTCTAATTTATAGTAATAAATCATTTGATTTGATTCATTGTGATATTTTGAGACCTCATAGGATTTATTCTTATTCTGGTGCTAGATATTTTCTTATAATTGTTGATGACTTTTTCGTTATACTTGGGTATACCTCATGCATCACAAATCTGAAACTCAAAGCATAATTAAAAATTTCTTTGCTTGAGTTAAAACTCAACACAACCTGACTATAAAAGCTTTGAGGTCTGACAATGGTCAAGAGTTCTTATCCTTGTAAACATTCCTAGATAAAAATGATACAATTTTTCATAGATAATGCCCTTATACCCCTCAACATAATGGAGTGGTAAAGAGAAAACACGGCCATCTCCTTAATGTGGTTCGTGCTATTAGATTTCAAGCCAATTAAAATTTTGGAGGAAATATATCAAGGCAGCTTGTTACCTTATCAATCGGATACCTTCACCATTGCTCTCACACAAAACACCATACAAAAAATTACACAAGAAACCACCACCTTATTCCTATTTACGTGTCTATGGTTGCCTGTGTTTTGCCACCAACTTTAAACCCATCCATAAATTTGACACATGAGCTAGACGGTGTGTGTTTCTTGAATATCCTCGGATAAAAAGGATACCTCTTATATGACCTAACCGACAATGAAAGCTAGTGGTGTTCCAAGGCGTCTTGTTCCATACGCCTCCCAAGAAATTTCTGAAACCAATTCCAAGAAATGATGAAACAACTCCATCCCTAGATGCCACAATCTATGCGCCATATTTAACATATCCTAACGACCAAACGATAGCAGAAACAAACAACATGCTTGAAAATCCCGAACCTTTGCTCAAAGCGGTCGACCGGTACCTTCATCCGTTACAACAAAGACCCTCATCTCGTTCTAACTGGTTCCCTCATTTGGTCGACTAACTTCATCTATCGACTTCACCTACCGGTTGAGCAGTGTTCATCCATAACCGATCCACCTACCGGTTGAACTACCGGTCGACCGGTCCCCTCTTTTCACCCTCTAGATGACCAGCTAGAACAAACCCAAATACCAAATGATCAAATTCGACGATCCACAAGATCAATTCAAACCCCAATTCACCTAAAATATTACTATGTCAATCATGTTCTGCCTACTCAAGTCGAGTCTCTTCCGATCAAATCCAGCACTCGATATCCTATATCAAAGTATGTATCATATAACAATCTTTCTTCTATTCATCATTCTTTTACATAAAATATTTCTCATATCATTGAGCCAGCTACATATGAGGCAGCATGTCAGGATCCCAAATGGGTAGCTACTATGAATGATAAAATTCGTGCATTGGAAAAAAAACAATATTTGGTCACTTGTCCCACTTCCTCCACGTTATCATTCTATTGGTTATAAGTGGGTGTTTAAGATCAAATTTTATTCTAACTGATACAGTTGAGCGATACAAAAGCACATTTGGTGGCAAAGGGGTTTACACAACGAGAAGGAATTGATTATAATGAAACTTTCGCTCAAGTTGCAAAGTTAACAACAATCCGTTGCTTACTTACTATTGCTTCTATTCAAAACTGGACACTTGATCAGATGAATGTATAAAATGCCTTTCTTCATGGTGATCTTGATGAAGAAGTCTATATGACTCCCCTACCTGGATTTTGTCGACAGGGAAAAACACCACTTGTATGTCGACTTCATAAATCTTTATATAGATTGAAACAATCATCTCGTTCTTAGTTTCAAAAATTTGTATCTGCTGTCATTTAGTTTGGCTTCAAACAGTCACATGCAGATTACTCACTCTTTACAAAGGTCAGTGGTGATTCATTTACGGCCTTTCTATTATATGTTGATGATATGATTGTCACATGAAATGATAGAAAAGAAATTTCTACTATAAAAATGTTCTTTGCATCTCAATTCAAGTTGAAAGATCTTGGCACATTAAAATATTTCTTGGAGTAGAAATTGTTCGCTCAAGATCATGAATTTCAATAAATCAAAGGAAGTATACTCTTGACATTTTTCAAGAGTTTGGATTACTTGGAGCAAAACCTGCAGTATTTTCCATAGAGCAGTCATTAAAACTTAAATTGACAGATGAAAAGTTGTTGAAAGATCCCACATATTATCGACGATTGGTAGGAAAGCTCATTTATCTCACCATTACTAGACCGAAAATCTCATATTCGGTCAATACACTCAGTCAGTTCATGCAGACACCTAGACAATCCCATCTTGATGCAGTTCATCGATTGTTCTGATACTTGAAAGGGGTACCAGGATGTAGATTATATTTTCCATCAAGTGGAAAATTGCAGCTAGTAGGATTCTATGATGCAGATTGGACTGGAGATATAACTACACGATGGTCGATTATGGGATATTGTATATTTTTGGAAAGGTGCTTGTATTATGGAAAAGTAAGAAGCAACATTGTGTCCAAATCTTCAGCAGAAGCAGAGTATAGGGTGATGGCTTCTATTACTTGTGAGCTTACATGGTCGAGACAATTGCTGACAGACTTATGTGTAGATCACCCATAAGTAGCAACTTTATATTGTGATAATCAAGCAGCAATGTAAATTTATGCTAATCCAGTATATCATGAAAGAACAAAACACATTAAAATAGATTGTCATATTATTCGTGAACGAATTGTTAAGGGAGAGATTAAGACTGCCTATGTTTCAAGTAACAATCAGATTGTAAACTTATTTACTAAAATACTGGGCAAGGAGACATTTCTCAGTTTCACTCGCAAGTTGGGCACTTTTGACATACATGATCCAACTTGAGGGGAATATTAACAAATATTTACTTAACTTATTATTTACCTTATTGGTAGGATTATATTTGTAGTAGGATACCATGTATATAATATTTCTATTTTAGGTAGAATTTCTTTTCTATTAGTATATATATATCTTGTAACCTTCTTCATAATTCAATTGAATCAATACAGAGAATTATTTTTCCACACATATTTTCTCTCATATTTTATAAAATAATATTGGATTCAAACTTTTCAAACTTAGAAAAGTTTTAAAAGTTTTCTATTCATGAGGGATATTGATACCCAATTCCTATGGGTATCATAACCCATCGCGGAATTTCAGATTCATTTTTTAAAATGGGGGTAAAATTACATTTTTAATCGAGCCTTAATTTTTCCCAAATCAAATTTTCTTTCATCTTTCTCTCTCATTCCTCACATTGGTTTCTTCCTTTTTCTTCCCCAAATCACCAAAACTTCAAATCCAACCAAAATTTCCTCAAATTACTTCATGAGTCCTTCAAAGAAAGCTTCTACTAAGTGTAAGGGTGTCCAATTTGCTGCTTCTAAGGCAAAAACTACCCAATCTACAGTTGAGAGAATGGCGGTAATGGGCAAGACCGCTGTGGGTCCTTTTCGGGTTGGAATTCTAGCAAATGACGAGAAGTTTTCTTCTATTTGATTTCAAAATAAAGTTTCATTCCTCAAGTATCCTTCATTTTCTAGTCGAGAAATTCTACCGGTCGGGAAATCGATTTTTCTTTTCTGGAATCTCTGAACTTTGCCTATATGGAAAAATTTCATAATTTTGGATAGATGACTTTTATGGGCTTAAATAGAGGTTACTATGAAAATGTGATAAGATATTTCTATGCAAATGTCGAAATTTTTGAATCCAATGCCAAATTGGACGAATACTATAGAACTTTTTTGAAGGGTAAGGCCAAATCAGAAGTGAATCTTATAGGAGAAAATTTGATATCAATGCATCCAAATAATAACATTTAGGCATGCTCTCTTATAAATGCCCAATTTGACCTTGTAAATGGGATTTGGACAAAACTTGAGGTAGATGTTGGAGGTTTAGAGGTTGAAGGGGCTACTCTTTTCATCCTACCTTCATCGGCTGATTGGAGTGTATTCATGACCGATTTTTGGACCTTTCAAACTAACGTGATGGACAATCTCTCGGAGTTGCTTGCACAAATGAGAGCTTATGGCTAGGCAAGATCATTTGGATAGAATGATCAAGAGTTTGCAAGATTGAGAGGATGAGATACTTAGTTGTTTTCCTACCCCCAATATGTATTCCATAAGTATTTAATTCCTTTTGTCCTTAAACAATGTATTATGATTTTGACTTATTATGTTCTTGAATATTACTTAACTTTGTTTAATTGTAAGCTAGAAGATTGTAACCTTAAATTGTGTCTTATGTTTGCTTATGTTTTCATGAATGTTTATAATGGCTTTCTCTTGCTATTCTTACTCTACTTTAATTAGATAGTAAATTTTTATCTACATAGGCTCTAAATTCCTATGTTGAAATGTCGGGTCTAGGCTAATAAGCTAGTAGACATTTTATGTACATTGAAAATAATCACCATAGTCATTTAGATATAGCTTGAAAAACTTTAACTATTTAAAATGGAAGGAGGTTGTGGCGTACCCGAGGTGGAAGTCATCTTCGATGGCCAAATACCATTGATCAAAGTCTATAAAACCTTTAAACCGAAGCTCTGATACCAAGCCTTTTGGCAACCCCGAAATTCGGTCTAATTTTTTTCTTGTCCAGTAGGGTATGAAGAACCGGTTAAGAAGGTATTAGTACCTCTTAATACACAAAGAAGATTAGTTTTCTTGTTTATTTAGAAGCTGGATTGAATTGTTCTTATAACAATTTGAGACAATTTCTTTTAAGAAAAACAGTTAGGAATAATCAGAGCATACATTTGTGAGTCACCATTTTCTCTTTTACTTCGGGTTCGTCTTTATGGTGTGTGAAACGGGTACAATTAGTAATAGTAAAACCAAAAAATAAGACAATCAATTAAACAAAGCGAAGAGAATAATAAGTAGATCTCGTCTTTGATTCATTTCACCTCCATTACATTAGATCGTTTGACAAAACATGGGTTTAAATAAAAGCTTGAAATACAACCATTACAACTTTGATCCAACATGACTTATGACAAAATCATTACATCTCTTTAATGAAACATAACATTTTCAGCCTGTTTCAAAAGTGCTACAAAATACTTCAACAAAAAGGGAGTTTCTTATATTTTTTTCTAACGAGTTCACCTAAGCTATTATATTACATAAAAGCAGATTACAAGATATTCTATAGTCCAAAAGTTATACACGTCTACAAAAAATATGTTACATCATATTTTTGTAGCCCAGGTCGATGGAGGTAGTACAACCTATTTGTGGAAAAGAAATCTCGATCCATTTCCTACAAGAGTCATGAAATGACTATGAATGGTAATATTCAATGAGTAAAATACGGTGCATGTGATATTGCACATAAATATATCTTTTATCTTTCTTAGGGTTCTTCCCATAAGCAACACATGTACACCAAGAACTTAAATTAAGCATTCTATGTGCTTATACACAATGGCCAAACTTCTTTGGACCTTTGTCCTTTTATGGGCTACTTTTGCCATTGGCTATAGTTGATCAACCATTTTCTTTGGACCTATGTTCCTTTACGGCTACTATTTGTCTTGGCCATTCATTAAACTTTAATTGAACATTTGTCCTCGTATAGGTCGTTTTAACACTTGACCATAGTTAATCAATTCTTTTCTTTGAACCTATGTCCCTTTATAGTGTACAAATAAGCTTGGAGAACTAATTATGCTATGAAACAACTTATCTTTATATATATACTTTGTTTGCTCAACTCTAGTTGAACATGCATAACATAAATAACTTTTCATCCTCATTCTTACTTCATGTTGCATAAATAATAAATAGGCTCAAAATGCTTACAACATCACATATCCTACTTGGATCATAACTCATCCACATAACTCATTTTGAAGCACATAAGAGCACATATAATTTATGCATGTATATATTTATCGTGTTGCACATAAAGAAAAATAACCTAGTTTACCCACAACATTTCATATTTTTACTTGAATCGATCTCATCAACATAACTCATTTTGGAGAACATAAAATTTATGCACATATATATGTTTATCTTATTGTACATAAGGTAAATAATGTAAGTTACTCACAACTTGTTGCAAATGGTCTTGATATACATGAAAATAAAATGTCTTATATGTCACAATCTTGTTGAAGGTGAGCAATACTTAAGTCCTTAGGCAGGGGTACTGAGATCCTGCAGAACCCAACCTCAGGCCTTCATGGTGCAGAGGATGTCCGGGATACTGATATCCTATTTTGAAATAGAAGACCTGGTATACTAAATTCCTCCAGGGCAAAGAAGTCTGAATTATGATATTATTTTGAAAAATTAAGTTTTAACTCCTAAAATCTAACATTCTCTTCCACCAAAAACCCGAGGTTTGGTTTTTTTTTTTTTTTTTTTTTTCTATTGCCCATTTAGGGTCCTTGAGGCTTGAATGTTGAGATTTTTCTATTAATTTAGGAGGACCTCCACACCAAGTCCTTTCATTTCAAATTTTTAGATCTTGGCTCACCTCCTCTCTTATGTAGATTTTCCTCTCTTAGTGTACTCTTTTTTCCTTCTTTAATTCTTAGTGAGTGTATGTATAAGAAAAATGTTACAATGATTGCATGGAAAGAGTGAGCAAAGTGTGGCCTTAATTTGGCAATATTTATAGGAAAATTCCTACCCTCTCCCACATAACACACATACTCGGTTAATGCATGTCTATACATTACTATATTCCCTCGTAATTACTTTTATTTTTCTTTAGCCACTTGTAAAGTTTGCTAGATTTGGTTAAGATTTTCACTTGGTCTCCAAGTAACTCTTTTACATTTTTCTATAGTTTTTGTAGGATATAATAGGGACAATAAGGGAGGCATAATAGGACAAATCTCTGCAACAAATCCCACTTGGTCTACTTGCCAATTGTTTAATATAAAAATTGGCAGGTTTCTGACTTTCTGGACCTATTTTTGGGTCTATTTTGAAGGTCGTTCTTGATTATTTTTTGACGACTCTTATACTGTCTAGAAGATCTTATAGAAGTCTTCCCAAAGAACTTTGAATCTTAGAAAACGGACAACCACATTGGTTATACAACAGCTGTAAAAATGGTTATCCTAACATGGTTTGCTGGAATTTTCTAAATGTTTCCAGATTTTCTATTTTTTGGAACACTTTTGACATTAAATTTTGGGGCTTATTTCTTGGTCGAACGTAGGTATACTTGGTACCATTTTGAAGGTCTTGTTAAATACATCGCAACTCCATAAGAGTCTTGAAATTTTGACCAATTACGATTACCTCAAAGATGGCTACTTGACTTAGCTAAAAATGCTTTAAACTTTACTTTTCCAATTTTTTGGGTCCCAACCCAACTTTTGCATTTTTAATCAATCAAGTCCTAACATAAATTATTAAATCATAATTTAATTAACATTAGTCCCTAAATAACTTATTAAATCCAATTTTCCCTTTTTCTTATTAGGATTAAAATTAAATACTAAATATTTCGACTATTGAGACATTTTTCGAGTTTACCCAAATAAATTCCTTATTTATTCTGTTTTTTGGCTTTAAAATTAAATAATTAAAGCTACGGATTTTTGGGTCGTTATAGTGCAACTCGCAACACGTATTGAGAAACCGTCACTAAAATCATCGGCAATGCAATGGTTTTTCACTAAAACTGTCACTAAACATGAAAACACTTCTAATATTGTCCATTTCAACATAGCAAACATGTAACATATTTCACTACACAGTGCTAGCGGAGAGAAATTATATACTCTTGAGAAAGCCTTCTTCCTCTAATTATAAGTGACTTTTTTGCTTAAGAAACATAAAATAATTAGCTTCTTTCCTATATTTCTCATCAAACATCATGGGATTCTCATCAAGTTTCTTCATGTGAAGTTGGAACAATTCCTCCACTATTTCAATCCCAAAGTGTTCTTCAATAAGTCCTCCAATAACAGCCCTCAAGTGAGAAACACAAACCTTAATGACGATATTAAGGTTTCGTTTTTCATTTTTCATAGGTTCAGACAATCTTTCAATTCTTTCAATATTAAAACAGCCATTTTCCTCTATCAATGCCTTCAACTCTGATGGAGATGGATAATAAAATGGCAAGTTAAATGAATCCACCTCTTCTTCTGTAATTTTTCCCTGCAACGAAAATTATCAGTTTAGTAAGGTAGATTAAACAATACTCAACGGTAATCAAAAAAGAAAAAGAAGTTAAAATGTAATCAATTGTATTGTCTAGTTATGTCCATTACTCTATACCAAATATGTCTTCGGTATAGATTCATGTTAGCCCGACTCAAAATTTATTGGTAAAAAAGGTTAGATGAACTCACCATTCGGACCATGTCTTCGAGGCACGATCTGAGAATGTTGAATCCAATACCTATACTTGACTCTGAGGGAAGCACTCCACCAGGAAAACCAAGTATTACAAGTACCATTAGTCCACCTGGTACAAGCTCTTGTGCTCTGGCACTCAAAAAACTTTTGATATCCTTCCTATATTGAGTTGAATAGGCCTCTTTAACTTCTTTCTTAGCTCCATTGTAGTGAATTCTTCCTTGGTTGAATGCAGTCGAATTCGTTTCAGTCACCTCTTTTGGAATTCTTGACAGCCAGTGGAGTGCAGTGGAGCAATGCACAAAATGTAGCGTAGCATTAGGAAATAGGCGGCCATGGAACGAACCGGGCACTCCTGCAGGGAAATACTTCCTTGTGATGGGGATGTTTCGAAAGAGAGCATTGAAATCATTGTCAACATGGTCGTTGAAGAACACGTGGTATTCTGGGATCTGAGGATTCTTGATGTTGGATTTGTATTTGTTTTCGACAGATTTAATGATGTTTTCTACTGCGAAAAATGTGTTGGGACCAATAGAACACCCAAAATCTCCAATTCGGAATATCTTATTCGGATCAAAGGAAGGTTTTTCGATATCAAGATGCTTGTCTATGAGTTTGTACATCAATTCCTCTGCTGATACAACTAACTCTTTCTGCAAAACATAAATTCCCATATTGATCAATAATTTATAACTACATCTATAGCTGTCACATGATGGATCAGTATGAAAACCGCAAAAAATCTAAAGTTTTGAGTTCATATTTGATACGTAATACTGGAATTGACTAAACAAGTGTAATGAACAACTTAATCCAGTCTAGTGCTATCTAATCATCCCTAACATGAATTTATTTCGAGATATATTTCTTTAACTTGCAATTCAAGAATCGAGAATCATTGGAATAATTGGGGCAAGTTTTACAACGAAAAATTACCTGGTATTCGGAATTTTGAGCATAACTATAAGGATCATCACCTCCAAGCATATGGTATGTAGAAGAAGGCTCTATGAATTTCTCTACATCCATTTCTGTGTGTGATTAAATTGCTGTTGATTCAGACATTGGTGGTCTAGTACTTTCAAGGTATAGAACTTAGTTGAAACAAATTAGTTGTTTAAATGCATTTGCAATAAAATGGACATTTATCTTTTATATTAGAATCCAATCACCATTGTTGTGGTCCACTACATAAGACTCATCAGAAAGTGACATGTTAGCCAACAAGCGTTTACCTGTTTCCAGTCAACGTCGTTCTTTAAACACAGAAGTCTGTATTATATCTTTATTCTCTTTTCAAGCCTACGATAAACAAATGTTAAGTCGCTCCTATAGAATTGGAGCACCTCTGCACAGAATCTCTCGAGGCATTCAGTGTCGAACATAAGCCAAACAGTATAGTAAACAAGATTTTATCTTATTTTTTGTCTTTAATACACTACTGTCAAATCTACTACCACGTTAAACATGCCCGTAAGGATTGTAGCAAATTTTCTTTTAGTAAGAACTACATACTGGCTATTAATAATAGTTTTTTTTTTTTTTTTTTTGTATCTTTTTAAACAATAATAGGAGAATTCGATGTAAGCAGACATCGGATTAGGTGAGAAGTCAAGGTATTATATTAATAATTGTCTCAATCTATGGAGATAAATAATAGATCATAGATCCTACATGCAACTATTTCATGAATTTGGACAAAATCATTGTAAATTAATCAATTGATTAATCCTACATAGAAGAATCTTATCAACTTGTGATAGATGAACTTTGCAAAAGGACAGATACTATGATACAAGTATGAATTAGAATACTGAGTTTGTATACTCAAATCAATTTTGGATCAATCTTATTTTTCAGTCGGCTCTCTGCCTGTCTGAAATCGTTAGTATCAGAAAAGCAATTTTTTTCCCCCATTGGTGAATAACAAATGTGTCAACTTTGCAAGCAATTCACGCCAATTGACAGTTTCATTTAATGCACCCAAACTGAATAGGATTCAAATGATGTATATACCCTTATTTACATTATTATGCCAAAATTGACATATTTTACATGAAGGGCAAATAAGAAATTCAAAACATTGTGAAGAATATATTCGTTCTGCTTATGTCAAATTCATTGAAAGAGGTTTTTAAATTTCAGAAGATGTTAGTAACTATTGCAATTTCAAATTAGCTAATTTGATAAAAATCTACTTTCAATCAATTTCATACAGTGGCTAAATCCTTAACAGCCACAACTCGTGTCAATTTTGGTCTACTTCTTCTCCTTTTAACATCTTCTGTTGAAATTGGATTGATCATAGCCTAAAATTGACACATTTTCTCCTTTTAACTTGTTCTGTTGATCGAGAGCCTCTTTAGATCAATCTAATATATTAATTATAGATCTATCTAATATATGTGCTCCAACCATCTAAAACATATTCTACAACGGATAGTAACCCCTTGAAAGTTGGATTAGCAACTCAGTCCATTGGATGTGAAGAGAACGAGTCAAAGTTTGAAAATGGGGAGGGAGAACGAGCCCTTAACCTGCAAAAGATAAAACGAGGATTTATTTAATCACATAGTTTGAACTCTTTAAGTTTTCCATTTGATGGTAATGGAAGGCCCAGATTTCTCTACTTCATGTCGCTCAAGCTAGGTAACAAAGCCTCAGGCCCGGAATGCAACACTTAACGAAGGGGACATCATTAAAACTAGGAGCATGTTTGTCCTTAAACATGCTCTAGGACTGTGGGAAGCTGAAGCAAATAATTCAAAAATAGGCAATTAAATGTGTTAGGAAATACAAAGGAAATCCTAATACAATTTTCTACGGAAACAATAATACTGAAAACAAGAGTATTACAATCGAATAAACCACCAAGTATTAGGGCTCAGATTATCACAACCAATTTGGATCACAGCACATGTCGGGTCAAAGGATAGGCACAAGTTTCACCTTGATCACTAAAACAACTTTATACTATAGACCTAAGGCAAAAATCAACCCTCAGAACTCCGATCTATCCCAACGAAGTTCTTGTTCATCGATCGAGATGAACACCAGATCTTAGTCCTAAAGTTTAGTGTTCACTCAAGGTAAACATATTCAACCTTCCTTTAATCAACCTTGATTATCATCCAAGAAAGAAACCGAAAAGAAGAAGAAGAAAGAAAGCGACGAAAAATTGCCAAGAAGCGAGAGAGTTTTACGAGACAAGGTTCGAAGAAATGAAGGACTAACCGAGATACTTCTCATCCAATGGACAAGCCTCGACCATTGGATTAAATCCAATGGCTCAGAATCCACAGAGAAAGCACAATCCTCCACACAACAGATAAGCCAATGCCAAAGATCCACGTGGTAAAACTTAACACATCAGAAGTTGAATTTTGCCTTAAACACAAAACGTGTTTGTGAAACACACTTCTAACATTCTTCACCTTGGTTCACTAACTCATACCACTATCCTTGGTTGCATTTTCGTGCTCTCCATTTACATTGGTTGAGATTGTTTCATCACTGCCATGTGGTTGCCAGTCTTCAAGTGCTGCCGCACAGATCAAATTCAACCATTGTCAATCAACAATTTAGATAAACAAGAATTAAATTTGCTTACAGAAAGTATCTTAGTATCCATATCTGCTCGATTTTCAGATGTAGGGATTTTTAACAAAACTATTTCACCATAAGATAGTTGTTCTCTTACAAAATGATACTTTACCTCAATATGCTTTGATCTTTCATGATAAGCAGGAGTTTTTACAAAGCATTAAGGCACTTTGGTCGTCATTAAATAGACTCACCACATTGTTACTTATGTTTAGTTCATTATTAGTAACTTTTTAAACCATAACCCCTTCTTTTCGACGAGGTTATGGCTACATACTCGCCTCGAGACTTGATAATGCAACCAAGCATCGAAGTCGAGATTTCAAGATATGCAATTCTTACCAAGAGTAAAGAAGAAAGTAGTAGACTTTCTTTGATCCCTGTCACCAAAGAAAGTCGGAATCCACATATCCATTAAAGAAATCATGTCATCAGATTTTTCAAACACAAGACCAGTACTTAATGTACCACATATATATCTGAGAAGCCATTTTAATCCAGCCCAATGAGAATTACCAGGATTGGACATAAACCTGCTTAACAAACTAATAGAATATGCAAGATCAGGCCTTGTAGTTATCATGGAATACATTACTGATCCTATGGCATTAGCATAAGGAATATGTTCCATTTCATTCATTTCCTCTTGATTCTTTGGTGATTTAGCAGAAGAGAAAATCATGTGACCAGCAAGAGGAACATTCATACATTTTGCATCTTTCATACCAAACTTAGTTACTACCTTTTCAAGATAAGATTCTTGAGTAATGGTTAATCTATTTTAAGACCTATCCCTTTTTATTACCATGCCAAGGATCTTACTTGCATTTCCTAGATATTTCATTTCAAATTCAGATTGTAAAAGAGTTTTCAGATTCTCTATTTCTTTCTTACTATTGCTAGCAAGAAGCATATCATTAACATAAAGAAGAAGATAAATCCCACAGTTATTTTTCATGCTGTTATAATAGAGACATGTATCAAATTCACTTCTTTTATAACCTATTTTTAACACAAAGGTATCAAACCTTTTGTACCATTGCCTCGGAGATTGCTTGAGGCCATAGAGAGACTTCTTAAGGAGGCAGACATGATCAGACTTTCCTTTTGATTCAAAACCTAAGGGCTGAGACATATAGATTACTTCCTCTAACTCACCATGAAGGAAGGCTGTCTTTACATCTAACTGTTCTAGTTCTCAATTAAATTGGACAACTAGAGCAAGAACAAGTCTTATAGTCTTGTACTTAATGACAAGAGAAAAGACCTCATTGTAATCTATCCTTTCTCTTTGAGTGAACCCCTTAGCTACTAGCCTAGCCTTACATCTAGGAGGATCACTTGCACTACTACCTTCCTTAAGCTTGAATAACCACTTACACGGTATTATTCTTTGCTTAGGAGGACAAGGAACTAACTTCCAAGTTTCATTCTTGACTAAAGAAAACATCTCATCTCTCATAACCTCTTTCCACTCCTTAAACTTAGGGCAACTAACAGCTTCTTCATAAGTGAAAGGTTCATGACAATCAATAGCTTCACCTGAAACTAAGACATATTCAGTTAGGTTGAGAGGCGATACACAGGATTTGGTTTTATCGTCTTCTTTCTCTATCCCTAACTAATTGATAATCATGACTAACTCTTGATTCAACTACTTCAGTATGAGGCTCAATAGTTGGGGTTTGAGAAGCTTGATGAGTGCCTTCTAAGTTACGTTCACTAGACTCGGTGGGTTGAACTTCTCTTTGATTATTATCTTTGGTGTTCGAGATCGGGTTATACATTCTTTATCTCGATTATTTGCTTATCGACTTGAGACCTATCGGTACTACTATCAACCCCGATCTTTAGTCTTTAAACTTGGCATTTCAAGTTCATTAAAGACAACATCCCCATCATTAATGATGTTTATACCTCTTTCATCTCTCACCCAAAGTCTATAACTCTTT
Source organism: Forsythia suspensa (assembly GCA_023638005.1). NCBI lineage: Eukaryota > Viridiplantae > Streptophyta > Magnoliopsida > Lamiales > Oleaceae > Forsythia > Forsythia suspensa. The sequence goes on from CM042673.1 coordinate 51,488,612, forward strand.
ACCCCCAAAGGGTAACCTAACATAACACACTTAGATGCTCTAGCATCCAACATTTCCTCACTTTGGTGTGCATAAGTTGCACATCCAAAGATCCTTAAGTGGGAAAGATTAGGGGGCTTTCCACTCCAAAGCTCTTCAGGAGTTTTGAAGTTGATAGTACTGGAAGGGGATTTATTTATTAGATAAACTACAGCGCAAGCAGCTTCACCCCAGAACCCTTTAGAGAGGCATAAGCTTATCAGCATACATCTAACCTTATCCATAATGGTTCTATTTAACCTTTCAGCAACCCCATTCTGCTGAGGAGTGTGCCTCACAGTCCTATATCTTTGTATTCCTCTTTCTTTATAGTAAGTATCAAACTCCAGGTTACAAAACTCTAGACCATTATCAGTTCTTAGGGTTTTTACTTTGGTTTCTTTCTGATTTTCAACTAAAGTTACCCAGTTTCTGAAGTTCTTAAAGGCTTCATCCTTTGTTCTTAAGAGAAAAATCCACACCTTCCTATAATGGTCATCAACTAGGGAAATGAAGTACCTGTTTTCTCCATGCGTGGGGTGCTTTTCAGGCCCCCAAAGGTCAGCATGGATGTAAGCAAGGGGACTAAATTGTGAACTCCTTCACCAAAGCTAAGTCTGTGGGATTTACCTAAAACACAAGTTTCACAAAAGGACAGAGTACCCACATGATCTTTTCCTAAGAACTGCTGATCACTAAGGAATTTCAGCCCCTTGTTCCCCATATGCCCAAGTCTTTTGTGCCACAATTCGTTTCTATCTTCATTAACAGAGAAAGAGCCAAACCTGTCAAGAACTTTGAGCTTCCCCTCGAAGGTAATATAGGCCATTTTTCTTTGGCCCTTTCATGACAACCATAGTCCATTTGATAATTTTCAACACACTACCCTCAGACTTGAACCATTATCCCTCATTTTCTAACACTCCTAGAGAAATTAGGTTTCTCTTCAGATTAGGGACATACCTCACATTGTGTATGATCCTAATCATCCCATCATGCATTTTATGGCTATGTCTCTTAATTCCTCAACTACCTGAGTGTTATTGTCTCCCATATAGACCTTTCTGGGCTCAATATCTTTATAATCACTAAACCAGGCTCTAACAGGACTCATATGGAAGGTACAACCAGAGTCAAGAATCCACTATTGGCTCTGGCTATGATCAGAGAAATTCATGACATACAGCTATCCATTTCATTTTCGAGGGTTGCATTGTTTTGATTATCAAGAGGTTGGTCCTTCTGTTTTCTTTAAAATCATAACAATCCATTTGGAAATGGCCTAGCTTGCCACAGTGGTAACATTTCTTGTTACTTTTATCTCTAGACTTTGATCTACCCTTAGACTTACTTTTACCCTTCTTATGATTGCTATTAACATCCCTCTTATCAGTCCTACCTCTCACAAAGTGACTCTCCTCTCTTGCCCCACCCCTAAACTCTTTTCTTACTTCAAGATCCCTAGACCTTAAAGCATCTATCACAATAGCCTGAGTTAGGGTATCTCTAGCATATTTAATAGCATTCTTAACTTCTTTATAAGAATCAGACATGGAATTAAGTAAAATCACAGCAAGATCTTCATCAGAGAAATCTTTCCCATTATGGGACAAGCTTTTTACTATTATACTGAAATCACCCAAATTTGCTTCCAGATTTTTATTAGTATCCATTTTGAAACTAAACAACTTCTCAAGCAAATAAATCTTGTTAGGCAAGGTTTTAGTTAAAAACAGAGTATATAAAGCAGACCAAAGATCTCTAACAGTTTTAGAATCATCAACTTGCCTAACCATGTTATCAGATAAATGCAGGATAATAGAACTATAAGCAATTTCATTCATATCAACAATTTCAGTGGGTTTTTCTTTTAACTCATCAGGATAAGTATCTGGATCATCAAGAGCCTTTGAGACTCTTTGTTGGACGAATTGTCCTCATTTTTGTTTCCATATAGAGTAATCACTATTTCTATCGAATATTGATAATTCGACCCTCGAATCCATACCGGATTACGTAAAAGGAGTGATTTCTCTGGACAACATTGAGTGATCTTTTCAAGATCAGAGAATGTTTAAACAAAAAAGGTTTTAAAGAAACCGAGTTCACAGTTTTCAGTTGACGAGTATTTAACACAAATTGCAAATGTACTAAAATTTCTTAAAAGAAATATAGTACGATTTTCATGCTCTCTAACATAATCAGCAAATAAGAATTCCTTAGTACACTTATTATTTGCAACTACGCATGTCACGTCTGAGAGTTCATACAAGTCACAGACAGATGTATATGTTCAGAGCAGTATGCATTTATTCATCACTGAGGAGCAATTTCAATCAAAGAAACTAGGGTATTTACGATCTAAGTAGAGTTTGAAGCGTCTTACGAATCATTGTTGTTGTTGTTCAAACAGTATAAAAGATCTTTGGAAGTTGAACTACTCACCAGAGATTTAGCTATTTCCTCCGCCGGTTTTATTTTCGATCTTAGTATCTTTCACATCCAAATATATTTTGGGTTTTGTAACCGAATCAACAGATCTATCATTAATTTATAGATCTGTATCAGTCTTACCCAAAGAAGCACCCTAACACTACTTCAATAGTGGCTCTGATACCACTTTGTTAGGAAATACAAAGGAAATCCTAATACAATTTTCTACGGAAACAATAATACTGAAAACAAGAGTATTACAATCGAACAAACCACCGAAGTATTAGGGCTCAGATTATCCCAATCAATTTGGATCACAGCACATGCCGTCCAAAGGATGGGCACAAGTTTCACCTTGATCACTAGAACAACTTTATACTACAGACCTAAGGCAAAATCAACCCCTGTAACTCCGATCTATCCCAACGGAGTTACTATTCATCGACTGAGATGAACACCAGATCTTAGTCCTAAAGTTTACTGTTCACTCAAAGTAAACATATTCAACCTTCCTTTAATCAACCTTAATATCATCCAAGAAAGAAACCGAAAAGAAGAAGAAGAAAGAAAGCCAGACGAAAAATCGCCAAGAAGCCAGAGAGTTTTCTGAGACAAGGTTCTGAAAAAAATGAAGGACTAACCAGATACTTCTCATCCAGCGGACAAGCCTCAGCCATTGGATTAAATCCAATGGCTCAGAATCCACAGAGAAAGCACAATCCTCCACACAATGGATAAGCTAATGCCAAAGATCCACGTGGCAAAACTTTAACACATCGAAGTTGAATTTTGCCTTAGACACAAAACGTGTTTGTGAAACACACTTCTAACAAAATGCTATATTTTCATACAGCACACATTATGATTAACAGAGAAATTTACGCACCTTCTATAGGTCGCCCTGAAAATTTTCAAATGTTTCATTGGCTTCTTGCTGATCTTCAAAAATTGCAAAGGCAGAATATATATCTTGAACTTTTTTGCTTGTCTGCAGAAAATCATTTCGCCAGAAACAAGAAGAGAGTGAGAGAGAGCTCAGGCCTGAAAAAATATTTTCAACAGAAACACTGAATAAAGAAGGAGAGATTTTTATATAAAATTTATATAAAGATAACAGAACAGCTTGACTCACTATCATACTCAAAAGTCAGCTTTGGACATAGCATTATATTTTTACAAACTAACTTTTTCAATTTGATGAACAAGGAGAGAATCAGGCATATGCAAATTATTTAAACCTAAGTTGGTCAGGTACTAAGGCATCAAGGCTAACGTGTGATTCACCCTAACTCTTGTTCTATCATTTCAAACTCATTCCTAAATAAGCAACCTGTGGATTAAGCAACGATTGGATTTCTGAATCGTAGTGTCGAGTGCTCATGCATAATTTTCCATCCATCAACTTATAAATATAATGGTAAAATCTGAAACAGAAACAAGAGCAGCTACTTCCACAGACATTAGTACATCTCCGAAGCATCGACGCAAGCTCACAGGTAATTCTTTTAATTTTGCGTGAACTTGTGTAAAAAGAAAAAGAATTAGGCAGCTTAGAGTTTAGGTAAACGTCCTAAATCCTTAATTGGGATAAGCTGTTCCATATGTGATGGGATGAAGACAAGTGTTGGTTCAATCTCAAGCCAGATAGCACAACCGGGCGCCCTGGGGATCAGAATTAGATTAGAGGTGTAAGAGAGATCTAGTAACCACTTTTCTGGGCTTCTTTTCTTTCTGATTTGTCAGTTTCATTCAGATTTTGGTTTTGCATTGAGGACACTTCAATATCTATCTATAGATATATGCATGCAAGGATGCATACATACATTTTATACATATTTTAGCGACATCCCTTTGATTACCATCAAACTATTTGGAGAAGCAGTGGAAAACACATCGGGAACAAAGCCGATGACTACTATGAGTAAGCAGGACAAATTAGCATTTACCAGTCAAAGGAGCATTTAACTGCTCAAATGAATCAAAGAAATAAAAGGAGTCGGCATTAAAAGTAGTAAGCGGTTACTTCATAGGAGCAATAAAATAGATTGTAATGAAACTAGCTAACCTTAACTTCAATCTCAAATTTTCCCGGAATAACACTCTTTAAATCTTTGGTAGAAATATTAACTGGAATCCTGTGAAGCAGCAGCTTTGCTGTATCTACAGCTTTCACCTAAATCAAAGATGCTATTAAGTAACAATATAAATTTGGTCGGTATGCAAAAATATCAGTGATTATTCTAGGTTACCTCCTCGGGAATAACACCATCAGCAGCGTGCTCAAATCTAGCTAGAGCAAGTTTCATTGCAGCACAGGCATCGTCTAGACAGTTAAGTGGACTCCCCTCTTTCCGAAGCTCATAACCTAACACGGCCTACCAAACCACATAAGGTATTAGCAAACAAGCCATGACTGCTACCAGCTTGTGATAGGTTGTACCATCACTTACAATGATATGTAAAGAGGGCAAGAGAGACTGATAGTTTGGACAAAGAGAGAGAATGAGAGATTACAAGTTCATTTGACAAATCAATGGGGAAGAAAACCTTTCTACACTGGATACATGAGTAAAATCCTACCTTACACAACAAACTCAGAGAAGGCTTTTTTGTTAAAACCATACCTTACACAACGAACTCAAAGAAGGCTTTCTGTTAGCAGGTCTATTTGCATATTTGAAGATGTAAGATGTGTCGATTACTCTAGTGTAGTCTAACTTCAGTGCTGCAAAAAGAAACAGAAAAATAAATATTAGAATTGGAAAATATAACCTTGTCTAAAAAAAAAAAAAGTAATTAGTACAACACACTCTCTTTATTACTTTATGCAACTTCATTAATCACACCTACTTTAACACCCACTAAACCCATGAAAAGTAATGGATGCATCTCTCGTTTCTGCAATTCAATTGATAAAACCATAGAAAAATAATGGACTGTTATGACACTCAAGGTATCTTTTCTCTTTCTATTTTATCCACTTATTTGTAAGTTTTTTTGTATCATTTTTTACAAAATAAAAAAATTTGATGCTTTCGAAATTGTAGGCTAGCAATAATTTAGAGACGAAATTGTAGGGGCTCTTTGAGATACCCATGGGATATGGTTGTTAGTAGGAGGAATTTTTATTGAAAAAAGAATTGAGTTTTTGTTCTTGTTTTCCAGATTTCCGTAAATTGTTTTTTAATTGATCTTTAAATTCTTGATTTCTAATTGGAACAAGAATGATTAATTTACATCCACATGATTTTAATAGCATAAATAGGAGGAAGATTAAAACAAGTAAAGCCGGAAGATGAAGGTGGCAAGAGAGAAGAAAATGAAATGCGAGGTTATTTATGACTATTTTAATAAATACAAAAAATATTTAAAAACGTGGTGGACCAATAATTTTTGTGGTGGTAATATAACCAGAATCTTAATTAATTTTAATTGGGATTTACAACACTTGGGTTTTAATTGTACTTTACATGTTTCATAAGCAAGCATGGCAGAATGGGCTTCTATCAGAGTTTTAATTAATTTTTGTCATAATTTTACCACATAATTAATTTTATATTAAAATTTCATAATTACTTTTTAATCTTTTAAATTCTAAATATAACACATATAACACACATTTTTATATAAAATGTAACAAACATAACAAATGTAATAATAAGTGTTACAAAAAAAAAATAAAAAGGGCTTGTTCGGTAGAGTTTTTTTTGGGAGAAAATGGGTTTTTTTTGTTACTTTTTACTTTTCAAATTTTTTTGTAGTGTAAAAGGGTTAAAAGTCAAAAATTGTAGGCAAAAAATGATTTTTTGGAAAAAATCTCTACCGAACATGACCAAAAAAATTAGATAGTATTTTTTAAATTATTTTATATTTTGTGGTTTATGGTGAAACTAACCCTTACTTTTTTTTCTAGTGAGATTATTTGATCAAATAGCCCGACTAAAATAGTAGAAATTATCCACTACTTTTAATATTTTAAATTTATAATTTATATCAAATTTTTCTAAATATAATGTCTTATTTTAATATTAAAATTTATTAAAATAAAACAATTATTACTCATACGATAACTAAGAAAGCATAGAAGAATCCCCGAATTGTAGTATTTTTCCAAACAATCAATCTTCTCCTCCTAATTTTTTGCATATGACCTACATTCCATTCATTTTTTGCCTTTTCTCAATTTAGACCCTTGAAAATTCTGAATTTTAATTCCAATTTCTTCTCCTCCTTCTTCAATATTATGTAATTTCTTCATTTTGAGCGCATATTGCTTCTCCATTGCAAAATAAATACTTTGAATAGATGTTACAAGCGAAGTGATTAGCAAATGTAACAAACTATGTTAGAATGTATCATAATAGTTGGTAGAATTTGTAACATCAAATGCAATATATAGTGAACGTAAATTTAGCCGAATGTGTAACATCAAATGTAACAAGAAAGCTAACGCATAATTGGTATAAAATTTAACTCAATAACATGGATTTAACATAATTACTAGCATAAAATTTAACACAATGAATGTGTAACATCAAATGTAACATAAGGCTAAAGTAAAGATTATCATAATCTATAACAACGAATACAACATAAAGATACCAGAACACTCAACACAATAACAAGTGTGGGTTTAACATAATTATTGACATAAAATTTAACAGAATAACATCAAATGCAACAAGATGGAATCTGTATCACAAGAATTGATAGCATCATGTCGAGTTCATATTATATAATAAAAGTTTTTATAATCTTCAACTACATATATACATATAATTATCACAGTCGAAATTACATAATATTGCAAACTTTGTAAAAGAAAATCACTTAACACTATGGAAATCAATGAAACATAATTAAATTTTAATGATAAGAAGCATCATGTATCATAACTTAATTAACGAATTAACATCTTCCAAACACAATCTTGACTGCGACAGGAAATTAGATTCGTTGGTATCAAAAATTTGATGACATCAAGTGCTGTTGACATTACTATTTGGAAAAGAAAGAATATGAAATTTTCTCAAAAAGCTAATTACTCTAATTATAGAATTACAATCATAGATGTTGTTGTTGGAGGAGAGAAAAAAAATCTTTTATGATCAATCCCTTCAATATTAGATTACAATCACTAATGGTTTTTTAGGCTTTTTTGCATGGTTTTTGGTAGCTACACAATAATATTAATAATTAAAAAAAAGAGAGATCTAATATTTTTGAATTTTTGACATGTAATAGTTTTTTTTTTAATATTATTATCAATTAGTGGTTTAATGATTTAAATTTTCCATTAAAATACTACAATAGAGTATGACTATAGGCTTCAAGTAAGTAAGTAATAATTCAATATCTAATACAATATATGTCTAATGTTATAATAATATAATTGTCCAAAATATATTTTAAGATAAACCTTATGAGTAAATCGACTATAATTATACTAATTCATACAAAATATTCTAACATGTTCATTTATAAAAAAAATCGGCTGACAAAAGTAATTAGTAATAGAATAAAAGCAAAAATTAGATGAGTGAGTTTTGAAAATGTGAGATCTGTACATTGAAAGGATATAGAAGATGGGTAATAACACAACACTATGATATAAAAGAGAGAATTCTTTTGTTGTAAAGGAATAAAGAGAGAAAATGTATAAATAGATACAAGTTAAAATTATATGATTCTCTAGTTATACTCACCAACTGTGCACATATATTCAATTTCATCCTTAATTTCAAAATAAGTATTCAATTTCATCCATAATCTCACATTCCATTTTATACGTTAATTTCATAAATTAAATATTTAACTATTTAAATTTAATATGTAATAGTTAAAATTTATAAAAATAAACTATTGTGTATTTTAATAGGTATTAAGATATAAATAAAAAAAATGTAAACAATTAATTAACATCAATTTGATTATGTCTATAGTGTAAATTAAGAATTTAAGTAAATATTTTCTAAGATATGATAAATCTTTTTTGTTACGCGATTAATATGAATTTTAAAATGAATCAACTTGATTTGATAATTTATAATTGAGTATATTTGTTTATGATAATAATTGCTTGGTCACCATTTAAATTGAACAAACTATTTTCAAAACCAAAACTTATCTAAATTGACATCTCATTTATGTAATTTCATTTTTGACAATTGCACCTTCAATTAAAATTGACGTTGTAGCATTGTATATTTTTAACTTTTTCTCATGAAAATTTTACATTTAATAGTAGACATGTTTATGAATATTTACATTTGTAAATATAATAGCAGTATGTTAAACTCTGCTTGTGACATAATAGAAAACTTATAAATATAGTCAACACTTGCACTCAAGATTGCACTAAGAGTGCGAGAGTGATGTCTAGGTGTTTGAGACGCAAAGGAGGCCAAATACTGAACATGATAAAACAGTCAAAAGCTAAAACTAGTTGGCGATGTTGGCAACCGGCCTATATATTTGACAGAACTTTGAAGATGTTTGCGAAAGACTTTAGAAACATCGAAAACCTTGTGGAGAAAGTCAATTTTAAGGAATTCTCTATAATGAACTTGTTGGAGCATTCTAGAATAAAGAGAGATGTAAGAGGATTTTGTAACTATATCTTCCATTAAGAATTTGTGTGAAACTTGTAATAGATGTCTAGAAGGTTGTAGAACTATTTTACTAGAAAAATCTATGTAAATATCTATACAAAAGAATCTAGAGAAAAAACATCAACCATAAAATAGAATCAATCTTCACCATCCACTTAAAGGAAGTAAAACTATAAAATGTCAAAGAAACTTTATTTATAACCAACTAAATTAGAAGTAAATTAAAAGCTAAATAATGAGAGTAAGAGTTTTGAGAGATATTATAATATTCTTTGAGACTTTATATTAAAGATGCGATGTTAGCGGCCAACCTATATGTTTGACAGAACTTTGAAGATGTTTGCAAAAGACTTAGAAACATGGAGAATTTTGTGGAGAAAGTCAATTCTAAGGAATTCTATATGATGAACTTGTTGGAGCATTCTAGAATAAAGAGAGATATAAGATGATTTTGTAATTATATGTCCCATTAAGAATTTGTATGAAACTTGCAATAGATACCTAGAAGGTTGTAGAAACAATATTATTAGAATAATCTATGTAAATATTTATAGAAAATAATTTAAAGAAAAAACATTAACCATAAAACAGAATCAATCTTCATCATCCACTTAAAGAAAGTAAAACTATAACATATCAAAGAAACTTTATTTCTAACCAACTAAATTAGGACTAAGTTAAAAGTTAAATAATGAGAGTAGGAGTTTTGAGAAATATTGTAATATTCTTTGAGACTTTATATTTAGAGATATTATGCCCCCCAGTAAACTAAATTTTTAGCTTTGCCCGTGCTTTGGTCTACTCAACTTAAATACAGCAACTCACAAAAATAACGTTAGAGATTCAAAATACTATATATTTTGAATAAAATGTATCATATTAGCATAAGACTTGGTTGATAAAAAGAGTTCAAAATTAATGTCCAAAATTAATGAATAATTAAAAATAACCTCTTTTTCTACTGAGACAATCTTCTCGTCCATTTCACGGAATAGAAGAGAAACCACAAAGCGAAGAAGTGTGCGTGTTAGAGAGAAAGAGAGAGTCACAAGAGCTTGAAGAAGCCTGGAAATTTGGGGTTAGGGTTTAGGAAAAGTTTTACTATCGGTCCATAAACAATACTACCTACCGCACTTGGGTCCCATTCATTTTTGTGTCGCATTATGATCCCCAGGATATCATCTAAATTTTAGGGATGCAAAAAAATCCGTCCTTAACCCACCCTCCCGTTAGTAATTAGGGCGGAGATGGAGATCATGGTTCCATCTTGAATTTTCCAGACCCGCCCCGAATATTTCTATTTTATTTTATTTTTATGTTTTAAAATTTAAATCGTATTTAAAGAATGAGTTGATAAATGGGGATTTTTCAATCTCTCCGCCCCGCCCGCCACGCCACGCTCCTCGTCCCGATAAGGAGGGGATAGCAATGGCTACCTTGCATCGTTGCCATCCCTACTAACTTATGTCAAAGAAACACGTGCTTCAAACATGATCACTAGTAGGTAAATTGTATTCAATTCATTATATTTTTTTAAAAACAATTAAAAGAAGAGAAAGAAAAAGGAAAGCATCTTATTGATCCATTGTCTAATGCAATCATGAGCTCCACTAAGAATCATCGCCACCTCCAAAACCAACTGACATCTCCATTTGAAAATATCTTAATCTTGGTTGATAATGTTCGTTTGATTAAAAGAATATTGTATGTAAATTCGAGCAATATTAGGAGTGGCAATGGACCAAGCCAAGCCGGCTCGGTCCATGACTTGTGGGCCTCATGGATCGAGTCGAACCGTCCATGAGCTTACTCGTTTTTTTTGAAGAAATTTTTTTAAACAACTTCAAAATTTCAAAACACGAGTCGGCTCATGTTTTTTATGAGTCGAGTTAAAAAAAATTGGGGCTCGAACCTAAACGAGCTAGAGTCGGTCATGGGCCGAGCTCACATGCCGCTCGACCTGTTTTTCACCCCTATGCGAGAGATAAGAATTACTTATCCCTTTTCAATAATCAACATAAACTCAATTTACTTGGCTTATCTGTCACACAATTTTTCAAAATATCCCAGTCGAATGATGACAGTCTAGAAACGACAGTCATTAAAATTTTCATACAAAAATTTTGATTTATATGTCAATTTTAATTTAACTTTCTTAAAATGGTTTTCACCTACATTCATTGATTTTTTTTTTCTAGTTGAGAAATATGTTTGATTCATTAAATGAGATGGTCGAACAAATTGAGTCAATTGTTAGGTTTGTCGAGTTTTCATGAAAAATAATAAAAGAAAGAGTTGTAAAAATAAGAGAATTTAGTGTAAATGGTCCCTAACTTTTTCCTCCGGTACAGAAATGATTCATAACATTTAATTTTTAACGGGATCATCCCTAATCTATGTGTTTTAGTGCGTAATTGGTCTTTATTTAATAAAAAAGACATATACACCATTAGTTTTAATTAGATAAAATTTCAATTGGATTACTAGTTTTTGCAAAATGTACAAATAGGTCTAGTATATTTATTGAATAATTTAATTTAACATATTAAATATATCATTATAGTCGTGTCAATTAAATTTTTTCATAAGAAAAAAATGTAAAATTATTGTGCTTTAAGTATATGTAATTATTATGTGATGTGAAAATTTTGAATAAAAATTAAGTTAAATAACTAACAAAATGATGTATATAATTTTATGACATTGAACCAAGCTTATTATTTTTTTAACATAAAAATACTAATAAAAATTAATTTACACATTATGTAGTCTTTATATTTGAACGATAATTAAATAATAAATTAAAATATGAAGAATAAAGTTGGAGCTCTAATATTTGTAGTTAATAAACGAATATCTCAGTTAAATAAAAGTATTTGAGCATCAAGTTTATGACAAAGTCGATAAAATAAAAGTTTAAATTTTAAAACATATAATTACTTAATAATAAAAATAAAAATTTTATTTTACATGTTTGCTAATAATTAGGAGCTTAAATTTTAGTTCTTTTATAATAGTTCATAAAATACACAAAATAATTTAGTATATTATCAATTTGGTCAATAAAGTGTTAATTAAAAAAAAAAATTCATTTAGTTTCCTTTAAATATTTCCTTAAACCAACTACAATTTTTTCATATTAAAATTAGAGGTATGATGATCTTTTTATCAAATAAGGACTAATTATGCACTAAAACACATAGGTTTAGGATTTATGTATCAAAAAACAAACGTTAAATACTATTTTCACACTGAGGACAAAGATTAAGGGGACCATTTGCACAAAATTCCCTAAAAACAATACGAATCTAACAACTTGTTTTAATAAAAATAAAATTGGATATTTGGTCTCCAATCTTTCAAAAACGTAAGGAAAATACCCATAACCTTTAAAAATAGCATCAGATATCCCCAACGTTTGAAGAAATAGGTATGGTATGTCCTTTATGACGATATTGCCCTTCTATTTAAATAAACAAAAAGAAAAAAGAAAAAAGAGAAAAATGATTGAAAAATAACAAAATATACCCCCAAAAATAAAAAACAACAAAGAATTCATCTTCTTTATCAAACCCCAAAATCCAAAATCCATCACCACCACCACCACCACCCAAAAACTCCACCCACCTCACCTCACCTCACCTCACCTCACCTCACCTCGTCACCTATATATACACATCAAAAACAATCTCGCCGAACTTTTTCTATTGCTAGACAAAACAATCACCAACTTTTCAACTCTCAAAGCGACGCATTTTCATTTCGCCATGTACAAATCCTTATAGGGAAAAGACTACAAGATGATGCCCATAGAGATACGGGTAGTGGAAGCCCTTAGGCCATGGTTTTGATGCTTTTTTCATTTCACTATGGTGGATTTGGGGTTTTGAGTTTTTGGGGTGGTGGTGATGAATTTTGGATTTTGAAGTTTGATAAAGAAGATGACATCTTTGTTACTTTTTATTTTTTGGAGAAATATTTGGTTATTTTTTAATTTTTTTATTTAAAGAGAATGACAATTTCGTCATAAATGACTGATAAATGTTGATTTACGCTTATCTATAGTATCAAAAGTGGACAATTAAATGTACTCTTAAGTGAATATTTACTTAATTGTGTGTTGATTTGATTATTTTATGTTGAAACCCGAGTTCGAATGGAATTGGAGAGAAACAAGGTAAAATAGGTAAAGAATAACTGAAAATGCATGAAGACTTGAAAATAATGACAAACTTGCAAATATTCAAAAGATGAAGGACTTGGACTACAAATAAATAAAGGACTAAATTGAATTGAAAGAAGAAATTAAAAGACTAAAGTATAGAACATTCAAAACTAGAAGGACCAAAGTGCAATAACTAGTTGCTGTGAATCGCAGTTTGCAAACCGTTGTTTGCTGCGGTTCAACCACGGTTTGCAAACCGCAGCCCATGTAATTAATTTTCTAGTTTTTCCTAAATGCAAACTAGGGGTGTTTTAGTCCTTTTTGAATTAAAAACAAGTCAGAAATGATTGGAACTATACAAAGACATAACCTAGGTCAAATAAATGTTGTTGAATCATTGACAAAAAGATAGAGAAAGAGATGAAGAACGATGGCAATATTGAAGATTGGAACTTGAAGACGAAGAATTCTTAGTGCAAGATATTCAACATCTTCTCATCTTTTATTCAAAATCCGATTATGTATTCCGAACTTTCCATCTTGTTTTCTACCGAATTATGAGTAGCTAATTATTTAATTTGGATGCACAATATAACTTAGTTTAATTCTTTAATTTCTACTCTCAAGTTTTGCTTATAAATTAATTATGTTTTGAATTTACTTCTTTTCTTAATACTTGGAATAATTGGTCATTATTTTATTGTTTAATGGATTATAATGAATTGAGAGGTAAATTATTAATCTAGACCACGTAGTAAAATTCGACAATTGGATAAAGGGTAGAGATATATTTTTATTATTGTCGCGATCTTGAATTGAATTCTTAGGCGATTTAATGTATCTAATTAAGGATCATTCTGACTTTATAAGTTGACTTAATTAGATAGGACTAATTTGAACTCAAGAGAGGTAAATTGGTTAAATTCTTGAATTCGACCGAATACAACATTAGAAATAAATCTTGAGAGAAGAAATTAGAGATGACAACTATAGTGAACTCGTGAATTCAAATTCTTCAATCATCATTCTTAATAAATTCTTGATATTTGCTTTCACATAAGTTATTATATTATTTTCTTAAATTGATAGTTATACGTTAACATTTAAAATAAACAATTCAAAAGTGTTATAAACAGATTAGGATTAAGATTAATTAAACTAGTATATAAATAGAATAGTTTTCGTGGAAACAATAATCCGGACTCAATAAGTCCACTTTATTACTTGTGTGTGATATTGTTCACTTTCAATTACATTATTTTTATAACAAGTTTTTGGCGTCAGTTGCCGAAGATTATTCTTATTTAATATTAGTTTAGATTAATCGTTAGTGTTTATTTTATTATTATTATTATTATTATACTTTTTATTTGTCTTCTTTGTTTTTTCTTACTACAGAAAAGGTGTTCATTGCATGCTCCGTACAAAGCGGCAATCTTGAGACTTTGATCATGAGATTGAACGTACTTTCAGACGAAGACGCAAAGAACACAACTAAAAACAGAAAGATCAGCAACAAATTCAAATGGCAGATGCACAAGTAAGAAGAGAAGCTGATCAAGAAGCAGCCCGATTGGTGGCTCAGCAAATTCAGCAACATTATGGTGAAGAAGAAAAAGATGATGGAAATATGCCAATGGCTCAATTCTTAACTCCGGCAGATGCTATTGATCATTCAAGCATAGTTTATCTTGTTTTTGGTCAACATGACTTTCAATTGAGGGCCGATCTAATCAATCTCTTCAGCAATAATTTGCAATTCTATGGAAAGGCACATGAAAATCTAAATGCTCATCTTTCCAAATTCCTGTGGATGTGCCACAATTTTCAGTTTTAAGGGTGAATGATGATACCATTAGACATCGGTTATTTTCCTACACATTGAGGAATGGGGCTCTAGAATGGCTAGACTCAAAACCACATGCTAGTATCACCACGTGTGATGACTTAGTAAGAAAATTCTATAACAAATATTTTTCGCCAGCTAAAGTAGCTAAGATGAACCTGGAAATCTCTATCTTTGAGCAAATAAAGGGGAAAATATCATAAAGTTTAGGACAAATTCAAGGAGTTGATCAGAAAATGTCCAAACCATGGCATTAAAAAGGGCCAACAAGCTCAATATTTTTACTCTGGGCCATCTCCCTAGTCCAAATCGACAGTGGACTCCTCTGCAAATGGGTCTATTGCGAATAAAAATGTCAATGAAGTATGAGATCTATATACATTGATTGCAAACACACATACCATGTTTTCATCTGATCGTACTACTCCAAAAAAAGTAGCAGGTATATATGAGATTGATGGTCAATCAGCTACTAATGCACAACTTGCTGCATTGACAAAGCAAGTGGAGCTCTTGGTCAGAACACAAACGCAAAGAGTGAATGCAATCCAAGAAACCATGATGTGCGAAAATTATGGGGCTAACCAATCGACATCGGATTGTATGTTATTAGCTTCTCCAGAACAGGTCAATTTTGTGCAGAATAATACACATCAGCAATATAATCCATATTGACAAACATACAATCGAGTTGGAAGCAACACCCAAATTTTAGGTAGTCTGAGAATCAACAAAGTGACAATGCCTATAATGCTCAGCAAGAAAGATGACCAAGTTTGGGAGAGATGTTTCAATAATATATGCAAAAAACTGATAAAGTATTGGAGCGGTTGGGCACAAACTGTCAAAATTAACAGGAGTCTATCAAAAAAAATAAGACTCAGATTAGCCAGTTAGCTCTGCAATTGTTAGATAGGAAATCAAACACTTTTCCTAACAATATAATGACAAATCCAAAAGAACAGGTAAATGCAATCACTACTATGAGCAGGTACAACTGCCAGAAATTCACGTGAATAGTTAAGGAAGAAGAAACTGGACAACAACATGCGAAATCAAAAGAAGAAGTTTCAAAGAATATGTTGAATCATCAAAAGTGAGGGCGCCAATTCCTATCAAAGCTTATGTGCCACCAATTCCTTTTCTTCAGAGGTTGCAGAAGCACAAGCTCGAAAAGAAGTTTGGAATTTTTTTTGAAGTTTTCAAGAAACTGCACATGAACATTCCTTTCACCGAAATGTTAGCCCATATGCCATTGTATTTAAAATTTATGAAAGAAATGATGTCCAACAATAGAGAACCAGATGAATACGAGACTGTATCTTTAACTGATGAGTGTAGTGTTATTTTGCTAAATAAGTTACCTCCGAAGTTAAAAGATCCATGGAGTTTTAAATTACCTTGCACAATCGAAAAATTTTCATAATTTTAATGCTTTATATGATTTAGGAGCAAATGTAAATTCGATGCCCATTTCTGTTTACAGGAGATTAGGTTTGGGAGAAATAAAAGCAACAACTGTGTCTCTACAGCTTGCTGATAGATCAATCAAGCACCCACGGGATATGGTTGATGACGGGGTCATCAAGGTGGATAAGTTTTTCTTTTCGGTTGACTTCATTGTCCTTGATATCAAAGAAGACCAGGATATGCCAGTCATATTGGGCGAACATTCTTAGCAACGAGGCGAACCCTTATTGATGTTTAAAAGGTGAGCTAATCTTGAGTGTACTGGGATGACGAGCAGGCAAGATTCAATATGTACATTGTGCACGAGCAACGATCGACCTTGAAGAGTGTTTTAGAGTTGATGAAGTGAAATTTGGCCAAGATAACTGCAAACTCGATACAAGTGGACTAGTTGTAGAAATTAAAATGAAAATGGACGATTTAAAATATGGATAGCAAAAGATAAATCTTGCAAAGCTGGTAATTGCAAGCAATGCAAGACTTTCAAAGCCCAATTCAAGTCTCCATAAATGATACTTGCAAAAAGTCGAACTCTAGACTTATAAATCGAGCGCCTAATAGGAGGCAATCCATTTTTCTATCTCTTATACGTTTATTGCATTGCATTGCATGTAGAATTTTAGGACTGCATTAGGAAGTATAACAAGTTTCTCGATTTTTAGTAATTAGGTACATTTAATTTTTTTTATATTTCAGGCTATACATCGTCATTCCAATCCCAATATGTACTGATCAGCTGAAAGTCCGATGTTGTCTCCACGCCTTTTGATTCGGGTTAACTCTTTCCTTTTTTATATATTTCGCTTTCTTTTGTCACATTAAGGACAATGTGGATTTTAAGTTTGGGGTGACCTTATTATTTTCGTTATTGTTGTGTGTTGTGGATAAAAAAAAATTATTATGTATGCTTGTATGTTGGATAGCCTTGCCGGCTTATGATGATATTTATTTGAAGTTGTTATTAATTCATGAATTATGACTCGGTGATGCTACTTAAACTATTTTTATAGACTATACTTATCCATGTAAGATATGATTAAGTGTGAGTACAATAGTCATGAATATCACCACCTATAGTTGGTATATTAAATAGAATACAATGAAAGAATAGTGAACTTAAGTTGTGATACCAAGACCACCAATTGACAACTCAATTGCCTAACTAGTTGAAAGGATAGTTTGGAGGTGGTTGAACCATTACAGAAACCATTTAGATATGTGTTGATTCCGTACATGAGTAATATTTGTATGGAGTGTATTTGGCTACTATGTGGAATCTAGGTATTGACCGAATGCTATGAATCTAATCACCGCTTATTTATCTTGTAAAAAAATAAATAAAAGGCATTGTACTTGCATTATCTTATACCTCTTTTCGTAGCCTAGTTGACTCGAGTGATAAAGTCCGTTGGAGTTCTCAAAACTCGGTACTCTAAGGTCTATCAGACCTGGGAGCCATCGGCCTAAAGCTCGCTACAAGAGTCATCTAGAAAGCTTAAGGGAGTGAGATCTTACACATAAGATATATATATAAAAGAAGCAAAAGCAAGATTGAGCCATTGTGCGCATAACTTGGAGATGTGGATGACTAGTGGGTTTGACTTATATAGTGGAAACTTGATGGTCGAAGCACTCAATAAAAGGATAATCATCACAGGTCTAGATAGCTATTGTATTGGCTAGACCTAACCAAATTTTGAGCGGTAAAAGAATAAGTATTTTGAGGACAACTTTAGAGTTAACACCTAGGATGAGAGATTGAATATTAATAAGGAAGTTTGTATTCTTATAAGAGATAAAGGAAATATTTGACCATTGGGGGCCAAAATATTACCAACCTAAAGGTTTTTGTTAATTATATTGACTTTGCTCACACACATGTCTGTCGAGCATCAGATAAGTAAAATAAATTGATTTTGGTAGCATGATTTAGAAGTTTTATTATTAATTTGTTTGATTGTTTCAATAACCTGAGGCAATTACGGCAAGCTATTTGTCATAGTATATTTTAATATTATTTGTTTGATTGTTTAAGTAAATAGTCATGTTCGAGGACGAACAAATATTTAAGTTTGGAGATATTTGATAAATGTCGATTTACGCTTATTGTAGTATCAAAAGTAGACAATTGTATGTACTTTTAAGTGAATATTTACTTAAATGTGTGTTGATTTGATTATTTTATGTTGAAATCTGAGTTTGAATGAAATTGGAGATAAGCAAGGTAAAATAGGCAAAGAATGACTGAAAATGCATGAAGACTTGAAAATTGAGACCAACTTGTAAATATTCAAAAGATGAAGGACTTGGGTTGCAAATAAATAAAGGACTAAATTGAAATGAAAGTAGAAATCAAAGGACTAAAGTGTAGAATATTTGAAAGTAGAAGGACCAAAGCACAATAATCGGTTGGGTTCAACCGCGGCTGAACAGCAACTACTACTAACCATTGCGGCCCAACCGTGGCCCACATAATTAATTTTTGGTTTTTTCTAAATGCAAACCAGGGGCGTTTTAGTCCTTTTTGAATTAAAAACAAGTTAGAAATGATTGGAACTATATAAATACCTAACCTAGGTCAAAAAAATGTTGTTGAATCATTGTGAAAGAGATAGAGAAAGAGGCGAAAACGACGGCGAGATTGAAGGTTGGAACTTGAAGACGAAGAATTCTTGGTGCAAGATATTCAACGTCTTCTCATCTTTCATTCAAGATCTGGTTATGTATTCCGAATTTTCCATATTGTTTTTCTACCGAATTATGAGTAGCTAATTATTTAATTTGGATGAACGATATAACCTAGTTTAATTCTTTATTTTTGACTCTCAAGTTATATAAATTATTTATGTTTTGAATTTACTTATTTTGTTAATGCTTAGAATAATTGGCCATTATTTCATTGATTTGTGGATTGTAATGAACTGAGAGGTAAATTATTAATTTAGATCACATAGTAAAATTTAGCAATTGGATTAAAAGTAGAGATACGCTTTTGTTATTGTCGCGGTCTTGAATTGAATTCTTAGGAGATTTAATGCATCTAATTAAGGAAAATTCTGACTTTGTAAGTTAACTTAATTAGATATGACTAATTTGAACTCAAGAGAGGTAAATTAGGTTAAATTATTGAATTCGAGCGAATACAACATTAGGAATAAATCTTGAGATGAGAAATTAGAGATGACAACTATGGTGAAATTGTGAATCCAAATTCATCAACTATCATTCTTGATAAATTCTTGATATTTGCTTTTACATAAGTTATTATATTGTTTTCTTAAATTGATAGTTACATGTTAATAGTTAAAATAAACAATTCCAAAGTTTTTAAGTAGATTATGATTAAGATTAATTGAACTAATATATAAATAGGATAGTCTTCGTGGTAACGATAATCCGAACTCAATAGGTCCACTTTATTACTTGTGTGCGATATTGTTCACTTGCAATTACATTATTTCACAGCAATGACCTACCATGTATATTTATTCAAACGTTGAAGATTGTCTAATACTATTTTTAAAGGTTATGAGTATATTTCTTATATTTTTGAAAGGTTGGAAACCAACTATACAATTTTTCTCTAATAAAACACACATTATAAACTAATACAGAAGCATAAGAGCATCTACAATGCATTCTAAGAATTGTCATCTATGTATTATTTGAGTTGAAAGACTTGTTATCTACATGATATTAGTGTCTAATGAATGGACAACCAAACCAAAAAATTAGTCTTTTATGAATTATATGTACAGCTAATATTGTTGAATACACGTTATTTGTTTTCTTAAAATAAAATAAAATTACATAACCGATTGTCTTTCTTTGGAAATGACCAAAGCAAATATCATTTTTCTTTTTACCTAGAGTCAAAGTATGTGCAATACAAAAAAAATCTTCTCTATTATTTAAATTAATGAATTCTAAAGAAAAGCAAAATACCTATATTTTGATTGTCAAGAATCTCTAATAATTGTCTCCAAAATTACAAGGTATTTTTATTTTATTCAATAAATTTTTTATCGTCATCCTAAATTTATGGTTGTTTAGATTGATTATGGAAGAATTTTTTACGTATGGAACTCAAAGCAAGCCACGTGAATGAGTTTAAAAGAAGGTAAAAAGGTAAATAGTAGCATAATTGGGATGGTGAAATTCAATGAATGAGAATCCATTGACAGATTTCATCAAATTATTTAAGATTTAAAAAAATTAAGAAATTAATTACATATATAGAGCAAATTGCTGCTATGAAATTATAGTTACTCAATTTATAAACTTCATGGTTTTGGGTATACACACAAATTTGATATTCTTTTCTTGTATTTTTTTTTTTTAATATTATTTCTTCATCTTTGAAGTGGAATGTGAAATATCAATTTTGTTTAGAGGAATAAGATTGTGATAACACTAACAAAAATTTGGAAATTAATCGTTGTTGATTTTCAACATTCTAACTAACTAATTGAACAAAATTATGGAAACATAATGTCTGCCCAAACTTCTTGTACCCACAAATTATTGCAAACATTTTTAACTATTAATTACTTGTTAATATGGTTATTATATTATATATATATATGTTTTTTTGTTTAATAGGTGTGATTACAAACCAATGATATCATCAAATTATAATCACACTCCAAATAGTTTATCAACAAGCAATGATTCACTTTTACTTACAAAACAAATATTATATGAGCTATTGAAAGAAGATAGGAAATGGCTCATAATGTGGTTCAAACTTCTGCAATTCGTCTTCTTATGATAGTTTCTACAATGTTGACTAACAAAAAACGTTCTCGTGGTGGCTCGACACTTGGTAGACACTATATTCATATTGATAGGAAAGAGTGTCATGATTTAATTATTAATGACTATTTCAAAATATGAGAACTCAAAGTATATACCGGAGTATTTCCAACGTTGATTTCGAGTGGATATGGAATTATTACAATGCATTTTACAAGAGATTAAAAATTATGATGATTATTTTACACACTTGATGCAGTTGGGAAAAATGCTCACGTAAGGTTGTCTAATTGATCTACTCGACGATTATGTTCAAATTGGAGAGATTGCTACAATTGAAAGCCTAAAACGTTTTTGTGATGCTGTAATAGGCATTTTTTAAGAACAATATTTAAGAAAACCAAACAAAGATAATATTGCAAGATTGCTAAAAGAATGTGTGGCTCGAGGATTTCCAATAAACTTGGTAGTCTAGATTGTATGTATAGACATTGAAAAAAAATTGTCTAAAAGCTTGGCATGTCACACATGCTAATGGTTTTATCAGAGTTCATACTCTCAATTTAGAGATTGTAGCTTTACAGAATTTGTGGATTCGGCATGCATTCTTTGGCATGAATGATACTGATAATGATATTATTGTTCTATCTGAAATACCATTGAAAAGATATTTAAATTAGGATTCCAAGATTTTTTTAGGGATTGCAATTTGAAGTTTTCTATAAAATTTTAAGGATGGTTGAATGTTAACTGCCCGAAGCAAATTTTATGTCTGCTCAAGCATACATAAATAAGACGAACCTAAAGCAAAAGAGAAAAGGACGACTCACAAATGTAGGCCTGGGCGTCGGGTGGGTCGGTCTGGGTATTTCAATACTCGGAACCACCCGTTATAATTGGGATATTTCATAAATGGAACCATTCGGATCCACGTAATTATTGGAACCAAACCCAAACCCAAACCCAAACCCAAATCGATCGATTCCGGTTCGGTTCTACCATGATATTTTTTTTAAATAGTGAGTTAACAACATGTTTTGAAAAAAAAAAAATTGAAAATCCGTTAACATTAAAGTACATTAGATATTAAAACAATTTCTAAAAATATAAATATTAACGAGAAGAATAAACACTAAAATTACAAACTCATAAATTAGGATTAGATAAAGAAAAATTACCTCTCAAAATTGAGGATTCGTTTCGGTTAGAGAGGAGTTTCGCCTTCGTCGTCTCACTATATGTTGAGGAGAGAGATGAGTGCAAGTGCAAGTGCAAGACAGACGAAAATATTTGTATTGAGTATTTGCGCAAATAACGATTAAAAAAATTGAAATTTGGGTAATTGGAATTTGGTCAATTGACTTTAGGAGTTGAAGGTTTTGTATTTTTGGTTTTGGTATTGGATAGTTGGACTCTTGTCTTTGGTACCATGGTGTTGGATTGTGGGTTATTGAGTTCGGGTAAATAAATTGTAAAAAATAAAAAATTATAAAAAATGATAAATTCAATTTCAATCGAGTGCCCATAGTTCTAGTTCAAGAACCAAGAACCGACCCGAACCGGTCGGTTCTCGGTTCTTAATTTTATTTTTTTAGAACCAGACCAGAACTTCCGGTTCGAGTTAAAATGCCACCCCTACACGAATGTATGCTCTGATTATTCCTTATTATTTTTCTTAAAAGAAAGTGTCAAACTGTTATGAGAACAAGTCAATCCAGCTTCTAAATAAACAAGAAAATTAATATGCTTTCTGCATATGAGGGTAGTAACACCCTCTTAACCGATACCTAATACCTTTGAAGGAAAAAAAATTTAGACCGAATTTTAGGGCCGCCACATGCACCAATGATTAGGTTGGAGCATTTTAGAACCGAACCACATCTACCCATATAGGAAACTAGACCTACATCAGACAGCAAAAAGTTTGGAAAACTGTCAAAAGAGAACTTACAATGATACTAAATCTGGTAAGATTAGAAATTGATATTGTAATAACTTATGACATGCTTCTACCGAATACGAAATTGGTATAACTTACTTGAAAATCCAAGATCGAAAAAGTTGAATCACTTGCCTTGTACACTTGTTTGCTATGTGTTCAAAATACTTCTCTTTGGTCCGAAACTCAATCACAATGAAAGAGTTTTAATGCCACAATCCAAGAACCGATTTTTGAGTTATTTGTCAAGCCACCAACTTGATGATTCTTTACTGTCTCTTCTTACTTCATGCACGAAAAATCACTTACATGTGCTGAGAATATGTAGAGGTGTGGAGTTGTGGTTGGAAGTTACATGTAGTGGGGAGTTAAGATTCAAATCAAGTCTTAACTCCTCTCTCCAAAACATTTACATGCAACTTGGTTCAGGTCAACCCACATGGACGACCCGTGACCCGTTTATTCCAACATCTCCCACTCGCAAATGATGGTGTTGACTTGAATCTAATATACTATCAATTAGATTTGTTTCAATATGTCAAAGTTCATACTGGTAAATGGATCGTGCGACCAACGAGTTTGTTAAAAAAGAGCACACAACGCCATACACCTATTAGGGATATATAGCAGCTCTACTAGAGGAAATACTTTTCTTGCTATACTCCAAATCATTTTCCAACACTAATTCAAATATTTCCGATCCCTCAAATATTTATGGAACATACTTGAACTCCATACTTAATTCTTGTATTCATAATTGTGTTGTAAACCCTACATGGTCAACACAATTATCCGGCCGGCGAATACAAATAAAATGTTGATCAAAATGATTTTCCTTTCTTACTCAAATTCTTAAACTTTAAATCAGTTGCTTTCCTAGACATGTTTCATCAAACCGAATCAATCATAGTTATTGGCAACATGCTAAAGTAGTAACACTGAAATAAAATCTTGAGAAAATAGTCAAAAGTCATAAGGGTATACATAAGGTTATGTAAACCACGAGATCTTACACAATGAGGAAGCAGGGATCCATTCACTCATTTACCCCATATTGGTCATAAAAGCACACGTGGTATGAAACACAAGCTACGGTGTTTTCTCCCTTTTCAGGGCGTATGTCATATTTTGTAAATTAAAACACTTCGTACAGATTTTAGTTCAGGTATCCTTGATACCTAACTTGAATTCTCCTTATAATCATTCCTCAAAGCAAACTCATTCGAGAACTCAATCTGGCTACTAAACAGGTATAACGGATAGTGGAATCCATTTCGATTACTTATAGTAATCTCATCTCGATATCTCATCCAGGCAACCAGATTACGTACAGAACATGATCACTTCGTCTCATCCCAAGACAACCTAAAATTGTCTGAGGCGATTGCTCGTGTAAGTGAGCCAATCTCAACCTGTTCAACATACTTTGTGTGCATAAAAAACAATCATCTATTAATCACAAAAATATATTACACATAATATATGAACTCAAAACATTGTTCATTAATGGACATCCAAGAGTTTACAATATACGTAACTAAATTCTACGCAATCCTAGAGATTTAACATGAGTCATAAAGACATCTCTAGGTATCGGTTTGGTGAATGGATCAGCTACCATATTATGCGTAGAAATGTACTGCAAAGTCACTTATTTCTTTGCTATGATGTCTCTTACAAAATTATATTTTGTATCAATATGTTTGGTTTTGCTGTGATACTTTAGATCCTTTGTATATGCAATAGCAGCTTGACTATCACAATAAATCAACGTAAGTCCCATATCACCACTAAGGACTCTTAGATGCTGAAAGAACCTTTTTAACCAAACAGCTTCTTGTACTGCTAAAGCACAAGCCACAAATTCTGTCTCCATTGTAGACAAAGAAATGCATGTTTGTTTCTTGCTACTCCAAGAGATAGCGCCATTATTAAGCAAGAATGCATATCCAGAAGTTGACTTGCGCTCATCTAGGTCTCCACCCCAATCAGCATCTGTGTATCCTTTTAAGCGCAAATCATTTCCTTGATAACATAAGGAATAATCAACAGTACCTTTCAAGTATCTCAATATCCTCTTGACTGCTTTCCAGTGTCCTCTTCCAAGATTAGATTGATATATGCTGACCAGACCAACGCCATAACAAATATCTAGGCGCGTACACATCATAGCGTATATCAAACTCCCAACCGCATTGGAATACGGTACTATGGACATTTCTTCTTTTTCTTCAAGAGTCTTAGGGCACATGCGTAGACTTAGAGTTTCGCCTTTAGATATATGAGTATCAATTGAGTTGTAATTCTCCATTTTGAAACGTTCAAGAACCTTCTTTATATATGACTCTTGTGACAGAGAAAGAAGTCTCTTAGAACGATCTCTATGGATTTTAACACCAAGTATGTAATCTGCTTCATCCATGTCCTTGATTTCAAAATTAGAAGACAACCATTTCTTTACGGTCTCAACATACTCCTTATCATTTTCAGCCAATAAGATATCATCTACGTAAAGAGATAAAATTACAAATTTTTTATTGGACCTTTTCACATAAATACAGTGATCTTCGTCCATCATAACGAAGTTATATGAGATTACCGCTTTGTCAAATCTCAAGTAGCACTGTCTCGAAGACTGTTTTAGGCCATATATTGATCTTTGCAATTTACAAATTTTATTTTCTTGGCCTTGTTTGACGAAACCTACTGGTTGTTGCATGTAGATTTCTTCATCCAATTCTCCATTGAGAAAAATAGTCTTTATGTCTATTTGATGTAATTCTAAATCAAAACGCGCCACTATGTCTAAGAGCAGGCGAACAGAAGTAAATCTCACTACTGGTGAAAAAGTTTTTTCATAATCTATACCCTCTTGTTAGGTATAACCTTTTGCCACCAAGCGAGCTTTATAACTCTCTATGGACCTATCAACCCTTCGCTTTATCTTGAGAACCCATTTGTTCCCAATAGATTTTCGACCAGACGGAAGATCAACCAAGTCCCACACTTGATTAGATTTCATTGACTCCATCTCATCTTCTATTGCTTTCTTCCACTTTTCATTTGCAGGCCCAAATAGAGCTTCATGAACAAATCTAGGCTCTTCATCGTCTTCTGGAAATAGTAGAAAAGCTTGCCCTTCAATTTCGAAATGACGTTTAGGCATACTTTTCCTAGTACTCTTACGAAGTGGAAGCTCCATATTGAACTTGTCACTTGGAGACAATTTGCTCCCACTTGGATCAAAAGGTGGAAGTGCATCTTCATGCACCTCAATCGATTTATTGAAGACAGCTCTATCATCTAATTCAAATAAAGGTTCTCCCTTTTTAATTTCTCCTCTGCTAGGAAAATCATTCTCAATGAATGTCACATCGCGTGACTCTATCTCAGTTATTGTCTCATCCTGATTTTCACCTAGAAACACATATCATTTGGACTGGTCTGAGTATCTTACAAAGATACATTTCTTGCCTCTTGGACCCAACTTTCCAAATTTTCTTGAGGAATCATGGATGTATCCAGCTGATCCCTAGGGTCTAAGACAACTTAAATCAGGTGATCTACCTGTCCAAAGCTGATGCGGTGTTGTAGGTACCGATTTTGAAGGAACTCTATTAAAGATGTAGGTCGCAGTTAATAAAGCATCTCCCCAAAAGGAAATAGGTAAGTTAGCTTGCGCCATCATAGACCTCACCATTTCAAGCAATGTCCTATTCCTTCTCTCAGCAACACTATTTTGTTGTGGTGTATTAGGAATAGTTAATTGCCTAATAATTCATTTATCATTACATAGTTCTTTGAACTAATCGGATAGATATTTACGCCCTTGGTCAGTTCTTAAGGTTTTTACCTTTCTATCTATTTGATTTTCTACCACATTCAAAAATCGTCTAAATCATTCTAATGCATCCGACTTATGAGAAATCAAATAGACATAACCATACCACGTGAAATCATCTATAAAAATAATGAAATAAGAGGCTCCATGTCTTGCCATCACATTCATAAGACCACATATATCTGAATGGACTAATTGCAATGGAAGTTCGGCTCTTAAAGCCTTACCGAATAGTTTTCGTGTTGTTTTTCCTACTAGACAATGCTCACAAGTAGGCAATGAAACCTTAGAGATTGAACCGAGTAAGCCCTCTTTAGCCAACCTATTCATTCTCTCTTGCCTAATATGTCTTAATCTAGCATGCCATACACATGTATCCACAATCACATCTTTAGAAGAAGATACATTTCATAGAAAAACAACGATTAACATAATAGTTATAAGTGTTTTGTTCACAATCCAACACTAAAAAACCACCAGACAAATATCCAGATCCATAATATACATCACCATTGCTAATACGAACAAAAGTACCACTAAAATTCAAACTGAAACCTAATCTTAAAGGAACAGTAACTGAAATTAAGTTCCGTCGTATTCTTGGTACAAACAGGACATCATGAAGGAGAATGGTACGGCCACCACGCAAATGCAACTTTCATGTACCAGTTCTTTTCACCTTTACTCTATCATCGTTGCCGACATATATCCATTTTGTACCAGCTGGAAATCGGCGGAACTCCACAAACGCCTCTCTATCCTTGGTTATATGGTCTGTCACTCCTGAGTCTACAATCTACATAGGATAAGATTCAGTAAGCAAAACAATGCTAGAAACATAAACAGCAGTAAAAGAAGTATTAACAAGGGCTACCTTCTTTGGCTCAGGACAATCCTGAGCAAAGTGACCCAGCACTTGACAGTTGAAGCACTTCAACTTGCTCTTATCTTTCGTCTTACCAAACCATTTTCCCTTTTTGTTGCGTTTGGGCATGTTCTTTTTAGGTTCCTGTCCAGTCTCTTTTCCTTTTCCTTTCCCACCTTTGTTCCAGTTATTCTTATACTTAAAGCCCAAAGCTTTGCCAAAACTAGACTCAGCTACAAAAGCACGTCCTAAAGATTTAGCTGCTCCAAGCTGCTCATCCTCTAGTTCAACATGGCGGACAACATCAACAAAATTTTTTATACTATCATTATGAGTCAGATTGACTTTCAGATGTTTCCAGTTATCAAGAAGAGAACGGATCAAAGCCTGAACTTGTTGCTCATCAGAGAGAATATGACCAGCTGACTTTAGCCCTCGATCATAGTAGACATAATCCTCACATGCTGTTTGATATTATGATCATGAGACTTCTTGTAAGTGTCAAACTTAATAGTCAACTGTCTGAGCCTAGTCACGCTAGTACCACCATATTTCTCTCTCAGATACACCCAGATATCATGAGCAGTTGGAAATTGCTCACACTCGTGAATGAGATAATCCACAACAGAACTTACCAAAATCCCACGTGTAGTGGAATCTTTCTTTTTCCATGCTTGGTAAGTTTCATGATCCCTTCTCTGTTGAGCAGTCTGACCCACATCTGGGTCTTCCATCACGTGGTTAATGCCCTCAAGGCAATCCTGTTTCTCCAGCACATACCAAATTTTATGGCGCCAAGTGTTATAGTTATCATCATTCAATTTGTCACCCTTATTTAGGTCAGCAATGATATTCTTAGATGCTATAGTCTGTTAAAATTTTAGAGATAATCATATAAATGTCCATTTATACACACGTGTCATTTTGCACTCATACAAATTAAATTTTATGATAATTTAACACTAGACATAGAGTCGAAAGTTCACTAAGTTCCCAATCATCATCTATTATCCTAATATTTCATTATCACAAAAATTAATTTTATAATA
Source organism: Forsythia suspensa (assembly GCA_023638005.1). Classification (NCBI taxonomy): domain Eukaryota; kingdom Viridiplantae; phylum Streptophyta; class Magnoliopsida; order Lamiales; family Oleaceae; genus Forsythia; species Forsythia suspensa. The sequence continues at coordinate 51,517,604 of CM042673.1, forward strand.
CAAAAACAATAATTCTAGGTGAGAATTACATAAACTCTTCCAACCTTAGAATTTCTACTTAATAAATCAATTAAACATGTATTATGTAAACAAGACATTTTGATCGTATGCAATAAAAAAAAAAAAAAATGTCATATGTACACATGCGATTATATATTAAAAAATAACTTGAAACATTTTCTTCTCCTCACAAATATATTGTCCCAGATGCACTACTTCTAAGCGCATTGCTTCGAGATACTTTATGTATTGTACTAAGTTATGTCTTAAATTCATTTCTCAATTTTGATAAGCTCGTAGCTTTTCAACATCTTCTTTAGCCCATAATATTTTAGCCTTCCTTCCAAGGATACTAAAAAATGTGCATAAATTCAACCATATTTGATTAAGCACGAAAATATGAGAACGATTCAAATGGATCACATAACCAAATTTAGACCCACACTACTCAAGAACACGCTCTATTAAAAATAATAATATAGGAGCATCTCGAAAAACCTCCCACCAGGAAACAGAACCCTCAATCAAATATTCTAGATTTAATATAAAATTTTCAGAATTTTAATTCACTTAGAAAATATTTATAAAAAATATTTCATAAGAAAAATTTATATTGAACTCAAATAATAAATCCAATATAATATGGGGACCACTCTAAAAATTTCAGAATTGCAGAAAGGTCCCTCACGCCCTCTCACGCTCCGAAACAAAATCTGCCTTTTTTTTTCAAAAAAAATATGAGGGTTCAATTGGAAATTTCAAAATATTAAGGGGACCAATCTGCAATTTTCAAACATTCCAAAAAATCTCTTGCACGTCAACTTTTGAAAAAATAGATTTTTATTTTAATTCAATTAAAGATCTATTTCCCACTCTCAGAAGCCGGGAGTGTAGTATACTAGCCACCTTATGGGAAGTTTTCGACGATTTCGTGGGTTCCATTCCTCTAATTTCGACATTCTGAGTTCATCTGTGTGGTCAGATTTCAAAAGTAACATACATAATATAGCATTTGGGGCAACAACATAACCAACGGAGAGTGAGGAAATGAAAAATACTATTCATCTTCTTTCTTAAAAAACCAGAATTTTCCTTAAAATGGTCGAAACTTTGAAACATCATAACTCATTCGTTTTAAGTCCAAATTAGGAGTTATTTATACCGTTGGAAAACTCATGTAAATACCTTTCTAACCATACCAATTTCATAACACTAAAATCAGCAAACAGAAAACGATCATGTTATGAAGTTTCGGTTGTTTTAACTAGGGTTTCGATTTTATCTTGAAATATAGATCCAAATCATGTGAAATTTTGTAGACATGTTATACATCAGACTGACAGATATGGCCTTCCATCAGTTAGAGGTCTTTAGTTTTTTGTTAGTTTGTTTTTCATTTGCTTTTGCTTTTGCTTTTGCTTTTCAGAATTATGTACCGGAGGTAGTATCTCTTTATTTCTTTGTAGTTTGAGGAATTTTTTTTTTTCATTAGTTGTATGCTTGGAGGTCGGGTTCATATTCCCCCTCCCATGTACTACCTTTTTATATAAATACTGATGGTAGGAGCATCCAAACCCCCACCTGACTGTCTGGTAGAGGCCTAAAACTATAATGGAATTTGTCTTTGGTGCTGAACGAAAAAAAAAAAAAAAAAGCTTTCACAAATGGCATGAATTTGGATTTCTTGCATTTATTTGCATACCAAAGCATTTTCAGTATATTAAAATGCAAGGAAACAACTTGATGAGTCTCTGATACCAATGTAATATCCTATGACATGCTTCTACCGAATACGAAATTGGTAGAATTTACTTGAAAATCCAAGATCGAAAAAGTTGAATCACTTGCCTTGTACACTTGTTTGTTATGTGTTCAAAATACTTCTCTTTGGTCCAAAACTCAATCACAATGAAAGAGTTTTAATGCCACAATCCAAGAACCGATTTTTGAGTTATTTGTCAAACCACCAACTTGATGATTCTTCACTGTCTCCTCTTACTTCATGCACGAAAAATCACTTACATGTGCTGAGAATATGTAGAGGTGTGGAGTTGTGGTTGGAAATTACATGTAGTAGGGAGTTAAGATTCAAATCAAGTCTTAACTCCTCCATCTAAAACATTTACATGCAACTTGGTTCGGGTCAACCCATATGGACGACCTGTGACCCGTTTATTCCAACAGATATAGTAATCGAGACACTAGATAAAGAGTTTGGACAATTTTTGACATATTTTCAATCAAACCGTATAAAATGGTTTGAAAAATTCTCAAACTTAAACCAAACCATTTAAAACTGTTTGAGATTTTGTCAAACATAAACCTAACAATTTGTTTTGATTTTAAATTGCGGTTTGGGCTTATATATTTTTCTTCCTATTCACGTCATTAGGTCATTGATACTTTATTGGCGATGCAATAAAACATACTTATATATGCTAGTTTTAGAGACGTGCGTTGCACGTGTAGTAATTATAATATTGTAGAATTTTGGATAAATAAATGAATATTAATTTTCGTAAAATTTAATGCCATTTATTTAAAATATGTGGCATGGGTATACTTGATATAAATTTTGTATAATAATGACATATTTGTATACTATATACAATATAAATAATTCAGTAAAAGTGAAAAACAAATTTGAAAAATGTAAAAAATTTACCTTCGACTGGAGCGAATTGTGTACAATTTGCTTGTAAGATAACAAAAAAAAATTCTGTGAAAAATTGAATGAAAATCTGTTTGGACGAAGGTGTAAAAAAAATTAAGGAAAAAAAGTGTCAAAATGATTGGCAACTTCTTGCTCTTGTGTAGAATTTGCTTATAATATAAAATAAATAAATAAAAAAGGATTAGTAAAAAACACACACACCACAATATATATATGTGTGTGTGTGTGTGTGTGTGTGTGTTATAAATCTAAAGAGAAACAGAGGAAAACTAGAGAGAGAGAAAGAATGGGCTGAAAGGAATGAATTTCAGTAATAACCAGGGTCTTCTATTTATAGAGGTTTCTAGGAGCATAATAGTCATTTACATTTATATTATATAATATTATAACACTCCCCCTTAAATGACTATCCGTTCAACAATTACAAAATGTGTACAGTTATCTTGGAGTATTGTGATGTTGTCTCGTTAAAACCTTGCCAGAAAAATCCAATGGGATAAAAACTGGACGAATGAAAAAGAGTACAGCTACTCTCCCTGATGTTGATCACTGAAGATCTATGAGTCGACGCATCCCAATTTCATATACCAATTTCTTGAATATCGATGTCGGTAATGCCTTGGTGAATAGGTCTGCCACATTATCATTTGAGCAATTTGTTAAATATCTATATCACCATTTTTCTCTGAAGTTCGTAGGTATAGAAATATTTTGGAGAAATATGTTTTGTTCTATCCCCTTTGATGTAGCCTCCTTTGAGTTGTGCAATACAAGTTGCATTATCTTCATACAGTATTGTTGGACTCTCTTTTGTTGAAGGTAATCCGCAAGATGCTTGTATATGATGGGTCATATTTCTCAGCCACACACATTCTCTACTTGCTTCATGGATTGCAATAATTTTAGAATGATTTGAAGATGTTGTTGTTAGGGTTTGCTTTACAGATCGCCAAAATATAGCCGTTCTTCCACGTGTAAACACATATCATGTTTGTGATCTTCCTTTGTGTGGATCAGAGAGATAACCTGCATCTGCATATCCCACTAAAGAACACCCAGATTTTTGTGAGTAAAATAATCTCATATCTATAGTACCTTTCAGGTAACGAAAGATATGTTTAACACCATTCCAATGTCTTTGAGTTAGCTCAGAACTATATCTTGTAAGTAGATTTACAGAAAAAGCTATGCCTAGTCGAGTACAATTTGCAAGATAAGACAATGCTCCAATTGCACTAAGGTATGGTACTTCAGGACTAAGAATATTTTCTCCATCTTCAAGTGGGCGAAAGATATCCTTTTTCACATCAAGTGAGTGAACGACCATAGGAGATGCTAGTGGATGCGCTTTATCAAATTAAAGCGTTTCAATACTTTTTCTGTATATGATGATTGATGAACAAATAATCCTTCTTGGAAATGATCCATTTGCAAACCAATACAGAATTTGGTTTTCTCAAATTTTTCATCTCAAATTCATTTTTCAAATACTCAGCAGTTTTATAGATCTCTTCAGGAGTGCCTACAATGTTTAAATCATCAACATAAACTACTACAATTGCAAATCCAATATTCGTTTTCCTTATGAAAACACATGGGCAGATATCATCATTTTTATAGCCTTCTTTCAATAAATATCCGCTAAGACGATTATACCACATACGTCCTGATTGCTTTAATCTATACAATGATCTTTGCAATTTGATTGAGAACATATCCCTTTTGCATGAATTATGTGCTTCTGGCACTTTCAGTCCTTCAGGAACTTTCATGTATATATCACTATCAAGTGAACCATACAGATAGGCAGTTACTATATCCATGAGGTGCATATCATGCCTTTGTGATACAGCTAAACTGATTAAAAATCTAAATGTTATTGTGTCTATTACGGGAAAATATGTTTCATCGTAATCGATTCTAGGTCTTTGTGAAAAACCTTGTGCTACAAGTCGGGCTTTGTACCGAGTAATTTCATTGTTTTCATTTCGCTTTCTTAGAAATACCCACTTGTATCCTACAGGAATAACATTTTAGGAGTTCGGACTACAGGTCCAAATACTTTGTGTTTCTCCAAAGAATTTAATTCACTTTGTATGGCTTCTTTCCATTTTGCCAATCATTTCTCTTTTGTGATCTCTAAATGACGGATCGTGGTTCGAGCTCTTCACTTTGCACAATATCAAGAGTTATGTTAAAAGCGAAAATATTGTCCATAACAATATCCTTTCGTTTCCATAATTTATGAGATAACAAATAATTTATTGAAATCTCATGATTTTTGGACACTTGTGGTTCTTTCAGAACCATATTTTCGAGATTTGATTGACCAACCTCTTTAGGTTGGTTTTCTCTGTACCTTTCTTTTCGAGGTACCAAGTCTTTAGCACCAACAGTCGGCCACGTTTTTTGGTGTATTTGTGGGTCACTTGCTATCAAAGATTGCTCTACTGGAATATCTATTTTTGCTGGAGTACTTACTGCTGGGATATATGACTTTGTTATTTTTTTTGTATCAACAAATGCATCAGGCAATTGATTTGCAACATTTTGCAGGTGAATGATCTTTTCAACTTCTTGCTCACATTGATTACTTCGAGAATCAAAGTGAGATAATGTTGGTTCATTCCAACAAATTTTACGTTGTTCTTGAGAATGTAGCTTTGCTACTCCCAAAGTTGAAAAATTTGTTTCATCAAAATGACAATCTACAAATCGTGCAATAAATAGATCACATGTTAAAGGTTCAAGATACCTGATGATAGAGGGTGCGTCAAATCCCACATAAATTTCAAGTCTTCGTTGGAGACCCATTTTAGTATGTTGTGGTGGTGAGATTGGTACTTGGACTGCACAATCGAATACTCGTAAATGATAAATATTAGGTTCTTGACCTAGTGCAAGTTGTAAAGGTGAATACTGATGATAAGCAGTTGGTCTTATACGAACCAATGATGCAGCATGTAATATAGCATGACCCCAAACAGAAGTTGGGAGTTTTGTCCTCATAAGTAATGGCCTGGCAATAAACTGCAGACGTTTAATAAATGATTCTGCTAAGCCATTTTGTGTATGTACATGCGCAACTGAGTGTTCAATGTCAATTCCAATTGACATACACTAATCATCAAATGCTTGGGATCTAAATTCACCAACATTATCAAGACGAATTTTCTTGATTGAGTATTCGGGAAATTGACCTCGCAATTTTATGATTTGAGCAAGTAGTCTAGCAAAAGCGGCATTTCTTGTTGAAAGTAAACAAACATAGGACCATCTTGTTGATGCATTGATCAAAACCATAAAATATCGAAATGGTCCACATGGTGGGTGTATCGGCCCATATATATCTCCATGAATTCTTTCCAAGAAAGTGGGAGATTCAAAATTAACCTTTACAGATGAAGGTCTAATGACTAACTTGCCTTGCGAACAAGCAATACATGGATAATTATCAGGTAAAAGAATCTTCTAGTTCTTTAAAGGATGTCCATGTGAATTGTTAATTATTCGTCGCATCATTGTAGCTCTCGGATGTCCAAGTCTATCATGCCAAAGTATTAAACTTTTGAGATCAATGAACTTCTGGTTCACAACAGTAATTATTTCAATTGTTTTCATAACTGTATAATATATCCTAGAAGGTAGTGCTGGGAGTTTTTCATGTATCCGCTTCTGGCCAGATACAAAAGAAGTTATGCAAAGATATTCAACACCGTTTTCTTCCATTGTCTCAATATGGTATCCATTGCAGTGGATATCTCTGAAACAGATCAAATTTCTTTGAGATTGACTAGAATAAAGTGCATCATCAATATATAATTTTGTATTATTTGTTAAAATAATACAAGCTCTTCCAGAGCCTTCAATGATATTTGATTCATCTGCTATCAGGATAACTTTATTTTCTACGAGCATTAAGTCTAAAAAATACTTTTTGTCCTGAAGAATGGTATGCGAAGCTGCACTATCGGCTAAACAAATATCTCGATAATTCGTCCTGAATTTATAATCAAATAGATCATTTTAGAAATAAAGTTTACAACGAAAGAAAAAAATTAAAAAAATAAACCATCCTAATGGCAGAGCCATGGAGGCATAAGCAGCATAAGTAGTATACGAAATAGATCACTAATACAAGTCTCAAAATTTAAACAAAACAACAAAATAAATTGTAACATAAATTTGCCAAAACAAGACTGTGTGATAAACTAATCAATATTATTCTCAACATGATCAGTAATACCATTAGCGACAAAATCAAAGACATCTAAGTGAGTTACATTAGTTGAATAATCAACAAAATTTGTCTCAATTGAGCCTTTTCCTTTGATTGATTGTTGGTAAAGATCCACAAGATGTTTTGCCGTACGACAGGTACGAGACCAATGCCCTTTCATTCCACATCTATAGCAACTTTCTTCATGCTTCTTTATGAATGTGATAGGTTTCTTAAATTTGCTATTTTGTTGCTGATAGTGTTGCTTGTCACCTTGTCCACGATAGTGACCACGTCCATTTCCACATCCAAAACCATATCCACGTCTAGAACTATATCCACGTCTACATCCACGTCACGTCCGCGTCCGTGTCCGCGTCCGCATCCGCGTCCATGTCCATGATATAATATTGCATTTACTTTAGGCAATGCTGTGGAACCAGTTGGGCGTAGCCCGTGATTTTTCATTAGCAATTCATTATTTTGTTCAGCAACTAAAAGGCAAGATATAAGTTCAGAGTACTTTTTAAAACCACGCTCACGATATTGCTGCTGCAGGAGCACATTAGAGGCATGAAAAGTAGAAAGTGTCTTTTCTAACATATCATCTTCAGTGAGCTTTTCTCCACATAGTTTTAATGTTGAAGATATCCTGAATAGTTCAAAATTGTACTCATTGATAATTTTAAAATCTTGCAGGCGGAGATGTATCCATTCATAACGGGCTTTGGGAAGGACAATGGTCCTTTGATGATCAAATCTCTCTTTGATATTTGTCCAAAGAGTTTGTGGATCTTTCACAGTGAGGTACTCAATTTTTAATCCATCATGGAGATGGTGACGGAGAAAAATAAGTGCTTTTGCATGATCCTGTAGGGATTCTTTGTTTCATTCTTTTATCGTTTCACCCAATCCTTTTGAAATAAGGTGGATGTCAGCGTCAAGTGTCCATGATAGATAATTTTTTTCTGATATGTAGAGGGCAATAAACTCAAATTTTGTAATGTTGGTCATAAATCTAAAGAGAAACAGAGGAAAACTAGAGAGAGAGAAAGAATGCACTGAAAGAAATGAATTTCATTAATAATCAGAGTCCTCTATTTATAGAGGTTTATAGGGGCATAATAGTCATTTACATTTATATTATATAATATTATATAATATTATAACAATATGTATATAAATGAAAGGAATAGTTCAAAATGGGTTAAAAGCCCATTTAAGCATGTATGTAGCTCGACACCAACAACAAAAAAAGTTCAAAATGGGTTAAAAGCCCATTTATGCATGTATGTTGGTGTCGAGTAGCTCGACACCAACAAAAAAAATAAAAATAAAGGGCGTCGAGCTCCTCGACAACCAAAGAAAAAAATGAGGTGTCGAGCTACTCGACACACTAAAAAAAAAAAAAAAAAAAAAAAAGTATGTAGGTAGTGTCAAGCTGCTCGACCAAAAAAAAAAAAAAAAAAATTCGTCTTTTTGTCGAGCTAAAAAACTAAGGGAAAAAAGAAAAAAGAAATTAGTATTTGGCAGTGTCGAGCTGTTTGACAAAAAAAAAAACATTTTGCCTTTTTGTCGAGCCGCTCAACAAAACCAAGGGAAAAAAAGTCTAAAATTGCGGCGGCTAAAACGGTGCGTTTTGGACGAAAATTCTACAGTAAAAAAATTCAAGGCTTTTATATTATTGTAGGAATATCTATTTCAAACTACAAATTTAAATACCAACAAAATCAAAATAGAGTCTCAAATTGTCATTTGGCTTTTAAGCAAAGCCAAAAATGCCATATGTTAAAATCTCATAAGTTGTCATCTTCCATCATTCTTTTTTAATGCTCAAAACGAATTATTGTGAATCAAAAGTTCAACGAATTAATTATTGTTGTGCAGATTAATTGCATTTAAATTATTGAACTTATTTGGTCACAATCGATCATAATACAACCTCAATCATGCACTATTAATGGATGGCGTCTCACATTTTGTGTATTAACCCTTTGGCCATCAAGAACTGTATAGTAGTAGAAGAAAAGGTAGGATGGAATCGAAAGAGCCATTGGTAAGTAGAAGTAAATTCGGTACACAGGGATGGTGTTCTATTGCACGAGAGCTGAATGGGGTGAATCGCATTGCATTGCCGATGATTTTAGTGACGGTTTCTCAATATGTGTTGCGAGTTGCACCGATGATGATGTTGGGGCATTTTAGTGAACTCTCTTTATCTAGTGTCTCGATTGCTATATCCCTTTCTAATGTTACCGGATTCAGTATCGTTGTAAGTTCTCTTTCTTTACTCTCAAGTTTTCCAAACTTTTTGCTAGTCTAGTTTCCTCAAGGGGTGTAAGCGATTCGGTTTAGACGGTTTTTAACATATTTTCAACCAAACCATATAAATAGTTTTAGGAAATCTCAAACTTAACCAAACCATTTAAAACTGTTTGAGATTTTCTCAAACTGAGCTTGTTTGGTACAGATTTTAATGGGTTTTTTGTTTTCTATTTTTTTACTTTTGGGAGAAAATGACCAAAATAACCCTTTATTTTCCAAGGTAGCCACAATATTTGACTAGAAAATTGGGTTATTTTGGTCATTTTCTTCTAAAAGTAAAAAAATGGGAAACCAAAAACCCATTAAAATCTGTACCAAACAAGCACTTAAACCTAACAGTTTGGTTTGATTTAAAACTGCGGTTTGGGCGTATATATTTTTCTTCCTATTCACGTCACTAGCTCATTATACTTTATTGGCGATGAAATAACATAAACTATAAATCTAAATACTAACAAAATTAAAAATAAAGTCACAATAAAAACTACGACAAAGTATATCATTCACGCTTTAAGAAAAATCCGTATAAAATAAAAGCTAATAGAACTCTATTAAACAAAATATGAATTCATAAACAACTCGATGCTCCATCTTCACGATCCTCACCGACGTCGTCACTGTTGCTTTGCTTCTAGACTTGAGAGAGTGAAACTTGATGGTTTTGTGGTACCTTTTGGGCGTGAATAGGATTTGGTGTATGAAATATGGACCACGAACTAGCAATCTAATGATGGATTGATTGGTTTAAATCTTATTTTGGATGTTAAAATTATAATTTATGAGTTTGGCTCATGTCTAATTTGGACAAATTTCTAAATTTTTTTAATTAAATATTTATTTTTATTTTTTTATTTTTAAACGATTTGATTTGGTTTCAAATTGCAGTTAAAATATCGAAACCTAAACCAAACAATATTAGTTCAAAATAGTTTCATTGACGAGTTCACGTGGTACCAAACTAACGGTCTAAAAAAGTGATCTCGATTGGTTTGAAAGTACGATGATTTTTGCTTACCGCCTTAGTTTCCTCGGATCGCACCCCACCGCAAGCGGTATACTAGTTTAAAAATTATTTTTCTGACTTATGTTTAAGAAAAACATAAAAGTACTATAACGTGACACTCGGAATAATATCTCGATTACTGTCCTAAAAAGCTCGTCTAAGCAGCGTCTAGACTTCGCCTAAGTTTAAGGAGCAACCTCCACGCCTAGCCACGCCTTGTCCTCGCCTCGTCTTTGTCTCGTCTTCGCCTACACCTAAAAAGCTTAAAACTCAAACTCCACGTCTAGCCTAGCTTTACGCTTAAAAAGCATATTGATGCATTTTTGAATCCTTGTGAGGGAGGTGCTGCACCACAAGGCACAAATTGGCCCAATTAATTTTTATACTCTCCCCCGGAAGCTTTTACCCATAAAAAGGATAGAGTTTTAGGTTTTAAGGTGGGAATGCTAAAATGTTTACGTATCACAAAACAGTTCTAAAATGGTTATGTTTTTGGGAAGCTAGATTTTCATATGATGGTACAATGACTACTCTCATATCTATTGGACTGATTAAATATCGAATCTGCCAAACAGTTTGGAATGTCTAGCGCATTGGAAACTCTCTGTGGGCAGGCATATGGAGCCAAGCAATATCATAGAGTTGGAACTTTTACTTATGGTGCCATTTTATGTCTGTTTCTGGTGTGTCTACCGATATCTATTTTATGGATTTACACAGACAAGCTGTTAATATTGATAGGCCAAGATCATTCAGTCTCAATTGAAGCAGGCAAATTCACAATTTGGCTTATTCCGGCCCTATTTCCTTATGCAATTCTTCAGTCTCTAGTTCGGTACTTGCAGACACAAAGTTTGATCCTTCCGATGTTTTTGAGCTCGATTGCAACTCTATGCTTCCATCTGCCTATTTGTTGGGCTTTTATATTCAAGCTAAATCTAGGAAATGCTGGAGCAGCGGTTTCAATTGGTTTATCATATTGGTTAAATGTGATCTTGCTCGGGTTATATGTCAAGTATTCTCCAAGCTGTAATAGGACTCGTGCCCCGTTTTCAAAGGACGTTTTTCAAACTGTTTGCGAGTTCTTCCGATTTGCTATCCCATCTGCTCTGATGGTCTGGTAATTTCACTCTTAACATTTTTAACTTTTCACATTTTACCCATTTTAATGGGATTTTTCAGCATTTTAAAATTCTATAGTATGTTTTGACGTCATGTATATCATACTATGTTTCGATGGTTTTGTCATAGTCTGGAGTGGTGGTCATTTGAGATAGTCATATTGCTTGCCGGACTATTACCAAAGCCACGGCTTGAGACATCCGTTCTATCTATATGGTATGCTTATTTACTTCTATTTCTTGATTTGAATATTCAGAGTACCTATATTTTAACCTTCGATTTTCTTTGCAGCATGACAACTACTTCATTGCACTATCATATACCATATTCTTTCGGTGCTGCTTCAAGGTTTGCTCTCAAACTATACGCTAGCTAATGCACGTTTCTATGTTAATATACTATGAAGCACAAACACTCTTCTAAATGTAAAATTTTAATAGACGTGTCTCCATGTGTCCATGCCCTGCTTTCTTGAACAGTTGCGTGTTGATGTATCCGTCATGTGGTGACATGTCAATATCCGTGCTTCATTGTTAATGTATGATATTTTCTTGTAAGCATAATGTTTCTGCATATATATGTGATGGTCTGACCTTAAATCTTAATCACCTTCTAGCACTCGGGTTTCAAATGAACTGGGAGCTGGAAAACCTCAGGCAGCTAGAATTGCTCTCTATGCTGTGCTCATTCTATCAGTCGCTGAGTTTATTACAGCAAGTGCTGCTCTTTATGGTTGCCGTTATATATTAGGATATGCATTTAGTGATGAGAAGGAAGTTGTTGATTATGTCGAAGAAATTACTCCTCTTCTATGTCTATCTATCATCATCGATAGCTTAGGATCAGTACTTTCAGGTGATCTATCCTACATCTCTGTCTTACTATTTTTTTTCAAATTGGGATATGCTGCAAGTTGCATTTATGAAGTTAATCTTTAGCATCACTGTCATCTTTTACTCCTAAATGAGGAACATTTTAAATAGGCGTTCCTATGATGTGCGAAGTGAAAAATAACCTTAGGTTTTAATTTTTGTTTTGAAGGCATTGTTTTCATGTAAAATGTTTAACCTTTCTTCTTTTCAAATTAGTCTACACTAACTCAATCAAGTCGACCACTTGGTCAGTAGACATCCATATTCTGCCAAATGAACTCAAGCCAAATATAGTAGGAAATAGGGGCAATGCAGTCGGGGCAAGGAGGGGTTCGTTCACCAGGGGACTGCGCAATGTTTCGGGGTGGGGGGCAGGGGTAGGGAGTGGGTGAGGAAGAAGTTGAAATTAGGGAAGCGGATGCATAAAAGGTATTTTGGAATTTTGAAAAACATATAGTTATTATAAGTGTAAAATGAGATCATTTTTCGAATAGTACTTATAAGTTGAGACTTTTTAATTTAATACCTCCTCCTAAATCCAGTTGGCTCAGGTAGCATCACACTTGTTGTCGAAGTTGTGTGATGATTAAAAACACCAGCCATAAGGCCAAACTCAACGCGATCTTGCCAATTGCTGATGTTATCATTTTTATTTTCGTTCTCTATCCACACGTCCCAAATTTATTGGGAACAAGTCTTATATTATCGTTATTCACTTTTTGGACCTTGGTTCCCTAGTATCCGGGATTTGTAGCTTGGAAAATAGATAATCATAGCATCATGAATAGACATCAAATTCTCTAAGTTAAACTTTCTTTGCTTTCAGGAGTAGCTAGAGGTTGTGGGTGGCAGCATATAGGGGCCTATGTAAATCTTGGAGCATATTATCTTGTTGGAATTCCTGTGGCTTTTGTATTGGGATTTATTGTCCACTTGAAAGGAAAGGGCCTCTGGATTGGAATGGTTACAGGAGCAACAGTGCAATCCTTCTTGTATTCTCTTATAACAAGTCTCACAGATTGGGAAAAACAGGTTCCTATCCCATTTTTTTTCCTGTAATTATAAGTAAATAAGTTTTAGCATAAGTAATTTTTCTTTGCTGGTCGAGGTTGATATGGTTACTTATTTTGACAGTAATTCTTATCTTATTATCAAAATAAGCAGTTTTTCTTATCCGAACATGTTCAGCTGGTTTCTTGATTCCTGCATGTGGGGGTATTACAGGAAATGGAAGCAAGAGAAAGGATATTCAAGGGGATATCGTAGAGCTTGGGATGAATTCATTTGATGCGATGAAGAGTTTGGGATATCGTAGATTTTTCGTGTCTTGTATGATAATGAATTTAACAATATTACTTTGAGTAGAAAAACGTTTACAGACTAATCTAGTTCCTTTTCTAGCTTCAAGTTTTCATGTAACTTGGATTACTAATTTTGAATTTGAAAAATGAAGTACATCTCATTGAAATTTCACAATAAGCCTTTGATTATTACTATTAAAGGAAGGAGGATATTAAAACAAAAAAAAAAAAAAAAAAAAGAGGATTCTATCAATTAACTTCGAATGTGTGCTATGTGAGCGTTCCGTCAGCCACGTGTGTGCTTTCATCCATTGGCAACCACTAAATCGTGAAAAGTGATTAACGGAGTGTAACTTTTAAAAGTTTAGTGAGCATGTAGGAATATTTAAAAGTTTAGTGAGTAATCGAAAATGTAACTAAAAGTGTGGTAAGATTGAATTCCAAATAGTCATTCGGTTAGTGAAAGTAAGTTCCAATCGTACGTGATGACCGCTAAATGTCAAGACGGGATCGGTCTTACATCTTTGATCTTCGATTCGGCCTAGCTCAACATAATCCATCTCGAGTCAAAAATTAGGCTATGCTTGATTGCCTAAATTTGCCATGGAAAATCAAAATTTTCCACCCATTTTCCAACTTTTGCTCTGTTTGATTGCCTAAATTTTCTAGGTAAAAATTTTCCATTTTCCATGCACGTGATGGTTTTTCCATGAAAATGATGAAAACATTTTCTTGCCAAATGAGTAGAATCAATTTTCCATGGCAAATGAAAATTGGCAAGAATACAAATTAAGAAGCCTTTATTAATTTTTAAGGAAATTATATAAAATGCTCTAAATTTTTAAGCAAATTAATAATTTTGCTTAAAATAATAATTTTAAGTTGGCAAAATAATGTCTTGGCAAAATTATTAATTTTAAGCAAATTATATAAAATGCTCTAAATCATTAAGTTGCTCTAATTTTTTAAGCAAATTATTAATTTTGCTTAAAATTAATAATTTTAAGCAAAATTATTAATTTTAAGTTGGCAAAATTATTAATTTTAAGCAAATTTAAGTTGCTCTAAATCATTAAGTAAATTTAATGTAGTTAACTAAGTTAGTCCATTGTGTTTATTCAAAATATAGGGCATTTTATTTTAGTTTACGTAAGTGTAAATCGTAGGCGCCGTGAGAATCTTTCTTATTTAACTCACTTTTAGTTACTTTTTAACAAACCCATATGCTTGTGGTAATTCAACGTACAATAGAATTTTTCAAAATTTGTATTAGATTATATAAAATGTATGGTGGAAATATGCATAAAAATGGTAAATTATAATTTAACAATTGTCAATAGTAAACTTTCAATTTTTCTCCCCAATATTTTAGTCATGGAAAATGTGATAATTTCCCTAGAAAATAGTTCTTATCGAATAACAAAAGTTGAAAAATACTACATTTTCTATAGAAAATAAAACAATCAAACAGCAAAAGTTGGAAAATTACAACATTTTCTAAAGATGAATTTTCATCCAATCAAACGACTTCAATTCTGATTCCCGGAAAATATTTTCTTGTGAAATCATTTCCTGAAAACATTTTCTTCCACGTTTTTCCATGCCCAATCAAACACAGCCTTAGTGACAAACAAGTCAAATTACTGGGATTCAAAATTTCAGAAAAGAGTGCAGAGCTATGTGATCAGTATTCAAAATTACATGGCGGCTGGTTGTTCATCTGCTCCATGTGCTTTCGCCTTTTGGGAATCGGTTTTTGTATCCTTCTGCAGTTCTGCTGGCAAATCGTCTTTTATTAATAATAAATTCATATAAATACACAAATTTCTATTGGAAACTGTGGCAATTCAGCATTTTCTACGGGAAAAAGTCAAATAAACCATGCAGCTTCACTGCAAACTCTGATCAGATTCGACAAACAACACCCTTATCTATAATAATATAAATAAACAAATTTGTTTTTTGTAGGTCGAATTTCAAGATTAGTATTCTCCGACCAACTAGAATCTTGACGTTTTAAGATACAACCCAAGAATGAATAGCTTAAACTTGCAAATAGTTGGTTCAAGCTGAAATGCTGGAATTGAATGAACTCTCAGTGTTAAATTTCAGGTGTTGAAGAAATTCTGCACTAACAAAGGGGGTGATGGAATCAGAAGAGCCACTTCTGCTGCCAGAAAACAAGGAAAAAACAAGAGATTTTGCAACAAAATGGGCGGGGTTTGGTGTGGAACTAAACCGGGTAAATTTCATTGCATTACCAATGATAGTGGTGACAGTATCGCAGTATTTGTTGCGGGTTTCGCCGATGTTTATGTTGGGGCATCTTGGTGAACTATCTCTATCCAGTGCATCAATAGCCACCTCTTTTGCAAATGTTACTGGATTCAGTGTCCTGGTAATGCCTTCTTCATGCTACGACAATTTGAGTATTTAGACAAAAGGATTAATGTAGTCGACCCCTTGTTTATTAAGATTTAGGTAGAAAGACTCGGATTGGTAAACTATCATGAGCACATTTTTTTATTATTGTTGCTGATTTGCTTGCTGCTTTCCAGCAGTTAAAAGATGCCTCTGTTCCCCTAAAAATCATTAATTGTTCGATTCGTGATTGATTAAGCATTGTTCTAAATGTGTACCCACACTTGATCACTAATTGAAGAACGACACAGTTTATTTAGTTTATGGATTGGCTGTTCAATATTATAGGCTAAATGGTCGTATGCATTTATCTAAATCTGCTCGGCTAATCAAGTTTTGAATCTGCCAAGCAGTTTGGAATGTCTAGCGCGTTGGAAACTCTCTGTGGACAGGCATATGGAGCACAGCAATATCAAAGAGTCGGAACTTTTACATACGGTGCTATTTTATGTCTCTTTGTGGCATGTTTACCTGTATCCCTTTTGTGGATCTACACAGATAAACTGTTAATATTCATAGGCCAAGACCCTTCAATCTCATTAGAAGCCGGAAAATTTGCAATTTGGCTTATTCCTACGCTATTTCCTTACGCCATTCTTCAGTCTCTGGTTCGTTACTTGCAGACTCAAAGTTTGATCCTTCCGATGCTTTTGAGTTCACTTGCATCTCTACTCTTCCATTTGCCCCTTTGTTGGGCTTTTATCTTCAAGTTAAATCTTGGAAACGCTGGAGCAGCGCTTTCCATTGGTATATCATATTGGTTTAACATGATTTTGCTTGTGCTTTACGTGAAATATTCTCCGACCTGTAAGAAAACTCGTGCTTCATTCTCGAGAGATGTCTTCCATACTATGGGGGAGTTCTTTCGTTTTGCTATCCCCTCTGCTGTGATGGTTTGGTAATTTCACTTTCACCGAGAATATTTATGTTGTCTCAGGTTTTGCACATTCTTTATTATATTTGATTCTCGAGATATAACACTGTCCTCCATTGCTAATGGTTACAGCCTCGAGTGGTGGTCGTTTGAGCTAGTCATATTGCTTTCAGGAGTGTTGCCAAATCCACAGCTAGAAACTTCGGTTCTCGCTGTCTGGTATGCTTAAATGTGGTGCTTCTATTTGATTATAGCGTTAAATACATAAGTCGTCACTAAACCTCATTTATATACTTTGGATGCAGCTTTACAACTACCTCATTGCACTATCACATACCATATTCTTTTGGGGCTGCTGCAAGGTCTGCTCTCGATCCATTTTGTAACGATCGGGATCCCTGATCTTACTCCCAGCCGTACTCATCCAGTATTCAACTTCAGTGCCTCATAAGGTAGAAGTCTTACGTTCGAATTGTTGGGGATGCGATAGAAATCCGTGAGAGGGTAAGATGAGCTCAGGCTCTCCTGAAACGGACAGCATGGATGAATACGGCTAGAGGTAAGATCCTGATTAGAGAGATCCCAATCATTACAAAAAAATATACATAATTTTTGTAACGACCGGGATCCCTGTAGTCGGGATCTTACTCTAGGTACTAGCATTCAATTCAAGTGCCTCATATTGTAGAGGTTTTGGGTTCGAATTGCTTTGGGGGCCGAAAAGAAATCCTTGAGAGGGTAAGATGGGCTCATGCTCTCCCAAAGCGGACAGTATGGATAAGTACGGCTAGGGATAAGATCTCGACTAAAGGGATCCCGGTCGTTACACATATACTAATGTGTATTCCTGAGTGAAGTCAAGCTTTACTATAGGCGTAATATTTATCACGTCTTATGAACTGATACGAAGATTATGCCATCTATATAGCACTCTGGTTTCGAATGAATTGGGAGCCGGGAAATCACAGGCAGCTAGAATTGCCCTCTGTGCTGTGCTGGTTCTCTCCATTGCAGAGTTTGTTATAGCAAGCATTGCTATTGTCATTTGTCGTCGTATATTGGGATATGCATTTAGCGATGAAGAGGAAGTTGTCTTTTACGTCAAAGAAATGGTTCCTTTCCTTTGCATGTCGATTATTGTAGATAGCTTGCAAGCAGTACTTTCTGGTGATATATCCTTCATCAAAAATTGTTATTTTCAAAGTTTTTAATTCGACTTTTTCATTAGATCATGATATTTTCTTCGTTTCTGCAGGCGTAGCTAGGGGTAGCGGGTGGCAGCATATCGGTGCATATGTCAACCTCGGGGCGTATTATCTGGTCGGGATCCCAGTAGCTTTAGTACTGGGATTTGTTTTCGACTTGAAGGGAAAAGGACTTTGGAGTGGATTGGTAGCCGGAGCAACTGTACAATCTATCGCTCTTTCTCTTATAACAGGTCTCACAAATTGGGAGGATCAGGTAAGCATTACGAACTTTTGTTTATTGATGAGTTGTTAGTTAACGAGTTCTAGGATGACATAGAATAAAGTTCGAGCTGAAATATTAACGAAGATAATTGAGTATTGATATCAGTTAGTGTTAAACGAGCTGATGACTTGATTACTGTTTATATGTGGATACTACTACAGGCAATGAAAGCAAGAAAAAGGGTATTTGCAGATAAAATTCCAGCCCGTAACGAGCTGATGAATTGAAAGAATCAAGAGTCGAGCCTCAAGAAACAAACTTATTCAATTTTTTGTAGGAAAACACTACAGCGATTCTAGCATTGATATCGATACAAAGAAATTGAAACCGGCGAGTTTTTGATGAATAATGTGGAAGATAATACTTGACATTCACTTGAGAATTACTTTTTATGTTTCCTTAAACTAAGAACCTCAATAGTCGAAAGGATAATTCTCTACCAAACATTTGACAAGATGTGTCAAGTAACCAATTTTGTTTTCGCAATGATCAATTTTATGTTTTAGATGTTGCAGATTATACATACTGTCAAAAATAAGTACTTTTCTCAATTCTCAATTTTGATTTATATATTGTATTGTAATTTATTTTCTTTTCATAATTATTGGTTTTTAGTTAGTAAATTTTCAGTTTTTGATATTTGTTTTAAGTAATGAACTATTGATTAAATGCTGTAGTAATTAAAAAATTGAGTTCAACTTATAACTAAACTTACGAGCACATGTTGAGTACACTGAATTAGATAATACTGGATATATCAAGTAGTTACTCGAGGCAAATACTATTGGTTCAAAGCAGAAAAACAAGACGGCACAGACTGCTCGGAAGACTCGTTAAATCTGTAGCAGTCCCGAAAAAAGGAATCATTTATTACTGAGTCCAAAGAGCGTGAGTATGACGTTTGGCACAAAATATTGCCCGGATTAATTAATTCGGACCTATATTGGGTGTTTTCGGCTTACGTATTTATCTTAATTAATTCTCTTCAATCAATTTACCATTCACTCGTACGTTTAGACAGTTTCATACAAGTAAACATTTTTCATTTTACTGTAAATTAAGAGTATTTTTGGTTGCATTAGATTTTATAGAATTGACGCCTTCAAATTCTTATATATCTTTACATTTAGTACACCAATAATAGAGAATGCGTGAAAAATCAAACCAATAAAAAGGTGAAAAGGATCATGACATGAGTTACAGATATAGATCATAATTCGTAGTTGAACAACTTAGGTATTGGTGGAAGCACTGGTTGTGGAGGCGGCGGAACATTTGGCTCAGGCGATGATGGTGGAGGTGGATCAATTGGGTTTGATGGATTTGATGGAGGTGGAACTTCTGGTGGTGGAAGATTGGGTCCAAGTGGACGTTTCGATGGTGGAGGTAGACCACTTGGATTCGGTGGAGGTGGAACAACTGACTGTGGAGGCGGCGAAACATTTAGTTTGAGAGGCGGAGCACTTGGATTTAGTGGAGGTGGAAACACTGGTGGTGGAGGAGGCGAAGCATTTGGTCTGGATGGACATGGATATGGCGAGGGTGGAACCACTGGGAGTGGAGACGGCAGATGAGGTGTTACCACTAAGAGCGGAGGCAGGCAACTTGCGTCTGATGGAGGTGTTATCACTAAGAGCGGAGGCAGGCAACTTGGGTTTGATGGAGGTGTTACCAGGGGCAGGCAACTTGCGTCTGATGGAGGTGTTACCACTAAGAGCGGAGGCAGGCAACTTGGGTTTGATGGAGGTGTTATCACTAAGAGCGGAGGCAGGCAACTTGGGTTTGATGGAGGTGTTACCAGGGGCAGGCAACTTGCGTCTGATGGAGGTGTTACCACTAAGAGCGGAGGCGGAGCACTTGGATCTGATGCTGGTAGAGTGTGACATGGTTGTCCAGGTGGTGGTGGAGAATTCTTACAACGTACACAAGTAGGTTTAATAATAGGTTGGAGAACCTTGATGTATGGAATAGATGGCGGGTTCTCTTTATATAGAAGTTTGTAAACTTGGAACCGTAGTTCCAGGTTGTTAGCTCACTTGCGGTATGTTTCAAGTTAGTTCCAAAAAATCTCGGGTGCATGACAGGAAAGTGAGCGGAAATTGACTAATTGTTTTTTTAAAAAGTTGGTTCCAAAAAATCAATTATTAAAAAGTGAGAGGAAAGTGACTATTTGTTTTTTAGAAAATTAATGAAATATTTTTAAGAAAATGAAGAAACATGGTTGATAGTGGCAAGTCTTCTAAAAAATCTTATTTAATTGGGAAGAGATAGAAAAGAGATGAGAGAGAGGTGGGAAAATAAGAAATAGAAGGAGAAATCTTGGCATGTTCGCTGCCATTTTTGAAACTCAAAAACCCTTTTTTCAATAAATATATTATTTATTTTTGGAAAATAGTATACATTTTCTAGTTACACGCATTTTGACTGAAAAGGGTGTCTTATTTTTTTACCCTTCAATTTGGTTCTTTGAAGAATAAGTGTAGGATTGTCCAATTTATGTTTTGACCGAAAAGAATGTTTTACCTTTCTACCTTTCAATTTGGTTCTTTGAAGAAGAAGTGTAGGATTGTCCAATTTACAATTTTAAATATATTTTAGTTAATAAAAAACAATGGTTACATGTACAAAAGATGGCTCACCATAATAAATGCAAAATGCATTTTTGCACGAGAAATGGCCACCGAACATACTCGTACATCTAAAGTCTTTAAAAAGGAGAAATATGTCTTCATTAATATTTTATATTTCTTCAATTATCCTTGAGTTAATGTTATAATTGAACTCCTAATTTAGTATTTATAACTATATATAAATATGGTTGTTACAAGATTAATAATCAACTTCCACCAACAATTTATTTAGCTTATTTCATGTCTAATTTGAAGTTTAAGATTGCTTTATTTGAAGGTAATTATGTATTTTGTGATGTCTATAAAGACTTCATTTGAATATTTATATTAGTGATTGTGGTTTTTTGTTACTTCATGTGAATAATACTCTCTCAAAGCTCTTCTTTTTAAAAAAATAATAATAATAATTTGCGTTGGACTATAAAAGTTACGGTGTATTTTTTTATTACTATGCATGCTCATGCATATTTGTATATTGTTTACATATCTAATTAATTTGTGGCTTCAAATTTTCTTGACGAAAAACTTTGTGGGTTAACTTCAATAATAGTTTCAATCCACTATTGATACGGATCTTATTTTTATTTTTATTATTTATGTTTTTGAATTAAATTGTTGTCTATTTTGCTTAAACTAATTTTTCTTAACTATTTATGCTTCCACGTGAATAAGACGGTTAAATCTTTAGAATATTTAGTTTTGGTAATATTATTTTATTTCTCCATTACAATTTGGATAAGTTCACGTGAAAGACATTTGAACACTGAATTGAGCAAATGAGAATGTTTAATTTTGTCAATTTCTAATGTAAATGTTATTTTGTTTTCTTTTATATAATAATTGATAAATCTACCTAACTTGAAGTGCTACGAGCCCAAATTGTATGTGATATTTTGGATTAAAACCTCTTCATAGTTGGAGAGTTATATTAAATTACAAAGATTTGTAATAATTTTTCATCTCATAAAGCAAAAATATTTAATGGATTTGAGTGATCGATATATATATATTTAAGAACTTATGTACACTATTTTTTATTATTTTTGTTTGTGTTCATTAATTGATATTATTTGACTATATTACAGACCTTAAAAAATAGATGTTCAATATTGATCACACAATTGTAGAAAGTACTTTGTTTGAATACAACAACAAACATAATATTTCATTGTATTTTCTAATGTCAGATTTTTGTATTTTAATGCAGTATTAAATTAACATATAATTATTTAAATATTCAAATAAACATACATCTCACAACACCGTTATTAAATCACGTGCAACGCACGTTTTACATACTACTAATAAAAATAGGTGGAAGACTGTCTAAAAATAGATAGTTTGTTAGATAGCCTTTTATAATAAATGTTGATACATGAGTTGACTTTTCCACTAGAAATTGGCAAGCGGGTCGGGTTGGTGGGGCCCGACCACCACGAGTAAAGGCTACACTTGAAATTGGATCGGGCTGGTCCAACTCGATTTTGTCTTGGGTAAGCAATATGCCCCTACATTGACCCAAAATTTACTCGGACCAACTCAATCTTAATTTTTTTTAAATAATTTTTTTATACAATTTAATACATTTCATCAAATACAATTTTAGTTGTCATGTTGAATTCCGAGCTTCCTCCACTTTCATTTCTTCTATTTATTTTTGGATGATTAATTCTCAAATCAAACACATATATCATGCCTTCGTCTATACCAATATAAATATACTTAGTTGATCTTGAAATCTCTGTCTATGGCAGAGGAAACATGCATAGATAATTTACGAGACTCCATTATTATCGAGACAAGCTTTTTTATATAGATGATCAAATGACTTTGCTTGCCTTTAAAATGGTGAGCATTTTCTTTCTATTTTCCTCAATTAATTTTTTTCCATTACATTTTTTTTTGTTGGCGGTGTAGAATCAATCCATACTTCTCACATTCCTGTCAAGATTTCATGATAAAAACCAATCAGATAGTGATTCCAATTTTTAAAAGACTTTCATTTAATTAAATCTAAACAATTTTATGTTTGAGCCTGAGATTTTTGGATTAGTGTTTCAAAAAAAAATAAAAATTTAAATTGGAGACTTGGGTTTAGGCCATTTTAAATTGATATTATTATTTGGATTATGTATTGGACAACTATTCACAAAATGAGTGATTAGTGTCAATGAGCAAAAAAAAAAATTTTTAGGGCTAGCCGGGCAGAGCAATAAGGGCCCAATTTTGTTCAGGCTAGGGCCAGTCCAACCCAATTCGGGTTATGGCGGCCCAATTTTGCCATATTCAAAATGGAAGGCAACATTGGAGATGCTCTAACACTAGCAGTCTCCACTAGAACTTATTTGATTAAATTTAAATTATAATTTAAGATAGTCAAACATATTTTTTATTCAATTCACATATTTCCTAGAATTCACAACATAGTATCTATTTATTATCTACATATTCTATATGACGTACGACTTATAAATACTATGAAAATAATTTCAGCATTGTCAAGCATGGACAAAAATAGTAGAGATTTAAAAATTTCCATGCAAAATAGGTTACCATTTTTTTTTTTAATGATTGGATTAATTTGTACTTTTGTAGTATATTTGTGACCATGTTATGATCTTTTGTGTTATTTTGTAATTGTTCTTGGGAGTCTTGATTTTTCATTTGTTCATCTTCTCTTAACAATATCGCGATATCTTATAGCACTCGTGCTATATTGAAAGAGATCGGGAATTCTCTATCTTGGAACTTCTTTTTTATATCAAAATTCAAACAATTTTAAGCGACTCTTACAAATTCTTTTTCGGATAGAAGCACAAAACATTTGTTTTCGGCCGTTTTAAACCTTTGAAGAAAAAATTCAGCCCATTCATTTGACATTTAACGCAAATTTGCTAAATCTGCCAAAGTGAATTCTGATTCAGTTTTGTAAAACTAGATGTGAAATAATTGTTCCAATTGTTGTCAAATTTGGACAGAATTTGCTGGCAAATTAATGAACCATGAAAAGGCTAACCCCAGTTAGTGAATTTGAAAATAATCTCATTTTGTGGAATCAGTAACCTCGTCACATTGCAATGTGAAATGCCCTAAACTTATTCAATTTTTTGTAGGAAAACACTACAGCAATTCTGGCATTGATATCGATTCAAAGAAATTGAAACCGGCGAGTTTTTGATGAATAATGTGGAAGATAATACTTGACATTCGCTTGAGAATTACTTTTTATGTTTCCTTAAACTAAGAACCTCAATAGTCGAAAGGATAATTCTATACCGAACATTTGACAAGATGTGTCAAGTAACCAATTTTGTTTTCACAATGATCAATTTTATGTTTTAGATTTTGCAGATTGATTATACATACTTTCAAAAATAAGTACTTTTCTCAATTCTTAATTTTGATTTATATATTGTATTGTAATTTATTTTCTTTTCATAATTATTGGTTTTAAGTTAGAAAATTTTCAGTTTTTGATATTTGTTTTAAGCAATGAATTATTGATTAAATGCTGTAGTAATTAAAAAATTGAGTTCAACCTATAACTAAACTTATGATTGCATGTTGAGTACACTGAATTAGATAATATTGATCATATCGGGTAGATACTTGAGGCAAAGACTACAAGTTTAAAATAGAAAGACAAGACGGCACGAGCTGCTCGGAAGATTCATTAAGTAATAAAAGCTCATTTTCCAACTAGACTGCTTTATTTCAAGAAGTGGCTCCTAAGAAAGCTCTAGCACTCCAGAAAAAAAGGAATCCTTTATTACTAAGTCCAAAGAGTGTGAGTATGGCATTTGGCACAAAATATTGCCCGGTTTTTAATTAATTCGGACCTATATTGGGTGTTTTCAGCTTGCGTATTTATCTTAATTAATTCTCTTCAAAATATCACTTGTACGTTTAGACAATTTCATACAAGTAAACATTTTTCATTTTACTGTAAATTAAGAGTATTTTTGGTTGGGATTTTTTCAAATAGCCTTGTCAAACAGGCTTTACAACGAAATAGCCTAGTGTTTTATAGATAAGTTGTAAAGGCCTCTTTTTGAATGAAGTGTCCAAAATGCCCTTTTAACTTCTCCTATGTCTATTTATTTCTTCATCACTTAATCTTTCCAACAATTCTAATTTAATATCTAGAATATTTTCAGATATCGGCTAATAATCATTTACTATTCTAGTTTGTTCTAAATATTCTAAAGATACTTTATTTTGGATATTATTTAATTTTTAATTCTTCCTCTAATAAATCTAATATATTTTGTTCAAGGTTATCATAACCTTTAAATTATATCCCGGCATTTAAATAATCTATATATGCGAGATAATTTCTTAAATGCGTTAGGATGTTTCTGTTGAGTTATATATCCTAAAACAATTCCTTCAGATACCTCTTCTTCTAAATCTCTATTTTCGAAATAATATCTTCAATTTTCTTTATATTTTTAGATGTTTCTCTGTAATTAATTCTTATATTATTTTTGCAAGCAAAATCTATGCTAGTGTAAATATCTTTGAGCTTAGATTGACCAGTAAAATAAATTTTTTAATTTATCAACCAAGGTTAATAAAAACGAGATATATTTATCATCTAAATACAATTTAAGATCACAATCAGTGGATGTGGATGCTTGTGCAGTGTTCATGAAAATAAGAACGTCGAACCTGGAATAATTCTTCAATAAAGAAAGCTAGGTTTCCCTTGAGTGATCTTCTTCAAGTCTTTGTGTATAAATGTGCATTAGCAAAGCAAGATCTGCTTTTGTCTATAGCTCATAAAGTTTTTAACAGAAAGGTCCAACATGTCTTCCGCTCATTTTCTTTTCTACTTCTTCCTTTTGCATTGATAGTTCAAGCTAACGGATCTAAATCCAAAAGGATTCAACCCTAACACGGAAATTCGGTCTAGTCATTTGTTTTCACCCTATTGTAACAAATCTTTCGGTTTAGAAACCTACTTGATTTTTCCAATGACACTCCAAACATTCCCAAACAAAGCAACACAAGCCAAAACGAGAAAACAAGGAGATTTAAAGGAAATAACACAAGGTTATTTTACTACCACATGGGGATCTGGCTATCAAAGGAAGTTTTCTTTAGAAAGAGATTGTAAGAAAACATTTCAAATATTTTTATAGAAATCATTATGAGCATATTACAAGTACACACGATATACAAAGACTAGTAGTAAGAAACACTCTTGGTACTCCCTATGTTTGAAGTTTAGAACTCCATAGAGATTACCTTATTGACGTCTGAAGAAAAGGCGCAAGACTATGGTATGATAGTAGTAGAGATATGAGAAAACTCGGTGATTGTCTCAAACTTTCGATACCTTACAACACGATATGTAAGTGGTATATAAAGACTCGAGATACAACTTATTTTCAATAATTGATCCTTATCGGGAAGGAATCTCCTTTTTATCTTGTCGGTAAATAGGGACCATGACTTTTCCAAAGTGATAAAATTATCATCTTTGTTGGTAGTGAGTGAAGGGTCCTATCCGATCATTTTTCCTTCAAAGTAGTCCGTGGCATGTCGTCTTCATTGAGGGAGACGTGGTCCATATCTTCAATAATGCAATTTGATGTTTATGTTCAAAGATGACTCACCATAATCTTACACATTTCGAAGAAAGTTTGGTGATCCATCATTTTCATTATTCATTATTTTGTCGCACCGGTGGTCAAGTAGGGCCCAATCTCGATCACGAGTCTTTTCAGTGCGATTCTTTGAAGATTATGTGATCTTCACATGGGTAAATCCAGATATTTTCATTTTTGCTCATGGTGTCAACTAAGAAATCAAATTGGTCTTTGAATCCTTTGGCTCTTACGAAATGTTCAATCTTCAAAATTTCTTGAGGAGTGATTTCATGAGTATTTTATTTGTTTGGATCGAACAATTTTCTTGTTAATCCAATTTTGATAACATTTTTGACTGGAATGAGGTAATGATCATAAATATCCCATTCGGAACTGAGAGAGAAGAATCGATATAAATGTTGGTAAGCTTAGTAATTCGGACAAACTCTTGATTGCTATTTTGATTCTTTTGGCAAAGATAGAAATTTCTCCGAGATTTTGGCTAGGATAAATCAGAGTATATTTCCAATATCATACATATGGCGAATCCAATTTGATGGTGCTCCGGGATAGAAATTCACCTTGTTATATTTTCCATAGTTCAAAGTCTTCATCCATGGCTTATTACCAATTTCAATAAACCAACAGGCCACAAGATTGAAAAGACATATTTTGTATTTATATCCTGCTTCATCTTTTATCCCAAAGGATAGGAGCTGTTGCAAAAGCTGTATAACATTTGATTTGTTAATTTTGGATATATCTTGTATAAAGGACGGTTTGAAATTTGAGAGGAGGAAGCCTCTTTATTTTCTTTGATATCTTGTGTGATTTTTTGAATATTTCGTGGAATATCTTCTTTACGGAGGTTTTCACTCTCCATTTTGTATATTTTCTCTTCCATCTCCTTTATTTTGAGCTTCATTGATTGCAACTCTTGCTTGATTTGCTCCATCTCTGGAAAGGAAATCAGGAAGAAAATTATCTTTACCACGAATATATTGAATATCAAATTTGAAATTGGCCATCTAGGATTGTATTCTAATTAATGGCTTGTTAGCAACATTTGGTTCTAAATTATTTTTAAGAAAATACTTAACTTGAGTATTATCTGTTCTAATAG
The DNA here is from genome assembly GCA_023638005.1 of Forsythia suspensa. Taxonomy (NCBI): domain Eukaryota; kingdom Viridiplantae; phylum Streptophyta; class Magnoliopsida; order Lamiales; family Oleaceae; genus Forsythia; species Forsythia suspensa. The sequence continues at coordinate 51,545,232 of CM042673.1, forward strand.
TAAATGATTTTTTAATCAAATAATATTCATATTTAGCAACTCCTTTTTTGACAGCAAGTAACTCTTTTCTATTGGAGTCATATCTAGTTTCAACATCTTTAAAGGTTCCCGAAGTATATGCAACTAATTTTTCAGGACATGTTTTTGAACAATCTTTATGACATGGGTAATTTTTTTCATGTTTTGATACTGCTTTTAAGACTGCTCCCCAACAATAGTCAGAAGCATCTGTTTCAAGAATAAAATAGTCATCATCTTCTGCTATAGATAGCTTTGGGAGATTAGAACAATATTTTTTAATGCGTTGGATTCTTTTAGTATCTTCATTGGTCCAATTCCAAACCTGATCCTTTTTTAGTTTATTTAGAAATGGCTTTTTAAGTAAAGCACATCCTTCAATAAATTGTTCAGAATAATTCAATAATCCTAAAAAGCTTTGTAGCTGTTTTTTGTTTATTATTTCGTCAGGAAATTCGAGTAATTTTTCTCCAATATGAGATTGTAATTGAATTTCTTCTTCTTTGATGATGAGTCCTAAAAATTTTATATTTGTCTTAGCTATTTCAGCTTTCTTTTCTGAGAGTATTATTCCATGTTTGTTGATAATATATGCAAATTTTTCTAGGTGTTCTAGATGCTCTTTGTAAGTAGTAGAATGTATAAGTATATCATCAATATATATTACACAAAATTTTTTAATTGGTTTAAATACCTCGTCCATTCTTCTTTGATATATTTGGGGGGCATTTTTTAATCCAAATGGCATTACATTCCATTCGAATTGTCCTAAAGGATTAGGAGTGCTAAATGCTGTTAGTGGTTTACTTTCTTCATCTAGACATATTTGCCAAAATCCGCTTTTGCAATCAAATTTAGAATATATTTTGCTATGCATGTATGGCTTTTATGAGAATATCCTTATTTGGTAGGTAATATCCATCAAATTTGGTTTTTCATTTAGTTTTTATAATTTATAACCATTACGGCTTTATTTCTCTTTATTTCGGCATGGTTCCTAACCATAAAGGCCGGGCTACTATGTGGACTTTTACTTGGTCTAATAATTTTTGCTTTTAATAATTCTTTAATTTGTATATCAAATTCTTTTTATGTCTTCTTGACTATATGTCATAAGCTTAACTCTAATTATGACATTTGGTTCTATTAACTCTATTTTTGCCGTTGTTTTATTTACGGACCATTTTTCTAATGGATTTTCCGAATAGTTATTTCGAGATTATTTTTATTCTTTCTAGCTTTTCATTTTCTCGATTCACTTATTTGGAGGTTTATCTTTGTTGTATAATAGTGATTTGAAATTTTCTTTTTCTATTTCTCGTATAACATCCACCACGTTGGGTTGAAGAACTACGATGATTTATTGGTTTTGAGCTATAGATACTGACCTTTTGTATTTGTGGTACTATTATTTTATGGTTTGTGGTGTTGTAAATTCAAATCTTGTAGGATTTTTATATTGTGTAAATGGTGCATAATCTTCTAGGAGGAAGGTCGTCCTAAAAGAATGTCACATTCTATTTTGGGGGCATAGTAAAGTTCTCTAACTATGACTTCTCTATTTCCTAGTAAAATGATATATTTTCGGCATATAAAGTAAGGTTCAAATAGGCCACTAAATTGTTTGAGCATAGTATTTCTTTTAGGATCTGCATTTTTCAAGTAGGGAAGTTGGTAAAACATTATATTGTCTTTGTACATAATGTTGATCCCTGTATCTAGATAAGCATGAAATGTAATTTTACAATATTCGAGGTAGGTTGAGTTTTATTTCAACATAGGGACTTAATGGATTTGTTATGTTCTTGGTTATAGATTTATAACTAATCATCATATAGTTAGTAAATCTTTTCTTTTCACTAGTAATTCTTGGGATATGTTGTTCTTCAAGGTTAATTGTTACTTGTAACCTATCATTTTGAATCTTGTATGGTTTGAACATATCTAAAAGTCCATTCCTAATAGGATTGGTGCATTGGTTTCTATCCTATTGGGATCTTTATGTATAACTATAGTTATAGGAATTGTTCTCCTCTTATATTGGTAAGTATAAGATTCATTTCTACTAAATTTTCGATTTCATATTCTATTCCATGATAATCTTTATGTTTGTATCCTTGAGGTAAGTCCTGTTCCGGTAACATACTAACTGTATTTCCTTGAACATGGCTTGACCCTGCTCCTGTATTAATTAGGGCAATCATTTCTTGTATTTCTCCTGTAGGTTTTATCCATTCAGTAAGGATGTAGAATTGTTCTTCTATTCCATGTCTATCTAATTTGGCAAATATTGGTATATTCTTTTTCCAATGGTTTCTTGGAGTGGATGTCTCTCCTATGTAGCTTTTCCTAGGAAGACTGAGACTTCTTCTAGGAGGGAATTTTGCTATCATATTTCCTATTAAATCAATAGAAACATTGCCTTGTAGATTACTGGTTTGTCCTGTTTCTTTAATTGTTTTAATTCTTCTTTTGAAATCTAAAACAAATTCTTCAGGTATCTCAATTTCGTGGGATCTGAATTTTCTAGGTGGAATAGCTTGCGCTAATTCTTCAAATCCTTCTTCAATTTTTATTTCTTCAAAACTTCTTCTTATTTCTTGATGGTGGCTAGTAGTAAAAGCAAATATAGATCTTATGGTAAGGCTTACTGCCTTAGATTTTTCTGGCATATCTAATCTATCTATTTTATGATATAAATTTAAGGATATGTCTATGTTTTCATCTAATAAAAGATCTTGCAAATCCACGGTTTTAAGGTAAATATTAGTTTCGGTATACCAAATTACCCAAACTGTTCCTAAAAGGGCGTCTATAGGATCATGCAATATTCTATTATCCATGCAAAATATGTTGTTGGTATATCCATACCTTGTCTCGAAGAATCCTTTCATAAGGATCTGGATTCCCCAATTTCTACATTTTTGATTTTGTTTCTAATATCGGGCTTTATTTTAGCTAGTTCTTCATTTATCCATTTCCTATTTAGTATGGGAATTGTTGTAGATCCTTTTACATTTTCTATATAAATAGGAACTTCATTATGTTTTATAACATAAATAGTTTTGTTTAGTTTTGGTAATATGTTCCAAAATGTTTTATTTTTGAAAACATCTTTTTGATTCAAGGATAAAACTTTTTCATAATTTCATCATATTTTTCTTCTTGAAGGTATGAGTTTGGCTTATTCCTTCTATATTGTCTATGTTAGTCTCTTGTATTTCCATACTTTCCTCAATCCTTACTTCGTTCATAAAGTTATAATTTATGAATTCATTTTCTTCTTCACTTTCTATTTCACTATCGAATATATATATATAGTAGAAATTTACGATTCGGTTTCACTTATTTCATAAGGTTCATATTATGAGTCATATATAGCTTCTTCATATACTTCTAAAAATTTTGAGTTGGTTTTATTTTTATGTTTATCTGGACAGTTTGGTGCTATATGTCCTGGTTTTTGACATATAAAGCATTTACATTTTTTAATATATTCTTTCTTAGGTATCCAACCCTTTGGTTTTGTTCTCTTTTTAAAAGGTTTTTTATTAGGTTTCCAATTATCTCTTCTTTTCCTAAAATCTTTCTTTTTATATGGTTTAAGAAATTTTTTGAATTTCTTTTTCTTTTATACTCTTTTGGATAACATCCCCATTGATGAGTATGAAAGATATCTTGATTGCAACAAAGGGGTTTTTTCTTTGTCATCTTTTTTATTGCTTTATTATCAGCTATTTCTCTACACCATTTATTATTTGTATTGATAATAAATTGTTCTCTATTGCCAAAAGTATCATTTATTTCTGGTTGAGTCATGGCAGACCTAATCTTTTCATATTCTTGGTGTATTTTTATGCTCCAAGGGTAAGGAAGTTTTAAGAACATTATTTTGAGATAATTTAGTTTTTCATTATAACTCATATCTTTATTTAAAGCTTTTATGTAGATTTTTCAAAATCTCTTAAGTATCCTTTTAGCTCACACATATCACAAAATTTTTAGATTTTCTAATTCTATTTGTGCTTCTAATTTTCTCTTATTTCTTTCTCTATATTAGTTTCTTCCGCAATTTCTCCAAGAAATTGTGCTCTTAAGTATTTTTCTAATCTTTTAATATATCCATAATTGTTTGGTTATTTAAATGTTCTCTTGAATCGACTATCAATTCTTCTCCATATTTTATATTACTTTTATCGATCGAAGTTTTCTTCCACAATTGTTCAAGATTTCCTCACGAAGGTGTGTTCAAGAAAATTGAAAGTCTGTATATGTATCCCATCCTTTGCTAAATTGTATAGCAAGGCTAGAGGCTTTAACCCAAGAGATATCTTTTATCTTTATCTCACGAATCTAGATCTAACCATATTCACTGTTGTTGGTATTGGTTCATTAGATTTTCTATAGGACTTTCTTCTTTGGTAGTTATCTTGAAGTTGCCTTTTATTTTGCTAGGACTTATTCTTTTGTTTGGGCCTTCTACTTCAAATTTGAATTTACCAGTATATAACTCTCCTTCATCCGTTGGATATCTATAACTATTATATTCTTCATTATCTTTTCTTTATTTACACCACTAGTTTGTCCCGGTCCTTCGTATCTTGGTGCAATGGGTGGTATAGGACCTGAGCATATTGTAGGGTATATTCCTTGCTTTTTGGTAGTGTAGTAGGTGTAAATGGAGGTTGTCTTTCTTGTAGGAGGGTAGTAGAACTACTAACTCCCGTGATACTAGTATTCATCTTAGTATTTCCTAAACTTATGTTTGCCATTTGTATTTCTAAATCTTCTAACATTTTTCTATATTTCTCTGCATCTTCTCCCGAAGTTTCAAAGAATTTTTCTTCAAGATCTTGTTTGGTTTCATTCATTAAATTATATCTGATTCTAGAGTTTGGGGTTCTTCTTTAGTATAGATTTTTATGTGTTTTTCTGTTATTCTTTGTTGATATTTTAATATTTTCATTAATTTTAAAAGATTTTCGAAATATCTTTTAATTGAGTATTCATATTTAGATTTAGGTTATAAGGTTCAAGTTGTTGGTAGTATTTATTATTTTGTTCAAAAATTCTTCTATTATAGTTTCTTGTTCTGTTGGAAAATTTTGTTTTACTTCATTCATCATAACAATATTTTCTTTTAATAATTTGTCTTTTTCTTCAAATTGAAATCCTAATCTTTTCCCAATTTCAGTAATTATTTCTTTATAATCTATTATTTTGTTTTCTATATTTATTATTCTTTCTTCTAGAGTTAAAGGTTTTCTTAATATTTTTATTTCTTCTTTTAACTCTTCCAACTCTTGCTGAGTTTTTATTAATTTTATTTGATCGTTTAACGATATATATTCTTCAGAAAGTTTATTTCTAAGATTCTGTAATTTTTGTTTATTTGTATTATTTAATATTTCAATTTGCAGAATTTCTTTGAGAATTTCTTGATCTTCTTTTCTAATATGCTTTTCTTCGATTAATCCGAATTTATATATCAAAAAGGTTTTTATCCAATTAATTTGTTCAATTATATTAATTTTTGATATTTTGTTATAATTATTTGACATAATTATATTACTAATTGGCTCTGATACCAGTTTAGGGTGCGGAAACTTAAAATCGTAATTATAAGGGAGCAATATAGCAAATATTTAAAAATTTTGTATGTTAAGGGTATTCTTTTATATGTTAAGGGTATTTTAGGTTTTATTTGGTCAAAGGCTCTTTTGAAAATTTAGCAATTCAAGAAGGCTATCTTCACTATATGCCACATTTTTTGTTGCATTAGATTTTATAGATTGAAAATGATTTTAAGTGAAAGTGACGCCTTCAAATTCTTATATATCTTTACATTTAGTACACCAATAATAGAGAATGCATGAAAAATCAAACTAGTAAAAAGGTAAAAAGGTAAAAAGGTTAATTATACATCATGACATGAGTTACAGATATAGATCATAATTCGTAGCTGAACAACTTAGATATTGGAGGCTATATATACTAATTAATAATGTGATCACGGGTGAGGCGGCAGAACATTGACCACTTAGATTTGGTGGAAGTGGAACCACTAGTGGTAGGGGCGGCAGAACATTTGGTTCGGACTGTGATAGTGGGTATGCATGGTCTGGATAAGGCAAACCACTTGGATTTGGTTGAGGTTGAACCATTGGTGGTGGAGGCGTCGAAAAATATGGTCCGGGCAGTATTAATGGTGGGGGCAGACAACTTGGATATGGTGGAGATGGAAACACTGGTTGTGGAGGCGGCGGAACATTTGGTTCAGGCGATGATGGTGGGGGTGGATCATTTAGATTTGATGGAGGTGGACCTTCTGGTGGTGGAAGATTGGGTCCGAGTGGACGTGGTGATGGTGGAGGTAGACCACTTGGATTTGGTGGAGGTGGAACCACTGGTGGTGGAGGTAGACCACTTGGATTTAGTGGAGGTGGAAACAGTGGTGGTGGAGGCGGCGAAGCATTTGGTCTGGATGGACATGGATTTGGCGGGGGTGGAACCACTGTGAGTGGAGACGGCAGAACATTTGGTTCGGGGGGCAGGCAACTTGGATTTGGTGGAGGTGTAACCACTAGGAGCGGAGGCGGTCAAACATTTGTTCCTGGCGGTGATGGTGGAGGCGGCTGGCCGTGTGGATTTGGTGGAGGCGGCACGACATTTGGTTTGGACGATGGTGGCGGAGGCAGAGGCGGAGCACTTGTATTTGTTGGTGGTAGAGTGTGACATGGTGGTCCAGGTGGTGGTGGAGAATTCTTACAAAGTACACAAGTAGGTTTAATAATAGGTTGGAGAACCTTGGTGTATGGAATGGAACCTTGGTAGTTGGTTCTCTTTATATAGAAGTTTGTAAACTTGGAACCGTAGTTCCATGGTTAGCTCACTAGTCGACATGTTTCAAGTTGGTTCCAAAAACTCGAGTGCATGACAGGAAAGTGAGAGGAAATTTACTATTTGTTTTTTTAAAAAGTTGGTTCCAAAAAATCAATTATTAAAAAGTGAGAGGAAAGTGACTATTTGTTTTTTTAGAAAATTAATGAAATATTTTTAAGAAAATGAAGAAACATGGCTGATAGTGGCATGGACAATCAACAATGCATGACAGTCCAACCTAACTCAACCTAATTTTTTTTTAAATTTTTAAATTTTTAATTTAACAACAAACAAAAACAAAAATATTAATTTTTGGAGAAAAAATAGATTATTCAAGAGTAGAGCACAATTGATTAATTGTAGCCCACAAATGATGACTTTTGATTTAGGAAAAATTGCCTATAAGTCATCTCCACGTAACTTGTTTCAAATTAGGTCAAAATATTTTTTTAAATTGTGATTAAGTCATACTTTCAACAATATTTTAAACTAATTCCAAAATCACCCATATAATCCATATTTTCTATCCACGAGTTCTTCTAACTCCACAAACCGTCTCCACCTCCGGCAACTTCCGGTGAGTTCCTCCAAAATTACATATTTTTTTTCTCTCTTAGATTTGTATATTCTTTTTATGTTTGTCTGTCTTTTCATGGGTTGATCAAAGAGAACTCGTAGTCTCTTAGATTTTTCATATCGAGAGTTCTTGGGTTCTGTTAGAAACGCCGTTGTCGCCAGTGGATATGGCAGAGCTGGTAGTGCAATAGATAGTTTTTCTGATATAGAAGCTTTGATTGGGTGGACAATGTAGGTTGGAGGTAATTTTGAAGGGTTTTGAAGGAGGTAATTTTGATAAAAGAAAGTGGAGGTGTGGATAAGAAGATGAAAAGAAGCTGGTCATGGAGATGAAAGCAGAAGCTCAAGGGCGTACTCTTGACTATGAGGAGTTAACTGAGGAGTGGTGTAATTGCAATCAAGAATGCAGCTTGTGAGAGGCTGTTGGATCAGATGGTAGAGTTAAAAATGAAGTCGAAAAAATTGAATAACTACTTGAACCGCTTCCATGTTGCAATGCCTAAGCCACGTGACTGGAAAGAAAGGCTACCATGTATACATGAGGTTGTCTTAGAAGCTAAAGCTAAGAAACTTGAGCAAGCTGTCAGAGAAACAGATCAAGCTGGAAAAGGATATGAAGGAAGATAATGGAGGTGCATGTGTATGTCCATAAGTGGCCATGATAGGTGGAGTAAAGTGGCCATGATTTTTCTTATAAATAGCAGATTGAATTTTCTATAGGGATGATACTATATTTTAGAAAATAGTATCATAGAAAATAGTATCATTATATTAGTTGTGGCTATGATTTGCTTCTGTTAATAGCGGTTTGATACTGTAGTAAATTGGTCATTAGATTATTTCTTTGTGTTGTTAGTCATGTGTGATGTTTGATACTGTATTATACAAAACAGTATCACAAAAAACAGTATCACAACAGAAATGGATATATAATTCGTATGCGTGCTCAGAATTTTTATTATAATATATTTTCGCAATGGTCTCGACGAGTCGGTCAAGACAAGCCGCTTTGCCACTGTGTACAATAGATTTTAACCGTTTGAAGTTGTCTCTTTAGCTTAAAATGACAATCTTTAATTTTTCTTGTCAAATCAATATCATACACACTAAAATAGTATCACAGCTAAACGTATCTTAATATATTAGTATCATATATGAAAATATCTTAATAAAACAGTATCACATACATACTTTTCTAGACTCCAGTATCTGCCACTCTGTTCGGTTCTTATAGACGAAACAAATAAAAAAGAGAATGTCCATAAACTTGGTTTAACATCTTACCCAATCCATTTGAATATAATTTCAGGCTTGTGGGTGAATGTAGAACTACTTAAACCTTGAGGTACAAAATTATTTATTTCAACTGCTTCCTTCGAGAGACTGCAAAAAAATTATTAGGCGCTTGAACCTTATGTATAACTCATAATTGGAAAACTAGAGGCTACCTGAAACTTCATAACATAAAGAACTGGACCAAACAATTCTTCCTCAACAACATCAGCATTTAGGAAAATTTCAACTATGGTGGGTTGCACAAAATTTCTTTTCGGACTCAGTAACATTTCCACTTGTGAGTATCTTTCCTCCCCGTAGCACATTAGTAGGCAATATTTGTAAAAGTCGTGTACACAATAAAGGCTAAAGGAAAACAGTTTCACTGCTTTTATGTGACTTCATTTATGAGGCAATACAATTACTTGAAGTAATTATACTGTTCTTAAAATGCTCCATTAGTAGTACAAGACAATTGATATTGTTTATATTCAATAACATTATCATAAATTAAAACAAGAGATCATAAATTAAAACGGTATCATATGTTGAAACATTATCAAAAATAAAAGTAGCACATTATCTATATAAAACAAGATCAGTATACAAAACTAAGTGCAAAATGTTTTGTCCAAATTGAAGTAATGATACTGTTCTTAAAATGTTTCATTAGTCGTACAAGATCATAGATTTAAATATTGTCATAATAAAACAGTATCAAAGATAAAAGTATGGTATAAATATATCAATGTACATAATCTAGATAAAACAGTATCACAACAAAATAGTTTCACAATTAGCGTTTTTTTTTACAATTAAGGGTATGTTGGTCTTTTAGTTCTAAAATGTGACTTTAATTGAATTAAGTTTTGACCATATGACTTTTAGAGTCTATAAGTGCTAAAATAGTGACCGGCCTTGAATTTACCATTTGATTTATTGAATTAATTTAGGCCGTCTAGAAACAATTTTTGCCAATTAAATTTGTTGACCAAATAGTAAATGTATTATTATAGTCCAACAATTTTGACAAAAACTAAAAAAGTATGCCATTTTCCACCCATTGTAAACTTATTGTTGACTACATAGAATGTTTCTATGGACAAAATTACCCTTAACATTATTATCATTGACAATAATCACTATGCACCCAGAATTTATGTACTTTTGGCATGGTCCAACCGCGGTTTGGCCACGGTAAACTTTCAATTTTTTTTTTTTTTTTACTTTTTAAACATATACAAAATGAGTAACTTCATCCTTTTCAAATCTAAACAAATTGAGGGAGCGTAAAACTACATTTTCTAGTGAATTGGGGGAATTTGAATAACCTCTAAGACTACATTTTCTAGTGAATTGGGGGAATTTGAATAACCTCTATTGCAAAAATGTGGTGTTCATAAATACGACAAAATTATCATTTCTAATACAGTCTCAAAAATTATATTGTTCTTTCATAAAAAAATACAACAATTTTTGAAATATTGCCTTAACTTGCATATTAGTTGTCATTTATGACTAACGCATCCTTGCGCCATGTAGTCCCATATTTCGTCTCATGTCATATTTTAGTTTTGAGGCGCATTCATTTTGGCCGCTATTTGATCTTGTTCGGCTGGCATGTCAATCTTATCATGATTACGATTAGATTCCAATGAATCAAATTCCTGGTCGATTTTACCTAAACATCTAACTAGGCATATGGTCAAGTACCTTCCAACTAAAACGGCAACAACTACATTTTTCCCAAGGCAAACACAAACTTCAAAATAAAAAAAAATGCTCCTCTTAGATTAAACATCTCGAAATGAAGTTTTGGAGCACAAAATCGATTTGAAGTCAAAATCTGATTTCTAGCACAGATTGACGGCGAAATTTGTGCACCGGCGTCGGACAATCGAACCTGTAGATTGATTTGGAACTGGTGAATTTTTTTTTTCGTGGATTTGGGATGTAGTTGCAGGGTTAATGCTTCAATTCGCGACCCTAATTAAGAGTTAAGACCCAAGATATGGCAACTCAAGAACTAATACTGTGTTTGATTGCACGGAATTTTCTATGAAAAAGTCCTTTTTCCACCTATTTTGCAATTGATATGTTTAATTGCACAAGATTTTCCTTGGAAAAAATATTTTTCCACCTATTTTCCAATGTATGTTTGATTGCAACCTTTTTTTTTCACGTAAAATATTTTCTCATTTTCCTTGTTTTCAAAGAAAATATTTTCTTAGGTGGGGAGGATGTTTTATTTTCTATAGAAAATTTATCTTATTTTCTAATTAATAATTTCTTGACAATTCAATTATATAGAATTCATTTTTTTTCTACCCAAATTTTTTACTTGCAATCAAACACACCTAATTAAAAAAAATTCCTACAAAATTGATTAAAATTTACACGCAATCCTTACACATTACTACTCAAAATGTAAAAAAATAAATAATAATAAATAATAAATAAATGAGATCAACACATTATTCCATATCAATCATGTATGACAAGTCATATTTCCACGACACATTATTCAATCATAAAACGCCAACGAGCGATAGAGCCAATGCTTGCACGACACATTATTTCACATTCACATCAATCCTAAAGGAGTCAATGACGACTTCATCTCCACCATAAAATGATGTAATGATTGAACAAGTTTTTTAGTTTACTTTACTTTTCACATCATTACTTTATTTCCCGTTGTTTCTTTTCATGCAACTTTTCCAATCCTTTATAACTATGTGCAGTACCTGCTCTAAAACTTTGCCTCCAAGTCTTCTAAAAAATCTTATTTAATTGGGAAGAGATGGAAAGAGATGAGAGAGAGAGAATAAGAAATAGAAGGAAAAATCCTGGCATGTTCGCAGCCAATTTTAAAACTCAAAAACCCATTTTACAATAAATATTTGTTGGCTATTACAAATAATCAGCATTCATTTTTGAAAAATAGTATACATTTTCCAGTTATACATGGTTTGATCGAAAATAGTGTTTTACCTTTCTACCATTCAATTTGATTCTTTAAAGAAGAAGTGTAGAATTGTCCAATTTATAATTTTAAATATATTTTAGTCAATAGAAAACAATAATTACCTGTACAAAAGATAGCTCACCATAATAAAAACAAAATGCATTTTTCATAAGAAATGGCAACCGAACATACTCGTACATCTAAAAATTTAAAAAAGAGAAACATTTTTAGACAAATATGTCTTCATTAATATATTATATTTCTTAAATTATCCTTGAATTAATGTTATAATTGAACTCCTAATTTAGTATTTATAACTATATATACTCCTTAGAAGTTGAAAAGACTAAATCTCTATTTATTATATTTAATTACTGGATTTTAAAAATATTTTCTTTGAGTTGTAAGAACAGATTTGGTCAGTTATAAGATTAATAATTACCTTCTACCAACAATTTATTTAGCTTATTTCATGGAAAATTTGTATAATTTGAAGTTTAAAGTTGTTGCATTTGAAGGTAATTATGTAGTTTGTGATGTCTATAAAGATTTCATTTGAAGATTTATATTATTGATTGTGGTTTTTTGTTACTTCATGAGAATAATACTCTCTCAATGCTCTTCTTTTTTAAAAAAATAAGTATTACTATGCATGCTCATGCGTATTTGTATATTGTTTACATATTTAATTAACTTGTGGCTTCAAATTTTCTTGACGAAAAACTTTGTGGGCTAATTTCAATAATAGTTTCAATCTACTATTAATATGTACCTTATTTCTAATATTCTTTTTTATATTTTTGAATTGAATTGTTGTCTATTTTGCTTAAACTAATTTTTCTTAACTATTTATGCTCCCACGTGAATAAGATGCTTAAATCGCTAGAATATTTAGTTTTGGTAATATTACTTTATTTCTCCACTACAAATTGGATAAGTTCACGTGAAAGACATCTGGGCACTGAATTGTACAAATGAGAATGTTTAATTTTGCCAATTTCTAATGTAAATGTTATTTTGTTTTCTTTTATATATTAATTGATAAATCTACCTAACTTGAAGTGCTACGAGCCCAAATTGCATGCGATATTTTGGATTAAAACATCTTCATAGTTGGAGAGCTATATTAAATTACAAAGATTTGTAATAATTTTAATAGATTTAAGTGCTATATATATATATATATATATATATATATATATATATATATATATATATATATATATATATATATATATAAAAGAACTTATATACACTATTTTTTATTATTTTTGTTTATGTTATTTAATTGATATTATTTGGATAAGTTCACGTGAAAGACATCCAAGACCTTTGAATTGTACAAATGAGAATGTTTAATTTTGCCAATTTCTAATGTAAATGTTATTTTGTTTTCTTTTATATATTAATTGATAAATCTACCTAACTTGAAGTGCTCTGAGCCCAAATTGCATACGATATTTTGGATTAAAACATCTTCATAGTTGAAGAGCTATATTAAATTACAAAGATTTGTAATAATTTTAATAGATTTAAATGCTCGATATATATATATATATATATATATATATATATATATATATATATATATATATATATATATATATATATATATAAAAGAACTTATATACACTATTTTTATTATTTTTGTTTATGTTATTTAATTGATATTATTTGACTATATTACGAGACTTTAAAAATAAATGTTCAATATTAGTCACACAATTGTAGAAAGGACTTTGTTTGAATACAACAACAAACATTATATTTCATTGTATTTTCTAATGTCAAATTTTTGTATTTTAATGCAGTATTAAATTAACATATAATTATTTAAATATTTGAATAAACTTATATCTCACAACACCGTTATTAAATCACGTACAATGCACGTTTTACATACTAGTAATAAAAATTGATGGAAGACTATCTAAAAATAAATAGTTTGTTAGATAGCATTCTATAATAAATGTTGCTGCATGGGTTGACTCTTCCACTAGAGCTGGCAAACGGGTTAGGTTGGTCCGGGCCGGCCCACCAGAGTAAGGCCACACTTGAAATTGGATCGGGCTGATCCAACTCGATTTTGTGCGGGGAAGCCATATGCTAGCCTAGCCCATCGGACCAACACAATCTTAATTTTTTTTTTTAAATAATTTTTTTATACAATCTAATACATTGCATCAAATACAATCTTAATTGTCACGTTGAATTCCAAGCTTCCTCCACTTTCATTTCTTATTTTTATTTTTGGATGATTAATTCTCAAATAAAACACATATATCACGCTTTCATCTGTACCAATAAAAATATACGTAGTTGACCTTGAAATCTCTTTCTATGGCAGAGGAAACATGCATAAATAATTTGCAGACTCCATTATCGGAGACAAGCTTTTTTTATATAGATGATCAAATGACTTTGCTTGCCTTTAAAAATGGTGAGCATTTTCTTTCTATTTTCCTCAATTAATTTTTTTCTATTACATTTTTTTTTTTGGTTGGCGGTGTAGAATCAATCCATATTTCTCACATTCTTGTCAAGATTTCATGATAAAAACCAATCGGATAGTGATTCCAATTTTTAAAGGACTTTTTTTTAATTAAATCTAAACAATTTTATGTTAGAGCTTGAGATTATTAGATTAATATTTCAAAAAATAAAAATTTAAGTTGGAGACTTGGGTTTATACCATTTTAGATTGATATTATTAATTGGATTATGTATTGGGACTATTCAAAGATTGAGTGATTAGTGTCAAGGAGCAAAAAAAAATTTGCGGGCTAGCCGGGCCGAGCAATAAGGGCCCAATTTTGCCACCTCTACCTTCCAGATCACCACCACATCAACTAGACATTCAAAATGGAAGACAGCATTGGAGATGCTCTAACACTAGCAGTCTCCACTAGAACTTGTTTGGTTAAATTTAAATTATAATTTAAGAGGTCAAACATATGTTTTATTCAATTCACAACTTAGTATCTATATATTATCTATATAATCTATATGGCGTACAACTTATAAATACTTTAAAAATAATTTTAATATAGTCAAATATGCACAAAAATAGTAGAGAGATTTAAAAATTTCCATGCAAAATAGGTTACCATTTTTTTTTTCATGATTGGATTAATTTGTTGTTTTTTTAGTATATTTGTGACCATGTTATGATCTTTTGTGTTATTTTGTAATTGTTCTTGGGAGTCTTGATTTTTCATTTGTTCACCTTCTCTCAACAATCGCTTATATCTTATAACACTCGCGATATATTGAAAGAGACCGGGGAATTCTCTATCTTAGAACTTCTTTTTTAGATCAAAATTCAAACAACTTTAAGTGATTCTTACAAATTCTTTTTCGGATAAAAGCACAAAATATTTGTTTCTGACCATTTTAAACCTTTGAAGAAAAGATTCAGCCCATTCATTTGACATTTAACGCAAATTTGCTAAATCTGCTAAAGTGGCTTCTGATTCAGTTTTGTAAAACTGGGCGTGAAATAATTATTCAAATTGTTGCCAAGTTTGAACAGAATTTGCTGGCAAATTAATGAACTATGAAAAGGCTACCCCATTTAGTGAATTTGAAAATAATCTCATCTTGTGGAAATCAAGAAACTCGTTACATTGCAACGTGAAATGCCCTACATGTTCCAAATTGGATACTTCTCCTAAAACATTGAATAAAGAAAATTCGGGCACCTTATAACCTCTAGGCCATGGATACGCTTGATCTATCCAATCTGGGTATGACTTTTTGTACGTTGGCGAATCACTGGCCGTATTTCAAAAGCCAACTGATCTTGCATGATTTCTACAACTTGATATCTTAATATGGCATTGGGATTAAAATGAACTCCTATGAGTTGGTGTACGTATGACATTGCATGAGGCCTAACAAGGTTTTGCCCTATATTGGGCATGAAAGAGCCATTATTTGGTCCATTATTGCCATTGATAAGTAGATTCTCCCTATCGTTAACACGTGTAACATTTTGTTCTATATATTGACCGTTTTCTCTTATATTAGGGTTGTCCCCTATGTTAGATGTCTCATCACCCCCTAAGTTGGCTATGGCTAGTCTATGTGAGGTGTTTCTAATTCTTGACTCGTGTTTACAATTGGTGAACCATTACCTACAATACTTCTGGTTTGGAAATGATTTTCCATGCCCAAAGGATTCGATTGACATACTTGGTTTATCATTTTGTTCAAAAGTTCGTTCAACATACTTAATTGTTTATCCATATGATCATAATAATTGTTTCCATTTTGAGTGAGTCTTTCTATATTATAAATGTTTTGCAGACTTACTTATTCAACAACGTCTGCGTGAGTTCACCCAGCAATGTACGCATGGTGCTGGGACTTAACTCCGTCATTGACTCATAACGACTAGCATTTGGTATTTCCATCTCCGGAGTACCTTGTTGACCCTCAAATTGCTCGATCACAGAATGGAAAGAATGTTGGTATGCTGGCTCCTTGCCGGAAATTTTTTTGAGGCGTGATGCTTCCAATATTTCTAACACCAAAAGGTTCCATCGGGCGTGTCAAATTGTTTCGCGCGTTTTTTAATCGTGCTAACAATTAAAAGATTACTCAGACGATGTGTAAAGAACGAGACCTTTTGAGACAATATCTCAACAAAGAGTGTCTAAATTGAAAGATTATATTATGCAACTTGCCTTCAAGATGCACAAGCACACAAAATTACAAGGTTTGTAAATAGAAAGCGAAAAATTTAAACGTAAATTCATATATTTATTTATGAGTGAGTTGTTCTGTTATTCCTTTCGGTTGCTTTGCCTTATCTATACATTGATCACCATTTGCACAATTCTCGTCCGTAACTTACCACTATCTTATAGCACTATCTCTCAAATAACTCCTTAAATATTCCCCTCATTTGCCATAACTTCTCATAATTTCCATGATGTCTTTTTCACTAACTCATGGTTACCTCAGATTATGAGTTACGTGTAAAACTGCTTCAGTAAATGTGCGATGTAGTTATTACTTCATTCGCCCTATCGTTCATGTCTTTTTATGTTTGGGCGATTCTGGGCTTTATCTTGGCAATTCGCTCAAACTCCATGTTTGGACCTCCTATTTTGAGCATTTTTTAAGCTTTTATTTTGAGAGTATTTTGTGTATCAACACATTCACTTAGAATTACATTTTATGTTTCCTTAAACTAAGAACCTCAATTGTCGGAAGGATAATTCTGTACCAAACATTTGACATGAAGTGTCAAGTAACCAATTTTGGTTTCTCAATGATCGATTTTGATTTCTTTTCATAATTATTGGTTTTAAGTTAGAATTTGATCAGTTTTTGTTATTTGTTTAACTAATGAACTATGGATTAAATGCTGCTTAGAGACATTTGTATTAATGCTGTGTATAAGAAATTGAATTCAACCTGTAACCAAATCTATGAGGGCATGTTGGGTATACTTGTTTGGTGTAGATTTTAATGGGTTTTTAACTTTTGGGAAAAAATGACCACATTTGCTAGTTAACTAAATTAAGACTTCTTTGGAAAATAAAGTGTCAGTTTGGTTATGAGTTTTATTTTCAATAAAAAGACATTATTTTTTAAATTAAAAAATGAAAATGCTATAAACTCATTAAAATCTACACCAAACATAGCATAAATTAGACAAAACTGGTTTGAGTACCACGTTTGGCACAAAATATTTCCTGGATTAATTAATTCGGACTAATTTTGGGTTGTTTTCAGTTTACATATTTATCTTACTTCTAATTCTCTTCAATCAATTGACCATTCACTCTTACGTTTGGACAATTTCATTTAAGTAAACATTTTTCATTTTATTGTAAATTAAGAGTATTTTTGGTTGGATTAGATTTTATAGAATTGAAAATGATTAAGTAAAAGGTATACCAATAATAGAGAATGCATGAAAAATCAAACCAATAAAAAGGTAAAAAGGTTAAATATTCATCATGATTTACAGATATAGATCACAATTCGTAATTGAACAACTTGATAATGTGGCGGAACATTAATTGGTCCGGATAGTGATGGTGGGGACGGACCACTTAGATTTGGTGGAGGTAGAACCCCTCGAAATTGATGGAGGTGGAAGATTCGGTCCAAGTGGCGATGGTGGCGGTAGACCACTTGGATTTGGCGGAGGTGGAACCACTGAGTGTGGAGGCGGCGAAACATTTGGTCCGGGTGGACTTGGATTTGGCGGGGGTGGAACCACTGGGAGTGGAGGCGGCAGAACGTTTGGTTCGGGGGGCAGGCCACTTGGATTTGGTGGAGGTAGAACCACTACGAGCGGAGGCGGTGGAACATTTGTTCCGGGCGGTGATGCTGGAGGCGGACCGTGTGGATTTGGTGGAGCTGGCACAATATTTGGTCCGGGCGGTGATGGTGGAGGCGGACCTTTTGGATTTGGTGGAGGTGGAACCACCACATTTGGCACAACACTTGGTCCGGGCGGTGATGGTTGGGGTGGGCCACTTGAATATGGTGGAGGTAGAACCACCGGTGATGGAGGCATCAAAACATTCGGTTCGGACGACGGTGGTGGAGGCGAACCACTTGGATTTGGTGGTGGTAGGGTGTGATGATGGGAACTTAGAGGCAGGGGACATGGTGGTACAGGTGGTGGGGGAGAATTCATATAACGTACACAAGTAGGTTTAATAATAGCTTGGAGCACCTTGGTGAATGGAATAGACATGGATCTCTTTATATAGAAGTTTGTAAACTTGGAAGTTGGAACCGTAGTTCCATGGTTAGCTCACTAGACACTAGTAGATATGTAACTGCATGCATGTTTCAAGTTGATTCATAATTTCTTTAAAAACATTGTCCCTACTTGTGTTTTTAGAAAATTAAAGAAATATTTTTAAGAAAATGAAAAAAAATATTGTTGATAGTGGCACCGACAGCACATGACAGTCCAACTTGACTCAACTTATTTTACATTTCTACTCCCAATCAGTCTAATTTCATTCAATTTATTTTACACATCTATTCTTGGTTGTCCAATATAATTCTATTTTAACTAAAAAAAATTTTTATTTTTTTTAATTTTTTACATTTGTTCTATTGCATCTGACCCTTTTTTTCCCCCCCAGAGTTTCCAAGAATTAAGGTAAAAATCTCCACTCATTCTACTATTAATGGTAACCACTTGCAGCTTTTATCCTAAAGAAGGCACTACATCTCCACCACAAAATGATGTGAATGATTGAACACTTTTTTGGGCTTTCTTTTCACATTATTACTTTATTTCCTGTTGTTTCTTTTCCGTGCAACTTTAAGTTCCAAAACTTATCTCTATGTTCAGTACCTGCTCCAAAACTTTGCCACTAAGAAATCCCAAAACTTTGCCACTAAGGTTGTGTTTGATTGGGTTGATTTTTAAAAATTTTCATTTTCCACCCATGGCGTTTTTCAATTTTAGTCTGTTTGATTGGTGAAAATTTTCCTTGGAAAATGTATTTTCCCACTATTTTCCATCTTTTGTTTGATTGAAATTTTTGATTTGCCATGGAAAATATTTTCCATGTTTTCACTTTGGCCATATTTTCCTTGTTTTCGAGGAAAATATTTTTCTGACAGGATAGGAGAATTTATTTTCAATGGAAATTTGTTAACCTTTTTCAACCCATTTATTTTCCATGGAAAATTTGTTAACATTTTCCAATCCATTTTTGGTAATTATTTCCAATGGAAAATATTTTCTTCCACCCAAATTTTCCACTAGAATCAAACACAACCTAATAAATCTCCATGTTATACATTTAAAAAATCTATTTTGTAGGAGAGTAAAAGAGCCACCCAAATTTTCCAATCATTGGGTAGGATTGATCAAACACAACCTAATAAATCTCCATGTTATACATTTAGAGCAAAAAAATAGCAAAGGCTACAGAGAGGAGACTATTTTGTAGGAGAGTAAAAGATGAGAGAGAGAGAGAGAGAGAGAGAGAGAATGAAATGAGAAAAGGGGAAAAAAAAGATAGACACAATAAAAAAAAAAAAAAGGGTGGAAAATCGTTTAAAAATAGACAACATGTTGGACAGTTTTCTATAATAAATGTTGCCACATGAATTTTGTGAGCTCCACCTCATCGTCACATTAACTGGACATTCAAAATGGAATGCAACATTGGTGATGCTCTAACACTAGCCGTCTCCATTAGAGCATGTTTGATTAAGTTTAAATTATAATTTTAGATAGTCAAACATATTTTTTATTCATACAATTTGTAGAATTTACAACTTATTATCTACTTATTGTGAGAATATGACCAACAAACTTATAAATACTTTAAAAATAATTTTAATATTGTCGAATATGTACTAAAATACTAGAGGGATTTAAGATATTCCATGCAAAATAGGTTACCATTTTTTAATGATTGGATTGCTTTGTAGTATATTTGTGACCATGTTGCGATCTTTTGTGTTATTTTGTAATTGTTCTTGGGAATCATGATTTTTGGTTCGTAGCATAAAACTTGAGATTCAACCAATTTTTGTTTTCTTATTTAAGCAAAAATTAGGAAATTTTAATTGATGAATAAGATTTTTCTTTTCAATATTATTATATTATTGCATTGTTTGGGGAAAAAATTGTTGTTACATTTTGTTCTATTAAATTCGAGTCCTAACTCTACCCTACACACATGCAATTGCCCCTCGTTGATTGTATCTAAACGTTGGACTAATTTGAGCATATAGTACGTGTTCTATTACATGGATCTTTTACAATAGAAAAAATTATATATTTGGTCCCCAACTTTTCAAAAAAATTGAAAATATACTCTTAATCTTTAAAAATAGCACCATACATCTCAAACGTTTGAAAAAATAGGCATAGTAGGTCCTTTATTACAAAATTGCCCTCCCTTTAAATAAACAAAAAAATAACAAGAAAAAAGAAAAGGAAGAATAAGAAAATAATCAAATGTACTTCTTAAAATAAAAATTAACAAAGTGGCCCTCTCCTTGAGCATTAAACATCCATTTTCCATCAGTAAAAATAGAGCTTTTTATTTCAGAGAATCCATCTACAATGTATGAGAATCCTCTTTTGTTTCCATAAACAATGGACTTCTGCGACAATGAGCAAATTTCATCATTGAAAGGAAGCAACGGAAACAACTGCTTCTTGTCGAGCTTGCATGAAGTCAGCAGGTTAAAGTCTAAATCTCAATATGGGGATCGGGATTCGAGAAGACCAAGCCTCAATTTCGTGGCGTATAAATTCAAATTGTTCTTGTTTTCCTCGAAAACATTTGAGGCTGATGAGCTATCGAATGAGGAACAATTAGATAATCCGAGATAATTACGTTCTTTCAACCTCGAGCCACTTTGAGAAATACTGATCCACAGATCTTGAAGATGATATCAATGGAGCATTACCACGACCACCCCTCTCAATACCCAAGAGAAGGTGCTCTGCCAGACATGGCTCTAAAGAGAGAGAAATTGGTGGTAGCGCCAGACATGGAGACGAGATGGAGCCCAATGCTCACCGGCATGTTTGGTTCTGATGTATATATATGGGTGACGAGGTGATGTGGAGTAGAGTTTTTTAGGTGGTGGATTTTGGGTTTTTGGGAGTGGTGGTGAATTTTGAATTTTGAATTTTGAAGTTTGATAAATAATATGATATCTTTGTTACTTTTTATTTTTTTGGAGTACATTTGGTTATTTTTTAATTATTTTTTTCTATTTTCTTGTTTTTTCTTTTTTTTTTTTGTTTATTTAAAGAGAACGGCGATTTTGTCATAAATGACCTACCATGTCTATTTTTTCAAATATTGAAGATGTTTGATACTATTTTTAAAAAGTAGAAGTATATCTCTAACTTTTTTAAAAAATTGAAGACTAAATATGCAATTTTTCTTTTGCAATATAACAATAGATTTTTGTAAATTGGAGTGTAAGAATCTTTGTAATTGTAAGATTATTTGTCATATGATTGACTATAGATTTACGTGTAGACTTTAACAAATCAAATTTTTATGACATAATTATTTGAAGTTTTGTTAATTTTCAATATTGTGTTATTTATTTATTTATTTTAAAGGATTTTACTATTATTTTAGCGTGTCAAATAAATGAATTATGTTAGTAGGGTTGTCAATTTGAGCCGACTGGTGTGGAATGTAAAAAGCAAGCGAGTGCTAGCTCGGTCCTCACATCCAAGGCAAAGTTGGCCGATTGGGCGGATTTTCTGAAAAGAAAAGAAAAGCTTAGAATCATGCTAATTTAGAGATGGTAAAATACTCCACTCCATATTGCCCCGTCTGTTAGGGAATCAAGACGGGAATCATGTTCCAGTCCCGTCCTCCAACAATCCCCAGTGCTGACTATTTAAAATTTTGAATTTTTCTTTCAAAAAAAGTGGGGAAAATTTATATAAAAAGTAAATATCTTTCTAACTAGTCAATTTGTTTTGGCCAAAATGAGATGTCTTCCAATTTTATTTTATTTTATTAAAGATTATTATATTTAAACTACATTTTTCTTTTGTTGCATATTTGCTTATTGTTGTACTTATGTTCCAGGTTTTGTGTTTGTTTTTCTCGTAATATTCTTATCTTTTATCTTCCATTAATTAGCACGTCTAGCTTAAGATTATGATTTATTTCTAAATATTCTATTATTGAGTTTTAAAATGAGGGACAAATATTATGTTGCACTTTATATTTATTTATTTATTTCTTATATAAATATATGAATGGTAAATAAGCCTTTTCGAGCCTTCCTAACGGACTTTTTAGACGGAAACCATCATCGATACAAAATGTACTAAGTGCATGTTCGTTGGCCATTTTGGAGAAAAAAAATGTATTTTATATTTAATGCAGTGGGCCACATTTGTATGGGTAATAAAACTTTTGCATTGACTTAATATATTCACATAGTGCATATTTGACCATTATACCCTTCTTCTTCACGTGGAGACATCCTCCAATAAACCAATTTCCAGCCCAAACAATGTTTACCATGTTTTTTCTACATATATTTTTCCTCTGCCTCTACCGGAACACTGTCACCCACATATTCATCTGCCAATTCCGTCGGAATCGACATTTTTCAGTGCAAAATCGACGCAAAGTTCGACTCACAGCTGATCCTTTGAAAATGGTAAGCTATCTGCCTCCTTTTGATACTCGTCCGGCAAATGTGTTTATTCGTAAAAATATACAAAATCGTATGCCAATTTCACCCATGTTCCTCATTCATTAGTTTCTTATAACTAATGTCTCATGTTAGCTATATAAATTTCAAATACGATTTGTCCTAATTTTGCCCCATTCCCTTTTGTAGTCGGTCGATAATGTGTTGGTCACAAGACCCACTGTGTCGTTTGTTCCGCCTTCACAGTCGAGCTCCTTCTTGCAAAAAAAAAGCCAAATGGGACGACTATACTCACCAAATTTTTCTTCATTGTTGTGAAGTGATGATTGCTCAAGGATTCAGACACGGTAAATGTTTTACCAAACCGAGATGAGAGAATCTTACCAAATTGATCAACTCCGACGCAGGGAATAAATGGACCCGCACCCAGCTTAAGAACTACTGGTTTAGTATGCGAAGGGAGTATCAACAAGTTAATGAGCTTCTCCGTTGTATTGAAATCGAGTACGACCACAGCCGAGACGTTATTGTTGCCGATGACTGGTGGTGGGAGAGAAAGATTCAGGTACTTCAAAATTACTCGTTCGATTTAATGATTAATACACGAATCAAGCAAATAAACTCTATATTCAGTGAAGTTTAATATATTTTTTTCGTGTGATTTTGACATACACAGTGTGATGTTATAGAACTGAAATGACATTATCCAACGATGGATTAGTCATCAATGAATTTGCTCTTGCAATTGTTGTTGTAGAACTTCAATGTTTTCCAATTACTCTTAAATGTACATATTTTCTATATAGGAAAACAAAGATTACGCCAAATTTAAGGGAAAAAATTGTGCGAAAATATTTCACAAGTACCGTAGTATTTTTGGTGACATGTATGACTCGAAAAAATACGCTCTCAGCCCTTTGAAGCTATCTAAAAAGGGTTTCGATGACGATGTTGCCAGTTTAGACAAGATACCATTTAGCACTGAGCTGCACGATGAGCATGTGCTATCATCCGGTCTATTTAGCACATCCGCAATGGAATGTTCAGGCGGACACAGTGAGGAGAAGAGGAACACGACTCTCGTGCTGCTAAAGGGAAGAAGAAGGTTGACTCCCGCGCTGCATTGTCAGAATCAATTGAGAAATTGGCATCGACGGGAGATGCATTGGCTTCGCACTTGAAGTCGAGATCCAACCCTCCTTCGTTTGAGCAGTGCATGCAACAGTTGAACGAATTAGGAGTATTCGATAGGGATGAGAATTACGAATGTTGGGCCATCGGTTTTTTAGAGAGGAAAAGAACCGGGTTGCTTTCGCGAATGACGCTTTCGGATCACATGAAAATCAAATGGATGCGCTTTCGAGTACACCAATTGGTTGTGCAACAATCCTCATTCATTTGATTAACAGTCTATGTTAGGCGTACTTAATTTTTCACTTCTTGTATCGGATTTTTTTATGTTTTCAATGATTGAGTGTCACAATTTTTCATCTTTCGTTGTATTGTGTTATTTGTAATTGTATGTTTCATTTTCAATCGGGGTCGGGAACTCTTGGCTTTGGGACTGAGCACGTAATAAGTGCTGGTATTGGACTTATTGTAGCCACTGAACAAGGATATTTGTGAGTTCTTCGAAGCAATTTATTATTTATCTATGTTATTAGTTATTTTTTCATTGCATGGCACAACTTTTATGCGCTCCGCTTTTTGTAGCGTAACAAAGACGTATCAAGAAGCAGATAATCTATCTTTAAACAATCAACGGTTGTACTTTGAGATAATAAAATATTGCTTCATACAAATAATTGTACTATCAAGGAAGAAAATAGTTTTCGATCAAAAAAAAAGGAAGAAAATAGTTTTTACAAGTTGTCCTTTCAGAGAATAATAATCTTTCTTGATCAAAAATGGATTTTGCTTGGATTTGCATGTATGAATGGACAACACAATGACATGAGGTAAAATCTCTCTTATATATGACATACCATTGTTTCACAATTGAAAGTAAGGCATTCCACATTGTTACACTATTATTTCGTTGGTATTTCAAACTTGAACTTGCCATTTTCATGCCAGCAATGAATGATCAGTTTGTGTATGAATCAAGACGTATTGCCGGCTCCGATGATAATAGCTCCGACGACAACGACATGGACATAATAGAACAAGATATACATGTGTGGCTTGAGTATTGTCGTGCTACTGAAAGTCGCGTTCGAGATTATCTGCAATGATGTCGGGTTAGAATTCGAAGATTCTCGAATTCAAGAAATGGCTACATTTTCATGCTCTAAGCACTTCAAGATGATCCTCAAATAGCTTTTCAAGAATTTAGGATGTATCCTCCTTTGTTCGTAAATTTTACGCACTTACTACATGATGAGTTTGGACTTTTTAGCGGACTGAACGTGGATATTTATGAACAAGTAGGTATGTTTTTATGTATTCTAGCACACGGAAAAGGGTATCGACAAATACGTAATAGGGTTGGGCACTCCATGGACACGATACACCATTATTTCGGTGTCGATCTGCGTGCGATTGTTGGATCTGGGTGCTAGAATAATAAGACCAAAATCAAATTATAACGAAAGTCCACCTGGTCATAGGTCATGTCCGAACAAGCATCTCCACTTCCAGGTGAATGCAGATTATGAAATGTTATCGTAATGTTATTGGTCATGTCTATCTATTTAATAGTTATAATGAAACTAATTTTCAATTGATACGATTATTAGGATTGCATTGGGGCGATTGACGGGACACACGTCAAAGCGGTTTTACCTGCTGACGAGCGATTGCACTTCATAGGGCAAAAAGGCTACCCAACTCAAAATGTGCTGGCGGCATATGACTTCGATCTCTGCTTCACATTCATCCTCCCTGGGACGACTGGAAATGTACACGATAGCTGAATTTTGGCTAGAGCTATTCATAATCCTGATATAAGTTTTCCAGTGCCGGCCAATGGAAAGTACTATCTCGTAGACTCGGTTTTGCGATAGGATCGGATACATGGCCTGTATAAGGAAGCGAACATCGGATATCATTTTCTAGAGTTTCGTTCAGAATCTAGTCACGGTCAGTCGAAGAAGATTCAGAGATACGCGCGAGCATTTCAACTTTAAGCACTCATCTCTGCGCAATGTAATTGAACGTGCTTTTGGTGTCTTGAAGAATAGGTGGACAATTTTAGATCGTATGCCGCGTTATCTTTTTCGAAAACAAACCGCAGTGGTTGTTGCAAAGCAATGATGGTCCACAACTTCATTCGACAGGCAGGCCAACGAGAGCACACATTTCGTACTACGATAGAGGTTGAAGAAGCATCCGAGATTGATTTTCCAGACGAGATAGAGCAAACGGCGGCTGATTACACTGCGCCACAAATATCGAACACAGAATGGGATCAATATCGTGATTTCACAGTGCAACAATTGTGATGCATAAGTGCTATTGTGTTACATTTTCTATTGTATCAGGATTCATTGCTAATATTGTATGACACCGACACTATGAATGAATCAAATGACTTGATCGCGGTCCAAAAGTTACATTTTAGCGCGGTCCAACGGTCAAACCATGACAAACAAGACAGGAGAAAAAACCGCAGCTTGGTCGCGGTTTAAACAGGAAGTGGAACGAATTTTTTTTTCTTGGCCAAACAATTTTTTTTTTCTGAATGTTAACGGAAAAATCCCTATTGTTAGATTTGTATATTTCAATTAATGGGCTTTAGTATTTCAAGCCAGAATGCTGTTTATCTTCTTCAACAATGCAGTTATACATACAAACAGACGCATGTATAGTTAGTGTGAGAAACCAATTTGCAAACCGCAAATTTTTTTTTCTTGGCGAAACATGTATTTTTTTTTTGAATGTTAACGGCAAGATCCCCATTGTTAGATTTGTATATTTCAATTAATGGGCTTTAGCGCTTCATGCTAGAATGCTGTTTATCTTCTTCAACAATGCTTATACATACACACAAACGAATGTATAGTTTGGGAGAGAAACCAATTTTTAAATCAACAAAATGAAGGGCATAAAGGTAAAAAGCCATAAATGGTCAAAACGTGTAGAATTTTTTATGTGTAAACTTTTCCAAAAGTGATAGTTGATGGTTTGCCATGGCCCACCAGCATTTATTGATAAATGAATTTTTCAGTTGAAAAAATGATGAGCGAACATGCTCTAATTAATGAAGGCTATGATATAATGCGATAAAAAAAAAATTATGTGACAATGAACTTATGTTGAAAATGTTTAATGCAATTATAATGTGGTGCAACAATTACAATCAATAAAACAACGAGTGAAGACTTCCTTTCCACTTAGGCACATACTATCAATCTTTAATACTTTTACCGACTAAAATTAAATGAGAAAAGAATTTTAAAAAATAAAAATGTGGCATCTTCTTCTCCAATCCACACCATACCCAACAATCACGTGCCATGACCACTTTGGCTAAAAGGCCTAGTCAAATATGATGAATTGGAAAAAGCCTAACTTATAAAATTTAAGTTGTAAATGTTTTTTTTAATAAAGAAAATACTTAAATAGCCCCCGTCAATATAGTTTGTTAACAAACCATTAACAGATGATTCGTTAACAGATGATTGGTTAACAAACCATTAACAGACGGTCCGTTAACCAATCTTAACAGAGGTCTGTTAAGGCTTTAACAGACCTATGGACTGTTAGACCTCTATTAACGTCGGCTAACATACCAAATCTTAATAGACCATAGGTCTATTAAGGCTAGTTTACACATATTAAACTGGTTTTTCAATTAACTCACCTCAGATTGACTCGAATTTACAGAATTTGAAGCAAAAATCTTAATTCATACTCAAATGAATACATATTTTCATAATTTACACCATAAAACCACAATTTCTACTATAAATTAAAAGAAGAAGAAATAAACACATATTTTGCAAGAATTTATGTGTTAGATTCTAACCTTGAAATGTGATTTCATACACTTGTTTGAGCTTGTTCTTATATTAATGAGATGTTAATTTCTTGCAAAATAGTAAAATTTGAATCCTCTATTTTACAACAATAGCATATAAGTAACATAGATGAATTTAAAAACGTTTGAAATGAAATAAGCGGGGAAGAAAAAGGCAGGATATAATCGGTAATTTGCTTGTGAAAATGGGGCAATGGTTATTCACGTAAATTGGTTGAGTTACCCGACCATTTACCACTATTCCCACCACGCACCATTGAAGGCACCACCTCCACCTCAAACTAAGCTACAACCTGTTGAGCTACATTCAAACCCAATCTCTTCACCTATAATCCATCCTCGCCACTGTCTCTCCACCAACAATCAGTCGTCCAAAGTCGTAGCCACCATCCACACACATAACCAAGCGTAGCCACATCTACAAACCCACAATCTCATATGCAAAAAGCGATAGCCCAAGAATAACTAACCAAGAGAGAGCTGAATTGGTTTTCTCAAACTTTTTTGAAAAATATTCTCAAAAATGATATTTAAGAAATGAAAATTAATAAGTAAATAAAAGAGAAGAGAGAGTGCAAACAATATTTTTATGGAGGTTCGATCTAACCAATGATCTACGTCTCCTGTTACCAAGCTTTCCAACACGAGCATGACCTTTCTACTATTTTGATTGACTTATGGTCCAATCCAAACTCTTACAATGTATCCAGTGATTTACAAACAAAGATCACCGATTCTTATACAATATTGAACTTTCAAGGGACCTCAATATGACCCAAAAATGTAAAGAGATTGATTTGAGTATTTTTCTCTAGATGAATGATCAATACAAGTTTAGTTCTAAGAGAGACTAATATTTTAATGAATAGCAATAGATGAGGAAAGTTCAAGTGTTAGAAGAAAACTTTGTTGAGAATAATGAATCAAAAGTTTGATTTAATCAAACAAAGTTTTCAATGAATGATATTGAATATGTAAATGTAATAAAAATTTGAATGAAGTTTTTCAATATGATTCTCTCAATAAATGCTCTTGTAAGTGTTGTTGAATGATAATAAATGAAGTGGTATTTATAGAGATGAATTTTCGTCACTTTCTGTTGAAACAGATGGCCAAACAGATGACCAAACGGTCGACCGGTCAGATGGTCAGAACTAGCCGTTAGAACAGCAAAAAATCAGAACGGACACTTTTTGAAAAGTGAATAGTCGACCGGTTCATTCAAATGGTCGACCGGTTCAACCGGTTTATCAAACGGATTGACCGTTTCCACATTTTTGAAAAGTTGATTTTTGGCTTTGATTAAAATATTTTATGCAAGTGATAATGACATACGTTTTGTGCATAAAAATATTTTTGAGCTTTCGTTCATTGAATTGCTAAACATCAAAGAGTTAATACCTTTACAATTTTATCTAGAAATCTATTCTTCGATCTTGATTTTCGAATCTTAAATTTTGGATATTGAGATACTTGAACTCTTGTATTGATTTTGACTTGATCTTGACATTGCATGAGAGCTCGATTTATAGCACTTTGAATATTACTTGAAAAGGAGATTGTTAGTTAACACAACTAATTTGTTTGTTATAATCAAAACATTAAAGTTTAAAGTTAACCATATGTCAACAAAAAGCACACTATCGCCAATGCCTCCATTGACTAATTATGCTTTCGATCCAGATCTGCATTGCTGACGAATGCCTTCTTAATGAATTCAATCACTTTCCCAGCCAAAATCTGGTAAATATGGACAATTTAGTTGGTACCAGAAAATTATTGTTGAAAAATTAGAACAACATATTGATTTGTTATATATGATAAATTTAATGGAGGACAAAGTGGAAAAATTATTGTTGTTCAATCACTATTGTTGACATTGGAATTCAATGGGATCTAAGATCAACATTCTTCAACTCTTTCCTTCTTGACCCACGTGTTACCGTGACACTTCAGTCACACAGTCGGCAAGCATAGGCAACTAAGGTGGCCACCATATGCTCTCTCGACGCTCAAGTTAGCTTTTATGTGTTTACCGGAGTGGTTAGAGTTAAAAATTTAAGAAGGAACGGGTAAAAAAAATGTTAGGATAGCTTTTATCACTTATCCCCAATTGCTGTGCTTAATGAAATATTTATAGCCAAAGTCTAAATTGGATGAAGGGTTCAAGTCCCTCCACATGTGGGCACCCTCCATGCAAGTCGCATAGTCATCTCCGTGTGTGTGCTATCCAAGTCATCATTTCGGTATTTTGCTACACTTTTTGTTCCTGACATGCCATCATACTATCATAGCAGGTGTCACATCAATCAATCAACATCTTGGTCCGAATATACACTCAACCTCCTTATATGCAAGCACTTTAACTAACTAACAAATGGATCGGACCAAGGCAAAAATGCCCTCTCTACCTTCCGGGATTAATGTTTAAATGGTTCGAGCTGGAGTTGATCTGACTGGCTATGATGACTTGTCGTGTGAATTGATGTCCACGTCATTAAAGGCGTAACAACTATCCTGTGAGACTCATTTTTTATTTCCTCCAATCATTGGATCAAAAGCAAACACATATCCACACTGAATGGTGTTGAGAAATTTGTAAAATATGTTGAAATTTATAGAATTTATTGAGAAATTTGAAGCAAATCATCTCCAAAACATAGTAAGTGGAGATTTATTGAAATTTGTTGAAATCTTGGCTTGGGGATGAGCTCGAACGTAGTGGTGATGTATGGTCTCTCGAAAGTAGAGATAGAGCCCAGATTTTGCGATTCTCCTTGGTTTTCGCAATCAAGCGTGAAAATTTCACCCGGTTGGTAATAGTGCGGTGGCACCACTACATTATCGGTTTGTGGTGTTGGGGGCGGGTGATGGGGTAAAAATTGAGGAAGAAGAACATATTTTCTTTTCTTATTTATTTATTTTTAGACTTATTTACTAGGATTAGAAAGTTTAGAATCTTAAAATACATTTTTGAAAAGTTTGGGACATCTACTATAAACTATCTTGTTATTTTTCTTTTTTTGTTATTTCCGTTTATTTAAGTTGTAGGACAAAATTATTAGAAATGAACAAATGTGCAAATTATTGAAAGGTGTGGATGATAGGTTTGAATAAAATTAAATAAGGACAAAATTGAGACAACTTTATAATATTAGGGACTCTGAGTGTAATTTATCCTTAAAAAATTGGTGACAATATAACCAACTGTTATAAATTAGAGAGAATAATAGACGAGAATAGAGGAAAATTGTGTATTTTATTATGATGATAAAGGACTCATATATATAGGGTTTCAAATACATGTAAACTAGGTAAGAAATCTATAAATATGGTCATCAATATTGTTTTCCATATTTTACAACACTCCCCCTTTGAGGACCATTAGTACAATAATTGCATCGCTAAAAACTTTGTTTGATAAAAATCCAGTGGGACAAAATATCAAACGAAAAGAAAAAAAAGAATACAGTTAATTGTAAAAGTTTTTGGAGTATTAAGAAAATGCTGCCTCATTAAAACCTTGCCAGGAAAATCCAGTGGGACAAAATCTGAGTGAAGGAAAAAGAGTACAGCTACTCCTCCTGATTTCAATCAATGAAAAAATCTTGTGCGTCAATGTCTTCAATACCACCATCTTTTTAAAACTTGTATAAAACAATTCTAATGAAATGTGCTCCTTGTTATAACCTCCAAGCAGTATCATCTTCATACACTATCTCTTGTTGACTAAAGTCAGCATAATGGTTTGCTGCAATTATATTAAAAACAGATCTTGTTGTTGTTCCCTTCAGGGGTCTCATATACAATTTATAACACACGGGAGTATAACCACAGGGTTATGATGAGGGTAAATGTTTTGTATGTTATAGACATCCATAACTATAACATTTATACCACTTCCAATTGGATGTCATTTACAGAAAGATTATGCCTCGTTAAAACCTTACTAAAAAAAATCCCGTGGGAAAAAATTTTAGTGAAGGAAAAATAGTACATAATTCTTTTAATACGCCATGAAAGTTGTCTCATTAAAAACCTTGCCAAGAAAACCCAATGGGAGAAAACCTTGGTCAAAGAAAAGAGTACAACGCGTATTTACTCCCACTCATTATAATATCACTTGACTCTGTACTTTGATCAATTGAGTTCTAGAAAAGTTGAACTATATGCTTCAGGCATATTAAATCCTCCAGAGATTTATATACATAGTTTTATTAGTCATGCCAAATGAGTTGGTTATAACAATATTCATTATATGCATATATGACATGCATTGACAGGCTAACAAGATATCGACTTATGATTGCTTTACATAAGCCTTTGCAAAGTTCATAATGTTAAAAGTTGTGCATTACATGCTGCAACTTCATTTTCTCATTTCATTTTCGCATAAGTATACACCTTTAGGTGCTCGAACTATAGGTCCAGAAACTTCAGGTTTCTCTAGTCAATTCAATTTACTTGAATTGTATCTTTTTATTTGGCCAATTAATTCTTTGACATATTTCTTTCAATATTCTCGCTACCTTTTATAATATAAAGCGCTTCATTATGTACAAAAATGTTGTCAACAACATTTAATTTTGAATCCATTTATTTCTCATAACGACATAACTTAACAAGATCTTTTCGTTTTATTATTTCAGCTAGCTGAACCTTTTCTGGGGGTTTTATAATTAGTTATGTCTATATACACTCAAAGAGTATACACTCTCCTCAATAGGACCATCTTTATAATTGGCTCCATTTTTTATTTGAGAATTTTTTGGAATCAAATGTCACTACGCTTCAGGCGTGTCATTAATTTACCGGATATAATGTTAATGGATTGTCCTTCAAGGACGCTAATATAAATTGGAGCATTTAGAGCTGGTATATGAGATTTGATTTAATCTCTTTGGTCAGTAAATGCATCTGTCAATTGTATAACTTACAAATGAATTATTTATCGAACTTTTGGTTCATATTGTCTTGTGCAATGATGTAGAAAATATAATATACTTTATTTTCATGTATTCTTTCCTACTACTTAATTTTTCTCCCATAATGTTGAGAAAACTGTCTTATCAAAATGACATTCGAAAAACAGTATTATAAAATATCACCTGTTAGGATATTTTATAATGTTCCATACTAAACATGTATTCTCAACATTTTTCAAAGCCCATCTCAGTGCACTATGGTGGACCTATTGTACATATATTGCACTATCAAAAATCATTTGATGGATAATATTAGACGCTGACCATAAGCCAACTATAGCAAAGATAACTTTGATGTTGGCATGATGCGTATAAATATTTATACATATAAAATAGCATTCTATAGATAAAAATGAAAAGCACTTTGTTCTAAATAGTAATGATTTAGAATTTAATTGAGGCGTTAACAAACAATATTGCTAAACCATTTAACATCATCTCAACTAACATTTATCAAATGTTTGAGATTTAGATTCACTAGCATTGACAAGACACACCACCGTCTTAGTTGTATAATCTGAAAAATATGCTCATAATTTAAAATTTGAGCAAGTAATCTCATAAAATTCAAGCTGCGAATAATAACACCATACAATCATCTAGTAGATGTATATATTAGATACAAATAATATATAGATGGTCAACATGGAGGGTGATGGGACCCATAAATCACCTTAAATAATTTTCAGAAATGCAGGGAATTCAGTCCCGATTTTATCTAGTGAAGGTCTACTGGTTTATATACAATGAGAACAAGCATTACATGAGAATTCATTATATTGAAGATCTTCTGGTTTTCAATAGATATTGTCATTAATAATTCGCATCTTATTGATCCGTGATGGTCTAACCGGTAATGCCAATCAATAAAATTTCGAGGTATTGAACTTCTAGTTCAATATAATTTAACAAGTTTATGTTCTTTGTCTCACAATAATGGAGAAATGAAGAATAAATAATTGTCTCACAAGTTTATTATATATCTTTAAGAGTATTAATACTCTAATATTACACAACATTAATATTCTGAAATTATAAAGTTGTGCTTCTTCAAGAGCAACACAATATTTTTTCTAGAATATTGATATGTACAAATTATACTTCTTCAAGAGCAATAATATAATATTCGTTTAATTAAGTTGTGCTTCTTTCAGAGCAACAACACTATATTCTTTTAAAATATTGATACTCATAATGTTATATCTCTTGGGAGTATTAATACAATATTTTATAAAATTACGCTCATCGAGAGCAAGTAATATTTGAATAGAATATTAATATAATGTTGTGCTACTTCAGGAGTAACAACAAATTGTTATTTAAGAATATTATATTATGTAAGAATTTACTCATCAGGAACAAAAACATAATAAATGTTTAGATCTTATACAATTATACCATTTGAAAGCAAATAATATTCTAATAGAATATTGATATTTGTAAAGTTGTGTTTTTTTCATTATATTATACAATATTCTTCTAGAATATTGATTCTTAGTAATAGACAATTCTTCAAGAATAACGATGTAATTTTCTTTTATAATATTGATATAAGAAAATTAT
Organism: Forsythia suspensa; assembly: GCA_023638005.1. Lineage (NCBI taxonomy): Eukaryota > Viridiplantae > Streptophyta > Magnoliopsida > Lamiales > Oleaceae > Forsythia > Forsythia suspensa. The sequence goes on from CM042673.1 coordinate 51,579,625, forward strand.
GCTTTTTCGAGAGTAATAACTCAATATTCTTCTGAAATATTAAATTAATAGTATCGCACTATTTAATGACAAGTAACATTCTTCTAGAATATTAATATAATATTGTACTCTTTGGGAGCCTTAACATATTTATCAAACTTAGACTTGTATAAAGGTAATCTTTAGGACTAACATAATATTCTTCTTGAATATTTATTTAATTGTGTTATGTTTTTCCAAGAACATCAACACATTTTTATTGGAGTAAGAAAATAGTCATTTGTTGAAAGTAGTACCAATACAAAATTTTCTATTATTCACGTAGCAATTTTTCACGAATGAACCGTCGGAACTTAATCATAGCCGTTGAATTTCAAGAACAATGTGTTTTGAAGTTACTGTCCAAAATTCATTCACAATGATCGGAACACGGAGTGTTGAGATATCAATATTTGATCACAGTTGCGTATGCTGTCCAGATTCTACGAATTTTTCTAAACTTTCGCTCTCAAATTTTCTCTCTATTTTGGAAGAGCTCTATCGTGTTGATAATGTGTTATAAACTAGAGAGAATAATAGACGAGAATAGAAGAAAATTGTGTATTTCATTATGATAAAGGACCCATATATATAGGGTTTCAAATACATGTAAACTAGGTAAGAAATCTATAAATATGGTCATCAATATTGTTTTCCATATTTTACAACACCAACTACCATTTATTATCAATGGTAATTATATTCACACACCATATTTTATTTTGTTGCACCATTTAGTTGCACTTATGGTTCTCAATCTTTGCTCATTGTAATAATGTGTTCAACTTTTTTGTTGCATTTTTATTCTCAAATTTTAATTAATTAGCACATGTTGTCTCTAATAACGATTCCCATCCAAAAAGTTTATGGTTGGAGGGGAGAGGATGGGGCATAAAAAGAATTATTTGCCCATCATATTTTTAAAAGAAATTGTGATACTGAAAGTGCGATAAAAAAGTGAGGATGAGATAAATATATGATTTTAATAATTGTGAAAATATTTTTTTCACAAGAAAGAAGATCCTAGAAGAGAGGATGTTTAAGGATTTGGTCCCATAAATATGATATATTTCTTCATATGAGAAGAATTTTATGGTTTTGGTCCCTTAATTTGAGGAAATTTTGATTTTTTTTCCCACAATTTGTGGGATTGATATAGAAAGTGATAAAATATGTAAAATAAATGAAGTGTTTGTAAACTGTAAAAAATAATAATTTTTAAACGGTAGATAGTATTTATCAGTACTATTTTAAGGAACATTATATTTCAATTTTTTTAAAATAAGTTGGTAATGTACCTAACTACCGTGGGTTCTGTACATATATACATTACTTGCAAATATAAATTTCAAATATATTAGAGTAAATTTATAATTATAATATCACTAGATTCTCTATCAAAGTTTATATAATTACTAGACTTTTAATAAAGCTCATTTTAATTATTCAATAGGATTGATAACAAATTGTTTGAGACCGAGTTCAAAATTAACGCGCTGACCAAATGATGAACATATGTTACACTTTATCAACAAAGAAGATGGGCAATTCAAATTTCAAATTGAACATCCATAAAAAAAATGAAATCAAATTAAATGCACAAGAATGAGTTTTTATAACGCATGACTAAAAAATTAACAATCAAGTAGAGTAGTAACAATGTCTTTGGATTTGAGAGTTACTCAAGCGCATCAGAATTGTGGAAAATTCAATTTGTGCGTTGTTGCGTGAAAGATTTTGTGAGGTAAGATTTCAATTCTAACTACTATCATCAACCATCATTACACAGAACATTTGCAACTAATATTTAAACTCGTGTTTGAATGAAAACTGTTCTTGTTAATATAATTTGATACATTGCTAGAATTGTGAATGAGGACATGATTGGGGAAGTTTGTTAAATATAATTTGATATTGCTGGATTAAATTTAGTAATGATATGAATTAATCCTTAAAAAATAGGTTAAACAGTTAATAAATGATAATAATACTAAATTAATTTATTTTTAAATAGTAATGTATATATAAATGTTATATAGTAATATTAAAAGAAAAAAACTTATCTAGTATATTTGAAATTTAAAAAAAAAAAGTAGAAGGAGAATGTAATTTTCACATTTTTCCAATGTCCAAATTAACAATTGGACCTTTGATCCTAAACCAGTCCTTAAATGGGTTAATTTCACAAACGGTCACTCAAGTTTGAGCGATATTCTAAAAAGGTCATTAAAGTTCAAAATTTAAAGCAATAGTCACTAATGTTTGCAAGACTTATCGTATTGGTCACCTATTTCACGATATTCACCTTTCCACCGACGTGGTGCCATTTTAATGCACACTTGGCACTAACCTAGTCAAATTTAACACCACGCTGGATAAATGAGTGACCAATACGATGTACCGCAAACATTAGTGACCATTATTGTAAATTTTGTACTTTAGTGACATTTTTGGAATTTAGCTCAAACTTGAGTGACCGTCTAAAATTAACCCCATTTTAAGATTGTCATCAATTTTTTCCCAATTTGTAACCCATTCCCTTGAAGAATTCTAAACCCCAAATTGTAACCCATTCCCCAATTTATTATGTTAATATAAATAATAATCAATTTATTAACAGTTTAGAAGGGATACAATTTATGTTTCTTTTAATTTGATTATTATTTATATTAACATAATAAATTGTAACTCATTCTCTTGAAGAACCCTAATTCACGTCTTTCAATTTATCAGCAATCGCTCCCCAAACCACATCTGGAAAATAATATTATTTATATTATATAAACAGTTAATAAGTTGATTATTATTTATTTAAACAATAAATTAATATTATTTATATTATATAAATAGTTAATAAATTGATTATTATTTATATTAACAATTTAGAAGGGATACAATTTATGTTTCTTTTGATTATTTTTTATATTAACATAATAATTTGTATTAATTTATGAGCAATCGGTCACTTAAGTTTGAATTATATTAATTTATTATGTTAATATAAAAAATAATCAAATTAAAAGAAACATAAATTGTATCCCTTCTAAATTGTTAATATAAATAATAATCAATTTATTAACTGTTTATATAATATAAATAATATTATTTTCTAGATGTGGTTTGGGGAGCGATTGTTTTCTAGATGTGGTTTGAAAGACATGAATTAGGGTTCTTCAAGGGAATTGGTTACAATTTATTATGTTAATATAAATAATAATCAAATTAAAAGAAACATAAATTGTATCCCTTCTAAACTATTAATAAATTGATTATTATTTATATTAACATAATAAATTGGGGAATGGGTTACAATTTGGGGTTTAGGGTTCTTCAAGGGAATGAGTTACAAATTAGGGAAAAATTGATGACAATCTTCAAAATGGGGGTTAATTTCACAAACGATCACTCAAGTTTGAGCGAAATTCCTAAAAGGTCACTAAAGTTCAAAATTTACAAACAATTGTCACAAGCGTTTGCAGCGCTTCTTTGTATTGGTCACCCATTTATCTAGTGTGGTGTTAAATTTGACCCGGGTTAGTGCCAAGTGTGCATTATGGCACCACATCGGGGAAAATGTGAATATCGTGAAATAGGTGACCAATACAAGAAGCTAGCGCAAGCGTTAGTGACCATTGTCAGTAAATTTTGAACTTTAGTGACCTTTTTAGAATTTCGCTCAAACTTGAATGACCGCTTGTGAAATTAACCCAATTTATTATGTTAATATACAAAATAATCAAATTAAAAGAAACATAAATTGTATCCATTCTAAATTGTTAATATAAATAATAATCAATTTTTTTAACTATTTATATAATATAAATAATATATTTTTCAGATGTGGTTTGGGGAGCTATTGCTGATAAATTGAAAGACAGGAATTAGGATTCTTCAAGGGAATGAGTTACAATTTATTTTAATATAAATAATAATCAAATTAAAAGAAACATAAATTCTATCCCTTCTAAAATGTTAATAAATTGATTATTATTTATATTAACATAATAAATTGGGGAATGAGTTACAATTTGGGGTTTATGGTTCTTCAAGGGAATGGGTTACAAAATTGGGAAAATTGATGACAATCTTCAAAATGGGGGTTAATTTTACAAACGGTCACTTAAGTTTAAGGGAAATTGCAAAAATGTCATTTGAAGTTTGCAATAGTTATTAACGTTTGCAGCGCTTACTGGTCACCCATTTATCCAGTGTGACGTTAAATTTGATGGGGTTAGTGTCAAGTGTGCATTAAATGGTGCCACGTCAGCAGAAATGGTGAATATCGTTAAATGGGTGACCAATATAATAAGCGTTGCAAACGTTAGTAACTATTACTATAAATTTTGAACTTTAGTGACCTTTTTGAAATTTCGCTCAAACCTAAGTGACCGTTTGTGAAATTAACCCGTCCTTAAATTTATTGGTTTCATTTTCTTTTATAATGATGATGGCCATGCCAGCTTCGCGTGTGACGTGCGCTTCAATTCAGTCGGATGGTACATCCAACGAACGGTGGTTGTTAGGAATAGGTGACGAAAATCAAACCATGAAGAATGTTTAAATAATGTAAACAAAATTTAAATAAAATATGAACCTAGATATAAGCTACACGTAATGAATCATATTCAATATAACATCAAGAATAAGAATTTGCCATTCGAATGCAAATTTTTGGGTAGCCTATATTTTATATTAACATACTTACTTGGACTTTCATTTTAAAATGTCAAAAAAGAGTAGTTCAATTGCTTATATATTGGTTAATGTATCGGTATATAACCAATATGAGATTTATCCCTTAACACTTCTCAGCTCGTTTGAACACACTAATCTTAAAATCTAAAAGCTCGTTTGAGTTTTAGAATGATCGAATTGATCGGGCCTAATAAACTCTGATACTATATCAAGACTTCATATTTCATCTTAAAATATCTATTTTATTAAAATAAGTAGATCAATTCCTTATACTGATTAATATTTTGGTATATAACATATGTAAGATTTATCATAACAAACATTTCTTTAATAGTGTGACGAAAGGTTTATACAAAATCTTATCAATATCTTTCTCATTTTGCCATAACTCCAATAACTAATTAGGTATTCAAATATTCATGTTCAAATCATGCATGCAAATAGCAATATCAAGCATTAACATCCCAAATTTGACAAATTAATCCAAAAATCCTAATGACGTGTTGAGTACGTAAATGATAATGGATTGTATCGAATAGGAATAAAGGGAAAAAATGGTTAAAATCATTTTTATTTTTATTTCATATAGTGTGGTCCTTGGTACTAAACATACCTTTAATAATGAATCAAAGGTGCTGATGTCGCCGCTCCTGTTCAGTAAGAGAGTGGCGGAAGTGGCACCGGTGACCGTATGGGCAAATATCTCCAGCGAGTACTATGCGGCAGACCTCAGTCTTGTAGCGCTGGTGCCTTATCACTGGCCGCAGCTCCTTGATTCCATGCGCGTATTGGCAGTTGTCTCCGTAACAACACGTACCTGTCTCCTGCCATTTGCTGCACAGCTCCGTTTTAAGCATTCCCTGATTGTACACTTCAAATTCCAAGGCTTCCTTTTCCCCTTTGTCCCCTCCAACACGCATCCTTTGCTGCACCCGCAATGTATAATCAAAAGCATTTCGAACAATAAGAATCTGGAAATTAGAAATGATGATCATCGAGCGAGTTCACTCACAGATATAGGACCGCATTGGCCTCCGAGTTCGTGGCGAGTCAAGTTGTAACTTGGAATATTCTTCTTGAGATAACCGCTGGAACGCACTGAGATGCTCTTCGGAAGTGTTACTCGTTCATTCCTCCGTTCGAGGCGGTTTTGTTCAGAGTGAGATTGAGGAGGGGCGTGTGGAGCTGCGATTGTGGCGGCGGGAGGATCGATACTGAAGCGATTGAGGTCGGAGAGTAGGAAGCTGAGGCGATGGGCGATCTCCGCATTGGAGAGGCGGATTTCGTCGTTCTCGCGACGGAGAGAATCGCCTTCGTTAATGAACTCGTGGAGCTTGGCGAGGCAGACTGTGTAGCTGTTGTAGAGCTGCTGGTATTCCAAAATGCAGCTTGCCTCGCTGAGGCGCCGATCCGTGGCGGGGGAGTCACCGCCGTCGAACGACGCAGTATCAGAGGGAGAGTGCGGTGAGTAGTTTTGAGGGAAGAGTGTGGAATAGAAGGAAGAATTAATGGAGTTCAGATAGGTCAAAGATGTAGGATAGAGGAATGGATTATTAGCACCAGAGGCGGCGTTGGTGGATTTGTCGGCGGAGGAGGCAGCGGAGCTGGTGGTGAGATTGTCATATGTAGAATTAACCTCCTTTTGCATCTCACTAGAATTTCAGAGAAAGTTAATCATCAATATATTAATTAACTTTGAATTTCCCAAATAAAACACAATAATCAAAATCAAATGAACTGATTACTTCCTTCTTCATTTAAAGTGAGGGAAATTAAATCATGAAAAAATTAATAACGAATTTTTCAAAATAAACACAACGATCAAAATCAAATGAATTGATAATCATAATGTAGAAATCTCCTGCATTTCACTATAAACTGAGAGAAATTAAATCATAACTTTATTAATTATGAATTTCCCAAACAAAGCAAATGGTCAATATCAAATAAAATGATTATAAGTATTAGTAATTAAAATCACCTGAATTTTTGAGAGATTATTGTATTTGTACTGTGGAGTTGTGCTCTTCAGACTGAGAATTGAATGAAAGCCGGGGATTTTAAAGGCTTGGAATTTGGATCCCGTGCAACTCGGCCTACAGAAGATAAGAGGTTCGAGCAAAATCATCCGTTGGATCTTTTCAGAGATGTGATGAGTTTTGTGATTGATGGATTTGGATAAATTGCCTGCATCAGAAGCATTCGAAATATTTGGCGGGCGAAAACTCGTGACGATTTAATTTCTTAAAGAAATATTATACAGCTCGCTAAGTGGGCCCCTGCAAAGTGGAATTTGAACGCCTAACAGAATGTAGGACACTGCCAACTAGTGGTTAGTTAAAGATTTTTGGTCTTTTGTAAAATTGTACGTGCTGGTTTATTGTAGACTCATCTTAAACTTTTATTGTAATTACATAAGTTTGGTAAACATAAGGTTTTTTTTTAGATTATAAGTAATTGTCTTACAGAATGTATAAATAAAAATTGTGAATTTTACAAAATTAGTAGATGTAAATAATGTTTAACCAACTTATAAATATTTATAAACAATAATTAGTCACATAGCGTGACTTCTCAAATCTTTGTAAAACTTCTTGCGTGACCTTATTTTGAAAACTCTGACAAATCAAAAATCCATTTTTCAATCCGACCTTTGAGAAATGGTATCGATAACATGTGTTTGATCAAATCGGTTCTCTCCCTCACCACATGACGTTTGCCTCGGTAACAGATAATGCCGAGGCTTGACCGCTGTGAAATACAGGCACAAACACATCTTATCAATTCGAGTGTCATTTCTCTCTTGCCCCTTAAGAAGGCGACTTAGGTAATAAATCGTTTTTTTTCCCCTTCCTCATTCTTCTATGTCATATAATGCTTAGTATCGCTTTCCTGTACAAAAAAAATATGATACGAAAAATATTTTATAAGGTTTACGTGATACAATATCTAAGATCTAGACAATTTCTATTATTGAAAATTAATTGTGCAATAATAAAGATACATCGAAGATGAACTTGCTATTTCTCATATGATGAAGACTAACGTACTACTTAGACAATAGATTGAAAACTAACGGTGCAATTATTCCTAAATATTACAAGAAATTGATGAATTATGTTAAAATTATTTGTCAAAAGGTATTGGAATAAATAAATAAAATTATTTTTATTCACTATTTGATGTTTTTATCGCAACATACCAAACATACACTATTAGTCAAATAGAAGTATATACATGGGGTTTGGGTGTGTGAAACAAGGTTTTATGCACAATAGGACGATTGTTAGACACCAAGATCTTTGGGAGAAAAAGGTTTGGCGATCGTTGGTACTCCGACAATTAAGTCAACTGTCGGTATATAGAATAATAAACGGGGAATGAAAACAATTGGATGTAGAAGGGACAAGTAGGCAGATATTTGAGCAAAGTTTAATGATGAAAATAATGCGCAATAAAAATGCGTACCTTGGAATAACTGGAGTTCTTGTATTTATAGATATAGAATCTAAATTATTCTGTGTAAGTAATCAATTAAAACTCTGATTGGATTCTCCTTCCTTGTAGGATGAAGGATAAATGGAGATGGACACAATCTCATAGATTTCGGTCCTTATCTGATTGGATTTCCAATATTGTGTTGCCTAATTATTGGGAGATTGGTATTCGTTTTTCTTGTGAGAATCCTTATGGCAAACAAACACAATTTTTCTTTAATTATTTCTCTGGTTATCAGATTGCTTGTGGATTACGAGAATGCGAAGACCAGCGAAGGGCTCCAAATTGGCCAAGAATGTCAAGGCCCTTCATGGGCTTCGCTGTGATGGATCAAGAGTTCTAGGGTGTTCGATAGGCCTCCGAGGCCTTCTGAGAATTTACGAGGCCCTTGTTGGGTTTTTGATGACGTGGAGGCCTTACCAAAATCGGGTGGTAACAAAAAGTAATGCCAAACACGTCCTTACAGCATGTTTGGCATAGTTTAATTTAATTTTTTTTTTCACAAATCCATTTTCAACCAAATATATTTATGAGATCTACAACTTTTTAACCACAAAATTTACCAATTTTTTTTTAATATCTACTGAAAAATTACTTTTAAACTCCACCAAACATGACTTATGAATGAAATTTTGATTTGTTGGCTTGAGAGATAAATTGCCAAAAACAATATAGAGAGTTGATGGCATTGGGTTTCCTTATATTTTCATTCTTTGGGTTCAAATGTTTTGTCACCAATTGTTGGTAAAAAGTTTTGTATATTATAAATAGTGAGTCTTATAGAATATGTGGATAAAAAGTAAATAAATGTTACAGGTTTTATAAAATGTGTTGATAAAAATAATATTTAATATCAACTTATAAGTACTTGTAAGCAATGCGAAACATGATGTTCTTTTCTGCATAGCAACATTTTTTTTAAAAATGATGGTATCCTTTATAAATATACGTACTAACTTGAGAGTGTAGAAATTATTTTTTAAGTATTTATAAGTTGTGGGTCCTACGAAATTTGTGGATAAAAAAAATACTCCTTCAGTCTTTTATATATATAGGCTTATTTTTCTTATTTGTCCGCATCAAATTATAATCCACTTAACTTGTTAATAGTATATTTGATTTTTTTCATTTCTTAATAATGTAATTTGTTATAAACACAAATAAACTTGTACTTTTTCAAATGTAATAAGAATTGATAGTACTTAAATAAATGTAAACTAAGAATCTTTTTTTGCAAAATATGCTTTTTCAATAACATTACGTATGAAAAATGAAACCAGCCTATATAAATAGGACGGATGAAGTTTTTGACTAGTTTAACCAACTTAAATTATAATTTAAGTTTTGCCAAACATACATGAAATATACATTCAAAGATGACTAACCTTGATTCTCATAATCAAATTAATTAATTCAAGAATAATAACTTCAACACAGAACAATTAAAACATGAAACAATTTCGAACTGCTAAATAATTTCAAATTAATTAGAGCTCAATTCATGAAATCATTATGCACAAAACATTGAAGTTCTTTGAGGTTTGGTAAAAGTTTGTTCAATCGTGAATGAAAAGTGAGAATATAAATTAATTAAATTTAAAAAATTTCTATAAACACTTTGTGATTTTGAATCGAATTTAAGTACACACAGAAGTTTAATTATTTATTCAAATGTTCAACTACAACCACCCTTGTATACACATATAAATCGAAGCAAAATTGCAAACTTTAAAAGTACGATATAATATTTAAGTAGATACAAATAAACGTTCAAAAACTCGTTCTTCCTAATTGGCTATAAACCATAAATTAACGTGGCATGCAAGAAAGTATGGTGATTGTGGGGTGGGGGTGGGGGTGGGGGTGGGGGTGTCGAAGATGATAATCATGAGGTGGATTAAGAAATGCTTTCTTTGTTATTTTACGTAAGCTTCTAATCATAATTAGTTGCTTCTATATCACAACTTTAACTAATATTCACATCTTTTTCTAACGAAAGAAATTGAATAATTATTAATCGGTCTTCCTTTTGTTTTCTTTGACGAAATTATGAACATGAACTAGATCACGAACGAAGCTTCCTTGTATTTGAAACAAAAGCATTGATGTGTGTTTTTATTGCTGTTCCGATACTTAAGTCAACAAATGCAGAGAGAATATAATTAGTTGAATAATGTAAAACGTATTTGAATAATTAAAACGGACCGTGTGTAGTCGGATTAGGACATGTGTTATGAGATCCATTTGAATTGAAAATGAAATGGATGGAATTGATGAAATTATGACTTTCTTGCAAATTAATTCTTACTTGATCACTTAATGACTTATTTGAATCTTGAATGAATAGTAAACTATATTATAAACTCGAATTTTTTGATATTCTATTGCGTAGATTAATATATAATCAATACTCGTATATTTTGGAAAATAAAAACAAATAAAATTCGAAAATGGATATTCATGACATGAAATCTATTTACCTTATACTTGGGGACAAACATTTATTGAGACTTTTTCAGTGGACTAGGTAATTTAGTAAAATTTTGGCTACATTATCGTGCGATAAATTATGGAAGAAAATTGTGACTTAAAGAGAAAGTTATATTTTGAAGGACAAAACAGTCATTTTGAACTTAGTTCTAATGATAAATGTTCAAGAATAACACATTAGAACAATTGATTGGAGGAGTACTATCTCGATTATTTTTCATCTACTCGTATACAATTTAAGAGTATAATCTCGAACTTATAATGGAATTGGTCGATTTAGTGATTTGAACCCAAAAATTAAGAGGTGACCGAGTTTAAGTTCGAAATATTAAAACTTAAATTATGTGTTTAATTTAAAATATATAGTATGTATTTGTTCAAAAGAGAAAAAGAGGACAATTAAAAGTTAAAAATTAGAGGAAGTAAGAGCGAGGGACACGACTCGGCCCTAGAGGTATAAATTGTTCTAGTATTTTATTAAAATTAAGGAATTTTCATTGAGTTACCCTAAAATTTCATCATAATTAGAGAACTTTCATCGAGTTGTTATATATAGTGCCAATCATATCATTCGTTATAGTGAATTACTGCAACAGCTGAAGACATGACATAGTCTCACAATGAGATGAACTTATATAAATCATTGTGTTCTTTATTTTTCGTCATTTATTTATTTCTCTAATCCTAACATAAATAACCCCTTGGGTGTAGGGGTGGCAAAGGGCAAAATCGGACCAGTCTGATGTATGCCCCTAGGCCCGACACACTTGTGCACGACCTCCATACCCATCGATTTTTTTTTTTGTTCTTTTATATTAAAAAAAATGGAAATTACACCTAGTGCTTGTAGTGTTAGAAATAATTTTAATATTACAAATATTTTCATTTATTGTTAAAAATACTGTATATTATTTCACATTTTAAATATATTAAATTAAAATAGATTGAGAAACATGGAAAACAATTTTACCACGTTCCTACGTTCTCAAACACAAAATCCAATATGAATACCTAAAATACAGTCATTTTCCTTTTTGAATAGAATCTCCAAACTGCATGTGTCTTCAATTTTAAAGTGGTATATCTAGATTTCTCATCTATTTTTTTAATTATGAAAACTCCAAAATATCTCAAACTTCGTTAACATCTTTTTCATGAGCTTGAAGCTCATAATTTGAAGAACAAAAATTGTAGTAATGTAATCGACTGATTATTTAAACATATAACATTCAATCAATTGACCATACTCTAACATCAAATGCTAAATATTGAATGTAATAGCCATTACAATATAAGATAACTTAAAATATAATCATACATGAGTTTTGTACAGATTACATCTACTAATACACAATGAACGTAACAACCAATACAACATAATGTTACAATTTATCTTTTAACCACAATGAATATCATGTAACGCAAAGACAATTAAAAATTGAATTTGCAACATACAATCTACATTAATGTCTAATAGATAACATCCAATGTTATTCATAAAAGCATATCATCTTCTTCCATAAATACTAACAATATACACAACAATCTATATCTATATATTCACGGTCACAAATGAATCAAAAAACGAAACTTACATGTATGATTATATGCAGTTGTTCAATATCATCGTTCAGAGCAAAAAAAAAAATTCTTCTTTCAATAAAATTCACTAATATCTGTGTGAATTTGTTTTTGTGAAGAGAGAGATTTTTTTTTTCCAAACAGATATATCAAAATTATATTTTGGTGATTGAAAGAGTTATCACATAATTAAATATTCTGCAAACTTGGATTACAATGATTGTCGTTTATTTAGCTTTCAGTTATGGTATTATATATTATTAAAAAATAACATTACTATTATAAAAAAAAAAAAAAAAAAAAAGACGGTACCACTATTTTTATAATATATGATGCATATATATTTTTCTGTAATTGTTTTGAAATAGTACAAATAATTCTTATTTAAAAGAAAAAGGGCTATGCCTAAGGAAAAATGGATTTTTTCATAAATAAGCCACTTTTTAAAAAGAATTGTACAAATCCATTCTTGTTGCATATATTCTAAAAATATTGTTTTTAAAAATCATTATTTAAATTTATTATACTATATATTAAATTTAGTAATTGAATCATTAAAAATCGGATTTAATGAAAATACTTATATTATATTACAGAATCATTTATTGTTATAATAATCGAATCCTTAAATATCGAAATTGATTGGAATATATATATATATATATTATAGAATATTTTATTGTTATAATTGTCAAATATATATCATTTGTATTAGAAATAGCCATAACAACCACAAAACAAAACTCATGATCTCTTCAATTTCAAAATTTGTAATAATATGTGTTACAAATTGAAATGTAATACATAATACCAGTTTTCATACAAAAAACTCATGATATACTCAATTGTATCATCTGTATCAATTAGTGACACAAAATATCAATTGGGAGTAATATAATCTGCATTAAAAATCAAAACATCATATTAAACATCAATGTTACAAACATCATATTAAACATCAATTAATCAATAATAAGATGTAACATTTTTAGCAGTCATTGTTATAGAATAACAAATTGTGTAACATAATCTGTATTTTCGAGTAACAATTCAAAAAAAATATTTATTTATAAAAATAGAGGATTTTGGTGTGTTTGAAAATAACAAAATTTTGTCTGATTTAAGGGTAGTTTTCTTTTTTGTGCGAATTCTAAGGACATTTATAGAAACAATTGCATATAAATTATAATTTGTTTTTATTTTAAACCATTATTTTATTTATTAATATAATAATATAAAAAATATATTTTAAAATAAAAAATTAAATTTGTAAAAGTAGAAATATTATTATAATGGTAAAGGGTGGCCTGTGAGTGTAATTTCCACAAGGGCAAATTACACAAATACCCATAAAATTGAGTGTTTTTGGAAAATCATCCTAAATAATTATAACAAGAACTAATACGGTAAATATTATTTCCAATTCCAATTCCATTCCATAATCAACCCCAAAACATATCCAAATTCTCTACAAACCAAAATTCATAATAAAACCGATCTCTTTCACGTTATCGTAATTAAAATTCAAAACCGATCTCATTATTAAGGATTTCTCATTGTTTCTTCTCCAATTCAACACAAAAATCGAATTCAAATTCAAAAATCTCGGGTAATTTGTTGATTTTACTTCTTCTTCATACTTTCTATTTGAATTAGATAACTTTCTCGAATTTTGATTGGAGATATTCAATAACATGCTTAGTAAATGCATACAAATGATTTTGATTTAAATTATATCATATTCGATTTCAATGTAGACAAATCCTTCTTTATTCACTTCGTTATAAATCATTAGTATTGAGTAAAGTCTTCTAAACATATTTACTATTATCGTTACCAATGTGTTTGTAAAAATGTCAATAAGAATATCGATTACCAATGTGTTTGTAAACATATTTGCTAATCTGGTGGGGTGCATACAATGTGTTTGTAAAATGTCAATAAGAATATGGCTTTTTGTTCAAAAAGTGACATGCTTTCTGTCACTTTTGCTTAAAAGTGATGAGAACATTATATGCAAGTTATACAAACATATTTGAATCATAATTATCTCCGTGGTTGATTTAAATGCAGGAAACGAACATTATATGCAATTAACTTGATTTTATTGTGTATTATGAAGTGACATGAATTATTGAGCATGATCAAACATTAATGTATCATTTTTTTGTCTTGAATATGAATTGAAGCTTGGGGGATAGAAAAGTGACATACTATGTCACTTTTTGCTTAAAAAATGACAGAACATTTTTTGTAACTTAGACAAACATTAATGTATTGTTATTTTGCTTTGAATATGAATTGAGGCTAGGGGATAGAAAAGTGACATGCTATGTCACTTTTTGTCTAAAAAGTGATGAGAACATTATATGCGATTATACGAACAAATTTGAATCAAAATCATCTCCGTGGTTGATTTAAATGCAAGAATTAACTTGATATTTTTGTGCATTATGAAGTGACATGAATTATTGAGCATGACAAAGCATTCTTGTATCGTTATTTTATCTTGAATATTAATTGAGGCTTGGGGATAGAAAATTGATATGTTACATCACTTTTGCCTAAAAGTGACATGCTCTGTCATTTTTGTTTAAAAGTGACAGAACAATGTTTGCAAGTTAGAAAACAAATTTGAATAAAAATCATCTATGTAGTTGATTTAAATGCAAGATTTAAATTGATTTTGTTGTGCATTATGAAGTGACATGAATTATTGAGATTGACCAAACATTAATGTATTGTCATTTTGTCTTGAATATGAATTGAAGCTTGTGAATAAAATAGTGACATGTTCGTCACTTTTTGCCTAAAAGTGACATGGTCCGTCACTTTTAGCTCAAAAAGTGATGTAACAATGTATGCAAGTTAGAGAAACAAATTTGAATAAAAATCATCTATGTGGTTTATTTAAATGCAAGATTTAACATGATTTTGTTGTGCATTATGAAGTGACATCAATTATTGAGCATAACCAAACATTAATGTATCGTTATTTTGCTTTAAAAATGAATTGAGGCTTGGGGATAGAAAAGTGACATGCTATGTCACTTTTTGCCTAAAAAGTGACATGTTCGTCACTTTTGCTCAAAAAGTGACAAAACAATGTTTGCAAGATAGAGAAACAAATTTGAATCAAAATCATATATGTGGTTGATTTAAATGCATGATTTAACTTGATATTTGTTGTACATTATGAAGTGACATCAATTATTGAGCATGGCCAAACATTAATGTATCGTTATTTTGCTTTGAACATGAATTGAGGCTTGGGGGATAGAAAAGTGATATGCTCCGTCACTTTTGTTCAAAAAAAGTGATGCTCGTCACTTTTGCTCAAAAAGTGACAAAACAATATTTGCAAGATAGAGAAACAAATTTGAATAAAAATCATCTATGTAGTTTATTTAAATGCGGTTTATTTAAATGCAAGATTTAACTTGATTTTGTTGTACATTATGAGTGACATCAATTAGTTAGCATTGCCAAACATTAATGTATCGTTATTTTGCTTTGAAGATGAATTGAGGCTTGGGGATAGAAAAGTGATATGCTATGTCACTTTTTGCCTAAAAAGATAGAGCATGTCACTTTTTAGGCAAAAAGTGACGAAACAAGCAAGATAGAGAAACAAATTTGAATAAAAATCATCTATGTGGTTTATTTAAATGCAAGATTTAACTTGATTTTGTTGTGCATTATGAAGTGACATCAATTATTGAGCATGACCAAATATTAATGTATCGTTATTTTGCTTTGAAAATGAATTGAGGCTTGGGGGATAGAAAAGTGACATGCTATGTCACTTTTTGCTCAAAAAGTGACAAAACAATGTTCGCAAGATAGAGAAATAAATTTGAATCAAAATCATATATGTGGTTGATTTAAATGCATGATTTAACTTGATATTTGTTGTGCATTATGAAGTGACATCAATTATTGAGCATGGCCAAACATTAATGTATCGTTATTTTGCTTTAAAAATGAATTGAGGCTTGGGGGATAGAAAAGTGACATGCTATGTCACTTTTGCCTAAAAGTGACAGAGCATGTCACTTTTTGCTCAAAAAGTGACAAAACAATGTTTACAAGATAGAGAAATAAATTTGAATCAAAATCATATATATGTGGTTGATTTAAATGCATGATTTAACTTAATATTTGATGTGCATTATGAAGTGACATCAATTATTGAGCATGGCCAAACATTAATGTATCGTTATTTTGCTTTGAAAATGAATTGAGGCTTGGGAGATAGAAAAGTGACATGCTATGTCACTTTTTCTAAAAGTGATAGAGCATGTCACTTTTTAGCAAAAAGTGATGTAACAATGTTTGCAAGATAGAGAAACAAATTTGAATAAAAAATCATCTATGTGGTTTATTTTAATGCAAGAATTAACTTGATTTTGTTGTGCATTATGAAGTGACATCAATTATTGAGCATGACCAAATATTAATGTATCGTTATTTTGCTTTGAAAATGAATTGAGGCTTAGGGGATAGAAAAGTGACAAGCTATGTCACTTTTTGCCTAAAAAGTGACATGCTCTGTTACTTTTTGCTCAAAAAGTGACAAAACAATGTTCGCAAGATAGAGAAACAAATTTGAATAAAAATCATCTATGTGGTTTATTTTTTTGCATGATTTAACTTGATATTTGTTGTGCATTATGAAGTGACATCAATTATTGAGCATGACCAAACATTAATGTATCGTTATTTTGCTTTAAAAATGAATTGAGGTTTGAGGATAGAAAAGTGACATGCTATGTCACTTTTGCCTAAAAAGTGACAGAGCATGTCACTTTTTGCTCAAAAAGTGACAAAACAATGTTTGCAAGATAGAGAAATAAATTTGAATCAAAATCATATATGTGGTTGATTTAAATGCATGATTTAACTTGATATTTGTTGTGCATTATGAAGTGACATCAATTATTGAGTATGGCCAAACATTAATGTATCGTTATTTTGCTTTGAAAATGAATTGAGACTTGGGGGATAGAAAAGTGACATGCTATGTCACTTTTTTGCCTAAAAAGTGATTGAGCATGTCACTTTTTAGACAAAAAGCATGTCACTTTTAGGTAAAAGTGATGAACAATGTTTGCAAGATAGAGAAACAAATTTGAATAAAAATTATCTATGTGGTTTATTTAAATGCAAGATTTAACTTGATTTTGTTGTGCATTATGAAGTGACATCAATTATTGAGCATGACCAAATATTAATGTATCGTTATTTTGCTTTGAAAATGAATTGAGGCTTGGGGATAGAAAAGTGACATGCTATGTCACTTTTTGCCTAAAAGTGACATGCTCTGTCACTTTTTGCTCAAAAATGACAAAACAATGTTTGCAAGATAGAGAAATAAATTTGAATAAAAATCATATATGTGGTTTATTTAAATGCAAGATTTAACTTGATTTTGTTGTGCATTATGAAGTGGCATCAATTATTGAGCATGACCAAATATTAATGTATCGTTATTTTGCTTTGAAAATGAATTGAGGTTTGGGGATAGAAAAGTGACATGCTATGTCACTTTTTGCCTAAAAAGTGATGATGCTCGTCACTTTTGCTCAAAAAGTGATGAGAACAATGTTTGCTAGATAGAGAAACAAATTTGAATAAAAATCATCTATGTGGTTTATTTAAATACAAGATTTAACTTGATTTTGTTGTGCATTACGAAGTGACATCAATTATTGAGCATGACCAAGTATTAATGTATTGTTATTTTTCTTTGAAAATGAATTGAGGCTTGGGGGATAGAAAAGTGACATGCTATGTCACTTTTAGCCTAAAGAGTGACATGGTCTGTCACTTTTTGCTCAAAAAGTGACAAAACAATGTTTGCAAGATAGGGAAATAAATTTGAATCAAAATCATCTATGTGGTTGATTTAAATGCATGATTTAACTTGATATTTGTTGTGCATTATGAAGTGACATCAATTATTGAGCATGGCCAAACATTAATGTATCGTTATTTTGCTTTAAAAATGAATTGAGGCTTGTGGGATAGAAAAGTGACATGCTATGTCACTTTTTGCCTAAAAAGTGACAGAGCATGTCACTTTTTGCTCAAAAAGTGACAGAACAATGTTTGCAAGATAGAGAAACAAATTTGAATAAAAAATCATCTATGTGGTTTATTTAAATGCAGGATTTAACTTGATTTTGTTGTGCATTATGAAGTGACACAATTATTGAGCATGACCAAATATTAATGTATCGTTATTTTTCTTTGAAAATGAATTGAGGCTTGGAGGATAGAAAAGTGACATGCTCTGTCACTTTTTGCTCAAAAAGTGACAAAACAATGTTTGCAAGATAGATAAACAAATTTGAATCCAAATCATCTATGTGGTTGATTTAATTGCATGATTTAACTTGATATTTGTTGTGCATTATGAAGTGACATCAATTATTGAGCATGACCAAACATTAATGTGTCGTTATTTTGTTTTGAACATGAATTGAGGCTTGGGGATAGAAAAGTGATATATTTCGTCACTTTTTACTTAATGATACATCTATTGAGGATGATCAAATATTAATGTATCATATATCGGTGTTTTTTTTTGCGAGATATGGATAAAATCAATGTATTTATCCATTATGGAGGAAAATGGGAACAAGGTAAACAATATATAAATTTTAAAATGGCTGGAATTGTCGTTCCAATAGAATGCACATCATGAACTCAATGGCATGATATATTCGATTATAAACGTAAGTCAAAGAACACACTCAATAACAATACAATATAAGGTGAAGAAAAACACGCCTCGATGAAGATTTTGCACAATAATTCCCTCACATTTTATTTGGAGCTCAAAAGAAGGGAGAAACATCTTGCAAGCTTTCCTTTGTGCATAGATGTCACACCGGTTTCATTATGTCAAAGAATTGAAAGTTTTGAAGACATACAACTTTCGGAAAGCTGCCATTGGTGAAGAAAATGACATGATGCAATTACAAGTTTTTCAAACTCATGGTTCGGCAACAACCTCGGTTCAAAGTCTACCAAGTATTGAAGACTTAGTCGTTGATGTTTCTTCATGCATCTGGGAGGTTGAAGAAATGAGTAATGAAACAGTAGTGAAATTATTTCATTTGTTAGTATGAATGAAATTGCAGAGAGAAAAGGTTTTTAGGAACAAGACATTGGTTAAGAAAAGTATTTCGTGTATGCGATACATAAAACTTTCAGTTCAAGGTAAGTAAGTCGGACAAGAAAGAATATGTCTTTGAAATGCATAGATGATAATTGCAAATGGAGTTTTAAAGCTTCAAGACTTGGAGGAACAGAAATGTTCAAAATAAGATATATGAGAAACGATCACACATGCTCAAATAACATCATCTTGGCGCAGATCACCGTCAAGCAACAAGCTCAATAGTAGGAGAATGCATCAAGTACAAGTATGTCTCAACAAAACAACATATACACTTCCTGCGAGACATAATAAGTGACATGATGAATACATAATGAGTGTCGATGAGTTACGAGAAAGCTTGGAGATCTAAGGAGAAAGCTTTGGAATTGGTGAGAGGAGATCCGATGTAGTCTTATGAAAATGTTCCAAAGTACTTGTACATGATAGAACAAACAAATCGGATCAATTACAAGAATTGAGACTTATGAAAACAACAAATTTAAATACCTCTTCATGGCATTAGGAGCATCTATTCAGGGGTGGGAGTATTGCGGACCTATAATAGTAATTGATGGTACGTTCTTAAAGGGAAATTATGGTGGAACATTATTTACAAGCATACACAAGATGCAAACAACAACATTTTCATATTAGCATTTGGAGTTGGTGACTTAGAAACTAATGATTCATGGGAGTGGTTCTTACTTATGTTAAAAGAAGCTTATGGTGAGCGAGAAGGATTGTGTATAATCTCAGATGGTCATAAAAGCATAAAAAATGCAATCCAGAAGGTGTATAAGAATTCGATGCATGGTCTATGTTCCTACCACTTGCTACAAAATCTAAAGTCAACATTTGGCAAAAGAAATGGAAAGAACATTACACAACCATTCAATAGAGCTGCTAGAGCCTACACGAAAAATGATTTTGAGTTCCATATGAAACAACTCGATGAAATCCACAAAGGGATTCGATCACATCTGGTATGTTCAAAAATATTTATTAGTTTGGATGCATAATAACATTATATGCAAGAAATGATTAATATTTTGGTTATTCTTTATGCAGGAAGAAATTGGTTATCACAAGTGGTCAAGGGCATACATGACAAATAACAGGTTTTCCACAATGACTTCAAATATAGTTGAATCAGTAAATTCGATAACAAAAACAACAAAAGGTTGTCCTATAGAACTTTTATTGAATCCTTAAGATATTTGTTGCAAGAATGGTTTGTGAAGCACTTAAACGATCTTCATGGGCAACCTTCACAAAACTTGCAAACAAACAAGAAAAAATATTGAGAGAGAAATCCATGGAATCAAAGAAATTGAAGGTAAAAGGCTATAAATTGTATGAACTAAATATCATTTATATGCTAGAATGTTATTGTAATAAAAACATGCATGTACCAACAAAGGATATAGTGTGTTTTGAAAAGTGATGAGTGTGTCACTTTTACGAGTAAAAAGTGACATAGTGTGTCACTTTCTTACTATAAAGTGGCATGACTTGGATTTCATATCGTCTATGGCTCTAATTATAATTACATATCAGTAGAAGGTTTATGATTTTGAAATCTTATTATATCTGATTGTTATTGTAATGAAAATATGCTTATCTAAAAAAAGTGACATAGTGTGTCACTTTCTGAATAAAAAGTGACATAGTGTGTCACTTTCTTAGTATAAAGTGGCATCACAATATGCTTATCTAAAAAAAGTGACATAGGTTGTCACTTTCTGAATAAAAAGTGACAGAGTGTGTCACTTTCTGAGTAAAAAGTGACATAGTGTGTCACCTTCTTATTATAGAGTGGCATGACTTGGATTTCAGATCGTCTATGTCTCTATTTATAATTACATATCAGTAGAAGGTTTATGATTTTGAAATCTTATTATATCTGATTGTTATTTGAATGAAAATTTGCTTATCCAAAAAAAGTGACATAGGTTGTCACTTTTTGAATAAAAAGTGACAGAGTGTGTCACTTTCTTAGTATAAAGTGGCATGACTTGGATTTCATATCGTCTATGGCTCTATTTATAATTAAATATTAGTAGAAGGTATATGATTTTGAAATCTTATTATATCTGATTGTTATTGTGATGAAAATATGCTTATCTAAAAAAAGTGACATAGGTTGTCACTTTCGAATAAAAGTGATGAGAGTGTGTCACTTTACGAGTAAAAAGTGACATAGTGTGCAATTTTTCAAGAAGTTGGAGTTAAATGTTATGAAAGCATGATTTAATTGTCGTAGTTTATTAATACATTATTTTCTTGCATTATTTGCACAGGTATCGACTTCAAGTTCAATAATATACCAAGTCAATGATATTTGTGCCTCATATGTGGTGAATATTGAAGAAAAGACATGTACATGCAATCAATTCCAAGTGGACAAAATCCCATGTGCACACGCATTGGCAGTTATTGCAAAGATAAAGGAAGATTCATATTTGTATTGTTCAAAATATTACACAACAGAGATGTACGTCCAAACATACCAGATGATGTAAAAGCAAGAATAGTCTTGGCTCCTGATCCAAAAAGAAAATATGGACGACCTAAAGAGAAAAGAATACCATCAAAAGGAGAAAAAAAGCAAAGTACAAAATGTGGTAGATGTGGAAAGTATGACCACAATCGAAGATCGTGTCAAACTCAAAGACCTTTGAAGAAGAAGCCACAAAAGAAAAGAAAGTTACAAGATTTATAAGTTTTTTAATTTTTATTTGGAAAAGTATCACTTATTCATTCTTATTGAGTTTTCTATTCAAAATAGTGTTAACATTCATGTGCTTTGCTTTTTTATAGGTCATGACATTATAGTGGAATGTAAAACTTATCATTTAACACTAAATTGTATACATGATAGTTCAACTATTAAAAGAATTTGATGAATACCGAAATTGTAACTTTTAGAACAAAAAGTGACACACTATGTCATTTTTTGAACAAAAAGTGACATTTGTGTCACTTTTGCATATTAGTTTTCCTTTTCAAATTGTGTGACGCATTATATTTGTTCGTTAGAACAAAAGTGACTTACATTGTCACTTTTATAATGAAAAGTGACACACTATGTCTTTTGTTCATTATTAAAACTCCTAACATGGTTGTCAAAGTGTATACATAATTTCCATAATTTAAGAATAAAAAGTGACAAACATGGTCACTTTTATAATGAAAAGTGACACACTATGTCACTTTTTGTTCTAAAAGTGACGCACTATGTTGTTTGTTCGTTATTAAAACCACTAACATGGATGTCAAAGTGTATACATAATTTCTATAATTTAAGAACAAAAAGTGACAAACTATGTCACTTTTAGAACAAAAAATGACTCACACTGTCACTTTTATAATGAAAAGTGACACACTATGTCACTTTTTGTTCTAAAAGTGACACACTATGTTGTTTGTTCGTTATTAAAACCACTAACATGGCTGTCAAAGTGTATACATAATTTCCATAATTTAAGAATAAAAAGTGACACACATGGTCACTTTTATAATGAAAAGTGACACACTATGTCACTTTTTGTTCTAAAAGTGACACACTATGTCACTTTTTGTTCGTTATTAAAACCACTAACATGGTGATAGGATGACACCAAGACCACCAATTCATTTGGTGTATTCTAGACGCAAGAGAGGAGCTGGACCAGATGCAAGCAAGGGAGTGGAACCAGACGCAAACAAGGGAGCGGACTAGTTGTGAAGCCAAGGAAGTCAACACAGCAACGTAGTAGGAAATTGTAATAAAATAGTCGTATGGATGTTTACTTTCATTATTCAATTGTAATACTTTCTTTTAGTCAAATTGTAAGCAGGGGCAGGGGGGTATAAATAAGAGGAGCACTGTAATAATAGGCATTATTGAGTATTGTTTTGTTGGGAGATAGTATTGTTTTGTTGGGAGAGGACAGAGCTCTCGAAGCCTCTCATGTATCATTTCATTTCATTCCTTAAGTGACAACAAGTAGTTTACATTGTTCGTACATGTTCCAATCATCGAATCAATAAATAAATACTATCTTCTATTACAAATTTGAATCTCAATTACATAAGTTGGTTGTCTTCTTCTTTGCAATTGGTCGTCTATCCGCATTCAAACAATTCGACTCCATCACATGGTCGCCTAAGTGTATACATAATTTCCATAATTTTAGAACAAAAAGTGACACACTATGTCACTTTTAGAACAAAAAGTGACACACGCTGTCACTTTTATAATAAAAATGACACACCATGTCACTTTTACAACGAAAAGTGACCTACTATGTCTTAGATTCGTTATTAAAATCCATAACTTAGTCACAACACGAATAGCATGTCACTGTATAAAAAATATTTTGTACTTACATTTTTGCAAAGAAACATTCAAAACTTACATTTTAATCTCATTTACATGAAACTACATTCACCATATACACTACATTTACATGTCATATGTACTCCTACTACAAAAATAGTATTTACAAAAAATTGCAGACCTTCTCTCGTCTTGTCAAATATCCTTTCCCACCCAATCATTATCGATTATCATAATTCTCCGCTTGCTTCTTCTTAGCATACACGCATACAATTGAGTGGCCAAGTATTTTCGAACACTGTGCAATATTGAATTTCTTTGGCATCTCATTCAACATTCCATTGATTAAATACTCAAGCATATTTAATCACATAGATTCCACAATCACCATCGCAAAGAACAAAATGAAACATTAACCAATAATTAAAGGCAAACCATACATTTCTATCTATTCAACATATAAAATTCAAACTTTTAAAAAGCAAACTAACTCGTTCTTTTGTTTGTGGTAGTTTTGGAACCAACTTTACACCAAGTGGTTTTAGCGCCTCTTGTTCGTAATATTTTTGCCGTCGAAGAATCGGTGTTATACAAAAGATGAGGAATAATAATCGAAAATAGTTTAATGACTTCAAGTACAACAGAGGCTTCTTGACCACCTTAGTGTAGGAATTATAAAAATTCAAGCACATCTCCTTGATGTCAAAATGATGACAAAGCCAATGAGCCGAGTTATACATCCTCAAAGGCATAAGGATATGGTCAACTTCTCGCCAACTGGTGTTGCAAGGCATGTACAATCCAATTGGATACGACGGAGAGAAGTTTCTTTGAACAAGGACTCTTGGATCCTTCAAAAATCATCATACAACCCCTAACTTGGCTGTCAAAGGCAAAGTCCGTTGTTGTACCATTGAATTTTATACCTGCTCATACCTCAACATCTTTCGCAAATAATAAAAACACACATCCATATGCTACAAAACAAGTGTATAAAAAGAATCAAGAATGTATTAATAAATTTTATACATAAATCTTAAACCAAACAACTAACAAACAAAAACTTCATCTTGTGTCATCCAAAGCTTCATTGCTTGTCACTAATTCATACCACCACAATTTAGAAGAGATTGAAACATCAAGTAGAAGTAGAAGCTAGGGCTAATCTTAACATTCTCATCATTGAAATGATTAACTCGCATTACAAAAAAGAAATGTCACATACAATTACTTTGGTACAAATTTCGTAACATGCGGTGATACCATGAATTGAGGCTTCGGATAGAAAAGTGACACGCCCGTCACTTTTTTCCTAAAAGTGACATGCTATGTCACTTTTTGTCTAAAAGTGACATGGTCCGTCACTTTTGTTCAAAAAGTGATGAACAATGTATGCAAGTTAGACAAGCAAATTTGAATCATAATCATCTATGCGGTTGATTTAAATGCAAGATCTAACTTAATATTTGTTGTGTATTATGAAGTGACATGAATTATTGAGCATGATGAAACATTAATGTATCTTTTTTTTGTCTTGAATATGAATTGAGGCTTGGAGTTAGACTTTTTGTTTAAAAAGTGACATGGTCTCATCACTTTTGCTTTGAATCATAATCATCTATGCGGTTGATTTAAATGCAAGTCTAACTTAATATTTGTTGTGTATTATGAAGTGACATGAATTATTGAACATGATCAAACATTAATGTATCGCTTTTTTTTTGTCTTGAATATGAATTGAGGCTTGGAGTTAGAAAAGTGACATGCTATGTCACTTTTTTGTTTAAAAGTGATATAGTCCGTCACTTTTTGCTCAAAAAGTGATGAACAATGTTAGCCAAATATTAATGTATCGTTATTTTGTCTTGAATATGAATTGAGACTTGGGGATAGAAAAGTGACATGCCATGTCACTTTTTGTCTAAAATATAACTCGTGCATCACTTATTGCTCAAAAAGTGACAGAACAATATATATAAGTTAGAGAAACAAATTTGAATCAAAATCATCTATGTGGTTGATTTGAATACATGATTTAACTTGATATTTGTTGTGCATTATATAGTGACATGAATTATTGAGCATGAACAATCATTAATGCATCAATTTTTATATTGAATATGAATTGTGGCTTTGGGATTGAAAAGTGACATACTCGTCACTTTTGCCTAAAAAGTGACAAGCTCACATCACTTTTTGCTCATAAATGATGAGAACAATGTATACAAGTTACTCAAACACATTTGAATAACAAATCTTCTCTATGGTTGATTTAAATGCAAGGTCTAACTTGTTATTTGTTACGCATAATGGAGTGACATAAATTATTGAGCATGATCAAACATTAATATATCATTATTTTCCTTGAATATGAATTGAGGCTTGGAGTTAGAAAAGTGACATGCTCGTCACTTTTTGCTTAAAAAGTGACATGCTATGTCACTTGTTGCTTAAAAAAATGAGAACATTGTATGAACCTTAGACAAACATTAATGTATCGTTATTTCATCTTGAATATAAATTGAGGCTTGTGGATAGAAAAGTGACATGCTATGTCACTTTTTATTTTAAAAGTGACATGGTGCATCACTTTTTGTCTAAAAAGTGACATGGTGCGTCACTTATTGCTCAAAAGTGACAGAACAATGTACACAAGTTAGAGAAAGAAATTTGAATCAAAATCATCTATGTGGTTGATTTGAATGCGAGGATTCTGATGACATGAATTATTAAGCATGAACAACCATTAATGCATCAAATTTTTATCTTGAATATGAATTGTGACTTGGGATTGAAAAGTGACATATTCTCGTCACTTTTTGCCTAAAAAGTGACATCATCTCGTCACTTTTTGCTCAAAAGCGATGAGAACAATGTATGCAAGTTACACAAACACATTTGAATAACAAATCTTTTCTATGGTTGATTTAATTTTTACACAAAAACATTTGGATAAAAATAATGTGTCACTTTCAGATTAAAAAGTGACATTATGTCACATACTTACTTGTTTTTCGTCACCAACCCTTCCTTGTATCAACTCTCGAATGCTTCCACATCGGAGCAAATGGGGGCACAACCCAACTTTGAATGCGAACGCATCTTCACCACACGCTTTGCAAGAGAAGTTCCCATTGTATAAGTACCCACCGTAGAAGTACCCAACCGTAGAATCATATTGATTTACCCATGGGGATGAAGAAGTGCGACAGTTTCTTTTGCCTCTTCTGAGGGCGCATCCAGAGTGACTTCATCATCCGTCTAAAATGTCGCAAAATAATTAAAAAGTGTCAAGTTATATTGTGCGAACACACAAAAATAAGTCTTTCAAATGAAAAATAATCAAACAAACAATTGCCTCTTTATGTTTATGTTTAGCTAAAAGCAATTTCTTTGCAATCTCATCAATTTTTGCCAATCCTCATCTTTCAATTCAACATCATCATCATTTACATCAACAATCGAATAAAACGCATAAAAAAGATTACTTCTTGCAAAGGCAAAAAATAGATTTAACAAAGTAAAAACACAAAATCAAATGTGAAAAAAATACATCTTGATACATTTTTTTGGCTAAACTATGAAAGCAAAGAACATCATCAACAATCTTCTAGTCCTCTTCATTAAAATTTATTATATCTTCATCAATAGGATGAATAAAAATAAATAAGTCACATTATATAGTACACAATAACAAAAATTAAATATCAAATTAAAAATACAATTTATTTGGAATTGAATAATACCTTTTCCACATTAGTTTCAGCTGGCATCTCAATACTTTTTCCAGTCGAATCAAACTCAATACCCAATGAAAAGCTAGGAACATCAGTTGCATTCTTTTTCATGCCCATTGTATCATTAGCAACATTTTCCGCAGCATTCTAGACATAAGAATAAATAAAAAGTATCATACATATTTATATAAAAAAGTGACATAAATCTCTTAAAAGTGACATACTCATAGTAAAAAGTGACATACTTAGAGTAAAAAGTGACATAGCAAAAAGTGACACACTTATAGTAGAAAGTGACACTTTCTTATCAAAAAGTGACAAACTGTGTCACTTTCTTAGCAAAAAGTGACAAACCGTGTCCAAAAAGTGACATAGATAAAAAATGTGACATACCTTCAACATTTGCAAGTCATTCACTTTGCTTTCAACATTTGCCACTGTTTCTAGAATTTCTTCATTCAATTTTACTTTCTCTTCAAGTTGTTTTACTTTCTCTTCAATTTGAATATTCGATTGAACTTTGATTTCAAGCTCGCCTAGTCGATTCGAATTTCTTCATTTGATTGTATTTTCGACTCTATATCTCATCAACCGTTTCAAAATATCGTCATGTGATTCCACTTTCGCCTCTATTTTTCGCCAACCGTTTCAAAATTTCTTCATTTGATTGAAGTTTCACTTCAATCTCTGCTAAACGTTTCAATATTACTTCATTTGATTCAGAATGTCTCTGAAAATACAAAAATCAGAGAAAAACACATAATCATAAGAAACAATAAATAAAAAGGTATAAAAAGCATAAAAGGTAAATAAATGCTCATAAAACTCAACTATCTTTTTTTTCTTCAACTTTGAAGAAATGTCATCGCCGGCTGTAATCATCAGCTTTGACTGATGAATAACAGGATGCTCAGAGTTGTCATCGTCTTTAGTGTTACGCCTTGAGATATTAAATTCTCAAACAACCCATCAAGATATGACACTTCCTTCTCTCGCATCGATGATCTTAACATCATTAACTTCTATCGCAAAAACACATATTCATATATTTAAAATAACAAACAGTAATGAAAAATGTAAAGAAAAATCGCATAAATAATAAATAGAGCTTACTTTTATCAAGTCAAAAATACGTTTGTGCAATTGTAAAGATGTCAAATGCACATTAGAACTCCAGCTCAAGATCCGAAGAAGCGATGGCTTGTACTTCACACAAAAATTTTTCTCAACTATTGCAGGAATAGACTCGTATATCCAAACTTGGAAAGCAAGAAGAAAACCATTAAGCCTATACTCCAAATTTTTTTTTGAAGGATCTAACTTCATGATCCTCTTGCTGAATGCACCCTTCAGAGACATTAACGTCAAACTATACAACTCCTTTCCCCATGGAAAAGATTCCATTTCACCCGATTCAACAAGTACAAAAATTGAATCATCAACACTTTTATGGTATGATGTGGCAAATAAGAATGGTGAAATAAGATATATAATACCAACATCATGTCCTTGTCAACGATGATCGATGGTAACTCTTTAAATACATTTTCAACACACACTGTTGAAATGTTATCATATTTCTTGAAATACTTGTCCTTAATCGTACTACTACGCATTCGTACTTGGTAAAATCACCATTACCCACGCATCAAGTCCAGACATTAGACAAAATTCTTCAATAGAAAATCTGACCACTTTGTCATCGATGTTGAACCATAATTCATTTACATTTGGTTGCTTCACCGCCTTTAATAACAACCGGTGAATCAATCTGAGCTCGAATAACCGTTTCTTTTAAATCAAGATACGGTCCAAAGCGAGTTTCTTAAACATTTGCTTTTGTGTTTACGTAAGCTTGTTGTTTAAGGTTTTGATGACTACATGGGGAGAGTAGAATGTGACTTTCCCAGAAGCCAATAGGTGCGGGGAATCAATAGCTCCCGATCCTACAAAAAATAAATAACAAAGATGGTTAGTTACTATATAAGTGACATATAAATAGAATGAACATATATTAAATAAAAGTGAGAAACATATTCAACAAGTGACATGCTCTGTCACTTTTTAAGTAAAAAGTGACAAACATCTTCAAAAAGTGACAAACATATTCAAAAAGTGATATATGTCTAAAAATGTGACAGTAGCTCTATTTAAAAGTGACATACATCTCAAAAAATAGTGATCATACAATCTATTTGTTAGTTTGGATGTTCATACTTATTGTATTTATATATTACATAAAAGTGACATGATATGTCACTTTTACTTAAAAGTGACATGCTCTGTCACTTTTTAAGTAAAAAGTGACATACATGTCCAAAAAGTGACAAACATCTTCAAAAAGCGATATATGTCTAAAAAATGTGACAAGAGCTCTATTTAAAAGTGACATACATCTCAAAAAATAGTGATCATACAATCTATTTGTTAGTTTGGATGTTCATACTTATTGTATTTATATATTACATAAAAGTGACATGATATGTCACTTTTACTTAAAAAGTGACATGCTCGTCACTTTTTAAATAAAAAGTGACAAACATCTTCAAAAAGTGTCATACATCTCTCGCAAAATGATATATATCCAAATATGTGACATTCAACTCTTTAAAAGTGACATACATCTAAAAAATACGGTGATCATACAATCTATTTGTTAGTTTGGATGTTCATACTTATTGTTTTTATATATTACATAAAAGTGACATGATCGTCACTTTTACTTAAAAGTGACATACCATGTCACTTTTGAAGTAAAAAGTGACGAACATCTTCGAAAAGTGGCATACATCTCTTCAAAATGATATATTCTAAAAAATGTGTGATGAGATCTCTTTAAAAGTGACATACATCTCAAAAACACAGTGATCTTACAATCTATTTGTTAGTTTGGATGATCATACTCATTGGTTTTATATATTACATAAAAGTGACATGATCTGTCACTTTTTACTTAAAAAGTGACATACCATGTCACTTTTGAAGTAAAAAGTGACAAACATCTTCAAAAAGTGGCATACATCTCTTCAAAATGATATATTCTAAAAATGTGACAGTAAATCTCTTTAAAAGTGACATACATCTAAAAAACACAGTGATCTTACAATCTATTTGTTAGTTTGGATGATCATACTCATTGGTTTTATATATTACATAAAAGTGACATACTCTGTCACTTTTAAGTAAAAAGTGATAAACATCACCAAAAAGTGACAAACATCACCAAAAGGTGGCATATACCTCTTCAAAATGATATATATATAAAAATGTGACATTCATCTCTTTTAAAGTCACATATATATACAACAAAAGTGATCATAAAGTCTATTTACTAGTTTGCACATTCAAAATTATTGTACCTATATAAGTAAAAATTGACAAATATCTCTTAAAAGTGACTTAGATCTCTTTAAAAGTGACATAAATCTCAAAAACAATGATCATACAATCTATTTCTTAGTTTGGATATTCATACTTATTGTATTTATTTATTACATAAAAGTGATATGCTCTGTCACTTTTAAGTAAAAGTGACAAACATCACCAAAAAGTGACAAACATCTTCAAAAAGTGACATAGATCTCTTTAAAAGTGATATAAATCTTAAAAAATAGTGGAATGTTCAAAAATCATATGTTAGTTGGATGTTCAAACTTATTGCATTAATTTTTAGTTTGCATGTTTAAACTTATTGCATTTGGAATATGAACTAACATATCAAAGCGAGAAGGACATATCAAACTTATTGCATTTGGTATATCATTGATTTGGCAATGGTTTCAATGTGTTATTGGATTCCTAAACGCACCATCAACCGTTAATCATTGAAAAGCAGACATGCAATTTCACGTAACAAAATCTCTCAAAATGTAAAAATTTCAATCATCAACCATTGTCATTTGATTTTCCTAAAGGCACTATCATAAATTGAATAATAATGGAAAACATAAATTGAATTAACAAAGCAATCGAAAAAATATAGAAATACGAGAATAAACGAACAATATTTTTCATCTTTTTTGAAGATCCTTCCATTGAATCGCACTTTCTCTTCATCCACGAAGATTACGCAACGATGATTTCGCCTTCTCCAACCATGTTGAACAATATAGTGTTAAAATATAGAAGAAACGAGCGAAACTATGAATTAGTGAGTGAATTTGAGGAATTATGCCGAAATCGCGAGAGAAAAACGTGAGGAAGGGTTTAAGGCAATCGTAGTAATTAATTTTCCATTTTACCCCTCCATTCTCGATATTAAAAAAGTCCACTTTTCAAATTTTTTAAAATAACCGTATTTTTCAATTTTTTGAAAAATAAAGTAAGGGGCCTAATTTCCACTTTCCACAAAGAAAAAAAGGGCCAGCCCTCCCTAATGGCCGGTGGGCCTCCAGTACGTCCCAAGGTCCTAGCTAGGCCCAGGCTGAGTTTGCTACGGGGCCATAAGGCCGCAAATTGCCACTATCTACTAGGGTGTGAGCCACTAGCGTTTGACTCATTTTTTCTTTTTACTCGTCTTTTTTATTTTTTTAATTCAATTTCGACGTCTACACACAAGTATAGTCTTCAGGAAAAATTATTTTATATAAGGTATCAAAATTTAGGAATAAAGTATACATAAAAAAAATATTAAATTTTATGTGTAAGTTTTCTTGTTAAAAGTCTCGATTACTTTTATTTTAGCAAATAAATCTTATAGGTCACATATATCTCATAATAATAATTAAAAATGTATTTTCGCGGCCATTAATTCAATTTATGATGATTTACGTGGCTTGTAAGAACACCAATGAAGTCCCAAATAAAACCCAACATGCAAAATAATTTATCCCTCTTATTAATTCATTGTTTAGGGTTCAAATACAAAATAAAATAGAAAAAATAGTATGTTTAGTTCCCCAAGTTTTTAAAAAGTAATATTCTTCCACCTACCCCAATAGTAATCTTTCTTCACCATCAACCACCACCTACTCCCACTAGTCATCTTGCACCACAACCATCCACCTTTCCTAAACTAACTACCACCACCTTGCCGTCACCAATACCGTTACCAACATTTTTTTGCCAAAAAAAACTGAAAAATAAAAAATATAAACAAGAGGAGGGAGAGAAATGTGGATTTCTCTCGTCCTCCTAGTTCTGCCATGAAGGAATAAGTAATTAGATTGTGCTTACATGGAGTCTCTTTTCGCTAATGATTTTACTCCACTTGCCAATAAGATTATTATAACTTCCACACAAGTTTAACTTCATTACAGACCGTCACTCTCATCTCGAGCATTGTTTTTGTTGGTAATTTGATGATCATTGGGAGACTCCTTTTCTACCATTTATGACCAGGGCCGGCCCTGGTCCTAGGCGGTTAGGCAACCGCCTAGGTCCTCCAACCATTTAGGGCCCAAAAATTTTGGCCTATTTTTTTTTTTTTTTTTAAAATCAGCTTACTTAAATGTGAAATGAGTTTAAATAGAAAACAAATCCAAATCTAATCTACATTATACACCTTAATTTAGTTTTTAAATTGAAGACCGTGCAATTTTTCCTTTAAACCTCATTTTAGAAATTTTTATCTTGAATCAAAACGATTTTCCAAATTATTAGGATTGAGGCAATAAATAAAAAGGCAAAAAAAATAAAGAACACAAGGATTTATACATGTTCGCCTCAACGTGAGACTACATCCTATCTTCAGCCAATACAATATTTTCACTATAATGAATGATGATATTTGTTTACAAGAAATTAGTCTTATATAAGGCAACCCAATGAAGACTTCACAACTTAACACAAATTTCAACTATTTTTTCATTCATTGAAGAAGAAGAAAAATGTACTATTTTTTGGCTTGTAAATTTGTTTATATGTTTATGCACACATCTTTGCATATGTTGCGTGTATGTTTTTTTTTTATTATATATATTATATATTTTCTTTGACATTTTCAATTGTTTTTAATTCAAAGAACTATATTTTTTTTTTGTTAAGTGAAAATGATTTGATCATATTTTGTGTGTCTCTGTATTATATAACAATTTTTGAATCTTTTGACTTGTATGAAAATCTAATTTGGATCTAAAGAAAGTATTATAAAATATGTCCGTGAATGCACGAAGTTTTAATTGTGTCAAAAATTTACATTTTAAAACATCTCAATTTATTAAGGACCCCATTTAAAATTTTGCCTAATGCCCCCCAAATCTTAGGACCGGCCTTGTTTATGACCG
Source organism: Forsythia suspensa (assembly GCA_023638005.1). Classification (NCBI taxonomy): domain Eukaryota; kingdom Viridiplantae; phylum Streptophyta; class Magnoliopsida; order Lamiales; family Oleaceae; genus Forsythia; species Forsythia suspensa. The sequence continues at coordinate 51,613,357 of CM042673.1, forward strand.
AAAGGGTCTCTTCCTTTTTTTGCCATAAATGGTCTATCCCTCCCTCCATCTAAAGCAAAAATGGCCCCTTGAATGGTAGAAAAATAAGGTCCATCTCTCCTCCTCTCGCTCTCTTGTGCACAAAATTCTCATCCCATGATTTGATAAAAATTGATATCCCATAATTTTTCTTCCATTTATGTTAGAAAAATAGAGATATTTATTCTTTAGCACATTTTTTTTTTATATAAGTGGGACATTTCTCTCCTACCCATAATTGATGAAAATTCAATTAAAATGTAATAGAAGAGAAAATAGCAAATTTGGAAGGAGTATCGAATAAAAATAAAAATAAATATATATTTGAAACTAATTGGCGCATTCTACTAAATACTCTGTAGGACAGAAGAAAATGGGGGTAAATTTACTTATTTTTTATTTTTTATTTTTTATTTTTTGTCTTTTATTTTTTATTTTTTATTTTTTGCTACATATCATTTACGTCATCTATTTATAAAAGTATAACAGAAAAATTAAGAAGAGATGCAACTATAGACGGAAATACATCATCTTTAACTGAAAAATTGAATAATTTGGGCCACAGACTGAGCATTTCACTTTTCATGTCCAACCCTTCAGAATATTTGAAAAATACTAACAATTCCTCACTTGTTCAATTATAGAAAATTTAGAAAGTAATAAAAAAAATGCTGATTTTGAAAAATAGCAACTGTTAATAATATTTGCAAAAATAGCAACATCTAGATGCAAAAATTTATATATACATTTTTTTTAAAAAATGACAACTTTTTCTTTTTTAACTTCCAATAGAAACTATCTACTTGTTTTCTTTAAGAAAAGGACAGTTGAACTATCATTCGGCAATTTTCATTTCGAAAGTTCAATTTTCGTTTTTTTTTCTAGATAGTTGAATTGTCGATCGTTTGAGCTTTTTCTGACCATTTCACGATCGTCTTCAATGGTATTTCTTCTTCCTTCAACCACACATCAACCCAGCTTTCTTCAACAATTTTTTTGCAACCATATTAAAAAAAAAAAATTCAACAAGAGTTACATCTAAAAACAAGCTCAAACTAATCTACCACAAATATTTAGAATTTTTGTTCTTTTATAATCCAAATTAATATATCGAAAGACTAACTTTATATTCTTTTAGAATTTACTTGGGTTGGGTGGTGGCTATTATTGCTGGGCAGTAGTGTGAGGCGTGAGTTGAATTTTTTTTTTTTTTTTGAAATCTTGTTGTAGAGCTGATTTTTGAAGAATTAGTCTTTGACTGAATTTTAATAGGATATGTTGGAATTTTAGGTAGTTGATTGAGGGTATTTTGTCTAAAATGACTATTTTTCAAATTATTTTCAAAATTTGACATATTTCAAAATGAACACATGCAAATGAACATTTTCTATAATTTTCTCTTCAAATATTTTCCAATATCAAAACTAATACAAAATTAATACAGTGATTTACACATAAAATAAGGTACCTTTGGATTTGAACTTTACATTAGTGTGAGTATCATAAAGTGTTATCGAAATTCCAGGTAGCTTTAAGCTTTAAACCAATTATACCTTTTGACAATATCCACAACACAACACACACAAACATTCTAGTCTTCTTGTTCCACACAATTCTCACTTGGCACGTTAAAGGCCAAGTGCTTATCCATTTCATGAACTTTTTATAAAGGAACTCCTACTTTCATTTGAGATGGAGGCACCTCGAAGTTCACATAAATGAAGTTCTTCTAGTATCTTTTTCAGTTTGATATACTTGTACTCTATATTAAACGTTATTAAGAGTTTATAAAATTCGACATTTCAACTATAACAACTAGAACTAACAACTTAGAATAGGGTAATATAACTAAGGACTGCAAGCTCTCCACTCATCAAATGCCTTGTTTTTACCATTTGAATCTATAATTACTTATTTTATAATGCTAGATATGGTTGCTATCATTGGTGGATTTTAATCGAGGAGTTTCAATCATATTTTACTCGATGTTGATCTTATTAACTCTCTAGTAAGAGGTTTAGTAAAAGGATATGTCAAATTCTTGCTAGACCTCACATGAGAGAGAATTATTTCACTTCTAATTAATTTTCTCGCATAATCATGTCTTAGACTCGTATGTCTAGGCTTCTGTTATTTATTTCACTATAGGCACGAGCTAATGTAGCTTGACTATAGCATAGTATTGAGATAGAAGAGGTATTCTTCGTATCCAAAGGAATTTAATAAAGAAGATCTTAAGTCACTCAATAACTTTTCATGTTTGTGCTAGTGCAACGAACTCGTAGTCAATGGTTGTGTGTGTAATGCAAGTTTGTTTATTAGATCTCGAAGAGTAAATACCCAACTGGAGTAGACTTATTTACATCTTAGTTATTGTCGACCTAGATTTTTGGCCTTCTTTAGATAATCAATAATCCTTATGATTGCCTTTCAATGTTCAACACTCAGATTACTAGTAAACTTGATAAGTTTACTAATCGCAAACACAATATTTGGTCTTTTACACTGCACAACATACATAGACTACCAATTGCACTTGCTTACTCTATTTATGTAATTGCCCTTTTGTCGTTCTTAACTAGCTTAATGCTTGGAACAAATTGGGTATTCGCTTTTTTTATGTTCAAGTGTTTGAACTTATTCACCACATTTTCAACATATACCCACTATTCTTTATACCTAAAATGGTATTAACTTGTCCAAGATCATTCGGCTTGATTGTGGAAGATAGAAACCAAACACGACATATTTATTGCACTTATTTTTAACATATCCACTGTTCTTTATTACTTTAGTTCATTGCATGTGATTATTTATAATCAACACACAAGCAACCAAACACGACATAATTATTGCAAACTTTAGAAGCATTTATCTATCGTATTATCCACAAAGCCATAAGAAATAATTGTACTATCAAATTTCTCATCTCATTTCTTAAGTGCTTGTTTTAAGTCATATAGGATTTAACTAATTTACATACTTTGTTTTTGTTATTGAGCAATAAAAAATCTTTCTATTGTTCCATATAACTTAATTATCTAGATCCCCATTTTAAAAAATTTGTTTTAACATCATTTGATATGCAAGTTGTTGTTACATTTTATTTTTTTTAAAATATTTTTATTATTGAAGTATGAAAAGTTGGAGATTTCATGACAATGATAATGGGTTGTTATTGTGGAAAATCATAGGTCATGAGTTATAGAAATGAGTTTATGGATTTTAATTTCTTATTAAATTTTATTGTCTTCCAAATACCTATAAATACCACTCTCTTATCTCCAACTTTAAAACACAAGAAAGCATATGAAATTTATACATTACTTTTTCTCTCTAAAAAGTTAATATTTTTGCCATAAGAAATGTGTTCTTATAGTGGAGCTTTGGGTTCATCTTCTAGTGCAAAAGAGGTTGAACTAAACAACGTTTCAGTTTGGCTGTTGTATCCTGGAGGGGACAAGTCAAGAAGATAGCTGTTGCACCGGTGATTGAGAATTTCCAACACCGCAGAGGGCTTGAATCTCCTTAAAGAGAGCGAGATACCCCACGCCTCAGCCTAATTGGTTACGAGTTTGCTTCTAAATTTAGTTGTAAATTTTTATTTACAATTGTATTTTTCTAACAATTTTAAGGAGAATTCAACATGGAGCAAACCGTTGAAAAGCCAAATGAGAATGTTGGAGATCTCAACAAGCCATTTCACTTCAAAAGAACAAACTTTAAAAGGTGGAAGGGTAAAGTTCTCTTTTACCTTACTCTTTTCAAGGTTGCCTATGTCCTTACCAAGAAGAATCCTAAAAAATTAAGTACTGAAGGCATGAGCGACGATGAATATCTTGAACATGGAGAAAAGGTCGAAAAGTACGAAAAAGATGAGTATAATTGTCGTTACTATCTTTTAAATTGTCTTACTGATCATTCTATGATTATTATGATACTACTTTCACGCCCCGCCAAGAAAATATGGAAAGCTTTGCGAGTAAATATGATCTTGAAGAAGTTTGCAAAAAAAAATGCAACAAGTCGATTTTTTCGTTATCAAATGGTGGATGGAAAATATGTGGTAGAGCAAGCACAAGATTTTCAAATAATAGTTGTTGAAGTCATATCTGAAGGGGTTAAGATTGGTGACAACCTAGTTGTTGCTGACTTAATTGACAAACTTCCACCATCATGGAGAGAGTTCTAGAAAAATATGCGACACAAACAAAAAAGAAACGTCACTAGAAACGTCTATCACACGCATTCGCGTGGATGAAGAGGCTAGAGGACAAGTTGCACTTATTCAAGAGAATAATGGACATTCCACCAAGGTAAATTTAATTTCTACAAATGAAAATTTGCCTACTAATCAGTATTCCAAAAATAATATCTTGAAGCCTAGAAAAAAGATTGTGAAAAAATCTTATCAACATGATAAGAGAAATTCAAGCCAGTAGAGTAAGAACCAATCACATCCTTCTCAAAATCAACAAGGTAAGACTTGTTTTGTATGTGTCAAAAATGGGCATGTTGCTTGAATTTGCAGATACCGGAAACGTGAACCTATACCTCAGGCTAACGTTACCGAGAAACCATTTGTGGCTATGATAACCGATATCAATATGATACAAAGTGTTGAAGGATGGTGGACAGATTCTGGTGCAAATAGACATGTTTGCTATGATAAAGATTGGTTCAAAGTTTACATTCCTTTTAAGGAGTCCAAAACTATAATGCTTAGAGATTCTCACACTACTCAAGTTATTGGAACGGGGTGAGATTGATCTTAAATTCACTTCTGGAAGAGTTTTAATATTGAAAGACGTGTTTTATACGCCTTCCATGAGAAAGAATTTGATGTCAAGTTATCTTTTGAACAAGGTTGGCTTTAAACAAACTATGGAATCTGATCAATATGTGATTACAAAGAAGGGTATTTTTGTAGGCAAAGGTTATACTTGTGATGGAATGTTTAAACTCAATGTTGAGACTATTAATAATAATGTTTCTAATTCTGTTTATATGCTCTCTTCATTGAATTTTTGGCATGCTTGTTTATGTCATAATAATAGTAGATATGTGGGAGTCATGAGTAGTTTGGGATTAATTCCTAACACGAAAAAGGATTTTGAAAAATGTAAAATTTGTAGTAAAGTGAAGATTACAAAAAGACCTCATAAAAGCATGGAAAGAAATATCGAATTATTGGAGTTAATTCACACAGATTTATGTGAATTTGAAAGAATTTTAACTCGTGGAGAAAATAGATATTTTATCACTTCTATTGATGATTGTTCGAAATATACTTATGTTTATTTATTGAAAAATAAAAGTGATGCTTTTGATTCTTTTAAAATATTCCTCCTTGAAGTTGAAAATAAATTTGGTAGAAAGATTAAAAGAATTCGAAGTGACAGAGGTCGAGAATTTGAATATTTTGGATTTAATTCTTATGTTCAATCCTTGGGAATAATCTATGAAACTACTCCACCTATTCACCTGCTTCTAATGGTATAGCAGAAAGGAAAAATAGAACATTAATTGATCTTACAAATGCTATGCTATTAGATTCAGGTACTCCCTCAAATATTTGGGGAGAAGCAGTTTTGACTGCTTGTTATGTGTTAAATAGAGTAACACATAAAAAGACAAAAATTACACATTTTGAGGTGTGGAAGTTGCATAAGCCAAATTTGGAATATTTAAGGGTATGAGGTTGTTTAGCCTTTGTGAGGTTAACGGATCCTAAAATACCTAAATTGAGAAGAAATATGAAAGAGATGAAGAAATATAAAAGAGAATATGTGTGGAGAAATAATTCTCTATATTGATTCAATTGAATGAATGATTGAATAATGAATATTACAAGAGTACAATGTATATATAATAGTAGGAAAAGAAATCTGCCTAAATATATAAATATTACATATATGATATCTTTCTTTCTATAAATACAATTCTACCAACAAGGTGAATATAAAATATGATAAGTAAATAAATGTTAATACTCCCCCTCAAATTAGAGCATGTATGTCAAAAGTGTCCAACTTGCGGCTGTGAAATGCGTCATTGCCCAATGCTTTAGTAAATAAATCTGCAATCGATTCTTTGCTTGAAACATAGGCAGTCTTGATCTCTCCCTTAATGATTCGTTCACGAATAATATGACAATCTATTTCAATGTGCTTTGTCCTCTCATGATATCTTGGATTAGCCACAATATGTATTCTTTGCTTGATTGTCACAATATAAGGTTGCCGCTTGTGGGTGATCCACATAAGTCTATCGACAAGAATTGTCTCAACCACATAAGCTCACAAGTAATGGAAGTCATTGCCTATATTCCGCCTCGTGAAGATTTGGACACGATCGTTTGCTTCTTGCTTCTCCATGATATAAGTGCCTTTCCCAAGAATACACAATATTCTCAGAATCGACCATCGTGTAGTAATATCTCCACCAATCGCATCACAAAATCCTACTAGGCGCAATTTTCCACTTGATGGGAAATATAATCCTAAATCCCGGTGCTCCTTTCAAGTATCAGAGCAATCGGTGAACCGCATCAAGATGGGGTTATCTAGGTGCCCGCATGGCCCGATCGAGTGTATTGACCGAATTGAGATTTTCGGTCTAGTAATGGTGAGATAAATGAGCTTCCCTACCAACTGTCGATAATATGTGTGATCTTTCAACAATTTTCCATCTGTCGAATTAAATTTTGATGACCGCTCCATGAAAAATGCCGAGGTTTTGCTCCAAGTAATCCGAACTCTTGAAGAATGTCAAGAGTATACTTCCTTTGATTTATCGAGATCCCGATCTTGAGCAAGCAATTTCTACCCAAGAAAGTATTTTAGTGTGCCAAGGTCCTTCAACTTAAATTGAGATGCAAGAAGCGTTTTTCGTGGAAGAAATTGCTTCTTTATCATTTCATGTGACAATTATATCATCCACATATAATAGAACGGTTGTAAATGAATCACCACCGACCTTGGTAAATAGTGAATAACTGCATGTGATTGTTTGAACCCAAACCTGAATAACAATGAGATACAAATTTTGAAACCAAGAACGAGATGCTGTTTCAATCTATATAGAGATTTATGAAGTCGACATGGCTGGTGTCTCCCTCCGTCAACGAAATCCGGTGGATGAGTCATATAGACTTCTTCATCAAGGGCACCATGAAGAAAGGCATTGTGTACATCCATCTGATGAAGCGTTCAGTTGTGAATAGAGGCGACAACGAGTAAGCATCTGACTGTTGTTAACTTTGCAACTGGAGCAAAAGTTTCATTATAATCAATCCTTTCTCGTTGTGTAAACCCCTTTGCCACCAGCTGGGCTTTGTAACGTTCAACAATACCGTCAGAATTAAATTTGACTTTAAATACCCACTTACAACCAATAGGATGAGAACCCAGAGGAAGTGGGACAAAGGACCAAGTGTTGTTTTCTTCCAAGGCACGAATTTCATCATTCATAGTAGCTACCCACTTGGGATCCTGACATGCTGCCTCAAATGTTGCTGGCTCAACAATATGAGAAATATTGTATGTAAGGACACGATGAACTGAAGAAAGATTACTATATGACACATACCTTGATATAGGATGTCGAGTGCTGGATTTGACCGGAAGAGACCCGGTTTGAGTAGGCAGAGCATGATTGATATAGTAATCTTTCAGGTGAATTGGGGTTTGAATTGATCTTGTGGATCGTCGAATTTGGTCATTGGGTATGACAGGAGGTTGGTTGGGCTGTCTGCCAGGTGAAGGTGGGGAAAACTGCTCAACCGGTCGACCGAAATGTGGAGACGGTCGATCGTCTGAGCTCTCTATAGAAACGGATGAGGGAACTGGCTGACCAGACGGTCGACCGGGTGAACTCTCTGTTGAAACGGATGATGGAACCAATCGACCGTTTGAACAGTGTGCGGGACCTGCAGGCAAGGAATCTGTTTCTGCTATATGTTGGTCATTAAGGTAAGGTAAATGTGGCATTTCAACATCCAGAGGCATAGATTGTGGTAATGGAATGGAGTTGGTGTCTTCATTTGGCTGGGAGGCATATGGAAATATGGTTTCATGGAACACAACATCTCGGAACACCACTAATCTTCTATCGGTGAGGTCATATAAAAGGTATCCTTTTTGTCCTAAGGAATAACCAAGAAATACACATCGTCTGGCCCGTGTGTCAAATTTATGGCTGGGTTTGAGGTTGGTGGCAAAATATAGGCAACCATAGACCCACAAATGGGAATAAGAAGGTAATATCTTGTGCAATCTCTCGTATGGTGTTTTGTGTGTAAGTAATGGAGAAGGTATCCGGTTGGTAAGATAACAAGCCGTTTTGATATGTTCCTCCCAAAATTTTAATAGAAGGTTAGCTTGAAATCGAATGGCACGGGCTACATTAAGGAGGTGGCGGTGTTTTCTCTCTACAACTCCATTTTGTTGTGGGGTATAGGGACATGACCTATGAAAATCGGTACCATGTTGATCTAAAAAGGCTTGCAAGGATAAAAACTCTTGGCCATTATCAGATCTTAGGGCTTTTATGGGCAGGTTGTGTTGTGTTTTAACCCAAGCAAAGAAATTCTTAATTATGCCTTGAGTTTCAGATTTGTGACGCATAAGGTGTACCCAAGTATAGCGGGAGAAATCATCAACGATTGTAAGGAAATATCTAGCATCAGAATAAAAATAAATTTTATGAGGGCCCCAGGTATCACAATGAATTAAATCAAATGGTTTATTACTAGAAATTTGGCTAACTTTAAAGGGCAATCTAGATTGTTTTGCCAAATGACATACATGACAAATATCGTGAGAATCAAAACTAATATCTAAGACATTTTGTGCTAGGAATTGAAGAGGTGAGGCTGAAGGGTGTCCAAGACATCTATACCACAAATTGGTAGAACGAGTGGCAGTATGATGTATTTGCGGTCTTTGTGAAAGACAATATAGGCCGTTACTCTGCCTTCCCAAGCCAATCGTCTTCTTCGTAGTCAAATCCTGCATGACACAAAAATCAGGGAAAAATGTCATAGAGCAATCCAACTTTCTAGTAAGTTTACTGATAGATAACAGATAAACTTTAAAGTTGGGAACATAAAGTACATCATCAATAGTCATATTATTTCCTAAGTTCACAACACCAATAGATTTAATAATTGCATGACCTCCATCCGGTAATTGAACAGTTTTGTGCTTTGGCATGGATTTATTCTCAACGATCCCATCCTTCGTCACATGGTCAGTGGCCCCGCTATCAATAATCCATGAATTACTCAAAGAGGTAGTAGAGGAATTGATACTTGGTGTATTAATATGAGACTTATCATTACCCGTCTTGCCTTTTAGAAGTGCCACGATCTGCTCGTATTCCTTGGTTGTGTGGGTTTTTCCTTCCTTTGGGTCAGGTGTAGAAGCGGCGGCAGTGTTTGTGAAACGTTTGTTTTGTGGCTTCACGTCCTTCTCATGAAACCTATGCCCTGGAGGGAAGCCATGGATAAAATAGCAGGTATCAACAATATGGCCAGTCATCCCACAATGGGCGCACTTTTTTTGTCCAGTTTCTGTCGAAGCGGTAGGATGAACCAGTCGACCGGTTGGGCCGATTGTCACTTTTCCAGTTTGATTTCTCCCAATTGATTGAGTGTTGCCCTTCACGATCTGTTGCAACTTCAACTTGTCTTTCATGTTGCATTAAAATAGCGTGTACCTTTCTAGTATCTGGAAAGGGGCTCATCATGAGTATGTTTCCACGAACTGTAGAATAAGAATCATTCAACCCCATCAAGAATTGCATGACCTTCTCCTTCTCATCCCTTGCAGCTAGTGCCTTAAGATTCCCACAAGTGCATCCAATTGGGTTGTGATAAGAACCCAATTCATCTTATAGTCCTTTTAATTTGGTGTAATAAGCCGACACCGATTGATTTTCTTGTCGATGCTCAGCAATTTCTTGACGAATCTGATATATCCGCGCATTGTTACCTTGAGAAAATCGATCTCGTAGGTCGTTCCATATACGTAGAAGATTCGGAGTATATGATACTTTTAGCAATATCTGGATGTACTGAGTTAAGTATCCATGATAGTACCATGTGATTACTCCGTTCCCAAATAGAATACTTCTCATCTTCTGCTTCTGGCACTTTGATCTTTCCATCAATGAAGCCAATTTTATTCTTGGCGATGAGGGCAATTCTCATAGCCCTACTCCATTGTCCATAATTGTTTTCATCAAGTGGTTTAGAAATAAGGATTAAGCCGAGATGATCGGATTGCTGTAGAGCCATGGGATTCGATTGGGCAATCGTCGCTTCTATGATTTTTGTATCAGACATCGTTGCTCAGAATCGTCTCTCTGATACCATGAAGAAATATGAAAGAGATGAAGAAATATAAAAGAGAATATGTGTGGAGAAATAATTCTCTATATTGATTCAATTCAATGAATGATTGAATAATGAATATTACAAAAGTAAAATGTATATATACTAGTAGGAAAAGAAATCTGCTTAAATATATAAATATTACATATATGATATCTTTCTATAAATACAATTCTACCAACAAGGTGAATATAAAATATGTTAAGTAAATATATGTTAATAGGGAGCAAGAGCTACCACTTGTGATTTTCTTGGATATGCGGTAAATAGTACAACCTATAGATTTTTTGACATTGAAAATAATGTAATTTTTGAGTCAAGTGATGCTATTTTTCATGAAAAAAAATTTCTATTTAAATCAAAAAATAGTGGGGATAAAGAATTTGAACAAAATATTTTGAAACCTAACTCTTCTACTCCTATTTTACAAAATCAAGAAAATTCTCAAAATGAACTCAAAAGGAGTAAAAGAACTAGAGTTGAGAAAAATTTTGGTCCTGAATATATTGTTTATAATGTTCCAAAAAATTCAATTTCTTTACAAGAAGCTTTATCATCACCGACGCTATATTTTGGAAAGAGATTGTAAATAATGAGATGGAATCACTACTTTCTAATAAAACTTGAAATTAGTTGATTTACCACCGAGTTGTAAAACCATAGGGTGTAAATGGGTCCTAAAGAAAAAATTAAAACCGGATGAAAGTATAGATAAGTATAAAGCAAGACTCGTTGCAAAGGGGTTTAAACAAAAAGGCGATGTAAACTTCTTTAATACTTTTCTCCGGTTACTAGAGTGACATCCATTAGGCATTTATTCTTTGTTCTTTGCAATTCATGATTTTATTGTTCATCAAATGGATGTGAAAAGCAGCTTTTTTAAATGGTAATCTAGATGAGGAAATATTATTGTTCACCAACCTGAAGGTTTTTTACAACATGTTGAAGAAAGCAAAGTGTGTAAGTTGTCTAAATTCTTTTTTGGCTTAAAGCAAACTCCAAAACAGTGGCATGAAAATTTTGATTCCTGCATGATTGAAAATGGGTATAAAGAAAATGAGTGTGATAAGTGTATATATTATAAATCATGGAAAAATTCACATGTCATTATTAGTCTCTATGTGGATGATTTGTTGATTTTTTGCTCTAATATTTTCATAATCAATGGGATGAAAATTATGATTAAGAGCCATTTTGACATGAAGGATCTTGGAGATGCTAATTTTATTTTGGGCATGCATATTACTAAAACATGTGATGGAATTTTTCTTGATCAATCAAATTATATTGAGAAAAAATTGAAAAAATATAACTATGTTGATTGCAAGCATGTTTCTAATTCTTTTGATTTGAGTATTCATCAATTTCTTGTTGAAAATGAAAATGATGTCATAAATCAAAAGAAATCTGCTAGCAAGATTGGTAGCTTGCGATATGCTACTGATTGTACGAGACCTGATATTGCATTTTGTAGTAGGGGTACTCAGTAGGTTTACAAGTAAGCCACGAAAAGAACATTGGCATGCAATGGACCATGTAATGAAATATTTAATTGGTTCAAGAAACTATGGCTTATTTTATAAAAAATATCTTGCTGATATTGAAGGTTTTTCTGATGTAGATTGGAATACATTGTCATGTGATTCTTTATCTACCACTGGATATATTTTTAAATTGGGAGGTAGTGCAATTTGTTGAAAATCTAAAAAACAAACCATTATTGCTAATTCCACTATGGAAGCCGAGCTTATTGCTTTAGCTTTGGCCAGTGAAGAAGCAAATTGGTTAAGAGATTTATTATATGAGATCCCAGTATGGGAAAAACCAATACCTCATATATTGATTCATTGTGATAGCATTGCTGCCATTGGTAGAGTTAACAACTGTTATTATAACGGTAAATCCAGACCTATAAAAAGAAAACATAGTACTGTGAGATCTTATTTGAGTAGTGACATAATTAACGTGAATTATGTTAAATCTTGTGATAATCTTGCAGATCCATTAACTAAAGCCTTGACAAGAGAGAGGGTCTGGAATACTTCGAGGGGGATGGGACTTAAGCCCATATCATCATGAGCCACCTATAAGGATACCCAACTTAGGGACCAGACATCCTGTAACTAGGTTCAATGGGACAAACAAATTATAAGGTGGCCGAAAAAAAAATGTTTTTTCCATCCCTATGATGTAAGTGCATTAATCTTGTAACGTTTGGAGGGTTGAGTTTTCTAAATGAAATTAAAAAAAACTCTTAATAAAGTCTGTAGCTCGTATGAGTGGAGTACAATAGTTGCAGGAGCACTCTTGACAGATTTTACCTATGTGAGTGCGAGAGTGGGGACGCTTTCTATGAGAATGTGGGCATTTCTAAAAAAAAAAAAAAAAAACACTCATGAAAAATTGGGATCAACACAAGGCCGTAATGTGCTAGCCATTAAAGCTCATATCAACACCTAGATTATTATATGTGAGCGGTAATTCTTTATTTTTCTTAACCAGTTATAGTTCAAGTCTGAGATCACTACTAACTGTGGAGTAGAGATTGCTATTTCATTAGTGGAGGTTCAATGCAGAATCACACCTATCATGATGCATAATTATCTATCTTTTCGCAAATGTATTTTGACTTATTTTCAAATAATAAATGAGTGGGAGAATGTTGTAACATTTTTTTTTTAAAAAATATTTTTATTATTGAAATATGAAAGGTTGGAGGTTTCATGACAATGATAATGGGTTGTTATTGTAGAAAATCATAGGTTATGAGTTATAGAAATGAGTTTATGGATTTTAATTTCTTATTAAATCTTATTGTTTTCCAAATACTTATAAATATCATTCTCTTATCTCCAACTTTAAAACACAAGAAAGCATATGAAATTTATACATTACTTTTTTTCTCTAAAAAGTTAATATATTTGCCATAAGAAATGTATTCTTATAGTGGAGCTTTGAGTTCATCTTCTAGTGCAAAAGAGGTTGAACTAAACAACGTTTCAGTTGGGCTGTTGTATCTTGGAGGGAACAAGTCAAGAAGATAGTTGTTGCACCGGTGATTGATGATTTTCAACACCGCAGAGGGCTTGAATCTCCTTAAAGAGAGCGAGATACCTGCGCCTCAGCCTAATTGGTTACGAGTTTGCTTCTAAATTTAGTTGTAAATTTTTATTTACAATTGTATTTTTCTAACACAAGTCAATAAATTGAAGCTAATGCAAATAAAATTATAATGGAAGTTGTTCTAGGTATGGATGCATACGTGTCAAAATAGTCAATTCACTCTTTTTTCGGATATCATTTTGCTACTAATCTAACCTTAAAGATTTGAGTAGTACTGTTTGTGTGGTATTTCGTCCTACATACCCACTAAAATCCAATAAGTTTTGATCTCGGCAGTAAATCTACAATTTCTAAGTATTGTTAGATATTATATAAACAATATTGTCATTTATTGCATCTTTTCAAAAGATGTTATCTCTCGAACCATTGCTTCTTTATAGATTTTGAATCACTTTAAACTTGAAGAACAAAATGAATTGTTCTTACAACGTCATCCCTATTTTTTTTTTTTTTACTAAGCAAAGAGAAATAAGTTAAGAATCAATCTCATCCAATCCTAAACTTTTTTTCTTTACGAGCTATTTTCCTTCTTCAATGTTAACTTGATTTCTCATCATCTTTGGAAGATTTTTTTTTTTTTTTTGTGATCCTCTAGAAACCAGAATCTCCACTTGAGTTTCTTCATGAGTTTGGGAATTATTCTCCATAGTTAATAAATTCTCAAACTATTCCACGTCTTGGTATTCTATTATCAAATTAGATTCTAAATTCAATAATCGATATGCTTTGTTAATTGAAGTATATTTCACAAAGTCACACTTGATCCCTCTTATTCAAGACCTGATTTAACTTATGGAATCGGTGTACTAAACAGATTCATGGCAAATTCAGGTGAAGGTCATTGGAATCCCATGAAGTGGTTGATTATATACTTAATTGATGCATTAGACTTAGGAATAAAGTTAAGGAACAAAGGAATTCGTTATGTTAAAGAGATATGTGGATTTAGACTTTGCAAGAGATGTAAAAAAAAGAAGATCCGCGTATGCCCCTATATTTTCCTTGTGTAATACATGTATAAGTTGGAAATCACATCTTCAAAAGTTAGTGGCACTCTCATCTATTGAGGCTGAGTATATAGCTATGTGTAATGCAGTTAAAGAAGGGCTATTAAGTGAATTAGATTTTATTGATAATGAAGTTGTACTATTTTCTAATAATCAAAGTGCAATACATTTGAGTAGAAATCCTATGTTTCTTGAGAGAATAAAGCATGCAGATATAAGATTTCATTTTATTAGAGATATAGTTGAAAATGTATTATTAAACTTGAAAAAAATCTCAATTAATTCCGATCCAGTTGATATCGGCAGGTACTAGGTACTAGCTAAACATTGATTTTGGTTGATTTTCTTCAACGGATACACGAGCAAATAAAATCAATGGGATTTTGGTATACTCAAGCACTACTGGCATGATCATATTTGCAGCAATGTGGAGTTTGTTGAAGTTTGGTGCTTCAAATATGATTTGCCTGAAGTTGCTACTCTAGACACACGCTTTCTTCAAGTGGTAGCATTCATCTCAGATATTGACACGTGGCAAATTGAGGACCATTATATGAAGGGTTCTAGAGACTTACATATACATCCCCTTTTGTGCAAGTGGGCGGTTCAGTGGTCTCTACCTCTCTTTGATACACTCAGGGCCTGTTTGGGAGTTCTTTTTCCACCGATTTTAGATGATATTGTTTATGAAGTGTTGGAAAAATTGGTGCTTGTTAATTTTTTGGAGCACCAGTTTTGAACGGTTTTTGTAATGTAATTTGGAGTGTATATTCCAACCCTTCAAAATTTCTTCCAATTTTACTCCATCTCAAACAATTATTGAAAAAATTACTCTAAACTCAATAATTGTAAAAATAAAAGAACATGTGCAAAAGAAAAAAGACACATGCAATAACATAAATTTATATTTATATTTTCAATGATAGGTAGATATATAAAAATTTGAAATTTAATTCTTTATATATAAGAGCATATATGTAATTTGATTCTTTTAATAAAAATTTAGAACATCTGGATAATAAACTTTCAAATTGGTTGGACTGTTTCAAAAACTGCTACCAAAAACCATCCAAAACCGCTTCATTCATAAACGTCCAAAATCGATACTTTAAAAAACTTGCATAACTGGTATTTCAAAACTCCCAAATACCCTGAGCGATTTTCTCTCTCTACTTCATCCGTTTCTTCTTCTGTTTTGATTTTTTCCTTATGGTGGAACAAGATTCCATGTGATAGCTTATAGTTAGGAGGAGATTAGGTTGTGGTGTTTAATGTGTGAACAATAACCTTTTGTAAGGGTGCGTTTTGTGTTGAACCAAAGAGTGAGTTCTTGAGAGATTTTTGGGTCACAAAGATCGTAACTCTGTACTGCAATTGATCGATGCTCAGTGCTTGAGTGTCATCCCTTTTGGTGGATAATTAACGAATGAGTAGGCCTATTGCCTGAACATCTAGGCCTTCGAGGGAAAAATCTTTTTATACTCATAAATTTTCTACAACTATTTGGATGTTTGTGTGCTGGAAACGTTAAACTGAAACCATAAATAACAAAGTTTATTTATTAATACCATATCATATGCATGAATAAAAGTTGAAAACTGTACCTCAGAAAGGAAGATCATGATGAAAATAGCTAAAGAAATAACACAAAGGAGTATAAGTTGGAGATGACATGTGCAATTTCGCCGTATACTTATCATCTACTCACTTGCCAAAATATATATACATTTTCATCCAAGTATAAAGGTAAATCACCATCATTTGGTTACGAATTGTGTTGATTGATTTTTTATTCCGTTTTCTATCAATTTCTCCATAGGATGGAGATATGGAAACAACATTCGAAGACAGGACCACATTTTTGAACAATTAATACTTCAATTCGTGCAATCTAACGATTAATATGTACAAAATACTAGTGTTTTTTTTTTCCTCCTACACTAAAGACGTGACATAAAATGGCACTAAATACACTCAATTTTGACTGGTAATTATTTTAAATTGGTACCTTAGACATTTTCACATGCACAACAAGATTCTTCGTATTTGAGGTTATATATATGTATATTAATACTTAAGATTCCATTTTAAATGTCAATCTTGTTAAAATGGATAATTCAAATCTTTATATATTAGTTATAATTTCGATATTTAATAGATGTTGAATTTATCTCTTAACATGTCACATCAGTTGAATTGGAATCGATTTCGGATGAATCGAAGGGGGTGCTCTATGCTAAGGAGAGGATCCCATCTTGTAGTTGCAGAGTTGTGAAGTTAATGCATGGGATAGGGAAGTCTTCTAATAGACAGTGATGAGCATTTAGACTGAACGAATTGGTCAATTGAGTTTAATGGACTCTGATACCATATTAACATTTAGAGTTCTATATTAAAAGGTCAACATTCTTAAGAAGTGTATCCCAAACTTTTATATGTTGGTTATAGTTTCTATATTTTATCAGTGTAAAATTTATCACTTAACACTTTATACTCCCATATACAAAAAAAAAAAAAAAAAAAAAATAAGAAGAGAGAGAGTTCTTACATTGTAATCTTGTGTAAAAATTTCTAGAGAGAGGATTTGAGATTTGCGTGTGAAATACTTTAATTTGTCTTTACTTATTAATTATAAGCTAAAAAAGTAAAGGGCGTTCTTGGAAACCATAGCCACTTGAAGCAGTAAATGAAAAGAATTGAGACTAAATGAAAAGATGAAGTTTTGACCCATATTTTATGACTAAATTAGTAAGTAAATCAGTTGTCAATGGTGATTATATGACTCCAATTAGATGTTTAGTACAAAATACTACAAATAACTCGAAGTACAATAAGGGTTCGTTTGGCACAACTGTTGTGAGTATAGCTTTTAGTCATAGAGCTTTTAGCAATAGAACTTTTGTTAAAAAGTTGTTGCGTGTTTGGATATGAATTTAAAAAGTGCTGTGAATATTAAATTGAATGTTTGGTTGCAGAATTATAAAAATATTTTTGTATAAACTTTATATTTATTAGGTTAAATAGTAATTAATTATTATATATCTCATATTATTATTTTTAAAATAAATAATATTTTTGTATATCTTATAATAACTATTAAAATTAATATATTACTTATAATAACATAATTATTTTAAAATTAATTAATTATTTAAATCAAACATATTATGTATAATTTATATTATATTATTTAACATATCAATATATATTTTTCACTTTATGTAAATATATGAAGTGACAATTTATTATAAGGCCCCGTTTGGGATTGATTTTGGAGCCCAACTTCTGATTCTCAAACAATCAGAAGTTGATTTAGGCGTTTGGCAAAATTTTTAAAAGTGATTATAAAATAATCTGACTCACCGACAAGAGATTTTTGAGAAGCGACAAAAAAGCAGACTTTTTCGGATTATTTTTTAGCTTTTTTTCATTTATGTTTTATTAAAATACCCATTTTACCCCAAATTAATTAACTAATTCTTTTAATACCCACTTGAGAAACTGAATTGATGCAAGTTGGATCATAAAAAATAATATAAATTTAATTAATTTTTGCACTATATGACAATACTTTTATTTTGTAATTATTATAAAATTCAAAATTTATTAGATTTTATTATTTTTATTTTAAAATAATAATAATAAATGCATTGGTTTGTTAAAAATATTTTGACTAGAAAAAATGAATTTTACCACTCGTAATAATAATAATAATACAAAATAATATTATTATAATCAATGTCTTTTTAGTAATTTAATCATAATAAAGAATAAATCACTTTTGTTTACCAAACGTTCAAATGTCGCTTTTGAAACAAATAACAATTTTAAAACAAGAGTTTACCAAACACTTATCGATTCTTTCCACGGTGATTCTTTTCTGAAGATGCTGTGTTGATTCTCTTAAAAGCAGCAAACAATACCAAACCAAGCCTAAGTAATTAATATAGTAAATAAATTAATATATTAGTTTGGTAAATAAATTAATATTTTTTTGATGCATTAATGATAGTTTTGTTGTAAAATTATAAATAATAATGAATGATTATTTAGTGTATCTAGATGTTTATATAGTTATCTACTTACTCCAGAAGAGTGTATTCTAATCAGGTTGTAACTCCCTTTTGGAACCTTATAAATAAGGGTCATTGTTATATTAAATTAACAGACTTGAGTTTTGACTCTCCTATTCTCTTCTCTTTTTCTCTCTACTTTTCTAGTTTCATGTTGTAAAATTATAGATAATAATGAATGACTATTTAGTGTATATAGATGTCTATATAGTTATCTACTTACTCTAAAAGAGTGTATTCTAATCAGGTTGTAATTCCCTTTTGGAACCTTATAAATAAGGGTCATTGTTATATTAAATTGACAGACTTGAGTTTTGACTCTCTCTATTCTCTTTTCTTTTTCTCTCTACTTTTCTAGTTTCATAACACGTTATCAGTACGAAGAAGCTCACCCAAACAAGAGAGAAAATCTGAGAGCAATAGATTAGAAAATTCGCAGAATCTGGACAACCTGCGCAGCTGTGATAAAATATTGATATCTCAAGACTCCGTGGTCCGATCATTGTGAAATTTGGATATAACTTCAAAACTCATTGTTCTTAAAATCCAACGGTGGAGATCTAGATCAAACAGTTCATTAGTGAGAAATCTTTGTGTGAACAGTATGAATTTTGAATTCGTGGAAGAATTTGGGCAGCCTGTGCAGTTATGATCAAACGTTGATATCTTAGCGATCCATGGTTCGATTGTTTTGAAATTTGGAAAAATATTTCAAAACTTATTGATATTCAAATCCAACGGTTAGAATCAAGATCCCATGGTTCATCTAGACAAAAAGGTAGTATTCTCTTTACTATCGTATTTGATTATACATTTTTCTGTGTTGATAAATAGTAGATAAATATTTATTGAATATTGTTAATTACTAATATCAATATTTAAAATAATATTGTGTTTATCAATTTATACAAATTAATATTCCAGAATAATATTTCGTTGGTCTTCCACAAGAAGTACAACTTTATATTATATTAATATTTCAATAAAATACACTTGTTCCTGAAGAGCGTAATTTGTTTGATTTATTATTAAGTTACTGCTCTCGAAGAGCGTAATTTTATAAATCTAATATTTTATAAGAATATTATGATATCACTCATGAAGAGTAAATTTCTATATAGTTCAAATTTTCAAATTAATTTATTATTGCTCTTGAAGAAGCACAACGTTACTTTAATATTCTGGTAGAATAGAAGAGCATAATTCATTAGATTCAATATTAAGCTATTGTTCCTGAAGAGCAAATTTTTATAAAGTTTAATATATTTAAAATTATTTGTTGTCGCTCCTGAAGAAGAACAACATTATATTAATATTCTGGCATAGTACTTGCTCTCAAAGAGCATAATTGTAAAAGATCTAACTTCTAGTATGATTTTGTTCATGATGAGTAAATCTTTAAATAATAATATATTGTTGCTCATGAAGTAGCATCACATTATATTAATATTTCAGTCGAATATTACTTGCTTTCGAAGAACGTAATTTTATAAGATATATTATTTTATACAAATATTGTATTAATACTCCTGAAGAAGTATAATATTATGAATATCAATATTTTAAAAGAAAATGATATTATTGTTTCTGAAGAAACAAAAAGTATAGAAAATATTAAAAAAGAATATTGTGTTGTTGCTCTTGAAGAAGCACAACTTTACAATTTCAGAATATTAATGTTGTGTAATATTAGAGTGTTGATACACTTGAAGAAGTACTATATTGAACTAGAAGTTCAATATCCTAAAAAATTTATTGATTGGCATTACCAGTTAGACCATCCCGGATCAATATGATGTAAATTATTAATGAGAATATCTATTGAAAACCAGAAGATTTTTCAATATAATTAATTCTTATGTGATGCTGGTTCTCATGGTATATAAACCAATAGACCTTCACTAGCTAAAATCGGGACTGAATTCCCTACATTTCTGAAAATTATTTAGGGTGATTTATGGGGCCCCATCACCCTCCATATTGACCATCTATATATTATTTGTATATGATAGATACATCTACTAGATGATTGTATGATGTTATTATTTGCAACTTGAAGTTTGCGAGATTACTTGCTCAAATTTTAAATAATGAGCATAATTTTCAGATTATACAACCAAGACGGTGATGTGTCTTATCAATGCTAGTGAGTCTAAATCTCAAACTTTTAATAAATATTAGTTGAGATGATGTTAAATAGTTTAGCAATATTGTTTTTCAACGCCTCCAATTAAATTCTAAACCATTACTATTGAGAACAAAGCGCTTCCTATTTTTGTCTAGGGAATGCTATTTTATATGTTGAAATACTTATACGCATCATGCCAACATCAAAGTTACTCCCGCTATAGTTCGCTTATGGTCAGAGCCTAATATTATCCATCTAATGATTTTTGATAGTGCAATATATGTACAATCGGTCCACCATAGTACACTGAAATGGGCTTTGAAAAATGTTGAGAATACATGTTTAGTATGGAACATTATAAAATATTTTAAGTCCTAACGGGTGATATTTTATAATACGATTTTTCGAATGTCATTTTGATAAGACAGTTTTCTCAACATTATGGGAGAGAAATTGAGTAGTTGGAAAGAATACATGAAAATGCAGCATATTATGTTTTCTAGATCCTTGCACAAGACAATATGAACCAGAAGTTCGACAAATAACTCATTTGTAAGTTCTACATTTGACAGATGCATTTACTGACCAAAGAGATTAAATCAAATCTCATATACCAGCTCTAAATGCTCCAATTTATATTAACGTCCTTGAATGACAATCTATTAACATTATATCTGGTAAATTAATGACACGCCTGAAGCGTGGTGATATTTGATTCCAAAATTCTCAAATTAAAAATGGAGCCAATTATAAAGATGGTCCTATTGAGGAGGTGTATACTCTTGGAGAGTATATAGACATAACTAATTATAAAATCCCAGAAGATGTTCAGCTAGCTGAAATAATAAAACGTAAAGATCTCGTTAAGTTATGTCGTTATGAGACAGAAATGGATTCAAAAATAAATGTTGTTGACAACATTTTTGTATATAAAGAAGCGCTTCATATTATGAAAGGTAGCAAGGATATTGAAAGAAATCTGTCAAAAAATTAATTAGTCAAATAAAAGGATGCAATCCAAGTAAATTGAACAGACTAGAGAAACCTGAAGTTTCCGGACCTATAGTCGAAGCATCTAAAGGTATATATTTATGCGAAAAGAAAATGGGAAAATGAAGTCGTAACATGTAATGTACAACTTTTAACATTATGAATTTCGCAAAGGCTTATGTAAAGTAATCATAAGTTGATATCTTGTTAGTCTATCAATGCATGATATATATGCATATAATGAATATTGTTATAACTAACTCATCTGACATGACTAATAAAACAATGTATATAAATCTCTGGAGGATTTAATATGTCTGAAGCATATAGATCAACTTTTCGAGAACTCAATCAATCAAAGTATAGATCTGAACTAATATCATAATGAGGGGGAGTAAATATGCATTGTACTCTTTTCCTTGACCAAGGTTTTGTCCCATTGGGTTTTCCTGGCAAGGTTTTTAATGAGACAATTTTAATGGCGTATTAAAAGAATTATGTACTCTTTTTCCTTCACTAGGATTTTTTCCCACGAGGTTTTCCTTAGCAAGGTTTTAACGAGGCATATTATTTCTATAAATGATATCCAATTAGAAGTGGTATAATTCTTATAGTTATGGATGTCTATAACCTACAAAATATTTATCTTCATCATAACCCTATGGTTATACTCCCGTGTATTATAAATTGTATATGAGACCCCTAAAGGGAACAACTACAAGATCTATTTTTAATATAATTGCATTAGACCATCATGCTGACTACAGTCAACCAGAGATAGTGTATGAAGATGATATTGCTGGAGGTTATAACATAAATCACATTTCACCAGAATTGTTTTATACAAGTTTTGAAAAGATTGTGGCATTGAAGACATTGGCGCACAAGATATGGATAACTCGATACAAGTTTTTTCCATTGGTTGAAATCAGGGGGAGTAGCTGTACTCTTTTTCCTTCGCTCAGGTTTTGTCCCACTAGATTTTTCTAACAAGGTTTTAATGAGGCAGCATTTGAGTACTCCAATTTTTGATAAAAAAATTTTTCTATTGATATTTTTGTCCCATTGGATTTTTACCAAACAACGAAGCAGTTATTGTGTAATAAGTCATTCAAGGGGGAGTGTTGTAAAATTATAGATAATAATGAATGACTATTTAGTGTATCTAGATGTCTATATAGTTATCTACTTACTCCAGAAGAGTGTATTCTAATCAAGTCAGTAATCTTTTGAAACCTTCTAAATAAGGGTCGTCATATATTAAATCGATGACTTGAGTTTGATTTCTCACTATTCTCTTTTCTTTTTCTCTCTACTTTTCTAGTTTCATAACAAATTTTATTAATTTTTAGTTAATTATAACTTCCGTAAAAGCTCAATTATAACTTTCAGAGAAGCTCAAAATTTAAACTTCTCTAAAATATCTTTTTTAAGCTTTTTTTAAATCAAAAAATACTTATTAACTTAACCAAACAGCTATAAATATAACAAAAAAGCACTTTTGCTCTTTAAGAAACGCTTTTGAACCTCAAAAAAACCTCTTCCAAACACACTATAAATAAAATATAAAATCTATTGCAAAAAATGGTCAATCCTCTCCCCTTTTTCTAGTTTTGTGTTCATTAACCTCTATATATTGAGATTAAACTGCAATTGTGCAAGTATGCATTGCAATCAGTATTAAAGACAGAATTATAAATATAAAATCTCATCTATTATACCGAAAACATAGTTCACGACAGTCGAATCCACCATGTCAAACATACCATTAATCTCAATTGTTGCTTAAGTGTAAGTACAAAGTATGGATATGCATATACAAGCCTAATGAACAATCAAACGATGGACTAATATCGAATCATCTAACAAGCAAATGTGAACCGATTAGGATTTCCCCCAACAATTGTGAAGCATTAACAGATCCAAATGCTCCACTAATTTACAAAATTCCAAACGGACATGCTCTTATTCTGAGATACAAACAGGAGAAGGCTATGACAATCCTGGTAAACGAACAAGTGAGATGCTATTCGTAAAAGCAAGTACAAAAATTCAGGGAATATCAGAACCGTAAGGTCATTTTTTCCACTACTCGAGTAAATAGAGGTCACTGCTGCTGCTCGTATATCTGCATATACGCCTCAGAGAGTGCAACCATCTGGGGCAGTGTTTCTGACACATGAAGGTCCTGCATCTCATACCTGGTGAGGCAATAGATTTGTTTAAAACAAGCACTATGAGAACTAGAAAAACAGAAACACACACAAAAAACCATCTAAAATCACCATAGTTCTTCTGACTTCCGCTGAACAAACACCCTGTAGGATCCTTCACCGGGTTTACCATCATGAACAATATTGGCAATTAAATCATACTTAGACCGCAACTTGTTCTTCTCTCTAGGTGCAGGCAGAGGAATATAATCCTTCAGTTCTAGATTCTTCACAGGAAAGTTAACTGAGACAGACAAAAGGATCTCATAAGGATCAGTAGAAATTCGTCGCTGACTACCCCTATCCCAAATTACAGATTTAAGGATGAAATGAAAATGAATTCGTATAAATCACAGTACTTTTGCATTGTGTTAAGCCATGGAAATACAAGTAAAAGCATTAAAAACCATAAACTCGGGTCAAATAGGTTTCAACTTAATATAACCTACATCCTGAATAATAATTGCTACCACAAGGACATCAAAAACTGTTCACAGACGGGGTACTAAGAACTTAAAGGCACTTTCTAGAGTTAATAAGTTACTTTTCAATGAATTTTAAGTGCTTATATGCTCAAACATTGTAGCACTTAATGCTTGTAAATAAATTTAGAAACTTAAGCAAAATTTCTTTTTAAACGGTTTTTGTTTTTTTAATGAAGTGCTTATAGACGTCTAGTTTGCCAAATAAGCTTTAAAAGCCATTTTTAAGAAAAAAGAACTTTAAGTCCAAGAGGCTTGGTTATGGATCATTTGATAGAGATACAGACATCTGAGACAATTAGATCAAAGAGGCTTGGTTATGGATCATTTGATATAGATACAGACATCTGAGACAATTAGATCCCTGCTACAACTATGCATACTGATTCACTTGATAGGTGGCTTTATTACAATGAGGTATCAAAATAGATACTCACCAAGAGTAGGATTTTTCTCCACGAAGAAATTGTTCTTAGTAAACCTGCGCATGTGTAGAATAAGATACTGAGGCAGTTTCATAACACGGTATCTCATCCTTGCCAAACGAGGCCTCACAACTTCTGTTACAGACTCGCCATCGAACTTCTTAAGTATGTTGAAAAGTGGGACCTGAAAGCATTTTACCAGGTGGGATAATGAGTTCAATTTTATAACATAGTTACCAAAAGAAAAATGCGCATTTATACCGAGTATCACATAATGCAAGGAATACAAGGCATCTGGACACAGATATCCATTTCATTTTTCCCCATGGGCGAGACATCTATTGTGTGAAAGTAACTCAGACATTCAACACCACATTTAAGGAAGCAATTTATTAGAACTACTGACTGCATACACCACATCCTGCATAAGAGTACATATGATTCAAAAATAAAGAATAGCAGGAGATGAAGAAAGCAGATAATAGCAGACGGTGCCGTCAAGAAACTGTCTGCATAAAGATAAAATGCCTGCCTTCGGAAACCATTTTCAATGTTAGCAAACTCGCATCATTACTCTTGCACCAAACAATGAGACCTCCAATATGAGGTGATTATTCATAACAGTAACGAGAGCAAAGCTAACATGCATAGCGAGAATTTTATATCATCAAGAAGAAAAATTGTTAGTTATGGGGAAAATGTGAAATTATTTTGGGCCACCACGTCAAAACAACAAAAATAATACTCGTTAAAATGACTACAACTGATACTCAACCAGTAAAAGAAACCACTCTTGAGATCTATGTATCTTCCTTCTTGTCAAGAAATCCATATCCACCCTAATGAATACATATACAGATACTAGCACTCTTCAAACAATTTACACATCAAAATGTACAAGTGCTGTTAAAAAACATTTCAAGGTCAACATGAGCAAATAGAGAAATGATGAACTAGTCTAAGCAATGAGCATTATATGATCAACTTGTTTATTTGTGAAAATCCTAATAAAAGCAAACCTAGAGCATAAAACTTCACTGTAGAAAATTATTATCTCGACAAATAATAACCTCTGTTTTTGTTCTTGTTTATCTAAAACACTAGTGCCAAGAAGATTATATATATATATATATATATATATATTGGAAGAAATATAAATTTCTCCATGTTGATTTAGTCCAAGTTGCTCTTAGGAATAGACGTTCCAATTTGCCTAACCCTTAGAGACAAAAGACATTCAAAGTTCTCAAATTCGCTTCTTTCTATCCTTGAATCAAATCTTGAAAGTAGTCGAGTCTATTTCAATTGTTTTCCAAATTTTTCGATGGATCTTTCTGATGACGCAATTATAAAGGGCATGTTCTCTTGCCCATTCTCAATCCATTTTCCATTTTGTGTTTTTAGAAATAGTGAAAACTTGTTCTCTTTGCTATTTTCGAAAATGCATTTTTCAAAACACCAAAAAAATTTTCAAAAAAAATGGAAAACGACCATTTCATCGTTTTGGGCGTTTTCTTTACAAAACACGGTGATTGCCAAAACTGTCAAAAAGCGCATTTTGGCCGTGGATGTCCACTTTTCGAATCTTGGCTACGGCATTTTTTTTTTCATTTTACGGTGGGCAAAATAATGATGATTTAACCATTTTTCGCGTTTTTTTTACAAAATGCGGTTCCTTTCCAAAATGGCCAGAAGCACAATTTTTTGTGTGTGGTCAGTGGTTTAATTCCCCTCTCCTTTCCAAATTTTTTAATTGTTTTTAATGGTTTTAAATTTTTTTAATTCCATAATTAAATATTTTTAATTGTGTTTAAATGTTTTTCATTATTTTTATATGTTTTTAATTCCATAATTAAATATTTTTAATTGTGTTTAAATGTTTTTCATTGTTTTTAAATGTTTTTAATTCTTTTTAAATATTTTTAATTGTTTTTAATGGTTGTTAAGTGTTTTTAATTCCATAATTTTTAATGGTTGTTAAATGTTTTTAATTCCATAATTAAATATTTTTAATTGTGTTTAAATGTTTTTAATTCCATAATTAAATATTTTTAATTATTTTAATGATTTTTAAATGTTTTTAATTGTGTTTAAATGTTTTTCGTTGTTTTTAATAGTTTTTAAATGTTTTTAAATCCATAATTAAATATTTTTAATTGTGTTTAAATGTTTTTCATTATTTTTAATTGTTTTTAAATATTTTTAATTCCATAATTAATTTCAATTCCAAGTAAGTCCAAATTTCTAAAAAATTTCAAGTAAACGCCTTTTCGAGTTTTCTGTTTTCAGAAACAATTTTCGAAAATTCCAATAAGAACGCATTTTCAAAAATCTCAAAACAAATACTAGACATATAAAACACAAAATGAATTCAAAACTCAAAACACAAAACTCAAACGGAAAGAGAATACCACCTAAATCTTTGTGCTTAAATATACAAGCTAGAAATCTTGAGATAGACGTTAGATCCAAATCTGTTTGTAATATCTATCGAATCTATTATAAAGCGATGAGCACAAATATGAGCCCAAGAGCTTTAAGATCTTCACTAAAAAATGACACTCTCCTTATAGAGATCAATCCCCTACATTCTATACAACATTATAATGTTGCTATTCCCAGACGTTTAACTTGGGATCAAATAACTCAAAATTCTCTTTGAACGTTCGAAAATGAACTTGTTTTGGTTTTTGTGATGAACTTTTTGCTTATCAATCCAGGATTTGACTACCTTAGAACAGGCATTTGAATCGGCGAATTTTTCCCACTATTTGACTTTACATCTCTTAACAATTCTTTTGAAAGAGTGAATCGTTTGAATTAGGAAAAATATGGAAATCCCAACAGAAAATCTATACGACTTTGAAAGTTCCGCAGAATTGTAAAAGTAAATCTTCTTGAGGAGAAAAATTAACACCTTTGGTTTTGAATAATTGAAATCCTTCCGAGACGTGACTTGGAAGAATTTCAATGGTAGCTCCGAAATAGATCCACCATTGCTGAAACCATTTTGGAAATGACTTGGGACAATTGTGGTTGAAGAGGATGAATCACGAGTGATTTGAGGGCCTAAAGAATATAACGTTACACGAGACTTTGATATAATCTTGATACGAATTTGAAAGTGTTAAAACCTAAAAAATTTTGATTTTTGAAAAATCAATCCAATGGGTATTTGGTTTGTTTGGAGTATGAGAAAAAATTTAGTAACCTTTAAAATTGGATTTTGAAATTGATTGGGGGAAAAGTAAAATTCATTAAAAAATTAATATTTTCCATTAAGAAAGTAAGGAATCATCATCTTTTTGAAAGGGGTGAAAAATGTTTAAAATATCTTCGTCAAGCGAAGCAAAATCTCCCCATTCAGATTCGAGCTCGACAACTGGTAAAGTAGTTCCCTTAACAAAGCATTGGAATTTTTGATTGTTAATTTCGAGCAATTTCCCTGATTCTGGTTTCAATAAATTTTTGAAATCTGATTTAACTACAGTTTTGTAATTGGAGGATTTTGGGTTTTTTGAAAAAGGTTTGGCAAGGTTCCAAGAACCGTGAAAGGGTTTGAATTGGCAGAAAGGCCTTTTGATTTTTGTGACGAAAATGCTTGAATTGATTTTTAAGAAATAGAACTCTCGAGGCGAAAATCCTCAGGGGTTCTTCCTTTGTTAATCTTCTTAGACATTTCTTCATGGTTTGGTCGTTTTCTTGGAAGTTTTCCATTTTAATTTTGCTAACATACTCATCTTCAGATGCCTCATGAGCTTGAAGAACTTCGGGAGTAAGAAGAAGAGGCTTTGGCTTTTCCTTTATCAATAGAGGCATAGCAAGCCTTGATGACGACAACTTCAACTTTGAGATTAACAAGTTTTTCAAAGCTAGAAATTTGATCTTTCATTTGGTTTACTTCTCCACGCAAGTCTTGACTAGAGGAGATCTTGTAAGATTGCTTAAATTTCTTAAGTATTTTGTTACGATTTTAAGTTGAGGTTTTTTCTTTTCTGGATAAATGAGTTGACTGAATTTTTGTTTAACTTCTAGATCTTGAGCTTGATTAATAATTTCTTGAATTAATTCCGTTTCAGTGGTTAGTACATTGATGGAATTAGAATTACAATTGCTGTTGTCTTTGTAAATACAAATTCCTTTTGAATTTGAAGATTGAGTGGAAAAGAATTCTTCGCAGAAGTCGCAATCTTCTTGAAGATTGAAAACAACATCTTTAGATTCTGAGGAATGAGAAGAATTAATAAAATTTAATAATTGATTTTTAAGTTCGTCGTCAATTTGAAGGTTATTGATTTTTCCTTTTAAAGGGCACTTATTTGCATAATGCCCCTTTTTTTTACACTTCCAACAGGTTGTCCTAGAAGGATCTTTGGATGAAATTCTTCTGGAATTATTTCTTCTATGACCCTTTTGGAATTTTCATTTCTTGTAATATTCTAGAGTATTCTTTTGATAAAATGGTTTCTTTTTAAAGAATTTTCTTGTTTTTTGATTATGAGATCTTGAGGATGGTTGAATATTCTCATATCCATATTGTTCGCAAAAAGAACCTAATTCTTTTCTCCCTTCTTGTTTGTTAGATTTGAGTTTTGACTTGAGCTTAAGATCATTATAAAGTGAAAGTCCTTCTTTCTTAATGAAATAAATAAGATCTCTTTAAGTTAAAGCACTATATGGAATCATTGAATATTCGATTTTAATTGCATTACTAACTCTTTCGAAAAATAACTTTGGAAGTTCCGCAACAAATCTTTCTTTCCAGAAAGGTGAATTGCAGTCTTCACGCATCATGACTTTTTGAAGAAAGGTGTTTTTGTACCACTTGAAATCTTGTAATTTTGGACAAGATAGGTTCATCAAGAATTCAGATGATCTTTCAAAAAAGGCAGTTGGTTCACCAATGAAATATTTGATGATTGTGAAAATGAGTGTGTTAACAGTATCTTGTTTAGTAGGATTTGCAAAGTTATCACCTTCATTTTTTACGGCGAGCTGTATTTGATTTCTTTCATCTTGGGAAAGATAATTGTTCCATCAATCTTTAAGTTGTCCGGTAAAACCAACTATAAGATTGACAACAATTTGATGATCTTTATTTCCCTAGAGGCCATATATATATATATAGGCTTATTTGCACAAATGGTCACGACTTTTTGCACTTCATTTGGGTTGAGGACCTATCTTTTTATTTTGGCGGTTTAGCCCCTATTTCAAATGTTTTTGGCGTCGATGGTCCTTTTCATGATTTTCCATCCATATCACCGTGAAAATTGACGGTATAAATTTTTATTTAAAAGGGGCTTCTTTGCACAAATGGTCCCTAACTTTTGTAAAGGAAAATTTATGAAAAGTCCCTAATCTTTCAAAAAGTGTTGAAAAGTTCTATAACTTTTAATCCTAACACATATGACCTCGAATATTTTTGACAATTTTACCCATAACTTAAATAAATTAAAAATAACTCATAAACCTTTTCAAAAATACAAATAAGTCCTAAATCTTTTATTTTTTCTGATTTACACTTAATATAATAAAAGTGTGTCGTCAAGTCCCAAAATTTTTAATTTTGTTCACCAAAATGACATTTAAAATGTGTTTGATTAAAATCAAATTTTTTAGTAAAAGTTGTTGAAATGTGTGGTTGAAAAGTTGTGGGACCATAAAATGTGTTGTTAAAATTAATTATTGATTTTGACTTTAACTTTTAGCAAAATCAAAATTGAAAACAAATGGGCTCTTAGAGTCTCTGATTTTGTCCGGTGGTCCATTAATTAACAAAAAAATTATACTATGATCAAAATTTTACCAATTTAAAATTTTAATTTATTTTTCATATCAATTACTAGAGGTGGCAAAATGGGTCATTTCGATGGGCTAGCCAGATAGCGATCTTGGTCTCGGGTCGGGCTGGTCCAATAAAAATTGATCAAATAAAAATTAGGTCAATTTAGTTAAAGTACAACTAAGCTAATCGGATTTGGCTTGATAAATTTTTTGCCCAGAGTCGCCCACACACTTCAAACACTTCAAAATTGATCAAATAAAAACTAGGCGAGCTTTTATTTTGTTGTGTTTTTTTTTTTACAAAATTATAAGTAATTATTTTGAAAAATAAGTTAAAAATGTAAGTTCAATTTGGTCCGACAAATAATGACCCATGTAAAATTGGGTCGAGGATTAGTCCAATCCAATCTTTTAAATGACTCGTCTAATTTCGGGTTGGGCGGTCCATCTAGCCCATTTGCGGTTCTACCAATTACTAAATAATAATTAAAAAAAAAAATTCTTCACAATCTTGACCCCACCACCACCTTTTTTAAAATTGGTATGAAAAATAAATTAAAATTTTAAATGGTCAAATTTTGATCATGGGTATAATTTTTTGTTAATTAATGGACCAATGGACAAAATCTGTAGAGACTCTAAGAGCTCGTTTGTTTTCAATTTTGATTTCGTTAAAAAAATAAAGTCAAAGTCAACAATTAATTTTAACCACACATTTTATGGTCCCACAACTTTTCAACCACACATTTCAACAACTTTTTACTAAAAAAATCTGATTTTAATTAAACACATTTTAAATGTCATTTTGTTGAACAAAATTAAAAATTTTGAGACTTGATGACATACTTTTTATTATTTTAAATGTAAATCTGTAAAAAATAAAAAGATTTAGGACTTATTTGTATTTTTGAAAAGATTTATGAGTTGTTTTTAATTTATTTAAGTTAGGAGTAAAATTGTCAAAAGAGTTTGGGGTCATATGTGTTAGGATTAAAAAGTTATGGGACTTTTTAACACTTTCTAAAAGATTAGGGACTTTTTTGCAAATTTTCCTTTACAAAAGTCGGGGACCATTTGTGCAAATAAGCCTTTTTTAAATTAAAAAATTTCTACCGTCAAATTTCACGGTGATTTGGATGGAAAATCATGAAAAGGACCATTGACGCCAAAAACATTTGAAATAGGGGCTAAACGCCAAAAAAAAAAGATAGGTCCTCAACCCGAAAGAAGTGCAAAAGTCGGGACCATTTGTGCAAATAAGCCTATATATATATATATATTTTAACATTTACTAAGCATGTGGGCAGGGACGAGCTACTTGGATCGAAACAGATCATTTCTCAAAAACTATCAAGTCTGAGAACATAGCTAGTAGAACTTCTCAAGACAGACTGGAGCTTCCTTTTAACTTATGCACAGAAGAATATTGAGATGCGTGCTGCATGCATAAAGGAAAACTGCCTCCCAAATCCAATTAGCTGTTTTAATAGAATTTGGCATATATGTGGACACAAACCAATCAATGGTTAATTCCTCGTGACCAACTGACCATCATCATCCCAGTTCAGGGTATGAACCAAAATAGGCATATTTATGGGCAGTGTACTCTTCACTGGGTGGTAACCAAATGACAGAAGAGAATAGCTTTTTTAAGTTGCTGATAAACCAAAAAGTATGAAATTGTAATTTGACATGACCCATGGGAGGGCAACCAAAAACAATAAGGAAGAAGGAAAAGGCGTTGTTCTTGTCGAGACTGCCCTGATTACCCCTCACATTTCAGCATAAGAAAATCCACCTATTAGAAAATAAAAAATGCAAAAATCACACCTGTGGGATAATGTTTTTCTCCATGATGTCCTTGAAAAGAGGAGGTGGCGGCAAGTCCAATCCAAGCATCAAGAATGGCATTCTACTTGTCTCCATGACAACTTTATTCACTTCATTTCCACCTTCTTCATTTCCATTGTTCTGGCTATCTCCATTTTCTCTCTTCTCTGCAATAGCTTTGCCATGGATCTCATTCACAACCTCCAATTCTCCCTATAGAAAGTGTTCAGACCTTGAAAATAGGAAAAGAAAGAATGGCACAAGGGCAGAAAGGAAGGTAGAAATTTAGTGAAGCAAGAACCTGGAAACACTGGTGAATGATGCTGCTACCATTTTTTGAACTTTTAAGATCTCCATGCAACGTGTTAAGAAGCCATGACATGAATTCAACAGGGTCAGACTGTGCACCAATTCGAAAACGTTTTTTACTGGCTTTCATGACTGCCTGAAGAAATTCGTGTGGGCTCACCTACAATTGTGAAGCAGTATAAGCAATTGAAGATAGTTGACAAAAAGATATGACTTGCATCTGAATACAGTTTCAAACCTGTCCCTTAAAGTTCCTTGCATGCCATATCTTTCGTGTGAGCTCTCCAAATCGATGGACAAGTGGAGATTTGCTGTGTTGATAATTTTCAGGGATAAGAAAGAAGTTCCTTAAAGGAGTAACCCGCATCAAAGATTGAATAGTGACATTAACAAAGTCAGTCTCTTTGATGTTATTCAGCCCCACCTAAAAGATTTTACAATGCCAAAGAACTAGTATTATTGTTGGAGAAATCTTTGAGATTGGAGTATATAGCAATAACAGTAACCATGATTAGAAAATAAGTAACAAACACAGAAGTAAATTAAAATACCATTCCAGGAAGATAATCTGACCCATCAAGTGCCCTGGACCATTGTCGATTCCTGTCAAGCTGCTCAACTTGTTCCCTAGCAAACCTGTAAAATATTTAGAAGAATATATGAAAGACTGACATGATATAGCAAGGCAAGGAAGGGAAAAAAGGTAAAAGATGGCATGAAGCAGAAGGAATAACAAAGGTAGCACCAGAATTCCTGGAGAAATCTTCAGCCTTGACATTTATATAATGTCACTTCATTAGTAAAAGTTAAAATATAAACAAACCATAGGGTAAGCTGTTCAGAAAGATAGCATCCATTTCTTCCACATCACAAAACTGAATGGGCCACAGTAACAAGAAAAAACACTCAAAATTGTAAAAAAGTAAATAAATCACGCAGCAACATGCCTTGGGTTGAGTACATATCGAATATCATCCAGCGATGGGTCAATAACTTCATATCCATCAGGAAGGCAGTAAACTTTCTCTGTTCGAAGATTGATGTAGACATGGTGTCCTGCTTCAAGACTATGAGTGTATGCATGAGATTTTCGCCCCCTTCCTTGGTAATACTTCCCACAAACCAAGCATGCATACACATTCAAGTTTGAAAGAGATACTGAACAAAATTTCTCAAAGTCAAAATCCAAGACCTGCAAAGATTCAAAAAACATGAAAGATTGACTTGGTTATTCACCTTCAACCTATGGACCTACTGAACCACTAATAAGTAAGAGTAAAATGAATAGCAGGGCACAAGAGAATGGTATAACTCCAAGCCTGTGAAAGACTTCACGGAAATGGCAAGACACCGAATTTTCCATGCCTGAAACTAAATTACATGTTCATTTCAACTCTATACTAGATTTTCCCAGAATAAAGACTTCACTGTCAAAATAACTGGATGTGGACAATCATATAAGAAAGATGGAAAGAAGAAAAGGGAACTCCCGTTGATTAGCATATCTTATTGGTGAAAGTTCCTAGGAAATTAATTACGAAAACTGGTAAAGACAGTTGACACGAGTTCAGATATTCATAGAGGGGTAAGAGATAATGGTGATTTTAGTACCTGTCTATTAACAGTGTCGAGATATGGACAATCCCTTCTTATTTCCACCATGCGATTATGCTTTCCTTGGCCTTCTATTGCACCTTGATCCTCTTCATCCTCGCTGCCTTCCTCATCATATCCATGCCCATTTTGCACTGATTTCCCACTATTATTTGTGACCACCCTGCCCCAACCTCTCCTACCATCATCTTCTTCTTCGTCCTCATCGTCATCGTCATACGAAGCAAGTGGAAGGAGGGCATTGTCAAATGCAAGCTGAGGCGAAGACTGTTCAACCATCTTCTGCCTCTTGACTCCCTCCTCTTCAGCCACAGTGTTCTCCCATTCTTCTCTTTTTGTTTTCATTTTTCCGTAAATTAGTCAGTTCTCCAATTCACCGCCTACAATTGAATCAAATTCCCAAAACTCACTTTATTCAACAAGCAGGGGCGGAGCCACCTGGGGTCTAGTAGGATTTTGATCCTGGGTATTTCACCGATTACACTTGAAAGGCGGCGGGTTCTAAAGGTAAGGGGAAAACCATAAACAACCACATCAAAATTCAAGAGAGATATGTCGAGAAAATCGCTGTTGCGTAAGGAAGATTACCATCAACAAACAACAATTTTGGAAAAAGTACCTTCCAATTTTGGTGATGAAGAAATTGATTTATCCTTGTAGAAATCACTGCAATACACACAAAAAATTGATTCAAGCGAAACCCTTCTTCGCTTGTCCCCTCGGACCCCTCCTGTTGCTCTATCAATAAGACTTAAAACAGGCCTGGGTAATATATGGATATGCACTTATCAATTACATTGCTTTTAATTGGGCTTTCCATGCTTATAAGCAAACACCAAGGAATGGGCTTCTATCCAGTTTTAATCAATTTTGTAGTGATATTTTCTCCTCTCACGAATAAGAAGAATGGTAAATTCAACGTGAGTCACTGTTTTGATATTTATGGTGTTTTGATATTTATGAGTTCTAAAGTCATTTATTCAAAACTTAATTCAATTAAAGTCATATTTTAGTGTTAAAAAACTAACATACACTTACATTTGCAAAAAAACGCTATTTAATGATACTGTTTTATTGTTATACTGTTTTGTATGATACTGTTTTATTGCGATACCGTTTTGTATTATACTGTTTTGTATGATACTGTTTTATCTAGATAATGTACATTGGTATATTTATACCATACTTTTATCTTTGATACTGTTTTATCTATGATACTGTTCTATATAGATAATGTGTTATGGTACACTTACACCATGCTTTTATCTTTGATACTGTTTTATTATGATACTGTTTTAATTTATGATAATGTTATTGAATGCAAATAGTATCAATTGTCTTATACTATTAATGGAGCATTTTAAGAACAATATAATTAATTCAACTAGTAAAACATCTATGATATTGTTTTAATCTATGATAATGTTATTGAATACAAACAGTATCAATGGTCTTATACTACTAATGGAGTATTTTAAGAATAATTAATTACTTTAACCAGTAAAATAGATCTGTGCTATGGTATACTTATATCATGTTTTTATCTTTGATGTTATTTCAAGTGGTCCTCCAAAACGCCACCGTTTAAATGACATAGCAATTTTTATTTTATTTTTTCTTCTTTGAGTCACAAAACGACACCGTTTTGAGCTACGAGAGATAAAAAGAACGTGGTTTGGTGCTTTTGTGCGAAAGATATGACAACTCTTGTCACTATTCTCGACAAAAAAAAAAAAAAAAAAAAAACACGCCAACTCTCATTTTTCTCAGTTTCTGTGTGTGGTGGAGAAAGGTGGTCCATTTTTTACATCTCCATCTCGTGTTCTTCCCATTATTTCTCTTTCTCTCTCTCCTCCAGCTCTCCCATAAACAAAGAATGAAATCCTTATCTGATCAAAAAAAAAGAAAAAGAAAAAAGAAGAAGAATGAAATCCTTAAATCTGAACTTGCCAGTCTTTGTTTGCCTTATCAGCGAGGCAGTGGAGGAATTTGGGTTTCCTACAACCAGTGGGTTGGTTTTGCCATGTGATGCCGGTTTTTTCAGAGAAATCTTGAAATTTTTTGACAACGATGAGGAAAAAAATTGGTGAGCTAGGTGTGGATGAGTTCTTAAAGCTTTGTTTTGTAATGGGTACTTAATCTTTTGACCCTTTTTTTTTTGTAAAAAATGTTAAGCAGATTCAACAATAGCAGAAGACTAGGAAAATTAATGTAATTTAAAATTTTAGAGTTTTCGTATATGATATTGGGCTAACAATGTGGTCCATTCCCTTTTGTTAAATCTAAGCTGAATTTGTTTTCACCTCATACTATAAACTATTCTTGATACTAGAGTTTTAGTATTGGGTTTGTGGTTACGCTCAATGAGATGTTTGATTGTTCTTTTTCCTTTTTTGAGTTTCAATTTATTTTTTTATTTTTGGGTTTCTTGAATGGTTTTAATTTCGATTATAAAGATGATGAAAATACTTAAAGATTAACAGAAATTCTGGCTGAGATTTGTGATGACATTTTAAATTTTGAATTTTTTTTAACATTATTTTAGGACCTTTTTTTTTTCATGTTCCTTGGTATGCTGCTTTTATTTGTAGATGAAAAGAGTTTTAGACGTTTTCAAGTGTTACTTTCACTACTAGATTCTATTTTCTATGATTTAATTAATATGGATGTACTACTTTTGTGTATGAACATTTATTTTCTTTATAGGATTTTATTGGATTTTCAGCTTTGGTTAACCTTGCTTCTATGCGGGGTGTGATGAAGAATCTTGGCATTGACACTGATAAGATCAATCCCTTGGTATGCCTCTTTCCCTTGTACATTAATTTACATGCAAAATTTTCGATATTCGCAAAACTAATGCCTGTGATATTTAGACTAGCATAGTATATAAGATCAATGCATTATATTTTTTATTCGAGTAGGCAATATCCCGTGGAGGAAAATTTTCTTTTCTGTGACTAAAGTAACTCAGTAAGTTGTTGGGAGTAAATTATTGTTTCCTTTTATATTTACTTTGGATGAGATAACCAACTTGCAATGATGTCAACTTCAACTTAACAGTAGCAAATGATGGTAGATTTTTATAAAGTTTGTTAATTGATAAATTCGTATAGCTTGATTTTATCTATCAGAGTCACAAAAGTGACTATTATAGTAAGATTGTATCGATGACTTGTGTATAGTTTTTGTTCTTTTTGATTTCTTCTTTTGTTTGCTCATAAAAGAAGAGACATTAATCCTTGTGGATTATATATTTCAACTTCTTAATTTGTTCTAAATGGGATTTGAAATAGGTTTATGAGAATCAGGTGAAGAAGGTTGAATATTTAGGACCCTAGCTCTTCCAATCACAAAGAATTGACAATCTCTTAGAAAAACACGAGCGTCACATTTACTAGGCTGATCAAAAATCATGGTTGTAAAGAGGTTGGATATTTTTCTTTAAAAAGCCAGCTATGCAATGAATTACTCTCTGTCTTAGGTAATCTATATGGTTTTCTCGATTTAACTTTGAGCTTATCCAAGCCGCTACATAATTCTGTCAATTTCCAAGACGAAACAATTTTTTTATGTTGATCAAATTATAAAATGTACAGCCATATGATGCACTGTCTTTGATAATGCTAACTTGCTCAATCCATTTCGCCACCAGCCTCTTTCTTCTATCACCATCTCCGTGCCGTGAATTTGAATATCGATATTCTTCCTTGTCCACTATAAAGGATATATAAATTACTTTCAATTTCTACTAACAATTTGAACATGAAATTGAATAGAGTATTCTTTTATTTTCATAACATTGAACCAATTGAGTGAAATTACGTAGATATCTTGATGTCTTTTGCTAACTATTACTAGCCTCGATTTTACTGAAGTTAATATAGTTTTATCCATTTTAATGACTAATCCTCAATTATTAATAACTTCATTTTGTTTTTGTAGTCAAGAGAAGTAAAAAGTAATTACATTGTATACTCTATTCCAAGTGATTCATGGTTATTCTTACTTATTGGTTTTGACCTTGACTTGAGTTTTATGTTAAAAACGCTTGAAAATTTTGTTTAGTTATAAATTTTCTTAATTTGTGTTCCTAAAATGTGTGTAGGTGAAGGCATAAGCCAATTGTCATTAGTAGCTAGGGCAACAATTACAATGGAGTTCTTTCTATACGATCATGTCACTCTATAATACCATAAATTGACTGGAAAAAGGGTTGTGACAGTAAATTGCTTAATTTTTTATCGACCTCATTTTCTTAGCCAAATTTATATAGAGTTGGGTCATGACAATTATTAATTGAGCCCGGCTTAAGTTGCAATGATCGAGGCATATTTAAGTTGCTTTTCACTTATTTGTTTGCTACTTTTCATGAGGTATCATTTTATTTTATTAGGATAATAGGAGCTTTGTGGCAACGATATCCGTGATTTGGCCTCAACAAGAGAGAGTGTACTCACCTTATCTAGAGTTAGATCTTACCGATGTTGAGCATTGTATGCCTTTATGCAGAACACTGAAGTGTAATGTCCATGTTTACACACACATAATGAAATGTTCTTGCTGCTTTAGGCTTCACAATCACGTTCCTTTGAAAGATATGAAGGTTGATTGGCACTCATATCTCGACAATAAAGTTGGATTCAAGGTAAGATGCTTTGTTATTTTAATGAATCGTTATACTCTCTTCATATGCCACTTTAAGAACATACCTAATTAAATTAAAATATTTTTTCTTGTGACAACTTATTTATCTTAAGAGGTATATTGTTAGTTTGTAAAGAAGAATAACTTTTGATCGCTCTGATTCTCTCACTCTTTGTACAAAATTGAAATCTTCTTTTGGCACCCAAGTCTTGTTCTGTCACTCTGATTTTGACTTTATAATATATGTGATTTCTGACTAGAAAGGTGATATAAAGAATTGGCAAATACATTGTTATTTACGTTTGAGAATTACCGAGCCAATATAACTTATTTCAAGTATTCTAATTTTTAATCGTTAAATGAAATTTACAAAATAAAATCAAGAATTTTTGTTGCGGTAACTTTCCAATCCTTGCCCTTTCGTGTAATTATTATTTCCTTCTTTCATACTAATTTTTTCCCAATCATTCTATGATTTTTGTGCATTTAATTTATTTTATGCTTAGTAAATGATGTAGTTTTTTTATTTTTGGAGATGAATTGTTTGGCATTTCTTTCTATTTTAGTTTCTATTTTGAGCATTGGACACATATACACAATTGCACTATATATATTAATGAGGTTAAATTTGACTTATTTGAGCAACATTTCTACTACACGGATGGTTTTTTCAGTACTCCAAATGAGTGTCCAAAGGAAAATGTGCCAATATTCAAGTTATTCCATTCTTTTCATTCTTTACTTATGGTTGAGACAGAGCTAAAATTGAATGACGAAAGTAAAAGAAAGGTTGTTCAAACGACTGGTTGTGATGATATCGTTTCTTTTTTATTCAAATATTTTTTTTGACAATATATGTTTATATTATATCTATTTTGGAAACAAACATTGACTAGGTGGAAAAAACTCTTATTCTTGCAATTTGGATCCCCGAATAGTTCAAAACTAGCAAAACTAAAAGGTGTTGGATTTTTTTGGGAACTAAATAGTCTATACGTGACAAAAAAAAAAAAAAAAACTCTCATCAATACAACATGTTTGCCTTTTTGTGTGCTCATTTGTATTCTAGCTACAAAACTCTATAGTTCGAACTTCGAAGTGTCTATTTTCAAAACCAAATTATTGAAACACTACGATAACATTATTTGTAGATTTCTATCAGACTTTATCATCAATTTGAAAACACACTATTACATTTCACACAAGTACCTAACATTTGCAATTCAACTCAACTAACAAATAATACAAACACAATTTCTACAATACCACGTGCAACGCACGAGGCAACACTAGTTATTATGATAATGTTTTAACCTATGATATTGTTATTTAATCTATGATACTGTTATTTTATTGGGTTGTAGTTTGTGTATGTGATACTATTTTATTAAAATATTTTCATGTATGATATTAATATATTAAAATACATTTATCTATGATATTATTTTAGTATGTATGATACTGTTTTGACAAAAAAAATTAAATATTGTTATTTTAAGTTAAAAAGACGACTACAAACGCCTAAAATATATTGTACACTGTGGCAAAGCCACTGGTCTTGATTGGCTCGTCGAGAGCATTCCGAAAACATATTATAATAAAAATTCTGAGCACGTATATAAATTCTATGACATTTACATTATGATATCTTATTTTACGTGATCTTTGTTTTCTATAATCTGATATCAAACAATATACATAACTAATTAACAACACAGAGAATAATCTAATGGCCAACTTTTTTCGTAGCAATGCCCACATCAAACTTTTTCATTCATACAGAAATTCAAGCTACTATTTACAGCAACAAATCATAGCAACTCTACATAAATTCATCAAACAAATCTTCCATAATGTTTTTTATAATACAGTATCATGATACAAATGCGTTTATGATACTATTTCTCATACCACCAAGGACAAACCTTTCCAATTCTCATACCTACCTCAATTCTATAATATTTTTAGAATACCATATATATATATATATATATATATATATATATATATATATATATATATATATATATATATATATTTGTAGATAGGAAATCTTATCATTCTGGAAGAAGTTCATGGTTATTGCGATGTACACACATGAGGAAGGCTCCCGATACATTCTCCACATAGGGGATGAAGTTGTGTATTTGAGACATGTAAATATATACTCTTTAAGTTACTGTAACTTGAAGGACACGGGCCCTTGGAAAACAATTAAGGAAAATATCAAAGATGTAGAATTTTGTAGAGTTGAAGATCTCGAGTATTCAACACATCCAGGTTCAGGGGAGAACTGCTTTAAAATGACTAAATTTGTATATCCTTCTTCTGATGTGGTGGGCATATAATTTAAGTTGACATTCCCTGAAGTTACGTTTTTTAGATTTCTTTGTTGAGAGAAGCATATACGATGCAGTTGTACAAAGAAACTGGACGTTCCAAGATAAATGTCAAGTCTGGACTTCCTTGTTGATATTCTTATGCATGTTTGGTATGCCGATTGATTGGTGGTGGCGGCGGCGGCGTGGCGGTGGTTGCAATGGCAGTTGCAGTCCTAAGGGCAATGTGTGTGGCAAATATGGATCACGTGGATAATTTTGAGATTAATATGAAAATTTGCTGAAGAGTATGACTTATTGACAATTTTAAAAATTGTTTTGACCTAATTTGAAACAAGTCACTTACAGGTGACTTTTAGGCAATTTCTCCTAAAAAGAATACTTACGGCCATTTTTAAAAAACTTCAAAAATTGCAAAAATTGTTCAATCATCATCAAATCCATCTCATTCTTTATCTCTTCGTCTCTGATTTTATGGTCGAATTTCAAAATACTACAAGAGACAATGTCTATATGCCTCAAGCAAGTATTAATGAATGTGAAAATTAGACTCTCTACTTAATTTTTAATTTTTTAATAATATATACTAGTCTTTTTGAAATTTTAGAAGATTAGTGGACATTGGCAAATTATAATAATAATTATTAGTATATACCGCTTACCCGTAGTGGGATCCGACCGTAGGGTTACGATTCAAATTCAATAGCAAGTCAATATCACCAAGCAAAGCTGCAAAATAATAATTAAAATAGTTAATAATAATATATTTATATTATCAAATGAAATGAAAACAAGATCATTATATACTATGAATCCAAAAATAAAATATTAAAAGAATCGATATTGCTGCAATCATCAACATGTCATCATCAAACCTATTGAAAAGAAATATTAAACAACAATTTGAGTTATATCACGTAAATAGATATCTATTTAAAACTTGTTCGTACCTACTAAGTTAAAATCAATTGCTTATACTTTCAATCAATGTGTAAGCACTTTTATAATAATTTCAACACCAACAAACATAGACTTAGCATGATGAATTATTATGAAGTATCTATAGTCAAAAAATCATATCAGGAAAAAGAACTTATCCTACATCTTCGAAGTTTTAATGATCAAATATTCAAATTACAGTACTTTGACTTTATTTTAAGAACTTTTGACAAAAAATTAGGTATCCAAGTGATTACATCAACCAACCAAAACTCTCCCAACACAAAATGTTTACCTCATGTAGATTATGAAATAGACTAGTAATTTAGAGCCTGTAGATTATGGACAATACCTCATGTAGATTATGAAATAAACTAGTCATTTAAAGCCCGTAGATTATGGGCAATGCAATTGTGATGGCAATAAATAATGGATGCAGGTGGATTTGCATTGATTGTTAGTGACACAATTTGTGAAAAAATTGGCCTTATCTATTCAAGTAAAGGTAAAAACTTTGTATGGGTCCTGATTTTACATACACTTACTCTTCATTGAACACTACTCTTTGTAAGCAAATGCCAAATTTTTATTGAGGGAAGTAAAAATTTAGTTGGAGGGAACGAAATAAAATTGGTAACCATCTATGCCATCAAGAATGGTAATGCAAGAAGCTAAAAAATTCACTTACTTACTGACTAAAAGTTTATGAAAATGAAAATGGGCAATATTGACCTATTTCATTCATGTCAAGTGTGCCACAAATGTAGTTAAATATGAGACACAAAATCAATATCATTACACTACCCACATAAGCATAAAAAGTTCAATTGAAGATACAAGAATTTTCGTGTTAGCCCTCAATTATGGCAATATGTAGGAAGTATCAACATATCAGCAACCATAAGATAAAGCAGCGACTTCTGGTATCTCCTCTAATTTGTTTGTCCTCATCTTCTTCCTTCTCACTCTTCCCTTTTGTATCATTTTTCACCTCAAGTGACTCAAAACATGGTCTCTTTATAAAACTATTCTTCTCATTTTTCACCTCAAGTGACTCAAACCATTTGTTGACCTCGAACATTATCTATGTGTCAACAAAACTCCAATCAATCCTACGTCAGAATGTATATTACCTACACACTTGGACAATCATTAGGCGCCAAGATTACAGAGAAAAAAGGAAACGGTGATCGTTATTACTTCGATGATCAAGTCAACTGCAGGTATAAAAAATATGAGATAATATATGGGTGTGGGAGAGACAAGCAGGCAAAGATTTGAACAGAGTTTAGAGTATGGAATAATACGTACCTTGGAATGAATAAACTATTT
The DNA here is from genome assembly GCA_023638005.1 of Forsythia suspensa. Lineage (NCBI taxonomy): Eukaryota > Viridiplantae > Streptophyta > Magnoliopsida > Lamiales > Oleaceae > Forsythia > Forsythia suspensa. The sequence goes on from CM042673.1 coordinate 51,657,009, forward strand.
ATAAGGAGAGTTGTAATTATTTTAAGAAAGCAATCAATTAGACATCTGATGGGATTCTCCTTCTTTATGGGATAAGAAACAATTGAGTGTAGACGCAATCTCCTGGATTTCAGTCCTAATTTGAGTTGATTTCTAATATTGCATTGCCAATTATTAGGAGATTGAGATGGTGTTTCCTTGTGGGAGTTTGTCTGTCAATCAAATATGATCTTTCTCGGATTATCTCTTTAGTTGTCTCAAAATATCAGATTATGAGTGGATTCTGCAAGGCGCGAGGGTCACTGGCGAAGCCTTAGGCTTATCCGGGCGACGAAGTCCTACATGGTCTTTGTTCGGCTAGACAATAGATTTTGAGAGCCTTCAATTGTGTTTTTGGACTTCGCCTGCCACGTATGATTGGGACAAGGGCTAAGGTGGCCTACGTCGGGGCCCTCTTGCTGATGTGGAGCCTTCGCCAAATCCAGGTGGTAACACCATTATCACCCTATAAAATCTACATGTTGTAAACACACACACACTAATCCCTACATATTAAAAGAGTCAGCTTATTGTGGGAACTGTTCTTAAGAATGTGTGACCACCTACTGTTTACTTTAATTAAATTTTTTTTTTACATTTTCCTGATTCCATCAAACGACGTCGCTTATTCCTTTTTTAAATTTTTTCCCAATCGTAGAGTTTTTTCAGCACCATTTTCCCTCCAACATTTCGCCCTTTGTCTCGTCTTCCTTTGTTCATCTTCTTTCCAATTGCAAACAATTTTTATGAAAATTCACCCAAAAATTTGCAGATATGTTGATTATTTTGGATACCCAACCAAATCTTGTTTTTTTATTTTCTTCAAACACAAGCTATTTCCACAAATGCATCTACTTCATTGTTCACAACACTTTGCCCCTCTTCGATGGTTGTTGTGGACATGCGTTCGTAAAAAATTTGAAGGTTTCAAATTGGCTGCCATCATTTCTAGGATTCGCAAATTGACCATTACAAATAGTTATTTGGTTGTTTAATGTCTGTTTTTTGCTAATTTTTTATGCTTGTTTGAACATTTGTGCTTGTTTGAGTGTTAATCTTCAATTCTTATTTTAAGGTTTTATGAATTTTCATTATAATGTCAAGTTTATGGTTCTCTTTGAAAATTAGCTTTTGAGATTCACAATTTTAATTCTTTGTATAATAATGTGAGTTCTAATTCAGTATTTTAAATGAAATCGTAATAAGTAATTATTAGTGGTGAAAGTTTCATCTTCATCTTTGAAAATTTTGAGTGTTGTCGATGTTGGAAATTTATAGAACTTTGCTAGAAAATTTTCTAAATATGTAAGTGCAATCGATAGTGTAATTTTCATTTTGGAAAACAATAAGTCCTGACATGTCCTCAACAAAGTTTGATTTTGGAAAATTCTGTAAGCTAATCTGGTTATGTTGCACTTATTAGCTACATTGCTACTTGATAATTAACAAGGAGCAAAGTATATTGAAGTTAATCCAAAGAATTAAAGAATTATAGGTTTGTTGTATTGTTTACAACTTTGTCAACATCAAACATTTAGAATTTAATGGCCAACGTATATTTGTTTTAATCAATACTGCACCCCATTTTCATAGTTAGATGGAAATACGGGATTCTTCCATGGATGATGAGCTCTTTGCCTTGGAAAACAGTGAGGACAATCTGCTCAATGAAGTTTTTGTTAATACTTCCTCTGTGTAAGATTCATTTTCTCCCTTCCTACGTATCATAATGTGTAGGTTGTTTATCTTTTCCAAATTGTTTCCTTTTTACTATTTCTAGGATTTGTACTTTATTGTTGTTAGAAGATTTTGGGACAATTGTTTGAGAAAAGAGGGTATTAGTTCATATTACTGTTGAAGATATGAAAAGATCGTAATATTATTCTCTTTGGTATTTTTCGATTGTATGAGATTATTTTCTTTTATAGTTGAATGTATAATTATTACACAATATTTTCTTTTAGAACTATTGTAACACTATAAATAAGGTCTTTTACCTACTAATAATAAGACAGAAAAATTATACAATTTCACACATTCCTTGCATTACTTTGTCTCAATTATATTCAGTTTATTATTTTGTCATGGTATCAGAGCGGGTTTAATCTGATTTTTTATTAAACTTGCAAACTTATGTTCTCCGTCGAGCGGTCCAGCGTCGATCATCCAGCCATTATTAATTTTTTTGTTCTGCTTTTTTCTTCTTATGATTGTCCTTGCATATTTATTGTCACTATTTTGTCGTCTGGTAGTGGGTGTCGTTATGTTTTATTTATTTTTATTTTTTTGACATTTTGCATCCCTCCAATTTTTATGCAAGTCAATGCTGCCTTTTTTTTTTTTTGGAATCTATTAATGGTATTGTTATATACCTGGAAGTCCTATGAAAGCCTCTATTTGTATTTGCTGGTAGCAGTAATGATTGCTATTAGTTTATTAATTTGACTAGAAATAGGCTATTGTTTCTTTTCCACCACTTTTATTTCCATCACATTGTCTTAGCCTCCTTGTGTGTCTAAGTTCATGTTAGGCAAGTATTTTTTTACCTTCATGTTTGGGAAGATTGTTGGTGCAACCTATGGATCTTCGGAGTATTATTGTTAATATGGTCCATTCTGAGCAAATTTAGTTGTAAAAAATTTCTTGAGAAATTGATTTTGACCTTGTTCTTTCTATTTTTGGGATGTGCCCCATAAGTCTTGGTAATGGTTTTGGTTAGATTGGTGGATGATGATTTTTCTTTCGCATCAGCTTCTAGTTCTTTGTTTGGCTTGCATTGTAAATGCATTTCTAAGTATCATTTGACCCTTGAAAGATGATGATATGCTTGGATCAATTTAAGTTTCAAACTCAATTTGGTTTCTACAACATCATATTGAGTTTGAGGGGGGATGTTGAAGATATGAAAATATCGTGATATTATTCTTTTTGGTATTTCTCAATTATATGTGATTATTTTTTTTTATAGTTGATTGTGTAATTATTACACAATATTTTTCTTTTAGGACTATTGTAACACTATAAATAAGGTCTTCTACCTTGTACTAATAAGACAGGAGAATTATACAATTTCTCATATTCATTTCATTACTATGTCTCAATTATATTCAGTTTATTATTTTATCAATTACAAGCCTCTATTTACACTTTAAAACTATTTGGGATTGGAGAATGACTTCTTGTTTGTAAAGATAAGATGAAAGGTGAGGCTGTGGGACAGAGAGAATGTTGTTACATTTTGTTTCTTGGTAATCTTAAATGAATAATATAGAAAAGGTTTTTAGTTTCTTCTTTTGTTGTAAGAATCAATTTATTCTCATGTAAACAGTTTTGTATCAAGTTGATAAACTCAATTTAATCTTTGCAATTCAATGGACATATTTATTTTTTTCTTCACAAATATGATGAATTGCTTTTCCGTGATTGATTTTTCTTGTTGCCTTGTTCTAAATGGTATTCAGAGTTCCTTCTTATTTTCAGAGATGTATTCATTCATCAAAAGAAATGAAAGTTATCGGTTCTTCACAGGAGTTAGCTACTAATCATCTAAAGTCCTACAAAAACATTTTGAGTTCATGTAAATATAAACAAATCACGTCCTATAATCCCTTGTCCAATAATCTTGAGTTGCTTTAATAAGCTGATGATAACATGTTCGTGTCATCATTATTGAATGGATAGAAATTTTTGGTCAAGAACTCTAATATTATTATTGTGTTGTTATTATTATTATTTTTTAGTATTTGCTAGTGTTGGGATTTTGGTGTCTCAAACAAACAAAGGGGCAATGATGATTAAACATGTTGGTTTAATTATATTTCGTAGGCTTGGTCAATGATCGAAGACTTATTATTAATGCCCAATTTCAACAATTAGGCAGCCCAATTACAAAAAAAAAAAAAGAACTTTATAGTTAACTTTATAGTTAACTTTGAGAAATAAGCCACGATTAATTAGTACTAGGTTGCTCGGTTAATTAGTACTAGGTTAACCCATTTTATACTAGGGCACTTAAATTGGTCTTTGGCATGGAATATACATATATGGTAAACCCTTTTGGTGTAATATATATATACATATTGGCTGCCCTTTTCTGTAAAGTGTAGAAAACAAAGAACACGCAATAGACCAAAATTGTTTTCTTCCTGCCTCTTTCGAGTTGTTGTGCGTTGCGCCTTGCTGACCTTATTTCATCCCTTCTCATTCTTCTTGTTTTGTGAAGATTAACCTTATCTTTGTGAGGAATCTTGTGGGTTAATGAAGAGTGTGCTTTGACCATTATTTTGTGCTACCATTGTTGGATATTGGCTAATCTGAGCCTCTTTCTTTCATCATTGCTGTCCCGTTGATTTAAGATTGAAAATTCATATTTACTTTCAATAATGTCCAGATTATTTGTTTCTCTATATATTAAATAATCCTATTTAACTTGGTATTTTGGTTTATCTTCTTACAGCTAGCAATTGCTTTTGAAGTTAATTACAAGAGACAAGGTTTCCTTTGTATGTTACGAGTAACCAAAATTAGGTAGAATTTTGTCCTTTCCAGTTGTTTGATCTATTATCACAAATACTCAATTTTGTTCACTGAATGTCATTTTTCAAGCTGATTATACTTGTATAAAATGCTTAATTACCTTTCTCTTCTTGTGCAACATTTGGGAAGTAACATAATATTTCCCTTCTCAACTGGTTCTTTCTATTTTTTTTTTTTTTTTTTTTGTGGTAGAAGCATTTAACGAGAACATTTTTAGACCATCCGGAGCTCCATAAGATGCTCGGGATTGTAATTTGTGTGACAATGATTCAAAAAAATTCTGCTTAAAGTATTGAAGAAATCGCATAATGGATGACCAGAATGGTTTTGCTTGCTTTGTCAACAACCCCGTAACATTAATGATCAACTTTCTAGCTGGGTCAGCACTTCGACTTGTTATCTCATCCCTATCTCCCTGGACTAAGTGGAAGTTGATTCCCAAACTTTGGTGGTTATCTTAAATTTAGATCATATTTTTAGTTAAGTTCTTTAAACATTCCAAAGTTTATGATGTTTATGCAGAGTCATTGGAAGATGCTCTAAATATTGCATAAAAGGTTGTTTGAAGACCCAAAGTTGAACAAGGCTGTCCTGTTCTCATGGAGCAACACACAAAGATGCCTAATATTGATTTTCTAATGAAGATTAAGCTAATTTCCTGTCATTTCCAGGTAATGATTATATTTTTATCCAAATTTATTACAGTTTTATTGTTAAATATGTTGCATAAAGGCCTTTTTTGCGATCAAGAAGTTCCATATTCTAATATGAGACTAATTTAACTTCTATATTTTGTGGACAACTGAGTGAGAGAGAGTTGAGATGGTGATTTTTTCCGAGGTCAAGTTCCAATCCTTGATGCCACACTATAATTATAATTTTTCTTCTTCATGTCCGGCAACGACTGTACCATGCCGATTTTTTTTTGGCAATAGTTAATTATTGTAAATAGTACTTAATTAAGCGTCGTCAATGTAGATTGAGGGGCGTTTTGATGAATTCTAGATGCCGGACTTGGATATTTACTTTGGTAATAGTTAGAGACAAATGAGAGAAAATTGAGGATGATAGATACTTTCTTAAGTGAAGATTTAACTAGTGTTTGTTTAGATAACAAGCAAGGAAAAAAAAAAAAAAAATCATTTTCTTTTTTTCCATCTTCAATTTTAGGACTGCTATATGATAAGCATGCAATTTTATTATGTATAATTATGTTTTATCGAGCGAAAATGTTTTTATAAGTGTATTAATTTTTCTTTTATTAGAAGAAAATTACGTAGTATTTCAGCAGCTTGTGCTAATTAAAGTTCTTTTGTGAAATAATTGAAAAATGCATTTGTTAAAGCTTTTGTTTTGTGGAATTTAGTACAAGGTAACCACCGTTGAACTGCATCATTTAGTGTAACTAATACCCTTTTGGATCTCAGGCGAATTGCCAAAATCATCTTTTGCTGTAAATCCACACATTGTTGGAACAACTATATGCAAGTTTAACAATTCATTAAAGTAGAGCAGCTAATGCAGGCTATATTCCTAATGAAGAAATTAGAATCCGAAAATAAATATTGATTCTAAGAGCATCTCCAATGCATTCCGTCTATTGCAATCTACGTGACAGGTAAAATAGACGAACTTCTAGTCATGTTGCACTACATCTATAAAATAGACGGTCAAATTAAATTAAATCTCCGATAAGTTTGCTTAAAACTAATACTACCATTTATGTGACATTAATTTTTTATAAAATAATAATAAAAAAAAGCCCACACAACGATTGGAGATTTAAATTTTCTTGACTTCAACTCGGTCTAAAAGTCATCTAAATTTAGAGACACAGATGAAATCTATTTTTGTGTGTCTTGCATTATTTAAAGTAGTCTTTGTCATCATGTGTATTGGGGTTGGTTTTTATAATCATACATATATGTCTTATATGTGGCACGTACAAAAGTTTATGTACACAATGCATCGGAGATGCTCTAAGTATAAGTAGTGGTGTCAATAACGGGTCCCGGCCCGCCTCGATAAGGCCGTGTAATGGCCTGTTCGAAAAAGCCCGCTTGCATGCTGGGGTGCGGCGGGTCGGGTCGTGACCCACATTTTTTTTTCAAAAGTCCGGCCCACCCATTGGCCCATACTGGTCGAGCCCCCCTATGGGTCAGCGGTTCGATCCGGTTCGGCCGTATGAATAAAAATTAATTTTTTTTTGAAATTACTAAAAATTTAGTTACTTATTGTAATTAAAATATTTATATATATAACAAAAATGTGTTAAATTACTAAATAAAAATAAATAACAATGATAAATTCACATTTGTTAATTTTTAATTCAATTTCTATTTTTATTTATATATTTAAAGACTAAAAGCGTGAATCATCATCATACATCTTTCATTTTAAACAATTTCTCGCCATTTGTTTTTTATTTTTTTTAAAATATCATTTCAAATATGAAAGTTTGAATTTTCGCCCATTTTTTTTTTTTTAAAAAATCAAAGCGGTTCTTGGCCGGCTCGTGGGTTGGCCTCTTCGGCCCATGAACGGCCATGAGTTGGCCTTCTCGGCCGTAGTGAGCAGCCCTTGGGTTCACGGCCGGCCATGATTCCGGGGTCAAGGCGGGTGGGCGATCTTGGGATTCGGTCGCCACCTGAATCTTGACACCTCTAAGTATAAGTAAATTTATAAAGTCGAATCAATATTGCTTTCTTTTAATATTAATTTTTGTTTAAATTCACAATTTTTTTTTTTTGTAACTTTTGTTACCAATCTCGTATATAATTAGAAATATATAACTCTAGGCGAGTTAGTATAGTGATGTGGGAGAAATATCGATTCTCTATGGTGAAGAAATACTGAGACATTGAATTATTATAGTTCATTTAATATTCGATTATTTAGGCGCCTTTTTGCCTCTCCTTAACAAAGAAATATATTACTATATACTACTATTGAAGAACTGAGACATTGAATTATGATATTCATTAATATTGATATTTATACCTTTTTGAATGTTTGAAACATTAAAGTGAACAAAATTAAATTGAAAGATTGAAAAAAATTATAAAGTTAGGTCATAATAAGGAGAAATATAAAATAAGTTTAAATTTTAAAGTAACAAAATAATCTTTTGAAATCATAATTGAAGTATTCAATTCTAAGATTTGTAATAATCAATTTTGTCACTCAACTACACATTACTCATCACATCATCTAAAAATGCAAAACGTTCTTATCAAAGATCATTCGAAACTATACCATTCACCATTAAATAATACGTATTTTCCTCAACAAGTTTTAATATATATTTTACTCAATCTTTCATAAGCAAAAAAATAATCAAGAAACTTACTAACAATGATCACACTATTAAATACTTAATTAAAATACAATACATGCTCTGCACATACACTTCACTAGTTAATATTAAAAATTGAGAAAGTGTAGCCCAGGGTATAGTTCAGTGATTGAAAGGACAGGAGTGAGGTAGTCTCAGCTTTGTTGGTATGGATTTGGCCCATTGTAAAGCAGTTAAAAAGCAGTTCTCAACCCTATTCCACTGAGACACATCCTGCGATTTACATTCTCTACCAAGGCTTCAGGGTAGGGGTGGTGGGAACCCTCAAGGTTGGGGTTCAACCTTTATCCGATCATTTTTATTTTTTTTTTTTGAGAAAGTTACCTCATTTATCCTATTAATGAAGGAGAAAGATAATATAGCACCCATGGTGGGTAAGAATTGTGGCAACTTTTTAAAAATTGACTAATGTGGTGATGCCACGTGTCAAGTGAATACCATAATTCTTATTCACCATGGGTACTATATCATTACTAATGAAGGAATCCACAAATCAAATGCTCTACAACTTTCAATATAATAATATTCCATGGCAGGTATCCAAGAATCAAGAAGTGTGATGGAACCATTTAATAAATTAATCAATCAAGGGCAATAACTCAACAGTGTTTTAACAATAATCAGAATTTTAATCTAAAACCCATAATTACAACCAAAAAGAATTTAAAAAATATGCAAATAAAATTAATACCGGAGAAATTATTTTGGTAATCAATGAATGGCATGAACTTAACAATTTAACAATAATTAAAATTTTAATCTAAAATCCATTATTACAATCGAAAAGAATAAAATCTGAATCAGAGCAAATTTCTGGATGATGTAACTCACGGGCAGTCATGCATTTTAGGTTTTGGGAAATGAGAGAAAATTGATCTAGAATGTGGAATTTTTGGGGTGAAAGCAATTTTCTGGATGTTCGATGTACTCACGAGCAGTAATGCATTTTGGGTTTGGGAAATGAGAGAAAAGTGATATAGAAATTTTACCTGATCAGAGATCTCGGCGAGGGAATGGAAAATGAGAATTCTGGAGTCGGCGAGACTTGAAAAACCAAACCCAGATAAGCACCAAATACCTCTCTCTCTATCTCAGTGTGTAGATGGAGATGGATTTGCGAATCTCATTTCAGGAGATTGGATTTGATAATAGAGAAAATATGATGAAGAGATAAGCGTTTCTTAACTAAATTTTTTGAAGATAGATGTATAGCATTTTTTTAACTAAATTCATCTATATTCATTAATTACAGATTTAATTTCTATATTGACAGATAATCATAAATTTATTACTAATTATAAGAGCGATCTCAATGTCTTTCAAAATACATAGTTTTTAGGCGTCTTGGCATGTAGCACATATAGGCGGAGTTATAAAAATTCTTCCAATACGTCTTAATGAGGTTTACATACAGTTGATGTAAGACACTGAAAAAATAGGCTACTGTTTAGAAGTCGTCTAAATTTAGACGGACACAGTAGAATGAGTCGAAGAATTTAAATTTCCACTATTATGTGATTTTTTTTTTTATCATTATTTTATAAAAAAATTAATGCCACATAAGCAAAAGTATTAGTTTTAGGCGAAACCCATTAGAGATGAATTTTAATTTGACTATCTATTCTATAGGCGTAGTCTTGCATGAACTAGAAGTGCATCTATTTTACCTACCACGATATCTTTTATGATAGATCGAATCGTTGGAGATGCTCTAATCCTCACCAATCCCAATTTACTGTTCATTAATTATCACATCACTATTAAACTCCTCATTCTACATATTCACACTCCATCATTTCTATTTCACCTCCGATTCAATCAATCCATTCTCCACCGATTTTTGTCACCAGGACATTTCCGTCACCGCCTAAGATTTTTCTACATGTTCGAAGATGAAGAAAAAATCCATATGAAAAGGTGCTTTCCATTTCTTTCTTTTTTCTTCTCTCCAAATCCGACTCTGCTAACTAATCTTTATTTTTATTTTGTATTTTTTCAAACATATCTTGTTGGCTATTACTCGAAGTGGTGGCAAGATTACTCGAAACGATGGAAAGTCACGTTTACAAAGTAACATTAGTTGTTACATGCCTACAATGAAGAGAAACAATCATCCATAAACTTCAAAATAAACCATATAAGAACAAAATGACGATTCTAGTTCCGAAACGAAATAAGGTTGTCTGATTTCTTTTTCCTTCTAAATGTTTATCCATTTTCTTGTCTTACTTTGTACTCATGCATTCCCATTAATGTATTTTGTGTTTGGGAATTAATTTTTATTTTTTATTCATTGCTGGAACCCTAATTTTTATAAATATGCTATTTTTGGTGATTAGCATATGTTGTTGCAGATTATTATTTCATCTTACTACGTTGTTGTTGGATATTGCATCTTGTTATCAATGCCAAAACGGAATATGATATTATAAATTGTTTCTTCAACGTTGAAATAATTATGTTCATATTTTCCAATTGTTGAAACTTATTCTCATTATTGTGAATTGTTGATTTGGTTTGGTATCGAAAAGATGATGTGTTGGTGAACTTAAAATTCAAATTTCAAAGTAGGAAGATTTTGTGCAATAAGAATGTGATGAAATTGTTGAATTGATTTTAATAAGGGAACATTCCAAAAAAAAAAAAACAAACAAACAAACAAACAAAAGTCTTTAAATGTCCAGTAATTTTTAATTTATATTAAAATTCAATAGTACATTTTAATTTAATTATAATGACTGGTATTTTTCAATGTCTAGTTATAAACTAGTGTATATGTGTAATTTACCCTTGATAAATATATGGGGAAATTTTGCTAATTGTATACACCTGTAATTTAACATAGGAAATATGTATATACCTATATTTTTTAACAATTAGAGGAAAAGTTTCATACAGAAAATTAAGAAGGCTTTGTTTGTGACGAGCAATTTCATCTGTAACCGACTATTCCATCTGTGATCGGCAAATATAACACTTTGTGAATTGGGGCTGGTTTCTTGTTGACTATATGTAGAAATTAGATGAAAGATTTTGATACTTGAATGTGAGAATGCCACAAATTTGAGTCTTATTTTTTCCAAATTCTTATTTTCATTGGCAGGTAATTGTGACTAGTAGTTTCATATGTGACCCCATTGTTTCTGACTAGTAGTTCTCATACATGACATTCGCACAATGGCTGATTGTATCTCTACTAATTTAGCACGAATTTTGAACCATTGACGAAACAAAATATATGATTTGTGACTTCATACATAACAAAATATACGATATGAGAATTCGTCTTCCTTATATGTGACATCGACGTGTTTTATAGATGCAAGTTGTGATGTAAATATATTTCGTCGACCAGCCATTTTCATTACTCTGTGACATATTTAACTTGATTAATACTACTAAAATTGAAAATTCAATTACTTAATCTATTTGAGTGTGATTACATACAAAAACCCTTTACGATTTTATGTGGCCATATTACCTCTGTTTGTGATCATCGTAAGATGGCAAAAAAACTTTGTATCAATATGAAACAATAGGGATTTAGAAATATGGTTTCATGATCTCCATTTGTGACTATTATAATATATCAAGCATCTTTCGTAACATTATGAAAAAAAAAGTGAGGCAAAATGATTGCCAAGCCTAGATAACTGTTGAAATTTCATGTCCTAGACGGAAAATTAATTCAAACTGCAATCACATTTGTTAAACAACAAAAACAAATCAGCTGCCATCGTGTCACTGAGGAAGATAAAAAAAATATCTAAAACGTGACATATGTTCATTAGTCAACTTCTCCACGAAGTTTGTTTGTAATGACGTTGCTAGTAGGGCATGTGGTTATTTTCCAAGAAAACCAATTGACCTAATGTATAATATAGTGTCATCAATGTATAGAAAAAAAAGTGATATAAACATAAGAAGATATGTCAAAAAAGTTGGGGAAAAAAAAATAAGTTTAGGAGGAAATTTTGCTAAATCGGAAACAACAAAAGATTAAAAATAAGAATTCCCACATCGGACAATAGCATTTGGTGACGATCACCACACATTGATACAAACAACAGTGGACAACGAAGTATTTAACAAAACATAAAAAATGGAATCTTGTAATTAAATTTCACAATTACTAGTATAAACATTACAACATATACCCATATATATGGGTTTTTTTTTTTTTTTTTGGCATGGGTTCTTATACCAAAATTTGAGTGTAAAGCTATTTACCTTCGGGCAGGGGCGCAGACAGGGATGGACCCTATCCTGAAAATTTTCCTAAAAATGTGTAGTTAAATAAAAAAAAAATTATGTTTTGGCCTAGTCCATTTTAAACCACGGCCCAATTTTGTACCGTGTCATGGCTCTGCCCCTGCCTTCGAGCAATCTGATTCTAGAATGACATGAACAAAGATATATTTTCTCTTTCCCAATTTGGATTTTTCTTCGACTAATGAATGTTTCCTTTCATTCTTTTTCTAATTTGAAGTCGTTTACTTCAATTTCTTAAGTCGACCGACCTTCTTGTTACTGCCATCAATGTATTGGATTGTTTGATGATGGTAGGGTTTCAATTTGCAGAGTTTCCTTCGACAGTGACAAATTGACAATAAAGTGTGATGGAATTTTCTCTTTCTATTTTGAGTGTTCAATAGACATTTCTCTCTTGTTGAAAATGTGATTCGTTGATAATGTTTGTGGTACTTGTTAGGACTCAATTAGAGAGAGATTACGAATAAAAATAAATCCAAATATCTAAAATTTTAATTAATTAATTTAAAAAAGAACTGATTTTCCAAATTATTTTTAATCAGACTGATTTATTAAAACACATAATAAAGGATAGTGTTAGGCTTAATTTTCTCAAATATATATACGTCCATCTTCATAATGCTGATATCTCATAAAAGGCGTGTGCATTGTTACAATAATATAATTGTTCAAATCATATTTTAACATAAACATTATTAGTAAATCGACCATGAATATACAAGTCTACATGCAAAATATTATAACATGTTCATTTGAAAAAAAAAAATTCGACAGAGAAAAGTAATTAGTAGTTGAAAAGTGGCGAGACTAGAAGACGGGGTTTTGAAAAAATAGAATTTGTATAAAGAAAAAATATGGTGGATGGAATAATAACACAACACCATCTAGCACAAGGAAGATAAACTGTATAGGTGAAGAGATTAAAATTAGGTTATTCTCCAGTTTTGCCTACCCGATTTTGCAAACATAAACAATTTTATTTTCAAAGTAAGTGTTCGATTTCATTCTCAATCGCTAATTCCAATTTATAGGTTAATTTCAAAAATTAAATATTTAGTCATTTAAATTTGATATGTAATTGTTGAAGATTTATGAAAATAAACTATTATAATTTTTAATAGGTATTAAGATTTAAATAAATAAAATATAAATAACTAATTAACATCAAATTAATTATGTCTACAATGTAAAATAAGAATTGACGTAAAATGTTCTTTAAGATATACTAAATCATTTTTGTTATATGATTAATATGAATTTTAAGAAAAAATTTAAAGTTGAGTGTATTAGTTTATTATAGTAATTATTTGATCACCATTTAAATTGAACAAATTATTTTTGAAAAAAAATTATTTAAATTGATGTCTCATATATGTAATTTTATTGTTGACAATAGTGCATTCAAATATAATTGATATTGTAGCATTTTATTCTACTAGTATATGCCGCTTTCTCGCGGTAGATTCGACCGTAGATTACGATTCAAATTTAATAACAATTCAAATATGTAACAGATGAAGAAGAATGTGGATTTTAGAATTTGATTTGAGGATAAGGAATTTGAAGAACATATGAGATATGATGGAGAAAAATCAATTTTGAAAATGAAAATGAAAACAGACGTGTATGAGAATTTTTGGGTCAATAGAGGAGAAACTTCATACTGTCGTGATTAACTTTTTTTTTTTTATCATGACATGTTTAAATTTTAGTAGATTATAGACGTTGTGAATATTTACACTTGTAATTATAGTCGTAGTATAATAATCCACGATTTGTAAATACAATTAGCACTTGTACTCAAGATAGAACTAGGAATAGATGAAGGACGTCTGGGAGGTGGAGTAGTGGCATCAACGATCAAAGTTCTGTTAAAGAAAGTACCTTAAAGGTCAATAGAGTCAATAAAGAACGGAGAGATGGGTCCATTGTGGGGTTGCGAGATCAAGGCACTCTGCAAGTGCAGCAGCCTCCGCCACCGCCTCAAGGGACAGTGGTTTGTTGGGAGAGGTTTCTTCATGTTAGATCCATTAGAGTCCTGCTGGTAGAGAATGATTCTACACAACATGTTGTCACTGCTCTTTTCCGAAACTACAATTACGAAGGTTGGTAACTTCATGTGATATGATAAAGGCCTCTGTGTATGTGTCCATGAGTATTTGTAAAAACAGATTTTATGTTGAATTTCTGTAATGGTCGTGACAATGCTAAAGGAGAATATGTGACATTCAATTCAAGAGAGAAGGAACGCATTCTATGTTATGGCTTTTTACTTAATTCAGTACAAAAGATTTTGTTTTTATCCTGTTCGACTCTTCTTTTGTTTTATTTTTCTCCAAAGATGGGTCAATCAATAAGATTAGAAATGGAAAAGCAAAAGAAATTATTAAATATCAAACATGTTCAGAGTGCTATGGTACCCATATATTTTACTTGGTGTTGGTGACCAGTGTATGTTGCTGATTTTACTAAAAAATAACATTTGTGCTAAATAATTTACTGTCTAATAGTACGACGTATATGCTATCAAATAAAGAATGCTTTGTAACGGAGAAGATATTCTCTGATAGTTCAAATAGATTTATCAACTTAATAACAACAAATGAGTGTGCCTCTAGAATGTGCATTTCGAACTTCATGTAGGTGTACCTTGATGTATGTTTAGGGTCTTGGCGTGGATAAGATTTCAGGATCTGGAAGGGTAAACCACCCAGTGATTTGGAGGCGGCTACGGAGTTGGTGGTTGTGGTGTATAAGTGTATTGTTTGTGATGGGATGAGCGTAGAAGCGAATGTTTAGGACGTATATTGGTTGTGGCCATGATTTGTTGCTGTAAATAGCATCTTAAATTTCTGTAGGGATGAAAAAATTTGATGTGTGTTGTTAGTTTGACAAAAGTTGGCCATTAGATTATTTATTTGTGTTGTTAGTCATGTGTGTTGTTTGATACTGTATTATAGAAAACAATATTACAGAACATAGTATCATAATAGAAATGGGCATAGAATTTGTACACGTGCTCAGAATTTTTATTATAATATGTTTTTGAAATCTTCTCAACGAGTCGGTCAATACCAGCAGCTTTGTCATTGCTCACAAGGGATTTTAGCTGTTTGAAGTCATCTCTTTAACTAAAATGGCAATATTTAGTTTTTCATGTTTTAACAGGATTATACTAAAACAGTATCATAGATAAATGTATTTTAATTTATCAGTATCATACATGAAAGTATCTTAATAAAACAGTATCACATACATAAACTACAACCGAATAAAATAATAATATCATAGGTTGAAACATTATCGTAATAAAACAGTTTCAAATATAAAATCATGGTATAAGTATACCTTATCACTTTATCTAAACAAAACAATTATAATAGATATAGATAAGTGATATATTGTCCTTGGTGGACAATTGTTATGTTGCCCACATTCAATGTAGCAATTGTATATTTGATAAAGTGATGATGTAACATTTACTTTTGTATGCAATTCATCCAATGTACAATTGACATAGGGTGGTGGCAAAAGCGGCTCGTCGGCTCGGCGGTCGTCGGCTCGGCTCGTAAAAGCTCGGCCCGGCTCGGACTCGGGCTCGTCGAACCACGAACACGAGCTAGGGCGGCGGAGAAAAAAAATAAGCCGAGCTTGCTCGGCTCGTCAAAAAGCAATGGCTCGTCGGGCTCGTGGGAGCGAGCCCACGAGCAGGCGGCGCGTTACGAGCCAGCTCGTGGGGCTCGTGGACACGAGTGGCTCGCCGATTCGCTCGTGGGCTCGTGCCCACGAGCTGGGCCACGACGAGCGGCACGTGGGCTCGGCTGCGGTCACGAAATCGTGACCGTTGGATGATCACGAAATCGCGACCGCGTGATGATCATCCAACGGTCACGATTTGACGCGATTACAAAGTCTGTTAACAACGGTCACATTTGTGACATGGTTGGCATTACAAAGATTTTTTTTTTTTTTTTTTTTTTTCCTTTCATGGTTTTCCTATAAATACCCTATTTCTAAACTCGTTTTTTTCACACTTCAATCTTTTATCTCTCATTCAATTACATACTCAATCTATTATAAATTCTCAAATCTCAATATTAGTGTTCCAAGTAATTAGTATCTAGTATCTTATTATCTAGATATTACGCTATAATTTTCTACTTCTACTAATTTTCTACATTTCTATTTTCTAATTTCTACGTTCTACTAAATCTTCATCTTCTCCTATTTTCTTTCTCTATTATTCCAAATGGCATACAACCCAAGTGATGATGATTTCGATGATCTTAATGAAATTCCAATTCCAGATGACATTATTGAGCAAAGTTTGGTGGTAGCATCGATCCAATTGATTTGGAAGACATTCATGACGACGCCAATACACATGAAACTACGTTTGGCTCTAGCACAAGCGAAAGCCACAAAACAAAAAAGCCACAAAACAAAAGGCTAAATGTCGAGCATTTTGAGTTGGTGCCAACTCGGTAAACTAGTAAACGGAGTCCTCGAGTTCAAAGCATGCCGCGGTGTAAACTTTGTCGAGAGAAGTTTGCTTGGCGGAAGGGGATGGCACGACCCATCTAAAGCAGACACTTCAAAAAGTGTCAATACAAACATGGAGGTGTGGATACAAATCGGCACATCTCGGTTTGGATCTCCGGGCCGGGTCTAGTGGTCCTACTCTCAACAACCGGATGTACTCACAAGAACCTGCGACACGAAGGACTACCGGAATTGATAGCAAATGTCGGGTTTCCACTATGCTTGGTGGACAATCCTCATTGGACTACATTCATCCAAAAATATCTACAACCAAGGTGCGTTAGTATTTCTAGAAATACACTTCGTAGAGATACTATTGTTAGATATAATACTAATAAACAAGCTATTATTAATGATATTAATAATTACAATGGTGTTGTATCTTTTACATCGGACTTATGGATGAGGTTGTAACCAAAAAGGATACATGGTAGCAAATCGCACACTACATTGATAATTCTTGGTTAATGCATAAAAAGTAATAGCATTTAAACAAATAGACTATCCTCATAATGGAAATAATATTTATCAAGTTTTATTAAGTGTGTTACATGAATTTAAATGTGATTCTAAAGCTCGTAGTTTTACATTTGATAATGCAGGCCCAAATAATATAGTAATTGAAAAATTAATGCAACATTGTAATCCACAATTTGATGGTATTTTATTTCATATTCGTTGTGTGTGCCATGTGTTTAATTTAATTGTACAAGATGGATTACAATTTATACGCCCACAATTAGAAAAAATTAGATTTGCTATTAATTATATTTCGGTTTCACCATCAAGAAAACAAGTTTTTGCTGCTTTATGTATAGAAAATGGCTGCAATCAAAATGTTTTGCAACTGATGTTGGCAATAGGTGGAATTCAACATATCTTATGCTTGAATCGTGTGAAGGTTATGAAGATTGCATTACTGTATATTATAATGGTCGACACTCACACGGCTCAGAATATGATTTAGAATTACATGATTGGGAAATATGTGGTCATGTTAGAAAATTTTTAAAAGTTTTTCTGACGCAACAAATGCGCATTGTTCGGTGTTTATTACCCAACTACTCCACTTGTTTTAAATCATTTCTATTATATTGCTAACAATTTTCATAAGTATAAGAATTTTGCTCTTTTTACTAGTATTATACATGTCATGGAAGCTAAATTTAGAAAATATTGGGAACAATTACCTATGTTATTTCCATTAGCATGTATCATGGATCCTCGACTTAACTTAGAGGGTACAAAAGTAACAATAATGGCAATTTCAGATAAATTAACTTTTTTGGAAATCCAGTCACGTGTTCTAATTTAGAACAAACTTTATGTTCTATGTATGAGATTTATCCTTGAAAAGGCCGGTACAAACGTTGTACGACCCCCTAATCCAACATATACTTCGTCATCAACTGATGACATTGACTTATGGAGTTACGTCAGTACACATAGGACCACTCAAAATCAACAATTAGTTGGTTCTTCTTCTAGTTCTTCTTCCCTTCCCTATTCTAATAATACACCTGTAGAGTTAGGTAGGTATTTTGCACATGATGTACTTAGTATGTTAGATGAAGAGGAGAGAAAAATTTTTGATATACTTAAATGGTGGAAACAACATCAACGTAGTTACCCAATTCTTTCAAAAATGGCACGTGATCTACTAACACCTCCGGTGTCAACTGTAGCATCGGAATTGCATTTAGTATAAGTGGCGGGGTTTATATCGATATCGTGTCAAGACTCAAAGCCGACATATTAGAAAGTTCATCGTGTCTAAAGGATTGGGATGATGCCGAACTTGAATCCAAGACAAAGTGGGATGAATAATGTCTCGAAGAACTTGAAGATTTGAATATGGATTAATCATATTCGTAGAATCGTAGTAAGTATTATTTTGCATTAATATTTACGTATTTGAAGAATTTTCTTATTTTAATAAAAAATTGTACACGTAACATCTTGTTCGTGTACAATTTTAACTCCGCCTACTTTTAAAGTAGCGGTCCCAAGCAGAAAAAGGAGGAGGGTTTTAGTTTTACATTTTAACATAAACGATTTTCGATTATGTATTCTTTTTATTTTCAAATTTAAAAAATGTAAAACACAAAAAATAGAGGTGGATTTTAAATCTTTAATTTTTAACATAAATGATTTTTATTTCTACTTTATTTTTATTTTCAAATTCAAAACAAAAACTTAATCAAATATGAGGATTTTAAAAAACATAATCAAGATGATTCAATAAAAATTTTAACATAAAGATACATATTTAATCTTTAACATAAAGATAAAGATAAATAAATGATTCATTTTAAATATTTACATTTTGTTCTTTAATAAAATAAATAGAATTATAGAAATTAGAATATAATAATTTATTTTCAAATTTAAAAAAAAAAAATTAAAAAAAAGAGCCGAGCCGCTGGCGGCTCATTGCTCGTTCGACCACGAGGCCGTGGGCGAACCGAGCCCACCGGAATGGAGATGAGCCGAGCTCGGCTCGTCCCCATCGGGTGAGCCGAGCTCGTGATTATGGGCCGAGCCGGCTCGGCTCGGCCCATTGCCATGTCTAAATTGACACATTGGATGTGGGCAACATAACAATTTTCTATTAGGAATAGGAGATCACTCCTCCATAGATATAACTAAGTAGAAATGTTTTACTCATTGAAGTAATGATATTGTTCTTAAAATATTTTATTAATAGTACAAGACCATTGATCTTGTTTTGCATTCAATAACAATATTATAAATTAAAACACTAGAAACATTATCATAATAAAATTAGTATCAAAGATAAAAATATAAATAAAACAGATTATATATAAATATAAGTACAAGATGTTTTTAATGGTTGAAGTAATGATACAGTATCATATATAGCACATTATCTAAATAAAACAATATCATAAATAAAACTAAGTACAAGATGTTTTAATGGTTGAAATAATGATACTATTCTTAAAATGCTCCATTAGTAGTACAAGATCATTGA
This sequence comes from Forsythia suspensa, assembly GCA_023638005.1. NCBI lineage: Eukaryota > Viridiplantae > Streptophyta > Magnoliopsida > Lamiales > Oleaceae > Forsythia > Forsythia suspensa. The sequence goes on from CM042673.1 coordinate 51,676,727, forward strand.
TACTGTTTGCATTCAATAACAATATTATAGGTTGAAACATTATCATAATAAAACAATATCAAAGATAAAAGCATAGTTTAAATATATCAATGCACATTATCTAAATAAAACAGTATCATAGATAAAAAAGTATCATATAAAATAGTATCATAATAAAACAGTATCATAGAAAACAGTATCATTGAATTTGCATTTTTTTACAATTGCAGGGGTATGTTGGTCTTTTAGTGCTAAAATATGACTTTAATTTAATTAAGTTTTGACCATATGACTTTAAAACTCATAAGTGCAACAATAGTGACCGGTCCTGAATTTACCCATTAATCTAAATAGTTCTAAATCTGGTAAAAAACATATTCTAGTACTCATTTTCCTTTAAGCACAAATTTTAGCATTTCTTTTTTTTTTCCCTTGTTGGAACTTGGAAGCTACTTATTCTCTGCTACGTTTGGTATTTCGTATCATCCAATATTTAGGAATCTTCTTTTTACGTAAAAAGACACGAGTTCAATTCTCGTATAAAATAGGTACTCATTTTTTTTTTTTTTTTATCATTTTTAGTTAGTGTTCCACAAATCTTAAAAGTTTATCCTATTAATTTTTAATCCTACCTATATTAAAAGTGTGAAAGGTTGGTTCTTTGTTCAAAATGGTCAACCAAAAAGACATTGTTTTGGCCCATTTTGAACAAGAATAGTTTCAATTCAACACCGCGAACAAAATTGAACCAAAACAAGCAAAATGAAACCAACAGTGGTCTTCTTGGCATGCCGGTTTCTATACGTATCTATTCAAGATTTTAGTAAAATTCCCAGACCCTCATGCAACTTATTTATTAATCATGCACCTTTTTGTCTTGAGCTGACTCGCGTTTAGGCGTGCTTGAAAGACTGCAAAAGTGTTGGACCAATCGTACTTCCATCATTCGACTACCTAACTGAATTGCTTTTGAACCTACGCGTGATGTGCATCTCGATTATGCTAGAAACAGCTTTAGGACAAAGATTAGATCGCTTGCTTTATGTTATTTAATATACCATTAGAACTCTTAACTGATGCATCAATCGAATTATTTCATCACTGGAGAAGAAATTTAGCAATTATATTTGCATTAGATAACCCCCGATCTTATCTCAGTAGGTGTAAAGTAACTTTTTTTTTTGGACCATGCCGCCTCAAATATTTCTCTCTACCAAAGATGCTAAACCAAGATTAATTGAGCAGATTTTGCTTTTACAAAAATTTGATATTCAGTTTAGAGAGTAAAAAAGGTACTCAAATTATTGTAGTCGACTACTTATCTCAGACAGAAGCCGATTCTAAAAACCACCATCAGACGAGTTGTTTTCTTGATGAACAACTTATGAAGATTGATGGTTGTGTTACTCGTTTCACGACATAGTTAATTATCTTGTTATAGGCCAAACATTCAAACATTGGACCAACAACATAGAACTAAGTTCTAGTTGGAAAGTGAAGAATTTCTTTCGGGATCTGATCTTTATTTGTTTAAATATCATGTTAATCAAATTATAATATATGGTTCCCGGTAGCGTTAATTCAACATTGTGACATCTTTTGTCATGACCAAGTTTAGGAGGTCATTTCAAGCATAAAAGACCAACCATTAAAATTTTACTTACATGGTTTTTATCGCATATTATTTTTTCGTGCGACTTATATATTTGTTCTTCATGACGGTGTGTCAACGATGGGAAGCATTTCAAAAAAGAAATACGATGTCGCTTAATCCTAATATCGAAGTCAAGATCTTTCAATGTTCGGGGATTGATTATGGACATTTCCTCCATTTAGTTATCTTTACATATTGATTGGTGTCGATAACTGTTTCCCAACCGGGTGGAGGCAATTCCATGTAGGACCCTCAATGATCACAAAAGATGTAGTGGTATTTTTGAAAAGCAATATCTTCTCTCGCTTTGGCACTCCACAAAGCCATTATCGCTGATGGTGGATCTGACTTACCGCGAATAAACATTTCAAACCTACTAGCAAATACTCCGTCACAAAATTTGCAACCCATATCACTCACAACTTCAGCGGTCGTGTAGAGGTTTCAAATCAAGAAATAAAAGCATATTTTGGAAAACCGGCGTCGATCTTGAGTAGAAAAGATTGGTCTCCTCGACTTTATCGATGCATTGTGGGCATATAGGACACAGCTTTTTAAAATGCCCATTGAAATGTCTCCTTATAGATCGGGTGTATGGAAAGTTCTGTCACCCATCCGGCTGAAGTGGAGCATCGCTTATTAAATATTAAGGAAATTAATTTAATTTGCGGCAGAAAGGTAGTCAAAAAGTGAAATTGCAAGCTATCTAAACTTGAGGAGATTCAAAATCCACGCTTTTGAGAATGCAAAGATCTACAAGCAAAGAATGAAAGTCTTTCGTGATACATGGTCGAAAATCATTCAACCAGTCGAAAGTACTATTATACCAATTTCGCGCCCCAGATGAGCCAGTAAGTTATGTTCTAGATAGTCAGCCTATTTATTGTTCATACAATTTATCCCTATGGAGCTATTGAGGTTGAAAACCCAAAAATGGTGATATTTTTAAAGTTAATGGCCCAAGATTAAAAACCATATTTGGAGTTACCTCTCAAGCAGGAGAGGAAGAAATTGATTTGGGTGGGATCCTACCCATCCATCTTAACAATAAAAAGGATACAAAACAAAACATTTTTTTGTATTTTCTCTTCTTATTTTCTTAGTAGGAATGCGTGTTGTTCCAATCACTGCCCTGCCGAAGAGAGTTCAATCGGACCTTCTGGCCACCGTAAGATCCATCTTCTCCATATCATCTCCGCTGGGAGTAACTCGACTTTTTCCTTTATTCGCTTTATTTTGTTCTTAGATCGAGGACAATGCAAGGTTTTTCTTGGGGTGGGATAAAAAGTATCGTGGATACTTAATTGTTTTGAATTTGCTTATCACTCTAGTCTCTGCTTAACTCAAGTAATTTTGATTTCAAACAAAAAAAATGTAATAGTCTATGTCTAGTTGTTAAGGAATATCCTACTACCAATGATGATATATGTTCAAATCGTAGCAACATTTAGTAGAATATTAGACAACACGTGAACTCGTTTCTTTATCCGAATACTTATCTATGTTAGACCGATTAAGGAAGCACATAGCCACTATTGACTTATCATTTATTGGAAACATGACTTGTGGCATGAGTTGATATTGTTGACCGAGTATCATTGTGAAAATTTCTGCCTCAATCTTTTAAGCTAGTGACCAAACTATTTTGAGAACAAATGGATGTGATAAAGTTACTACTTATGTTCGAGAATGTTGATGGTTTGGATTTTCAGGTCTCATCTTTGGTTGAATAGGTTATAGTCAAGAAACCTAAACCGTAAGCACTACTCATTCATTGATAAAATAAAATAAAATAAAATATCTCGACTCGAAAGCAATTAAGCATGTTAGAGTATCTTAAAACCTGGTGCGGTATGATCATCCGACTTTGGAGTTATCACCCCAAAGTCATATACGAGTTATATATATATATATATATATATATATATATAAAGGGAAAAAATTGAAAATATATATATTTACATCTTCATTTCTATTAGCCCCGCGAGACTTGAGCAATTAAGTCTATTATGGTATTTTAAAATCAAAGTGCCTTATAGTCATCCTGACTGGGATTCATCACCAAAACTCGCTACAAGTGGTCACATAGAAAGCTAGTAAAAAGAGAAGTATTGCATATGATGTAAAGTACTATTAACATGAGTAGAATTTTTAAGCTTTTTCAAAATCCCAATGAATGAAATACTATTTGTGCAACTCCTAATGAAATCATATCCTTAGTTATGTTAGCTTCGTCATTTTTTCGGTTGTTGCATGTTTTTATTGAGTTCTCGACTTTTCTTTATGAATTATGAGTAGTTGAGTCTGTTTATCTTGGTAAAAAGATTGAAAAATGTTTTTGTTCAATGCAATACTTGTGTTTTATGCAGATTGTGGTGCTCATGACCTAAAATGGTCGTAAGTTCAATGCAATACTTGTGCACGCTTACTTTCAAAGGTTCGTGGATTCAAGCTCATCGTTATCCATTTGTCAATATTCAAAGTGAACAATTGTAAATTAGTGTGCTCTATTTAACAATTGTATCTATGCTATCTGTTCTTAAGCATCACAATTGTGTCTCATGCTATCTATTCTTAAGCATCAACTTACATTTTGTGAAATAATAAGAACAGATCGACCATTCAATGTAATGTATTGAATTCCACTTAATGAATTGCCAAGAACTCCATTCGTTTCTTTACTTGGTGAATTCCAATTACCCTCCAAATGTTGTTGTTTGTGTGCACAAGAATTGGCAATTCTCACAAATGTAGTTATGTTGCATATCATTCCGTACACACACATAAATAAGGACTTTCACCTAATTGCCTCCCATTGTTTGTCTATTGAATACTTTACTAATACCTTAACTACTCATTACCCTAATTATTGAAGTGTTTGTTCAATTATATTACTCAACCCATGCTTTATAAATAGACCACCACGGGCACAAGACGTTCATCGCACGTCCACAAACTAGTGTTAAATAGAAGAGTTATAATTACACATATAAACATATGAATATTCTTGTATATAATATAAACACACACACGCATGTATATAACTATACATACGAGTATGTAGATAAATACACTAAGAAGGAATGCCACAATGTCCAAAATCTACTGCTAGTTTTTGTGATAAACGTTATTTTGCATTTAGTGTTGTGTGTGATAAGTGACAATGGTCGTCTTTATTGTTGCATGTTGACTAGATGAAGGAGGTCGTTGGTAACAATGAAGTTATAAATAAATAAAATTATAACACTACAATGTAATATAATATAATTCATTATAAGTATTTTTAATATAGCAAGAATAATACTTATCATATTAGACCATTCAATACAAAGTTGGTACAAATTATTGTGTTAAATTAAAATAATATAATATGGTGCATTGACATTTTTCTTTCTAGCTACATCCAACCGAGAGCGTCTCCAATATATTTTATAGATTGTTGTTTAGGTTGTATGTAAGTTGAAAGACTTGTTTGTTGTCTAAATGACATGATGTCTAATAAATAGATTGTCAAAATTATAATTGATTTTCAATTATTTTCATCGACAACTCAATATTGCAACCTAGACGTCTTTTATTTTCTTAAAATAAAAATAAATCGTATATAATGTTGCATATGAAATATAAATTTTACTAAATCAAGCATGTCTAACAAAACTTTCGAATGTAGACAGAGTTTTAGATAGTTTGTTTTTATTTGTAACACCAGTTTGATTGAGTCCCATTCAGATTACATTAGAGGGAATTTTTTAAATATTGTTATGTAATAGATTTTTTTTTTTAACAATTCATTGAAGCATTGGAGATACTATAATATGCCACTTCACTTGTCATAACACAACACATTCAACCTTCAAATGAGTAATATAACTTGCCTTTTATTTATTTTCGATTACCTATGGAAATAAAATTGAGTCTGATTATGCCCACTTCACCTTTTGTGAATCCTCTCATGATCCGCTAATGATATCAAACGATAACTTTATGTATATTCCAGGGGCGGAGCCATAAATTTAGGCCAGTGGATAGAAATTAATTAATGTAATAATATAAAACAATGTAATAACACAACAATACAAAAATGACATATATTACAATTGGTCCTTGCAATTTTTCATACTTTGATATCGTTATATAATGACTTCATTATCAATCTTCAAAAATATATATTTCTCTACATAAACAATGATGCTATCATTCATCCATTGATCACACATTCGATTGCGCAATCTATCCTTCACAATTTTCATTGCAAAAAATACTATTTCTACAGTAGCAACCGGTAGAATTATCGCTAAAATCAAAAATTTGTAAATCAATGGATATAATTTACTTTTCTTTGTCATGACTAACTTCTCTGCAAGATTACTAAAGCCATTCAACTCTTCAAACGCTTTGTTAGAGTGCATATAAAAAATATAAGTTTCAAGTTAATTATTAAGTATGAAAAGATCCACTTTAGAAAAATCTTCTGGATAAAACTCAACAAGTTGAATCAAGTTTTTCTTGTCAAAAGAAGATAATGAATTTTCTGGACATAAACAAGCTACACAAAGGAGCAACTCCGTATTTACTTCCGAAAAACGATCATTCTACTCTTGAAGTTGTACATCGATGACAGAGTAGAACAAATCTACTCGGTAGTGATGCAAATTTGTCATTTCTGAAGAATTACGTTGTAGACGACCACGAAGTGCACGACGTACAAACATATCATCCATGCTGGGAATATCAATGTAATGCTGTTGACATAAAGAATATACTTCTTCTAGAAAAGAATCCCACCCATTCTCTCTCATAATTTGAAGTCGATGTTTGCACAGCTTGACTAATTGCATTGCATTTACAATATCTTGATATTTCCTTTGTAATGCCTTTGACAATTCATTTGAAATCTCTAAGACACTTCTCATCAAGTGTAGATTAAATACAAAATCAAATGACTGTATAGACTCCAATAAATTGGTTGCATCATCACATCTTTGGTCACAAGAACTAGATTCATCTTCAAAAATCATTTCAAGTACATCACTAACAGTAGAGAACGTGGCAAGCAAGCTGACCAAAGAGTTATAATGGGACCCCCACAGTGTATCACTAAAACGCTGAAGGGTAGTTTCTTAATTAAGTCTCCGTCCACTTAACATCACATTTCTCCAATGCCTAAATGATAAAGTCTGATTGTTTTTCTCGAAGAAGATCACAATGTTTAGAAGATGCTCCAACATTATTTACCACATCACCAACCACACAAAAGAAATTAGTAATGAGAATATTCTTCTTTGTCACTGCTACAAGAGCTAGTTGAAGTTAATGAGCAAAACAATGAATGTAAAAGACATATGGATCCTCCTTTAAAATAAGTGCTTTCAGACCATAAAACTTACATTGCATATTACTTGTCCCATCATAATCTTGTCATCTCAATCTTGACATGCTCAAGTTATATCTAGAAAATATCTTATCAATTGCAGCCTTAAGCGAGAGAGCCGTAGTACTTGTAATATGTTCAATCCTTATCAAACGTTCATTTATATGTCCATTATTGTCTACATAATGTAAAACAATTGACATTTGCTCCTTTGTTGACACATCACGAGATTCATCAACTAGAATAGAAAATAATGAATCATCAACATATTTAATGATAACATTGATTGTTTCATCAACACAAGCACTTACTATATCCTTCTGAACATCAGACGATGTCAATTTGCAATTTTTAGGAGCATTTTTCAATGTGACAACATTAATATCATCATTATGATTAGCGAAATTGCAATTGGATTAAAAAGTTGCCTGGATTGAGCGAATTTTAGATTTATCATGACTCCGAAATGAATGTCCTTGTCGCAGTAGAAGTCGAACACAATCAATCGATGCATTAAGAAGGATACTATATTCATTTTGTACTTGTTTTGACTGCTTGAATAAAACTGATTGAATGTGTTGCTCTTGATTCATTAAAGCTTCACACATCATACGAGCTTGATTATATGCATTATCATGCCCTCTGACCCTCCAACATGAGTATAAAGCCTTTTTTTTAGTCTTTCCAATATGTGAATCCTTCACCAACAAAAGAATTGCCTCCTCATTGTTTTTCACTACTTGTTTTGAAAAGATAATAATACAAACAATATGCAGAATCTTATCCTATGCTATACTTCAATTAACTAGCAAATTCTTTAAACCAAGAAGAATTGAAGCGTCTAAAATCTTTTCCAAATGGTATTTTTGGAAATTCATGATCTTGAGGTTAACATGGACCCTTTTAGCATATATGCTCTTCGAACTTGATCTCGAATGTTAATATTGTAATCCAAAATTGGTATCCTTAGTCTAGGATTAATGGAAAGTTGTGCAACATCAAAATCTATTTTATTTGATATCTCCCCATCAACGTTTTCTACAAGAGATTTTCTTTTGAAGAATCTCTCCATTGTCACGTCACACTAAAATAAATAAATAAGTGATAATTAATCGCGTGAACAAGTAGGAAAGTGACAAATTAAAATTCGATGCAAATTCCAAAATTTAAAGAGAATGAACTTTTTACTTAAATAAACATAATAATTAATAAATGCCCAATTTTTAATATGGATTGCAGAAAATTAACTAAACATAATAATTAATAAATGGCAAATGCCCAATTAACTAAACATAATAAAACGGATTATCTTCAGCTTTCAAGACAGTGAGTTGACTGAATTCTACATTAGCTTATCATATATTTACAAAAACAAACATCTCTTGATTCTCTCCGTCAGGAGTCTCTGGACCAAACACTCGAGAAATAAAAGTAAAAGATGGCTACTTTTTGGAAAACTCAACCCATCATTGTACACACCAAAATCTGAATCTACACACATATATACACACGCCACGCAGATATCGATACACACTCAAAGATAAGGAATCAGAGAAGAATAAGAAATTCAGACTCAAACCTAAGAATTCAATGAACAAACCCAGAAGAATGAGTTGTGCAGTGGTTTCAGGTTTCGGAACCCAGTTTCATTTCTGCTCAAAACCTAATAAGCGGTCGAGACCACTTTGGAGTCAGTCCACATGGGATGTGAGATCGTGAGAGTCGTCATCGACTTCAATGGCTTCTAACCTTCCACGTTCTTTTCGACAACTCCAGGTTTGGACTCCAGCGTCTGCCCTCTTGTATTTCTTTCTTTAATGGCCCATTTCATCAAAAAAAAAATTCACTTAGGCCCATTTATTTTTTCCTGGGCCTCCAAAAGTCCAATGCAGGATTTGCCTGCACTAGACTCTACACAGCTTCGCCCTTGGTATATTCCCACTGCCATACTTAATTCAAATGATAACTTTTGATGTGGCACGAGTTTTGTTATGTACGGAAGGATTCATATACATATCCATACCGGAGAACATGAAGAGAATATAATTAGTATCCCCTTTTGTTATATTTTTATTGCTAGTAAGCAAAGAAGCATTTGTGCTTAGGCCTTTCTTGGACCGCCCAACCTCGATCGAGTTCGAGGTCCATCCCTCATTGGCTCCTCAACCTAGATCGAATTAGGGCCCCTCAACCTCATTTGAGTTTAGGTCAAGCCCCACATTAGGATCCTTCGATACCGAGGTCGAGCCCTCCTTGAACTACTTGATCACAGTCAAGATCTATCAACATTTAATTATCGGTTGTCATTATTATTTGAGATATTAGTATCATTTTATATAATAGATTGAATTAAAATTTGACATAATTGAGAAATAAATAAATACAAAATATTCAACAAATTTAGAAATAAAAGCGTGTTTTGCGGATGGAATGTGAACTCTACATACTTTATTAAATCAAATGACTTCAACTTATTGAAAGTATAGTTTAAAGCATATTTCTTAATGTCATATTGATACTTTAGACTAGCAAATGTACGGTAGAACCAAAATTACGTCACTCATTGCTCAAAATTTTTACTTGTAATCGTCTTTATATTGTGTGTGATATTTTTAATATTTTGACTTAAGAAATAAATAATTTTTGTTTTAGAATATGTCATTAATTTTATTTTCTATCATAACTCCGAGTACTCATTTCTACAAAATTTGTAAATAGAAGATCTCATTGAGTTTAATGCAACCATACACTACCTGCCTCTTGATAATAGATCTCGAACTTCTTTTAATTACATTGTCTTATCTATTTTTGTAGAGACATCCCGTTCTCCTACCCACTGTGGATGTGGAGCGCTAAGTGTTAAAAAAAATCCACCTGGGATTTGTCCACGTTAGATTAATTCATTCCCAAACCCTCATCCATTCGCGTTCTCCACAAACACACCCCATCTCTATCTCTATCTCTCGCTACGATTTCAGCCCCCAACAACGCCTTCTTCCAGCACCTTCACGATCGGCCAACCCCCAGCGCCTTCACGAACATCCAAACCCAAGTGCCCACTGCTAGTTGTCACCACCATATTCTTTCCCATCTCTTTATCTGGACGTTCACCCACCCCCCCCACAACAACGGTAGCCTCCTTGGTAGGTGCCTTCACAACCAGTGCAACCTCGGCGCCTTCACCAACATCCAAACCCAATCGCCCATCTTGTTAGTTGTTGCCACCATATTATCTCCCATCTCTGTCTCTATCTCTGTGCGCCGATTTTGAGCCCCCCAACAGCGCCTCCTTTAGTCGGCGCCTTCACGAACATCCAATCCCCGGCGCCCACTACTAGTTGTCGCCACCATATTCTCTTCCATCTCTGTCTCTATCTCGATTTTGAGCCCCCAGCGCCTCCCTCCTTGGTAGCGCCAGGGAACATCCAACCCCCAAGACCTTCACCAACATCCAACCCCCGACACCCATTGCTAGTTGTCGCCACCATATTTTCTCATGCTACTGTTTGGTGTACTAAATCAACCGAGCCCATTTCGACGCTTATTGCTGCCGGCCCATTCCACCGCTTACTGTTTCTCTAATGGTATGGGCTATATTTGTACTGAAATCGGCACCGTTCACGGAAATTTGGTTAAAAAAAATAATTACAAGCTCTGCTAGAAAAATTGCAATATGATATTGGCTGCTGGTATATCTTTTTGTCCATTAACAACTGAGGGTGGAGAGAGATTGAGAAACAATATTTTTTGTTTTCCATCTACCTTACGCCTTGATGTGACGTGAAGATATTTGGTTGAAAGAGTATTTGTTGGGGGTGGAAATCAAGCACAGAGGGTAGAGAGAGAGATGTGGTGTGTTTATGAAGAACAAGAATGGATGAGAGTTTGGGAATGAATTAATCTGACGTGGACAAATCCCAAGTGGATCTTTTTTTAACACTCAGAGCTCCACATCCACAGTGGACAAGATAATTCTTGCCAACTGTAAGCAGAATAACGAGACTGTTTGTTGAGAAACATGTAAACATCATTGAAAAAGGAAATAATTTTATTAATATATTATATTACTACTGCATTAATTTATAATGTTAATCGATAATATTAAGAAAGTATAATTATTAAATTAGTAATATTATTCAATAATTATAAACATATATAATTCGAGCACGATAAATCAAGGCCTCAAGTTTTGTGTGGCTAAAAATGTAGGTTTCTATTATGTCTGTCATTCAATTTTAATTTGTTTAATTTCAATAATCTACAACCATATAAAAAGACAATCAATCACATGCTATTGATTAAATGCGTGACGTGACAGTTATTTAACTGTAAACCAATATCGATTCTGACTTTAGTCAACAATTTAATGAAGGGTGGGGGCAGTGACCTCCACTGGAAGTTGACAAATTTTTACTTTTAATTTTAGAATAAAATTGTGTAAGGTTTTGTTTGAAGAAAATTTCTGTAATTAATTTGCACTTTCACTTTCTTTGATTATTTAGAAAGAGTGAGGTGGATTCAAAATTATAGTTTTCAGATTCGACTCGGACACGAACTCGTTGATTATTGGATAAGTAATTCAATGATTGAACTGGCGAGTTAATTCTTGTCAAATACAATATAATTATTTTTATTAAATAATAAAATAGTGACATTATTACAAAACTCAAAGAGACGAAAGATCTTTAAGATGAAATAAAAAAATCACGTTAGAAAGAATAATTATTAGTAATGAAAATAACAATTAAAAAAAAGTAAAAGTTAAATTCTAAAGTAGTAAATGACTGATCAAATCTTAAATAAAATTTGAAACATTTTAACAAGTGATGATATGTCGGGTTAATGAATTTGGGTCATTAGTTTTTTATGAAAATCCGATGGGTTTTTCTGTTTTCTCTCGAGTTGATTGCAGATCGATCTAATAGAATAACTTGGACCAAATTGTTGGTTGAATCAAGAATTTTTCAATTTAAATGCCGAACCAGTCCAAATTTTAAGACTGAACAAAACCATCTTCCTCGTTGATCTCATTCCTTCTCAATTCTAGAAGCTACTGATTTTTAAAAACGTTGAGGTTCCATGTGAAATTTGTGAATCACAAATGCAGTATGTACAAGTACAACTCTACCAAGCATAGACACAGGAAAATTAAAATACATTAAATTTTGTTGAATTTTGTGTCCTAAATTAAATTTAGACATGGGACCTCTGTCTAGTACTAGACTTATTTGGTCAACAAAATTTTAAATTATCTATCAGTGTGCAAAATTATTAAATTCTACTTTTGCTTTATCGAAAATCCCTATTTTATTTCACCAAAAAAATTGATTTCTTTTTACTAGAAACTCTATTTTGCCAAACTTAAAAAATGTCTAGCGGTGAAATTTTATAAATGGACGACAACGAAATTTGAATCAAAGTATTTTGTCTAGCTTTAATACAATATTGATTAACTCATATGAAAATTTAAATTGAATGTATGTTTGATGGAGTTTAAATGAAATTTTTTAAGAAATTTTGAAAAAAGATGATGAAAAGTGTTGTTGAAAAGTTGATAAAAATTGTAGGTCCTACGAAATATGTACTTAAAAATGAGTTTGGAATTTTTTTTTTAAAAAAAAAAACTCAACCAAACGTGCTCTGATAGAGTAGGGCGAATAAATCATTTAATTAATATATTCTACCAAAATTGAGGTATGATTTCATAAATTATATTTTGTTATTACCAAAAATTGTTAAATTATATAGTGTAAATATATAAGCACCCGTTGACACAATTTATAAATCAGTTTATTTCAGCCGTTATATTTGACTTTTAAATTTACTTTTAACATAAAATGACCATATTATTTTTAATCAATAAAATGTCATTTCAAATTAAAAATGACAATTTTGTCATTTTACATTAAAATAGTTTGACAAATCAATAATTTCATCTCAAATAAACCAATATTGATTTATAAATTGGTTTATAATCTATCAATAAACAGATTCTAAATTATTGTACAAATTTGAATTTATTTATATTTTTATTAAATATATCTCTCACATAACGGAAGTAGGTGAAATGTAAATCTAAAATATTTATTTACTTTAACACTTTATTGTAAATTGCCTTATTACAATGTTCAAAGTTTTTCAAAATTTTGTCGAGATCATAATATGGAGTTGTCATGCGACTCTACATAACGATATTTTTCATGATATATTCAACAAGAATATTAAGAATCTTTTCTTGTCAATGTGCAAGCAACGTGGTGCGACTACCCATTAGTTTGATGGAGACTTATTTAAAAAGTTTAAAAATTCAATAAAATAAAAATAGCTGACGTGCACCTTTAAATTTTTATATAAGAAAGTAATTATCATTCTTCTAGATTTGGGAAAATAATGTCAAAATTCATGGCTTTTCCAATAAATAAAAAATATCCATTTTGACTGAGAAAAGAAAAAACAAACAAGAAGAATTTCATTATTGACCGTCATGGCGTCACAAGATATTTCTTATGTCTATAAATTTCACATGGAAAATTGCACTATTGGTTTCCATTCTATTATCTAATTAGCAAATTGATCCTCTTATTTTAAAAATGAGCAAGTCAGTCTTCAACCTTTCATTAGTTACAAAATCAGTCCCAGTGATATAAATCATCCAAATCTTGATGAAATTGTTGTGTAGTCCTAATTGAAATATTTTCATTTCAGATTTATGAATAATGTTGATAATAAAAAACTTAGCTTTAGCAAGTTAGATAGAAATGGCAAAATACTTCGTTCTCGCCCCGTGGGAAAATGGGGTCACAGACAATTAGGAGTAGGCAAATAATTCGAAAAAATCGCGTCAAATCGATGAACCTGATCAGATTCAATCGGTTTAGTTGGTTTAATTCACTTTTATACTAAACCATTAGGCAATTGGATTTGGTCGGGCTGCGGCTTGGTTCGGTTTATTTTTTTATTTAATCTTAAATTTCAAAATTTTAACTTAATAAAAAAAAAAAAAAACTAATTTGGATCCAAGCTCAAACCAGCAAGCCAAAAAAATTGTACTCTAATTTGGGCCCAAGCCCAAACTAACTTGACCCAATCGAATTCACTCAAATCGATTCAATTTGGGTCAGTACGGTTTCAAAGATGAATTGAGTTGGTTTGAGTTGAAATTGATCAAAATCGACAAAATTGGTTTCGTTTTCAGTTTCGGGTTGAGCTCAAAATGACTCATGCCAACTCCTACAGACTGTGAATATGGCCCTCATTGTTATTCTTATTTTTTATTTTATTTAATATTTTAAAATATAAATCATATTTAAAATATAGAGAATAATATTACAAAAACAAGTAAATTGAAAAATATGACATGAAATTGAGATATTTTAATTTCGACCTTGGCCTGCCTCCTTCAAATTCCTGGTGGGGACAATGGACAAGGTATGTGAGGGCCACTACATGATTTAACGTGAATTTAGATAGGTTCCCGACATTGAGAACTGATTATGTATTTATAATTAAAGACTGTAGACTAATTTGCTCATTTTAAAAGTTAGATACCAACTTGCTACCAGAACAATTGGTCTGGAACAAATAGTACAATTTTCCCAATTTCACACTGTGTGATGTATATATGTATGTACCGTCTTTATTGACTGAATGCTTTCCCCAATTAATGATCACAGATGTCAATTGACTTGATTTCCTCCATTCCATTCTGTATAAATCTTCACTTCTGCAACAATCATCTTCAAAAAATCTCTCTCTCTCTCTCTCTCTCAAAACACACATACACACACAGAAAAATTGATATGATATCAATGGAGATGATTCCGAGTTCATCCAACGGGATCTTCAACAGAAAAAAACGGAGCAGAAAGGGTTACAGCAGATTATCCGTTAAAAACACTGAAAAATCAATTAGGTTTGGATCGGGAAGCAAAGAAAAGCGTTCATGGAGGATTAAAATAACCCGAAAGCTGCGTTTGAAACTCAGTTCGCCATTGAAATTGTGGTGCAAGTTGAAGAATTCATACATGAACATGATGCTTAAGCTGGCAAGAAACACAGGCTCTGGAATTAATCTTTTGGGATAAAAAAGAATCCCCAAATCTCGTCAGATTCAAACGGGTTATTCAACAACTGAATTTGAGAACAGATTGGTGTTTGAGATTTACAAAACTATGGTGGCTTCTTATGAACTGGGTTCTAACAGATAAGCATTAATGCATCATTATTAGTTTTTTTTTTTTTTTTAAATAAACATGCAAAGGTGCAAGTATGTTTATGCATGTTTAGATTTAAGCTTATTATATTTTGTATTTGAACCCTTAAACAATGAATTAATAAGGGGATAACTTGTTTTGCAAGTTGGGTTTTATTTGGGAGTTCATTGGTGTTCATACAAGCCACGTACACCATCATAAATTGAATCAAGGGCCGCGAAAATATATTTTTATATTTAAAATTATTATTATGAGATATTTATTTGCTAAAATAAAAGTAATCAAGAATTCTAATAAGAAAACCTGCACGTAAAATTTAGGGTTTGTTCGGTGTAAATTTTTTTTTTTTTTTTTTTAAAAAATCGGTTTTGTTTCTCGCCTTTTTTGAAAAAGTTTGAAAAGTTACAAAAAAAAAGAAAAAAATAGATTTTTTGAAAAAAAAAATAGAAACTGAACATGCCCTAAATATGTTTGAACATACCTTTTTATGAACTTTGATATGTTATAAAACAATATTCTACTTCAAAGCGTTGTATCTTCTTTACTTCTCTAAAATGCATAGATAACGAAATCCAAATCAAAAGAAAAAATAAGATTACGAAGAAAAAAAATAAAGTCGAACACATTTATTCATCCTTCGTTTCATGGTGGCTCACACCCAAGTAGGGGTGGCAATTTGCGGCCTTCTAGAATTTGGCCCGGGCCTAGGGCGATAAAGCCAGCTGACTAGCCCTTTGAAAATAAGGCCGGCCTGGGCACGGGCGATGTCAATCCTCGGGGCCATGGCCACTGTAGGGGGAGTCTTGTCCCTTGTTCTTATAACTTTCAACATTTTTTATTGTAGTATTTGAATTAGTATTTTAAAAAATGGATTGGTCCAGCTGTTCAATTGCAAAATTTGTGACTCTATCATCAATTCAGTGTGAATCGCTCTATTAAATTGGTTTGCGGTCAACTTGGTAAAATATTGAAAATCTCGTCGAGTTTTCGCAAAAAAAGTTGATCAAAGACTATTTATTTGACAAGTCATTACTAATTGAAAATGTTCAAATTTTATTTAAAATTTGAATTATTGCTTACCACTTTAGGTTTCAATTTTCACTTTTTTAATTGCCATTTTGGCTGCTAATTGTTTTGTCTAACATAATATATATTTTTTATTTAATCTTGAAAATCGTTCATCTTCTCCAGTTTTAGAGTAAATCTTGAAAAAAAATATAAGATTAATTTAGTGAATAAAAATTACTATCAATATTTTATTGTATAATTACTATATTTGACAAGAATTAACCTATCGGTCCAACCACCTTATTAACGGTTGAAACATAGACCCAGTGACCCATTTGGGTCAGTGTCTGAATTAGGTTTGAAAACTATTATTTGTGTTACGTCTCAGTTCCACGTGGCATGCCACGTGGTCCAGTCAAAATCAAAACTGTCTAATAAATGAGGTGAGTCATCATCTTCGTTCACAAACAACAATGAGGCGCTTGTCTAACCTTCCGACTCGATTGAGGCAGATGTCACGTTGGAATTCTGTTGGCAGTGATTTTTGAAGGTCAATAAATTGGCATTATCGGTGAAAAACCACACATTTAACCATAAACAAAACGTAACCAAAAGCATATCTAACCATCTTGAACAAAGAAACTTTCTGTTTAGGGACTGTTGTGTTAAAAACCAAAGGTTAGAGACCATTTACACAATAAAGACAAAAGTTAGGGAACATTTGCACCAATTTCCATTTCTTTTCACAAAGAGTGGTTGTCCCGTGGTGGATTTGTTGCCATATATAACAATCTAGTTGGCAAAAGTTGTGAATCTACCTTTAATAAAAGAGCCAAAAAAAATTTACTATTCATTTTGCCAGATGTCGACTTCACATGTGGCTGTCTTCCTCTTATTCTTTTTTCTTTTTTCATTTTTTGTTCCTTTTTTTTCATTTTTTGTTTGGATAATTATATTTAAACTAGACTTTTTTTTAACCAAACCACATTTTATATAATTTCTACCTATAATAAAAGAGCCAAACTTTTTTACTATTCATTTCGCCACGTGTCGGCTTCACATGTGGCTGTCTTCCTCTTTTTCTTTTTTCTTTTTTCCTTTTTTGTTCCTTTTTTTTTATTTTTTGTTTGGATAATTATATTTAAACCACACTTTTTTTTAACCACACCACATTTTATATAATTGTAATAAAAGTCATCAACAATATCTAATTTTCACATTTATGTCCCTAACTATTTATTATCACATTTTTTATCATCAACCTATTAATTAGACATATCTAATTTTCACATTTATCTTTGTCTTTGATGATGATTTCTATTCAACAAATTAATTAAAAGGGGCATAAAAATATTTTTTTTAACCACACCACATTTTATAATTGTAATAAAAATCCTCAAAATATCTAATTTTCACATTTATGTCCCTAACTATTTGTTATCACATTTTTTTTATCATCAATCTATTAATTAGTACATCTTATCTTTGTCTTTGATGATGATTTCTATTCAAAAAAAATTAAGGGGGCGTAAAAATATTTTCTTTGTCTATCATATTTTTAAATAAACAAAATAAATAACAAATACAAAAGTTTGACAAAATATTTGTCCCTCATTTTAATGCATATTAAAGTCCTCAAAAATATCTAATTTTTACATTTATGTCCGTAACTATTTGTATTCACATTTTTTATCATCAACCTATTAATTAGTACATCTTATCTTTGTCTTTGATAATGATTTCTATTCAAAAAATTAATTAAGGGGACGTAAAAATATTTTTTTTCTCTATCATATTTTTAAATAAACAAAATAAATAACAAATACAAAAGTTTGATAAAATATTTGTCTCTCATTTTAATGCACATTAAATCCTCAACAATATCTAATTTTTACATTTATGTCCATAACTATCTGTTTTCACATTTTATATCATCAACCTATTAATTAGTACATCTTATCTTTGTCTTTGATGATAATTTTTGTTTAAAAAATTAGGACCCACAATTTATAACTCATTTTTTATCTATACATTCACTTACAACTTATAATATAAACACTTAAAAAATAAATTCAGCACTACCAAACATATGCTTAGTATTTCTCAACTTCTATTATTTTGCTTAGTAAACAATTTGAAAACAGTTATGCAATCAACCACAAATTCTTCTAGGTTGTAAATTGTGGTTTGTTCAAATAACTGTTTGCTTGCTATATTTATATTTAATAAATGTTTCTTTTAATTATCTATCTTATATTTGTTAAGTGCTAATTTTCTTAAACTATTTGCTGCAAATTATACTCGGACTATTTTATATTTGTATAGATTATAAATTAAAATACAATAACGTAAGTATCTTACGAACTACCTTACGTGCATTGCACGTTCTACAACTAGTATTAGATAAAGTTGTAAAATAGAAGCTACTAATTATGAACAGGAGCTTACGTGAAATATTAAAGAAAACATTTTTTAATCAAACTTAGGACTTTAAGTAAAAACTATCAAAGTGGAAAATCAAACTCGAATCGTTTTTTCTAAACCGTCAGTTAAATGTCATGTGGGCCCATCATCAAAACGACAATATGATTTAGGTATTTTATTGGGTAAATTCAGGGTCGATCACTGTTGTTGCACTTATGGGCTTTAAATTCATATAGTCAAAACTTAATTTAATTAAAATCATATTTTAGTGCTAAAATACCAACATACCCTACAATTGCAAAAAAGTGCTAATTCAATGATACTGTTTTATTACGATACTATTTTCTATGATACTGATTTGTATAATACTGTTTTATCTATGATAATGTTTTATTTAGATAATGTGCATTGATATACTTATACCATGCTTTTATCTTTGATACTGTTTTATTATGATGATGTTTTAACCTATGATACTGTTATTGAATGCAAACAGTATCAATGATCTTATACTACTAATGGAAAATTTTAAAAACAGTTTCATTACTTCAACAATTAAAACATTTTGTACTTAGTTTTATCTATGATACTGTTTTATTTAGATAGTGTTATATATATGATACCGTATCATTACTTCAACTATTAAAAATATTTTGTACTTGATTTTATACATGATACTGTTTTATTTATGCTCTTATATTTGATACTGTTTTATTATGATAATGTTTCAACATATTATATTATTTCAATATATGATACTGTTATTGAATGAAAATAGTATTAATGGTCTTGTACTATTAATGGAACATTTTAAGAACGATATTATTATTTCAACCAGTAAAATATATCTACTTAGTTATATCTATGATACTATTTTATTTAGATAAAGCGATATAGTACACTTATACCATATTTTTATCTTTGATACTGATTTATTACAATAATGTTTCAACATATGATACTGTTACTTTATTGGATTGTAGTTTGTGTATGTGATATTATTTTATTAAGATACTTTCATGTATGATATTGATATATTAAGATACATTTATCTATTATACTATTTTAGTATGATCACTGTTAAGATATGAAAAACTAAAGATTGCTATTTTAAACTAAAGAGATGATTTCAAACGGCTAAAATCTATCGTCAGCTGTGACAAAGTCACTGGTCTTGATTGGCTCATCGAGATGATTTTGAAAATATATTATAATAAAAATTCTGAATACGTATGTGAATTCTATGCCTATTTCTGTTATGATACTATTTTCTATGATGCTGTTTTCTTTAATACAGTATCAAACAATACACATGACTAACAACACAATGTAATAATCTGATGACCAAATTTCGTCAGACTAACAACACACATCAAACTTTTTCATCCCTACATAAATTCAAGTTGTTATTTACAATAACAAATCATGGCCACAACCAATATACTTCTTAAATATTTGCTTCTACACTCATCACATCACAAACAATACACTTATATACCACAACCACCAACTCTGCTATCGCATCCAGATTACTGAGTGGTTTATCCTTCCAGATCTTAAAATTTTATCCACGCCAAGACCCTAAACATACATCAAGGTACACTTACATAAAGTTCGAAATGCACATTCTAGAGGCACACTCATTTGTTGTTATTAAGTTGATAAATCTATTTGAACTTTGTAAGAAAATAAATCTAAAACACCATGTTAAATAAGATTATTTAATATAAAGAAACAAATAATATCTGGTCAATATTGAAAGCAAATATGAAAATTTCAATCTTCAATCAACGAGATAGCAATGGTGAAAGAAAGAGGCTCAGATTTTCCAATCTCTAACAATGGTAACACCACAAATAATGACCAAAGCACACTCTTAATTAACCCATTATATTCCACATGAAGGGAAGATTAGTCTTCACTAAAGAAGAAAAAGGAGAAGAGACGAAATAAGGTTAGCAAATGCCGCGCATAGCAACGCGAAAAGAACAGTAGGGAAGAAAACAATTTGATCTCTGTATGCGTGTATTCTGTTTTCTCTCAATGCCCAAGGAACATACCATATATATTGCATACCAAGTTTATTGCATTTACATCTTCAAACTTTATTGCATTTACATCTTCAAAATTTTTCATTGAAAAATTTGAGTGATCAAATCAAACTTTTGAATCATCATTATCATCAAAGTTTCTTTCTAACACTTGACCTTTTCATTTATTGGTATTCATTGAAGTGTTAGTCTTTCTTAGTACTAAATTTGTATCTATCACTTATCAATAGAGAAATATTATCTCAAATCTATTTCTCTTTATCATTGGGTTATATTGAAGTCCATTTAAAGTTCAATATTGTATAAAGATCGGTGCTCCTTGTTTGTAAGTCACCATAAATATTGTAAGGATTTTGATTGCACCATAAGTTAATCACGATAGTGGAAATGTCTTACTCATGACGGAGAACTTGGTAACGGGGGGACGTAGATCATTGGTTGGATCGAACTTCTATAAAATATCGTTTGCACTCTCTCTAGCCTTTTATTTACTTATATTGTGCTTATATTTTTAGTTGCTTAATTTATATCTCTTAAATTTCTTATTTTGAGATTATTCTATGAAAAAGTTTGTTAAAACCAATTCACCCCCATCTTAGTTAGTTATTCTTGGGTTATCATCTTGTGTGTGCTAGATGAAAACGATATCCTACGATATTTTTCAAGCACACAATGATCACAAAATGACATGTCGGACACATGATTTTTACCAAACACACCATTATCATTAAGGAACTTAAGTTCCTTAACACTAACATGAGCAAGTCTATTATGCCACTTTTGTGTGTGATCATAGTTAATGGAAGCAATAGTGGAATTTAGACCACCTACCGAAATTTAGACCACCTACCACTTCAGCACGCGCAATGTAAATGCCATTTCTTTTAACAGCTTTAAAGGCTCTAAGTGCACCCTTAGTCATTTTTAACATGTCATTGCCAAGCACACCAACTAAACCTGTTTCCTCCAATTCCCCGCAGAAATTAAATTTTTACCCATATGTGGAATGTATCTAACTCTCTTCAATGTGTGCACAAAACTACTATCAAATCTAACAATCACATCACCAATGCCAGTAATGTTATATGCAACATCACCTCATGCAACGACATTCCCATGATTACTTTCATGCAAATGATCAAACCAATATTTATTTGATGTGATGTGAAAAGATGCCAAGAATCTACTCATTCATATGGGAGTTCATAGACAGGTTAATCTCACCAGGCTTGGAATTTAAAAGCATATAAACTTCACCAGACTCATCTCTGGGTACTACCACATTCGTCTCATTATTTCTCTGATCTCTCTATTTATTCTTTTCCTTATAGCAGTCACTAATGAAATTGCCTAATTTACCACAACAATAACACTTCTTTTCCTTTGCCCTACCCCCGTGACTTAGAACGACTTCTACTCTTTCTATTGCCACCATTGTTTTGCCCACCTCCACTTTCACTCACATTTTCCGGATCGAGGTCTATCCTCATAAAATGTACTTTACCATTTTTTCTCTCATTTATTTCAAATTTCAACTCCATCTCCTTACTTTTTAAAGAGTCTATGCAATGTCGGTGTAAAGGTCTCCCCCACCCACCCCCAACACACACACACTTAATTACATTCTTGACTTCCTTATATGAATCAGAATGACATTTAACAAAATTATAGCTTTGTTAATTTCGGGGACCGTTTTACCACATTTTGTAATATGTTGCACAAGTTTATTAAAAATATCAAGATTGTTATCCAAATCCCTTGAGGGATCAATTTTAAAGCTGTAAATTTTTTCGATGAGATAAATTTTGTTTGGAGTGGAGTGGATTGGATTAAATAAAGCTCTTCTAATTTTTCCAAAACTTTTCTATGGAATCAAATTGTCAAAATTTTTGTAAAATATGGTCCGATAAATGCAATATGATAGAAGTATAAGTAAGTTCAAGTAGAATTATTTTTCTAATCCTCGAAGATGATAAGACCAAAAGAATTATCAATAGCTTTTGAAACTTTTTACTCAACTAAAATACCTTTCATTTTTTGTTGTCAAATAAAAAAATCACATTTACTAGTAAAGATACTCAAGTCAAAAAGATGTGCTGACATCTCAACAAATAAGAATACACACCAACAAGCACTTCAAGATAATCATGCAAAAAAATCTAGAGGCCTCAATATACACCGTTTTAGATTCCTAGGGTTTCGTGATCTCATATCAAGGAAATTTTCAAACAGGTAAAGTCTAGGTGACAAATTTAAAAAAGTAACAATAATCCAAAACAGAAACAAGGTATTACAAATAATCAACAACAAAGTCAAAAACTAATTATAACACAAGTCACGATAATGAGTACGTAAATTCCGAGCAAGATTACCCCCACACAATAAATCCAAACCTAATGGTCACCCCACACGATGGCCTGCTATTATAGAAATTTAAAAAAAGATTAACCAATTTATCAAAGCGGACCAATATGACCTTCCGTAATATAGGAGAGATGTGAATTAATTTATTTTATTCTTACTTTTGCAGATTTAAATTTCATTGATTTGGAGTAGAAATATGACACCAAACTCGAATCCAAACTATCCAACAAAAGCACTCTTGTCCAAATAATTAATCGCAACCAATAAAATAAAAATCAAAATAACATATAAGTTATTTCAGCCCAAAAATTAATTTTGAAAAATAAAAAAGGAAATGTTTTGCCAAAAAGATCTCATTGTACTCTTCTCTGGGTCATCATTGGTCGTCGTCATGGTCGCCCACCGTTGTAGCTTCAAGTTCCAATCCAATAAGTTGTTTCAAAAGCCAACCAAGCTCGATACCAATTTGTAAGAAATTAAACCTAAAACACAAAGTTCAATAGGATTATTTAATATAGAAAAACAAATAATATCTCGGAAAATATTGAAAGCAAATATGAAAACTTCAATCTTCAATCAATGAGACAACAATGGTGAAAGAAAGAGGCTCGGATTAGCCAATCTCCAACATTAGTAACACCATAAATAATGGCCAAAGCACACTCCTAATTAACCCACTATATTCTACACAAAGGAAGATTAATCTTCACTAAAGAAGAATAAGGAGAAGGGGACGAAATAAGGCCGTAAGCGCACAAGACAAAGAACGTAAAAAGAGCGTGAGGAAGAAAATAATTTGCTCTCTATATGCGTGTATTATGTTTTCTCTCACAGCCAAATGAAAAGGGCAGCCATATGTTATATATATATGTTTACACCAAAAAGAACATACCATATATATATATTGCGTGCCAAGGACCAGACTTAAGTGTCCTAATATAACTAGGTTAACCTAGTATTAATTAATCGAGCAACTGGGTCGTGGCCCATTATTCAAAGTTAACTACAAAGTACTTTGACCATTCTTTGTAATTGGGCTTCCTAAATGTTAGATATTGGACATTAATAATAAGTTTTCGATCATTGTCCAAACCTACTAAGTATAATATAACAAACCCGTTTAATCATCACTGTCCCTTTGTTTGTTTAGGACCAAAAAATCCCAACAAACTTGTGAGGGGATATCTTCTCCATTACAAAGCATTCTTTATTTGATAGCATAAGCGTCGTACTATTAGACAGTAAATTATTTAGCACAAATGTTATCTTTTAGTGAAATCAGCAATATACACTTGTCACTAGCACCAAGTAAAATATATGGGTACCATAGCACATCTCTAAATATGTTTGATATTTAATAATTTCCTTTGCATTTCCATTTCTAATCTTATTGATTGACCATCTTTGGAGAAAAATAAAACAAAAGAAGAGTCGAACAAGAAAAAAAACAAAATCTTTTGTACTGCATTAAGTAAAAAGTCATAACATAGAATGTGTTCCTTCTCTCTTGAATTGAATGTCACATATTCTCCCTTAGCATTGTCACGGCCATTACAGAAATTCAACATAAAATCTGTTTTTACAAATACTAAGGGACACATACACAGAGGCCTTTGACATATCACATGAAGTTACCAACCTTCGTAATTGCAGTTTTGGAGCAGAGCGGTGACAACATGCCGTGTAGAATCATTCTCCACCAAAGAAGACTCTAATGGATCTAACATGAAGAAACCTCTCCCAACAGACCACTGTTCTTTGAGGCGGTGGTGGAGGCTGTTGCCCTTGCAGAGTGCCTTGTCCTTGTAACCCCACACTGGCCTCATCTCTTCGTTCTTCATTGACTCTATTGACCTAAAAGACACTTTATCTAACAGAACTTTACTCCTTACCTAATTCCCGATCGTTGATGCCTTTGCTCCATCTCCATCTCGCTCCGCCATCGCCAAAATTGAAATTAGAATTTTCAACTACAACCCGTAGAAGAAGCACTCTCCGTATGTGGATGTGGAAGAAGGCACCGATGGAAAATATAGATAACACGGGTAATTTAGAGATTAATTTGAAAATTGTTGAAGAGTAAGAATTAATCACAAATTTGGAAAAAGTTTTGACCTAATTTGTAACAAGTTACCTACATGTGACTTATATGCAATTTTCCCTAGATTAATTTCTCTTTTAATGGACTTCACATTAACTTATCACTTCATAGTCCAGCCCATGTAGCATTTGGATTTAGGACCCATGGGCCATGGCAAAAACGGAGAAGCCTATTAATAAGTTAAGGTATCATATCAAATTAGCGTAAAATAAGTATATTTTGTTTTGGGCTATTTACACAAATAGAAAAAAGGATAAATTTACTATAAGTCATCGTAGGTGACTTGTTCTAAATTAAGTCAAAACACTTTTTAAAATTGCCACTAAGTCACACTATGTAGCCATATTTCATATTAATCTCAAAATTACCCATGTTATCTATATTTACACTTCAGCGCAGCAACACACGTGGCCACCATCTTCTTCCACACCTCTCTGTCGGCATTTCACGACTTGCCATTGGCCACACAAACCTTTTCCACTATTTTTTGTAAGTGATAATAGTAGATTCACAGTTTTTTATATTCGTCTTCTCAATCATGTAAAAAATAAAGTTTTAAACTTTAACAACCAGCTATTGTTATCAGATAATGACGGTGATTCTGAGAAGTGTTGGGCAATCCCTAGATTGTAAAATTTTGAAAACAAATGCTTTTTCAATATTATTTTGAAGGTAGATCCAGTTTTTATGAATGAGTTTTTCTTATTTTTCTTAAATTAGGTTATTTTTGTTGGAGATATTGTTTTTTTTATATGTACGAACATAATTTTTTTGTAATAATTTTTTGGTCAACTAAAAGAAAACAACATTTATTTCTAGATCAATATTTTTATGTATTTCTAGATGTTAATATCATACATTCATGTGTGTTGTTTGATAATGTATCATAAAAATAATATCACAAAACAATATATTAATAAGAATAGTATCTCGTAATATAATATCTTATTAAGTACATTATTTCAAAGATATTAATATAATGATATCACCAATAAATATATCTTAATATTTTGGTGTCAGAAGTATATTATTATATTAATATAACAAGCATATTATATCGATAATATGCACTCAAAATATGAAATTCAATCCAACGGAGGAATTGTATCATAATAAAGTTATCTTAATAAAGCAAGTATTAAAAGTACATTTGTATCAATATCATAATAACAATATGATATGATTAAAGATAGTAAATATAACAGTATCAAAAGCACATGCTTAGATGAGCACAAATATTATGTTTTAATAGAAATCATAACACAGCATCTATATAAAATAGTATATTGATAAAAATAGTATATTAATAAAGTAATATCATGGGAAATTGGCGCAAATGGTCCCTAACCTTTCATTTTTGGCGCAATGGTCCCTAACCTATCCAATTAGGTGCGGAAATGGTCCTTGTGGATGGATTCCGTTAAAAATCCGTTAAACAACTTTTCATTTAGGTGCGCAAATGGTCCCTCTCAATATTTTTGTCTTTATTAGTGGGGGTAAAATTGTCAAGTTACATCTTTCTTTCAATTGGCACAAATGGTCCCTAACCTATAATTATATTTTGGTGCACAATTAATCCTTATTTGATGAAAAAGACAAAAATATATTTACTTTTAATTAAAAAATTTGCAATTGGATTCCTAACCTTTAAAAAAGTGAAAATGAGTCCGATTCTTTAATTTTTTTATTAAAAAAATTATAAAAAACTAACAAACTGACAATATACTAAATTATTTTGTATATTTTATTAACTATTATAAAATAACTAAAATTGAAATTCATAATTATTAACTAGTGTGCTAATTAAAATTATTTTATTATTATTAAGTAATCATATTATTTAAAATTCAAACTTTAATTTTATCATTACTGTGAAAAAAGAAAGAACGGGGAAGAACAAAATAACAAACAACTTTATTAAGCAGACGGCATAATGAAAATACAATTATAAAGGAGTTTATATAGTAATGAAAACCCTAATCTATATTAGGTAAACAATCATAATATATTCTATATTATATTCTAATATATATTCTATATTCTAAGTATTATCGGAAAAAGGATCAATATGAATGAGATCACCTTAGTCATGGTATGAGTATTATCAAAAATAGAAAAAAATGGAATATGCTCAAGAAACACAACATGGCGGGAAACATATAATTTTTATTAATAGGATCAAAACAACGATAACCATTTTGTCCCTTCTCATATCCCAAGAAGACACAAATAGCAGAACGTGAAGTCAACTTACTACGTTCTACTTGAAGACGAAGGACAAAACATGTGCACCCAAAAACTCTTAGAAGAGAATAATCGGGAGGATGTCCAAATAATGTTTGAAGGTGACAAACCCAAGTGTGAGAGGACGGAATTATATTAATTAAGTGGACAGCAAGATTAAAATCGCTTCTCCCCAAAATTCACTAGGAACTTTGGTAGATAAGAGTAGAGAACGGGCAGTTTCAATAATGTGTCTATGCTTTCGTTCAGCAATACTATTTTGTTGTGGGGTGTCAGTACATGAGGATTGGAGAATAGTGCCATCAGAAGCAAGCAATGTAGAAAAGTCAGTAGATGTATACTCTCCACCCAAGTCACATCTAAAACACTTAATAACAGCAGAATGTTGAGTTTTAACAAGTGCTCTAAAAGAAAGATAAATGGAAAGAAAATCGAGCGTCGTTTCATAAGATAAACCCAACAATAATGACTATAATCATCAATAAATGAGACATAATATCTAGACCCTCTTTTGTAGCAATAGGCAGCAGCCCCACACATCGGAATGAACAAGGTCAAATGGTGCAGTGAGCGATAAACACTTCGAGGAAAAAGTAAAGTAGAAAATTTTGCTAATTTGCAACCACTACAATCAGAGATATCATGAGTTCGCAAATCTCCCAATTGACCTTTAGAAACTAAAAATTTTAAACGACTAGCGAAACATGTCCAAGGTGAGAATGCCACAAATAAAAACTAGAAGAAGAAGAATTCAAAGAAAAAGGCGACAAATCAACACTAGAGGTCGCAAAGATGCGCAGTGGTTGCGATGTCCAAAACATATAAACCTTCTTTTCTATGGCCTATCCCAATCGACACGAGATTGAGAATCACGCACATGATAAGCGGAGAAGAAAATTGAACTAAGTATTTAGAGTCACATAACTGACCAATAGATATAAGATTCAAAGAAAGAGCTGGAACACAATAGACATCCGAGAGTGATAAATTGTGTGTGTTAACAGAAAAAATCCCTACCAAAGGCAGTGGAGTGCCATCAGCAGTCATAATAGACACAGACGAATTAGAAGGGCGTAAGAAATCAAACAATGTGGACTCTGATGACATGTGTTTAGAGGCACCTAAGTCAAAGATCCACGAGGAAGAAATACCTGGGGGGCTCTGGGACGACAAACCTACATGAGTAGAGGCTGCAATAGCATGAGGCTGAGTGACAAGAAACTTTTGAAACTGCTCAGCTAGAGTAGTGAGCTTAGATGGAGGTGCTCCAAGAATATGTGAGTCACAAGGTAACATGGCTGCTACTGTGTTAGCATTGGGATGATAAAATCGATGTTGTGACTGATGTTGACTCTGTGAAGATTGCAGCTTCTTAGGACATTGAGCCTTCCAATGCCCTTTTTTTTTGTAAAAGCTACACTCATCACTAGCAACTCGCACATAACCTCTGTTCTGATTCTGCGTAGATGGTCGAGAAGGGATAACCAAAACTGAAGTGCTAGAAGTAGAAAGTGATGCCTCACCTATTAGGGATTTCAAACATGTTTCCTCAGCCACAAGTTCAATAACCACCGAATCAATGAAGGAAGAGGAGTACGATGCAAGATAGAGCCTCTAAGGCCCTCAAAAGAATTACGAAGTGCCATAAAAAACTGAACCAATCGTTGCTCCTCTCTATAAATAATATAATCCTCACATACTTTCAGTCCTGCCGATTCTGTAAGAGCTAACTCATCCCAAATCGATGTCATAGCAGTATAAAATTCCAGAATACCCATATTTTGTTGTTGTAAGGCTCGTATATCAATCTCCAACTGATATCGTTTTGCAACGTTAGACTTAGTGTATAACTTCTGCAAATGATCCCGCACTTCCTTAGCAGTTTCATACTTTGCCAATTGAGCACCAATGGAATGGTCGTGTAATTGTGAATCAAGTAAGAATTTTTGCATTGTTTGACTCCTAAACATCAACATCAATGACATAATTATCACTAGTACTCTTAGGTATTACAATAGTTCCAATAACATAACCCACAATTTTTACCTTTGAGAAAATTTTTCATCACGGTACTCTAATATGAATAATTTCGACCAATTAATCTTACACTAATAGATTGAAGGAATCATCCCTTTCGGTTGCCATTATTACAAATAAGAGAGAATCAAGGTTACACAATGAAAAAAAAAATCAACAAAGACAAACGACCAAACAATACGCTTTGAAAAGGCGAACCTCAACCAATGGCCAAACAATCACCACCAAAAAATCAGAAATTTACCAAGTCAAAATCAAATAATCAACCATGGGTAAGAGTCACGGATCACTGGCACGTGTCACCAGACCCACCCAACCTG
Source organism: Forsythia suspensa (assembly GCA_023638005.1). Taxonomy (NCBI): domain Eukaryota; kingdom Viridiplantae; phylum Streptophyta; class Magnoliopsida; order Lamiales; family Oleaceae; genus Forsythia; species Forsythia suspensa. The sequence goes on from CM042673.1 coordinate 51,706,493, forward strand.
ACAAGGACTGGCGCCATACAAAGCCAAGCAGGGATATGTGATCTGTGTATAGTAAGCCCACCAACCAAGGTGTTACTCAACTAAAATTCCAACTTAGGAAGTTCCTGTTGCGGAGGAACGTGCTCTAACCTCTTCTTTGTTCATAACAACCCAAGGATAAATTGGATCCGCAATTACGGCCCACAAACACAGGGAACTCCGTAGTCTTACCTCTGCTGGAAAGCAACCTGCTTCAATTTCTTCAATGTCAAGATGCCAGCGGACTGAATTGCTTTTCTATTGTTGTTTTATATACCAAGCTCTGATACCATGTGAAAAAAGAAAGAACGGGGAAGAACAAAATAACAAACAACTTTATTAAGCAGACGGCATAATGAAAATACAATTATAAGGGAGTTTATATAGTAATGAAAACCTTAATCTATATTAGGTAAACAATCACAATATATTCTATATTATATTCTAATATATATTCTATATTCTAATATATATTTTATATTCTAACAATTACAACATAAAAAGAAAAATAAATTTGTCACAAATAAAATTTTTAATTATGCTCAACCCAGCTCGATTTTATACGGTCTCATATTTACTGGGTCAATCCAACCCACTTTTGAGCCACAAAGAAACTGGATGAGTCTTATTTTAAAATTTAATTTATTTTTGTATTTTAAAAAAAAATTCACCATCTTCCCACCCCACCCACCCCACCCTACCCCACCGGAAGGAAGGAGATTTCTCCCTCCCGATGGCGTCTCCCCCCTTCTAGTCGCAAAACTAGAGGGAGAAAGATTCGCCAGCGTCGTGGCGACTGGGGGAGAAATCCTCCCTATTCATTGCGACTTTCTCCTCCCTAATCGCTGCGAAATCTCCCCACAGTTTCGCGACCGGAAGGGAGGATTTCTCCTCCCTGTCAGTGTTTGGTTTGGTGGTGGTGGTGGTGGTGGTGGTGGTGGGGGTTCGGACTCATTTTCACTTTTTTTAAAGGTTAGGAATCCAATTGCAAATTTTTTTAATTAAAAGTAGATATATTTTTGTCTTTTTCATCAAATAAGGATTAATTGTGCACCAAAATATAATTATAGGTTAGGGACCATTTGCGCCAAAAAAAGGTAAAGGTTAGGGACCATTTGCGCCAATTGAAAGAAAGATGTAACTTGACAATTTTACCCCACTAATAAAGACAAAAACAATGAGAGGGACCATTTGCGCACCTAAATGAAAGGTTGTTTAACGGATTTTTAACGGAATCCGTCCACAAGGACCATTTCCGCACCTAAATGGATAGGTTAGGGACCATTGCGCCAAAAATGAAAGGTTAGGGACTATTTGCGCACTAACATGATACGTTAGGGACCATTTGCACCAATTTTCCTAATATCATAGATAAAAGTATCTTAATAAATCAAGATATCATACATAACAATATCTTAATAAAATAGTATCACATACACAAAAAGTACAACATAATAGAAGAAAAGTTTCACAGATTGAAACAATATCAAATATTTTGAATGAAAATAGTATCAATCATCTTGTACTACTAATGGAGCTTTTTGAAACGATATTATTAATTTAACTATAAAATATTTAATTTTGAATGTGTGTTTATTTGGTGGAGTTTACTAATATACTTTTTAAGAGATTTTAAAAAATATTGGTAGAATGTGTGATTGAAAAGTTGATAAAATTTGTAGGTCCCATGAAATATGTGGTTGAAAATAAGTTGAAAAAGAGAAAGTTAATAAACACGCCAAAAATGCTATAATATAACGAAAACTAGTGTACAATATTATAAGTAAAACAATATCAATCATTTTTCATAAAACAGCATCATAATATTTTATAAAACAATATCATGTTTGAATTAGTGTTTTTTGCAATTACAAGGGCACGTTGGTCTTTTAGAGCTGAAATGTAACTTTAATTGAATTAAGGTTTGGTCATATCAATTAAGAGTCCATGAGCGCATGATTATTGACTGGCTCTAAATTTTTCCTAGAAAAAACATAGTGGGGGTAAATTGAAAATTATTGATTTTTGTTCAATATTGTAAAATTACATTATAGATTGTTAAATGAAGCAAGAAACAATGGAAAAATTCTGATCTTATTCAATGATCTTAGAATGTGAAGTACACACATATATATAATTACAGAAATTCAACAGATTAACTACTAATTCAACTAACTAGCGGAATAACTAACTAACTAACTAACTAACTAAGCGATCTTCTTCTTTCACTTCCGGTGGCGTCCTTCATCTTGATTAATTCTTGACATAGATGAGCATTTAAGGAAGAATCTGATTACATCGTATGTAATTTTTTGACCATAAAATTTGTAAAACGTTGCATTTAATAAGTTAAAATTTGTATTAATTTTGTTACGATTGTATGTACTTTTTGACATTGTAACTTACATTCTACTAATCCTGTTAAAGTGTGTTAATCTTTGTTATAAAATATGTAATTTTTTTAAAAAAAACCTCGAGTTAGAACAACCCACGCAACACCAACCACATCTAACGTACTTGGCACAACAAATGCTGATTTTTTGTCAAGCAAATTTATCATAAATTAATTAACATGAACAAACTAAAGTTTAGTACAAACATGATAGAAGTAATGTTGTTTGTACAGAAAATAGTTACAGATGTTGGGGTGGCAAATAAATTTGTGACAATAAATTATGGGCAAATGAGTCATTGCACTATGCTGCCACATCATCTTACAGACACTAATCCGGACATTTGTGATGTACAAGTAATATGACTCAACATGACATTAACGATTCTATTTAATGAAATTTTGTAAAGAAGAATCTACATCTTTTTAGTTAATACAACATATTTTACAAGATTCACGTGTAGAAAATTACTAACAGTTTACATACAATTCAAAGTAGTTTGATGTGAAGAATGCATTGCAATACCACATAGCCCTTACTTTAGTATCGCGATATCTCTTTGGACCTTTTAGCAATTAACATAAGTACACGACCAAAAACATGTTGCTTATGCTAAGTTCTTTATACTAACATTTCATTTCTTGAAAATTTAAAATAACTCATTTTTCTATTTGATTTTCACATTCTCTTCATTCGGCCTAGCCAGTCTCGTCTCTATTGTAACTTAAAATTAAAGATTTAAACATTCATATAAATTTGATTTAATTTTCAGTTTTAAACAAATTCAAAAACTACTTAATTTCATAATTAAAACCATTTTGAATTACATAAATTTTCATAAAAGTGGAGGTTGAATTTTCTATTATAAAAAATAGTGTAATTTCATGTTTTAGACACATTACAAGACAACAAAATTAGAAACACACACTATACACTATACTTATTTTCTTATTTTGGCAACTAGTTAAACGACTTGTTCTTATCTCCCTTTGGTGAATCGACTGTGAGCTAAAAAGATTTTATCTTGTAGCCATGTAGTGCAGACAATACCTGCACGAAGGGAAGACCACTATTTCTAACTCTATATATAAAATATTTTATGTTAATCATAGTTTAATTAATTTATTACACAAATTATTTATAATACAACAATCTAAAGTCGTGTGCTGATTTGTGTAGTAAAATTCATTTTTAGTTGTGTTATCAATTTTTAGAATATTGGAGAATTTCTAATTATTTTATTGCATGAACTTTTACATTGTGAAAAATTTACATAAACTTACTTTTCATTGACAATATTGCACTCCCATCAATATTTTAAGTTGAGCACATATTTCTATTTTAATAACTTGGTGCAGAAAGCTTTACACCCATTTTTAATCTAACTTTGAATTAATTGTGCCATCAATTAATTTCAAATTATTGGCACAATATTTGAAAAGAAGAGAATTTGTTATTAAGTTTATTTTATTCTCCAACTAAATGCTTGTATGTCTTGCATGTGCAACAAATATAATACAAAAGCAACAAATTGGTTTAGATTATTAGTTTCTTAAAAAAAATATTGCAATATGTTTTAAAGACATTTGTATATTAGTAGATTAATAAAGGTTTTATTTACATTTATTTGCTATTTGGAATTGTTCTTTAATTTCATACTGACGTTATGGTTTTATTTGAAACTTGAATTTTGATTTAACTAAATATATCATTGGCTTAATTGTGATATTTATTATTGTTGTTATACACATTACTTTGACTAAATTAATTGTTATATTGACAAACTTATATCTATACAGTTTTCTCTTATTTGCCTTACTAATTCCTAGTGTAAGAACTGGCATTTCGTGAAGATACAATTAGTGCTAAATCTGAAAATTTTGATGGAAAAAACTTTAAGAGATGGCAAAAACAAATGAAATATTGGTTGACTATCCTTAGGTTAATTTACGCCATAGAATAAATTAATAAAGGTGGAGTGTCCACATTATAGTTCGAGTTTCGAACAATTTGAATTTCATTGTCATAATCAAATTCTTAGTGCTCTTTTGATAGACTTTATGATATTTATCAAAATATCATTGGTATTAAAGAGTTTTGGAAAACTTTAGAAGATGAATATGAAATTGATGATGTTGGCGTAAATATGTTTAATGTATCAACATTTAATAAATATTTTATGGTAGATGAAAAACCTATTAATGAACAAATTCATGAATTTCAAGATTTGTTACGACTTATGGAAGAGAAATGTTCAAATTTTATTGAATATTATAAGGTGTCATGTTTTATAGATAAACTTCCACTCTCTTGGTCGGACTTTGCTAAAGGTCTTAGACATAAGTAATGGTTTATGACATTAAACCAAGTATTTAATTCTTTGAGAGTAGAAGAACAACATAGAAAGGTTTTAAGCCAAGGTGATGGAATGAAAGGTAAGGCAAACTTGGTTGAAAATTCTAAAAATTCTATTAATACTTCAAAACAGTTCAAGTCTCAAAATATTAAGTTCAAGAAGAACTTTCACCATAATAAAAAAAAATTCCAGCCAATGAATAATTACACTAGGAATGGCAAAGGCAAAGGCAAAGGCAAAGGCAAAGGCAAAGGAGAATCAAAGCTATGTTTTGTGTGCGGAAGAACGAATCACGTGACGGAAGACTGTTACTTCAGAAAAACTAAGGAGTACAAGCCTAAGTCTAAATTTAAAAAAGATCAAGTGAATATGTTGGAAGACGGTGAAACTTCTATTATACTTCAAGTGGAGAAAGCGTAACTTTGGAAAATGATACTATTGCTCGTGTATTAGAAATTGGAAGAATTGAGTTTAAAATGACTTTTGGAAAGACTTTGGGTTTAGATCAAGTTTGGCATGTTCCTGAAGTTAGAAGAAATTTAGTTAGTGGATCTTATCTTATTCAAAGAGGTTTTAAGGCTGTAATGGAGTCAAATAAAATTGTAATAACCAAGAATGATGTATTCATTGGAAAATACTATATTAGTGATGGATTGTTTAAGTTGAATGTTGTTGATGAAAATTATCAAAATTCTTCTATTGTTCTTAATGTTGAATCTAATTGTTTGTGGTATAAAAGATTGAGACATGTTAGTAATAAGAAGATCAAGAGATTAATGAATCTAAATTTGATGCCAAAAGTTCAAGTTATAATAGAAAGTGTGAAGTTTGTGTACAAGCTAAACAAATTAAGAAATCTTATAAATCGGTTCAAAGAAAAATAAATCTCTTAGAGTTGATTCATAGTGATGTTTGTGATTCAAATAGGTCTCCAACTAGAGCTGGGAATAAGTACTTATAGATGATCATTCTAAGTATTACTATGTTTATCTATTAAAAACTAAGGATGAAGTATTTGATAAGTTCAAAATCTATAAAGGCGAGGTTGAAAATCAATTAGAGAGTAAGATAGAAGTCTTAAAATATGATAGAAGAGGAGAGTACATTGCGTATGATCTTAATGTTTTGTGTGAAGATAATGGTATAATACATGAAGTCACACCTCCTTATTCACCGCAATCTAATGGGGTTGTTGAAAGAAAGAATAGAACTTTGATGATCATGGTTAACACTATGTTGATAAGTTCTGGAGTACCCGAGAATTTATGGGGTGAAGCTGTTCTAGCTTCTTGTTATATATTGAATCAAGTGACTATTAAAGACAATATTAAAATTTCATATAAGTTATGGAAAAGAAGTTTCCTAGGTCGGGTTTTATGAAAGTGTGGGGTCTTAGTTAAGGTTATTATACCTAATCTTAAAAGGAAGAAAATAGGACCGAAAAATGTAGATGTTGTCTGTATAGGATATGCTCAAAATAGTACTGTGAATTGATTTTTAATTGTAAATTTTGAAGTTAGTAGTATTTCGAACAATACTATTATAGAAGCTAGGGATGCTACCTATTTTGAAGATATTTTTTCTTTTAAGACTAGGATTCCAAGTAAACCATCTACATCTAGGAATATGATTTTAGATAGTACTCTATCTAGTTCATCTTTAGAAACTGAACCTGAACTTAGAAGAAGTGCAAGGAGTAGAACGGAGAAAAGTTTTGAAAAAGAATTCTTCACATATTTAGTTGAAGATAAATCTTAAACTTATAAAGATGACATATCATCTATAAATGCACATTATTGGAAAGAAGCTATCAATGATGAATATGAGTTAATTATACAAAATAATACTTGAGTTTTGTGTAATTTACCTCAAGGAAGTAATACTATAAGATGTAAGTGGGTATTCAAGAAGAAGTTGAAATCAGATGGTAATGTTAATAAATATAATGCTAGGTTAGTAGCAAAGGGATTCACTCAAAGTGAAAGAGTTGATTATTTTGATACACGTTCTCATGTTGCTAGAATAACTTCTATTAGGACTATGTTAGCATTAGCTATTCATAAATTGATCATTCATCAAATGGATGTTAAGACTACATTTCTGAATGGTGACTTCAATGAAGAAATATATATGGATCAAACAGAAGGTTATAAGATTAAAGGACAAGAACATAAGGTATGTAAATTGATGAAGTCATTATATGGTTAAAACAAGCTCCTAAACAGTGGCATGAAAAGTTCAACAAAGTTATACTAGGATATGGATTTAAAGTCAATGGACATGACAAGTGTGTATATCGCAAGGAATATAATAATGAGCATGTGATACTTTGTTTATATGTAGATGACATGTTAATATTTGGGACAAATCTAAGTGTTGTTAATGATGTGAAAAAATATTTGTCCAAGAATTTTAAGATGAAAGATTTGAGATAAGCTCATATAAATTTAGGAAATGAATTAAGAAAAACATCTGAAAAAATTCAATTGAATCGGTCAAATGCTATAGAGAAGATGTTAAAAAAGTTTGGGTATTATGATATTAAACAAGTATCTACTCCATATGATTCAAATGTGCACTTGAAACGGAACTTAAGTGAACCCAGTTTCACAGTTGAAGTATTCTCAATTGTTGTATATAGCAAATAGGACAAGACCAAATATATCATTTGTTGTTGGGAGGCTTAGTAGGTACACTAACAATCCAAATAAGGAACATTGATATGTGCTAGAGAAAGTACTTAAATATCTTCGAGGTATATTAGATTATTCTATATGTTATAAAATTTTTCCAAATGTGGTTGAAATGTATAGTGATGCAAATTGGATAACTGACAATGTTGATACCAAGTCTACTATTGGATATGTATTTATGTTAGGTGGCCCAGCTATATCTTGGGGTTCAAAAAGACAAACTATTATATCGAGAAGTACTCTAAAATTGGAGTTAATATCATTATTTACTACATGTACCAATGTTGAATGGCTAAGAGATCTATTACTAGAGATAGCTGAACTACCTTTAATAAGTAAACCAATTTCAGCTATCTCTATACATTGTGACTGTAAAGCTGTAATAGAACTTGTGAATCAATCGCATTTGAATAAGAAGGTAAATAAACATATACAAGAAAGACATAAGTCAATTAAGTCTTTATTAAAGAGAAGTGTGATTTCTCTAAATTTTGTAAGATTTCAGAAGAATTTGGCAGATAATTTAACAAAGGGTTTACACAAAAAAGGTGTTAATGAATCATCGAGTGGGATGGGCTTAAGCCCATAAGGAAGTCACCCACGGGAGTAACCTAACCTTTGTGATTGGAGATTCCATGAAGAAGGTTCAATGGGTAGAAACAACATGTATTGTGTGACTTAAGATATCACTATATTATTTATGCTCATCCTTATAGTGATTGTGCTATATTATGTGATGTCAGGAAGAGTTTAACCTCGAATGAGTATCAAGGCAGGAATACTCTCACGAGGTGCGGGTCACACGTGCCCCTGAAGGACTCACATATGTAAGAGTTTTCATGAGGCCGTGGCCATGGGATTGAGCTATTCCCTAGAGACTCTTACTAGAATCAAGATAAAAGCGCATGGCCATTATCAAGTTACTGCTATGAACCGAGCCTAATTCGATAATATGTGTTGGGCAATTGAAGTTTGGACAAAGGGACCTAATTCAAAGCTTAGTCCATTATGGCTCCCTCAAATAGAAATTGTCATCGCTAAGTAAGTTTCAAGTCCTGAAGACACCACACCTATTGCACAGATAATGTTGTTGCCATTGTATATATATATATATATATATATATATATATATATATATATATATATATATTTAAGCAAATTCAAAAACTCCTTAATTTCATGATTAAAACTATTTTGAATGACATAAATTTTCATAAAAGTGGAAGTTGAATTTTCTACTATAAAAGGAGTGTAATTTCATGTTTTAGATACATTATAAGACAACAAGATTAGAAAAAACACACTATACACTATACTTATTTTCTTGTTTTGGCAAGTAGTTAAAATGTTCGCTCTTATCTCCTTTTGGTCGTGCCTATAGAAGGAGAATCGACTGTGAGCTAAAAATTTTTATCTTAGAGTCGTGTAGTGCTGAAAATACCTGCACAAAGGGAATGCGTGGTTTAGAATAGCAATTTTCGTGAGTCTCTAAGGCGAATCCTTTCTAACTCTATATATTAAAATATTTTCTGTTAATTATAGTTTAATTAATTTATTACACAAATCACTTATAATACATCAGTCTCTGCCAGCCCCTTCCCCTTGCCTCATTTTCCTTTGTATCTACTCGTCTACCATGTGTCTTCAGACTCCACGTCGTACGCCACTCCCATTGTATATTTTAGTCACTCTTATCATTTTTTCAACCATCCTCCCTCCTACATTCACTTATCTATCTATTCTTCTTTTACACGCCATGAAAGATAAAGAAATGTAAATTTGAATACACAAAAATGTAAGTTGATTTTTATCAAGTTAACTGAGTTCAGGTTAAATTGTTGGTTTTAACTTTTAACTAGTGAGAAGTCATTTTGAAAAATTGCTCAAATTGAACTTATATCGGGTAAATCTAAGAAATACTCACTGAACTTTAAACTTGTTACTACTAACTCACTCAACTTTGAAGTGTCACTAATAACTCACTCAACTTTAGAATTTGTCTACCATCCATTACCCAATAAATATCCGTTTGAAGAGGTTGACGGAAACCGCCAACGTGTCTAACGGCGTACACGTGCACCAATCAGATTGTGGCATTTTTCCACCTCACCCATTCAGACAAAATCGCCTACCAACCTCACCTTTCACCTTTCTCTCTCTATACTTCTGTATGACTGTATCTCCAACACCTTACCCGATCTGATTGTTTCTTTCACGACAAGGGGATCGCGCTAGAGTTTGCGCTCAGCAAGTGATTGAATCCGATCTCGATAAACAGCATAAATAAAAAAAAAATTGTTATTAGCATAAATTTTACACAACAAAAGTGATTGCACGTTAACAAAAGTTCTTCTTCTTGTCCCTGTGTTTTTCCTTTGGATCCGCCGTTGCGTTACAAGAAGCGGCACTTCCATTTTCTATCACGGTCTGGATGGTTTTTCAAAATAATTTCACATTATCAATGATATTAATTTAGTTGAAGTTCATTATGCTATTTCATACTTGTGAAACTCGTTGATTTGTGGAAAATGAAATTAATTTAGTTGTATTTGTTATTGTTCATATTTATGAAAGTTGAATAATTAAAATTCATTGACAGTATTAGAAGGGTACATTTTGTAAATTTTTTCCATTGATTCATTTCGTAATTAATTTTTATTTGTATTTTTTTAGTTATTCCGTTGTTGTAAATGGATTTACTTTATTTTCATTATTTGAAATGGATCTATTCCGCCGACCTTCATTTTCTTTAATTGGATCTCGGACCACGAGTCCATCGTCACAGATCGAACAAAGGATATATGAACGCAGAGGCCGCGGTGCTTGTCGGAGCACTCAAGACACATGAAAACGCCGTACGAGACGGATGCCCATTGCTGATTCTTCTGCGAACAATCCACGCAGATCTTGTTCCGGTGTTACCCGGCTGCGATTGGAGCTCCCGGAGCCGACGCGAAGCTGCCATTGTTAGGTGGAAGGTGGAAGGTGGAAGGTGGAAGGTAAGGTGAGGTGGCTCTTGCAATTTAACGACTTGGCCGGCGATTTTGTCTGAATGGGTGAGGTGGAAAAATGCCACAATCTGATTGGTGCACGTGTACGCCGTTAGACACATTGGTGGTTTCCGTCAACCTCTTCAAATGGATATTTATTGGGTGATGGATAGTAGACAAATTCTAAAGTTGAGTGAGTTATTAGTGAGTTAGTAGTAACAAGTTTAAAGTTCAATAAGTATTTCTTAAATTTACCCAACTTATATCCCCACCTCTACATAATACTAAAAATCACATCTTATCCTTCCACTCACAAAATGCTATCAGAGAAAATGAAGGGAAAATCCATTTACATCAACGGCCTTAGCAAAACAGAGTCAGATTCATTATGGAAGTGGAAGGGAATCAATTTTCAAAGAGAAAAACACGAAAACAAGTTATCCGAATTCTTCAAGGAAAGTGGGCGCCAACTAGAGGGTTCAATTCTGGGCCCTGGAATTGGAGCTGGAATCGGGTGCGGCGTTGGATTGGGAATAGGAATAGCAGGCGGAGCCGGGTTCGATGGTTCGCCATGGAACCACCTTAAAATGGTGTTGGGCGTTGGATTCGGATGCGGTATTGGTGTCGGGTTCGGGTACGGGGAGGGAATAATTGGCGGAGGATTCAGCTATGAATCCCTAAAATCTCATATTTTCACGTCTAAATCCAAATCCAAATCGAAATAGCGGGTTATGATCCAGATCTGAGTTTTTTGCTCTTCAATTGCTATTTATGTAAATTGATGCAGAAATGATTTTATGAGCTCAGTTTTTTATTCTGCTTATGTTTGACAAAGTTTCTTATAAAAGTTGATGAATGTATGGTTAAAGTTGATGAATGTATGGTTGAAAAGTTGAAAAGTTGAAAAGTATGACAAAGTTTCTGATTTAAGTTTATAAATTTTTTGATAATGTTGAAATTATTTTTAAGTACTTATAAATTATAGGTTCTATAAAATGTGTGAATAATAAGTAAATAGTAAGTTTTGAATTTTATAAAATATGTAAATAAAAAATATATTCGACTAGTTTAAATTATAATGTGTCATTATATTGAAGTTTGACAAGTTGACCAAGTTTTGCTAAACAAATTTGATTATCAACTGGTTCAAATTGGGATTCAATTCTTTTTTTATTACTCTTTTCATGCATTTTTCGGAGTTATTTGGTAAATAATTTTTTTTTAACGATGGTAGCAACTGCGTTATTTAACTTCAATTTACGACCATTAAACCACTATCTTTGTGCGATGACGGCTAAAACTATGCCTTAATGACGATCACTAAACTTTTACCCTAACTACAATTAGATCGCTAAAATTTAATTGGTAGCTCAGACTACTTAACTTTAATTTAACAACAATCAAAGAACTTCACTTAATCACTTAGGTGCTGCCACACGATGTGATATATTTGATGATACGTAAGTTAAAATTAACAAAATTTTCACATCTTCATCTTAAATCTTAATCATCAAATTTTGACACGTTAACTCCATTTCATACATCAATTTATGAAAACGTTTGAATGAGACAAAACTTTAAAATAAAAAATTCTATTATCTAATGGCAAACAAGACAACAGAGTATTTTCTTTGATGATAAACTGGAGAATGGAAGAATTGGAATGATGCATATACAATCTATGGTAACTGGAAAAAGTAGACAAATCTGGATTAAAATCCATACGAACTTGGAAAACAGAAACTATAACAGCAAAAAAAGCATCCTATCAGACCAACTATTGTGTTTTCTTGATTTTTCTTGTCACATTGTGGCTTCATAAGGCCACCTTTGACTTTCTCTTCAGAAAACACATTATACATTTCAATTTCAAAAGAACTATTATACAGCTTCTTTGCGGTGGAATCCGACCGTAGAATATATGAGAATAGGTCACTGAGATATGAATCTTTATTCCTGATAGAGTCTTGATGGGCGAGGATGACGAACTGAGTTGTAGTGGTTATGGTTATATGATTGATGCAGTGAAAAGAGTAAGGAGAAGATCGTTTGAGAGGGAGATTGAAGACATATAAACACATATGTATATATATATATATATATATATTTTTTTTCTTTCACTAACGGAGAAACTCTCTACGATCGTGATAATCGAACCGAAATAGTACTAGTTAGTCCAATTCCGTCACATTTTTGTTGAATTCACTTGCAGTGAAAGGTCACTTGTTAACATGATTTCGTAATTGTTTCACAAAAAGGTCGTCATTCTACAAAAATAGGTAGGCAAATTACGCCATTTCTTTTGAAGGGTAACATTCATATGATATAATCGACTATTTTAAAACATGGTCATGATCACGAATTATTGCATAGATTCCTCACAAATAAGTAGTATACATTTTCAGCCTGGAACACGAATGTTGGCAGCACGAGAATTAGCCAGAAAACAAAAATTTTCTTTAATTCATAAAACCGGGATCTTTGCTAGTTGTTCACGTATTTATTATAATTAAAATATTAATGGATTAGTATTATATCTTAATCGATAAACGATATTAGTCTCGGATCGATTCACGAACTTGTTGCTTTCGATTCACGAACTTAGTGCTCCCAACGTTCAAGCCTTCTATGGGATTCTCCCAAGTCTGGATTACACCGGCGTGTGGGCACCTTTTGATTTTAATCAAAAACAAAACTAATTTCCTGGTGGGATCTGAAAACCGAAAAACTTAATTTCTTCTCTTTTCTTGATTGAATCAATTGGAATGAATTGAATGAATTTACATCACAAGCAATGTGATATAAATAACGACAAGTGATCTCGATTGCAAACAACGACAAGAGTCACGATTGCATCCAAGTCCAATTAGTTTAGGATTGATTTAATTACACGTGTAATCCCACGAACTTATATTACAATTACAATTAAGTCTAAAACTTTTATAGTAAGCGTGATTAAGTCCAAAACTTTATAGAGCTACCACATGACACGATCGGACATATATTTTCCAAGCTCCAATAATTAGATTCCGTCTAGTCGACCCTAGACCCCTCAATCTAATCATTAGTCTTTTGCTTTTTCCACTAAAGGCAAGAGACTGCACTCTCGGAATATATAAAATTACAGAAGCTGTAATACTTTCCTCTGACCTACCGTATATATATATATATCATCTGACCTACCGTATATATATATATATCATCTCTGTCTCGAGATCCGATAATTAGGTATGAGCATAAATGACCGTTTGCCCCTCTAATTATTCTTACTAACTTTAAGTTATATTTTCTTCAATGGTCCCGTGAACTAATCACGGATGTCGAAGTTTAGCCGTCGCTAAACACCGAGCTCGATTTATAACCGTTCAAGAAAATACTTAAGTTGTCACTCGACCCATTTTTTAGAGGCTGCAATTCCCGACACTAATTCGTGTTCTCTACTTCGCTCATTCTCAAGTTCCTAACTCATCGAGATATTTGATCAATTAAATTGATCTCACCAATTGGTAAATCAAAGAACCATCAAACTAACGAAAAAATATACACAATCTCTGTCGAGGATTTAGATGAAATATCCGGTGATCAAGTGGAATTTAATTATTCGCACGGTCATGCTATATAATTAAATTCGACACATGGTCCGTTCAATACACTCCAAGTGTACTAGTGTCACCATTAATCCATTTCTGCGATAAGGACAAATCGCAAACCCGAATGATTAAATAGTCAACACTACAACCTTAGGTGCAAGGTGTCAACCCTTATACATTAGTTGTGAACAATTTTATTGATGATCAAAATATAAGTTGTGTCACACTATACTTCTCAACGCAAGCATCCAACTTATATTATCACAAGTGATCATTGGCACTTTATTTACATACTCAATATCAAACAAATGCAATAATAATAAATGAATACAAACCAAAGTTTTATTCAATATAAAATTGTCATTTTATCATAGCAAAATTATACTATTTGGACATACAACCCAACAATTCTCCCACTTGCCCTAGAGTATAATCTTAAAATACATATACCCCAATGGCAAAGAGTTAACCAGCATATAGTTCCTTGTTCTCCGAAGGTACTTAAGGATATGCTTTACAATCACCCAATGTTCTAGTTCGTCTAGACTGATAACGAGTTATCATACCAACAGCATAACAAACATGAGACTACTCATTGCAAATGCATAAAGTATTCTACTCATGTCATCTATCTCTTCAGGAGTTTCTTTAGGAACGCTCCTTAGATAGTTAAATTCCATGTCTGAACGGTAAATTGCCTTTCTTAGAATCTTGCATGGCAAATCTGACAAGCATCTTGTCAATATATATAGCTTGGGACAAAGCTATCAGCTTGTTCTATTCGATCTCTTAAGATCTGAATCTCTGGAACACATCTAGCTTTGTCCAAAACTTTCATATGAAAACTGTTGGGCCAACCACGCTTTCGTAGATAATGACATTCCTACGAGTAGAATATCATCTACATAAAGCACCATGAAAATTATCTTTTTGTCCTGTATCTTTTTATAGACCCAAGATTCGTCAAAGTTCTGATCAAAATCATATGTCTTAATCACCTCGTCGAATCTTTTGTTTCAAGATCTTGATGCCTGCTTCAGTCCATAAATGGACCGTTGCAGCTTGCATACTTTAGATTTATGACCACGTTCTCTACGAACCCATCCGGTTGTACCATATAGATACACTATTCAAGATGACCATTAAGAAAAGCCATCTTGACATCCATTTGCCTCGCCTCATAATCATAATGAGCTGCAATGGATAAAAGAATTCGAATAGATTTGAGCATAGCTACAGGCGAGAAGGTCTCCTTGTAATCGATCCTTCTCTTTGGGTAAAACCCTTAACCACTAGCCTTGCTTTGAAGGTTTCCACATTCCTATCTACTCCTCTCTTTCTTTTGTAGACCCACTTGCACCCGATGGATTTTATCCCTTTTGGTGCATCTACAAGTTTCCAGACTTGATTAGAATGCATAGATTCCATCTTAATGTTCATAGCTAGTTTCCACAAATCTGCATCCACATCGTTTATAGCCTCCTTATATGAATTCGGATCATCTACTTGATTTACAGAGATCGCCTGTTTGGATTCTTTGACAAACAAGTACCTAGACGATTTTTTGATGATCCTTTGACTTTGCTTAAGGGGCGGTGGATCTTGAAACGTGGCTTCATTTGGAATTGTAACATTTTCATCAATGTTAGTATCACCTTCAGGTGATACAATTACCTCATCACTACCTTGAACATTTTCTTGATCTATGGGATTAGATGATGAATCATTTCTCTTACTCAGCTAACGTTCCCTAGGTTTTTGCGATACCATGGGTCGTCTGTCACCAGGTTGTGTTCCAGGAATTGATGAGTTGGTATTACTCCCACTCATTTCTTCCAAAACATCCCTACTCTTGGACTGACGTTCATTAATATATTTATCCTCCAAGAAGGTTGTATTTGTACTAACAAAAACCTTCCTATCTAAAGGACTATAAAAATAGTATCCCTTGG
Organism: Forsythia suspensa; assembly: GCA_023638005.1. NCBI lineage: Eukaryota > Viridiplantae > Streptophyta > Magnoliopsida > Lamiales > Oleaceae > Forsythia > Forsythia suspensa. Next base: position 51,722,485 of record CM042673.1, read on the forward strand.
TACCTTTAGGGTATCTCACAAACAGCATATTTTCGATTTAGACTCCAACTTTTCATCTTTCCTTTCAAAGACATGAGTAGGACATCTCCAAATTCGGATGTGATGCAAATTTGTTTGCGCCCATTCCATATTTCGTGGGAGTCTTGGGAGCAGACTTAGATGGAACTAGGTTAAGAATATAAGCGGTCGCTCTCTGGTGCATATCCCCAAAATGAGATAGGTAGAGTTGAAAAACTCATTATTGACCTAACCATATCTAACAATGTCCTGTTTCTTCTTTACGAAATGCCGTTTCTATTAGAGTGTACCAGCACTCGGTTGAGAAACTATACCATTTTCGTTAAGTAGTCCCCGAATTCTTTCGAGAGATATTCGCCACCTCGATCCGATCGAAATGTCTTTATACTTTTACTCAAATGTTTCTCGACTTCATCCGATATGCTTTGAATTTTCAAAAGCCTCGACTTTCGAGTCATCGGTAAATGTATCCGAATATAGAGTAATCATCGTAAAGGTGATAAAATACTCATATCCCCATCTCGCTAGTGTATTCATAGGTCCACATACATCAGAATGAACTAGTTCTAATACTTTTTTGGCTCTATGTCCCTTCGCTAAAAAAGGACCTTTTGGTCATCTTACCATCCAAACAAGAATCACAGACCGGTAATGGTTCGACCTCAATTGAGTTGAGGGGACCATCCTTTGCCAGTCTTTATATCCTGTTAAGGTTGATGTGTCCAAGCCTAAGATACCATAGATATTACTAGTATGGTATGTATTTTGTTTATTACAATTTGCAGAAGTGTTATTAATTTTATTTGTGGAATAGTTTAATATATAAAGACCATTAATCAAATATCCGGCACAAATAGGAGCTTTATTCATCAAAATGTAAAGCGCTTTATTAGGCGCAAAATCAAGAGAATAACTCTGTCCTATTAGACAAGAAATGGAAATCAAATCCCGCTTCATCTGCGGGACATAATAACAGTCTTTAAGAATTAAACGCCTATCACTACTGAAATAAAAATAAACTACTCCTACAGCTCTCGTCGAAACTACTGCTCATGTGCCGACTGTGATAATGAACTGGCCTTCATTGAGTTTTCTGCTCTCCTAAAGCATCTGCATTGACATGCAAATATGATTAGTAGCTCCAGAATCTACAACCCAGGAATATGTAGAATCAACCACCAAACAAGACTCAGTTATGAAAAACTCACCCTCACTTTGCTTACATACATTTAGCTAGTGCTTTGGGACTGATCTTACTTCCGGTGACCTTACTCTTGTGGTGAAACACTTGCCTTCGCTTTCCATCTGCTTTGGTCTTTTTGTTGCTTATTGGCTTCTTGCTAGCTCTCTTCCTTTTCTTTTCGTCTTTGCTTTTCGGCTTGGAATTAGAGGAGTTACCAATTGCTGCATAAGCATTACCACTTTTGGCCTTAAGACCACTTTCCACATTTTGCAACTCATTCATCAGCTTAGTCAATGGCATATCCATCTTGTGTAAGTGATAGTCCACAGTAAACTGTGAAAACATATCAGGTAGAGAGTTCAATACCATATCCACCTGAGTATTTTGATCAATAGTTGCACCCAGATTCTCCGCCACATTGAAGTGTCCAATCATGGTTAACATATGGTCCTTCACTGGCGTTCCGGGTTTCATGCGAATGTTACGTAAGGTGCAATTATTTGAACCGAGCTCTCCTACTTTGATGCGCAAACATGTCCTCGAGGCTTTTCATTATGTCATAAGAGGTCTCAAGATCGTCATGCTTTTTTTGTAATATATTTGACATTGATGCCAAAATGTAACAGCGAGCCAACTTGTCTGCAGCTACCCACTTATCATAAGCATCCCTCATGTCCTTGCTTGTAGTCTCAGTGGGTTGCTCAGGCCAATCTTCTTCAAACACAAAATCAATTTTCTCAACGGTGAGAACAATCATTAGGTTACGTTTCCAATCCACATAATTTTCCCCGGTTAGTTGGTTTTATTTTAGGATAACGGAAAATGGACTGAGAGACATTTTGCTGAAAAATAACAAAATTATTGCATATTAATATTGAGTTGCGAATTTAACATGTGATGCATGAATGCACATGTAGATCTATAAAACTACAATAATGTGACGACTACTTAATCCTTGTAATCTAACAGGCCTCTCTATAGGAAAGGTCACCGTGTCCACTGATTTAGCTGGGATTCTCCCACCAGACAAATCATATCTTGACAATAAATGTCTAGATAAATCCAGTATCGCTTTATTTGGTCACCAAGATCATTAACGAGAGCCTCTATAGGAGGTTCATAGATGATCTCGATTTGAGTGTATAACCTTTGTCTAGATTTCTAGATACTTGAAAAATAATCCCGTCATCTATAGGATGATCTCAAATTATATTCTATCTAGACGATCTTACCAAAAAAAGAATCAAATCAAACAACCCGAATTACGCAACCCTCCTATAGGGAGTCCGTTGCGTTATCGGCACGAGGCTAACGCATTCTATTGCTTATGGATTGACAAAAGGAGACCGTGGATTTTTATTTAAATAAAAATCCTCTCCCACTCAATATTTTAAAATAATGGATTTTAATTTTAAATAATTACCAACTGTTCATATTAATTAAATTAACATACAGTTTAATTATTACGGACTTCCCTTTCTAGAAAAATTTAATTTAAATTAAATTAATCGAGGGAAGAACCAATATTTTAATGATATGCATTCTATTCTAAATTTTACGAGCGATGCCAAAATTAATTCTATATGACATAATTAACAAAATAATAATATTTTAAACAAATATTTAAAGCATTTATCAACAATAAATTAACAATTATTTGTAGCCCAAAACAAGACTCAAGAAATAAATTAAAAAACTAATTGGATCCAAGCCCAATATTTAATTTACAACTTCAGCCCAAATCCTTGCTCCAATTGCCAAACAAGCCCAAGGAATAATTGAAACCAAACACCCATTATTCTTGGAACCAAACAGAAGTTATCCCAGCAACCAAACAACCATTATTCTTGGAACCAAACATAGATCTTCTTCTTCCTTGAGCAACCGATTATCCAAACAGCCCCTTATCGGAGAAACACCATGGCGAATCCACAACGGCGGCGGCGCAGATCAAGCGAGATCTCAAGGCACGGTGGCGCATATCTGGCGGATCTGCGCGCGCGATCATTGCGCGCGCAGATCCGTGACCATCTCGCACGAGTGCTTGAATTGCTTCGCGTAGATCATCTGTCGCGCACCGGTATGCGGATCGATCTGGTGGCGCGACTGAAGACCGGCGGCGGCGAAGCGCAGATCATCAGTGGCGCACCAGATCGAGATCAGCGTGATGGCATCTCTCCGGCGCGACCAACGCACATCGGATCTGTTGGATCGCTCGCCAAATCTACACGATGGCATCTCCGGTGCGCGACCAGTGCAGATCAGATGCGCTGGATCTAGCGCGCCAGATCTGCGCGATGGCAGATCTTCGCCGACGCCTGATCCATGCTTTCGCAGATCATCTTGCGCACCAGATCTTCAATTCGGCTATCTGATTTTTCTTTTTCGTCAGTTTGATCTTGAATCTTCAACATTACAAAAATAACTATGTCCCAATTTTAGGGCTCACAATTTAAATCTATTATGTAATTAAAAATTAAATCAAGATGATGGAGTCGTAATCCACCTATCTTGTTACAGATTCAAAATAACGAAATACAATGAACAATTGGGGCCACAAAAATAATTGGATCACAGTTTAAAATAATATCAATTATTCAATCAACATATAAACAGATAATTCTAGACATCGCTCGACTAGAACATGCAATTATCAGATCTAGATAATACAATAAACACGTGAACGATCTAGACCGCTCTAATACCACTTGTTGAAAACTGGCACGAGAATTAGCCAGAAAACAAAAATTTTCTTTAATTCATAAAACCAGGATCTTTGCTAGTTGTTCACGTATTTATTATAATTAAAATACTAATGGATTAGTATTATACCTGAATCGATAAACGATATTAGTCTGGATCTGATTCACGAACTTGTTGCTTCTGATTCACGAACTTGGTGCTCCCAACGTTCAAGCCTTCTATGGTATTCTTCCAAGTCTGGATTACACCGGCGTGTGGACACCTTTTGATTTTAATAAAAAACAAAACTAATTTACGACCTAGTCGGATCTAGAAAACTTAGAAACTTAATTTCTTCTTTTTTCTTGATTGAATCAATTGGAATTAATTGGAATGAATTGGAATGAATTTACATCACAAGCAATGTGATATAAATAACGACAAGAAGTGATCCGATTGCAAACAACGACAAGAGTCCCCGATTGCATCCAAGTCCAATTAGTTTAGGATTGATTTAATTACACGTGTAATCCCGAACTTATATTACAATTACAATTAAGTCTAAAACTTTTATAGTAACTGTGATTAAGTCCAAAATTTTATAGAGCTACCACAGGGACCTAATCGGACATATATTTTTCAAGCTCCAATAATTAGATTCCGTCTAGTCGACCCTAGACCTCTCAATCTAATCATTAGTCTTTTGCTTTTTTCACTAAAAAAGAGATCGCATTATCGAGAATATATAAAATTACGTGTTCGTAATACTTTCCTCCCGACCTACCGTATATATATATATCATCTCTGCATCGAGATCCGATAATTAGGTATGAGCATAAATAACCGTTTTTACTCCTCTAATTATTCTCACTAACTTTAAGTTACATTTTCTTCAACTGTCCCGTGAACTAATCACGGATGTCGAAGTTTAGCCGTCGCTAAACACATAACCGATTTTCAATGCTCAAGAAAATATTTAAGTTGTCACTTTCGACCCATTTTCAAGGCGATTCTCGACACGAATTCGTGTTCTCTACTTAGCTCATTCTCAAGCTCCCAACTCACCGAGATATTTGATCAATTAAATTGATCTCACCCATTGGTAAATCAAAGAACCATCAAACTAACGAAAAGATATACACAATCCGCGTCAAGGATTTAGATGAAATATCCGGTGATCAAGTAGAATTTAATTATTCGCACGGTCATGCTATATAATTAAATTCGACATACTATCCGTTCAATACACTCCAAGTGTGTACTAGTGTCACTATTAATCCATTTCGCGATAAGGACAAATCGCAAACCCGAATGATTAAATAGTCAACACTACAACCTTCCAGACAAGTGCCAACCCTTTTACATTAGTTGTGAACAATTTTATTGATGATCAAAATATAAGTTGTGTCACACTATACTTCTCAATGCAAGCATCCAACTTAATCATTGGCACTTTATTTACATACTCAATATCAAACAAATGCAATAATAATAAATGAATACAAACCAAAGTTTTATTCAATATAAAATTGTCATTTTATCATAGCAAAATTATACTATTTGGGCATACAACCCAACAACGAATTCAGTAAAACTCAACAGAAAATCTTGTATAATGCATCAACAGGTTGAAAAAAGATTGAAATGTTTTATTCCAGCCAGTGAAAATCTTCATACATGTTTAAGATTTGCCTGTGTTCCTTCCAATGAAAAACTTAGATATATTTGGCATTACCTTTCTTCTCCTCCGGACGGTGAAAGATGTCGATCTAGGCACATTAAGAACCATTGGAGATGCTGATTTTCGATGATTTCCTCGTCTTGAAGGAGTCATTTTTCTACTTCTAATTACTGATTTTTTGGGAAGTGCAATTTCAGGCTGCAAGTTTTCAGACTCATACTTTTGCCTCCTGTTCTGTAACTCTACTATTTTCTTTGGATGAAGTGATCTCTCTGTTTTACCAATCTCTCGATCTTCCTCAACCCTTAGTTCTCGAGTTTCTCTTTTAGCTAGCTCGATTTTGATAAGTATTTCCTTTTCACTAGCTTTTAGAGCTTCGATCCATGCCTCTGCAGCTGCAACCTTTTTATCCGCGATTTCCTCTGCCTCAGATGCATGTCCTGTTAAGTAGTCGTATTCGAACTTTGAGATGGTTATCGTGGACTTATCCCGAGAAGCTGAAGCCCTATTCTTTATGGTTTTCTCAACAATCAACTCGAGATTCTGAAGAGCTGTGCCTTCTGATGATTTAGCTGTTTTCAGTTCTTCTAGAGCAATCTGTAATCTTTCTTCAGCCAAATCTATTTCAGTCTCAGTTTTTTTAATTTCTGCTTTGATTATTGCAGTTTCTTCGCCAATCAGAGACCGTTCGTGTTTAGCTGATTCGGTTTCTGATTTTAACTGATCAAATGTATGAGACAGATTTGATGCAATCGATTTAGCCTTGTCTTCAGCTGTGGACACTGCTTCCAATTTGGCTTTAGCCCTCAAAAGCTTCGAATTCAGATTCTGAATCGTCCTCTCTATTTTTTCTTCTTTTCTCCTTAGTCGAGCTTTTACATCTGCCACGTGTTTGAGCTCGTCTCGTACTATATCCATGGATGACATGAACTGAAAACTTTCTTCTTTAACTAAAGCTAATTCCTTCTTTGTTGCCTCGAGCTCATCCTCAATGGACTCCAATGCAAGTCGAGACTCGGATGCTCTCTGTAGTCTCTTGTCCATTTCTTTGATTTCTTTTACATTCTCTAACATTCTGATATCAGACATTGTAATAGCCAATTTTGCTTCCAACTCTTCAGAATTTTCAATTTCTTGGATCATTTTATTCATTTTCTTCCTAGTATCCTCCATTGCATTTGAGTGTTTTTCAGCAGCTTCTTTTTTCTGAGCTTCAATTTCTTCGTATTCCTTAAGGGCCTCGATTCGTGCCAACTCAACTAGCACGTGTTCTTCATTGATTGCCTCGATCTCCTTGGTAAGTGATTCAACTGAACTCGAATAAGAAGTCATTTTAGACACACTGGATTCTGTTTCCTTCTCAGCTCTTCGTTTTTCATCTGAAATTGAAGCCATGTCTAGCTTAAGCTTACTCAATTCTCGTTTAACAGATTTCAATTCTCTCAACACTTTCTCATACTGAGATTTTTCACTGTTCCATTCTCCTTCACTTTTTTCACTCATTTTCAGTTTCTCCAGCTCTCCCATCGGTGTTTTTGCTCGTAAATTTGATTCCTCAATTGCTGAAGTTAGGCTTTTTACCGCCTTTTTTGCTGAAAAAAGCTCAGTTTCGGCTTGTGCTGTTACTGATTCTGCGAGTTTTCTGCTCTCGTTGAATTGGCTCGTGTCACGTCGTGCCTGGTGAAGCTCCCTTCTTCTTGGATACTGCTTCTACAATATGCAAAATGTACCATTAGACATGAAAAAAGTGTCTAGAAAAAGGCCTAAAAAATTCTTTCCATTACCGCTGAATAATTTTTTTGCAATTTCTTCACTACAGGATTGCCATCTGTAATTTTTCCTCCATAAGAATCAATGCCTGCTTTCACTGAGCCAATTCTCTTTTCTTGCAACCTTCCTGAATCCATTTCCAATGGCTCTAGCTCGAATCAGTAGAAACCTGTTATAAAATTATATATGAATATTTAGCAGTCTAAAACTATGTTTTGCAGTCAAAAGACCAGAACTATATGCTACAACATCAAAAGTGACAACTTCTACATGTAATAATGTTGCCAAGCTCGATTCCCGGTAATTTTGAGGTCGTCTACATGAACACTTTCTCTCTTTCAATCTATTACTATATCTACTCAAAAGACCGTGCTCAAATTAGTTCAAAACTGCTAAATTTTTTTGTGTCCATTTACGAATTTGAATTACTCTAAACACTATGTTCTTGCAATCAAAAGACCAGATATATATATGCTACAACATTAAAAGTGAATAAGTGATAACCTCTATATGCTGCTAAGCTCGACTCCCAATAATTTTGAGGTCGTCTACATGAACCCTTTTTCTCGTTCAACCTATTGCTATATCTACCAAGATTGTGCTCGAATCAGTTGAAACCTATTAGAAAATATTCTGCGCATGTATGAATTTTAGGCACTGTTAAAACTATGTTTGCTATCAAAAGACCAGAACTAAAAGCTGCATCAGAAGTGACTTCTTCCCCAGTTCTATATGCAATAATGCTTCTAAGCTCGATTCTCAATAATTTCGAGGTTGTCTACACGAACCCCTTTTCTCGTTCGGCTTATTACTTACCAAAGATTGTGCTCGAATCAGTTGAAATCCATACTTTATGCAACTCCCAAAACTTTCTTACATTCAAACACAACTTGTATGCAATCATGCTGCTAAGCTCACTTTTGAGGTTGTCTACACGAACTCTTTTTCACGTTCAATCTATTACTTCATCGACTCAAAGAGTTGAATGAAATCGTACTTATTAATACATAAAAAACGGGTCGAAAATTTGTTGTAGAAATGCATACCTCCGACTTCAGCTAGATATATAATGGCCTAAAAATTTGCTGTAACCTGGAATTGATTTGTCTTCAGCCCTATAAGTTTAATAAGAAAAACTTACAGTATTTGATAAAATAGTAGGGATATGGCTCCTGATGATTGGCTGTTATTGGTTGCATCACCAGCCATTGGATTTTCCACCGTGGACCCCAACAAAATTTGATTCTTCACAGAATGTGATTAATTTTTTCTTAGAATGTTGCACCCGACGATAATATTTTTCTTAACTTTACTATTGCGTATTCCTCGTATTTTTAGTCACCTAGATTTATCTTTAATTAATGTCTTAATCCGGATTAAGGATCATTTACGCCGTAAAGCGCCAGTACAAAATAAAAAGACTAATACCTCTTATCTTAAAAAAATTTCATAATAATTAAATCTATATTTAAATAAAGAATTAATTTAACTAATTGATCATCCAAGCTATTCTTAAAATTTCAAAATGGTCACTGAAATTCAAAAGTTATAATATTTCAATACTAAAGTATATAATCTTTTCTCAAACAGTCACTCTGTTAAGTTTCTAACTTGAAATAATGATGTGGCACACAATAAATCGTTATTTATTGTATGATAGTCTCTGTACTTTATATAATATTAACTTAAGTTCCTATATTTTCAATTATCTTTCAGTTAAATCCTCCAAAAATTACATCTTAGGTCATTAATCTTTTTACATTTTTATACTTTGGTCTCTAAATATTTAATTATCTTTTAGTTAAGTCCTCCAAAAATTGCATCTTAAGTCCTTCAACTTTTTACATCTTTAGACTTTAGTACTCCAAATCCTTGATTTTATTGGCTAAAATTAGAGGTGTCAAGACGGGCCGGCCGGTCGAACCCGCATTGGCCTACTCGTCTCGACCAGTAACCGGGCGGGTGGCGAAGTGAGCCGGATGGGCTGTTCACGGCCAAGGAGGCCGCATGACAACCGGCAGACTGCTATTCGCATCTGGGCGGTTCGACCTTTAACCGCTAGCCTATTTTGAATTTTTTAGTAACTAGCAGAAAGTCGTTTAAAGTGAAAAATATGATAGATGCGTGCTGTTTTAGTCTTTAAATATATAAAAAAAATAGAAATTGAAATAAAAAATTAAAAAATATGAAATTATTATTGTTATATATTTTTTATTTAGTAATTTAACACATTTTTTGCTAAATATGTAAACATTTTTTTATATATAATTACAATAGGTAACTAAATTTTTGTAGTAATTTCAAAAAAATAATAATTTTTTATTCATACGGACCGAACCGGATTGAACTGCGGCCCACATGGGCTCGACCCGGATGGACCGATGGGTGGACCAGCCTCATATTCAATTTTTGTGGACTAGGTTGACCCGGCCAAGAACTTTCGTTGTGGTGCTTTTTTTTAATGTCTGGTAGTCACACCGAAGCTTCATCGGAGGTGGGCCAACCCTACCTTTGAATTGGATTGACACCTCTAACCAAAATAAGTGCACTTTTAATTAAATTTTTGATTTTACACTCTGATTTTCACATAATCGAACAAAATAATATAATTAAATAATAAACTACTTGATAGAACTCACAAATGTTCACTTATAGTTGTCAACTCTAAGTGATAAGTGTGAGTTTTGCACTTATTTTGATTGCTAAATGTGGACATTTGTGAGTTCTATCAAATAGTTTATTATTTAATTATATTATTTTGTTCGTTTAGATGAAAACTCGAGTGTAGTCAAATATTTTATTGGAAGTGCATTTATTTTAACTACTAAAATTGTACTTAATTTAGCCAATAAAATCAAGGATATGGATAGGGATCGCAATGGGGCGAGTCGGCCCCGCCTCGCGACTCGCCAATTCGCAGGGCGGGGCGGGCTTTTGACCCTCCAACCGCTCCGGTTAATTTTTTTTTTAATAAATAAAAAAAAAAGAAATAATTTTTTTTTATATATTTGTACCAAACAAAACAAAAAAATTATAAGATTGAGGTTATGGTGTAGTGGTTAAGATTAGTAGTTTACAAATTTCAATCTGGGTTTGAATATTCTTTAGTCTATTTGTAGTGAAAACTATAATTTCTATTCTATTTTATGATTTTTTTTTAAAAAAAAAAAATTGGAGAGGCGGGAGTCGTGGCCCCTGACCCGCATGCAATGAAAAATTCTACCAAAACCCACCCCTATTATCTCGACGGGCATGCGGGGCGCGAGTCGCGGGTTTTTTTGCAATCCCTAGATATGGAGGACTAAATTTTAAAGATGTAAAAACTTAAATGACTTAAAATACAATTTTTAGAGGATTTAACTAAAAAATAATTGAAAATTTAGAGACCAAAGTGTAAAAATATAAAAAGATTAAATACCTAATATGCAATTTTTGGAAGATTTAACTGTAAGATAATTGAAAATATAGAGACTTAAGTAAATATTATATAAAGTGCAGAGACTGTCATGTAATAAATAACGATCTATTATACGTTACTTTATTATTTAAAGGATGTCACGTCATTATTTCAAGTTAAAAATTTAACAGAGTGACTGTTTAAGAAATGATTATATAATTTAGTGACCAGTGCTGTAACTTTTAAACTTTAGTGATCTTTTTAAAATTTTAAGATAACTTCAGTGACCGAACGTCAGTGAAATTAACATTTCAAATAAACTATATTTAATGTGATAGCATGTCGGGGATTTTATGTTAGCTGCTGTTGTATATTTACAATGACGATTTTCATCTTGTGAGACAAAAACAAAAGACACAAAAAAATAAATTTGTCACATCATGATAGAGAGTAGGTGCACTGGCACAGTCAAATTTGTCCTCGTTAAAGGTGCAAGCACTGCCACGTTGTTAGACCCGAAACCATTGAGACAAAATTAATCTTGTCTTGTAATGGTGAGATAAAATTTGACAATGTGGTCTAAATTTATTTTAGTGGTTTAAACTTGTTGTTATCTCTGGAGATATAGGAGTGTTAAGACGGGCGGGTCGATCGAATTCGTATCAGTCCACTTGTCTCAATTTAGAACAGCGGATCAGCATGTGAACCGAACGAACCGTTCACAGGTCGAAGAGGTCGAATCGCGGCCGATTCACTTGTGTCGAGAAAGCGCGTAATCGAGGTCGCCCGTGAACCTGGATGACGATTCATCGCACGAGCGGTTCGGCCTTTAACCGTTGGCCTATTTTATTTTATTTTTAATAAATAGCAGAGAGTCGTTTAAAGTGAAAGATGTGATATATTTTATCATTGTTATTTATTTTTTATTTAGTAATTTAACATATTTTTTGCTATATATGTAAACATTTTTTTTTTAATACAATAGGTAACTAAATTTTTTAGTAATTTCAGAAAAAAATTAATTTTTTTAACCAGGTTGAACCGCGACCCACATGAGCTCAACTCGAATAGGCCGACAGGTTGGCCGGGCCAGCAACCCGCCATGGCGCATGCTTTTTCTAATGCGGGCAGTCACCGAGTTTCATCGGAGGCGAGCCAACTCGGCCGGCCTGATCCAGATTGACACTTCTATGTAGATATACGTACATTTACATATTCTGTACGATATATTATTAATGATTTACAAAAAAAATTATCGAACATACTCATTATTCAAAACAATTTGAATGGATTGAAGTTTTTTATTTTAATTAAATTTTTGATAAAAAGTTAAAAATCAAAATCAACAATTAATTTTAACTGCATATTTTATAGGACCTACAACTTCTTGCAATTTTTTAATCACACGTTTCATCAACTATTACAAAATTTCTAATTTTAATCAAAATCAAACACAATCTAACAAGTGTAACTTAGCCTATTTTGCTAGACTTTAAGTGAATAATCTAATTAAACACATTATGATTTTAGAGTAACTTAGCCTATTTTGCTAGACTTTAAGTGAATTTAATCTAATTAAACACATTATGATAGGACATAAAATTGGAGAGATAGGAATCATAAATTTAGTAGATATTAATATGATCATTATTGGTATGAATACGCCCCGCCCTGCCCCCCCCCCCCCAACACACACACACACACACAAAACACCATTCTCCAAAATGAAGTGACGGTCATGGGGCAAGCCACGAGGTGACCAAGCCCAATCATTCAGCTATGATTAGAGGTGGTAAACGGGCAGTGGGCCGGCCCGGACCAGGCCCAAACAAGTCAGGAATGAAATTGAATTGCGTTAGGTTGGCCGGGCCCAATTTTTATATGGGCAAGCATTTTGCTCGTCCAGTCCAACTCGACATTCTAATTTTTTTTTCTTCTTTCTAATATATATATATATATATATATAGAGGAGAGGGTTAGTATTTGTTTTATATTTCACTTGAAAATAAAAAACATGTAATTGGAATCGAGTAATACTAGTATTACAATTGATGAATGAACCACATCTTAACTGAGAGTCGAGTAATACCTGTTGGGATATTTTCTCAAAACTTGCCAAAATCAGAAGATGCATCAACTGTTGAAAGGGGAGACATCTAAGTCGACTAAAATTACAAGTTTCCTAATCTTGGACACTTTGGTAGTCGAAACTTTGAAGACATCCATGTCAACTGAAATTGAATAAGTTTCCTAATTTTGGACTCCTTGGTAGTTTAAACTTGTAAGAAAATTAGGTCATTCGTTAACTATAAATTAACGTGGTTTATTCTCTTTTGTAGTGGTGACACGAGGGTTTTCGAGAGAGAAAAATTGTAAAGCTGGCATCATAGTTGTTTTTCTTGTTCTCTTTGTGGGTTGTACAAAGAGTAGAAATTAGTGGGTCTTGATGAAAGCTTAGGATATTATTTTTCTTGAGATACTTGGGATTTGGGTGGGTGAAATCTATATGATTGTAACAATTTTTCATATAGTGAAAGCTTTGACAATCAGTAAATCTTTCTCTATCTTTTATATTTTTCTGTTTCGTTAATCTTTACGAACAAGGATCTTGTGGGCAATAAAGGAATTGGTCTCAATTCCCAACGAAGTAGGTCGTCGAGCATCGGTCGATTCGAGTTGGCGCCTTACAGAGAAGAGAAGATATGTCTATTAAATATGAGGTGGAGAAATTTGATGGAAGAATCAATTTTGGCTTGTGGCAAGTACAAGTACAAAATGTTTTGATTCAAACTGGATTGCACAAGGTTTTGAAAAGGAACCCAACCCCTGTTTCTAACAAAGATACTATAAGAAAAGTATCTTGTTGGAATTGTAGAAAACCTGGTCACGTGAGGAAAAATTGTCCAAAAGGTGTAGCAGGCTCGGCTAACTGCTCGACATCGACATCTGGACAATATGTCTCTCTTTATGGGAGACGATGATGTCGCTTGAGTAAATATTTACATCCTTATGGCATGCGCTAGTTGCCATGATAGAGGATGTGTTACTACTAGCGGGTCCACATTTGCACATGGGCATTGGCTTGATATTAATGCAAGGTGTGTGGTGGAATTGATGTCGATGGTTGATGAACTTCCAAGTAAGTCAAGCAAGGGAGTTGCACCATAATATTTCAGCAAATTTATTCGACATGAGCCGATGAAATTCTTAGAATTCGTTAATTCTAAGTGATTATACTTATATGGTGGAGTATGTTAATTCTCTGTTTTGAGAATTGGGATTGTCAAAGTGTACCGTTTTTTTCAAGTATCAAGATGAAGAGCTACAGAAGAGATGATTGAATTTTGACTCGTTTTTCGTCAAGGTGGAGATTGTTGGGATATTTTCTCAAAACTTGCCAAAATCAGAAGATGCATCAACTGTTGAAAGGGGAGACATCTAAGTCGACTAAAATTACAAGTTTCCTAATCTTGGACACTTTGGTAGTCGAAACTTTGAAGACATCCATGTCAACTGAAATTGAATAAGTTTCCTAATTTTGGACTCCTTGGTAGTTTAAACTTGTAAGAAAATTAGGTCATTCGTTAACTATAAATTAACGTGGTTTATTCTCTTTTGTAGTGGTGACCTGAGGGTTTTTTGAGAGAAAAATTGTAAGCTGGCATCATAGTTGTTTTTCTTGTTCTCTTTGTGGGTTGTACAAAGAGTAGAAATTAAGTGGGTGCTTGGTAAAGCTTAGGATATTATTTTTCTTGAGATACTTGGGATTTGGGTGGGTGAAATCTATATGATTGTAACAATTTTTCATATAGTGAAAGCTTTGACGATCAAGTAAATCTTTCTCTATCTTTTTATATTTTTCTGTTTCGTTAATCTTTCTGAACAAGGATCTTGTGGGCAATAAAGGAATTGGTCTCAATTCCCAACAATACCGGGCATTATTTATTTTACGTTTCATTTCCAATCTTGCAATCTTGCAAGACTGGAGTTGTTGTAAAAAACAACAAATTGAAGTTTGTCTAAGTAATATAATGAATAAGAAATATGAACTTTGAAATTGCAAGAAGTCGGTTAAAGCACGATATACATAATTGATGTAATCATGTAAAAATATCAATACTTTCAAACTATTTGCTAAAAAATTCACACTATTTCTTTAATATCTTCCATATATGTATATAGGGAAGATATTATAAACGTAGTCATTCACATGTTCAATTAATCATATTTCCTCATAAAAATACAATCAAGATCATATTTAAAATGACGTTCAAAATTGAACTTTTTAAATATCATACGGTATGTGCAAATTATTAGGTTGTGGCTTCGGCCAATCTTTCAAGATAAAAAATACATACAATAGATTTTGGACCTGACTATTGTTAGAGTAGACCAAAAAAAAAGAAAAAAAGAAAAGAGAGAACGGACCAGCCAAATTGGCCCAACTAGTCATTCGGACTGGGCCAAAATAGCTCATATTTTTTGGGTCAGATTTTTATCGAGCCAGACTGGCCCAAAATCTGGGTTATATGAGCTAGCCCATCGAGCCGAATTGAGTTTGCCACCTTTAATTATGATCACACTAAGAAATTGGGCCTCGAGGCATAGTTCAACTATAGTCTAAGTAGTTTTTGATAAAACTAAATGCCCAATTAATATTATTAGCACAACCTCAGAAAATTCCAAAGTCTGAGATCAAATCATAGCTATCATTATGTATTTATAGACATAAATTGGCACTATGATGATAATCTTATTCAATAAGCTAACATAATCACCATGATGCGAAAATGTGTAATATGGACAACATCACTTACCTTATAATCTTCGTGTCAAGTCCGTATCGGTCCTCCTCATCCAAAATGGAAGCTCTAACTAGATGTTTCCAAAGATGGTAAAATATTCCTTACAAAAACACAAGCATATTAACTCAAAACATTCCTCACATAGACACGAGTATAACAACTCAAAACAAATAATAGTTCAAAACAATTAAAAATATTTTCTCACAAAAACACAAGCACAACAACTCAAATCATTTCATCATGAAAAACAAGCATATATCATCTCAAAATATACAGTGACGTCACAACAAAAAATGTCATGAATGACATATTAACATGCACATAACTTTATGATCACAATACCTAATTGGACCTCTGGGCATAGTTAGGCTATAGTCAAATTTGTTTTTAATAAACTAAAAGTCCAATCAATCCTAACATGGCATTAAAAAACTCCATCCATCTCTCACTTTTTGCAACTTCTAAAATGAGTTTTGAAAAATGAGTCTCAAGTTGGATAAACTTTAAAATATTTTGTGGCCACTCTTGAAAAAAGACAACTTTAAGTGCAAATCGTCTCCAAACATGATCCGTCCAACATACTTACCAAGATCAAGTCATAACTATCATAGTGTATTTACTATTTATAGACATATAAATTTCCAATATGATTTTAATATTAGCTAATAAGCTGAGGTGATCACCATGATGCGAAAGTATAGTATCGTATCAAGAGGCCCTATCTATTGCCCCCAAGTGGGCAACATGTAGTGCCCACTTGGGGATGTGGCAGCTGGAGATCATTTTCCCCCAAGTGGGCAACATGTGTTGCCCACTTGGGGGCAATAGAACATTTTCCATCGTATCAAAGTCTAATTGCATGCACCGTTGGTTGAGCCTAGATTTTTTGAAGGAATAAAATAAATATTTTATTTATTTATTTTCTTATTGTATCATTAGAATGTCCAACAAGATGACCGCATGAAATTCTATTAATTATAAATAGTAAATACTCCCTTTATCAAAGAAGAAAAGAAAAAGTGTACAAGGCATTGTACACATTCTATATGACTTATAACGTATAAGCCACTACAAGAAAAATGAGAATTAACAACTAATTTTTTAACGACCAAATAAATATGGTCGTTACAAATGTTTATCAACAACTAGAATAAATGTTTAGTCGTAAATAGTGTGTTATAAATAATTGTATGTTGAGCTAGTTGGAGATAAGTTTTAACGACCAAGTCATTAGTTGTAAATTATTTATTTTCTACGACCCATTTAAAGTTGGTCGTTGTATGTGTGGCGCCAAAACTTTCAAACCCGCCAAAACCGTCAACGACTAAAACAATATATTTGACGACACAATAATTGGTTGTAGTTAGACTACTTTAACGACCATCGTATTTTAGTCGTTAAAAGTGATAATTAAACTTGCAACCAATAATTTTGGTCATTAGCAGTAATATTTGTCAACCATATTAGATGGTCGTACTATTTACAACCAATAAACTTGGTCATTAAAAATCGATTTCAACAACCAAATGATATGTTTGGTCGTTGAAAATGGATCGTATACAATTGAATTTTGAGTTATTCAAAAATGTGTTTTGACGACCAAAGAATCAGTTGTTAATCATATATTTCCTACGATCAAATTAAAATTAGACGTTGTGAGTGGGCGCTAAATCAAAAAATCCCGCCAAAATATCCGTGGATATTCAACAACAACGTAATCGGTTGTTAAAAACACAAATAATATAGTAAATATTTAACGACCATAGTTTCTGGTCGTTAATATAGTAAAACAACAACTAATTATATCTTCTTGTTGGAAATAGAGGAAAATTCGACATTCTACGTCTAGAACTACTTAGTCGTTAAATGTGACATTCAACGACCAGACAACTAGTCGTTGAAGGTTGACAACAACAAAATAGTTTCAACATTCAACGACTATAATATTGGTCGTTGAGAACAATTATGCAGTGAAAAATATTTAATTGTTTAAAATTTTAAAATAAAAGTAATTAATTGTAAGCATAATAATCATTGCAAAAAGTATTAAAAAAAATTCAAACCAGCTATGTCTTTCTATGACTGTGTTATATTAAAAAAAATTATTTTAAAACAATGTTAGCATATACTTAAATGTCTTTAATTTTTTTTTTGCGTAACCATGTTGATAATACCTTGCATATTGATCTATAAAAAAAAAAAAAAATCGCTCTGCCCAGAACGAGGAAAACTTCCTCGCCTCGTTGGGTTGGTGGGACCGAATGGGATAGGGCGAAACGAGTTCTTTGCTCCGTCTTGGGATCAAGGTAGGTTTTGGGTGCTCGTCTCATCTTGTTTAAATAAAAAAATTAGTAAAATAAACGAGGTGGGTACCCCGAATCCACCATGCCCTGAACTTAATAGGGGCACGAGAGAATTATAAGGACAATCCCTGAGGGCGGCACACAGAATGGCCGACTTGCACCGAATCCATCGTGTTGCCAATAAGAGTGAATGAGCCCATTTTGACATAGCGAGGCTTGACCAAGCTATAATTGTATGGGTCGTCAATGCACTAACATTATATGTTGTAGTACAAGGACATATTTCAATACTACTTATAATGCGAATAGAAAAAGTTTTTATAGGAAAATATGCACCTCATCTCATTATTGAGGTACGTAAATATTCATTTTACTTGCCTTGAATTTATACCTGTATCTATATTCCCCTATCATTTAAGAATCGAATAGACAAAAAGGGTTATCCTTCTTGCCTCATTTCTTATCATCGAAGTCCAGCTCATGTGTAGTAATAGGTAAGGAAGGCAACGAGACGAGAGTAGTGGTGGGGTGAAGAATTAAAATACCATCCCTGCCCAATCGGGAATTTTTGTGAGTCGTGATGGAGATGGAGATTAAAAAACTCCTCGTTTAATGCTCCGTTTGGTTATTTATTATTTTTATATTTATTATTTATTTTATCAAATAAAATTTCTATAAAATTATATAAAAATAAAACCGAAAAATTCCTGTCTCATTCGGGACATGTCGAGAATAGTATTTTTTTCCATATATACTAAATCAAATAAAGAGTTGACACGTTCTCTAGCTATATTTATAGACTATTAGAGTAGCGGTTACATATGTGGTACTTTTTCAACCACATATTTAATTTGGCCGATGATGATCTAATACCTACAGTGGGCATTAGATAAATGTTTGACTTTAATGTCAAACACTTTTCACTTGTCCAATGTCTATTAGACAAGTGTCCAGTGAGCATTATATCTAATGTCCAATATGAGTATTAGACCATTTTCCTTAATTTGTCCTAAAACTTTAACAACTTTTTAATTCCACATTAAACCAAAATTTTCAAAATCTTCTTAAAAAAAACAACTTTTTAAATCTCACCAAACAAGCACTTAGTTTACTTTTATTTTCGGTCCATTTAAACAATTACTTTTATTTCAGTCCATTTAAACAAAAACCCAAACCGGGAACAAAATTTTGGTTCCAAGTTTCCAACCCAAAATCCAATTGATACAGGCGGCGTTCTCTTTTTTCTCTCTGTTTGAATCTGTATAACCCTATTTCTGAAATCTGAACCTTGGAGCATTCTGAAATCCTTGTGCGTGGTGGAGAATTTATAATTCGCTTCCAGATTCTTTAGGTTTCACGTCTGTAATTTATTTTATTCATTTTGGTTTGTGCAATTCATTGTATTGCGTTTTAATTTTATAAAAGCTTGATAAATTATTGAAGTTTTCTTGATTATTGAAGATTATCTTGAAAGCTCATAATTATCGAGGACATATTTGATTTTTGGTCCTTTTTTGGGGTGAAATATGTCTAAATAGATAACTGCAATTCTTGGCTTTGATTAGTGTTCTATATTCATAATTAAGCTCTTGAATAAGTTAGTTTCAACTTTTAAGCCTTAAGAAGGAATTTTAATTTTGTTGGTTTTTTAAAGCTGGGAGCTTGTGCGCATGGCAAAGTTTTATCTTTTTAATTGTGTTTGTTATTATTCAAGAAGACTAGGTTTTGTAATTTTTCTTCAAGAAAAGAAAACAGATTTTGTTTGTACGAGTGCGTGGAGGGGGTGGATTACGAAGAATTTACTGCTAGAAAGATTCCATGGTTTAGTGGTCATCAATCTTTATGAGTTGGTGGTAGAAAAGATGTCTGGGATGTATTCCCAATTCGGTAGCTTAGTTAAAGCATAAATAACTTTTATTGAGGGTGAGATTTTATATCTTTTGTCCGGCTAGATTAATGTTGAAAGCTTGAACATCTTTTATAAGCCATCAAAATCACTACGGGATAATATATAAACATTGGTCTAGTTTTTTGACACACATCTGTTGCTATCATTTACAACTTTAGAATTTCAGGCGTCTTGATCAGATTCATCCATTTCATCATCTGCCATTAATTGCAAAATCTGCATTTTCAGTTCCAATAGTTCTCATTGCTTGAATGACAATCTTCATAGTTTTCATTGCTGTAATTGTTGTAATCTTCTATCCGTTATACTATATTTATCTGAACTAAATCTCGAAAGAGATGATTAGCAAAAAGTAAAAGAATGTCATCTACTACCTAGATACTGAGATGAAGGGAATTCAAGAAAAACTGAGCCTTGAAAGAATATTGATTGCTACATGAAAGATGCCCTGTTTCCAATACTTCAGGAAATTGCATCCAAATCTCTGCAATAATCTAGATATTTCCAAACTCAATGTGAAATTTGTAGTTGGCCAAAAGCCTAAATGTGCATATCCCATTAGTAATAAATAAGTTAAATTCCTTGCTTGGTGATACATACTATGTATATAGACCTTCAAGAGTGACTCCCTATGCAGTAGTGAACTCCACTACACTTAACATTATTGAGCATATATATTTGAAATGTTCTTTTCACTTAACATTATTGTGTCATGACACTTTTGCTTTTCTTTTTCCCTTCATATGTCCATATGCACATGAGATAGACATGTGTCATTAAATTAGCCCAATTTATATATAGTTGTTGCGTCTGGACTATCTAACCAACAACATGCTCCAGATTCTCGTTTCAACCCCACCTCACCAAGAAAAAAAAGGAAAGACAGAACATGAGGGAGAAAAGTGGAATCCGGGTAATCATGGTACACATATGGTTGAAGGATAAAATTCAAGAAAAGATGTATTCGTGTCTTCCATGAAAGTATAGCAACTGAAAAAGGAACATAAACTCGAGCGCTCGGCACCTCGACAAGATTGAATTCTTTGATTCGAGATAAGCACGATAGTTTTCATCTTTGTCATTGCGACAAGATTGTCAATGAAGGAGGACAATCATTCTTCATTTAATTTTGCTAGTTTTGGAAGTACTTATTTAATTTGCTCCTAGACTAAATACCCGTCTTTTTGTATTGTGCAGCAGTTGGAACTTCCACATTTCGTCCTCATAGCTTGAATAAGGTAAATTGTTTATTTTAGCTTTCTACCATTTGATATTTACATAGATTTGCTATTGTTTCATCGTGAATATCAATGTAAATATAACTTTACCCAAAAGAGAATCTTATTCAATTTAAAGATGAGTTTGTGAATGTGAATGGCTGTGGAATTACGTATTGATCCATTCAAAACTAGAATCTTATCTAAGTGAACTTTTATGCGCTGATCCATTTTTCTATGACATGAACTGTAGTGAACGTGGGTGGACAATTAAAGAAGAAGAGTCTCATTACGTAGGTAGATTTATTTGTTGCAATGGTATAATATATATTTCAAAATTTTAATATTTTATTTATAATTTACATGGATCCACATAATCAAATGTTCGATCTTTTACAAGTTCAGAATTCTCAAGTAGACCCGAATGAACAACTTATGCTTTTAAAACAATATGAAGTATGTGAGCAAGTTTTGGGCAAGAAATTTAGCTACGTTGATCAACAGAAAAACTCAAAGAAGACAAGGTTGGAAAATTGTGGTACTTGTGTAGATAATGCTGCTTTGCGGAATGAGGTTCAAGATCCATGTTTTCAGTTAAAATATGTCCAGACATTCTTAAATCACATTACAAAAGAGTTTTGATTTTTTCTGCGGCATATTCAACCTGATGCGTCTCCATCTAATGGTTCATATGGTGATAGTGTTCTTGACTTTATTTTTGGTGACAGTGGTAATAGTAATATATTTTTCTTCGATCGAGTTGGCAATATTCTCTGACTCTATATCTACTTGATTTTATGTTGAGAACGCCAATGGTTGAACTTGGTGTAATCTTTTGCTTAAGTTATGACATTTGATATTGACAATATAGTTGTAGTTGATGTTGGAATATTTTAATTGATTGAAGGCTCTGGAAAATTTTAGTTTTTGTTAATGTTATTTACAATTGATTTTTTTCACTTCTTATAATTATTTAATTATTTATGGTTGTGGGTAAGATTTGCTTATAGTATGATATGAATGTGTGATGAGTTATGGAGCCATGAATATTATTGTTGACAACCATATTTTTCGTTATTTTAATATTTGAGGTTGTTAATATAAACTTTTACTAGCAATTTTTTTGTTGTCAAAAGAAAGGCAACTAAATTTAGTTGTTTTAATGATATTTTATTGACAAAAATTAATTAATATAACGACAAATTAAGCGGTTGTTGAAATAAAAATTGGTTTTCAAAATTAAATATTAACGATTATTTATTTTGTTGTTGAAATGAAAGACAACTAAAATTTGGATGTTTTAATTGTATTTTAACGACAAAAATAATTAATACAACGACAAACCAAGTAGTTGTTGAAATAAAAATCGTTGACAATATTAAATATTAACGACTATTTACTTTCTTTGTTGAAATGAAAGGTAACTAAAATTTGGTTGCTTTCATTTTATTTTAACGACAAAAATAATTGATACAACAACCAAATATGTGGTTGTTGAAAGAAAAAAATTGGTTATCAATACGAACTTTTTACGACCAGTTACTTAGTTGTTGAAATAATACATTTAACGACAAAAATATTTTTTAGTCGTTGAATACATTTGCCAACACCTCTTTGCCAACCAAGGAACGACCAACTGATTTTGGTCGTTGAATATTACCAACAACCAAAAATGTACATTCTACGACCATTTATATGGTGGTTAAAGATGATATTTCTTGTAGTGAAGTAATTAAAAAATAATTTCATTACTACCAAACATGTTATAAGTGTCCGTCTTATATTGAGAGGATTGTCAATAAATCCTGAGCACTAGCACAGTGAAATTCTGTCATAAAGACAAACTCGAGGTCTTATCTCAATTAAAGTCTTGTTTGTATTATTTTAGTGTATGTTTGATAAATCTTTTTGTAAGTTATAAGTTGTGGGTTCTATAAAATATATGGATAAACATTGATAAAAGCTATGAGTCGATGGAATGTGTAGATAAAAATAATATTTGATCAGCTTATAAGTTTTAAAAAATATATATATACACAAACATACTCTTACTTAATTCTATGATCTTGAATTATTGGGAAATTGACATCAAAAGAAACCAACCATTACACAAGTCAGCATTGGAGTTTCCAACTAAATTTCGTGACAAATGGGTCTCTTTTGATGATTTAGTCCAAAAAATTATGTTAATCAATCACGTGATTAGCATTTAAATGACAAATGGGTCTCTTTTGATGATTTAGTCCGAAAAATTATGTTAATCAATCACGTGATTAGCATTTAAATGACAAATGGGTCTCTTTTGATGATTTAGTCCAAAAAATTATGTTAATCAATCATGTGATTAGCATTTAAATGGTAAAATAACAACAACAAAAAAAGTGGTAAATTAGAACAAAAATTTTAGGGTAAATTTCACCCGTGGTCTCCAACCTTTCATAAGTGTGTACCCACGTCCTCAACCTACCATTTGTTACCTCCATATCCCTGACCTTCTAAAACTGTGACACCAATGTGTCCAACTAACAAAAAAAAAATTGTTTATTCGAACATTTTGAGACACTCATATGATGTCGGGGATGGGTTAAAGTAAGAGGATATATTTAGATTTATCAATAAAAGTTGAAGTTACCGTTTGGTTTGTTCTAAAATAATTGAAATACTTTTAAATAATTTTATCATTTCAGTCTGATATTACGTGGTCATTTAACATTGAAATGAATGTTTTGTTAGCTGGGGACATGGGTGCCATAATTTAAAAGTTGGGGACATGATTGTAACAAAGGATAGATTGAGAACATGAGTATCACACTTGGAAGGTTAAGCATCCCGAATGGAATTTACCCTAATTTTTATGATATGAGAAAATAAATAAAAAAGAAAAAGAAAAGTAACCAATGGAAAAAAAAATCACCATAAGCTGCTTCGTGCATTACCCTTTCCAGCATCTCCTTCCTCGTTTGCCTTGCAGCCCTGCCTGCTTTCACCCATTATTGTATAAGATGATAATATACGGGTGGGTGGCGGTAGGGGCCGGAGGGAGAGGTGAAGGGGTTTTTTTTTTTTTTTTCCTTGTATACAACAAACTGAAGTTCATTTAATAATTCTTCAATTCTCATCGTCATCAATACGTTTTCTAACTTCATTGTTGAGTATATCGGTAAGCACAAAGGTAAATATATTCTAATGGATAGATTATACCACTTGCAATTATGATAAACAATACTGATATGCTTAGTAAACTAAATTAGACAGTACGCACAATATTAAAAAATAAAACTTTGGTTACATTACTCTTTTAAGAATGCCAGTACCCTATTAGTTTAAACTTTTGTATTACAGGAATCACCAAAGAAAAAAAAGAAAAAAGGAAGATTCAATTAGAAGAAAACATAGGTGTTTTTGAACAGTACCTGAAACTATGATTGACAAGAAAAATATAAAGTCTTTTGTCAAGAATGGGATTCGAACCCATGCCCTTTCGGACCAGTACCTGAAACTGGCGCCTTAGACCAACTCGGCCATCTTGACTTATTGTGAACAACTTTCCACATTTTGTTATCATTTAAACATTAAAAAAAATTATTCTGAAAAAAATATTATGATCATGAAATAAATAAAATAATGTGTAATTAAGATCTTCGACAAAAAACGTTGAAGTACATTTTCTATACAATTTTTATATAATTATTCTCAATTAAGATATCAAATTTAGTACCTCTTAACTCAAATATATTAATTTTTTCTGAATTAGTTGTTAATCTTTGACAGTTTAGAAGCATCTTCCCAGTTCAGTAAAATCTTGTAAAACAATAACTTTGGTATTAAGAAATCAATTTATCAATAAATAAATAATTTTTTAATTTTTTAATTAATAATATTCATATTTGTTAATTTTGATGTAGATACAGTTTGAGTAGAAGCAACAAATTCTAAGAAAGATTAAGATATTGAATGCTATCAATTTTATTAATACTGTTTTAAATATTGATATCAAGACAACAAACCATTGCAAACTGTTTTTGACATTGCAAGATCTAGTCAACTGAAGATATTACTTCTAAACTATAATTTGGTGAAGATGAAGGGTATGATAGATTGCGTGAAGCCATTACTAGTTTACATATGTTATATGGTGATGAAATCGCCTATTGATGAAGAGATTACTCAGAGAACATTGAATACGCCTACTGAGGACGATCATGATTCAGATAATAACTTTGTTTTACCAATTGTATCTCCAAAAGAATCATTTCAAGCAATTGTGATTTCAAATAATTACTTTCTACAAAATGAAAAAATTATACAAAACATTGTGTATGCGTTACAAAAATTTAGAGATGAAGTTGAATTAGGTTTGGGGTAGAAAGAACAAGCAAATAACTTTAGATTATTCTTGTTTTGTGAAAAAGATTAATTAAAAAAACAAAAAACAAAGGGTACATTTTTCTTCTTTTTCACTGAATGAAAAAATGGTTGGAATTTGTTTTAAGCTGTGGAGCTTAATTTGTTGCGGTACGTAGAGCTGAACGTGGATCAACCTTGTAAGAGTGTTTTTCAAAATTTTGCCTTTGTAATTAGGTTGCCCTAGTATTTCATTATAACTAATAAACATTCATTGAGTTGCCTTAGAATTTCGTTATTGTTACCACCCAATTTTGGCAAGGCCTCATAGACACAATTATGACATATTAGGCTTAGTAAAAGCCCCATAAGACCCAGCAAAGACCTCATAGGCCCTGCGAAGGTCTCACAAGATTGAACCAGTTACAACAAAGCCTATGAAGGGTCTCGACCCTCGTGACCTACCTGAGGTGCTTCGTCGGTCTTCATATCCTGAATAATCCGTTGTTGCCTGATATTTTGGGACGGCGAAAGTGATATCTTAAGAAAAGATTGTGTTTGATTACGATACAAACTTAGAAAGAAAATAAATATCAATCTCTTAATAATTGGTAACAAAATATTGGGAATCAATGGAGACAAGGATAAAAAATCTAAAAGATCACGTTGATATCCAATTACCATTTATCTCATAAGGAAAGACGATCAGATTCAATGTCTAATTGATTGCTTACCCAAATTAATTGGACTATGGATCTATAAATACAAGGTCATTGGCCGTTATAAGGTACACATTATTCCCACCCTTAAAATATGCTCAATTTTCTGCTTGTTTGTCTCTCCCATACCCAAAAACTCTCTTATATTATCCTTATATTGGTGATTGACTTGATCGTCGGAGTACCGACGATTTCCAAACCTTTTTTCTCCGGTGATTTTGGTACCTGACGATTGTTCTAGTGTGCAGGTAATATACAAGCTGGCAATGGATTGACTGAATATCTATTGACATGTGGATAGTATAGATTACGAGGTCAACAGATTAGCGCCGTCTATAGAAAACGAAAATATGTTACACAACCAACATACTTGTGGTAAAACATGTTTTCTACCGAAAAGAGCATGGTGAAAGACAAATATTAGGAAGACGAGATTGAGTCTCACCACACAGACCAGCGGCAGGAAAGTGTTCAACATCTCTAGAACGTAACCCGCCGCCGGAGGAGGAGACAATGACAGAGGCGGACGACCGAGCAAGATATCCTGGACCTAAAGAAGGACAATGCCCGAATAAAGGCAATGCTTGAGCGATTGGAAAATCAATCTCTCCAACCTGGACACAAGCGTAACCGTGATTGGCGAAGCCTTCGAGGTTTGGCTCGATCGAAAGTAGTCAATCTTAGGATGACCCATTGATATCAAATGGTTGGAACCCTCAGAACCCGAATCTGAGGCCTTCACACGATAACCAACATGGGAAACCTCTCCCAGTATGGGAAAACCAACCGATCGCATCTGTCAGTATATTTGATAGATTGAGGGTTGGGTCCTCTATGGCACGGCCCCAATCATTGAGCAGCAGGCGTAGCGAGCACAACGAGGCTTACCCAGAAGGAAATAGAGACCCAAAGGTTATGAATACGAGGCCTAAGGATGAAAATCCAGAACGATTGTGTGACATCAACGGCAATGACGAGAACCTCTCATTTTCCAAGGAACTGAAGGCTAGATAACTTCCAAACGGATTCAAAATGCCCACATGGAAAAGTACAATGGGAGAGGTGATCTCAACAATCACATCAATGTGTATAAGACGAGGACAGCCAAGTACAGGAACTTTCCACCATCTTCGTCTCTGACGCGAAGATGTGGTACAACAATCTAAAACTTGGGAGCATCAGGAGCTGGCCACAGCTGAAGCAGAAATTCATCAATACCTTCATTGGCAATCAGACAATGATAGCAGATGTGGCCCAACTCCATGACATTTGACAGAGGAAAGGAGAATTAGTGAAATGGTACTTCAAGAGGTTCAATAATGTCATTAACAAAGTTGAGAACGTTACCGATGACAAAGCGCTAGATGCACTTGTAATTGGGCTCCACATGCGAACCCTCTTTTGGAGAGACGTCCAAAATGGGGAGCCCAAGACCTACACTCAGTTGGTGGATCTGATCCAATGAGAGATTTGCTTTGAAGAAACCATTGAGAATAGAGAAAAAGGGGAGCGCTACCGCCGCGAAGGACAACGTTCTCCTGAGCATCGTACCAACCGCTACCGAAGGTTTAATCAAATTGAAGTAGTCCCGAGGCCTCTACCTAGGCCACCCGCGGTAGTCCCTCCACCACCGATTCTTCCTCTCAAGTTCTTTCGTATACACCGAACTCAGATGTATAATCTGTAAGGCGCCATGATGTGCAAGGCGATTGATCGAAAGAATCAACAGCAAGGAGAAGGAAACCTCTAGGCATGAGGAAGACGAGGACAACCAAATCAAGGGCGTGGACCCCAACCTCGGCACTGAGATGACAATCTTTGTCGCAACAACAGAAAGAATGAAGGGAATATAAATCCACCTAGACAGGATGGACCAGTAGAAGCCCCCAATCCGTGAGATCAACACTATAATTGGAGAGCCTTACGTTGGAAGACATTTAATGAACTCACGAAGAAACTATGCTAAAGCAGTGAGATAATAACCAACAGAAAGCTGGCAGGTTCACGAACATCAGCCCAGGACCCTACCAATCACATTTACGGATGAGGGATGAGGCTGGAGTTCACTACCTACATTGTGTCGCCTTAGTAATCCCCGCCATTGTCGCCAAGAACAGGTTAGGAAGAATGTTGGTCGATGATGACAGTGCCGTGAATATCCTATTTGGCAGCACCTTCGACTAAATGGAGGTAGATACGAGCTGACAACCATCTCAGAGCCATTGTTTGGCTTTACGAGAGACAGCATCATCCCACGAGGAAGGATCACCCTCGCTGTAGATTTTGGAGATCCCTCGTGCCTTGTGAAAAAGTTCATACAATTCTTGGTAGTAGATAACTGCTTCGCATATTATGGGGTCCTCGGCAAGCCCGTGCTCAAAGATTTACAAGTGGTCACCTCCATCTATTACTTGGGGATGAAATTCCCAACACCAGACAGAGTCGCCAAGGTCCGAGGCAATCAAACAGAGGCTAGAAAATGCTACATGAACGCGCTTCGAAAGGTAGCAAAGTGCAAAGAGGCTCCCACCGCAATCATGACTATACAAATCAAGGCCATGGATATCGACCAAGAGAAGGGCGAAGAGGAAATGGTCTTCCTCAGATTGTAAGCTCGGATTCACTAGCCTCACCAACGGAGGAGTTGGAGACATTCCTAGTAAACTCATCAGACATTTTCCAAATACTGCAACTGGGACAGAAATTAGAAAAAGGGATGAAGGAAAAGCTGAAGCGATTCTTGCGAGAGAAGGTTGATGTTTTCACGTAGAAGCACGCTGACATGGTGGGAATAAATCCATCTATAGCTTACCACGCCCTGAAGGTGGATCCCAAGATGCGTCCCAATATACAAAAAAGAAGACCTCTTAGCACCGAGAGATATGGCACTCTGAAAGAGGAAGTAGATAAACTGCTGGCCAATGGGTTTATCTGAGAAATGGTCTATCTCCAAATGGGTGTCCAACCCCGTGTTGGTTAGGAAAAATAACCGCAAGTGGAGAGTGTGCATAGACTTCTCAGATCTAAACCAGGCATGTCCCAAAGACAGTTTTTCTCTGCTCCGCATCGATCAGTTGGTTGATACAACTACGGGTCACAAGCTACTCAACTTCATGGACGCCTATTCGAGTTACAACCAGATCTCCATGTTCGAAGGGGACAAGGAACACACCTCGTTCATAACAAACCGGGGCTATATTGTTACAAGATAATGCCCTTTGGCCTTAAGAATGTCGGAGCAACTTACCAAAGATTGGTGAACCGCATGTTTGTGAAACAGATTGGAAACACCATGAAGGCCTACGTCGATGACATGCTCATAAAGAGTATGGATGCCGAAGATCATATCAGACGCCTGGAGGAGATGTTCAGAATTCTCTGCAAATTCCAGATGAAACTTAACCCCCCTGAAATGTGCTTTTGGAGTTGGGTTTGGAAAGTTTCTGGGCGACATGGTAAATTAGCAAGGGATAGAAGCCAACTCCGAGAAGATTAGGGCACTCATCGACATGCGCTCACCGTCTTCATCCAATGAGGTCCAGATCCTTATGGAAAAGTTAGCAGCCTTAAATCGATTCATATCTAAAGCAACTGATTGATGTCAGCTTTTCTTCCAAACCATTAAGGGAGGAAGATGTTCGTATGGACAGAAGAGTGTGAGAGTGCCTTTCAGGGACTCAAGACGCTCTTCCGTGAAGCCCCATTATTATCCAAACCAAAGACCGGAGAAAGATTGCTCATCTACCTAGCTGTATCGAAAAAGGCAGTGGGTTCGGTACTAATTCGAGAGGAGAGCCGACACAGCTCTCTGTCTACTATGTGAGTAAAGCCTTGCAGGATGCAGAAATGAGGTACTAAGATATGGAGAAGCTTGCTTTATTCCTAATTGTTGCATCAATGAAGATTCGGCCATACTTCCAGGCACATAGCATCGACATCCTGATAAACCTCCATTTGAGGTAGATTCTTCAAAAACCAGACACCTCTGAGAGGCTGATGAAGTGGTCTGTAGAACTCAGTTTGAGATTTCTTATAAATTGAGGCCCTCCATAAAAGGTCAAGCATTGGCAGATTTTATGGTCGAGTTCACCCACATTCCAGAAGGATTGTTTGAGGCAAAGCCGCATGAGGTATCCACATGGAAACTATATGTTGACGTTTTATCAGGCGATGCAAGAACAAGAGCAGGGATCCTACTGATTAGCCCCGACGGTCATAACATCAACTGTGCACTTCGACTAGAGTTCAAAGTCTCAAATAACACTGTCTAGTACGAGACACTTCTAGCGGGCTTGAGGTTAGCACACGGGATGAAGACTAGGAAAATCTAAATCTACAGTAACTCACAATTGGTGGTTAGTCAGGTGAATGGGACTTTCATAGCACGTGAGCAATCCATGGCGGCCTACTTGAAGAAGGTCAAGGATTTCTAGCTAATTTTAAAGAGTTCGAGTTGCTCCAAATTCGAGAGCTGAAAATGGTTATGTCGATGCCCTCTCCAAGTTGGCGAGTTGTAAGGACTCCGACTTGATGAAAGCAATTCTGGTCAAGAGGCTTAGTCGGCCAACCACTGATGAATCTCTGCAATAAAATGCAATGGCTATTAGTGGGGCTCCCGAGTGGATGAAGGGGATCGTCTTGTACCTAACCGACCAGGTTTTTCTTAACGACATGGAAGAGGCTCGAAAACTTCGCATGAGGGCCACGAAGTTCATACTACATGATGGAATCCTATACAAAAGAAGATTTAGTCTGCTACTTCTATGGTGCGTCACCAAAGACGAGACTGATTATATAATGTGGAAGATACATGAAGGAGTATGTGGTAATCATGTGGGAGAGATGGCTCTAGTACAGAAGGCCTTAGAATAAGGACACTACTGGCCAACTATGAAAAAGGACTCACACACCTTTGTGAAGAAATGTGACAAGTGCTAGAGGTTCGCCAATGTACTGAAACTCCAAGCTCAATACCTCATCCTAGTCACCAGCCCATGGCCTTTTACCAAGAGGAGATCGACTTCATAGGTCCCATCCCAACTGGGTGAGGTGGCATCAAGTTCACAATTGTAGCCGTAGACTACTTCACCAAACGGTGTGAGGCTGAACCCCTAGCTAAGATCACGAAAGAAAATGCATAAAAATTCGTATGGGAGAATATAATATGTCCCTTCGGGATCCCTCACTCCATTGTCTCCGACAACGGTATTTTCGGTTGCCGGAAAAGCGTTCAACTTGAACTGTGAAGAGCTCAGAGTCAGAAAAGACTTCTCAACCCTGTACTATCCTCAATCCAACGGCCAAGTAGAGGCCATCAATAAGATTATCAAGCACACTCTGAAGAGAAAGTTGGAATCGACTAAATGAGGATGGGCCGAGGAACTTTCTAAGACCTTATGGTCATATCGAACTACCTCTCTAATAGCAATTGGTGAAACTCCTTTTGCCATGGCATGTGGGACAGATGCAATGATTCCCGTTGAAGGGGGAATGCCTTCTGTAAGACGCTTTCCTTTCGACTAAGTAGTCAATGAAGGTCTGCGAAGGACAAACTTTGACTTGTAGGAAGAGAGGCATGCCAGCTCACAGCTTTGTCTAGTAGTTTATCAAAGAAAGATGGCTGGGTACTACAACTCTAAAGTCTGGAATAGGGGCTTCCAAGTCAACTACTTCGTCCTAAAAAAGGTCTCCCTCGCTAATAGAGAGGTTGGGGGCAGAGACCCTCGGACCCACTTGGGAGAGACCGTATAAGATCATTGAAGTGATCCGGCCCGGGACCTACAAGTTAGAAGACTTTGAGTGGAAGAAAATACTTAACGCGTGCAAATACAAGTAACAAAGCAAAAGCGGCGAGAGAGTGTAGTTCGCGGCCAACTACTTAACTCGTTGGGTAAAAACTTAACGCGTGCAAATATAAACAACAAAGCAAAGGCAGCATTGGATTGTGGTTCGCGGCCAACTCCTTAACTCACTGGGTAAAAATTTGACACATGCAAATAAAAGTAACAAAGTCAAAGCAGCGATGGAGTGTGGTTCACGGCCAACTCCTTAACTTGCTGGGTAATAACTTAACATGTGTAAATACAAGTAACAAATACGAGGTAGCGATGGAGTATGGTTCATAGTCAACTCCTTAACTTGTCGGGTAAAAACTTAACACGTGCAAATACAAGTAACAAAGACGATGCAGCGAGGGAGTATAGTTTGCGGCCAACTCCTTAACTCATTTTTGTATAACCTCACTGCCCTCGTCTCAACCTCGGCTATTGAAGCTTTCAAGGTTGCCAACTCATCATTGGCTCTCTCCAGCTTGCCCATAACCTCGACCAACTATTTATCCTTTTCATGGACCATGGCGTCAAAATCTCGGTTAACCGAGGCTATAGTCTGCTCGGCCGTCGCAGTCCTTTTCTCAGCCCGTCTTCTGGAACCCTGGGCCTCTAGTACCCTCCTCTCAGCCTGCCTCGCATCCTCAGCGGCAGCATCGATCTTAATCTTTAGGACAGCATTGGCAGAAACTAGGGCTTCTAACTTGGACTGCAAGGTTTTATTTTCAGAACCTAACTTAGTATTGGTTGAGCCTATAACCTGAAGGTCATCAGATAGCTTCTGGGCTTTCACCTCAGCCTAATCCAATTTATCCATAAAGCCTTTGAGCATGTTGTGCACTTCGAGGAGTTTAAAACGAAACCATGTACCATGTTCATGGTCGCCATCGTCATCATATCGTCTAACGAGGCTTCATCTGCAGTCCTCTCCCAGAGAGGAGACCAGAACTTATGCATCGTAGCCGCAGCCGTTTTCAGGACCGAAGGCAACATCTCCAACACAGTGGAGTCCAGCCCATCCCCTTGGGAGCCAACATTTATAGAAGCAGTACTCTCAATGTCTGGGAAATTTTGCATCAGGGTCTCTTCGAGTCCCTCACGAGGCCATCACCCTTAGATGAAGATGGCCCAATTTTCTTCTCCTAAGAGGCATCCTCGTTCGCAACTCCCTTTTATTTGGCCTGTGTACGATCGGTAGGAGGGAGGAGGACCAGGCTCCTGGCTGGATGATGTTGGAAGTACACCCTCAGTCAGCGCGACAGTAGAAAATGGCATAGGTAGATGAGATGGCTGAGGCAGAGGAGATGGCAGAGGTAGATGTGGATTGAAGTGGAACGGCCACCGACACTTCCAAAGGCGGAGAAGATGGTGCGTCCTCGTCCTCGTCCTCGTCCTCGTCCTCGTCAACGGAATAAATGAGAATATCATGAAATGTGTACTTGGCTGCATAAACACAAAAAGAATTAGCGTAAAACCACAAAAGGTATACTTGGTTGCACCAACATGAAACGAAATATTACTGAAAACTGACCCATGAGACCGAAGTAGACTAAAAGATGATTTTCTTTGAGTAGATTGTCGAGGCTTCTAAAGTCGCTGCCAAGCTCGTGAATCCTGGCCCACTTCGACCTCAAATCTCATTATTTCCTCGTCGAGATCGACGGCTTCCAACAAACTGCAAAGACAATAAAAGAATTAAGTCAGGAGCGAGGTTAATAAACCACACATGAGAAACAAAATATACCAAGTTCTCCAAAGCGCCGAGGAATGGACATGTTGGGAATGGGATCCTCTGGCTAAACTTTCAATCTCCTCCAACGAAGAAGATGCCCTCCTTCCAGTTGTAAACTTTTTTGGGACTGTCAGTGGTTGTCCCCTACTTTTGACCTGGCCTAGGAGATATATTATACCAATCCCCAGACCTACAAGGTCGGTAGATCGATTCAAATTCTCTTAAGGATAAGTCACTCCCAACCCTAGCGATCTTCTACAATAGGAATGCTGCCACCATTTGGAGTTATCTAACAAAGGGCCAAGTTGAAATCTCGCAAAATCTCATGAAAGAACGGATGCACCGACACACGAAGACCTTGTTGCATAGCCAGCTCATAAATGGCGACAAACTCCTCTGGCAGGTCATCAGCCCGTTCATCTGGGCCAGGGGCTTTGCGCATGACAGAGCTGAAGAATACATATGCAAGCCTAATAACTTCCAGGTCTGCCTCATTGATTTTCGAGCGAACCAACAAAGCTTTAGTGGTATAATTTGTTAACTCCTCATCTAGCTACCGAGCTGCAGGGCATCCATTCTGTCCAGTAAGGCTTTAATTTCAGGGATCCCAATGCCTCGTTGGTTCTTCTTGGCCTTTGTCTTATGCGGGGCACTTGAGGTTGATTCTCTTCCTCTAGTAGACGCAGGAGGAGAGGGATAGGCATGGTCGGCCTTTGATAGACCTTATCCTACCATTCTGGCGATGATGGAACTTTGCCCGTCATCTCTGGGTCGGTATTGGAGGTCGACTAGTTTTGGGAATCGTCGCTTTTAGAAGACATTGCTGGTTTTTGTTTGTTCAAACAGAGATATCGCTGAAGCTACAAGAGAAGACTGTAGAGAGGGTGGCTGAAACAAGAAACTTGGAAGAACACGAAGGCGGTACAAGATATAGTAAAAACCTCATTCTATAAATTTACCTAGTTGGCAAAAAATTGTTCGAACACTCTTTGCACCGGAGACAATTAGGATAGTAACCGACTGCTTTCATTACAAAACACAGAGCTCTCAGAAATTTTGATAAGTGTAAAGGCTGGCCATTGTTTCAAGGCATGCCCCATCAAGCTGTCATTGGAATAGCGTGTGCACTTATTGGTTTGGCGACTGACGTACGCTACGCACGTCCATAAGGCTCCATGAACACATTAGGATCAGTAATATCCATCATGACACTGCCGCCTCGAACAGTGAAAAATTTGCACCATCATTACCTGCCATTATAACACAAACATGACTGGTAACATGTCACATTTCACAACTGACAGCACGACTCAGAAGAGAACACGTGGACCCCACTTAGCTACAGCAAAATCCTCACCTGCCATAAATAACAGACTCAGACTTGGGAGACTGTGAATACGTACGAAAGATAACTGTGAACATGTACGAAAGATTACTGCAAGGACTCCTGTGAACATAAACAAATGTTCGCTATTTGCCTCTCTTAAAAAATAATAATAATAAAAATAATAACTTTTTTTAAAGTCCCACGCCTACCATAAATAATAGACTTGGACTTGAAAGACTATTGTTACCATCCAATTTTGGTAAGGCCTCATAGGCCCAAGTAAGACCTCGTAGGCCCAATAAATGCCCCATAAGACCCAATAAAGTCCTCATAGGCCCTGCGAAGGCCTCACAAAACAGAACCGATTACAATAAAGCCCATGAAGGACCTCGACCCTCGTGACCAACCTAGGGTGCTTCGTCGGTCTTTATATTCCGAATAATCCGCTGTTGCCTAATATTTTGGGACGACAGAAGTGATATTTTAAGAAAATATTGTGTTTGATTACGATACAAACTTAGAACGAAAGTAAATATCAATATCTTAATAATTGGTAACAAGATATTGAGAATCAATAGAGATAATGATGACAATTCTACAAGATCGTGTTGATATTTAATTATCCCTTATCTCATAAGGAGGGACGATTAGATTCAATGTCTAATTGATTGCTTACCCAAATCAATTAGACTCTGAACCTATAAATATAAGGTCCCTGGCCGTTCTAAGGTACGCATTAGTCTCACCCTTAAAATCTACTCAATTTTCTGCTTGCTTCTCTCTCCCACACCAAAACACTCTCCTTGTATTGTCCTTATACCAGCAGTTCGTAGGAGTACCAATGATCGTCAAACCCTTTTTATCTGGTGATCTTGGTACCTAACGATTGTCATAGTGTGCAGGTAACATACATGCTGACAGATAATTGACCGAAGATCTGTTGGCACGTAGATAGAGTGCAGATTACGAGGTCAATAATTAAAATAGAGAACATTCATTGGATTGTCTTGAAAAATCGTTTTGATTCAAGATAAAGATTTCTAAGATGAAGTTTAAAGAAAAAATTGCACGGTCTACAATTCAAATACTAGAGTAAAATAGATAATATAGGTTAGATTTGAGCTTGTTTTCTATTTAGGTTCATTTCATATGTAAGTAAGCTGATTTAGGGCATGTTTGGTGTTGTTTTTTTGGGGTACTTTATTAACTTTTCAATTTTTTTTTCGTGTAAAAATGTTGAAAAGTCAAAAATTGTAGACAAAAAAATGGCTACCTAACATGCCTTAAAAAAAAAAATTAGGCCAGAATTTTTGGGTCCTAAATGGTTAGAGGCCCTAGGCGCCCTAGGCGGTAGGCAACTGCCTGGGGCCAGGGTCGGCCCTATTTCTATATAGATTTAAATTTGCTATACTTATTTAAATGTAATTTTGTATTACAACTAGATAACAATCTATATAATGTATTGGATACTAAATTTGAACTTAAATATCTATTCATCAGATATTAATAATGCGTAGATCGAAAGTTTTCTAAATATAACTATAATTATTTTGATTATCTCCCAAATAAAACAAAAAATCTAGATGTTCCACTAAATATATTGGAATGAAACCTATCATAAAAAAAATAACGGACGGAATTGGAGCCAATAAGCAAAATGTCTAAATCCATGCATGCAAATTCTATATATATAAATATACACAATATACATACATATATACATGGTAGTGGATAAGCCCTCCACCAAATTAGCATTGCCGTAAATTAAACCTATGGCCATATCCTTTGAACCTCATCGCTGCCACGTCACCTTTTCCTCAGCTTTGAGTCTTTGACCCGTCTCAGACGTTACCTGTATCAGATAGCCATCGTACACGTGCTAATCTTAACCTTAATTAACCCTAAAATTTGTGTTATATATACATATACGCGGCGCCTCGAAATATCACTCTCTCAACCTCGTG
Organism: Forsythia suspensa; assembly: GCA_023638005.1. Lineage (NCBI taxonomy): Eukaryota > Viridiplantae > Streptophyta > Magnoliopsida > Lamiales > Oleaceae > Forsythia > Forsythia suspensa. The sequence goes on from CM042673.1 coordinate 51,759,364, forward strand.
TATCAAAACCCAAAAAGAAAAGATAGAATTGGATTTTCTCTCTCTTAATTTTCTTGATCAGATTTTCATTTTCTGTTTAGAAAAAATTAAATTTTGTTGATTTAATTGTGATGGCCACTGATCTGTCGGTGATCCTACCTCGTGTTCTTATCGTCTCCAGACGAAGCGTTCGCAAGAACAAGTTCGTCGATTTTGTGGGTATGCAAATTCTTGGCTATTCTCTTTCGTATATATAGGTTAATGTATATATCAAACCCGACTCCAACACTGACTCGAACAAAGAGGCGGATCAATGCATCAGCCAGATTAAATTTTAAATTTGTCTTCAAAAACACCCCTTTATGTTTAAGCCAGATTCTTTTTAAATTTGTCTATATTACCATGCATGTAGAAGCTTTATGTAGAGTTTGATGCGTGACGGCAAACGACTGTAGGGAGTTTCCGTATGTTTTCATCAAAATGAACAATTCTCTCAAATTTCTTGTCCTCTACTATGTTTTCTTCTATCTTTTGCAAAATCCATTTATTGAATTTGAATCCTAACTCTAGGATCGTATTCAGAGGTGGATCCAAGCATTTTTGGATGCTATTACTAAAAAAAAATTTACACTAATTTTTTTTTTTTTTTTTAAATGACTTGTTCAGGGGCGAGACCGACTAAATCTGCCCCTGATCGTATCCCACCGCGTAGTAAGCGGTATATACTAGTTGAGAATAAGATTTAAATTATTAATTGTTATTGGGATTTGTGTAGAACCGAACAAGTGCATGTTTGACATAGTTTTGTTTAAACTCTTTTTTTTGTAACTTAAGTATCATGATCTACAATTTTTATCAATTTTTCAATCACACATTTTACCAATTTTTTCAAAATTTCTTAAAAAAAACTATTTGTAAACTCCACCAAACATGTATTTAACTAGATTTATTTTTTTCGCCAAAGGTTTAACGGTATATATTTTTATAAATAGATTGTGACATGACTTGAATTTATAGGTCTGCATGCTCCTATTCCATTTGTACAATCTTTGAACTGATGTACATTGGAATTGAACAGGAGAATATCATCTTGATCTTATAGTAAGTTATGGGGCAGTACCGGTAATCGTTCCACGAGTAACCGGAGTTCACATGTTGTTAGACAGTTTCGAGCCAATTCATGGTGTCCTTCTATGTGAAGGAGAAGACATAGATCCATCTCTATACGAAGCCGAGACGTCAAATTTATCAGCAGAAGAATTGGAAGAAATCAGGAGACTTCATGCAAGTGACACATCAATAGACACAGAGAAGGATACAATTGAAATGAGGCTAGCAAAACTTTGTCTAGAAAGGAACATACCCTATTTAGGCATATGCAGGGGGTCACAAGTCCTTAATGTGGCTTGTGGGGGTACCCTTTATCAAGATATTGGTAAAGAACTCATGAATAAGGTGCCCTTAAATCAGAGAGTTGTGCATATGGATTATGATAATTATGATGGTCACCGGCATTCGGTTAAGGTAGTCGAGAACACCCCTTTATATCAATGGTTTAAGGATTCTTTGGAGGATGAGAAAATTGAAATTTCTGTGAATAGTTATCATCATCAAGGGGTTAAGAGATTGGCTCAGAGATTTGTGCCTATGGCATTTGCCCCTGATGGTTTGATTGAAGGGTTTTATGATCCAGATGCTTATAATCCTGAAGAGGGTAAATTCATTATGGGACTTCAATTTCATCCTGAGAGGATGAGGAAAGTGGATTCCGATGAATTCGACTACCCCGGTTGCCCATTTGCATATATGGTAAGGTGGATTGGATAGTAATCGGTAGTATTAAGAAACTTTTGTTTGTTGTACTCTGTCTAATTGTGTCCAATATTGGGTAGTCGACATATTCTTAATGTCGTGAAAATGTTGTAGGAGTTTGCTAAGGCAGTCATTGCCTATCAGAAGAAGCTGAATGGGTTGAAAAATGTGCCAAAATCTCTAAAGCTTGATCAAGAAATGGAGAAGAAGAGAAAAATTATTGTACGAAGCTTTTCGATTGCAAGAAATATATATCAAGGAGGCAATGGGATAAATTCATCTAAAGAATCTGAACTCGAGGCTGGAGCAGAATTTCTTGAGGTATTATTAGTATTATACCCTTACATAGTCTCAAATTTATTATGATGATAACGACAATATAAGCCAAAATAGTTTAGAGCTCGCCCCAAACTGGGGCGGAGTCAGGATTTTTTAAAAGAAAGGCTAATATTTTAAAAAAAGAATTACACTTCAAGTCCTGGCTGCTAGGGAAAAAAATTTGCAATTCAAAAATTGATTTATTTTCGAAACAGTTAGGTCCCGCTCCCATCTCCGCACCTGGTTGCAAACTCAGCCCATTTAGCCATCTAGTATGAATGAAATAACCCATTAAACTACTTAAGTTGAGATTGAATTATGCTTGCTAAATGTTAGTTTACTCTGCTCAAACGACGAAAATTGTTTAGGCGTTTTTATGGTGTCAAACTGAATTCGAGCAGCCTAAAAAACTTGGTTTGGAAATGCTGTTATTGATCTAGCAGTTTGATACAATTTTAGCTTCTTCTTTAAATACTGCCAAATACTTTGTGCACGGTACTAAATGAGCCATTATCGTTTAACTATTTGCAGTCGAATACGGCATTGAGCCTGCAACAGGAGACTAGGTTGAAGCAGATGGGTGCAACTGTAAGGAATGCATCTTCATACATAGAAAGACTGAAATTGAATGAAGAAAGAGAGAGAATAGCAAGAAATGTGATGGGGAAAATGTCTGTGGAACAGTTATCAGATCTCATGTCTTTCTACCACATGATGGGCCAGATTTCTTCTGAAGTCTTGGAAAGAAAACTACATGGCTTAGTCAATGAACTTTCCTCTTGATCTTGATCCATTCTGCATGCCGTTTTTCGGCAACTTTGTGGCTTATTACATAAGGCATCCTCGTCGCAGCAAAGCTCGTGTTTCTTAATTTAGTCAAAAATGAGACTTTCACGGGCTTCCATGTTTCATTGTCAGATTCATGTACTTTACATCTGTTTTGGAGAAATATCACAAGAAGGTTGTGTGATGATCAATGGTGTTATGATGCTTATCTGTTTTTGATTTTTTTTGTTAAATATAACTCAAATCTCCTCCACAAAAATAGATTTTATTATAGTTGGAACAATAAATTTTATTTTACGTTTTTTTTTTTAATTCACTCCTATATTAATATAATGATAGCAATACGCGTTAAATAGAGATATATTAGAAAATTAAAAAATTAACTATATTTTCAAGTTTCAACAAAGAAATTGAAGTATAATTTGAGATAAATGAATAAATAAAATAAGTATATACTCCATCCGTCCCACAAAGATAGACCCACTTTTTTTTCCACGCAGATTAAGAAAACTCATTTAATGTAATTGAAATTATAAAAATTTCACACAATTTTCCCATTATACTCCTATTTTAGTTAAATAGAAATAAAAAAGATAGATATGTATATATATATATATATAGAGAGAGAGAGAGAGAGAGAGTTACAAGGAAAAAAAATACATTAATGAAGGTTTAGAGAAAGAAAGTTATATAGATAGAGAGAGAATTACATTGGGAAAAAGAAAAAAATAAATGAAAGTTTAGAGAGAGAGATATTTTAGTTGATAACAATATAAATTGAATAAGGGTATATTAGAAAAAATAAAAATTTAATATATCCTGTATAAAGTAAATAATCTATAATTTGCGCGAGATAAATAAGAAAAGCGATTTATCTTTATATAAGCGGAGAATACTATTTTTCGTTGAAAAGAAATTAAAAAATGATTGGAAACCCACTAGGCCCAGTCCAGCCAAAAGTTGGGCCTGTCATTGACACTTCAACTAGTGTTAGACTGGGGGGGACGGCAAATGGGTTATGGCCAAGAGTGGCAATGGACCAAGGCCGCCTGTGCAACTTGCCCTAAAAAGCTAGACAAGGCCCTAACCGTGATTTTATAGCGCTCGGGGCAGGGTAGGGAGCGTATAGAGGCTGGCCCTAAAATCTTTTTAAAGAAAACTAGTGTTTAACCTGTGCGATGCACGGGAGTTGTGTTATGTAATATTAATTTCGAAAAAACATACCTGCACAAAAAAAAAGTTATTCAAGAATAAATTTTAACTTCTTACTGATTTTAAAAAGAGTAGTAACAATTATTCTACAAAAGAATTATTCAAGTTCTTGACAGATATTTCTATTTCGACCGATTTGATGATGAAATTGACACATAATCAGATATACAGTATCGACATTCTTACTATATAGATTTTAATAAATTTTCTGATTCTACACAGTATTTCTACGTAGACATGATAAAAACACAAAAAAAAAAAGAATTATTCAAGAAAACATATTTTAATTTCTTACTGATTTTTAGGTATCGACCAGGTTGTTGTATGGTTTTTTTTATCATTCTTTTGGTTGTACACATTCTTTCTATGTAGATAGGATAAAAGCACAAAAAAAAGGGCAATATATTTATGACAAAATACCTCTTTATCGACGAATATAATCTCAAGACTATATGTCTCTTCGCTGTTTCCATAGCTGTGTATCTTCCAAATGCGCACAATCCGAACTTTCATTACCCATTGAGTTTTCGTTGAATTGATTTCGTTGAATTGATTTCTTCGACCAAATTACAAATCGGCATCATTCCTTTTGATTAGGTTACTGCCAACGTAAATAAAAGAAAAAATTAGAGGCAAAATTTTTAACTTCTATCTGCACACATGTTCAAAATACAAACGGAAACTTGCATGCACAAAAACATACATGCACACAAATAACGTATAATGTCTTAGTTTTTTAATGCAAAAGTTACTGATATTTATACTAAAGCATGGTTCCCAAACTTGTTTGTAAAAAAAGTGCAAAGCTCATTATGTTGAATGTATGTTTTTCGTATTTTATTGTTAATTGCAAAACGAAAAATCACGTTCATATAAAAAAAATTAATTTCGAATATAATGAATTGTCATTTTATACTTGCATTACTTGTTGGTCCAGATTAAATGCGAATATCAGTTAATTTTATTTGTAGAAGAAAGTGCAGAGCCTAATATTTGAATGAATTTTTTTTAATTGCAAAATGAAAAGTCACATTCATAAGATTGAATTGCAAAATAAAAAATGTGCAGAGCCCATAAAGTTAATTAATAAATTTATTTAATTTAATTTTGAATTGCAAAACGAAAAAAAAATACAGAGCCATTTATTTTGCTTTCGTCTTTTGAAAAGTTAATTAATAAGCTTATTTAATGTAATTTTACAAAACCAAAACATGAAATGAAGTAAAAATAAATAAACAAATAATGTAGTGTATATATATATGAAATGAAGTAAAAATATAAATATATATATATTAGATAATATATATATATATATATATATATATATATATATATATATATATATATATGATATATATATATATATATATATTGAGTTTTAAATGTATTAATCTATTTTTTTTACAATATTGAAAATGATCATTAAATCGAAGCATTAAATGAATGAATTAAAAACAAAAAAAAAAATATGTACAAAAGAATCGTAATTCGGTTGAATGAATGTTTTTTTACTTGCAAAATGAAAATTTACGTTGATAAGATTGAATTGCAAAATAAAAAATGTGCGGATCTCAGAAAGTTAATTAATAAGTTTATTTAATTTAATTTTGAATTGTAAAATGAAAAAAATGCATAGCCCTTTTTTTTCTTTCGTTTTTTTTAAGACGTTAATTAATAAGCTTATTTAATGTAATTTTACAAAACTGAAACATGAAATGAAGTTAAAAAAAATGTAGCATAGATAATGTAAAATATATATATATATATATTAATGTATTTTGACTTTGGATATTGAAAATGATGTATTTTTTTTACAAAATCGAAGCATTAAATGAATTAACTAAAAAAAAAAAATTTGAGATATTAATAGTTGATTTCACTATTAATTGTCACTTGGCAAAAATCTATGCAAACTATCCTTCTTTTATATATAATATAGATATAGATATTAAAATGGCAGCAATTGCTGCAAATTGCTGCCTAGGGTCCTAGCATTTCAAAATTGGAAAGTTTCACAAATAGCATAACAACCAAATATTTCTCAAAATACCATTCAACTTTTTAAAACCAAAATACTATTTTTTCTTATTATTTCTTTATTTTTATTTTTACACAATTGTTTCATTTTTTGGTAAGAAAAGTGGTACAACGTGTTATGTGTATGTTACACGTGTAACATATTGTGTTTCACACATTTCGTAGATTCTTTCTACCACTACTTTTACCACTCGCAGCCATCACAGCTACTACCAAACCTCTGTCGTCTACCTCCATCATAAGTCACCACCTACAAAACTCTGACTTATTCAACCGACCACAACCACACTCAAAATTGATCCTCCACACCACTATTTGTTTGCCTTCACAATAAATCACACCCAATCTGCACTGCCACCCCATCTCGCCACCAATATCATATGTTTCCACCATTGCTGAAAATCGCACATTATCGCCATAAGATCAACACCCCAAACCTCATCTCACAACCAACTCCTATCACCTCTCACCACTTTCACCTTCACAAACACCAGATTTGTCACCAAATAAAAAATTTCAAAATAAAAATAAAAATACCACATACAACATAAATCACATACATACATATATAGAGGTGGCAAAAGGGCCAGATGGGCTGGCCCAGCCTGAAATTTGATGGGCAAAAAAAAAAATTGGGTTGGGCTAGCCCTAATCCAATTTTATATGAACTCATATTTGTTGGGCCAATCCAGCCCGATTTTGTATCATGGGCTAATGGGCCAACCCAACATAATTTTTTTAATTTATTTTTTTAAAAGAAAACAAAAAAGAGAAAAATCTTCACCAGGGAGGGATTGTCGCCGGGATTTCCCGGCGACAAGTAGGGGAAGAAATCCCCCCTCCTCCCCAGGGTTCGCGACCTCTGGTTTCGCGATCGCGAAACCAGAGCTCCCTGGTTTCGCGAAAAACCAGGGAGCTCCCTGGTTTTTCGTGAAAATGGGAGGGGGTGGGGGGATTTTCCCTCCTTGTTTCCGGCACTGGTGGGAGACAAGGATGATCCCAAAGATCTAATGTCTCTGATACCATTTTTTATATGCATTCTTAGAAATATATTTAAACTGCGGAAAGATCGAAAAATTTGAACAATTAATGAAAACTAGAAATATTAGATACCATATGGATACCATGTAATTATAAACTAAAGATGATTCTCAAAATAAGCCTTTAATGTAATTAATTGGCACCTCTTTATATTCGGCCTTGCCTCACTCTTGGATCCTCTGCCTACACACACTGAACGGCCACCTGCCTGATGGTGTAATGACTGGATATTATAAGATCGTACAAGGTAATAAATATGAAGAGTGGTGAAATTAAAACATAGTTTTATTCTACAAGGCTTAAAGAGAAAAACTCTCTTTAGCTTATTTAATTACAAGGATGATCCCAATGATCTAATGTCTCTAAGGTAATTTAGTTACAAAGCATTTCTGAGTTCAAAATTACAAGAAAGAAATTTCTAGTAAACTCGGAACAACTCTGCCTTCTAATGTCTGAAATGAATTCCTTAAATAGACTGAAGAAAGATGCTTTCCTTGCAGCTTGAATACAGCTGTATTCTCCTTTTTCAAAAGTTGATTTGGATTCTTCTGCTTTTTCTCTGTGATTGCACAGGTTTTGTCAAAAAGAATCTACTTTTCACTATTTGTCACTGTGGATGAATAGTGATTTTGACTTTTACTGTAGATGAACAGTAGATTTTGTTGAAAGTTGATTTTCTTTGTCATTCAGAAAGACTTTTGGTAGTGGATGGACCCACCATTTTTCAAATCCGTCAGAAAGGTAAGATTCTCTTGATTGTTTGGCATGTGAATGTCTTCTATTGGTACGCGTTTCACTGGGAAACATCAGACCAATAATGTAGAACCAGCTATTCAGACTGGTAAGCACTGTCGGCATGCTCGCTGATTTTTTCAATATTTGAACATTCGTCATCAACAAAGTCTCCGAAATCATCCAGATGGATTTTTTCTTTTCCTTTATCTTTTTTCTCTTTCTTTTTGCAAAATTTGCAGTTGTGATATTTTCCAAGACTGGACTTTAGTGCTTCATATAAATGTCCGTTATATTCAGAGGTGGTGTTAAATGTATTATAAAAATTCTTTTCAAAATTACATATAATTTTGACTGCTTCAGATGAAATTGTTGAACCAGTCTTACTAGTCATAAGAATATGTTTAGAATGAAAATTGACTTTGGCTTTTGACTCGCCATTAAATGTCTTTAAACTGGTAACCATTCTTCGAAAAGACAATGATCTCCAGTATTCAAGTAATAGTTCACTAACACTTGATGAGTTTGTTCCTTTTGGTTGATCCAAATAAACTTGTTGAGAAGTTTTAATTTGGATATGGTGGTAACCTTTAAAAAGGATATTGTTTTCATCCCAAAAAGGAATCGTACTCGTGATTTTCAAAAAACAAATTTTTTGAAATCTTTGAGACACTGTAAAAGTCTTTGATCAATTAGAGATAATTCATTGAAATTTGGACCAGGAATTATCATTTTAATTAGTCCACAGAAAAATACATTTCTGACAAATGTAGGTTCAGCTCCTTCAAAGAAAATGAACTGACCGAATTTTTTCTCAAAAGTTCCAATGTATGTTTGTTCAGGAGCAGAATCTCCAATGATTCTTGCTTCTTCTTCAAGAGTAAGAAAGTCTTGAAGACCAATGTAAGAAATTGTTGAAGCTTCTTTTGTGTGTATCTTTCCTAAGGTTTTGAACCTATCAGGAAAAATTTCTGGAGTGGTTTGGACAGCTTCTTTGTATGAGAAATTTCTGAATTTGAGGTTGTCAGAAATTGGTGGAGTAAAGGTAGGCATTCTAGGTCTTGACCTGATGTCTTTTTGGAAAGGTTGAGGCCTTAATGACAATTCAGTATGGTCAAAGAGTTGTCTGTAAAGAATTGGGCTTGTACCTTTAGTTTGGTGGAATTGGTTAAAAGATGTTTAGGCTTCAAGAAAGGATTTGAAGCTTTTGTGTTTATAAGGTTTTCCTTCTACTAAGGGTTCAACTTGTTCCCAATTTGTATAATATCCGCGGTTTGGGTTGTCGAATATTACGTAGAACTTTTTTCCTGCTTTTGCAGTATTAAATCCCACAAGAGGTGTAGTGTCTTTCTGTTTGGGACTTGAAATGTCCTTTGCAGTATTTGGATTTTGAATATCATTTGGCTCTTGCGAGCTTGATTCAATTGGATCATTCGAAGGTATTTTGGTTTCATTACTTGCAGTAATGTTGCCCTTTTTCTTTTTCTGAAGATTTAGGATTTTCTTTTTGATTACCTGTATCTCCATTTCTTTGATTTCGATTTGTTCTTCAAGTTCTTCGATTTGTTTGTCAATGTCTGTCATTTTTACCTGGACAAATGTAATTCACGTGTTAATGAATCTGCAAGATAATTGTCTTTACTTTTAATTATTTCAATGTCGAAATCATAATGACAAAACCACATTTGCCATCTGATTAATCTGCCTTGTTTGTAATCAGGATGTATTTTACAATTTAGAAAGGATTTACATACTGAAGAGTCTGTTCTAACAAGAAATTTGTTTGAAATAATGTAAAGTCTGAATTTCGAAATAGCTTTTTTCATTGCTAAAATTTCTTTTTCATTAATGTGATAGTTCTTTTCTGAATCTGTGAAAGTTCCAGAAGTGTAACTACACAATTTTTCTTCTTCAGAAAATTTGTTTTTTGCTTTCAATACTCCCCCCCCCCACCACCACAAAAAAAAAAAATCTTGGGAAGCATCAGTTTCAATGATCATTTTATCATCTGGTAAAGGATGATAAAGAGATGGAAGATTTTTTTTTTATTTAATCTTTTGAATGTAGACAGAGTCTTCATTCAACCATTGCCATTTAAAATCTTTTTTCAATTTTTTCTGTAAAGGTGCTCTCATTTTCACCAAATTTGGTATAAAGGATTCTGTATAATTTAAACAACCTAAAAATCTCATCAATTGCTTTTGATCAGATATTTCATTAGAAAAGTTTTGAATGTGTTCAAGCATATGTGGTTTAAGTTGCTTAAATCCATAAGCAATTTCTAAACCAAGGTAACCTATTTTTTCTTTAAATAATTCTGCCTTTTTCTTGGACAGAACAATTCCTTCTTTTTGTACTTTCTTGAGGACCTGTAAAACATGAGATTCATGAGATTCATGAAATTCTTCATTTTCAGAGAAAACAAGAATATCATCAATGTAAACACAACAGAATTCTTTAAATTCTTTAAATGTATTATCCATATATTTTTGAAAAATACCTGGAGCTTGTTTGAGTCCAAAAGGTATCACAGTCCATTGAAAGTGTCCTTGATGACAACTAAATGCTGTAAGAGATTTTGTAGATTCTTCAAATCTGACTTGATGAAAACCAGATTTTAAATCAAATGATGAAAAGATATTTTTACCTTTTATAAAGTGGAGGAGACTTTGCATATTTGGAAGAATATATCCATCAGCGTTAGTGATTTTGTTAAGTTGGGAATAGTCTATGACCATTCTAGCTTTCCTCTTCTTATTTCAGCTTCTTTCCTAACCATGAAGGCTGGAGAAGAGAAAGGAAATTTACTAGGCTCAATGACTCCTAGTTCAAGAAGTTCTTTGATTTGAATAAAGAATTCTTCTCTATCTTTTGGACTGTATGCCATTGCTTTGGCACGAATTATTTTTCTTTTGAATTCATCAAGAATTTCAATTTTTGCTGTAAAATTTCCGTTATTAATCTTTGAATCTAAAGGATTTTCTGAGCAACATTTTTCAGAAATGTTTGCAATTTCTTTTCTTTTTGAATTGATTTGGAATATTTCTAATTCTTCATTAGAAATAAAAATGTTTGAATTTTTTGCAATATTTTCCCCTTTTGGAAGAGAAATTTTTTTTGAATTTGGAATTTTGAACATTTCTAAAAAAATTTCTTTTAAAGAGTTAAAAGCTAAGGCTTTTCTTTTCTTTAAAATCCAGATTTTCTTATTTTGTACTGTGAAACTAACTGAGTTGATTTCTTGTATAAATAGATGGTATAACTGACAAAAGTTATTTTCAATTATGAAATCAATTCCTATTTCAAGTTGATAAACTGTCGGAATTTTAAATTCAAAAGTTTGGAGAGCGGAGTTGTGACTTCCACAAATTCCTACATTAATATTTTTTATTACTTTTGAAGAAGAGATTTCTGAATTATTCGCAATTTTTAATTTTAAGGTTCTTTCAGAAAGGACCCAAAATTGTTCTGGAATAATCCATTTGCTTGCAGTGCATACAGATGCCCCTGTATCAATGTAAGTATGAATAGTGAATTTTCTATATCCTTCAAAACTAAGTTTGATAGGAATGTAGATAGAATTGGGATTGGTAATGTTCTTATTACTCATAATCAGAGGATTCTGACGATGAATAATCGAGATCAGATATGTAGACAAGTGTCTGAGGATTCTGTATCACTAGGGTCTTCAACTGGATAAAAACTTTGTTTTTCAAAAGTTTTTAACAGTTTGACACGGTCTTCGTTTCCAATTCTTGCAGGGCACTCATTTGCATAGTGTCCTGATTCATTGCAGAGCCAACATCTGCAATTCTTTTTCTTTTGGGGACAAAACTTCTTTTTGTCTTCAGTTTTTTCCATTTTAGGTTTACTGTATTTTTTGAAGAATTTCTTTTTCTTAAAGAATTTCTTTTTATATGGTTTTTTGTATTTTTTGAATCTATAACTTTTTCTTTTTGGTTTTTGCATTGATTTTCTTTTTTTTTTTGGATAGCATCCATAATGTCCTGGAATTCTGTCAATGTATTTACTACAGCAAATTCTAGGATTTCTAGGTACTGTTTTTTCACTGGTTCTTACAAGATGTGCTTGTTTGCATTTTTCTGCAAGTAAGTTTCTTGTAACAGTAATTACTAATCCTAAAGAGGAATCAATTTGCATGTTAACTTTGAAATTGTCTGTGCTAGGTTCTTGTATTTTAATGGCTTCATTAAAAAGAATGATGACTTCATCATTGAATGGATAAGGAAGTTTTCTCGTAAATTTTTCTGTTAATTGTTTCCATTCGGTTGGAGGACAAATGTAATAATATTTTGAGAATTCACAAGTGTATTCTTCAAAATAGCACATATTACAAATTGTCATTTTTTTCAAGTGGTTTAAAGCATCTCCTTGATCAATTGTTGATCTGACGCTTTTGTAGGCTTCATAGGTTTGACCAGTAAATTGTTTGTAGATTTGTTCTACAATTCTTTTGATGAATTGAGGAATATTTCCACGGGTTTCAAGCCAGAGAGCATTTTTTGCTTCGTAGCTAAAAGTTGTAAGGAAAGCTTTCACATTTCCTCTTGTGCTTGAAATGACATAGTGCCATGAGTTTTGCTCATCTCTATGTATTTCTTTATGTATGATCATTGAAATCATGATATTATTATAACAATCTTCAATGACTGTTTCTGGGTTAATTACACAATCTAAGTCAAGAATCTTAACATCGATAGGTAATTTTTTAGGTTTGTGTAGAAGATATTAAGGATTAATCTCATTATCTTCATAAGGTGCTGGTCTAGGAGTGAATTTCATCTCCTTTTGGGTTTGAAGATGAAGGTTCGTAGTCCATTGGGACTGCTTCTGATTCGAATTTTGGTTCTCTAAATTTTACTCCAATGTTAGTGTTTGTGAAGAATCTTTTATATATAATTGTTTCTTCTTCAGAACTTTCTGAATTATTATCAACTGTGATTGGATCATTGATTTCTCGAGGATTTTCAGCAGATTTAGCTGTGAGGATAATTTCTTGGTCATTTATGGTTGCTTTTTTGAAGATAGAGGCTATTTTTTCAAGTTCGCTGTCTTCAAAGGCCAATAGAACATTAAGATGTCCTAAATCATTGGATGATTCATAAATGTTTTCAAGGAATTTTCTTACCTCAGTCATTCTGATTCTGAATTTTCAAAATCGAATTTTCCTTTTCTTGTGTTTTTCTGTAAATTCTCCCCTTTTTTGAAGAATTCCATATTTTTTAACAAGTTCAATTCTTGATGTTGACGTAATAGAGTTTTTTACTTCTGCTATAATAATAGCCGAGTGTTGATCTAGAGATTTTTCAGTTTTTGAATGGTAGTCTTTGAGGTCATTTCTTAGTTCTTCTATAATGTCTTTTAAAGATTTTATTTCTTTCAAGATATCACCTAATGACATTATTTTTCTCTTAAGAGGACATTGGCCAATTTATTAACAGTTTCCTTAATTTCTCTTATTTGTCTTTTTTGGCTACTTTCGGGAATGTCTTCTTTCCATCTATACATAGGATCTTTCCTAATAGATGTTGAATGTAGAAGTAAAGGTCTCTGTTCTCTAACAAGAGTCCTTTTTTGTTCAAGGTCAATTTGCATTGATCTTCTTGCTGGTTGGACAAGCCAATCAAATTCTGTTTCTTTGTGTTTAAGGTAGTCTGAGAATAAAGGATCAATCTTTATTCCTTTAGGCTCCTTGACAATTGTCATATTATGTTGGTTATGGATTGCATAACTCACAAGATATGAAATTGAAAAAGGAACATTGTTGTCTTTGACTAAATCTTTTCTTCCGTAATTGAATACGAAGGAAAGAATTCCATCAAAGTTTTGGTCATGAAGACTTACAGAAAGTCTTGGGTGTGATGTGAAAATTAATTTTCCACATGCAAGGTTTCCATTTAGGGATCCTAAACAGCATTCCTTTGGATTTTTTATCCTTTCATCAATCAATCCCATTGAGATTGGTTGATCAATTTTGTCGAGATAAGTGTGCTCTGAGTTGAATCGAATGGCTCCTATCGTGATCCAGTAAAGGTTTTTATTGTCATCCAAGTCAATCTTTTGCTTGGCTTTATTAATGTCTTGTTTGGTAAGAAGGGAAATTCCTATTTTACCATAAGTGCGTTGAACATGAATAGCAAATTCTTTTTGGAAGACCTCATAAAAAACATGTCTATTCTTGTTAATGTATCTATTAATGAAGTTTGGTTGTACAAACACCTCACTTGAATCTAATGTCAAATTTTTTCTACAAATTTTTTCCAATTTCTTGTCAAAAATTAGAATTTCTTTTGAAGAGTTTCCAAGTGATTCAGTTTGTTCAAAAACTTCATCAATTTCGTTTTCAACTGAATTTTCCATTTTAATTCATATAATGATATATGACGTAATGTAAGATAAATTCTTTAACACTTTCTTCATAAGATGTTTTATGTTTATCTCTCTTGTTTCTAATATTTATTCTAATAGAATTGTCTATATATTCCAAATCAATTTTTGTTAAATGAAATATATATTCTTCATAGAATTCATACAAACTGTATTTGTTTGTAAAAGAGCTAATGTATGCATTACATAATCTACAATTAATCATGACGCATGATGATGTAGGACATAGTGCATAATAAATTCTTGTACACTTTTTTCATAGAATTTTAAAGCATTTGTCATTCTTTTCTTCATTCTTTGTAATGAAATACGATGAACATTTGCAAAAATGTTTTCTCTGTATGTATTTTCGTGAAACCTGTAGATTTCATATTCTGATGTAAGCATTAATACATGAATTTCACATATGTCACAGTTAATCATTGCATATGATATAAAGCATAATGCATGTAAAAAATGGTATCAGAGCCAAGTTTACAGTACATTAACATGATACACTGCAGAATGTGTAACAGATACATACTAAATTTAGACTGTTATTTCTTACAGTATAAATTTCATTATGATAGCTATACATACATGAGAGAATATGGAAATCATCTTGGCATACATAGTTTTGCTTATGAACCTAGGGAGCTCCACGATTTTTCGTGAAAATGGGAGGGGTGGGAAGATTTTCCTCCTTGTTTAAAAGACTGGTGGGAGACAAGGGGAAAAATCCTCCCTTTGTCGCATTCCAGAGAGAATTGGGTGTGGGTGTGGGTGTGGGTGTGGGTGTGGGTGGGGTGGGGTTTGGGGCAAAAATATTTTTTGATGGGCCAGTCCAAATTAATTGGGCCAGTCCGGTTTCAGCCTAATTAGTTCGTTAGGTTGGATGTACTGGGCTAAATTGGCCTAATTTTTACTTAATCAATTTTTTATAGGGCTGGCCCAGCCCAGATTCTGGGTTATCTGGGCTAGCCCACTGGGCCAGCTCATTTTGCCACCTCTATACATATATATGCACAATATGTATATATTAAGAGAAAGAGAGACCGACGAAGATTTTAGTGAGACAAACGAAAAAAAAAAATTTAGAGAGAGAAAGTTGGAGATTTTTGTATTTATACTACAAACATTATTTTGGAAATATAAAATAGGTGAAAAATAATTTTGGAATTTAAGAAATAAAAAAAGTAGGTAACCTTCCCTAATCACAATTTGAAATGCAAGCATAGACATTTCACTTTTTTTTTTCGTTATTTTCTTCTGTTTATAAAAAAAAAAAAAAAAAAAAATTTCACATTTTTTTATAAAATTTTTTTGTACAAGAAATAATTATTTCGTGTACGATGTTAGCTCCGCCTATATTTAATCATACCCAATCCTAAATTCGAAAGAAAAAAGAGCATCTTAACCAAAGCTATTATTAATACATTATCAATTTTTTTTTGCTTCAAAAATCTGTTTTCAAAAGAATAATAATTTTAATTTTTTTTTATTTAAAAAAGGGCCAATAGACCGGCCTGTTAAGTACGGGTTTAAGAGCCGAGTAGAACCCTACTTATGAAAATAGGTCCGGCCCAGTGCACGTCCCAGAGGCCAGGCACAACCCATTGCCACCCCCCAAATGTCCGGAAAAACAGTTTAGAAATTATAACAAAAGAAATATAAAAATAAAATTAAGCATTTTTATAAAATACTATATTGTTTAACATTCTATGTACCAATGGCGGGGGGACTGGAGGTTTTTGGAGGTCACGTGACCTCCAAAAAAAGGCCATCTCAATTTTGTTTTTTGTTTTTAGTATAAAACAAATATTAAATTAATCCAACATGCAAAATCCAAAAGTCCAACTTTTGGTCCAATTTGGAGGTCACGTGAAGCAAAACTCAATGTGGAAATTGCCTCCAACCCTAAATCTTTAATTTCTTCCCTAATTTACAAATTAAATCATCTCTATTTTAAAGCAAAACTCAAATATTCAATATTGAAAGACTCACGCAAGCAACATAGCACATCAGCAGGAAAGTGGAAATTACGAGTCTACGACACGGGTGAGTACTTACTCGTGGTTGTAGATAGTGAAAATTAATTTAGATCAAAAGCTTGCTTTATAAATATGAAACTCAATGTGGTAACCTTTAATATTATGCTTTTAGTTTTGTGTATATTTTCAGTTCTAATTTGGATATTTGAATTCTGGGCACACAATTACAATACTATTAGACACCCTCCTTTCCGTATATATTAAGAAGTTGTGATTCTTTTGTTGTTGGCGAATTCTCAAATTGGAAGAAGAAACATAGTCTCAGAAAATATATTGAAAAATTTAGTAGTGCATACAACCTAGCTCGGATTAAGTTTGAAGCATTCAATAACTAAAAAGAAAGTATTGAAGCTAGTCTTTTCAAACAATCAGAACAAACACGAAATGAGTATCGAATACGTTTAACTGCATCAATCGATTGTGTTCGATACCTTCTTGTAAGCTTTTTAAAGATTATGACTTATTAAAAAATATTAGATTCTCATAAAAAGAGGCTAAGTAATTGTGGTTTGAGGAAAAAAAAATTCGTGGGCGCTATCCTCAAACCCTCGTAATAGAGTTTACCCCTCCCCCGGTCCACCTCTGTTTGAAGACCTTCTAATTTAAAATGTCTGACTCTGTCACTGCTATGTACAATATATAACCTTTTTTTCTCATGATAGTAAAGATGAATTATTTTGATATGACTTTTAATTATCATTTATTAAAACAAAAAAATAAACCAGTTTTGATAAATTATCTTTTCAAAAAGTTTCAAACCTAATTGTGTCCTTGTGTCACCACAAACCTAATATACACAAACTTGACGTAAACCACTTGTTAATCCTACTACTTTAACTAATAATTAATCAATAATTACTTTTAACTACAACCGTTTTTATCCATTGTCATAAAATTTTGATATGGTCACATTATGTGGACTTGGACAAGCATTGAACGGTTTGAGTGAATCTGTAGCACTTATCCATAATTCTATAATTGTGTATATATATATACACACTAGTTTTTGATACGTGAACGGTTTGAGTGAATTAGGGATGGCAATGGGGCGGGTCCGGGCGGGTCGGCCCCGCCCGCCCGCCCCATGAACTTTTGGCCCGCCTCGCCCGCCCGCGACCCTTGGTCGCGGGCGGGCGGGCGGGTCATAGTCAGGTGGGGTGGTCGGCCGTTGGACCCGCCAACCGCCGCCCATGAACTTTTTTTTTTTTTTTTTTTTTTTTTTGTTAAACTGAAAAATAATTAAAAAATATATATACATTTTTTAAATATTTATACCAAGCAAAACAAAAAATTATATGATTTGGGTTGTGGTAAAGTGGTTAATGTTAATAGTTTATAAGTTTTAACCCGAGTTTGATTCTTCTTTAGTTTATTTTTAGTGAAAATCATAATTTCTACTATATTTTATGATTTTCAAAAAAAAAAAAAAAAAATTTTTTTTTTTTTTAGGGGCGGGTCATGGGCGGCGGGCGGGCGGGGTCGCCGGACCCCGCCCGGACTCGGCCTGGGCAGATTTTTTCTGCCCAAACCCGCCCCCTATTGCGTTGGGCGGGCGGGCGGCTCTTGGCGGGCGGGGGCAGGCGGGTTGGTCGGTGGGTTTTTTTGCCATCCCTAGAGTGAATCATGTAGCACTTATCCATAATTCTATAATTGTGTGTGTATATATATATATACACTAGTTTTTGATATGTGCGTTACACGTAGGCTGTACGTAGGCATTATTTGAATATATATATAGATAAAAAAAAAATTAGTATAAAAAATATTAAATGTAGAAAACGTAAATAATAAATATGAAAAATATTTTTTTGAACATATTTGTATAATATATACTTTAATTGACAATCTACATTTGGATCCTATTAACATGAAACAATGGTATTCGGTGGGTTTTAAATTGGACAAAGTGAAAAAAAAATTATATATATATAATCTGGTTGAACATATCATTTAATACAATTAATTAAGTGAAATGTTAAAATTCTATTAAGAAAAGCAGAACGAAAGGTTTGCACATAGGCATTGCTTGAATATATATGTATAAAACATTTTAGTATAAAAAATATTAAATGTATAATACGTAAATAATAAATATGAAAAACATATTTTTGAACATACTATTTAATACAATTAATTTAGTAAAATGTTGAAATTCTATTAAGAAAAGCATAACCAAATAAACACATAATTCGTATAAAAAAATTTAGTAACTCGTACAAATAAAAATTAAATAACTAAGATTTGTAAACGATATTTGGATGTTGGTAAAGTGATGTGGTAAAGTGACCATTCTTATATTTTTATTCAATTGCACTATTTCAAGAATTTAAATAGGACCAAACTCTCATTATTCAAACTCGGTTCCAAGTTTTTCGACTTTTTTACTAATAACACAAAAACCAAATATTAAAGAATTATGTACAATTGGCTTATAACATTAAATAAAAAAATAAAAAAAAATTGGTGAAAAATTGAATGAAAATTTGGACGAATATGTGAGTAGTATAAGAACAAAATTAAGAAAAAAAATAATAGTATTTTTTTAGAATAATATGTAATATTATAAGATAAACTAATAATAAAAGATTAGTAAAAAATTGAATGAAAATGTGTAAAATAAAAACAAACAAAGAAAAAAATTAAAGGAAAAAATTTTGTGATTGGCACACACCACAATAATTTGGCCATCTCTCACTTATCTAAGTAATGTAATTCTGCTGAAAATAAAAAAATAAAAAATGAAAAGGAGTGGGGCGGGATGGATTTTTGAGGAAGATGAAGTTATTTTGTACTTTTTAAAAGTTGTAGGACTTTATTTACAAATTTATTTTATTGTATAGTTATTAGTGTTTTTTTTATTTATTTAAAGAGGAGGACAAAACAAAATTTGCAACAAAATTCAAAGGCCGGGGATGGCCAATACTAAAAAAAAGATTAGAGGTAAATTTGTTATAAATTGAAAAAGTTGTGGACCAAAAGTGCAAATTACCAAAAAAAAAAAAAAAAAGAAATTAGCTAAAAGCCCACACAAATTAAAAAAAAAATCAATCAAAAGACTTCGTCGAGTAACTCGACAAAGTCTTGATTTTATTTTTATTTTTTAATTGTAACTCGACAAATCGTTGTCGAGTTACTCAACAAAGATTTAATTTAATTTTTTTTTTGTAACTCGACAAAATCTTAATTTTTTTTAACAAAAAAATAAAATCAAATGGCAAAAGCCCAACACGCGTCAACCAAAAAATAAAAAAATCAAAATCAAATTTTGTCGAGTAACTCGACAACACTAAAAAAAATAAATATCAACATTATAAAAAAATAGAAAAAAATCAAATGTTGTCGAGTAACTTGATAACATTAACAAAAAAATTCAAAATCAAATCTTGTCGAGTAACTCGTCAACATACTAAAAAAAAAATCAAAATCAAAATGTTGTCGAGTTACTCAATAACAGTTTTAAAAAAAAATTCAAATGTTATCAGCTCGACAAACACCAAAAAAAAAAAAAAATCAAAATCAAAATGTTGTTGAGTTTCTCGCCAAACATATAGAAAAAAAAAATCAAATATTATCAGCTTGACAAAAAAAAAATCAAAATTAAAATGTTGTCGAGTTGCTCGACAACATTAAAAAAAAAAATCAAATGTTATCAGTTCGACAAACATTAAAAAAAAAATCCAAATCAAAATGTGTTTGTGTCGAACTGCTTGACAAAAAAAAAGTATCTTGACAGTGTGAAGCTGCTATTACAAAGAAAAAAAAATGAAAAAAAGAGATCGAAAAGAAAACAAAAAAAAAAAAAAATGAAATGTTGTCGAGTTAGAATAACTCGACAATATTTAAAAAATATAAAATAAAAGAAATGTTGTCGTAACTTGACAACATTAAAAAGAAAAAAAGAAAAATTGTGTGTTGCTTGAATATATATGTATAAAAAATTTTAGTATAAAAAATATTAAATGTATAATACGTAAATAATAAATATGAAAAAAATATTTTTGAACATACCATTTAATACAATTAATTAAGTAAAATGTTAAAATTCTATTAAGAAAAGCAGAACCCTGCACGTAGGCATTGCTTGAATATATATGTATAAAAAATTTTATTATAAAAAATATTAAATGTATAATACGTAATTAATAAATATGAAAAATATATTTTTGAACATACTATTTAATACAATTAATTAAGTAAAATATTGAAATTCTATTAAAAAAAGCAGAATCAAATAAACACATAATTCGTATAAAAAAAATTAAATAACTCGTACAAAAAAAAAATTAAATAACTAAGATTTGTAAATGACCTTTGGATGTTGGAAAAGTGACGTGGTAAAGTGATCATTTTTATATTTTTTATTCAATTGCACAATTTCGAGAATTTAAATAGGACCAAACCCTCATTCTTTAAACTCAGCGCCAAGTTTTTCAACTTTGTTACTAATGGCTCAAAAGACAAATATTAAATAAATTGTGTACAAATTTGCTTATAACATCAAATAAAAAAAAGATTGGTAAAAAATTGAATGAAAATATGGACGAATATGAGAATAGTAAAAGAAAAAAAAATAGCATTTTTTTAGAATAATCTGTAATATTATAAGATAAAATTAAAAAAAAAAAAAAGATTAGTAAAAAATTGAATGAAAATGTGTAAAAGAAAAAAAAATTAAAGAAAAAAAAATTTGTGATTAGCAAACACAACAATAATTTAGCTGTCTCTCACTTATCTAAGAAATGTAATTCTACTGAAAATAAAAAAGGAAAAATGAAAAGGGATGGGGCGGGATGGATTTTTGAGGAAGATGAAGTTATTTTGTACTTTTTAAAAGTTGTAGGACTTCATTTACAATTTTATTTTATTTTGTTGTTATTAGTTTTTTTTTTTTTAAAGAGAAGGACAAAACAAAATTTACAACAAAATTCAAAGGCCGGGGATGGCCAATGCTAAAAAAAAGGTTAAAAGTAAATTTGTTATAAATTAAAAAGGTTGTGGACCAAAAGTGCAAATGACCCAAAAAAAAAAAAAAAGAAGGAAAATTGTCTATAACTCACTTCTACATGACTTGATTGAAATTAGGTCAATTTTTTTTTTAAAATTGTGATTAAGTCATACTTTCAATAATATTTTAAATTAATTCCAAAATCACCCCTATAATCCATATTTTCTATCCACGAGTTCTTCCACCCCCACAAACCTCCTCCACCTCCACCTCCACCTCCACCTCCACCTCCACCTCCGGCGACAACCTTCTCCACCTTCGGCGACCTCCGACGAGTGCTTCTAAGGTGCAATGTCACTTTTTAATTCCCTGCGCGTTCAGTGGAGGAGGTCACTTTTTAATTCCGCCGCGATTTGGGTACTATTTTTTGGCGTGGGGGCTGAATTTGATGGTGTGAGGCTGGGTATGAGTGTAGTCCAGTGAAGTCCGGGTCCGGTGGTATTGGGTCGGGTCTACCATAAGAAATCTGGTTCGGTTTCTTGTTTTTCGATCATTTACACACATGAATAGAAATCAAGTCGTGTTTATTAGTTGTTGAGTCAGATGGGCTTTTGTCTATGATTCAAATTTCAGACATCTGGATGAATATTTATATAATGAAAGATTATGCAAGAGAAGAATGGCATATGGTTGACAGGGATGGTGCCTGGCATTTTTCCAACCTGTCAGACTGGTGAATATGTTTTTCTTGCAACACACAAGCAAGTATTGGTTTATCAAAGAAATAGCTAAGTTTGGAAGGAGATGTATTCTGTGAAGAACAATGCCACCCTGTCATTGTGGTTCTCTGCACATGTTTTCCAGAGTACAATTTTATCTTGTCAATAAGGTATAAGGTGTAGATGCTGGATTGCATACTTGATGTTGGTGATTTAAATTTTGAATGTACATGTCTAATTGAGTTTTTTTTTTCTTATAGTATTTGAGCCTGTTAATGTATCCGTGACTGACTTGTAAAGTTTGCAATTTAGTCATCAACCAAAGCTTTGAAGTAATGCTAGATTGTGTAAATCAATGATGGTGATAGTTTCATAAAAACATGTTTCATGGTTCTATGATAAAAGTTGGTCATTAGATTATTTATACGTGTTATTAATTAGTCATGAAAGTTGTTTATACAAAGCGATTATCACAAAACAAGATCACAATAGAAATGGACATAGAATTCGATACGTGCTCGTAATTTTTATTATAATATGTTTTTGAAATGGTCTCGACGAGCGGTCAAGACCCGATCGCCGCCATCGCCAGCTGCGACGATGGATTTTAGCCATTTGAAGTCGTCTCTTTAACTTAAAATGGCAATCTTTAATTTTTCTTATCAAAACAGTATCATACATATTAAAACAGTATCACAAAATATTATCATAATAGAAATGGCATAGAATTCGCATACGTACTCGAAATTTTTATTATAATATGTTTTCGAAATTGTCTCGACGAGATGGTCAAGACCAGTTCATTTGCCACTACGTGCGATAAATTTTACCCGTTTGAAGTCATCTCTTTACCTTAAAATGACAATCTTTAATTTTATTATCAAAACAGTATCATACATCCTCTAAAACAGTATCACAGATAAATGTTATACATGAAAATATGTTGTTCAAATCCATTGATATTGTTTGCATTCAATAATATTTTCATAGATTAAAACAGTATCATAGATGTTTTACTAGTTGAAGTAATTAAACTGTTCTTAAAATACTCCATTAGTATTATAAACCATTGATACTACTTGCACTCAATAACATTATCATATATCAAAACAATATCATAGATAAAACAAAGAGATTGATACAATATCATAGGTTGAAACATTATCAAAGATAAAAGCATGATATAAGTATACCAATTCACATTAATTCAAATAAAACAGTATCATAAAACTAAGCATAAGATATTTTAATGGTTGAAGTAATGATACTGTTTGAATACAGTATCATAGGTTGAAACATTATCATAATAATAAAAACGAAGATCACGAGATAAAAACATGATATAAGTATACCAATTCACATTATCATAGATAAAACAGTATCTTTTGATATTGTTTTAATCCTATGATACTGTTTGAATGTCTTACTTTTAATCTATGATACTGTTTTGTTTAGGTAATGTGCATTAGTATATTTTGATATTGTTTTAATCCATGATAATGTTTTAAACCTATGATACTGTTTGAATGTCTTACTTTTAATCCATGATACTGTTTTGTTTAGGTAATGTACATTAGTATATTTTGATATTGTTTTAATCCATGATATTGTTTGAATCTATGTGGAATGAATTTTATTTATGATATCGTGTTTTTATCTTTGATATTGTTTAATTATGACAATGTTTGAATCCGTGATACTGTTTGAATGTCTTTATTTTGTCTATGAGACTGTTTTAATCCATGATAATGTTTTGTTTAGGTAATGTGCATTAATATAAATTGATACTGTTTTGATCTATGTTTTAATCTATGATACTGTTTTGCATAATACAGTATCAAACAAAACATATGGCTAATTAAAAAGTATCAAAAATAAAAGCATGATATCATAGTCATGTGTGTTGTTTGATATTGTATTATGCAAAAGCAAGATCACAACTTGCAAGATCACAATAGAAATGATCATAGAATTTGCACACGTGTTCGTAATTTTTATTATAATATGTTTTCGGAATGGTCTCGACGAGACGGTCAAGACCAGTCGCTTTGCCACTGCGTATAATGGATTTTACCCGTTTGAAGTCGTCTCTTTAGTTTAAAATGACAATCTTTATTTTTTTTTTCAAAACAGTATCACAGATTAATGTACATTCTTTTGCTGCAAATTAAAGCTCTTCCAAGGTATTTCTTGTTACCCTTAAAAGCAAACACATACTTCACCAGAGCAATGCCAAGATGAAGAAAGAATAACTGCTCACTATCATTAAAAACAAAGAAAAAAAATCAGCAGATTTCACTATCATTAGAAACAGTATCATATATTGAAACACATCTATTGAAACAGTATCAAGCATTTTACATGTTCTAACATAATACCCTAACTCACAACAACTACATTATCAAAAACTAGTTGAATCAGTTTATCCAAACTCCATTCATTAACTACATTGCATATGTTTCAATTGGAACAATATCTCAATATTTTCATGATTATTTTTAACCAAAAATAGTTACTTTATACAAAAAATAAAAAATAAAAAATATGTTCGCCATTGAAATATCGACTTTTCGAATTGTTTGTATGCGGTTACTGAGTTCTGATGAGAAGAATCAAACACAAGAAGAAGATGAAAATTGTTAAAAGTAAATGAAGGAGTTTCTAAGCAGTATTGAAATGATTTTGTTGGTTTTACGTGTTTAAATGACAGTTTTTACAATTGGAGGGTATATTGGTCTTTTAGTAATAATGTATGACTTTAGTTGAATTAAGATTATATCATATGACTTTTCAGCCCACCATGGCATTAACAGTGATCGGCCCAAAATTTTCCCAAAAAAAAGAGCTAAAAGCCCACACAACTTTAAAAAAAAAAAAATCAATCGAAAGACTTTATCGATTTACTCGACAAAGTCAATCAAAAAAATCAATGGGATAAAAGTCCACAAAAAAAAAAAAAAATTCAATCAAAAGACATTGTCGAGTTACTCGACAATGTCAAATAAAAAAAAATCAATGGGATAAAAGCCTAAAAAAAAAAAAAAAAAAATCAATCAAAAGATTTTGTCGAGTAACTCGACAAAGTCTTAATTTTATTTTTTATTTTTTAATTATAACTCGACAAATCGTTGTCGAGTTACTCGACAAAGTTTTAAATTTTTTTTTTTGTAACTCGACAAAATCTTAATTTTTTTTAAACAAAAAATAAAATCAAATGGTCAAAGCCCAACACGTATCAACCAAAAAAAAAAAAAATTCAAAATCAAATCTTGTCGAGTAACTCGACAACACTAAAAAAAAATATATCAAATGTTGTCGAGTTGCTCGACAACATTATTAAAAAAAAAAAAGAAAAAATTCAAATGTTGTCGAATAACTCGATAACATTAAAAAAAAAATTCAAAATCAAATCTTGTCGAGTAACTCATCAACATATTAAAAAAAAATTAAAATCAAAATGTTGTCTAGTTACTCAATAACGGTTTAAAAAAAATTCAAATGTTATCAGCTCGACAAACACCAAAAAAAAAAAATCAAAATCAAAATGTTGAGTTTCTCGACAAACATATAAAAAAAAATCAAATGTTATCAGTTCAACCAAAACAAAATCAAAATTAAAATGTCGTCGAGTTGCTCGACAACATTAAAAAAAATCAAATGTTATCAGCTCGACAAACATTAAAAAAAAATTCAAATCAAAATGTGTTTGTGTCGAGCTGCTTGACAAAAAAAAAATAGTATATGGGCAGTGTGAAGCTGCTATGCAAAGAAAAAAATGAAAAAAAGAGATCGACAAGAAAACAAAAAAAAAAAGCAATGTTGTCGAGTTATTTTTGAAGAAAATGAAGTTATTTTGTGCTTTTTAAAAGTTGTAGGACTTCATTTACAATTTTATTTTATTTTATTTTGTTGTTATTAGTTTATTTATTTATTTATTTAAAGAGGAGGACAAAACAAAATTTGTAACAAAATCCAAAAGCCGGGGATGACCAATGCTAAAAAAAAGGTTAGGGATAAATTTGTTATAAATTGAAAAGGTTGTGGACCAAAAGTTCAAATAAAAAAAAAAGAAAGAAATGGGCTAAAAGCCCCCAAAAAAAAAAAAATCAATCAAAAGACTTTGTCGAGTTACAAAAAAAAAAAAAAAATCAATTGGCTAAAAGCCCACAAAAAAAAAAAATCAATCAAAAGACTTTGTCGAGTAACTCGACAAAGTCAAATAAAAAAATCAATGAGCTAAAATCCCAAACAAAAAAAAAATTTAATTAAAAGACTTTGTTGAGTAACTCAACAAAGTCTTGATTTTATTTTTTAATTGTAACTTGACAACGCAGTTTCTGTTGTCCAAATTAAAAATCTGGTGCACCTTATATATTAAGTATTTTTTTATATAATTCTAGTTGGAGACGATAGTCCTATGGGTTACCTAACCATTGGCTTTGGTTTAACATAATTTCATGTTATATAACTCAAGTTATGGACAATTTTTAAAGCTGCGACATCATGAATCGAGAAGCGCCTAGGATGTTTGGTGAGCATTTTAGTATGCCGAAACATCTTTGTCGGACTATCAAATTTTGATATGTGGTAGCTACGAGTATTCTATGTTCCCTGAAAATTTCATATTGTTCGGTGATCGTTTTCATGTCAAAGAAATTTTGTTACTCCATGACCGGGTGAAGAAATACTCTAGTAGGCTCAATCATATTTCTTCACCCGGTCATGGAGTAACAAAAATTTCTTTGACATAGAAAACGATCACCGAACAATTTGAAATTTTCAAGAAACATAGAATACTCGTGTATCTACCACATATCAAAATTTGATAGTCCGACGGCATGTTTCGGCTTACTAAAATGTTCACCGAAACATCCAAGGCAGTTTCTCAGATTCATGCTGTCGCAGTTTACAAAATTGTCCATAACTTGAGTTATATAACATGAAATTATGTGAAACCAAAGCCAATAGTTAGGTAACCCATAGGGATATCGTCTCCAACTAGAATTATGTAAAAATGCTTAATATATAAGGTGCAGCAGATTTTTGAGTTGGACAACAGAAACTGCAGTTTAGAGATACATGAAGTTTAGCAAAACCTTTCAAGTTCACATCATTAACGTATAATCAAAACATGGGATTCCACCAAACACACAAAAGTGAAGAATTGTGGCTGTTACAAAAATGGTGAGATTTAGACAAAACTAAGAATAGTAAAATTCCAAAACTACATCGTGTTGGTTGAAAGGTGAATAGTAAACAGGTGATAGACACTTATATTATAATAATGATATATATATATATATATATATATATATAAACCATATTTATAAGATTAATTATAGTCTATTGTTCTATCAGAAAATTAGTTTTATCCTCTTCTTCTGGTGCCATGCAGAACTGGCTATACCTTGCGAAAGCGTCCATGAAACTAAACTAATTTATCACATTCGAACGTGGTGTCCACTAGTAAGCCAAAGGTTACAAGTCTTTAGGACATGCTTTGCTCAAATTTATAAAATCTTAGAGCATCTGGATTATTATACAAAAAAAAAAAAAAAATTCTACTACAAAAACAAAATAAATTATGTCTAAAAAATTTCTCTCAAATATAAGTTTACAGGGACTCTGTCAAACTGACGTGGCATCAAAAAAAGTAGACAATGTCTACAAGTTCGTTTAGATTTAGAAGTTTTGTTGGACAGAATGACTCAACAATTTTTCAAATTTTTATTAATTTATTTTAGAAAAAACAAAACATGTCATACTTTTTAAATTTTCTCTTTCTTATTATTTATTTTATTTATTTTTATTTTAGGGTTGATAAAATTCAATAGACAACAATATTGAGTTGTAGGTATAACCTATTGAAGATCAATTTTAGGCTTGACCGTCTATTAATTAGACATCATGACACATAAATTAGCAGTCTTTCTATTTATATGCCACATAGACTGCAATCTATAGAACCTATTAGAGATGCTCTTAGGGATGGCAACAGGATCGAGGCAAGACCTCCTCGTCTTCGCCTCGTCGGGGATTTTCCCATCCCGGGCCCGCCTTGATCCCCGCTTAAAGCAGGTCGAGACGGAGTAGGAAACCCCCTACTCTCCAGTTTATTTTTCTGTTTATTTTTTTAAAAAATTTTAAATATTAAAATAAATTATTTAAAAAAACACTTATTAATATTAATATTAATATCTTTAAAAAATATATCAAAATTACATTCTTTATAGACATTTCTTTTCTAATATGAATGATAGTTTTTCGATATGGGACAAGTGTAATATCTTAATAAATTCCAACACTTCAAAAGTTATTGTATAGAATGAATCCCAGTCAGATTCTTTAAGAAATTGTATTCAAGGAGAAGTCTATAGAAGGGAGTGGTGTACCAATATATCATTAAATAAATAATAGATTTTACATTTGGATGGGTCATGAAGTGATTTTGTAGTCTTTTAATTTATAGTATATATATATATATATATATATATATATATATATATATATATATATATAATTTTTATATTTTTATATTTTTATAATTATAATAATAATAATTTTAAAATTAATATTGGAACCGTGGCTGGGACATGTTCCCCGCCCCCACCCATCCCCAACCTAGGAGGAGGACTTTCACATAGGCCCCGCCCCTGTTCCCTGATTAGTCAAGAATTCTCTGAGCCGTTCAGAGGGGTCTCCGCGGGGATCGAGGCATCTGGGTTAGATTGCCATCGTTATGAAATCGATACACATAATCCATGCTCCGTTAGCCTTTGGGGCTAGGACCTTTGTAGACTATTCTTGATATTGTACTTCTCAAATATGGCCTACTTCCATTTGTTTTTTCACTTCTTTCCTTATGATGTTGAACCTGCCAGGTCTATTACTCTTTTTTCTACTCAACTGTCCTCTTGTCTGGGTCTATATGAAGGTGATGGCACTCAATGGTGGGGTCAATTCTGAAAATATAGAGCTTGTTCGATAGAAATTTTACTGCCAAAAAATCTA
The DNA here is from genome assembly GCA_023638005.1 of Forsythia suspensa. Taxonomy (NCBI): domain Eukaryota; kingdom Viridiplantae; phylum Streptophyta; class Magnoliopsida; order Lamiales; family Oleaceae; genus Forsythia; species Forsythia suspensa. The sequence continues at coordinate 51,788,394 of CM042673.1, forward strand.
TTTTTGAGCATGACAAAATTGACCTTTTAAAAAAAATTGAGGTGAAATCACAAAATTGTCCTTTTTACTTTGAAGTGGCATTTTGTTGATTAATGACAATTTTATCATTTCACTTCAAAATCTTTTGAAAATTCAATTTTGTCATGCTCAAAAATGGGTTTTTTGGCTACAAAATCTCTACCGAACAAGCTCATAGTTCGGCACTTTCGTCTTTCAAGACATGGTTGTGAGAGTGTTCTTCCCCTTAGAGTTCTCTTCTTGTGCCAAGCCTCTTATTATGACGGTAACAAACATGTTCAAGCCACTGCCTGGTCATCTTTGACTTTTCCTACTCCTTCTAGGATGGGAAATTTTACTTTCAGGTGGAGAGTATAGATTTTTCTTGGAAATTGTTGAGACTTGATCTTCCAAGGATAGCATTGTAGGCCAAGGGTGCTCTTACAACCAAGAAACTTACCATTTTTTTCTTCTTCTCTGGCTTATACCCAAAGGATACTAGAAGTTCTACCACTTCCTCAAGTCAAACCACATTATTGCCAAATTCGATCAATGGGACGTTCACCCTTGGCAAGCATGTAGTGTCCAACCCAAGTTTCTCATACATCGAATAGAATAGTAGTATGTCTGTGAGCTCTCATTGTCCACCAATGTTCTCATTACCTTGTAGTTGGCAGCAATGGTGGTAACCACGATTGCATCATGGTCCAAGTCCATATTAGAGAAAGTGATCAATTCCTCTTGGGTTTTTCTGACGTGTAAAACCTCTTGAACGCCAAGCATACCCCCATATTGAAGTTCTTTAGCATATTTCTTTCTCATATGCCCTCTACAAGGATCGACTGTCTCTATATAATGGTCCTTGTGCTACTACATCTATTATTCATGGCAAGCCTGGGAAGGTTTTGGGGATAGAGAGTCTCACTTGCCTTCTGCTCCTTGGGACCTTTGGATAAATAGTTCAAAATTGTCTTCATGTATCAAACGTTCCACTTCTTCTTTCAAATGATGGCAGTCATTAATCTAATGCTTGTAGCCCTTGTGAAACCAACAATGCCCTTCTTTTTCAGTGTGTTCATTACTGTCATGGAGAGGCTTAGGCCATGTGATTAGCCCTTTCTAGGTTGTAGTTGTTGGTGTTGTGTTTCACAAATCTATTTTCTGAAGGGTTACAAAAACGCCTTTACCTTCTGTTTAAAAGAAGTTACGTGGCAGTTTGTGATGCTTGTGAAGGGGATTGTGCTTTCTCTTGATCAATAGCAACCATTGGATCTGATCCAATGGATATAATTGATTCGTGTATTGATATACCCCACCTCACTGCCTTGGGAATCTCAGACGGTTAGTTGTTTGGTTTAGCTGAGTCTCTTGGTTTTTTCTCTCTATGAGAATCGCTCTCTTCTTCTTTAGCTTTCTGGGTTTATCTCTGGTTTCTACTCCTTCTTTTTGGTTTTCCTTTGTGGATTAAGAGTGGGGTTGTTTTCTTAACAGCTGGTAAGGAGAGTAAACAGTAAAACTGGTTTAGCAAGGTCTAGTTTACACTATTGGTAGTGAACGGTAACTCTAAAAAGAGAGTTAGACGTGCTGTGGGTTTGATTGACCTTGGGTTAGAGTGTTAGAGGTGATTTTGATGATCTGGGAAAATTGGTACCTATTCTTTGGATGGCAAGTGCAATGATTCGTGTGGTTTGTTAAAAACTGAGCCCTAACAACTTCATTTGTTGGTTGAAGTATAGAGATGTTTTGATCTATGATATCTTTCCATTACATTGTTACGCTGTAATAGTTGGTTTTATACTTGTATATTTGGGTTTTAAACTCAACAATTGGTATAAGAGCCAATCTTTGAAGTGTTGGGTTGTACTTTAGGGTTTGCGATGACAGATCTATCAAATAATGATAGATTTGTCTGATCGTGATCAAAAACCTAATATTTGGATTACTAACCCCTAGCTCTCTGTGATATTTTTTTTTGTTATGCGGTTCTTGTTCCTGGTATTCTGAAAAACATATGAAGTTCTGAAGAATTTTGTATACTGTTTGGACAACAGTATGGTAAGGAATTCTGACTATTGAATAACTTGATGCGTGATAAAAAGGAAACCATGTATAGTAGACCAGCATGTAAATTTGAACATTCTTGCCTGTATAACATGTACTATGTGACATACTTGAGTTTTGTTGATTAAATTCTTGAAAATATATGTTTCAGTGTGTGCTTGGGCCTTTTAGAATATATTGAGTTTCTTTACTAAGTCCCTGAGTGTGTGCTTTTCTACTGTTTGTGAAAACCATCTTTTGTGCATTACATTTTACTGATCTTGAAAATATTAGTCAGTACAATCTAGAGAATCCACTTCTTTTTTAGAATATGGTATGGGTTCGAGGGTCGAATTGTCAATATTCGATGGAAATGGTTATTACTCTGGAAACAAAAGATGAGAGCAATTTTGGTTCAACAAAGAGTAGCTAAAGTTCTTGATGATCCAAAAAATTATCCTAATGAATTAAAAGAAAAAACTATTGAAATTGCTGATATGAATAAGATAGCATATAGTTCTATTATACTGCATCTTTCTGATTACATTGTTAGACAAGTGGATGATTCAAAAACTGCAAGAGAACTGTGGTCTGCTTTAGATACTTTATTTTTGACAAAAACTTTGCCTAATAAAATGTACTTCCTTGAAAATCTGTTTAGTTAAAATAGACACCAGTAAGGATTTGGAATTAAATCTAAGTGATTTTAGTATAATTGTTAAAAGTCTGTCCCACAATGGGAAAACTTTCACTGATGAAGATCTTGCTGTGATTTTGCTTAATTTTTATCTGACTCTTATAAAGATGTGAAAAATGCTATTAAGTATTCTAGAGATACCTTGACTCAAACAATTGTGATAGATGCTCTTAGATCTAGAGATCTGGAGGTCAAGAAAGAGTTTAGGGAGAAACTAAGGAAGAAAGTCACTTTGTAAGGGAAATGTCTGAGAAAAGGGAGGGTAATAATAATTTTAAGAAAGGAAAGATAAAATCTAAACGTAGGTTAAAATCCATATATAAGAGTAAAATAAATGTTACCACTTTGGCAAATTACGTTATATTAAGAGAGACTGTTATGATTTTAAAAGGAAACAGAAAGAACAATATGTAGAACATTAAAACAATGCTGCTCTTGAAAATGAGTTAGATAGCCTGCATGTTATGAATGTGTCTAATGACAATCATAGTCAATAATAGATTCTTGATTCTAGTTGTACATTCCAAATGAGTCCTATGAAGTCTTGGTTCAATAACTATATGGATATTGAACCTAAAAAGGTGTATATGGGAATAACAACTCTCAGGTTGTTGAGGAAATTGGGGATATTGCAATTAGAATGCATCATGGCATAATTAGAACCATTCATAATGTTAGATATGTTCCTAACCTTAAGAAAAATATTATAGCCTTAGGGGTTTTAGAAGATGAAGGTTAGTGGTTTAAGTTTGAGGGTAGTGTCCTGAAAATTGTGAAGGGAGCCATGGTTGTTATGAAAGACCAAAGAAAAATGGCCTTTACTACCTTCAGGGTGAAGCCCTTATCGCAAATGGCTATGATTCTCTTTCAGTCAATGAAGACAAAACAGAGCTTTGGCATAAAAGGCTTGGGTATATGAGAAATAAAGGCTTGAAGTTCCTGAGTAGTCAGCAACTTTTAGGAAAGGATCAGATATCTATCCTATCATTTTGTGAAACATGTGTCTTAGGAAAGTCCCATAGGCTTAGCTTTGGTAAGGGTTCACATAATTCTCTCAAGCCCTTAGCTTACATCCATGCTGATTTGTGGGGGCCTGAAAAGAACCCCACTCATGGAGGTAACATGTATTTCTTTTCCTTGGTAGATGATTACAGTAGATATGTTTGGATCTTGTTACTGAAAACTAAAGATGAAGCTTTTAAAAATTTTAAAAGTTGGCTAACTTTAGTTGAAAATCAAAAAGAAACCAAGGTTAAGACCTTAAGGACACACAATGGCCTTGAATTCTGTAATCAAGAGTTTGACCTTTTCTGTAAAGACAAAAGAATTCAAAGGCATAGGACTGTTAGGCACATCTCTCAACAAAATGGAGTTGCTGAGAGATTCAATAGAACCATAATGGATAAGGTAATGTGTATGTCAATCAGCTCTGACCTTTCCAAAGGATTTTGGGGTGAAGCTGCTTGCACTGTAGTGTACCTGATTAACAGATCTCCTCCTTGTGCTGTTAATTTCAAAACTCCTAAGGAAATGTGGGGAGGAAAATAGTCAAAATACCCTGACATCTCACATTTGAGGGTTTTTGGGTGTGCTACTTTTTCACACCAGAGTCGAGGAAAATTGGATGCTAGAGCTCCAAGTGTGTAATGTTAGGATACCCTATAGGAGTTAAGAGGGATAGGTTAAGGGTGAGTGAAGAAAGGAAAATTAAGATTATCAATTGTATGGATGTCATCTTTAATGAGACAGAAATGCCTAAGTATAAGAAAATTGATGAATCTAAGACTGATCAAACCACTAAGGTTGTTACTGAGATTAGTAGGGAAAAGTTAGGACATGAAGCTTCTGAAGAAATACAATCAAATGACCATTTGACTAAGATTGGTGGTCCTGATACCTCTAACCCCATTGAACTTCCTATTTACCCAACCATAGAAACCCAACTTGATACAATTGAACAAACTGATATACAAAACTATCAGTTGGTTAAGGACAGAGAGAAGACAGATAAGACCTAATCCCAAATATAACTCTTTGAATATGGTTGAGTATGCTCTAGTTTCAGGTGAAGCCTTAGACAATCTAGAACCCCTAACCTATGAGGAAGTTGTGAGTTGTCCTAAGGCTAGACAATGGATAGAAGCCATGAAAGATGAAATCCATTCTTTGAATGAAACCTGGAAATTGGTTAGCAAACCTAGAAATCAGAAGATAATCCTGTGCAAGTGGCTTTATAAACTAAAAGAGGAAAATAGTGACACTGATCGTCCTAGATTTAAGGCTAGACTTGTTGCTAAGGGCTTCTCTCAAAGAAAATGGATAGATTACAATGAAGTGTTGTCTCCTGTTATCAAGTATAAGACTATTAGATTGGTTATTGCTCTAGTTTTCCAGTTTAACTGGAATTAGAACAATTAGATGTCAAGTCTGCCTTTTTTCATGGTGAGTTAGAAGAAACAATTTACATGTCTCGACCCTTAGGCTTTGAAGCTAAATGGAAGTCTGATCATGTTTGTCACCTTAGGAAGTCCTTGTATGGCCTTAAACAGTCTCCAAGGCAATGGTACGAACGTTTTGATTCTTTTGTTATAAGAATTGGCTTCAGGAGAAGTGAGTATGATGCTTGCTTCTATTTTAACAACAGATTGAGGGACTGTGCTGTGTATCTCCTTCTTTATGTGGATGATATGCTCTTAGCTAGTAGTAAGAGTGAAATTGAGAAACTGAAGGTTCTTAAAGTCTGAGTTTGTTATGAAAGATTTAGGTAGTGCTAGAAATATTCTGGGCATGATTATCAAAAGGAATAGACCTGAAGATAGGTTAACCATAACTCAAGAGTCATACTTGCAAAAGGTAGTTTCTAAGTTTGGTATGAAAGATACTAAATCTGTTAATGTGTCCCTTGTTGGTCACATGATTTTTTCCTCTAACCAGTCTCCTACTAATCATGATGAAAGAAAAGAAATGGAGCACATTCTTTATGCTAATGCTATAGGATCAGTGATGTACTCCATGATAACCACCAGACCCCACTTAGCATTTGCTATAAGTTTACTTAGCAGATTTATGGCTAACCCTGGAAAGCCTCATTGGGCTGGATTAAAATGGCTTTTAAGATATATAGTTGGTACTTTAAATAAAGGCCTTGTGTATGTCAAGTCTGATAATGCATTTACTTTAACTGGTTATGTGGATTCTGATTTTGCTGGTGACAGGGATCAAAGAAAATCCACAACTGCATTCTTTTTTACACTTGGTAAAAATTGTATATCATGGAAATCTCGACTTCAGTCTTTAGTAGCCCTGTCTAGTACTGAAGCTGAGTATGTTGCTATCACTGAGGCTGTAAAAAAAATTTATGGCATAAATGTTTACTTTCTGAAATAGATGTACTGAAAAATGAGGTAAACATTTATACTGATAGCCGAAGTGTCTTAATGCTTCATAAAAACCCTGTCTATCATGAAAGATCAAAGCATATAGAGGTAAAGTATCATTTTGTAAGAGAACAACTATCTTCTGGTGAATTGCTATTGTTAGAAATTGATACTTCTGAAAATCCAGGTGACATAGGTACGAAGGAGCTCCTGTAAGTAAATTCAATTCATGCCTATCTAAATTGTTTGCAGGGTCATGAAGAAGGAGCATAGGGCGATGATGAAAAAAAAACCCACAAAATATGGATAGCACTTTGCAACCAAGGATAGGGGTACGAGTTAGTGATCCAAGGTAAAGAATGTTGGTGTTGTGTTTCACAAACCCGTTTTCTGAAGGGTTACAAAAGCGCCTTTGCCTTCTGTTTAAAAGAAGTTACGTGGCAGTTTGTGATTGGCCCAAAGCTTGTGAAGGCGATTGTGCTTTCTCTTGATCAATAGCAACTATTGGATCTGATCCAATGGATGTAATTGATTCGTGTATTGATACATTCCACCTCATTGCCTTGGGAATCTCAGACGGTTAGTTGTTTGCTTTAGCTGAGTCTCTTAGTTTTCTCTCTCTCTCTCTGAAACGAAAGCTGAGTCTCTTGGTTTTCTCTCTCTCTCTGTGAAACGCTATCTTCTTCTTCATCTTTCTGGGTTCATCTCTGGTTTCTACTCCTTCCTTTTTGGTTTTCCTTTGTGGATTAAAAGTGGGGTTGTTAGCTTAATAGCCAGTAAGGAGAGTGAACAGTAAAACTGGTTTAGCAAGGTCTGGTTTACACTATAACAACAGAGTTAGATGTACTGTGGGATTGATTGACCTTGGGTTAGAGTGTTAGAGGTGCTTCTGATGATCTGGGAAAATTGGTGTCTATTCTTTGGACGACAAGTGCAATGATCCATGTAGTTTGTTAAAAACTAAGCCCTAACAACTTCATATGTTGGTTGAAGTATAGAGATGTTCTGATCTATGAGATCTTTCCATTATATTGTTACGGCATGTAATATTTTTTGGCTAAATGGGTTACCTCGTCTTTTCTTGTCTCTTTATGCTTTGGGGTAAGACCCCGCATGATGATAGGAGAGTGTTGATGGTACTGTGCCTTGTTGACTCTCACTGTAGGGAGTGCTTTCAGCGTCGACTTCTTCTTTCTCATCAAGTGTTTTCTGTCCACTTGTGGCACCTGAGGTTTTGTCGAAGTAGGATGATGTGCATGGGGTCATTGAAGCCATGGCTATCGCCATCTCTGTTTGTATCATGGCATTAACTCAATCCCAATTGAATAATAGGGGTATTGGTCGTGCTGCTTCTTGCTGTGGCTCTACCTGGGCAGAACTTCGAAGGCTAGCCTTCCAAAATGATATTTTGTGTTTCTCTAAAGGTACGCTGTCAATCAACCCTATCGTCTATCTACGGAGAATCCTCTTGAAGTTGATTTCGTCTAGTTAGCACCATCTCATCTCAAAACTTCCCACATACAGTGTTAAATTGTTGACGTATATTTGGTTTGACTCCAGTAACAATGTCATGAACCAACTCCTGCGCTAAAAAACAAGTGTTAGATGGCACGCCAGAAGGATTTTCGGCATAGAGCCTTTTTATGCGTAAGTTAAGGTCGGATTAATTTGGGAAGAAATAGATTATTTGAATAGTTGTTAGAGTATTGGTTTGTACTTACCTTTTCTTTTCGTTCTTTCCTCTTTTGTAAGAATATGTGGGGTCGCTATACTTGTTAGGAAATGTGATTTTATCTCTAATGGATGACGTTAGGGGTGGATATGGGTTGGATTGGTTCGATTTTTGGCCCAACCCAAAACAAAACCGACCACATTGGTTTAATCATAGCCCAAACTGAATTAACCCTTTTTACGAATGTAGATCGACCCAAATAGAACCAATCAACATTGGATCTGTTCAGTTTGGGACGGTTTGCTTGGGCCCAAATGGTAATTGCAATATTGAGTATTGACAAAAAAATCCAACAACTACTAGAAACTTTAAATTTTAAAGGGTAATTAGCACAAAATGTCCCTACCTATTACAGTAATTGTGCAAAACGTCCATACCTTCTAAATTTTGGCATTTTCACACTCACCTACTGCATTTCTTGCGCAAAAGGTCATTCCGTCCAAAAAGTAGCCGTTAACTAACCATACCAGCACGACTCGTAATGCATTTTAAGGATAAATTAGTCCAACCACTTTTATTCTCTTTTCTTTTGTCTTCAAACAGGTTGTCTTCACCTTTCTTCACTGTACCTACCAACAGTTTCATTGAAGAACAATCTGACTCAGTATCTTTGTCTCCAAGTGTTCTAGAAATAGAAATGGAGGAGGATTTAGAACCGAACAGACCCAATCCAGACCCTGATTCATTAACTCACTGTTTCGAAGTCTCAGCAAAAGAAGAAGATAGATTGTCTTCCTTACCGAGAATGGAGACTGGATTTTTATCCACTAAGGTCTGAACTTCATGGAGCAATCTAGTAGACTGAATAGTGTTCAGAATAGTTGTTTTCTTCTTCACTGTGGAGACTAAAAATTGGGCAAACCTAAAAACACAACGTTCGCAGAGAGCTACTGTAGCAACTTCGAATTTTGTTGAAAAATCAACGTTTGTTGCTAAACAACAAGAAAATACTTCTACTCCACGCTTCTTTGGTTTGTAAAGAACAAAGAAATCAAGAATACATATGAGCTACATGGACGAATTAGCAGCTTCCGCCATGATTGTTTCTATTAAAAGCTGCTTTTTCTTGTTTCTTTATTTATGGTTGCAACATTTAACACTCTTATTTTAATTTTTTTTCCAACATTATAAAATGGAGAAATAAAAATTCTTAGTTTACAAGAACTTTATAGTCATCCAAAAAATAGTTAGTTAACGTGAGAATAAGAGAATAAAAGTGGCTGGACTAATTTATCCTTAAAATGTATTATGAGTCGTGTTGGTGTGGTTAGTTAACGGCTGCTTTTTGGACGGAAGGACCTTTGGCGCAATAAATGCAGTAGGTGAGGGTGAAAATGCCAAAATTTAGAAGGTATAGACATTTTACACAATTATTGCAATATGTAGGGACGTTTTGTGCTATTAATGAATTATTCATTGTAAGTATTGTGAATGGGTCTATGAATTGAAATTGTAGGTTTCGTCACGTAGCTTGGTGTTTGATGTAGGAGAAGAATCTAAGTTATTTTATCACCGACTATAGGTAGGTTTACTCCGCTACAAGTACAAAAAAAGTACTTCTTTGTTCGTCACTACGTCTTCATCTTCTCAAACCAAAGTCCATATCTCTCTCTCAATTCCTCCATTTCTTCTTGTTTTTCTCCATATTTTTCACAATCAAACCCCCTTCAAACAAAACTCTCTCTCTCTCTCTCAATCTTTAATATTCTTCTCAACTTTTCAATCCATTAAAATTCTTTACGGTCGGATCCCACTGTAAAGAAAAGCTGTATACTAGTGTTATGTGGATGACATATTAATCATTGCACGTATTGTGAATGTGAATATGTTTATTAATTGATCTTGCAGTTTTTGTCATGTAACGTATCGTTTGATATAGGGAAATAATCTTAGTTAGTTAATGTCTTTTTTTTAATTTTTTTTTCTTGGGCATGAATGTCCTACGAAAGTGAAATTTATGTATAATTAGATTTTTATTGTTTGTGACATAAACGATAAAAGATACTATTTCAATTGTAGTTATAAATTTTTAATAAAACAAACAGTACATGCATAAGTAAAAATGTAAATAATCGTTTGATTTTTGCTGAATTTGATGTTGACACTTAGGTATGGGCAAATTAACAGTGAAACCGCCAACTTGACTCAACATGAATTGAATTGGGTCGGTTTGGGTTAGTTTTTGAAATAAGAATACAAGTCGACTCTCTCCATCAGTAACATCCTTAGTGCAATTTGTAGTTACAATTTTGAAATAAGTAAGTTTGAGAATTAATACTTCAAAACAATCTAATAGTTGAACTACTTTTAACAATTTTGCCACCTTCAGGAATCTTTGAAGCTACAGTTTTGTGATCCTCCTTCATATATGAAGAAAACATATTGTCTAATTTTGTGGGAGTGTTGATTGCTTAATTGATGGTTCGAAGATAAGTTGAGTCGGAGACATATCAAATGTAAAAAACATACATCTATCATCACGATCATATGAGCCACATTTCTAAGGCATATCATACTGCATGTGCTTATGCTAGTGAAAGACATAATTAGATAGCTTTGGTTTATAACTTCAACTGATATATTTTTCTATTTATCAACTTTTGTCAACAACCTAAACTTGAAACATTGTCATATTAGGTAAAAAAGTACATCCATATTACTAAATATTGGTATCACTTCTAGCACATGAATAGCTTCGAGAATTACAGTAGATGCATCAACCATAAAACTTGAAATACTTTATATGAGTTATACGTAGATAAATATGTTAAACAAAGTAAGAACTATCTTGTTCCTTGTACGTAACAAGATAATATATATTTTGTTGACCAAAAAGACAACTACATAATACCCTAACAACAAAACAATATGTCTCTCCTATAAAAAATTTGTCGATGAAGCACACCAATGAGATTAGAAAAGACCGGTGGCAAAAGTTGTGATAAAAAACATCGTGATGAAAGAAATATCTGTACGTAGACTTGGTTGAGATTTATTTGTAATTATTTTCATAAACATAACCACTGTCTTTGGCAATATCTAGAAGAAGGATGAAATCTGTGTTATCTTTTATGACGAATTCTCTGCTGAAATGTGAAAAGGTCCGTGGTTGTGCATCTTTAACACTGAAGTCTGAGATGTTTTTTGGATGCTCAAAATTCTTGTCTTGTAATATGACCTCGTTAACTGAAAGTTCTCCTTCATTTGCTGTTATTTAGGTGTCCAACATTGGGTCTAGCATGAAGATCACATCGTACCTCATATTGGTGCCATTTTTCATATTGTTGACAGCTTTGAGATATAAGAAGTGCTCTTCTGTAGTATAGGTACGAATGGTGTTCAATATGTTCTGATTTCCCTAGGATATAGAATATGGAAAACAATAATTGATAGTCCAAATAAATTCAGCAAGTTTAAGAAAAAATAAATAGTTTTTTGACGTACTCGTTCTGTCATTTCCATAAGCCTCTGTGATGAGCATTGCATAAAGGATTCAGCTATGTCGCCTATCATATTTACGTTTATCAACCCAGTATTATCTTTCACTTGTACACGAACCTTCGCCCTATATGGTGTGTTTGGAAGGAAGCATAAAATCAGTGACTATGACAATGCTAATGAATCAGCAATATGTAGAAATAATAGATGATTTTATTTGCTCAAAGAATTGAAGAAATGTAAATGGGGGAACCTTGGTTTTCCTTTTGCACGATCACACTTGCAATAAATGCAATGATATACTTTGTCAAATCCTGCGTTAGATACTTTGGTGCAGTTGCTGCAACACATATACCAGAATCGTTGGTAGTTGTTGACAACACGAACTCTTGCCTTCATCCAGAGAAATTGATGCTCCTTCTACACGCATTAAATTAACAAAGTAAGTATCAACAATGTAGGAACAACATAATGTATTTTTGGAATAAGAAAGCAAGGATTATTGTTTTACTCTATTTAACAGATGGGGGACATCTTGAATGTGAACAAACTTTTCAGGGGGTGGATGAGATATTTTGAGTGACTTAGAGCTGAGGTAAGTTTTGCTGGACACCAGGTTGTCTAAATATTCCATATTGTCATCCACCTTGATCAATGACATGTTAAGAAGACAATGGTAAGACATTATGGAGAGCCCAATCCATTTCTTAGGAGAAAAGCAGATTTTTTGAGTAGTAGATATGATGAAATCAATTACAGATACAATAGATTTTTTTCTTTCCCGTTCAAACAAGTTGCCATGACTACAAAGATCTACCCTGTGTGAATGAAGGACTAATGTAGATCGAACTATTTGATTTGGTGCATAGTCCTAAACCTGAAACATTATGAGAAAACTGTCCCATTAAGCTCATCTAAAAACATTCATACTAACTGGTACAAGTGTAAATGAACATTAATGGTCTTACCACTAAAAGATGAGACTCTTAGATTTGTTGCTAGAATAATTGGACGAACATTAAGTATAGTAGAGATGGTCCGACATTGGTTTTCAACGAAAACATCCCATACTGTCAGAATTGTTGTCTCTAATCTGCAATACATGACAAATGTATGGTGTTAAATGCTGCGATGGTGTGATAACAAAGGTTGTGGTGTATACAATAGACATACAAACTCACTTATCGTTGATGAGTACAAGCTCTTGAATGCATGATTCACTTTGGTACTTAGTCTGGACAGATTTCTTGGGCAACATAACTATGACGACTCCTAGTACATTTGGAAATTTTCCAAAAAGTTTGTACGAAGGTAGCATATAGAGAGGTTGTGTAAATCATGCTTCATCTTAGTTGTTAGATGAAATGTTTTAGTAGAAAATTTTAGTTTAAGTAGGAGAGTACCAATTTCATTAAGGTTTTCCATATGCAGTTGCAGATCAGCAAAACATGCTATCTGATAAGTTGAAAAAAGCAACGTAGGATTATCTTCTTCAACAGCCTGCACTTTTGTCTTTCCATTTATTGTCCATTGGATAAGCCCTATTGCAGCTATGTATTTTAGACCAGTTAATTTAACTGTTGCATTGGATAACAGATATGTGTTGGACCAGATCAAAGTGGTTTGAAATGCAATAATATCATTATTGTACATAGTGCACTGCACCTTGTTTTCCTAGTTCAGAAAAGACTGTGGATATAAGGAAGACATAATTGAAGAGGCTAATGCAATGAAAACATTATGCTTATGTATGTAGATATTCAATACTTATTAAATTGAAATAGGACATTTCTCACAATACAGAGCAAAGTTGTATATAAAAACAATGCAAAGAATATGTGTTTAATCTACATGCATATCAATGAGAACCATGTTTTGATATCTCGTTCGTCGTTTGTGTGATGTTTTTGAAAAAAATTTATCTGCGACTATCACTTTTGATGTCCAATTTTCTGTTGAACATTGATATCTGATATTAATTTGTATGTTTGAGCCATCAAAGAGGCAAGAGCTGCGTGTCAATCTGCAAACAAACAATATGTCAATTTCATCAATTAAACTTGTGAATATATTGAATACCTTTTGTGCTGCATGTGGTTACAAAACATACCAGAGGGATGAAAAAGGCTTAAGCCTTTCAAAAAAATGTATGTATTTTTTTCCACAATCAACTATGACGTGAAGAAGGTGAATATGATAAATTAATTTTGGAAATAGTGTTGTACTTGTAAATTTGTGTATATGTGAAATAATGGGGAAGGAAAAAAATCTGTCGCTGAGAGTGTTGGAATCGATTTTGAAGACATAATTTATTTCAAATTTTTGGTTACATAATACTCACCGTTTGTAAGGCAAATAGATTTATTTTCTTTTTATTCAACAAACAGACTGTCTAAACATCACATCTGCTGGTGTTTGGTAATCAACTTGAGGATGTGTTTTGGACACATAGAATGAGCTCTATGTTTGAATGTTTGTTAAAATAAAGCTAGCGGGTATACTTATCTAAGTTTATATTGTGTGTTTATCTTAGGCTACAAAAATGTTACTGAAAAGCAGCACAATCTAGCTCTAATATGAATACAATGGGTATATGTTTAAGTAAATGTGGAAATGTGATAATTAAACCAAAATACAAATAGTAAATACAATGATTATGCCTCAATGTAGAACAGTTTTAAAGCTCAAAAGTTTGAAATTGTGATTACAAATGAATAACTACAACGTGGTTTTGGTAAGGTAGGGTGTGACATACAAAGTTAAACTTCACTGTTAATAAGCCATTAAGCGGGTAAGAACTCTGGGTTGCATTGAGAAATCATTATTATTAACAAACAAATCCAAAGAAAATGTGTACACTAAAATTTTATATTTATCTATATATTTATAATGGATCTGCAAAATTGTGAATTGCGAACTCTAAACAAAAAAATATATATATATAAGAAGCACGTACTTAAGATTGTGAGCAACCAAAAACTAAAGATGAGAAAAAATGCCTTTAATGACTTATGGTGTTCTGCCTATGAAAAAATATGCATACGCAATGAATGGCTAGGAATGAGAACGTGTGGTATATATATATATATATATATATATATCCATAGGTATTTGCAATCTCAAAAATCTGTGAAAGTTTACCGTAGTGGCTGTGATAAGACGGTAGAAGATTTCATTTTTAGATTATGTGATGTAGCTCTGTGTCAAAATGAAATGAAATCACAAACTGTGCGGTACAAGAATAGCAGGGAAAAAAAATAAGGAAATCTGATTTGAAAATCTGTGTTTCTGGTTAGTACAAAGATGAATAGGTAAAAAAGACTGAGATTAAGTGAAAGAAAAAGCTAACAGTGGCCAATTTCTTATTTGATGATGATATCTTGCATATGGATAATTTTGTTTAACCGTACGGTGGATAGAGGTATGGTTTTGTTACGAAAATTGTGATTGTAAGGAGCGGCCGTTGATGATTTCGCTGGTGACAGATAGAAACATGGTGATTGAGGCGGTGGCTACTTCTGGTGCATTGTAGAAGACGAGCCCATCTTATAATTACCCAAATGTTGGAAGCCCAAGAAAGCCTAACCAAAAGATTACAATATCATATGAAAGACGTAAATGTATAATACGTTATTTGAGTTTAAGAAATGTATAGTTTTATGTTAAAATTTTAAAAGTGCAAACACAAGTCTTTGTGTGGGATGGTCCAATATGATAATTTAAATTGTTTGTTAGTAAAATTTAAGCATTCAAGTAATATCTATTAAGATTGCAATACAGTATAAACAATAAAACATGATGTTAGTATGTATGATTAAGAAGCAAAATTCTATGCAATTTTATGATTATGTATTTGTTTTATGTTAACAAGAAATGTGATTTACAAGTACTAATTATTAGAATAATTTTTTTTTTCAGGCAAATGAAGTAGAAATTAAATATTGTTGGATTTGTCGTTGATAGGTATACAATTAATTTTAATCTGTGAATATGAATTGTTGTTTTGTAATAAAAGATAATAAGAAATTTTTTATGGTATTTGTAAACCGAAGACGGAGTTGATGTCAAAAGATATATATAGCTATATAGTTAGACCGTTTATAGGAAGCAAAATCGATGAGTACAACACGAAGAAGGTATAATAACACTGGTGATTGTGATTTTTGTAATATCATGGAAAATTTGATATGATTTTAGTGCAATTTGTTGGTAATGGAATGTGAATCAGTAAAAATGTGGTTGATTTGTATTGTAATTTGATGAATTTAGTTAGTTTGAGAACTATTTGTATGTGTCCGAATTTGTTTTACGCCCTATAATGAAATAAAGAAACTCGTTAGTTTCTTATGGGAGTACAAGAAACATTAATAGAATGATGAGGATGGAGTATTAGTATAGTGTCTTCAGACAAAGATTGTTCGCATGCAGAATAATTAGTCATTGGCAAAGGACCGTATTCAATATGCGAGGTCTAGTGTTGAACAACCAGCTTTCATATGAAACATCTATCAAGGTTGAAAAGTTTGTGTCTAAAATAATCGTCCATATTATGAGTTTGGATATCATACATGAATCAAGGGTAGAAAATGTTCGTCTAAAATATTGATTCATATCATCAGTTTGTCACCCAAAAATACTTTAAATATAGATATATTGTTTCACGAACGATTTGTGAATTCATAACAAGATACTATAGATCTTGTTTACAAAGATAACAGAATCTAACATAAACGCCATCACATGGTACATTTTTCAAAAGCTATATAATATTTATGATACCACATAGATCAAAAATATGACAGCATCGCTGTGAGAATCTAACATAAACGCCATCACATGGTACATTTTTCAAAAGCAATACAATATTTATGATACCACATAGATCAATGGACAGATGTTTATGATTAAATTTGATCTTCCGCATTGGTAGAATTTTTTAATATGGTAGGAAAACTGTCCTCTTCAGCAGAATTGGTAGCAACATCCAAATCTCTGTTTTGTATTAAGCAGTCAGGGATGTTATTGATGGTATTAATGTCGTAGTCTTCATCTTCGCTGCTGCCAGAATCTTTGAGGGAGAAGAGTGTTCGTTTCACTGGTGTAACAATTCTCTCTTTTTTTTTTTTGTTTCTCCATGACAGGCGGTCTTTACAAGATACAAAGCTGCTTTTTGAAGTGTTCTCTTGATATGTAGGTATATCTAATTTGGTTATTGAATCAAGCAGGAAAATGGCATCATACTTCACCTGAACGCCATCGGTCTCTCTTTTAGTTGCTCTAATCTATACGAAGTAGTCTTCATCAGTTGAAGTACGTACGGCATGCGAAATGCTTCTGTCATCCTATTGCAAATTGTTATTATTAATAAATTAAACATTTAGTAAAAGAACGGGCCAATGGTTGATGTAGAGATTAGAAATAGGATAAAGATTATTTTGTTTACCGGAGTGGTAAGATTCATGAGTGTAGCTGCTAGACATTGCAAGAAAGACTCAGCCGTCTCTTCTATCATTGTTGCATCAATATATCCAGTACAATCTCTAACTTATACATAAGCCTTGGCACTAAGTTTCATTGTATAAAACAATTGTGGTTAGAGGGTCAAAATGGTGTCTCAAAATTTATCACAATTGTACAATCGAAGAAGTCATAATATTTTATCATCAAGTCAACATGAATCTAAACTATATTTATTTATACCATGGCTTTCCTTTGGCACCGTCACATTTGCAGTAAAGACATTGATATACTTCATCGAAATCAACATATAATGACTTGTTACATATGCTACAGCACATGTACCAGAATGACTGATGCAAAATTTCTATTTTCAATCGCCCCTTCACCCAGAAAAAATGTTGATCTGCTTGCTGAGGAAATGTTATGTTGATAGTAATTGCAGTGAATTTATGATGAATGAAGATATAATTGAAGACAAAGTATGAAGAAATTGTTAATTATATACCTCAGATATTAAGCTTGGAATGTCCTTGATTTGAGTAAGTTGATGCTTTTCTGGAGGTCGCATTTTTATCGACATTGATGGAGTCAAATAACTTTTTTTGGCCACTATGTTGTTTATTCTTTCTACATTCTCGTCAGCCCTTGCACATTTTCTTAGACTAATTAGATAGAACTTTTTTTTTTGTTACTAAACAATTAACTAAATTAAAGACAAAGATGTTGTAAATATGAATGCATACATATATCCACAACAAGTAAAATGAAGAAAGTGTTAGCATATTCTTAAGTGATGAACTCCTTGAAAAGAAGGATTGATGAGGATAGAGCTATTAGACTTTGTTGATACCGCCATTCCTAAAATGATGGGTGTTTTTTGTGTTGTTAATAGGTGAGACAAATCTAATGTCACTAACTTAAGATTGAAGACACTACCATTGAAAGATGAAACACGAAATTTTTTTCCAATGATGACCGGTATTTCATTGATTATCTCAGAAATTTTACTGCACTCGTTGTCGACAAATCTATCCCACATTCTCAACATTATAGTTTCGAAACTACGAACATATAAATAAATATAAAATTAACAAATTTAGTGGAATAAATAGGAGGAAAAAATGAATAGGAAAAAAATGAATAAGTAGAGACCGTTCGTTGATGAGGATCACTTCCTTAATGTAAGATTCAGTTTCTCTTTTAGTTTGGACTACTTTCTTTGGCAACATGTCTATTGCTAGTCCAACAACACATGAAACATCAAAATAGAAAAAATGCAATAGGTTTAGACAGAGTCATTAGCTTCAACTTTAGAGAAGACGAACTGCAAGTACGTACGATATAAGTATTATCGGTTTAGTGCGTAATACCAATCTCATCTTTGCTATCCATATGTTTTTGAAGCCTGTCAAAAGAGGCTAAGTCATAAGTTGAAAAAATCAAAGCATCATGATTTTCATCTAGCTATTCTATTATCGTTCTTCCATTGATCGTCCATTGTACACGACCAGTACTTGGTCTATACTTTGGGTCAGTGTGCCTAACTGTTGCATTAGATATGAGATATGTCTTTGAAAAAATTAGTGTGTTCTGAAACGCAGTAATGTCGTTGTTGTAAATTGTGGCATGGACTTTGTTCCCCTGTTTGCAGCAATAGGAGGGACATATAATATAAATAAGGAATTTACAATTGAATTTCATAATCACAAGGGACTAATAATAAACACTACTTATAGTATGACTAACTACAGGTACATAGAAATTAATTCGATGTACTGTATGCAATGTTAAATGCATACTATGTTATTTTTTGTCAAATTTTCTTAAACTAATCTGATGATAGCCATGTGGAACAACAAGGACCATGTTCTAATATTTAACTTAGGACTATCTTTGCTACTGTTCGCCATATTTTTCAAACCACAACAACTTTGGTTGTCCAAGAAGTTTGGCCAGGACTGATATCAAGAATGAGCTTTAGTTGAAATGTCATTGATGCTTTTGATAAATGGACAGAAAATTGTTAGATTCAGCTGCTAACTCCATAATAGATATAGAAACAAAACCTAAGATTAATATTTGAAGGTATGTAAGATTACAGGAATAATGAGGCATCAGATTCATATTTGTTGGAGAATACGTAAACTGTAAAAAAATCAGTAAGCTCTTAATTGGTTGAATACAAATTATGGTTGAAAATGATAAAAGCTTCAATTGTTCGCACCATTAAAGAACTAAGAGGAGACAGAGAGACATGTACACTGAAGATAATAGTGGAGTTAAAGTTTTTTGAAAGAGAGAAGAGATACCTGAAGCTAAAACGTGGATGCTTGTGAGTGCGTGATCTTTCTTGTTTTTCAAGAAGAACTGATGTTACTATGTATAGAAACAATGTGTCACAATATATATAGAGAGAGTTTCTATAAGTTGTTGAAAAACTGCAATGTATACAGGTACTCATACTAAATAATAATGGCATTAAGTACTTTATGATTTGTCAAAATCTAATTAAAAATAGAGAATATAGGCATATGTGTATACCTGTAGAGGCATGGGTAGTACCTACTCTATTATAAGACTTCGTAGGGACTGACATGTAACTTTTTTTGACGTGATAATCTGAAGTCAGCAGTGAATGAAAACAGTACAAGTATGTTGGTCTTTCCACAGCAATAAAAAATTGAAGACTTGTCTGGGAAGCTAATGTCTTACATTACATTAAGAATAAATTGAATAGATTGAAGACAACACTCTAGAAACTGGTAATACTATACAACATGTGCATACAATAAGATTTGTAACAAATGTTCAAATAGACACTAAAAATTTGGTATGTTTAATTTGGAATGATGAAAAATAAAGGAATTAAAAAAAGTTATCATGACAGGTTGAAGTGATACATTATTTTTTCATTTAATTCATCACTCAAATACTATATGTTAGGTATGAAATATATGTTATTGGGAAGAACTACCCAAATTCGTTGAGGTATAAACTAAGCAAATACCAACCTAAATAAATAAATCTTAGTCTGGAAAAGCATATTCATGAGAAGGACAGTTGGACTGAATGTAAGAACTATTATTTATGTGAAAAATAGCTAAGAAATGAAAAAATAAAAAATAAAAGAAGGTATTACAGAATGCAATATAATAACTTGTCATTCTTACAATACATTCCAATGATATACATGTACATGTGTGATGAGAATCTAGAGCACAAGCAATCTGGTTATTTTGTTTTAGGCGTGATGTTTTTAATTTTTTGGCCTTGTGTTCGTTTGTCGTAAAACTATTTGAAGTTCAAAATCATGTGAAGTTGTATTCCAGAAGCTCTTTAAAGAGTTGTTGATGATGGGATTAATGAATAACTTAACAAGATTATCGTTTCGTCATTTTTTCGTAACATCTCTAATATAGTTTATTATGAATGTGTCCAACAAATAATAATAATTATATCTACAGATTATAATGAACTCGTCAAACATTTACACTATGAAAAACACATTTAACTAACATTCAATTATCTAAGAAGATCAAATTGTTTTTGATATGATCAAATGAAGAGAAGAAGAATAATACTATGGGTTGAGAACATTGGATCTTGTAGAACTCCACAGGTTGAATTATTTATCAGCACTAATTACCTGAAGAATTGCTCATCTATAGATCTCGAAATTCAAACAACCCTTATGTGTGACAGAGACCAACATGTGCAATCTATTCATTTCTGTAACGAGAATCAATAGATTACACATCATCATGTCAATCTTGAAGAGATGATTTCATTTAATATGCCTTGTTTACGAATCACCCAAGACATAATCTGAGAGACATATCATTGCCCCCAAAGAATTAACAACATTATGGTGCTTTTACCGCAACTATATATAAGACAAGAACGTAAAAGATTATGATACCTGTATTCTCAATCTGATAAAAAGGATGAAATTGAGTTTTTTTTTATAGAATTGAACCACTGCAACAGGTAAATTAAAGTAATTCTAGAGAACATATGCATCTTTCAGTTAAATAAGAGCAAATATTAGTAAATAGAGAATGGCAGAAGCTCATTAATAATCTTCTTTTGTGTAGCTTTGAAGAATGGAGAATAAAAAAACAAAACTTCTGTTGTGTCAATTTGAAATGGTAATCGATTTGGTTTGGTGTCCCCATTTGCCACCACCTTCCCACCAAGTATGCTAAAACATGGACCATTACTTTAACAAAAATGATAGACTTCCTAGCAGCTACAAACAAACATCAAACAGAGCATCATCTGCCGAGACACTAAATGTTGCTTTTTTTTTCTTTAAATTACACTTTAAATATATGGATAGCTATTTAACCATATCTGATTTGTAGCAAATCACTTGAAATGATCCAAATTGCAGTGTGCTCCAGTAGAAGCGAACATAACAATTCTTGCTGATGTTCAGGCAGACATTCTATACATAGCTTTAGCCAAAATAATTAGCCCCAGCATAACCAAGACAATTATTTATAGATTACTATGCAGTTATTGTCTCATAAACTACACATGCTCTTTGTGCAGGGAAGTCCTGTTAAAAAATCACTTGCTATCTGTTGTCTTAGTGTCAAACGCTAATTTGTAATCTATTTAAAGTGGCAATGGCATGTTCCCAACAAACAAGGAATATATTATAAGTTATGAATTATCTTAGTTTCCATAACAAATTTTTAAAATTTAGTCAAACATTTCAAGTCTTTCCTGGCCATGTGCACAATTTGCTGTTTGAGTCCTTGATTATTTTCACGGTAAGTTCTTCATCTTTATAATATCTCTACTTTAGTCCATGTACTTCCTCTTTCATTTCAATTTCTTCTTCTTTTATTTGCAATCCAAGTCCTTCAACTTTTGGATTTTTGCAAGATGGTCTCCATATTTATACTTTTATGTCAATCTAGTCCTTTATAGTATCACTATTTGATACAGATGTTACAAATGATATTGTGTATCAATGTTTGGTACAAATGTTACAAATGAAATTTTGTAACATGATGACTAATATTTCTTTGATTGATCGTGTGCGATATTTTGTCATGTAGTGAACACAAAAGGCAAATGCAGATCTATGGGCAACCTACGGTTATACCTTGACACTTAGTACCTCCTTTTTCTTCTATGTTTTTTATACGATGATTGTAACTGATAAATAATTTATGATGCTTATGAATAGTTCTCTAGTTTTCATCTAATTCTATTTCACTCACCTTGAGTGAAGACACAAGATGAATGCTGTGGTATATTCTAAATTATGAGATAATTGTTTTAGCTGAGGTTTGAAAGTAAAAGGTTAACATTTAAAGGTGAGAGTATAGCTTCATTTATGAGGCCTACATAATCCTTTGTTCCTCTGCCAACCAATTCTAGCTTCTAAACATTTCACACTAAAAGAAAAGAAAAACAAATACAACCAACAAAGCCTTGAATCACAAAGTAACAAGAACTTATTCTCAAGCCTAATTATATATTAACCCTTAGTCCCTATCTATTAATCCATGTCTCTATCAGTCGTTATACTTAAGTTTTAATCCCCAGCACTATAAGGTTTTCATGTACGAAGTGCTTTGATTTATGTACATGATTTCTACTCTAGGTATCAATCTAAAATTTTTCATACAAGCTATAAATTTTATGCCTACGACTTGGACTGTTAAGTATCATTTTCTAGTGTAATTTATTTTTTTGTTTCTTATCTCTAGTACTAATTTTCTGGTCCACTGTCAACTCTCTTCTTGTGTGTTCTACAACATGATATTTCAATAAACACAACAACAGTTGAAACATGAAGAAAAACAATATCAACTATGAACAAAGGTGAGAAGGTTATTGTCCAACTTTCATTTAGGAAAAATCATTTAGATGCTCCAAATATCCATTTACAAAATGAAAGAAGGAAGTCACAAATGAAATATAAGAACACTGGTAATGTCAAAATATAAAAAAATATACTTACTCGTAATGGATGTCTTGCTACCAGCATTAAATGCAACTACTCTACCTTGACAGTTAATTAGAGAGGAGCCGCTTGTAATGTATTTATACCAAAATCCTCTGCTTCTTTCTAAATTTTTTGTGAGTCACGTGAATCCTGCATACATAACGTTCTATAAACATTAAATACCAAGAAGTACAGAGATGAGCTCAAAGATGAAAAAAAGTTATAAAAAAACTCACCCAATTAAAGCTTTCGGTTAGAAGACATGGAACCATTATCAAAATATGGGATATCTAAAGGCAATCAGAAGTGATGATTTAAACATCTAGTTTCACCATTTTGTCATTGCTAGAAAATTTGAGAAATTGATATTAATTTCATTTTACGGACTCGAAGAACAAGGAGAAGCGTAGGACGAGATCTCATATTCCATTTTCTTGTGCAGATGATAAGATTTCAGATCCCTTTTTTGTCATCAATAAAACAAAACGGAGAACAGAGATGAAGGAGCAAAAAAAGTTTGTATGCCCAGGTGTGGTGGGTGTCAAGGTTTGAAGAGGAACCCCGGATGCCACTTCTACAATTTGAGAGTAAAAATGAGTAGTGTGCAATGTTGCAAAGAGAATAGAGAAAAACAAGTGGATGAAAGAAAATAGAGAAAGAGAGAGAGAAGAAAGTTGCAAATGTTAGACGTGCAAAAAAAAAGAAGCCCAACAATGTCATATTCAGCTCTGGATTAGAAAAAAAGATACAAAACGAACGGAACGACGTCGTATTCGTCATGGAAGGACCCAAACTTAGGAAAAGTGACCCCCAACATGATTCTTATAATATAGTTTAGATTTAGATTTAGATTACATATTTGTCACATTCATTACTTCAAATTTATTTTCATAACGATCAAAACTTCTAATTCGACATTATAAACATAATTATTCTATACACCTAAAATATTGTTCGAGTTCTTACATAGCGGAAATTTTGCAGGAACACTATGAACTCTACCATTTGCACATCTCAGAATTAAAGCTGTGATTATATACGATTTATTCGGTGCTTGTTATTCTTCATAACTGAAAGAGCTTCTTGTTACACAAAATATGGTACACACTGTACTAAAAAAACTGTCTGTAGCAAATAAGGAATGAATGTCTAAAATTGCATCAAATGAGAAGTTTGTAGATAGAGTTTTTAGATGAATAACTACATTTATTAAAAGTAAAGGGGGGGATAGTGATACACACCTGTATGTGCAAAACAAAAGAAGACTGAAAGTGTGGAAAAAAAAAGATATATATGACAAGAAAATATTAGAATAAAGAGAGACCAACAACACTCTAGAATTCGGTAAACTACAAATCTTAACCATGGACAACTTAAATGACACAGTGCAGTATCTATACTGAGGACGAACACCCCAAAAACCAAGACAAAGCGAATAGAATAAAATATGTTCTAAATATCAATTTGAGAATCCAAATAATTAAGATGAGTTAACCAAAGTCAATAGGTCTTCGTAAACAACATTTTTAGTGCTTCGATCATGAGATTCAGCACTTAAA
Organism: Forsythia suspensa; assembly: GCA_023638005.1. Lineage (NCBI taxonomy): Eukaryota > Viridiplantae > Streptophyta > Magnoliopsida > Lamiales > Oleaceae > Forsythia > Forsythia suspensa. The sequence continues at coordinate 51,812,659 of CM042673.1, forward strand.
GTGGGTTTAATCAAAATCTTTATAGATTGGCTCGTTTGCACTCTAGATAGAGCAACATATAGTTGTCCATGTGAAAAAATTGGCTCTAGAAGATATAATCCAACAAAATTTAAAGTATGTCTTTGGGACTTATTTATTGTCATAGCGAAACATGGACGAACGGGAAACTGTGTCCTTTTGAATGACAATGGATTTTGATCGCCTGACATTGGAATGAAATGAATTCTTTGTAAGAATACCCTTTTTCCACGGTACTCTCCAACAGTAATTTCGGCGTCAGTTACATTTCTTTCAAATGACCGGCATATAAGCCTAGTTCCATTACAAAGACCTTCAGAATGATTAATGTTTCGGAGTAAAATAACAGGACAGTTTAGTTTCAATCTAAGTTCATACGATGTAATTCTATTTAGAGTTAAAGTATTTAAGAAATCTTCTTGCAAAGTATTTTCGGTGTCATCTATTGCTTGATCAAAACTGTAATAAGTAAAACTTTGACTGGATTCTAGTAGTATATTATTTATTTGATCGACACATTCATTTTTTGGAGTCAGAATGACACGATTAATCATAAATTCGAGATTGTCCACATAATTATCTAAGTCTGGAAATACAATACGAATTACAATTTTAAGAGACAATATTTCGTCTTCAAAAGGTATTATTATATGTGGCAATAATCTAATCATATTACAACAATGCTTCTTCTCAGTCCATCACCAATGCGCAACAATAATTTTGAAAACGAAAGATCTAATCTGGCTCTCATATTTTGAATTAAACGTATTTTGTTAAATTGAAGTCAAAGATAAGAATGAGGTAAACTTGCATATATTATATCTTCTCGTCTTTCCTTTTGAACAACAGATAGGATTTGTCGAAAATCTCCTCCCAAAACTACAACTTTCCACCAAATGATGTACTACAGTTGTTTATATCTTGTAGCATTCTATCTAATGCTTCAATTGCATAACGATTAACCATTGGAGCCTCATCCCATATAATTAATTTAGAAATTCTAAATAAATCAGCTAGAGCATATTGTTTACTTATGGAACAGGCGGTGTTGCAATCTATAGTAAGCAGAATTTTAAATGTTGAATGAGCCGTGCGACCATCTGGTAAAAGCGCAGCAGCAACTCCAGATGATGCTATTGCTAAAGCAATGATATTTTTTGATCTCAAAGCTGCAAGCAAAGTTCGGTACAGATATGTTTTCCCAGTTCCACATGGACCATCAACAGAAAACATGCCACCAACATTACTACAAAATTTCTGTAGTGTTATGTCATAGGCAAATTGTTGTTCTTCGTTAAGTGTAGATGTAAAAGATAAATCTGTTTCTGAAACTGGAATTTGTAATCCTTCACATATGAAATGTGCCAATCTCTGGTCTTTTCTTAAATTTACTTCATATGGTACTAAGTTGTACTCATTGATATTTTTTTCCAATTGGCTCCAACAATATATTAATAGACTGTAATGCTTTTAACTCTGCTTCTAAGGAAGACATATCATATTTTATATAATCTTCATAAATATAACATTTAAATTTATTCCATAAATTCATTGGATCAGTTGGAGCACAGTATAGTAAAATAGTAGCAAATAAACGTCTCAACGAGCTAGGCATTTGATATGTCGAGGCTTCTTGCAAACAAAGTTCACAACTATTATCTTCACTTAACAAACCGTGGAGAAGTGCAGCCTTACGAAATGAAGAAACCGAAACTCCATTCACAAGCTTGAGACTTTCGAAAGAGGTCGATCCTTTAATATGATTTAACATAATTCTCAAATAATATCTTTCACCTTCTGATGAATTGGCAGCCACAATCCTTCCAATAACATGACCTTTTTTTCTACGAGTCCAACATTTTTCTTTGCTATCCCGAACAAAGTATTGAGGAAACTCTTTATACAAAAGTGTTTTTACAATTTCATCTGTAACATTCATACTAAAGTATTCAGTTAACATGGTTTTTTTGTGCATGATCTCCACCAATAATTCTTTGTAGATCGTCAAATTTCCGATAGGTAACTAATTGACTATTTGGCAAATGCAGTTGTAGTGAAATAACTGATAGACGCATTTCAAACAAAGTGAATCCAAAAATTCTCCACACAGCCTCTGGTGGAGAAATCCATCTAGCTGATTGGAAATATTTAATTTCATCAATGACTTCAACATCTTTATCAACATTCACAGAGAAAGCTATCCGATCGTGTCCTTTGTAAACATATTTATACAAGTATTTTACAACCTTAACGGTCGAACAAATTTCTATATTAATGTGGCAATCAAATTTTGCAATTAAATACGAATTATACGGTACAACCCATCTATTATCTAACAACTGACCTCTAATCTTAACTCTTTTGTTTTGTGACATCTATATCTCGGGTATGCATCGTCGCCATAAGAAGTCTCCAATATATATTCATTTGGGTATTTGCTCCTACATAGTCCATTTGGTTGCATACAAACATTATTAGGATTCAGTGTGCCGCACGGCCATGCACTATATGTTTTAAAACAGTTGAATGTAAATGACGATTTTCATCTTTATCAGGAATCTCAGCACACACAAATTTATCAATTAAATCAATAGAAATTAACTTTCTATCACACCGTAATATTAATAAAAAATGAGCATGTGGAAGTCTTCTTTTTTGAAATTCTATCATAGATATATATAGCAATAGGACCAAAAATTTTCTTTTTAAACAAATCATTTTTTAGTTCTTCTAATTTCGCTCTAAAAATTCGAGAAATTAAGTCAGGTCGATTTTGTGTCTCATCATTATATCTTAACCCTTCCTTAATTTCAGGCCAATTTGGATTACAAGTAATAGCAAAAAATATATCAGGTTTACCAAATTTTTGAACCAACACCATCGCATCTATATATCTTTTTTGCATATCCCTTGGACCACCAGTAAAACAAGAAGGCAGAACAATTCGTCGACCAATTTGATCACCCCTACTCACACCTAACTGTATACTATCAATAATTTCTTGATAAAGCTCTGTACGTATTTCAGTCTGATTATTTCTAAAATAATCTAATCTAGAAGTCTCTACTTTAACATACATGTCAACTACATACTGCTGTAAAAAACAACCCACATGTAGCAAAATAGATTTACAAGCATACCATACCTGTAATCTGTAACAATAATATTCCGGGCAAGAAACTTGCAATCTATTCTTCTTTTTCTTCATAACTAAAAAAACATAACAATAGGTAAATTAAAAAGACATGACATAACCAATAAAAAAATGTACAAAGTAAAGAAATCCTGTTAGGTGCTCACTCATTTGTTCGTTTTCAATTAGTTCTTCAACAAAACGAATTTGGTTGATATTAAATGAACCATCATTAGCAATAGTATTTTCAATTTGTTGACCATTTGATTGTTCAATGCCTTTGTGCCAACCTGTTTCTCCACTTGGAAATAAAAAAAGTTATTGAAGAGAATTATAACACCCAAAATAATAGTGTACTTTCTGCGTGGTACTTAAATGACAGTGAACCAATATATCATGCATTCTAATATCTGCAGATAGATCTTCTTCAACCCAAATCACTGCTACTTGTGAAGCTGGGGGAGCATTATATACTCGTTGATCATTCCCAGGGATTGATCTTATTCTCAACGTATGTGTTTCTAAATGAGGAACATTGCTTAGCCTTCTAAAAAACCTCGAGTAAGGATTAATTTCTAAAATATCAATCAATTTTTGTAAAATCTCTCCATATAGTCTATCTGAAATATTTAGTCGATTGTTTAATTCATTTTCAGTATCATAAAAATACAACTGCAAATAAGAAGGACGACTATCGATAGGCAAGATTTCGTTAATAAAATGAGAAATCTGTCCCCGCACTCTAAAAGTGTAAATACCCTTATTTCTTTTACACAAATTATGATCATATTTCACACAAAACGACGTGAACGCAAAATTACTATTGTAAGTTCTAATGTATGTTTTAAATTCCAAAGATAGTTTTGACATTGACGTAAACAATTCATATAACTCTTCAGGAACATCAACACTATGCAATTTAATTTCTCCATAAGAACAACATAATCCTTTACTCTCTTTATGGAATTGTTTAGCCCCACAGTAAGTACAAATCGTTGGTAATCTTAATATAAACAATGAAGTAGAGACGTTCTCAAGAATCGAACCATTGTCTGATAAACGATTTTCTATGGAGCTTCTTAAACTATTACATATATGTAAAAAAGTGCGAGAATTACCCGTGCATGCTAGAGTACGGAGTACAACATCACATATTGTTCATTTTCTGTAGTGAAATCATCAAGAGCAAAGGTAAGAGTTATGAAAATGCATATTAATTATAAATAATGAAAAAAAAAACTTGATTCCATACATACGAAGCATCACATGTTAGACCATATGGTAAGAAGAATAAATTTCCATCAACCAAATAATATATGGTAATAAAAATTTTGAAATCTATAGAAATGTAAGAGTTATGAAAAATGTACATATTCATTAAAAAAAACCCCAACGCAAGAATGACTAAACTACCAAATTGACTGACACATGCAAACATCAATGCTTGGGAAATGAAAACACTTTCCATACCTGCACTTTGAACAATCTCTTCTACACCATCAACTGGCTCATCAGAAACATCTATTCCCCTATCCATAGTTCCTTCTCCAATATGTACCAATGTCGTATTATCAGAAGCCGACACATCCATATTACTAAATCAATAAAAAACAACGAACTAAAAAACTATGAAACAGGCCTTTATACAATCGCTAACAAACAAATAAGATTACTCGCATGACCTGTGAAATTGCACAGTATGTAATAATCTAAAACATAAAAAAGAAGATTTATCCATATTATTTTCCATTGCACTCAATTTTGTCACACACGATGACCCAAATAGCGTCAAAACACGTACTTGCCAACCCTGTGAGACGCCTGGACTTTCTCTTTCGCATTGGTAGGTTTTCTCCATTGACAACCAATTTCTGTCAATGTAGTTCATTCTTTCTTGCATTTAATTCCATGTGCCGCCTATTCCGTGAAGCCCTTTTATCATCCATTAAGAAATGATTATTGGCGTCACTATGTAGTGATTGTATAATTTGTTCATGTCGATGCTCAGCATATAGGTCACACCAATGCTTATTTTGTAGTTCTTTTGCTCTTGAATCAAGTACACGACGACCATCCTCGTCCATTGGCATGAGGTATTTTCCTATAAATACAAAACTTCAGAAAAATAGCTCAATCAAACACACGTTGGGTGTTAACCTTGTTTTTTAAAAAATATATACTTAGTTGAAAGAAACATGAAAACCAATATGTCACACAATTTCATGACAATCTAACGAACTGACAATCCTTAATACACAAATACAAAGTCTACAGTACAAAAATGAAACAATCATATTGTCATTATGAAAGATTAAATTGCAACAATACGAATGAATTAAATATCAAGTACCATATTTTTGGCAATCCCATCAGTCTAAAATGATTAGCACATTCAATACACGACAATTCTGCCTCGGTCAATATATATCCGCATAGATAGCAAGCAACATAGACCTCCATACCTTACAAACCCAACATAAAAGCATTTTCAGTCAATTGTTATGTGCAACGAACAAGTAAGGACTAAAAAAATTGTTGTAGTAAAATACCATAAATGATTGACATATTAGCCCAATTCGAAATTACATGGCATTTCCAACAACAAAATGCAAAGATTACAACTGGAAGACAAAGCAGTAACCACAGGAGTGAAGTAAAACCGGCAAGCATAAAAAAAAAAAATAAACGAGACACAGCTTTTAACTCTCATGCCAACAAAGCTCAATAAAAAACTTTAATAACAACATAAACCATAAATGTAAATAATATATTGAACGAAAATCATAAAAACCTACGCTAAAACACCCACAAAATCACGTGAACAACAGGGCATACCTCCAGCAACAATTGGCTCATCGGAAACATCTATTCACCTTATCCATAGTTCCTTCCCCAGTATGCATCGTATATCAATAGCTGAGACAGCCATATTACCAAATCAACAAAAAAACAACGAAAGAAAAAATCGTGAAATAGTCCTTCATACAATCGATAACAAAAAATAAGATCGTCGCGTGACATGTGAAATTGCTTAGCAAGTAATAAAGAAGAAGATTTATCCTCACTATATTTTCCATTGAATTCAATTTTGTAACACACACAGTGACCATATAACGTCAAAATCCAAACCTGTGAGACGACTGGATTTCCTCTTTCGCATTGGTACATTTTTTCCTACAATCAATTCCTGTGACGTAGTTCCTTCTCTCTTGCATTTAATTTCCTTTGACGCCTATTCCGTGAGACCTTTTGTCATCCATTAACAAACAACTGTAATGTGTGGATTTATCCCTAGAAATCTCTTTTTTTTTTGTCCAACTGTAATCTCTAGTCTATAGAAGAAAGGGGATGAGACGTCCACCACAAATCACTAGAAGATGCATTCGAACAAAAAGCAATGGTATTCCTCATCCATGAAGAATCGGCAAAAAGAAAAGATGGAGAACGTAAATGTATCAACTTTTGAAATGGGAAATTGGAAAATCGGCGACTTAATGAGAAAAAAGGGTAGATGGATGACACGAAAGAAAAAGGATAGAAAAAAGGGTAGATGGATGACACGAAAGAAAAAGGAGGACAGGAAGCCGGGAGAAATGGTTGGTCGAAAAACTATGGGCAATACAATGATCGGTAGAAAGAGGAGACAATGGCCCGGACGATGTGGTGTACTACAACAGAGAGGGTTGTCATCTGGGAAGGCGTGAACGGTGTGACGAAGGAAAGGAAAAAAAATCTGATGACACAGAGGGGAGGAAACAACATCGTTTAGAAGCCAATTTCTTATGAACAATGCTGGATTGATTGGCTCTTTTAATATATACTAGTGAAATGTATGTGCAAGGCACGTGTTGTATTTTAATTAAATATTTAATAGTGTGGTCTAGGGATGGCAATAGGGCGGGGCGGGTCGGGTCGGGGGTGGGGGGGGGGGGGGGGTGGCCGTTGGACCCGCCCAACCGCCCGTGAACAATTTTTTTTTTTTTTTGTTAAACTGAAAAATAATTAAAAAAATATATATACAATTTTTTTAAATATTTGTACCAAGCAAAACAAAAAAATTATAAGATTTGGGTTGTGGTGTAGTAGTTAAGGTTAGTAGTTTATAAGTTTTAACCCGAGTTTGATTCTTCTTTAGTCTATTTTTAGTGAAAATCATAATTTCTACTATATTTTATGATTTTTCAAAAAAAAAAAAAATTTAGGGGCGAGTCGGCGGGGCGGCGGGACAGTATGCGGGGTTGTCCCGGACCCGGCTGGGCAGATTTTTTCGCCCAAACCCGCCCCCTATTGCGTGGGGGACGGGCGCGGGCGGGTTGGTCGGTGGATTTTTTTTGCCATCCCTAATGTGGTCAGTGTTAGTGAGTTTCTTAATTATTTTTTCACTTTTGAAAGACTAAGTAAAAAATATATTAAAACTTATTGAGAAAAATACGTATTATTTAAAGGGTGTGTGATATAGTTTCAATTGATCTTTAACAAAAACGTTCTTCATTTTTCAAATGATGTAATGAATAGTGTGTACTTCACTAATATAATTGATTAATACATTTCTTAGAACTGAATATTTCAATTATGATCTTACAAGATTATTCTGATGTTTTAAAGTTTAAACTAATTCCATATTTCTCCTCATTATAACCCGACTTTGTAAATTATTTCAATTTTTCAATTTAATTTTATTCTTCTAATGTATCAAACATTAAAAAAAGTTTAAATCACACGAGTGTCGTGAGATATGAATAAAATTTCTTGTGAACTTGCGATAATAAGTAGTAAAAATGCTTATTATAGATTAGCATAAGTTGTTAATTAGTAATTTTATTTTCTTGATATATTGGACGGGTTGTACTCATTAATGTATTTTATATCTCTACTAATGTAACTATCTACCTTGATAGTAGTATTCTCTTTCTCTTTTTTCTTGCATAGTGCAAGATTTTGTGCTTGTGGGTAAATCTTCTTGGACTTAATTGTAATTTGCTTCAGTAATCACTAGAAAAAATGATTTAAAACTATGCATTTCTTGTAATTTTGATCACTGTGTTGCTAACTAATATAAGTAATTAATTGAAGAAAAGTTGTTTCGATTGCAAATGGTATATGTTACTATGTCTCGACTTAAGAGGCCGAACATAAAACCTAATATATATGTGTGTGGAGCTGAATTTTATTTTAATGGTTTAAGTTATTAGACATTTGGATAGTTTCTATTTGAAAAAAAAAAAATATTTGATTGGGTATTCAAAATAATAAATATATCTGCAAAAATTTTGAGCGATTTTTCTAAAGACATGACTAAAGTCGGAAGGAAGATGAACAAAACAACCCAAGAAATACGGAAAAAATAGTGAAACGTTGGATAAAAATTGGGATTGAAAAAAAACTACAATTGAAAAACAAAATAAAAAGGAAAGAAATGATAGAAAATAGGAAAAAGTAAAAAAAAAAAATAATAATAATAATTGGACAAACATCCTTATAAATAGTTCCTATACTCAATTTTCTCTTTTTAATACATAGGGATATAGTAGAAAATTTGACTCTTTCCAGCCTCCTTTGTCCATTATTGTCAACCAAAGGCAGCTACAACATTCAAAAAAGGAAACCTTCATTCAACGGTCAAAATTTCAACAGACTCCAAAATGTCACGTTCTCACTCTTACCTCCCGCCTCCGCCATGACTCCCTCTCCCTCTCCCTCTCCCTCTCTCTCCACTCTCATTACCATATTAATCGCCACCATCCTCACGGCGGCGCACTCCCAAGACACCACCACCACCACCACCTATGCCAACTGCAACCGCACCTTCTCATGCGGAACCATACGAAACATCACATATCCATTCACCGGCGGTGGCCGCCCCCCCTACTGCGGCCTCCCCGAGTTCACCCTCACCTGCCGCGACAACACCGTCACGGAACTCACCCACAACTCCGTTGCCTACCGAGTCCTCAAACTCGACCAGGCCCAGAATTTCATGATCCTTGCACCTTCACTCCTCTACAACAACACCTGTCCTTCTCAATTCCACAACTCTACGCTCAACTCCACTCTATTTCGCTACGAAGGGCCCGAAAATGAAGTCATAAATTTAATCTACGGCTGCAATGGACCCGTCATGTCCGTTAAACCTCGCAATATTTTCAACTGCAGTTCCAGTATTACGAATTTTACAGATTCTTATTATGTAATCGGGCCGGTTCCAACTGACCCGATACTGAGAATCGTAAACTGTAGTATTAGTATTAGGGTTCCAGTTCTGATGGATTCGGGTAATAGATTAACGGGTTTAATTATCAGTCTCAGAGAGGCCTTAACGCTGGGATTCAGTGTGAAATATAATGACCCGAATGAGAGTATATGTTTGCAGTGTAATGAATTTGGTGGGCAATGCGGATTCGATCGGATTTCGGGCCAATCTATTTGTATTTGTGATGATAAGCTTTGTCCTTCTGCATTGCCTCCTCCCCGGAAGCTACTCGAAATGCTTCTACATCTTCTCAAGGTAATTCGAACTTCTTGTGTAGTTTCGAAGACTAAAATTAAATAAATAAATGCATCTCTTTGCTTAAACTTTTAGAGGACTTGATTCAACGTAGTCGAGTTCAAGCATTGTCGTCGCCCTTTTATGGAAATTGTGCATTCTTGAAGAAAAAATGAATATAGCGTTTTCATCATTGTCAGCATTTGGATTTCACAATCTTCGACATAGCTTTTTTCAGCCCTCAGCTTCAACTTCCGTTCGGAATGATGTCTAATGAGCTGAACTTTTTTCCGGGAATTGTTAAAGATTATATCACCTATATGAATGCTAATAATGAGAATTTCATGTTTCATTGATATGTATGGCTAATCTGTTGTTAGCATGAAATACAATTAGTTCTATATCAGAGAGGTTCCGAAGCTTGTGGACAATCAATAAATCGCGCCCTTCAAAAAAGCTTCCTTTGTAAATTAGAAAGCGCAGAAGTCCACAAGTTCCCTTTTCTTGAGCTGCTCCACTAACGACTTAAGTTGCTAAAAGACCTTGCCACACCCCATCATGTACGAGCCAGATTCAATTTTTCATCAATGGGTAGCCGCAATTTGAAATCAAGACCTCTACCATCTCGGATATATGGAACCACCTTTCAAGAAGTTTTAAGTTGTTAGAGCGCTTTTCACATCCTTACTTGTTTTTGTTAAGTTTCGCTCTGCTCTTACTCTCTAAGTTTTAACCTTGCCAGTATTTTTGTGATCTGCTGTTATGTCGGATGGAAAAAATAATTATTTATCCATCATATAACTATACTTGAGTTAAATGCTCTGGCCATAAAAATTAACATTTTGGACTATTGCAGGTAACGATGATAGAAATAAACCGAGAATGAATGTTGGTATGTTATCATTCTAGTATGGCATAATTTAATTTGTATTTGCATGAAAAAAGGAATTAATCTGTGTGCTCTCTATACATGCATTTGCAGTTCCTTCCATAGCAGGTGCAATTCTTGCTGGCATCGGCTTAGGATGGTTAATTTTCTACTGTAAACAGCGCAGAAAGTTGCGGCTTGCTACCAACTCTGCCCAAACTATAAGCAAGGACGTAATAATTCCTCCTTCGAACAAGGGCTTCTCGAGTCCTCCTTTTACTAATTTTTCCCCAAGCATCCCTTCTTATCCACCCCCAAAGACAGATCTTGGTCAGGACAGCTCAGAGTTCGGAGTGCAGATATTCAGCTACTGTGATCTTAAAGAAGCTACTGATAATTTTGATCCTTCGAGAGAATTGGGAGATGGTGGTTTTGGCACTGTATACCATGGTATGATTACAAGGTCTTTTTCTTCTCATGCTATACCTCCCCACATAGATAGAATTGGCTAAACGAAAATTAATTCTAATTCCCACATGAGGAAAAAGTTCATGGATAATATTTCTAATTTTGTTAGCTCGAATTGTTACCTTGAGTATTTCTTAATGATTTTTAAAGGCAAAAAACCATAATGCCTATACGTATGATTTTACAAAACCTAATTATACTGTTCGTCGACCACAATATATATAAATATATATGTGTGTGTGTGTGTGTGTGAGAGAGAGAGAGAGAGAGAGAGAGAGTCCATTGTATACCTCTTTTTCTCGATTATGGTTAAATAACTGCACCAACAAGTGGACGTATCTCTCACATTTGAGAGTGAACTAGTATAAATCTCTGTGTGCATTTTTGTTTTTCATTTCATTCATTGTTACTTTAGGGATTGAGAGTAGAACTTAATCCGAACGTATAGTAGAACAACTAATCAATTATTTGTTTTGTCACTCCCAACTCAACCCTATTAAACTTGAGAGGTTAATTTGGGTGACTTTTGCATTTCTCAAACAGGCATGCTACGTGATGGTCGTGTAGTTGCAGTGAAGCGCCTATATGAGAACAATTTCAAGCGTGTAGAGCAGTTCAGGAATGAAGTCGAGATCCTAACTCGATTAAGGCACCCGAACCTTGTGATCCTGTATGGATGCACCTCGAAAAGAAGCCGAGACCTAGTGTTGGTCTATGAATATATACCGAATGGAACAGTGGCTGATCATTTGCACGGAAAATCAGCGACACCTGGCTTGTTATCTTGGCCAATTCGGTTGAATATTGCCATTGAAACAGCTGATGCACTGGCTTATCTCCATAGATCAGACATCGTACATCGTGATGTAAAAACCAACAACATTCTCCTGGACAATGATTTCCATGTAAAAGTTGCTGACTTTGGGCTGTCCAGAATGTTCCCGAATGATGTTACGCACGTGTCGACTGCTCCACAAGGGACGCCTGGCTATGTCGACCCCGAATACTACCAGTGCTACAAACTCACTGAAAAGAGCGACGTTTATAGCTTTGGGGTGGTTTTAATTGAGCTCATATCGTCATTACAAGCTGTGGATACTAACAGACACCGACTCGATATCAACTTATCGAACATGGCCATCAACAAAATTCAAAATCGTACATTGCACGAGTTGGTCGATCAGAGTCTCGGATTTGAGATGGATTGTAATACGAGAAGGATGATTTCACTGGTTGCAGAGTTAGCTTTTCGGTGTTTACAGCAGGAAAGAGATGTGAGGCCTTCAATGGAAGAAGTGCTGGAGGTTTTACGAGTAGTACAGAATGAAAAGTTGAATGTTCACAAGGTAGAGGTTGTAGACATTTCCCTCGATGATGAGATAGGGCTTTTGAACGGTAGCATTTCCCCACCTTCACCCAATAGCATGTTTGGTTGTGCTTAAAAGTTATTTTTCTATAGATTATTATTTGTAAACTAGTTATCCTTTCGATTTGCTTAATCTTTATATTACTACGTCTTTTATATTTTGTCGTGTCTCGTTATGTTCATAAATCATAGGTACACAGTTTTGACAATCACCTACTAATTTGTAATTTAATGAAGGAGATGTACATATGAAATGAAGTTGTCTTGAGCTATTGTTGTTTCAATTTTGTAGTTGAAAATAGTGTTTTCCTATATTATGTTACTTGTGTCATTTCTTTGCATCCGCACTACAACTTTTAACTAATCAAATGCGGCATGTTTTGTACATTTACCTTATAGTTCGATCATATTTTGTCCAGCATACTAATAACCATATATTGTAAATTCAATATGATTAGCATGATTACTTGAAAGCACGACAATGCTTGACAATTCTTGTGTTAAAAAGGAATAGCGCTTAAATAAATTGTTATAGACTGAGAGTCATGTAAAGTTTGTCACTAAGTTGGTGAAGGGGTAAACATTCATGCAGGGGCGGATTTAGGGCTGGGCCTCACTGGGCCAGGCCCAGCCCTATTCTCTACCCCAAGTATTAATTAGTTAAAAAAAAAAAAAAAAAATTCTTTACTAGGCCCAGTGATGAATATAATTGGCCCAGCCACCCAAGTACAAAACCAATAAACTTGAAACCCATTTTCCATTATTCCATCACCAATTAGTATTGGATTGTTGATTAAATTTGCCCATCATTCTATTTCTTTTTTGCTAATTTTATATCTTGAATATTTTTTCTGAATGACTTATTATAAACTTTTTAATGATTATGACTTATTTGAAAATATTATATTCTCATTCTCATTAAAATAGGTAAAAAAAGAAGGGAATGCCGCCCCTAGAACCCCATATAATTTCCTCCTCCGCCCCCCCTATACCATATCCTGGCTCGCCCTGCATTCATGTACTATTTGTGTAATCAACCCAATAAATGAGTGCCACCTTTCATTCCTCTATATTGACAATATATATTAAAAGTAATGTTGTCCTAAACTCAGTGGGCAAGATGTAATTGTCCACTGAGTGATGTGGCGGCATGAGATCAAAAGATAAAATTGTCCACTATCACAAAATGTGATTTTATGTCGCCACATCACCCAGTGGACAATTACACCTTGTCTACTGGGTTTAGGAAAACATTACTCTATATATTAATAACTAAAATGAATCAAAAAATTTTTATGGCGGTAATATTTTGATAGTTAAAATGAATAGTATAGTTAGAGGTGACAAAATTAACCCGACCTACAAGCTAGTCCATATAATCTGGATTTTAGGTTGGGTTGGTCCTGGCCAAAACAAAACCGGGCCTATATGGCCGGGCCCGTCTAACCCGCAATTTTTTTTATTTTTTTTTTTTGGTTCCTTAACACTAATCACTCATTTAGTGAATAGCTCTAATACATAATCTAAATAATATCAATCTAAAATGGCCTAAGCCCAAGTCTCCAACTTAAATTGTCTTCTTTTGAAACATTAATCCAAGAATCCCAAGTTCCAACATAAAATTGTTTAGATTTAATTAAAATTTATTTTAATTCAAGTTTTAATCCAAATTACGTTTGGTGTGACAAATAAATTATTTATTTTAAATTTACTTATAAATAAACTTTTTAATTTAAGCCAAACATGTTTATATCTCAAAGTAAGGAGAATGATCTATTGCCCACGGTGGGTAATTCTTATTTTGCCCATCGGACAAGTGTCCAGTGGGCAAAATAAGAAGTGCCCCACCGTGGGCAATAGATCATTACCCCTCAAATAAATAGACTAACATGCTTTTACTATTTATGTTTAGAAAAAGGTGTCAAGAAATAGTTTACAATTAACCAAAAAAATATAATTATTTTGAAAGAAAATTAATGTTTATACATTGACTAATACATAAGACTATAAGAGTATCAATTTTATAATTTAATCTCTTTAAAAATATCAAAATATATATTGTCTAAGTTTATATAAGATTGTAGTTGATGCAATGTATTAGATTGTATAAAAATTTATTTAAAAAGAAAAAAGAAAACAAATTAAGGCTGAGTTGGCTCGATAAGCTAGACTAGACCAGCATATTTCTGGCCTGCACAAAACTAGGTTGGGCCGACCCAGTCCAATTTCAAGTGTGGCCCTGCTCTGGCAGTAATCCATTTGCCAGCTCTAAGTATAGTAATGAAAAGCTAAAAAACTATTATGCATGCACTCTAGTCATACTTCTCGTCATCATACTCCTCGTCCTATTCAACTTGATTTTCATGAAAATGGGACATGTTCACTTTTATTGAATTATCGATAAACCAAAAAGTTATTTTTAATAATTGCAATGTGAATATATAATTTTCACTTAGATGAGCCTATTATTATGTGTAATTTTATTCATGTTGTTGCACCTCATAGCCAACTTCGACAACAATTTCTTTTGTTTTATATAATATTTAGCATCTGGACGCTATATTTAGTCGGGATCCAACCAGTGGCAGATCTAGAGTTGAAGTTTAACTAGGGCGGACGTTAACTGGTCAACGGTCAAATATTGACCGTTGACCAGTCAACGGACGATGCTTGTGAAAAAATAATATGAAAATATTTTTAATAAATACGTAACTTATAAAGCAACAAAAAAAATCATATAATAGTAAAATATAATTGGATACAAGCCGTAATAATTCCTATTTGATGACCAGTTACAGTGTCTTAGTCAAAATGGGAACAAACAAGAACTACAAATTTGGTAGTTTAAATAACCTACCTTCCTCGAATGAAGCCACTCATTCTCTTCTTCTTTGAGCTTTGAAAATGCCTGCCAACAAAACGATAATCATTCATTAACATGATAAAATACACGTCATACACGATAGCCAATACCAGGGGTGGACCTAGGATAATGGTTCAATGGGAGCAATAAAGATTTACATAAAAAATAATTTAAAATAAGACAATAACGATAAGAAAAAACTTAAAATAAAGTCAAATCTATGGCGGAAAAAAAAAAGAGCAAAAGTTCTGATAAATAATTTCTATATTCTTCAATTTTGACCCCTCTTTTCAAATTATGCAATTATCATATTAAAGAGAAATAATAAATTCTTTACTTAAGGATTTATTCATTTAATTATCTTATTTTTTAATTTCTCAAAGTTCAATGACTACAAAAGAAATTTTGAATTTAAAATAGAAATTTTCTCTCTCTCTCTCTCTCTCTCACACACACACACACACACACACACACACACCGTCTTCTTCAACTCAAGAAATGTTATATATACAACATATACATACACTACACACAGAATGCATGCAGTGACGCAGGAAAAAAAATTGATGAAGCCAACACTATTTTTTCGCAAAATTCCAGCACGGACGGACGCGGGGCCTCGCCATGTACTAGATCCGCCTCTGGATCCAACAAGTGTTCACCCAAGTATCAACAAGCTCGACTCAACCTGGGATATTCTTGAGCAACATAGTTACATGATGACACCATTTGTACAAATTTCGAAACAAATCAATTTTCAAATTCACTTTGTGACGTTAATGGTAAAATTTTGAAATATGTAAATTTCAATATTTTGAATTATTATTTCTAACTAGTATGCCGCTTTGTTGCGGTGAGATCCGATTGTAGGCTCTATTATGATGATGATTTGAGATTGTGAACAGATTTTGGAGACTGAGGAAGATGGAGTCATGAGATGGGTAGATTTTGGAAATGATCGGTTGAGGGAGATGATCGAATCAAGGAGATGGATTGAAGCGGTCAGCAAATTTTGAAGGAGATGATTTTGTGAGGGGAGAAATTGAAGACGTATGTACACACGGACATTTAAGTACATTTTTCTTCTCGTAACGAAGAAAACTCCCTACAGTAGTGATTAAATGTTAAAGGTAAAATTTTACCAACTACCCATGTTGATGACAAAATGTTATATTACTTATTGACCAACTTAATGTAGAAAGTCCTAATGTGGATACAATAATTCTTTTTCTCTTATTTTTCAAATGTTTTGTTATCCATTTTTACTCGTTGGCTTTCCTCTTTATCTAAACTATGCTATAAGAGTGAATAAGGGTACTATTCATAAACCGTCTAAGCCATCGTCCTCGGAGCCGTCTAAGCCATTTTTCTACACCGTCTAAGCCGTTTAGAAATGGCCTTCCCATACGACGTAGTTTTCTGATTGCGTATATGATACACTTCTCTCACACCACACAAATTCACCTGCTCCCCTTTCTTAGTCTTCCACCACAATCTCTCTCTCCTGTTCACGCCGCACACCAACAGTTCTTTTCATTTCACTGAGAAATAGGCCAAAACCCTAGATTGTGTGTTGCAACTGAACTCCTACCCAAAGCTCTGGCTGCCGCAACGCTTCTTCTCAGGCAAGTTTAATGTCCGCCTGTTGCACGCATCTCACGTGATTTTTTTTCTTGTATTTGCTATAAAGAATTCTAGAATTAAAAGATGTTATTTTTTTTCCTATTTGTTGGTTTCATGAGGTTTTCTTATAGGTTTCATATATATGTATGAATTAGGCATCTATATCCAATCCGACCAATTGAATCTTCCGTAAACATCTCCTGGACCTTCCTCCTTTTCAATTTGAAGTCGGACAGGTAAGATGGTTCCATATGTTTTTGAGAAGGCAATTACTTTGCAGAGCTTCCGTTTCGCTGAGAAGATTTTTTTTCTTCGGTGTCGGGTTATCGGAGCACCGAATCCTACCAAACTCTAACCCACATTTGAAGAACTTTGGTGTTGTACTCTACTGAGGGTTTAAGTTGAAAACGGAAAATCTATGGTGGGTCGAGCGATTGCGAAGGGCACGAGCCATTGGCGGCGCCAAGAAGACTCCCGCCGGCGTCTTCCATGTTTTGGGTCCACAGGTTCATCAGATCCGGGACGGGTCTAGGGTCAGAATCCCTCATGGCTCCTTATTTTTCTCAAACTCCCCCCTCCATTTTCAAAATATTGATAATACATAAATACATGTATTATATTGTATAAAATATGTGTGTGTGTGTGTGTAGACCTATTTTCTCCAAATAATTGGTAATATAAGAGGAGTTTTATTTGTGTGGTGTTGTACTGCAGTGGTGTTTATACTTTGCTATGTTAATTAATCAACATAATCTCTGGCCATTTAGAACTTTACTGAGTGTGCCAAAAGATTAGCATTTTTCATAAGCACTGCTAATGAAAATACAGAAATTCGTGCTTTAATTTATACATTAGTTCTTGAGATACAGTGTGGTGAACTAAAAGCTAGAGCAATTTAGTGTGCGTATGAATATATTGGTATATTTTGCACTTGTGAAGTTTTGCCAAATTAAGGGTAGTCTGACCTTGTTTGTTTATATTGTCTTCTCAAAGTTAGGAACAAAAAGAATCTTGCTAGATATATTTAATGAGAAGCAACGAAAGAGTGCTGAAGTAGGCACAATTCCGAGCTTCTATAAGAGGGTATAGATTTCTCGAACTGTACATTTTTCCAGAATATACTATCCAATAGTAAATATGGTTACCAAACAAAGAGGTCACTGATTACTCATTCATTTCTGGTTTAGTTGTTTTATTAAGTGACATTTTGACTTATAAAAGTTTATAGCGCATTCCATTTTTAACTTGTTCTTTACACATTGACATTTGAGGGTCATCGACACTTTTTCTTCAACTTGTATTTCTGTTTCTTGCTATTCAGAAACCCGAAGAAGGATCCATCAGTCAAAGGGTCCAGAGGCTGGCAAAATTTTGATTTTTAAAAGTACTCTTGTGATTTTGTCTCTTTTCGTTTTGGTTGATATTGTCATCTTAATATCCTTCACGTAGAGCATCCAAGTTTACTATTTTTCTTTCTCTCTCTCTCTCTCTCTCTCTCTCCTCTCTCCTCTCTCCTTTTTGGGAAAAATGTACCTTATTTTAGTCACTCTGGGATACTTTTTCAACTTGTTGCATTGCAGCTGTACAAGTTGATACTTAAACAACAAGTGCATAATGTGACTGTTGATTTGTAAATTAGTCAGATTGGGATAGTGTCTGGACATGATTTTGACAAATTTTGATTAAGCTATTTCTTTTCTTTCTCAGAAGCAAACCAATCTTTTGCTAAATGCTGATGATCTGGAAGCTATGTGGGTTTGCCTGAGGGAAAATTGCGTCATTGATGATGTAATTGGTATGGAAAAGGTCAGTGATTGAGCTAAATTTCGTTTGAGGTGTTCTGTAGGCTTTGAATATTTCCAGTTATAGTAATTTTTGATAAAGTGGTTGATGTGTAATTTATGATGGAAACCATAGCTGTGTAATTTATGATGGAAACCATAATTGCCAGTTCAATGCAATATTCTCTGGAACATATATGCTCACATGGTCACACGGACAGTCTACAGAGCAACTTCTTAGATTATAACAGTTTATTGGCCTTCTTTACAACTCGCGTTTCAGTTTACCTTTTCTCAAGTAATTTCTAATAAGTAACTAATATATATTATTATATGTACCAAAATCATGACTTGTCTGTGTATGTGATTTTATGGACATTTCAGCAATATTGCATATCATTCAAGGAATTAGCGAAAGACAGATTAGATATGTTACACGTCCTTCTGTGTATAAAAAGCGTGTTTCTCTCTTTGTTTTCTGGAGGTGGCAGGTTACTTCACTTGCTTTTCAACTGGTCTCTCTTTTCCTTCAAAAGCCTTTTAACTTCGTCTTATAAAAGGCTTTTTTTACACTGGACTGCTACCTTAGATTATTATGATGGAGAACAAACTAGAGCTTGAAGAACTTTACCAGCATAACTTTGAGACGCCTTAGGCATTGGCATTTATGACAGTAGTTTCATGGAAAGATGTCGTTTGAACTATAAATATGAGATCCATTGACTACAAAAAGAATTATAATTTCAGTATATTCTGCAGCGTTCTTCTCTTTCTTAATTGTTTTGCATTAACTTTTGACAAACCGACGGCTTTAGTTCTTTATGCTTATTTTATTATACGAAGTTATTATTTCAGGAAAGGCATCCAATATGTCCTTGTGTTGATTTTTATTTGCTGGAAAAGCATCCAATTAGATCATGGGTATGATTCATTGTCTTCAAAGACTAAAGCACCTTGAAATGAAGTTTTTCTCCATCTTTCATCACAAAATGGTCAAATATTATTGACACTTAATGTTTGCATGTAATAAAAAGACATTAGAAAACTAAGCAAGAATTAGATAATAATCTGATTTGGTCTTGGATGTCTAAGAAAAGCAATTCATTACATTTTTTGTACACTGTACTTGGAAACTATCGAGTCTTCAAGGAGGCATACCACAGCACAATAACCACTTGACTGTATAATTTTAAAGTAACCCGTGCTTAACAGTGTTCTCGTGGTCTGTTTCTATCAGCTCACGTTATTATCAACCACATAATTTCTTGATTTCTCTTACTCATGTTGTATTTCTTTTATTTCCTCTTCGGGTTTCACTTACCCAAGCCAGAATTGATATGAGTGAGCTCGATGAAGATTCTGATGGGTTCTTTCAACCTCATGTATGGTCTTTTCACTTCTATGCTCCTTCACCTGCAAAATGGAATTTAAATTTGTGTTTTTTTATAAAGCTGTGTGATTTGATTATCTTGTATGTGTTGAAATTTGTCGAAATTTTCTATGGAACGGGAGATGGGAAACTATATAAAAGGTCTTATTCCTAATTCGGCACAACTCCATGACATGCCTGCAGCCTTTGAGCAAATGTACTGTTGCATAGTTGTAGACAATTTGTTTTTGCTTCTGTGATCCCCATAAACGAGGTTGGCCAACAAATCACTTTGAATTTTGCCAAAATGATTTCATATTGTTGCATTTAAGCTTTCCAATCTTTCATATGATGAAAATTTTAACGTACCTATTTTTCTTCCTTATCCTTTGGTTAGTCTAATCATGATATTTAGTTGTTGTTTCATAGCCATGTCTTCCGTATTTGGCACATGTGTTCTGCATGGGTATATATATGCATTTCATTTTTTAACTCTCGGGCTATCAGCTATGGAACACTTTTGGACTCTTGTAACAGAAAAATACAAACTAAGGCTTTAGCTTGCAATTTAATAAGAACCTGAAACACCAAATGTGAGGTAAAGTTAGGAGTTTCAAAAGGGGGTTTGGTAAATGAATCCTATTATTCTTACGTGAAGAATAAAGTATATAATTTGAATCCTATATAATTTGGTAAATGTGAGGTAAAGTTAGGGGTTTCAATGGACATTGTCTTACTCACGTGAAGCTACAAAAAATCATATAATTTGAAAAATATCTAATTGATCATCGGTGTACATTGCGATTTCAGCCCCAAAGCCAAATTTCCTCAATTTGTTCGAGCTCACTGCCTTGAGTTTTATGTTAGCTAATTACTAAGTAAATCATCGGAGAAATAATAAATTTATTATTTATTATTTTTGAACCAAAAATCGGTTTTTGATGTGGTAAATTTATGAGATTTTTCCTTTTTTGTTGTAGGACTTGAATTTCGACAGTGTTTTATGCGGTGGTTGAGTTGATTAATATGAGACTTTTCATTTAATTTTGTTGACATGTAATAATGTGGTATTTTGATAATGAAAACTCACTACATAGTGTGATTGAATAGCCTTCTTCAGAGGGTCAGAAATATGGTAAGATTAGAGTCAGGTGATGAGAAATATATTACATTTAGAGGACGTCAAACTATTAAATAATGCTACAAAATGTATATGGTGGCCTGCACTTCTCTCATCTGCTTTGGTTTATCCTCCAATGGAAATTCCGCTTTTGTGGGCTATTTTTGTTTTGTTTTGTTTTGTTTTCAAACTATGAATTGAGTGCACGTGCAATAAAGTTTGAATCTTGGCACCACTTTTTGCAGACAAAACTTTGGTTGAATCTTGGCACCACTTTTTTGTAGACAAAACTTCGGTACTTCCCAGTACCATAAAGAAAATCTGGATGACGAATCTGATGGATCATTAGGGGACTATGCCAAATTGCAGACAATACAATTCAATCTTCTCTTTCAACAGGTAACTTCTGCAGTTGCTAGACAAGTGAGTTTGATCAATTGGTGCAGTGAAATTCACATTTCGCTTAATCTTGAAGCATGATAGTTCGAAAGTTATTGATGCAATGTATGGAATAGGAGTTATGGAAACTTATAATTCATGAGAAATCAATTGAAATTGGCACTAATCATTTCCTATATGCAGCATGAGTTTAGTTAAAGTATTGCTTGTCTAATACTTTGTGAGTGTGAACTAATTTTGTTAAGGTTTCCTACATCATTCTTAATCTTTTGGGTTCAAATCTTTTTGAATTTATGTTCCTAATTTATATTTTTCTCTAGATAGGTTGCATGCGTAGCAACAGAGATGGTAGATGGTTCAAAGGTTCTGTATTTTGAACTTCTTTGTTATATCTTCAATATGCTCTCTCTCTTTCTCTCTCTCTCTCTCTCTCTCTCCAATCAATTTACTTTGCACTTGCAAAAGATTGAACTTGCAATGTTATTCTCATGTGTGCAGGCATTTTGGAGAACTGCTCATAACCATTTCAGCAGGTACATTAAAATTTATGTTATCTACCTCACCCAATGCAAAATTCTAATTTTAAGTTGGCTGGATAATGCTCTGGTTGGATTTTGACATTAGTGCAGTTTTCTTTCATGGAATGGCACAAACATAGGTTGGTTCACATATTATGCTCTTCTATTATGCGGCAAAATTAGATGTCCTATGATTACTCAATAATCTCACTTTTCAACAAACAAATAACAATTAGTTCTTTCCATAAGTAACTGTACAAATCAAAGTTAAATTTATAAGCCTAAAAGATCGTAGTTATATTGAATACATTTCAGAATCCCTCACTTAAAAAATCCTGTTCACGATATATTTCTGCGATTATTATACACAACTTACCTAAAGTACAAATAAAACATTTATGACTTGACAATATTAAGCAAAACAATTTGCACGGGTGGTCCAAAAATTAATGAACTTATGTCTTAAAGATTTTTTTTCGCATCAGGAGCAACGATGGTTGCTGCTGAAGGGACAATTGAAGCGTTCCTATTTGGCTCAACATTCAACGCTTAACAACAAAATATATTTGTCTGTTTCATATTTTAGAGCCCTCTTATTGTAGAGTTTGTGAAATTACCAAGTTTAGGCTTTGTGGAACATTCAACCGGTATATTCTTCTAAGTTATTATTGCATTAGTAATAGATTAGCTCTCAGCATTTGAGATGTAAAGATTAAAGCCAAAATCGTGCATGAGGTTGAAGTAATATTCTTGAATTGAAAATTTTAATTACTTAGTGTGCATGTAATCAGTTACTGATTTAAAATTAGGAGAAATAAAGAATTTTTAAATTCTTTAGGTTATATTAGTATATCTTTCTGCTAGATCATGACAGTGAAAAATGTGTAGAAAAAGTAGTGGATTTTCTCGAGGTGCATCGATTTATAGAGGAGTTACAAGGTCAATTAAATGACACGAAATTTGATCTCATAATAATATTAGAAGTCACTTTTAGCGTTTATTTTTCTACTATGAAAATATAATAGAAATGACAATAAAGTTATCTTATGTGATAGTCGAGATCACTTTTATCACTATAATTAGAAGACATTTCTCTAAGGGAAGAAAGAGAAGAGAAAGACCGGCCATACGAATTAGATTTCTTTGTTCTAACTAATTATTGCATTGTAAATTATCAGTGCCCACCAAATGAAAGATTATTGTGCATGATAATTAGCATTGTTAGACCATTATAAATTTATAATCTCATCTCATATAACATTATGATCAACAGACATCATCAGCATGGAAGATGGCAAGCAAGGATTGGAAGAGTTGCTGGTAACAAGGATCTTTACTTGGGAACTTTCAATAAGTAATTCATGTAATATTCTCTATTGTCTTGTTTAATAAAGTGGACCGAACCTGACTGGACTAGATAGTACAAGTTTATCTTAACCTTTGTTTTTGTTTGATTCTAGGCACACGTAAGGAAGCAACCGAGGCTCACGACATTGCAAAACAATTAAATTTTGTAGAGTAAACGCAGTGACTAATTTTGAAATAAGCAAATATGATGTGAAAAGCTTACTCGAGAGCAAACACCTTGCCAATTGGGGTGTTTGTTAACATCTCAAGGACGCCTTGAAAATCTTTGAAATGGCTTTAGATATACAGAGAAAGGCTAATAATGGGAACCATAATTCACATTTAACCAATGGGCTTTATAAGATAATGGCTGTCCTAATACCTTATCATTTTCTATTAAATTATAGTCCCCAGGCAACTTCTACGAGATCTATCAAATATCCCCAAAGGCAATATATATAGCATACTTCATTATAGTATATTTTTCATGAATGTATTAATAATTGTTTCATATATTGCACTACATACTTCATTTTAATATATATATATTCATTTTATATTATTTTTGTCAAATTGAGTACTCTACCACGTGCAACTCACGTGCGTTCACTAGAATACAGAAAATGAGTATAGAGGAAACCGCATTTGGTCACATCAGGCTAAAGTGCCCGACCTCAGACATGTGCAACCGTTTGTTTGAAGGGTCGTGATTGGTTGATGAGAGGGCTTAACGGTGGCTTTAGGTCATAGGCCTACAGCTTAGACTACTTTATATATTTTAGACCTACAATTTTGATTGTCTCGTCATTTTTTTGATTGGTTGATTTGAGGAGCATATGTCATGATTTGACATTTTATCTGTCACGTTATGATAACGTGTCTTCATGATATCTCATGTTCGTTTGTACGAAGTCAAGAGGTCGGTATGATTTTTTAAATATCGAACTATTTTGTACATTTAGTGATAAGTTAAAGCTATTATCGAGTCGAAGAGAAGCTGATGTTATTTAGACTTGACATGTCAGATCGACGATCAAAGAGAATCCAACCTTGATCGACTCAGAAACATACCCCAATCTCCAACGCTATTACTATTGGATGTGACGTAAAATTTTCTCTTTTTCTTGGTTTCGCCTAAACTGATAGTAATTGGGACCCGAAGGAGAGTAATTCCGTATAGTCCGCCACGTGTAAGAATTATGGCTTAGAAGCCTCAAAAGACCCAAACAAACAATAAAGCAACCCCTATGTGTTCCACTTTCCTAGAGTAAATTGCACTATTGCTCTCGACATATTGCTCGAATAACAAGTTGGTCATCTACCTTTTTATCATAATAACACAATCACAAGTGGAATTAGAACTGTATATTAGAGCATCTCTAATGCACTTCGTCAATTGAAATCTACGTAACAAATAAAATATGCAGACTTTCAATCTATGTAGCACTACGTCTATTGAATAGATAGATGCTCAAATAAAAAAAAATTATTTTCAATGGATTCCGTCTAAAACTAATATTACCTTTTATGTGGCATTCATTTTTTTTAATTGGCGAGTCTTTAATTTTTATTTCTTTCGTCTAATTTCTTTTTTTAATAAAATGCTGATTTACTCAATCTAGAAGTTCGTCTAAATTTAGACGTTCATCCGACTTCTTTTTTTAATAAAATGCTAAGTTACTCCATCTAAAAGTCCATCTAAATTTAGACAGATTTCTAGACAGAGTCTATTTTTTTTTGTGTTACATCACCAATACAGAATCCTCGTATTTTTTGGTGTGTTACATCACCTAAACAGAATCCTCGTCAATATGCATTGGAGAAAGTTTTTTATAATTCTATTTATCTGTGCTGATGTAACACATTTAAAAAACAATAGATAAAATACATTGGAAATACTCTTAGAATTGGCTAACAATTAGATAGGTTTCTTTGTTGAGGTGAAATATTTTGGGCCAAATTTATTAATTAAAAAGAAAATTAGATTAATTTTATAAATTTAAAGAAAAAAAATGGACCAAATTTAAAGAAAACGTATTACGCTTAGGTCTACCTCTATGCATAATAAGTTCATTTAAATCTTCACTAAATTAATGCTGATGGAAACAAGAGCCACTCTGAATTTTTGAACAACAAAACTTAATTTTATAAAGTTGAAGTTGCAACAACTACACGATGATTTAACAAAATATAATTTTTTATAGTTATTTCTTTTAACGTGGCATGTTTTATTAGTAACAGAATTGAGAACATCTCTGGTGCAATTGTGGTCTGTTAAAAAATATTTGCCACATAAGTAAAATATACAATGCCTAACACAATCCTCTATAATGCAAGCTGACTCAGTCAAGTTGAAGTGGCAGGAAAAAAATAGACAATGTTTTAAATCTATCTAAATTCAGAAAGTCCGTTAGACATGCTGACTCAATAAATTTATATTTCTTATGCATATTTAAATATAGTTCTATTTTCAGTTTAATAAAATAAAATACACCTAGATAGTAATGTATCTAATGCATTGGAGATCAAAATTGAATTTGAATTTATATTTATTAGACATCAATACCACATAAATTATAAGTGTTTCAATATTTGTACCACCTAGATAGCAATTCATAGAATGCATTGGAGATATTCTAAGAGAGTGCTCAGTCCGACTTCCAGTTGAATATGCAAAAAAGAAAATTAAAAATTTCTTCACCCGTAAACGAAGAGTACAATATGAAAGCTAGAAACTACACTCGGAGTCATGTAATATATAATTGTTTGCATTTCACTAGATCTGAGTATCGGGTGGGTCGATTTAGGTATTTCAATACCCAAAACTACTCGTTAAACTTCGGGTATTTAGTAAATGGAACTATTCGGGACCACGTAATTATTGGAACCAAATCTTCAGTTCTGGTTCGATTCGGTTCTACCCATAACATTATTTTTTAAAATTTTAAGTTGACAATATGTTTTAAAAAAATTTAAAAATTATAAACTCATTAACATTAAAATGCGTTACATATTAAAATAATTTCTGAAACATATAAACATTACTTAAAGTATGGACACCAAAATTGCAAACCCATAAATTAGAGTTTAAAAAAGAAAAATTACCTCTCAAAATTGAGGATTCGTTTCAGTTATAGAGGTGTTTCGCCTTCGCCATTTCACTGTGTGTTGAGCGAGAGTACAAGATAGACGACAATGTTTTAATCTAGACAAATAGCGATTGAGAATTGAAAATTTGATTATTTGAAATTGGGATTGGGGGTTATGGGTCTTTTTGTTTGAGTATTGGACAATTGAACTTTTATTTTTTGGTAATGTGGTGTTAAGTTAGGTTATTGAGTCAGGGTGAACATATTGTAAAAAATCAAAAATATATAAAAATTTCAAATTGGATTCCGAAGTCAAGTATCGAGTTCAAGAGCCAAGAACCACCCAAATCCGATCGATTCTCAATTTTTAATTTTATCTTTTTAGAACTAGACCAAAACCTCCAATTTCGATTCAATTGCAGCTCAAAAGATTCAATTTTCGATTAAAATGCTCATCCCCTACATTTCACTCACTCCCATGTATAGATGCACATTATATATACATTAAACCGTGACCAACAAACAAAGAATATCTAACATTTCGTCAGAGCATGCCCACATTCTCACTTTTCCATCCGCTCCCCCTTCACCCCTTGAAAATTACAAATCTCCACCTAATTTTAATTTGTTCGTCAAATTAAATTATTTATACCAAATCATGGCTACTCTACATAAATTCAAGCTGCTAGCTACACAGTGTGCAGTTGTCGGAAGTCCAACAAGGAGCCCGACTACAAGCCCAGTAATCCACCTACGCCGGAGAAGAAGCACTCTCCGTATGCTGCTAAGCCGTGGTGGAGTAGGTTGTGGAGGTGGAAGAAGGCTGCTGCCGCGCCGTGAAGTTGGATCTCAGGACCCGCGGGGCGATGGAAAATCGTCGGAAAAAGGTAAGGAGATTGTTGTCAGCCATAAGCTGAAGGATTTGTTCGTTTCCTCTCCGCCGGCTTTCGATGAGAGGGTTTCGGAGAATATGAGAGAAGGGCTTTTACCGTCGTCCGGCGTCGACGTGGCACGTTGCCGCCGGCCGTTATCGGCGATGTTCCGTCAGCGGTTGCTTAGGAGAGCTTGGCGGCCGGTTCTCGGCACCATACCTGAGTAACTGTGAAATATCATAACGATAAGAATAGTAAAATATTTGTTTTTAGTATGAAATTTTTGGCTTTCTTAATTTGTTTCCCATTTTCTTTTCGAGGACGTTAAATTAGATGAAATTACATATAACTACAAATATTATTTGTTATCTTATCTAGTGTTATCTAGTTGTGTCTACATTTTATTTAAAAATTACGTTTGAAAGTACTTATAAGTGAAAAGTGATCTAAATGCCGGTGGTGGCGTTGTTATAATCTTGCATGGGACGTTTGTCGTCGATTTATCGCGTGAATGTAAAGTGGGCTTTACTGTTTCATGCGATAAATGAATGACACATGTCGATGGACATTATAACAACGCCCACCGAAGCATTAAACAGGACTCTTATAAGTAATATTAAAAAAAATATAAAGCGTGGAGGTCGAACTTCAAATTTTTTAAGCTTAGGCGAGAGCGAGACAAAATAAAGGCGATGGCGAAACTTGAGGCGTGGCTAGGCATAGAAGACGCGCTTCAAACCTAGGCGAAACTTAAACGAATTTTTTAAAACAGTGCTTATAAACTGATCATATATTATTTTCATCCACATATTCTATAAAATTCACAATTTGTATACACTTTTATCTATACATTCTGTAAGAATACTACAACCAAACAAACGCCAATTCATATCACTATGCTAAAACAATAACGAATATACGTGAACAAAAAAATCGAGACGAAATTTGTTTTTATATATCGTTCTAATTTTAATTTTGGCATATTTGCACATTGAGGGGATAATTTTGTATGAATCTTTCTCCATAATAGAAGAACAAAAAAATATATATTATATTAAAAAAAAAATTTACTTGGTGAAAAATAGTATATCTTATTACCTTTTAAGAGAGCACAAAGAAATTTCACCAATGATGTATTATATAATTAAAAGTGGTAAGAAAGTACTTTATGCTTTAGATGCTTGTGCCTTAGCCAACATGATTGGGGCGTACTAAAATAATTGCCGCGAACCTTGTAGTGCCTAATTTTCATCCCCAAATGCAGTGCACTTCTTTTGTAAAAAAGTTAAATACTTTCCTTTTAGACTTATTGAATTTTTTGTAAAAATTCTTTGAACTCTAATGTGATAATAAGTCTCCGCGTTTGAATTTTAATGTCATAAATAGTGGGTCTTATAAAATATATGGATAAAAATTGTAAATTCTACATAATATATAAATAAAAATAAATTTTAACCAAATTATTAATACTTCCAAACATACTCGAACTTTTTTACGTCAATTATTATTTTAGTATATAACATGACTTCAGATTTTTATTATTGACTGACATTGAAAAATAATAATCTTGTTTTAA
The DNA here is from genome assembly GCA_023638005.1 of Forsythia suspensa. Classification (NCBI taxonomy): domain Eukaryota; kingdom Viridiplantae; phylum Streptophyta; class Magnoliopsida; order Lamiales; family Oleaceae; genus Forsythia; species Forsythia suspensa. The sequence goes on from CM042673.1 coordinate 51,841,553, forward strand.
TTATAATAAAAATATGAAAATTTGACCCAAATACTACATAACCATTGCTCTCAATACGAAAATGATTCATGACATTAGTTTTTTGATATTGACACTTTTTAACTTATGTATTTTTGTGTACATTTGGTCCTCACCGATGAAAAAGATCAATGTGCCCGTGTTCTTAATCTTTACAAAATATGCAAATAGGTCTAGTACTTTTATTTTTATGAAAAATTTGAAGGAAACTAACAAAATATTTTTTATTATTATTTTCAATTAAAATTTTATTGACCAAATTGACATAACGTAAATTATTTTGTATATTTTACGAACTATTATGAAATAACTAAAATTTAAGTTCATAATTATCAACAAACGTGTTAAATAAAATTATTAGTTTTATTATTAAGTATTTATATATTCAAAATTTAAACTTTTATTTTATGATTATAATAAAAAGAAATAATTTTTGTCACAAACTTAATCCTCAAAATACTTTTATTTAATTGAGCTATTCGTTTATTAACTGCAAATATTATAGATCTACATGTATTTTTCTTATTTTAAATTACCGTTTTATTATCATTCAAAAATAAAGAACATATAATTTGTAAATAAATTTTTATTAGTATTTTTATATTAAATAAAAATATAATAAACTTAGTTCAATGTCACAAAATTATATACGTTAATTTATTATTTATTTATCTTAAGTTTTATTCAAATTTTTAATATTACACAGTAATTAATTACCTGCACCAAAACACATTGGTTAATGACGTTCATGTCAAAAAAACACACGTCAGAGAGCATTTTCATTCTGAGAAAAAAAGATAGAGATGTTTTGCGCCAAATTTCTTAAAAGATACCAATTCTGTCATCATAATCAAAGTAATAATGCAAAATAAATAAAAGATGGCTGGTAGTTTGACCTGCAAGGCAAGAAACAGATTATTTTTACACATAAGTAATTATGTTGAAATTGAAATTTTGCTTTATTAATTAAGGTGGGTCCATCTTTTTTTTAAAAGTGCCAAAAATTATGAAGGGGACAAGCCCATTTTAGTTCATTCTTTGGTTGTACTTTTGACGAATGCACCACTACTCAAAACGCTTTTGGACCTCCTATTAACATGGAGCACATTTTTAGATATCCACTTTAGAGCATTTTTTTTTTTCACTTATAAGTAAATAATTAAGAAATAAATAATTTATTTAATGATGAAAGTTAGAAATACATAAGTTACTTTATTTAAATAGTGAGTAATTTCTTCTTACTTGAAGAAAAAAACTATTTTGAAATAAAAAATTACTTAAAAGTAACTTTACTTTCTTCTCAAGTTTAGTGTACATTTGTTTGTGCTTATAACCACTTATATTATTGTTCTAAAAAATCTGCCTAAACTTCGTCTAGGCGGTGCCATTATCTCATTCCCGCCTAAGTTTCGTATAGACCCGAAAAATTTGAAATTCGACATCTACGCTTAACTACGCTTTACGCTTTTTAAAACATTGCTTATATGTTAATCAAACATCATTTTTATCTATACATTACATAGGACCAAGGTTCTAAAAATGTAAAACGTGGCTAGTAGAGGTCAAATTTCAAGTAGGACCCACAAATTTTATCCATACAATCTATTATTGAACCAAATACTTATAATCTATAAAAAATTTTACCAAAAACCAAACATGCATTTTTCTAAATAATAATCACTAATATTGGTTGACAGATTAAACTTGGAATTAAAAAAAAAATATTTGTTAGTATTTTCGATGAGTTGAGCCTTACTAATAAAGGACATACAAGGGGCGGATATAGGGGTGACCGAACTGTAGTCTTATCCTGCTCGGGAAAAAGTTAATTTTTGAAGTGCAATTTTTTTTTTTTCAGTAGTAGCAGCTCGATTTTGAAGTGAATTTTTTTTATATAAATAAATAGTAATCATCTTCTAAAAAATACTGTCTCCACTACTTCGTACAACCGTACTATTCAAAAATATGAAAATGATACAAATAAACTATATATAAAGAAAAAAAATTATAAAACTCTAAAACTAAATAAAATGACTAAATATCCTTAGCAAAGAAACCTAAATTACAATAATATCTAAAACCCCGTAAAATTTGTAATACATTTTACAACCTTGATGCTAGTTCAAAATTCAAATCTTATTTGTGATCACAAACAAAGTTGAATTGAACCAACAAGGGTGGGAGAATTAGACAAATTTTGCTTAAACCTAAAAAGGGGGAAAAAGAGTAAAGATAAAGCATATGCATTTAAGAACGTTTCACAATAAATCTCTTTCACAAACACCATGTACATTTTTATCACAAAGAAAACAAGTTTTTGCCCTCTACTAAAGCATCGAGACACCTCGACCGAGACAATGTTGAAGCCACAAAACATGGGTTTCAAGAGATGATTTTATCAAGAACTTTCGGACAAGGGCTTATATATATATATATATATATATATATATATATATATATATATATAGCATGCATAATTTTATCTAATTTTAATTTCAAGGTCCGTTTGGGTAGCGGTCAATGGACAAAGATAATTAATAAACTTTATTTTATCTTGTTTGGGTAAAATTAATATCTGGATAAATTTTTATCCGAATTTATTGGATAACAATTTCAAGTAAGAAAACGATGACAATTTTTATCCTCACAAAGAGGAGAACAAAAATATTTATCCGGATAAAAAACTACTCAATTTTTTTAATAGACAAAAATACCCATCTATTATTGAATCAATATCCCAGGAAACGTATTGTTATCATCTCTCATTCTCCAAATCAATTTCAACATCTCTCCTTCTCCAAATCAATCTCGGCTTCTCTTCTTCTCCAAATTCAATTTTGCCATTTGATCAACTAATGAGTACTTTCATATTGATTTTGGAAAACTTTTTTGGATTTGAAATCTTTGAAATTTATTGTTTCATAAACATTATTAGCTACTTATTGTGTTTCTTTTTATAACATGATTATATATTTTCATTAAAATATTAATTACGTATGAATACCACTAGGACTTAAAAAAAAATAATGTAACTCATGTTATTATTTTGAGTCTTTTATAGCAAGAATGGTATTTTGGATATTTCAACAATTTTATCCTTTATCCAGTATTGTTGAGCCAAAGATGATAAAGATAAAAGTAGTATTTTTCTATTCTTATACGTATCTAAATCAAATAGGATAATAATAAACTTATTATCTAGATAACTTTTATCCAATAAAATAGTTTTATTCATAAATCAAACCGGTGCTTAGTTCTACTATATACAAACATGATGAGTCATCAAACCTATAAACCTAGATGGTTGGAGCTTTTGACAGGCTAAAGACCTCGTGTATACGGGACGACGGTTAGGACTAAGTTTCGGACAGATCAAATATCAACGCCACGTAATGGACAAACATGTTTATTTTCTAAGCACAATAACACGCTAAACCAAGTCAAGTATCATTGCTAAACACCTTGTCATTCTTAAATACAATAAAATGTTGTGACTAACCATTGTCTAGTCGGTGCATGTTTGCTACGTACTCGACTAGGCACTACATGGGACAAATTTTAGCTTCCATTTCTTCTTCAATATGTTTAATAATATACGGTGTATCCTCCTAAACAAGTCGTGGTGGTATAATTGCCTTAAGATACTGGAAGGGAAGGTTTTTCATGAACTCAAAAACGTCATTCTTTTTTCTCAATCCCATGTCTCTCTCTATTTGTCTAAAACAAAAGTCGAGGCACAAAAAAACCTAAAGACCAACAAACTTTACATGCATAGGGCACACGCTACGTAATATATATTATGAACCAACCAACCAAGTAAATTGTAGAAATCTATCGAACCTGTCGATCCCATGTGTATCGCATCTTCTTGGCTTCATCATTCAGAGATCACGAAGAGTCCCGAACATCCAGTCCATCCATATTGTGTAATGACCCTAGTTATGACGATATGTCGTGTAGTGAATGGTATGGTATCCCGCACCCATTACAGGCCATAATTTCCCGTGTATGCAGTCGTGAATGTTTGCAGTCCATATGCCCTCGATGAATAGGAGTGCTATGTGTGTAGTGAAATGCATTGGCACGATGAACAGAGCTATAACATGAGGTATTGCCTGCAGTATCCCGTCTAGTGGGTGCAATGCCAGACCTATTCGATAAAGTTCATATTAGATCAGACTTTACAAAGTTATGACCCTTGTTGGGCGGTGGAATGTACAATACTTTGGTGTTTTCAACTTTTTTGTCAACATATTCCATGTTGGGATTTCTCTATGCCCAACAAGAAAGAACGAAAACTTCTAAGTTAGTCGCCTAGGACTATTCATACGAAAAACATAAGGATCACAAAGCAAAGACGGGAAAAGAAGTAGAATTTACCAGCAAATGGAAAAATTGTATTTTGCTTGTTGTAGATGTGATGTGTAGCATGAAGATACTTGTAGAGAGGTTTTATGTCATGTAACTCTCGATGCATCCAATATATACCAAACTCGACTACGACAAGATAAACAATCAAATAGACAAGGTAAGCCGCCCATCCGACACCACTTATCCTCGAAAAACACTTTGTCCATCCGTGTTCGACCATGTATTCGGAGATTGCTGGAAGTGCACAGTACCATGGCATAGCTTTCATGGCAACTCCTATCTGCAAAAGCATGGCTCTTTTTGAAGGAATGGCATCTGTAACCAAAGTGTTTATCAGGGCAATATTTTTTTACTCCCTAAGGCCATCTCCAACCCATATCTTCAAATTGGTGCAACTTTTACTCTAAAATAGTGCAATTTTCACACCAAATCCATATATGATCTCCAACCCATTACTTCAAATTTTGCACCAAATGAATAGTATATATTCTCATCCATTTATATTTTTAATTTTAAACAATAATTTATTTCAAAAATTATTTAATTATATAATGTATTTAACATAAAAAAAAATTGGACAGAAAAAAAAAAAAAAAAAAACATTTAACATCAAAAAAAACAAAAAAAAAAAACAAAACATTTAACATCAAAAGCCAAAAAAAAAAAAGTTGGACGGATATGCGCCATTTCCAACTTCAAAATATGGCGCAAAGACTATTCAAAACTACTAAAATGGCGCATGAGATATGGCTTATTTGGATTGGAGGAGTTCACACTCCATTTTGGAGTTTTCACTCCAAAATGGAGTAGGGTTGGAGATGCCCTAAGAGCAGAAATATCGATACTTATGGACTGTCGACCGCATATTATAGACCTTGACTTATTCAAATCTTCTTCCCAAAAAAATATCGATCGAGGAATAGCCATATCACGGGATTGATCACGATCCAATCTACAATGCTGGGTGGTGTTGAAGATATGATTAAATGGCTCATCTCTCACAAGTTAATCTTTTAGACGACGGGTACACATGGTATGCCAAGCAAAAGACAAGCGTGGCCCCATCAATTTGTGCACATGTCATATCTTCGATTAAAAAAATAAATCTAAGGACGCTTAGAAGACAATTCAAATAAATACATATGATCCCTTTAAGCACTTAAGTTTTCAAACGAACATAAACGCACGATTTATATAATGCAAACATATTTGTCAGTGTTTATAAACACTTATGAGATCGTCAAACATCATTTGTATCTTCACATTCCGAAGGACTCACAATTTTATTCTACTTTTTATTCATATATTTCGTAAAATCCATTACTTAAAACATGTTTGGTAGAATTTAAAATAAATTCTCTTTTTTTTCAAACTCATTTTCAACCCCACGTTTTGTGGACCGCAACTTTTATCAACTTTTTAACCACACATTTCATCAATTTTTATCAAATCTCTTAAAAAAAACTACTTTTAAACTCTACTAAACAAACTCTTATAATCAGCAAAAAGTTTTATGATCCAACACCCATTTGATAGTGGCATAAAATTCAAAAGAAAAAATAGAAAAAAAAAAAAAGAGATAAAAAACAATGCCCGCGTGACATTGTCCACTTGACAAATAATTGAGGCAAATCTAGTTTCAAGACGAGTTAGGACAAGAGAGTAGTTGTCAATAAGATTTCCTAACTAGTTGGCATATTCCAAGGGGAAAAAAATGTACATACATATACCAAATGAATAAATTTAATAAATAATCACTAAATTTTACCCAATTTTATCATTTGCTCACCCAAACTTTGAAATATTAGTCATTGATCACCTATCTTTCTCAAACCATTTCTCATTCATCCCCCATTACTCACTCATTACCCATTCTTCCAATATAGATGGATGAGCCATGAATAATATTTCAAATTTGGATAAGCAAGTGGTAATAGTAGATAAAGTTAGAGTAGCTCTTTACCAAATAGAATCAAACCCATGAGAAAAAAAGCAGCAAAATGAAAAACATACATACCTTGAGGAACATAAACATTATGCTTCAAGTAATAAATATAAAAGCACCATATAAACCCAGACAGTAAATATAGCAAGTTCCCTCCAATGTAATTTCTCAGCCATCCTCTGTAGAAATGAGCAAGTGGGTCCCACCATTTCTCCGGTAAGAACATCCCCAATACAATGTTGTTGTACCCTGATGTCTCCTCCACGAATAACTTCAAGTAGTCGTCCATCGATTACGTCATATTCCGGCGCGGGCGGCGATTTTTCTCCCTCTTTGAGATGAAAGAGATTTAAGGGAGGAAGTTTTATTTTTATTTTTGTAGATGAATTCTAAAAGGCGCCTTTGACACTCAAGTGTGGCTCATGTTTGGTTTTAGCTTAAATTATAGGAAAATTGGCACAAATGGTCCATCACCTTTGTCCTCAATGTAGAAATAATCTCTAATGTTTTTTTTAACACCTAATATCCTAAGCTATGTATTTTGGTGTGCAGTGGTCTTTATTTGGTGAAAACGACAAATATATTGTTATTTTTAATTAGAGAAAATTGTAAGTGGATTCATAATCTTTGCAAAGAGTGCAAATGAGTCCGATAATTTTATTTTTATAAAAAAATAAATAGAACTAATAAGTTCCTATTTTTTTAATTAACAATTTATTAACCAAATTGATAGTGTAGTAAATTGTTTTGTATATTCTACGAACTATTATAAAATTACTAAAATTTAAGCAAGTAATTATTAATAAATATGTTAAATAAAATTATTATTTTTTATTAAGTAATTATATTATCTAAATTTTAAATTTTTATTTTATCATTACAACATAAAAAGAAAATTAATTTTGTCACAAACTTGATGCTCAAATATTTTTATTTAATTGAACTATTCGTTTATTAACTACAAATATTTGAGCTCCAATTGTATTTTCATATTTTAATTTATAGTTCAAAAATAAAGAACATATAATGTGTAAATTAATTTTTATTAATATTTTATGTTAAAAATATTATAAGATTGGTTTAATGTTATAAAATTATATACGTCATTTTGTTATTTATTTAACTTAATTTTTATTCAATTTTTTCAAATCACATAGCAATTATATATACTTAAAACAAAGCGCAATAATTTTATACTTTTCTCTTATGAAAATTTTATTTGACGCAACAATAGTGATATATTTAAGATGCTAAATTAAATATTATTTAATAAATTTACTAGACCTATTTACACATTTTACAACAATTAGGAATCCAATTAGAATTTTCTCTAGTTAAAAGTTAAAACTAAGGGCATATTTATCTTTTTCATCAAATAATGACTAATTGCGCACCAAAATACATAAGTTAGGGTCTTATGTGCCAAAAATAAATGTTAGCAATAATTTCTGCACTGAAGACAAAGGTTAATGACCATTTACGCTAATTTTCTTAAATTATAATTTAAACTAGTCAAACATACTTTTTATCCACATATTTCATATAATCTACAATTTACTACATACTTATTATCCACATATTTTATAGTACCCACAATGTATAAGCACTTCCAAATATGAGTGTTCAAGTAATATTTTTCACTTGAAAATTTGTTGCACAAGTTACTCGATGTGTAGACGAGTGGAGTTACTAGTGGTCAAGTAATATTTGTAACTTGAAAATGTTGATTATGCATGTTTTCAAATATTATATTTTCAATTTTTTTCAACATTTGAATTCCAACTTTAAAAGTTTGTAATATCTTGTTCTTTTTATTGCAAATGCATGGAAGGGGGTTGACGCTAGACAAGAAGAGAATAAGAATAGAAGAGAGAGTGGTAATGGAGGGACACGAGGGTGGAGGTAGCGACAGGTGGTTGGAGTGAGGAGACGAGGGGGACTAATCTTGCAGGGGCAGAGAAAGGGTTGGATCAATGAGATGGGAGAATGAGACAATTGTTCTTCTTTTTTCATTTTCCAAAATAATTTCTTACGCCCTTGAAATGATGTTCGTATGTGAGATATTTATTTAGTCAATGACTAAATTGGATGAAATCCATAGTTAAGAATCCAAATACTATAAATTTAAAACTTGGGAACAAGATGCAAATAAAAAATGAATCAATACCCAAGTGCGTATACGAGTGTAGAAGAGAAATCTATGTGCAATTATTCTTTCAAGAAAATAAAGTTGACCTAAAATAAGATGACTATAGATAAAGTTCTTCTATAGATAAAGTTTTTCAACGTTTAGTCACACATCTTATCTTGTTCTCGTCTCGCTTAACTATCCTTTACATTTTTTAGAATACTGCAAAATAGTATAGTAAAATATTCCAAGTGGGTTCTAATAACTCTACTCAATTCTAGTTACAAACTTAAAAGTGCTTGAAATATTTGAATTTCTCAACAAGTTTTTAATAATATTAAGATTTACTTTCAATTTTTAGTTAACATCTCCATTCTAAATATGGTTTGTTACTGAAGATTTCAAACTAAATAGACTCGTTTTTAAGTACACGTGAGTCTACTCACTTTCACATTTAAATTAGATTGATCAAAATAATGATAATATCTTCGTATATAAGTAAGGGACATAAATCAATAACCTATTGCATACTGCATTATTTGTGAAATTTTGGAACAAATGGTCTTTAATGTATGTTTCTAGTGTGTTTTTGGTCCTTAAATTTTTATTTTTTATTAAAAAGTTCATAATATATGTACTTAGGTGCGAAATTTGTCATTGTAGACAGACTTCGTCCAAAATCTTAGATAATTAGGCCGCGTGTGTACACTCGTTTAATAGTAGAAGCAAATTTATCAAATCTTAAATAAATAATAAAAATATTTTAAAAAAATCATCTTCTCCACTCCCATTTCACACCCACACACACTAGCACCACACCGCAGATTTGAGATAGGGGGCATGAAAGAAGTAACCCCACTCTCCCCTTTATGATAGATTTGAGTAGGTATTTCTCTCCCATTTTTTGTGCTATTAATGGCCAAAAAAAAAAAGGGAGAGAAGAGCCTCCCAACCCAACCCAACCCAACCCCCAAAAATTGCCTTTGATGGCATATTGCCTTTGATGGCATATTGGGGGGGTGGGTGGGTGGGGGGAGTGGGGTGGATAATGACACAAAGAAGTGGGAGAGAAGTTCTCCCGAGTTTTTGTCACTGGGGGACTTCTCCCTCAAATCTGCAATGACAGTGGTAGTGTTGTGTTTTGATGGTGTGGTAGGTACGTAGGTTGGTTGGAATTAGTCGAAGAAGATGATTATTTTTTATTTTATTTAAAAAAATTATTATTTATTTCAAAACTAACAAATCTGCTCCTGCTATTAAAAGAGAGTGTACACTACGCACCCAACTAACGGAGATTTTGAATGAAATCCATCTATACAATTTTGCACTTAAGGACATAGACTAAGGGCTTCCTGGCTAAAAATAAAAAATATGAATGCGTTAGGGCCATTTGCTCCAAAATCCCCACTACTTGTTGTAAATTTATAGATTAACATTATATTTCATAAAATTCCTTGTAATTTGAATTTGTATGCGAGTTTGTAAATTATTTTTTAGTCGAGTTGAACAAAAAATTATTTATACTTACTTTGAATTTGTTAACGAACTTAGAATTGAATTTGAGTTAATTTGATATCTAGATGGATCTATATCGAACAAATCTTAATTTATCCCAACATGTGTTATTATTCACACATATGACTAGACGTGCTAAAAATATAATTTTACCTAACTCAATTAGATATTTTACCCACTTTTTAAAATAGAAAATTTATAATTTTCGTCCCCAACCTTTTAAATATGTTATTAATCTACGCTCAACCAATTGTTTAGCACCAGACATCCTCAACTTTTCAAATTATTGCAAATCACGTCTCCAATCACAGATTCCGTTAAAAACTGTTGTTATATCACAAGTGTATACCCCACGCGTTTATATTCCTAAACCAGTGCGTCTGAAAACTTAAAGGCAAATTATTCCATTCACAAAAATCTTCTTTCGTAAAACACACACACACACACACAAATTCCTAACTTATGTTACTTTAATTCTTCCTAACTTTGCTCATTTGCTCATGTGTTCTTGTTTTTTATCCATTCTCATTTCTGACAATCCAAATATGGAATGGAGAGTATGCAGATGTGGAAATCGCATGGATCTGAAAACATCATGGACGAATGCGAACCAGCTAGAAGATTTTTTGTCTATGAGGTGATAATAGTGTTTCATACCTTGAATTTTTCATTATTTAAGTACTTGAAACCCTAAATTTTTGTGTAGGAAAATCATTGTAGTTGATTTTCCTGGTATGACCCTCATATTTGTGATCGGGCAAAGTAGGTGATATCCAGGTTGTTGAATTCTAGGCGAACTGATGAAACAAAGATAAATATGTTAGAAGCATGTGTTAAGAGACTAGAAGAAAAGATGAAAAAGCTAAAAACATATATCAATTGCTTGGAAGGAGAAAAGATAGAACTAAAACAATAACAAATTGAAAAATGTTGGTTGAAGAAAGAAAACTCCAAATGAGTTATTTTTAGATTTACTTAGTTGTAATCGGGATTATTGTAGGTTAGATTTCATGGTCTTAGGTTAATGTCATTAAGAGTTGTGGCCAAATTTGTAAACCCGTTGTAATTATTGTGTTTAGTGGAATGTTTTCCAGATTGTTGGTTAATTATGTTGGTTTTTGCAAATCAAGTTATTTCGTCAATGTCTTTATTTGACGTCCAAAAAAAACATGTATAGTACGTGTTATGCGACTACTAGTGAACGTTGAGGACCTATTTTGCAACGACAGTTTAAAGTTTGAGGACGGAGAATGGAAACATTCTGCAACATTGGGGATAGAGTATGCAACTACGCATAAAGGTTGGGGACCTGATTTACCAAGCATTTGTATCATGAAATGGATGTATATACTCATTTTCTCAGTACATCTCTCTCGTCAAACCAACAATCAAATTATGATTCAACAATTTCACAGAAATGCTCCTAATGAAGACATTCCATTTCATTCATTAAAAAAAGGATTAATTACACTAACGGTCTCAATTCTTTCAGGTTTGTAACGATTTCATCCTCATTCTTTTTTTAGCAGATATCATCCCCATTCTTCTATTTATTCTCACAGATGGTCTCCCAAATTACTATTTTTCACTATTTTGACAATTCTTTGATAATTTTGCCTATTGACTTAAATAAATTAAATGATAGAAAAAAAAAATACAATGAAAACATTGCAATTGGGCCTTTAATCTTTTCAAAAGTACAAATAAATTCTAAAATATGGTGTTTATTGAAGAAAATGAGAGATTACTGGTTCATATATTTGATTCATTTCATTTTCATCCTCTTGAAATGTAGTTTTCCGGTGGATGCAATTTTAGACCCAATTGATTTCTTGGCATTGCATTCGATCCGGAAGAGTTTGGATGATTTGCCCGGGTCGAATTATTTTGATTCGTGGGATTTCACTTCGGATCCATGCAATTTTGCTAGTGTATATTGTGATTGAGATGAAGTGATCGCTCTGAATCTTGGTGATCCTCGGGCGGGGTCTTCGGGTTTAACGAGACGAATAGAGCCATTGGGAAACTATCTACTCTCGTCGAGTTGATTAGGTTTCTTGTTGTCAGTAGGAATTTTATCTCTGGTGATATTACAACGACTCTGGGGGAGCTCAGAGGACTACAAACGCTTGATCTTAGCTTCAATCAGTTTTTTGGTAGCATTCCCTAGTCCATTGGAACTCTACCGGCATTATCATAATAATTTCGAGAGGGGGTGGGGTGGGGTGGGGGGGTGGGGGTGGGGTTTGGGTTTGGGTTTTTTTTTTCGAAGATAAAGTGGGGTGGTTTAGGATTTATTTGTACTTTTGAAAAGGTTAAGGACCCAATTGTAATGCTTTCATTGTATTTTTTTTCTTATTATTTTAATTTATTTAAGTTAATGGGTAAAATTGTACAAGAATTGTCAAAATAGTGAAAAATAGTGATTTGGAGACCATATGTGAGAATAAATGAAAGAATGAGGATGATATCTACTAAAAAAAGAATGGGGATGAAATCGTTACAAACCTAAAAAAATGAGGACCATTAGTGTAATTAACCCCAAAAAAATCTTCATAATCATTAATCACATTCATAACATTTTTACATTAAAAAATGCAAGCAATGAAGACATCCATTTCATTCATTCAAACCATAAAAATATCTTCACAATTTAAAACATGTTTACATTTTAACATTCAAGATTTTAGTTTCTTAGATGGAGCTCTCTTCTTTTTAGTCCTTTTTAGTCTCGGGTTCTTGGCTGGAGCTAGCTGACTTAGTCTTGTATGAACACTTGTTGTGAGCAATGTCTCCACAAATACTGCAAGTCATGTCCATCTCATGTATCTCCCTCTTGTTATTTGACTTTGGAGCTTCATCTTGTTCTCTTTTTCTTAATTTCTTGGACATGCCTAGTTGTTTTCGATGAGGGAGTGGAGCAATAGGATTCTTACCATTTTCTACCCAAAATTCAGGTCTTGCCATTGGATGAATAAATAGATTGTAAGCCTTTAGAAACATCTCCTTATTGTAACACTCATCAACGTAATCCTCAAGCTTCAGATGCATGCTTTGAATCCAACACATGGCATGGCATCATGGAATTCCAGTCAACTGAAACCTTCTACAAGAGCATGTGTTTGAACAAGGTCAACAACATATGTTTTGTCTTTGTTATCTTCTACCTTATACTCATGCCCACCTGCTCATATAGGTTTACACAGCTTGGAATCCTTCACATTTTTTCCAATAATTTTCCAGATTTTAGGGGTAAATCCATGATGCCACTTGTTCGCTGATTCTCTCTTGGTTGCCATATGCGTCATGAGATAATAACGTATTTTCTCTATAAGTGGTTTGTCCCTTAGCCTGTAAGATTGCAGGATTAAAACTCTCACAGATATTGTTGAGTAGAATGTCACATTTGGTCATGTCCCTGAAATGTGACCTACTCCATTGTGATGCCGGCTTGTTCTCCAACCATTTAAATGCTCATTCACTTGCAGTTTCATTTTCCCCATACATTGCTCGAATTTTGCAACAGTTGTTGCATTAGCAGTTGCCCACAACAACATTTTCAATTGCATACCCCTGAATTGCACTTTAAAATTAGAATGTAGATGTCTAACACAGAATCGATGCTCCGCGACACTGACCCACTTGTCGAGTGCATCTACTAAGTCCTTTTGTTTATCACTGATGAAAGTCCACCACTTAGAGTTTACAACACCAATGTCATCTACCAACAGCTCTAAAGACCAATTCCAACTACTTTTGTTCTCAGCCTCAACTATGGCATTTACAATAGGGTACATTGCATTCTCACCATTAATACCTACTACGGCTAAGACACAGCCACCAAAATCACCCATCATAAAAAAAACCCATCCAATCCTACCACTTTTCTATACCCATTTATGAATCCCTCTTTCACAGCAGTCAAAAATATGTAAACTCTTCTAAACTCTCTTACCTCACCAGCCATCATGGTCTTAGTACAATGGTACTGCCTACATTGCTCTTCTTCAAATGTTCACAATAGACTAACAAGATTTGAAAGTGCTCCTTACTATTTCCTCTGATAACCTCTAAACATTTGGTCCTTGTCCTATAAAACTTCCATTTCGAAGAATTTGAAGCATAATCATTCTTCACAATCTTTAAAAACCTCTCATTCTCCAATGGGCTCATTCCTAAATCGATCCATGTATCTCGCAAACAAGTATGATGTACTTGCATGTCTAGTTTCATATGTCATTGCACAACTATGCTCCAAATTCAATATGGTTATTCTGTATACTCCACTTTTTTGTAGAATCGAGCATAATTAACCCACTTGCTATTGTTATCCTTGCATACAACTCGGATTCGCAGCTTGTCATCCTTTGCAAACTTCACCTCTCTAGCATGGTTTACGGAGTACTGTCTAATGGCCTTCTTCAACACTTGCTTATCAGCAAACTTCTGACCTGCATATGCACAACATGTCTAGAAAACCAAGCAGTTTAGTAAATGTTGGAGACCTATTTTGCAAAACACATAAAATTATAGTATTTCAAATTGTTAATTTGCATTAAAATATACCTGCTTCAAAATGTATGTAATTGAAATCATCTTTTTCAACAAAGACATGATCTTTGTCCTTCTTCTTCCCAATAGCTTCGTCACTATCTAAACTTCGTAGGTCATCTGAATCTTCATCTTCAGCTTCAACTTCAGCTTCGTTTACTGCACCATCCTCATTTTGGTACTCTATGTACTTGTCCCATGTGTAGTGTGTCACATCATCATTCAATTGCGTATCCTTCTGCTCGTAGTTTGAATCTACAAAATTGTCCTTCTCACCTACATCGCCATCTATATTCTCATCTTCATTAGCATTCAATGTGACTTCGGTTGTGGATCATCCAATAGCATCTTCATCATTTGCAGCATGATGTTCACTCATTCCAGTTGCTCCATCATGACAACAACTAGTACCCAACCCACCTCCACCTCCACCTCCACCTCCACCTCCACCTCCACCTCTGCAGGCTCCATAAGTATATCTACAAATGATCAATAAAATAGTTTCCACAATCATTCACTAGGAGGTTCTCCCACTCTTTTACGATGTCCTCATACTGGGTTCCTTCAAAATAGTTGTCTTGGGATGCAATTGGATGTTGCAAACCAATTAGTGGCTGGCTTTCAACCACATGCACTCTATCTTCCAACTGGTCTGCAGCTTCCACTTCATAGTTGGTTATGTCTTCAACTTCCTCCTCCAACACAACATTCCCACAAATATAATCTGAGTCATTTTCTTCCACAATGACTCTTTTTGTTTCTATTTCTTCACGTTCATAAAATTCTACGATGCCATCAATGTTTGAATGTGAAGTTGGGAGATTTACATCAATTTCTAACCCTATTTCTAACTCAGAATGAAATTTTTGTCGTGAGAAAGTCATTTTTAGGTTGTTTTGTAGAAAATTGGTCGTCGAGAGACTTTACAAGACCAAAATTTTCGTTGTTAAAAGTAAAATTTCTTGTAGTGACAATGTCCTCATTTGGTCTCAAAGGTAGGGGTAATACATTGAGATATGTAACCACATACACTTCTATAGTCCTAGGTTTGCTAAAATCCTTAATCAAGCACAACACATCTCCATCAGTCATCAACCTCAACAACTCATTCGTAAGATTCATCTTCGGTATCCTATAGTCAAATATGAAAGAAAAATTGTACCCTAAAGATTTGGCCATGGCATTTAAATCAAACCTTAAAGGCAATCGGAGTCCACCCAGTCAATATAATGTGTTTGTCCATTCAAGTAGATGATGTTTGCTATTCTCATGAAAAACCCACCACCATGGATGCATTTTATTGCAAAGTAAGAAGAATCATTGGCTAAAAAAAAAAAAAAAAAAAAACCCCCCCAAAAATTGTAATTTTGGGTTAGAAAAGTTCAATAACAACTATGGATTAAGACATTTCAACGACAATGAACCAACAAACATACCATATTGTGGACCCTCTTCGGTTTGTCTACGGTATTGGTATTTCTCGAATGGCCTCATTTTTGGTTTATTAGCTACTATTCACTTCTCCAAATGCATGATATATCTGCTATTTTGAAAGGGAGACGTTCGTTGTCTTCTAGTCTGGATGGGTAGTCGTGTTCTTCGACGGATGTCGCCGGTTTGCTAGAGTGAAGATAGTGCAAGTGATCTTCCAACTGTTTCAAAAACAAATTTGAGGATTTGTCTGATTTGTAATATGCCCATGTAAAATTTGGTTTCAAACTTGAAAAGAAGATTTTTATGAATGGACCAATTTACCCTTAAGTTCTTAGACGCACTGGTTGAGGAATATAAACGCGTAGGGTACACGCTTGTGACATTAACGGCAGTTTTTAACATAATTTGTGATTGGGGATGTGATTTTTAATTACTTGAAAGGTTGGGGATATTTGGTGCTAAAAAAATTAGTTGTGGTAGATTAGTAATAGATTTAAAAGGTTTGGGACGAAAATTACAAATTTTCCTTTTAAAATTGATCCTAAGATTTTCAAATTTTGGTTAATTCCAATTTTTGAATTCGCAAATTTAGAGAGGATACTTGCTCATGTTTGGTAGTGCTGAATTATTTTTAAGTGCTTATATTATAAGTTGTTAGTGAATGTGTGAATAAAAAGTTGATTGTAAGTTGTGGGTCTTATAAAATGTATGAATAAAAAATATATTTAACCAATTTAACCAGTTGAAATTATAATTTAAACAATCCCAAATATGTGTTAAATTAGATTTTACCTATTGGAGTAGTTGGTAGGGGATTTGTTAAAATGATGAAATCTTTTTCTTGACATTTTCTTTTTGCTGTTTTTTTTTTTTTTTTTTTTTCATGTTTATTAATATAATGGATAATATAAGTCAGGAGTAGATAGAAGAGAGACTCCCTTGTCCACTTGGCCCCTTTTTTTTTACTAGTTTTAGAAAATGGTTCGGTCTAAATGTTTTTAACCTCTGTGATTCCGTCCCTTATCAAGTATCTTACGTAGTAAATCCATTAACATTCTAATAGCAATCCATTAATGCTTAACGTCCATGTTGGACACCAACGTTAGTTTTAGAAAGGATAAATTACACTAATAGTCTTTATTCTTCCAGCTTTTGTAACAATACCATCATCGTTTAATTTTAGGGTTAATTACACTAATTGTCTCTATTCTTTCAAGTTTGTAACGATTTCATCCACATTCTTTTTTTAGCAGATATCATCCCCATTCTTCTATTTATTCTCACAGATGGTCTCCAAATCACTATTTTTCACTATTCTGACAATTCTTTGACAATTTTGCTCCTTGACTTAAATAAATTAAAACGATTGAAAAAATACAATGAAAGTATTGCAATTGGGTCCTTAACTTTTTTAAAAATACAAATAAATCCTAAACTATTTTATATTATTCAAAATAAATAATAAATAAATAAAAATACCAAACCCCACTTCATCTTCCTCCACCCCCACTTCATTTTCTTAATCCTCTACTTGAGCCGAAGGAGAATTATTCTCCTTCTTGTCGATCCTTATGATTTTCTCGTTCTTAATGTTTGTTGATTCGTGAAAGATTCGTGTTCATCACCTAAGTGATCCTTGCCGGGAAAAAAAAATTGAGACTAATTCAAGACCCTCTTGTTGCGACCATATATCAGCATAGTGTACACCATTCGATTGACTTGATCCCATAGGAGTGCCTTCTGTAACACATTGCTCCGACCCTTCAAATTGATACGTGAATTCTTCAAAACGGCCATGTATAGCACCACATTCGTGCTTAGAACGTTGAAGAACTTGTAGGTTCTTACCTAGGGCTTATACTGATAAATATTCAACCAGAGAACCATTTGAAGCACAATCTTGACAGCAATTACTGTTTGTGTGATTGGGACTTTTGTCTATGCCAAAGTCCTTTTTCCATTCGGGTACTAAGGAAGCAATCTCAATAAGGAAGCTTTCTAGAGTTTTCTTTCTCCTCAATTGAAAAACAATCATTCACCTTTTTAATTTTCTTTTCAACCACCTAATTTTCTTCACTCTTTTTGGCTTCCACTTCCCTTTGAAACCACGCGATTATAACATCCTTTGCGAAAGCCTCCAATGCAGTCGTCATCACCACGCTAGGTGGCGGTTCAGGCTGCTGCACCACCGAGGGCACAACCTTTAAGGGTTGAATTGGTATGTCAATATGGTAATTTCCAGTAAATACAAAAGGAAAAGAAAAAAATCTTCAAGGGTAATTTTCAGAGTAAATACAAAAGGAAAAGAAAAAAATCTTCAAGGGTAATTTTCAATCGCCGTCGGCGACATCTTCAAGGGTAATTTTTGGAAAAGAAAAAATCTTCTCTGTGTTCAACTTTTGAAGGCTAAATTAATGTCAATATGATATAGTTCTTTATGTTTCAACCTATATTTCAGTAAAAATTTTGAGTTTTATTGGAAATTTCTTATAATTGGTGCGGGTGCGGGTGCGGGTGCGGAATTGGAGTTTGATTTTTTTATTTTTTTAATTATTTTGAATAATATAAATGATTTAAGATTTATTTGTACTTTTGAAAAGATTAAGGACCCAATTGTAATACTTTCATTGTATTTTTTTCCTATCATTTTAATTTATTTAAGTCAATGGGCAAAATTGTCAAAAAAATGTCAGAATAGTGAAAAATAGTGATTTGAGGACTATTTGTTAGAATAAATAGAAGAATAAGGATCATATCTGCTAAAAAAAAAAAGAACGAGGATGAAATCATTACAAACTTGAAAGAATGAGGATTATTAGTGTAATTAACCCTTAATTTTATTCGCATATATCGTTTCAATCCTTTCATTTATTCGCACAGATAGTCTCCAAATAATTTTTGTAACAATTTTGCTATTATATTAAATAAATTAAAATAGCAAAAAATAAAAACCATAATAAAAAAATTAGATTTGAAATTCCTAACTTTTTCAAAAATGTAAAATAGTCTCGTCACATTTTATTATTTACAAAAAATACAAAATTAAAAGGAATAATTGCATCAAATGTCCCCAACATTTCAAAATCGTTGGGGATAGACTCCTAACCTATAAAAATAATACCACACATCCCCAACGTATGAAAACCTTGGCGTGGTAGGTCCTTTATGACCAAATTGCCCTTCTCTTTAAATAAATAAAAAAACAAAAAACAAGAAAAAAGAAAAACAAGATTGAAAACTAACTAAATGTATCCAAAAAAATAAAAAGTAAGAAATATACCCAAAAAAAATAAAAAATAAAAAAGAGGTTCATCTTCTCCAAAAACTCAAAATTCCTCCTCTTACAATTATCCCTATATAAAAAATCCACCCCATCCCATCCCACCCCACCCCACCCCACCCCACTAATTTCAAAAGGGAAATTACACAAATACCCATAAAATTGAGTGTTTTTTGAAAATCATCCTAAATAATTATAACAAGAATTAATACGGTAAATATTATTTCCAATTCCAATTCCATTCCATAATCAACCACAAAACATATCCAAATTCTCTACAAACCAAAATTCATAATAAAACCGATCTCTTTCACGTTATCGTAATTAAAATTCAAAACCGATCTCATTATTATGATCTCGTTGTTTCTTCTCCAATTCAACACAAAATCGTAATTCAAATTCAAAAATCTCGTGTAATTTGTTGATTTTACTTTTCTCCATACTTTCTATTTGAATTAGATAACTTTCTCAATTTTGATTGGAGATATTCAATAACATGCTTAGTAAATGCAAACAAATGATTTTGATTTAAATTATATCATATTCCGATTTCAATGTAGACAAATCCTTCTTTATTCACTTCGTTATAAATCATTAGTATTGAGTAAAGTCTTCTAAACATATTTGCTATTATCGCTACCAATGTGTTTGTAAAATGTCAATAAGAATATCGCTTACCAATGTGTTTGTAAACATATTTGCTAATGCAGGGTGCATACAATGTGTTTGTAAAAATGTTAATAAGAATATGGCTTTTTGTTCAAAGTGATGATGCTCGTCACTTTTTGCTTAAAAAGTGATGTAACATTATATGCAAGTTATACGAACATATTTGAATCATAATCATCTCCGTGGTTTATTTAAATGCAAGAAACTCAAAAGTGATGGGTCGTCACTTTTTGCTCAAAAGTGACAAAACAATGTTTGCAAGAAGAGAGAAATAAATTTGAATCAAAATCATATATGTAGTTGATTTAAATGCATGATTTAACTTCATATTTGTTGTGCATTATGAAGTGACATCAATTATTGAGCATGGTCAAACATTAATGTATCGTTATTTTGCTTTGAAGATGAATTGAGGCTTGGGGATGAAAAGTGATGATGCTATGTCACTTTTTGCCTAAAAGTGACAGAGCATGTCACTTTTTAGGCAAAAAGTGATGTAACAATGTTTGCAAGATAGAGAAACAAATTTGAATAAAAATCATCTATGTGGTTTATTTAAATGCAAGATTTAACTTGATTTTTTTGCATTATGAAGTGATTATGAAGTGACATCAATTATTGAGCATGACCAAATATTAATGTATCGTTATTTTGCTTTGAAGATGAATTAAGGTTTGGGGATAGAAAAGTGATACGCTATGTCACTTTTTGCCTAAAATGTGATGTCACTTTTGCCGTCAGCATGTCACTTTTTGCTCAAAAAGTGACAAAACAATGTTTGCAAGATAGAGAAACTAATTTGAATAAAAAATCATCTATGTGGTTTATTTAAATGCAAGATTTAACTTGATTTTGTTGTGCATTATGAAGTGGCATCAATTATTGAGCATGGTCAAACATTAATGTATCGTTATTTTGCTTTAAAAATCAATTGAGGCTTGGGGATAGAAAGTGATGATGCTATGTCACTTTTTGCCAAAAAAAAGTGACAGAGCATGTCACTTTTTGCTCAAAAAGTGACAAAACAATGTTTGCAAGATAGAGAAACTAATTTGAATAAAAAATCATCTATGTGGTTTATTTAAATGCAAGATTTAACTTGATTTTGTTGTGCATTATGAAGTGGCATCAATTATTGAGCATGGTCAAACATTAATGTATCGTTATTTTGCTTTAAAAATGAATTGAGGCTTGGGGATAGAAAAGTGATATGCTATGTCACTTTTTGCAAAGTGAGTGAGATGCTCGTCACTTTTGCTCAAAAGTGATGTAACAATGTTTGCAAGATAGAGAAACTAATTTGAATAAAAAAAATCATCTATGTGGTTTATTTAAATGCAAGATTTAACTTGATTTTGTTGTGCATTATGAAGTGACATCAATTATTGAGCATGGTCAAACATTAATGTATCGTTATTTTGCTTTAAAATTGAATTGAGGTTGGGGATAGAAAAAGTGATGATGCTATGTCACTTTTGCCTAAAAGTGACAGAGCATGTCACTTTTTGCTCAAAAAGTGACAAAACAATGTTTGCAAGATAGAGAAATAAATTTGAATCAAAATCATATATGTGGTTGATTTAAATGCATGATTTAACTTTGAAAATGAATTGAGGCTTGGGGATAGAAAAGTGATACGCTATGTCACTTTTTAGGCAAAAGTGATGCTCCGTCACTTTTTGCTCAAAAAGTGATGTAACAATGTTTGCAAGATAGAGAAACTAATTTGAATAAAAATCATCTATGTGGTTTATTTAAATGCAAGATTTAACTTGATTTTGTTGTGCATTATGAAGTGGCATCAATTATTGAGCATGGTCAAACATTAATGTATCGTTATTTTGCTTTAAAATGAATTGAGGTTGGGGATAGAAAGTGATGATGCTATGTCACTTTTTGCCTAAAAAGTGACAGAGCATGTCACTTTTTGCTCAAAAAGTGACAAAACAATGTTTGCAAGATAGAGAAATAAATTTGAATCAAAATCATATATGTGGTTGATTTAAATGCATGATTTAACTTTGAAAATGAATTGAGGCTTGGGGATAGAAAAGTGATATGCTATGTCACTTTTTGCCTAAAAGTGACATGCTCGTACACTTTTTGCTCAAAGAGTGATGTAACAATGTTTGCAAGATAGAGAAACTAATTTGAATAAAAATCATCTATGTGGTTTATTTAAATGCAAGATTTAACTTGATTTTGTTGTGCATTATGAAGTGACATCAATTATTGAGCATGGTCAAACATTAATGTATCGTTATTTTGCTTTAAAAATGAATTGAGGTTGGGGATAGAAAAGTGATGCTATGTCACTTTTTTGCCTAAAAGTGACAGAGCATGTCACTTTTTGCTCAAAAAGTGACAAAACAATGTTTGCAAGATAGAGAAATAAATTTGAATCAAAATCATATATGTGGTTGATTTAAATGCATGATTTAACTTTGAAAATGAATTGAGGCTTGGGGATAGAAAAGTGATACGCTATGTCACTTTTTGCCTAAAAGTGAGATGCTGATTGATGCTCGCCACTTTTTGCTCAAAAAGTGATGTAACAATGTTTGCAAGATAGAGAAATTAATTTGAATAAAAATCATCTATGTGGTTTATTTAAATGCAAGATTTAACTTGATTTTGTTGTGCATTATGAAGTGGCATCAATTATTGAGCATGGTCAAACATTAATGTATCGTTATTTTGCTTTAAAAATGAATTGAGGCTTGGGGATAGAAAAGTGATGCTATGTCACTTTTTGCCTAAAAAGTGATGAGAGCATGTCACTTTTTGCTCAAAAATTGACAAAACAATGTTTGCAAGATAGAGAAATAAATTTGAATCAAAATCATATATGTGGTTGATTTAAATGCATGATTTAACTTTGAAAATGAATTGAGGCTTGGGGATAGAAAAGTGATACGCTATGTCACTTTTTTTAGCAGTGTGATGCTCGTCACTTTTTGCTCAAAAAGTGATGTAACAATGTTTGCAAGATAGAGAAATTAATTTGAATAAAAATCATCTATGTGGTTTATTTAAATGCAAGATTTAACTTGATTTTGTTGCAGATTATGAAGTGGCATCAATTATTGAGCATGGTCAAACATTAATGTATCGTTATTTTGTTTTAAAATGAATTGAGGCTTGGGGATAGAAAAGTGATATGCTATGTCACTTTTTGCCTAAAAAGTGACAGAGCATGTCACTTTTTGCTCAAAAATCGACAAAACAATGTTTGCAAGATAGAGAAATAAATTTGAATCAAAATCATATATGTGGTTGATTTAAATGCATGATTTAACTTTGAAAATGAATTGAGGCTTGGGGATAGAAAAGTGATAGAGAGCATGTCACTTTTTTAGGCAAAAAGTGATGTAACAATGTTTGCAAGATAGAGAAACAAATTTGAATAAAAATCAATTATGTGGTTTATTTAAATGCAAGATTTAACTTGATTTTGTTGTGATTATGAACCCGACATCAATTATTGAGTATGACCAAATATTAATGTATCGTTATTTTGCTTTGAAAATGTATTGAGGCTTGGGGATAGAAAAGTGATGATGCTATGTCACTTTTTGCTAAAAGTGACATGCTCGTCACTTTTGCCTGTGTGATGTGATGCCCGTCACTTTTTGCTCAAAAAGTGATGTAACAATGTTTTTCTTCACCTTACATCTATTGAGGATGATCAAACATTAATGTATCATATATCGGTGTTTTTTTTTTTGCAGATATGGATAAAATCAATGTATTCATCCATTATGGAGGAAAATGGGAACAAGGTAAACAATATATAAATTTTAAAATGGTCGGAATTGTCGCTCCAATAGAATGCACATATCGCGAACTCAATAGCATGATATATTCGCCATAAACGTAAGTCCAAAGAACACACTCAATAACAATACAATATAAGGTGAAGAAAAACCCGCCTCGATGAAGATTTCGCATAATAATTCCCTCACATTTTATTTGGAGCTCAAAAGAAGGGAGAAACATCTTGCAAGCTTTCCTTTGTACATAGATGTCACACCCGGTTTCATTATGTCAAAGAATTGAAAGTTTTGAAGACATACAACTTTCGTAAGTCGCCATCGTGAAGAAAATGACATGATGCAATTACAAGTTTTTCAAACTCATGGTTAAGCAACAACCTCGCTCAAAGTCTACCAAGTATTGAAGACTTAGTCGTTGATGTTTCTTCATGCATACCGGAGGTTGAAGAAATGAGTAATGAAACAGTAGTGAAATTATTTCATTTGTTAGTATGAATGAAATTGCAGAGAAAAAGGTTTTAGGAACAAGACATTGGTTAAGAAAAGTATTTCGTGTATGCGATACATAAAAACTTTCGCTCAAGGTAAGTAAGTCTGACAAGAAAGAATATGTAAAATGAAATGCATAGATGATAATTGCAAATGGAGTTTTAGAGCTTCAAGACTTGGAGGAACAGAAATGTTCAAAATAAGATATATGAGAAACGATCACACATGCTCAAATAACATCATCTTGGCAGATCACCGCCAAGCAACAAGCTCAATAGTAGGAGAATGCATCAAGTACAAGTATGTCTCAACAAAAACAACATACACCCGCGCACATAATAAGTGACATGATGAATACATACTTGAGTGTCGATGAGTTACGAGAAAGCTTGGAGATCTAAGGAGAAAGCTTTGGAATTGGTGAGAGGAGATCCAATGTAGTCTTATGAAAATGTTCCAAAGTACTTGTACATGATAGAACAAACAAACTCGGATCAATTACAAGAATTGAGACTTATGACAACAACAAATTTAAATACCTCTTCATGGCATTAGGAGCATCTATTCAAAGTGGAGTATTGCGCACTCTATAATAGTAATTGATGGTACGCTCTTAAAGGGAAATTATGGTGGAACATTATTTACAAAGATGTACACAAGATGCAAACAACAACATTTTCATATTAGCATTTGGAGTTGGTGACTTAGAAACTAATGATTCATGGGAGTGGTTCTTACTTATGTTAAAAGAAGCTTATGGTGAGCGAGAAGGATTGTGATAATCTCAGATGGTCATAAAAGCATAAAAATGCAATCCGTATGTGTATAAGAATTCAATGCATGGTCTATGTTCCTACCACTTGCTACAAAATCTAAAGTCAACATTTGGCAAAAGAAATGGAAAGAACATTACACAACCATTCAATAGAGTCGCTAGAGCCTACACGAAAAATGATTTTGAGTTCCATATGAAACAACTCGATGAAATCCACAAAGGATTCGATCACATCCGTATGTTCAAAAATATTTATTAGTTTGGATGCATAATAACATTATATGCAAGAAATGATTAATATTTTGCTTATTCTTTATGCAGAAGAAATTGGTTATCACAAGTGGTCAAGGGCATACATGACAAATAATGTGTTTTCCACAATGACTTCAAATATAGTTGAATCAAGAATTGATAACAAAACAACAAAAGGTTGTCCTATAGAACTTTTATTGGAATCCTTAAGATATTTGTTGCAAGAATGGTTTGTGAAGCACTTAAACGATGCGCGGGCAACCTTCACAAAACTTGCAAACAAACAAGAAAAAATATTGAGAGAGAAATCCATGGAATCAAAGAAATTGAAGGTAAAAGGCTATAAATTGTATGAACTAAATATCATTTATATGCTAGAATGTTATTGTAATGAAAACATGCATGTACCAACAAAGGATATAGTGTGTTTTTAAAAGTGACAGAGTGTGTCACTTTCTGAGTAAAAAGTGACATAGTGTGTCACTTTCTTACTATAGAGTGGCATGACTTGGATTTCATATCGTCTATGGCTCTAATTATAATTACATATCAGTAGAAGGTTTATGATTTTGAAATCTTATTATATCTTATTGTTATTTTAATGAAAATATGCTTATCCAAAAAAAGTGACATAGGTTGTCACTTTTTGAATAAAAAGTGACAGAGTGCTTCACTTTCTTAGTATAAAGTGGCATGACTTGGATTTCATATCGTCTATGGCTCTATTTATAATTAAATATCAAGAGAAGGTTTATGAGTTTGAAATCTTATTATATCCGATTGTTATTGTGATGAAAATATGCTTATCTAAAAAAGTGATAGTTGTCACTTTTTGCCTAAAAAGTGAGAGAGCATGTCACTTTTTGCTCAAAAAGTGACAAAACAATGTTTGCAAGATAGAGAAACTAATTTGAATAAAAATCATCTATGTGGTTTATTTAAATGCAAGATTTAACTTGATTTTGTTGTGCATTATGAAGTGACATCAATTATTGAGCATGGTCAAACATTAATGTATCGTTATTTTGCTTTAAAAATGAATTGAGACTTGAGGATAGAAAAGTGATGATGCTATGTCACTTTTTGCCTAAAAAGTGACAGAGCATGTCACTTTTTGCTCAAAAAGTGACAAAACAATGTTTACAAGATAGAGAAATAAATTTGAATCAAAATCATATATGTGGTTGATTTAAATGCATGATTTAACTTTGAAAATGAATTGAGGCTTGGGGATAGAAAAGTGATATGCTATGTCACTTTTAGCAAAAGTGAGATGCTCGTCACTTTTGCTCAAAAAGTGACAAAAACAATGTTTGCAAGATAGAGAAACTAATTTGAATAAAAATCATCTATGTGGTTTATTTAAATGCAAGATTTAACTTGATTTTGTTAAGATTATGAACCCGACATCAATTATTGAGCATGGTCAAACATTAATGTATCGTTATTTTGCTTTCAAAATGAATTGAGGCTTGGGGGATAGAAAAGTGACATGCTATGTCACTTTTTGCCTAAAAAGTGACAGAGCATGTCACTTACCAACAAAGGATATAGTGTGTTTTTAAAAAGTGACAGAGTGTGTCACTTTCTGAGTAAAAAGTGACATAGTGTGTCACTTTCTTACTATAGAGTGGCATGACTTGGATTTCATATCGCCTATGGCTCTAATTATAATTACATATCAGTAGAAGGTTTATGATTTTGAAATCTTATTATATCTGATTGTTATTTTAATGAAAATATGCTTATCCAAAAAAAGTGACATAGGTTGTCACTTTTTGAATAAAAAGTGACAGAAAAGCGCCACTTTCTTAGTATAAAGTGGCATGACTTGGATTTCATATCGCCTATGGCTCTATTTATAATTAAATATCAAGAGAAGGTTTATGAGTTTGAAATCTTATTATATCCGATTGTTATTGTGATGAAAATATGCTTATCTAAAAAGTGATGATAGGTTGTCACTTGTCTCAATAAAAGTGACAGAGTGTGTCACTTTCTCGAGTAAAAAGTGACATAGTGTGCAATTTTTCAAGAAGTTGGAGTTAAATGTTATGAAAAGCATGATTTAATTGTTGTAGTTTATTAATACATTATTTTTTACATTATTTCCACAGCATCGGCTTCAAGTTCAATAATATACCAAGTCAATGATATTTGTGCCTCATATGTGGTGAATATTGAAGAAAAGACATGTACATGCAATCAATTCCAAGTGGACAAAATCCCATGTGCACACGCATTGGCGCTATTGCAAAGATAAAGGAAGATTCATATTTCTATTGTTCAAAATATTACACAATGTAGATGTATCGCCCAAACATACAAAGGGTACAGCTTTTACCCACTTGGAGATCGTGAATGATTGGAATATACCGATGATGTAAAAGCAAGAATAGTCTTGGCGCCCCGATCCAAAAAAAAAGAAAACTGGACGACCTAAAGAGAAAAGAATACCATCAAAAGGAGAAAAAAAAGCAAAGTACAAAATGTGGTAGATGTGGAGTATGGCCACAATCAAGATCGTGTCAAACTCAAAGACCTTTGAAGAAGAAGCCACAAAAGAAAAGAAAGTTACAAGATTTATAAGTTTTTATTTTTATTTGGAAAAGTATCACTTATTCATTCTTATTGGGTTTTCTATTCAAAATAGTGTTAACATTCATGTGCTTTGCTTTTTATAGGTCATGACATTATAGTGGAATGTAAAACTTATCATTTAACACTAAATTGTATACATGATAGTTCAACTATTAAAGGAATTTCATCAATACCAAAATTGTAACTTTTAGAACAAAAAGTGACACACTATGTCACTTTTTGAACAAAAAGTGACATTTGTGTCACTTTTGCATATTAGTTTTCCTTTTCAAATTAGTGTGACGCATTTATATTTGTTCGTTAGAACAAAAAGTGATTTACATTGTCACTTTTATAATGAAAAGTGACACACTATGTCACTTTTTGTTCTAAAAGTGACACACTATGTTATTTATTCGTTATTAAAACCACTAACATGGGTCACAAAGTGTATACATAATTTCTATAATTTAAGAACAAAAAGTGGCAAACTATGTCACTTTTAGAACAAAAAATGACTCACACTGTCACTTTTATAATGAAAAGTGACACACTATGTCACTTTTTGTTCTAAAAGTGACACACTATGTTGTTTGTTCGTTATTAAAACCACTAACATGGTCTGCCAAAGTGTATACATAATTTCCATAATTTAAGAATAAAAAGTGACACACATGGTCACTTTTATAATGAAAAGTGACACACTATGTCACTTTTTGTTCTAAAAGTGACACACTATGTCACTTTTTGTTCGTTATTAAAACCACTAACACTTTACATTGTTCTCGCATATGTTCCAATCATCGAATCAATAAATAAATACTATCTTCTATTACAAATTTGAATCTCAATTACATAAGTTGGTCTGCTTCTTTGCCGCAATTAGTCGCTTATCCGCATTCAAACAATTCACTCCATCACATGGTCGCCTAAGTGTGTACATAATTTCCATAATTTTAGAACAAAAAGTGACACACTATGTCACTTTTAGAACAAAAAGTGACACACGTCGTCACTTTTATAATAAAAAGTGACACACCATGTCACTTTTACAACTAAAAGTGACCTACTATGTCACCCGCTCGTTATTAAAACCCATAACTTAGTCACAACACGAATAGCATGTCACCCAGATAAAAAATATTTTGTACTTACATTTTTGCAAAGAAACATTCAAAACTTACATTGTTAATCTCATTTACATGAAACTACATTCACCATATACACTACATTTACATGTCATATGTACTCCTACTACAAAAATATTATTTACAAAAAATTGCAGCCTTCTCTCGTGTTGTCAAATATCCTTTCCCACCCAATCATTATCAAGAGATCATAATTCTCCACTTGCTTCTTCTTCGTGATACACGCATAACCGAGTGGCCAAGTATTTCGAAACTCGCTGCAATATTGAATGTCTTTCGCATCTCATTCAACATTCCATTGATTAAATACTCAAAGATATTTAATCACATAGATTCCACAATCACCACCGCAAAGAACAAAATGAAACATTAACCAATAATTAAAGGCAAACCATACATTTCTATCTATTCAACATATAAAAATTCAAACTTTTAAAAAGCAAACTAACTCGTTTCTTTTTGTCGTGGTAGTTTTGGAACCAACTTTACACCAAGTGGTTTTAGCGCCTCTTGTTCTCAGAATATTTTTTGCCGTCAAGAATCCGTGTTATACAAAAGATGAGGAATAATAACCGAAAATGGTTTAACAGCCTTCAAGTACAACAAAGCTTTTGACCACCTTAGTGTAGGAATTATAAATATTCAAGCACATCTCCTTGATGTCAAAATGACAAAGAAGCCAATGAGCCGAGTTATACATCCTCAAAGGCATAAGGACATGGTCAACTTCTCGCCAACCGGTGTTGCAAGGCATGTACAATCCAATTGGATACGACAAGAGAGAAGTTTGTCGAACAAGGACTATCGGATCCTTCAAAATCATCATACAACCCCTAACTTGGTCGCCAAAGGCAAAGTCCGTTGTTGTACCATTGAATTTTATACCTGCTCATACCTCAACATCTTTCGCAAATAATAAAACACACATCCATATGCTACAAAACAAGTGTATAAAAAAGAATCAAGAATGTATTAATAAATGTTATACATAAATCTTAAACCAAACAACTAAGAAACAAAACTTCATCAGGTCATCCAAAGCCTCATTGCTTGTCACTAATTCATACCACCACGCTTTAGAAGAGATTGAAACATCGTCAAGTAGAAGCTAGGGCTAATCTTAACATTCTCATCATTGAAATGATTAACTCAGATTACAAAAAGAAATGTCACATACAATTACACCGGTATAAATTTCAGAATATGCAAAGTGATACCATGAATTGAGGCTTTTTCGGATAGAAAAGTGACACGCCTCGTCACTTTTTTCCTAAAAGTGACATGCTATGTCACTTTTGTCTAAAAGTGATGATGGTCTCGTCACTTTTTGTTCAAAAAGTGATGTAACAATGTATGGAACTTAGACAAGCAAATTTGAATCATAATCATCTATGCGGTTGATTTAAATGCAAGATCTAACTTAAATATTTGTTGTGTATTATGAAGTGACATGAATTATTGGTTGATTTAAATGCAAGATCTAACTTAAATATTTGTTGTGTATTATGAAGTGACATGAATTATTGAGCATGATGAAACATTAATGTATTTTTTTTTGTCTTGAATATGAATTGAGGCTTGAGTTAGAAAAGTGACATGCCATGTCACTTTTTGTCTAAAAAGTGACATGCTATGTCACTTTTTGTTTAAAAAGTGACATGGTCGTCACTTTTTGCTTTGAATCATAATCATCTATGCGGTTGATTTAAATGCAAGATCTAACTTAAATATTTGTTGTGTATTATGAAGTGACATGAATTATTGAGCATGATGAAACATTAATGTATCTTTTTTTTTGTCTTGAATATGAATTGAGGCTTGAGTTAGAAAAGTGACATGCCATGTCACTTTTTTGTTCAAAAAGTGACATGCTATGTCACTTTTTGTTTAAAAAGTGACATGGTCTCGTCACTTTTTGCTTTGAATCATAATCATCTATGCGGTTGATTTAAATGCAAGTCTAACTTAATATTTGTTGTGTATTATGAAGTGAACATGAATTATTGAGCATGATCAAACATTAATGTATCTTTTTTTTGTCTTGAATATGAATTGAGGTTTGAGTTAGAAAAGTGACATGCCATGTCACTTTTTGTCTAAAAAGTGACATGGTCTCGTCACTTTTTGTTTAAAAAGTGACATGGTCTCGTCACTTTTTGCTTTGAATCATAATCATATATGCGGTTGATTTAAATGCAAGTCTAACTTAATATTTGTTGTGATTATGAAGTGACATGAATTATTGAGCATGATCAAACATTAATGTATCGCTTTTTTTTGTCTTGAATATGAATTGAGGCTTGAGTTAGAAAAGTGATGATGCTATGTCACTTTTTGTTCAAAAAGTGATGTAACAATGTTAGCCAAATATTAATGTATCGTTATTTTGTCTTGAATATGAATTGAGACTTGGGATAGAAAAGTGACATGCCATGTCACTTTTTATCTAAAAAGTGACATGCTATGTCACTTTTTGTTTAAAAAGTGACATGGTCTCGTCACTTTTGCTTTGAATCATAATCATCTATGCGGTTGATTTAAATGCAAGTCTAACTTAATATTTGTTGTGATTATGAAGTGAACATGAATTATTGAGCATGATCAAACATTAATGTATCGCTTTTTTTTGTCTTGAATATGAATTGAGGCTTGAGTTAGAAAAGTGATATGCTATGTCACTTTTTGTTTAAAAGTGATAGTCCGTCACTTTTTGCTCAAAAAGTGATGTAACAATGTTAGCCAAATATTAATGTATCTTTTTTTTGTCTTGAATATGAATTGAGGTTTGAGTTAGAAAAGTGACATGCCATGTCACTTTTTTTCTCTAAAAGTGACATGGTCTCGTCACTTTTTGTTTAAAAAGTGACATGATCCGTCACTTTTGCTTTGAATCATAATCATCTATGCGGTTGATTTAAATGCAAGTCTAACTTAATATTTGTTGCAGATTATGAAGTGACATGAATTATTGAGCATGATCAAACATTAATGTATCGCTTTTTTTTGTCTTGAATATGAATTGAGGCTTTGAGTTAGAAAAGTGATATGCTATGTCACTTTTTGTTTAAAAGTGATATGCTATGTCACTTTTTGTTTAAAAAGATGATAGTCCGTCACTTTTTGCTCAAAAAGTGATGTAACAATGTTAGCCAAATATTAATGTATCGTTATTTTGTCTTGAATATGAATTGAGACTTTGGGATAGAAAAGTGACATGCCATGTCACTTTTTGTCTAAAATATGACTTGGTCTCGTCACTTATTGCTCAAAAAGTGATGTAACAATATATATAAGTTAGAGAAACAAATTTGAATCAAAATCATCTATGTGGTTGCTTTGAATATGTGATTTAACTTGATATTTGTTGTGCATTATATAGTAACATGAATTATTGAGCATGAACAATCATTAATGCATCAATTTTTATATTGAATATGAATTGTGGCTTGGGATTGAAAAGTGACATACTCGTCACTTTTTGCTTAAAAGTGACAAGCTCGCCACTTTTTGCTCATAAATGATGTAACAATGTATATAAGTTACTCAAACACATTTGTATAACAAATCTTCTCTATGGTTGATTTAAATGCAAGGTCTAACTTGTTATTTGTTCTTCATCATGGAGTGACATGAATTATTGAGCATGATCAAACATTAATGTATCGTTATTTTCCTTGAATATGAATTGAGGCTTGAGTTAGAAAAGTGACATGCTTTGTCACTTTTTGCTTAAAATGTGACATGCTATGTCACTTGTTGCTTAAAAATGATGTAACATTGTATGAACCTTAGACAAACATTAATGTATCGTTATTTCGCCTTGAATATAAATTGAGGCTTGTGGATAGAAAAGTGACATGCTATGTCACTTTTTATTTTAAAAGTGACATGGTCTCGTCACTTTTTGTCTGTGGTGATATGGTCCGTCACTTATTGCTCAAAAAGTGATGTAACAATGTACACAAGTTAGAGAAAGAAATTTGAATCAAAATCATCTATGTGGTTGATTTGAATGCGTGATTTACAATGACATGAATTATTAAGCATCAATAACCATTAATGCATCAAATTTTATCTTGAATATGAATTATGACTTGGGATTGAAAAGTGACATATTCTCGTCACTTTTTGCCTAAAAAGTGATGCCTCGTCACTTTTTGCTCAAAAGTGCGATGTAACAATGTATGCAAGTTACACAAACACATTTGAATAACAAATCTTTTCTATGGTTGATTTAATTTTTACACAAAAACATTTGGATAAAAATAATGTGTCACTTTCAGATTAAAAAGTGACATTATGTCACATACTTACTTGTTTTTCGTCACCAACCCTTCCTTGTACCAACTCTCGAATGCTTCCACATCCGGTGCGATGGGGACACAACCCAACTTTGAATGCAAACGCATTCTTCACCACACGCTTCGCAAAGAGAAGTTCCCACTGAGAAGTACCCACCGAGAATCATATTGATTAACAAATGGGGATCAAGAATTGCGTGCAGTGTTTCGCTTTGGCTCTTCGTGGGTGCATCCGGAGTGACTTCATCAACAGCCTAAAATGTCACAAAAATTTAAAAGTGTCAAGTTATATTGTATGTAACACACAAAAATAATTCTTTTAAATGAAAAATAATCAAACAAACAATTGCTTCTTCAAGTTTATGTTCACTAAAACAAATTGCAAAGAATCTCATCAATTTTTGCCAATCCTCATCTTTCAATTCAATATCATCATCATTTACATCAACAAATCAATAAAACGCATAAAAGATTACTTTTGCAAAGACAAAAACAGATCTAACAAAGTAAAAACACAAAATATAGTGTGAAAAAATACATCTTGTTGCATTTTTTTTGGCTAAACTATGAGCAAAGAACATCATCAACAATCTTCCAGGCCTCTTCTTCATTAAAATTTATTATATCTTCATCAATAGACTAAATCAAAAAT
Organism: Forsythia suspensa; assembly: GCA_023638005.1. NCBI lineage: Eukaryota > Viridiplantae > Streptophyta > Magnoliopsida > Lamiales > Oleaceae > Forsythia > Forsythia suspensa. The sequence continues at coordinate 51,875,437 of CM042673.1, forward strand.
AAATAAGCCACGTTATATAGTGCACAATAACATCTAAGTAAATCTCAAATTATAAATACAATGCATTTGGAATTGAATAATACCTTTTCCACATTAGTTTCAACCTAAGATCTCAATACTTTTTCCAATGAATCAAACTCAACACCCAATGAAAAACTAGGACAATGGGCTTGCATTCTTTTCCATGTCCATCGTATCCTTAGCAACATTTTCCGCACTCATTCTAGACATAAGAATAAATAAAAAGTCTCAAACATATATATATAAAAAGTGACATAAATCTCTTAAAATGACATAATTATAGTAATAAGTGATATATAAAAAGTGACACATCTGTGTCACTTTCTTAGCAAAAAAGTGACACATCGTGTCACTTTTTAGCAAAAAGTGACACGCTTTGTCACTTTTTAGCAAAAAGTGACAAACTGTGTCACTTTCTTATTAAAATTACATATAGAGATTTTGGGCTTCCAAATCAACTACATCAACTCTATCATCCCCATATTCCATTTCTCTCAATGTTTTTACAAAAATAAAATAAAATGATACACGCCTCCAAAAGTGATGATACGCTTTGTCACTTTCTTAGCAAAAAGTGACACATCGTGTCACTTTCTTAGCAAAAAGTGACATAAACCTAAAAAAGTGACAACATCTCTTAAAAAGTGACATACATTTATGAAAAAGTGACTTAGATCTAAAATGTGACATACCTTCAACATTTGCAAGTCATTCACTTTGCTTTCAACATTTGCCACCCGTTGTAGAATTTCTTCATTCAATTTTACTTTTCTTCAAGTTGTTTTACTTTTCTTCAATTTCAATATTCGATTGAACTTTGATTTCAAGCTCGCCTAGTCGATTCTCGAATTTCTTCATTTGATTGCATTTTCGACTTATATCTCACAACCGCTTCAAAATAACGCCATGTGATTCCACTTTCGCCTATTTTCGCCAACCGCTTGAAAATTTTTCATTTGATTGAAGTTTCACTTCAATCTCGCTAAACGCTTCAATATTACTTCATTTGATTCGTAATGTCTCGAAAAAATACAAAATCGAGAGAAAACACATAATCATAAGAAACAATAAATACAAAAGGTATAAAAAGCATAAAAAGGTAAATAAATTCTCATAAAACTCAACTACCTTTTTTTTCTTCAACTTTGAAGAATGGTTATCGCCGGTCAGAATCATCGGGCCATTGATCGATGAATAACAGATGCTCAGAGTTGTCATCATCTTTAGTGTTCTCGCCTTGAGATTTTAAATTCTCAAACAACCCATCAAGATATGACACTTCCTTCTCCGCATCAAATGATCTTAACAACATTAACTTCAATCAGCAAAAACACATATTCATATATTTAAAATAACAAACAAGAATGAAAATGTAAAGAAAAATCGCATAATTAATAAATGGAGCTTACTTTTATCAAGTCAAAATACGCTTTGTGCAATTGTAAAGATGTCAAATGCACATTAGAACTCCAACTCAAGATCCGAGGAAGCGATGGATTGTACTTCACACAAAATTTTTTCTCGCCTATTGCGGTGAATAGACTCAGATATCCAAACTTGAAAGCAAGAAGAAAACCATTCAAATTTATACTCCAAAATTTTTTTTTGAAGGATCTAACTTCAAGATCCTCTTGTCGAATGCACCCTTCGTAGACATTAACGCCAAACTATACAACTCCTTTCCCCATGGAAAAGATTCCATTTCACCCGATTCAACAAGTACAAAAATTGAATCATCAACACTTTTATGGTATGATGTGGCAAATAAGAATGATGAAATAAGATATATAAGACCAACATCCACCACGCCCTTGTCAACAAAGACGATGGCAACTCTTTAAATACATTTTCAACACACTGCTGAAATGTTATCAAAAACTTGAAATACTTGTCCTTAATCGTATTACCACGCATTCTCGTACTTGGTAAAATCACCATTCCCCACGCATCAAGTCCCGACATCGCATAAAATTCTTCAATAGAAAATCGACCACTTTGTCATCGATGTTGAACCATAATTCATTTACATTTGGTTGCTTCACCGCCTTTAATAACAATCGGTGAATCAATCGAGCTCGAATAACCGCTTTTAAATCAAGATACGGTCCAAAAAACAGTTTCCTTAAACATCCGCTTTTGTGTTTCGTAAGCTTGTTGTTTAAGGTCTTGATGACTACGTGGGAGAGTAGAATGTGACTTTCCCAGAAACCAATAGGTCTCATGGAATCAATAACTCGCAGCCCTACAAAAAATATATAACAAAGATGGTTAGTTACTATATAAGTGACATATAAATAGAATGAACATATATTAAATAAAAGTGAGAAACATATTCAACAAGTGATGCTCTCGTCACTTTTAAAAGTGACATGCTCGTCACTTTTAAGTAAAAAGTGACATACATGTCCAAAAAGTGACAAATGTCTTCAAAAAGTGACAAACATCTTCAAAAAGTGATATATGTCTAAAACTGTGACATTAGCTCTATTTAAAAGTGACATACATCTCAAAAACAAAGTGATCATACAATCTATTTGTTAGTTGGGATGTTCATACTTATTGTATTTATATATTACATAAAAGTGATATGATATGTCACTTTTACTTAAAAGTGACATGCTCGTCACTTTTAAGTCACTTTTGACAAAAGTCTTCAAAAAGTGACAAATGTCTTCAAAAAGTGACAAACATCTTCAAAAAGTGATATATGTCTAAAAATGTGACAATAGCTCTATTTAAAAGTGACATACATCTCAAAAAAAAAGTGATCATACAATCTATTTGTTAGTTTGGATGTTCATACTAATTGTATTTATATATTACATAAAAGATGATGATATGTCACTTTACTTAAAAGTGATGCTCGTCACTTTTAAGTAAAAAGTGACATACATGTCCAAAAAGTGACAAACATCTTCAAAAAGTGATATATATCTAAACTCGTGACAAGAGCTCTATTTAAAAGTGACATACATCTCAAAAACAAAGTGATCATACAATCTATTTGTTAGTTTGGATGTTCATACTTATTGTATTTATATATTACATAAAGTGACATGATATGTCACTTTTTACTTAAAAGTGATGATGCTCGTCACTTTTAAGTAAAAAGTGACAAACATGTCCAAAAAGTGACAAACATATCAAAAAGTGGCAAAAAGTGATATATATCTAAAATGTGAAAGTTGCTCTATTTAAAAGTGACATACATCTCAAAAAAAAAGTTGATCATACAATCTATTTGTTAGTTTGGATGTTCATACTTATTAAATTTATATATTACATAAAAGTGACATGATATATCATTTTTACTTAAAAGTGATGCTCGTCACTTTTTAAAAAGTGACAAACGTGTCCAAAAAGTGACAAACATCTTCAAAAACCGATATATGTCTAAAAATGTGACAAGAACTCTATTTAAAAGTGACATACATCTCAAAAAAAAAGTGATCATACAATCTATTTGTTAGTTTGGATGTTCATACTTATTGAATTTATATATTACATAAAAGTGACATGATATGTCACTTTTACTTAAGTGAGATGATGCTCGTCACTTTTTAAGTAAAAAGTGACAAACATGTCCAAAAAGTGACAAACATATTCAAAAAGTGGCATACATCTCTTCAAAAGATATATATCTAAAATGTGAAAGTTGCTCTATTTAAAAGTGACATACATCTCAAAAAAAAATGATCATACAATCTATTTGTTAGTTTGGATGTTCATACTTATTAAATTTATATATTACATAAAAGTGACATGATATATCATTTTTACTTAAAAGTGATGATGCTCGTCACTTTTAAGTAAAAAGTGACAAACGTGTCCAAAAAGTGACAAACATCTTCAAAAAGTGGCATACATCTCTTCAAATGATATAGATCTAAAATGTGACATTCATCTCTTTTAAAGTCACATATATCTACAACAACAAATGATCATAAAGTCTATTTACTAGTTTCCACATTCAAACTTATTGTACCTATATAAGTAAAAAGTGACAAACATCTCCAAAAAGTAACGTAGATCTCTTTAAAAGTGACATACATCTCAAAAAAAAAGTGATCATACAATCTATTTCTTAGTTTGGATGTTAATATCTTATTGTATTTATATATAACATAAAAGTGATGATGCTCGTCACTTTTATGTAAAAAGTGACAACCATCTCAAAAATGACAAGCATCTCCAATAAGTGACATGAATCTCTTTAAAAGTGATATACATCTTAAAAAATAGTAACAAACATATCAAAACATCTCCAATAAGTGACATGGATCTCTTTATACAATCTATTTGTTAGTTTAGATGTTCAAACTTATTGCATTCACTTATTATATTAGATGAAAGTGGAATGCTCTGTAACATTTTAAGTAAAAAGTGACAACATCTCCAAAAAGTGACAAACATATCAAAAGTTGCATTGGGCTCAAAAAACACCGATCTCATTTTGGTAAACTTGAATATCATCAAATTACACTTTAATCTCATTTTGATATATCATTGATTTGACAATAGTTACAATGTGTTATTGGCTTCCTAAAATCACCACCATCAACCGCTTAATAATTGAAAACGAAAATGCAATTTCATCGAACAAAATATCTCTCAAAATGAAAAAATTTCACATCGCAACCATTATCACTGCTTTTTCCTAAACGCAACATCATCAAGTGAATAATAATGAATAAGAGAAATTCGATTTTACAAAACCAAAAATCTCTTAAAAAGTAAAAATTAAAGCAAATCGAAAAATATAAAAAATAAAGAATAAATCGAACTAAACCTTTGGTTGTGTAATGTTTTTCATCTTCTTCAAGATCCTTCGACTAAAATGCACTTTCTTTTTATCCTCAAGATTCTCGCAACTATTTTATCGCTTTCTCCAACCATATTTCAACTTATATTGTTAAAATAAAGAATAAACGACGAGATTATGGATTATTGACGGAATATGAGGTTTTCACCGAATCGCAGAGAGAAAACGGAAGGTTTGATATCGTAGATGAAAAGGATTTGATAATCGTAGATGAAAAGTTAGTAATTTTCCTTTTTACCCTCCCATACTATTATAAGAAAGTATATTTTTCAATTTTTTTAAAAAAAACGATTTTTCAATTTATTTTGGAAATAACGTGTTGGGCCTAATTTCCAAATAGAAGAAACAAAAGCCAGCAATTTCAAACCCATTAAACAAGATTAGTTCAAAATAATAAAAATTACACAGAATTTTTTTAGAAAAACCCAATAATTTAGAAACTCATTAAACAGGATCAGATTCTCCCCAACCCCACCAAACCCTCTTTTTCAGCTACTCAAAATTAAAAAATTACAGAGAAAAACGGCAGATCTAGTCGGAAGACCCAAATTGCGTCGATCGTCAGAGGCCGAAGAAAATTGTATACAGAATATGACAGAAATGATAAAGAACAACAAGAAGCTACAAAATAACCTTACCATTGTTAAGAAACAGAAAGCAGAATAGATAGAATTATATTTACAGGGAGATAAAGAGAGAGAGAGGGTTCCAAGAATGTGCAAATCAACACATAATAAATGGTTACACAGAAAAAAATATTTGTGGTTCAAAGAAGCTCAATCAGTAATGAAAGCTTCAGATTTTGCTTATTTCACATTGAACCAACCAAGAAGAAAAGGCAGCCAACTGCCGTACAAATTTTACCAACCATAATTATGAATACAAGAGGGTAATATCAAGTCTCACAATTCAAAAGCTTGAAAGGGACAAAATCAGGGAGATAAGGTTTTATAGTTAGGACCTAACTACAATTGTATCATTAAGTTTTCTTTTTTTTTTTTACTATTTTAATTTATTTAATCTAAGGTAATTGTTAAAAAATTATTTAGGAACCATCTATGTAAATAAATAATAAAATACGGATGATATCTACGAATAAAATTGAATAGAATGATATTATTACAAAATTAGTATCTACCGCTTTTCAACATGGAATCCAAAAGTAGATGATTTTAATGGATTGAGGAGTTGAGAAGAATAAGCGAGAGAAGTTTTACTTGAGGGAGTTTGATTTTGATAAATATGGAGAAGAATATGGAGAATTGAAGAATTGGGAGAGATATGGATTTTGGTTTGAGAGGATGAAAATGTAGATTTTGACAATGACAGTGTACTTTTTTTTCTTCAGAATAGAATAAACCTCCCTAACGGTCGGTGATGAAAAAAATGGGGACGGTGAATGTAATTTATCCTTTTAGAAATGTTGCAACACATAGTGTTGAATTATGCATCAAAATAGAAGATGAATGCTCAAATTGTGATTTTGATGAAAGATGAGTGACCAAGAATGTAATCAACACTTTCAAATTTCTTTCAACGAAAGTAAAAAGTTAAAGATTTAGGTTAATTTCAGCAAACGGTCATTCAAGTTTGTTAAAAATTTCAAAATAGTCATTGAAATAATCGCCTTATAGTAATAGTCACTCAAATTTCTAACAATTGTATTAATTATCAATCGACTAAAATTGTTAACTTAAAAACTTACGTATTACTGTTAAATTTTAATATGGACACCAACATCGTTAATTAATACATCACTCTATACAAAATCGTATTGATTGCAACTATTGTTAAACATATTTTCCTTATATTTATTTAATTTTATTAAATAGTTAGCTAGTAAAATTTCACATTTTTGTTGACAAATTTGTGAAGGTAATTTTATCTAATATAGCATACAAGTTAACATCATTGGTATCCACTTTGACATTGTTAACACATAAGATTTTAAGTTAACATTTCTAATCGAAGTAATCATTAACATATCTGTTAGAAACTTGAATGACTATTTACTAAACCATTTTAAAATTTATAACAACTTTTAGCTGCTAAAATTAACCCTTACAAGATTTATTAAAGAATAATGTTATTCATAGTCACTCACTACCAATAGTCATTCTACGTGACAAACCATTTTAAAATTTATAACAACTTTTAGCTGCTAAAATTAACCCTTACAAGATTTATTAAAGAATAATGTTATTCATAGTCACTCACTACCAATAGTCATTCTACGTGACATTACACAATTAGATGAATTATTCATTATTAATAACTATAAATACATTATTCAATTAGAGTCAATAATTCATCCAGTTAAATAATTTCACATAACATGACTACCGGTAGTGAGCGACTATGAATATCATTATTCTTTATTAAAGAGTAATAAATGCTCCAAATCAAAGATTAAAGACCAACTTGCTTCCGCTTCCGCTACAATTTTCTCATCTGCAATAGATCTATCTCGGGCTTTCATCACTGTAATTTTTCAACTTCGAGATTTGTCACAATAATTATTCCATCTTTCCTTGCATCGACTTCAAATTTTCTAACCGGAAGAACAATCATTCAGTCCATAATAATGCAATGCAAATTAGGAAAATTTCAGTAGTTTTGGACATCCCCATTAATTTCTCAAATTCTAAATCCTTATTAGTAAAAGAACTGTCCAATATACATCAAACTGTCGCCAACACCCATCTAATGATGTGAACAAAGTCTGAGACGATGCCCCTACCCCTAGTTACAATCAAAATAACATAGCCGAAAGCAAAACGCAGGTTGAACAAATGCTTACCAACAGTCCGTCGTCACATGATGACCACTGGAAAGAAGATTCTCAGATAACAAGCGACAGGTGGAAGGACAAATACTTCCCTCGGAACTACAAAATTGTCCCCCTCAAATAGCTGGATTAAGAGCGCGCTCTATTTCCTCCAGAGATCGTCCCTTTGTTTCCACTACGTTACCTGCTATGTACACGACTGCTAAAAGGCAAACAGAAGCAAATCCCAGGTACACTGTACTTATTCCAAACTTCGTTACAACGCTCAAGAAGTACAGGCCAATGACAAAATTCGATATCTGTTCAAGTAGGGAGAAAAAAGGGCTGGTCAAGGAAGTAAATGCCCAATAAGACTAGAATCATTATAAAGCAGAATTATCGAATGACATTTCACCGTTCCCAGCTTGATGTCATTACACAACGATGAAATATTTCAGTAGCACAAAGAAAGTTAAGTAAGCCATCATGCACGTAAAGATGGACATAAATGTATGCATGCAGGTCAATATAATGGAACGCGGAGGAACCTCTGCTCGCCTCTTCATGGAAACATCAATGTATGGTCAGTGAAATAAAAACACCCGGACACTTAAAACTCCATTTCATGTGCATTGTCAACACTGATATTTTCGACATTCTCAAATTGGTTTCAGATTGTATGAAGAAAGTTGTCCCTCCGGACATATTTTACTCCAATCTAATATTTATGAGACCACACCATTTTAGTAACCACTGCAACTCTCCTTGTCCCCAACTGACTTCCTTCTCCAAAAGACATTTCTTCTAATTGATGCATATTTTTCGAATATTTGGATATTATAGCGGCCAAATATTCTCATTCAGTTATAAATTGGAGAGAGAATCTTTGCTGGACCATAAAACTACTACACTCCTGGATTTCCATCTTTCTCCAACTAGATTTGGAACTTCCTATTTGATCTGTGATTAAGGCTGCTCCAATGCTGATTTTTCTTTTCTTTTCTTGATTTTGTGTGAGTGGGTGTTTGGGGGAGGGGGGCACATATTGGACAATGACACTCTTTGGACACTCCGGATACGTGTCCGATTTTATTTACTCTTATAAAATTTTGACAGGCAACCAACCCTTTCTTGACACACCACGTGGCATATCCTATATTTTATCTTGTTTCCTAGTTATACAGAGTACAACAAAAAGTTGCTCTTCATATTCAAAAAGTTTCACCTCCAAAATTCATAATCAAAGCTAACAAGAGTCTAAATTTAATTGAAAAATAAAGTAGACTAACATGAAATACAACGTCTATGAATTTATAATTCTAATACAAGTGTCCGTGTCCTGCTTTCTTAAAAGTTATGTGTCAGCATGTTGTATCTATGCGTCATAGGGAATAGGTGCACCCAATTAAGTGAAAGCATTTCTTGTCCACATAGCACAAAATTAAGTGTTGTTTGTGCAGTACAAGACACTTTCTTTTTAAGACAAAATCTCCAACAGATTGTCGTTTAGATGTGTGATAAGGCTAAAAAGGTATTGTACCCTTAAAGGTGTCTAACTGTGAGGCCACTATGCAAATTGAAATGCAGGAAAACAAAAGGGAGAAATAAAAGAGAGGAAGACAATCATAGTTCTCATCTTGTTGCTTACCCAATGCATGCCTAAAGACAATGCCACTGCTTTTGCTCTAATTCTAGAGGCGAAAATCTCTGGAAGCAGAAGAGCAGGCACGGGACCAGCGCCAAGGGAGAAGGATAATACGTAACTGTGTTAATTGAAGGAAACATGAGTTAACATTTCAGTGGTTATACAACTTGATGAAAAGAAAAAATATCACTTTAAAGGAAGAAGGTAAGGACTGTCGCTAACGAAAAAACGCTACTTACAGAACAGTGCCAAGGACGGCAAGTGTGCCAGCATATGGTGCCAGGGTCTTCCAAGTGAAGGTTAAGGAAAGCAGCAACATGGAAGCAGCCTAGAGAAGAAGAACAGAGAAGCGTCAAAATAAATAGAATGAATTTACCAAGAGAGGACATCCAATGACAGGCGATGTAGTCATGACACCACATTATGATGTAATATTTTTTTCTTAGTTAAAGCATGCAAGAAGGAACACCAGATGACATCATTACGATTTTATCCTCCTAGGCATGTATTGCTTTTTACACTTCTGCCACTAAACTAATCTGTATTGTCCTTCTAAGTAAGTAAACCATACCATTCCAGCAAAGCTTGTAAGCAGAAGACTTTTCCTTCCTTGCTTATCCATCAAGGAAGACGCAATAGTTGTGCCTAGAAAAAGATTAACGCCCAATAAGGAAAAAAATTCCCTGCATGACCACTATAATCAACATCATCTAAACCTCTAACATAAAACTAACCAAAAACATTTGCCGCCCCAACTAGAGCACTGGCAGCGACATCAGATGTAATTCCAGCACTGCGGAAAACTGAAGTGGAATAGTATACTACGGCATTTATCCCAGCAAGCTGCTGGAACAAGAAGAGAGCTGCGCCAACGCTAACAACTGCAAAAGATATATAATATGATATTACTATTCCACAAGATCTATGGGAAGAATTTCAATGTCTCCATTTTCAATGCCTAATTTTAGCCAATATTCACTAGAACAGGAGACCCAAGTACTTCACCATTCCACCCTTGAGAACTCCATTACTTGTATAACCATTATTTTTCCAATCAATGATCATAAAATCCAATTTCATCATGAGAAAAGAAAGAGACTGATAGGTATAATCAATGTTTATAGGACTTCTCAAGGAACCTGGTACTTGTTCGGGGACTTTTCAAGGAACCTGATACGGGGACATGCTAATTCTATCCATGAAGGTTGGGAGGACTCAAGAACCATAAAATCAAGATTCAGCAGTGTAGAATATACATTGATGAGTGTTGCTTCATCACTATTTGCACCACGATCACTAACATTCCTTAATGAAAGTATACCTTTCCAGTAGCGGCTACTGAAAAGATCAAGCCACCCAGCTTCTGGTTCAGAGGAACCTTGAGCTGCTGCATCCAAATCATTCATAACCTCAGCAACCCTTTCTTTTCCATATAGCCTTCTGATGGACACTTCAGCTTCAGAAATTTTCCCTTGCTGCATCATAAATCTGCCTCTCTTAGCGTTATTTTAGCACAAAACCATGCTGTATTCAACCAGAGATCAAGCAGACAGAGAAGTCCACACAGAAAGTCCAAAAATAGACACTGATATGAAGTTCGCAGTGAAACCTGATACAGCCACCTCGGGCTTTCAGGAGAAAAAGCCATTCCAAGTGCCAATAATATAGATGGAACAAGTGCAACACCAAACATCGTCCTCCACCTGATAGAACATAGGATGTGAATAGGACAAGACAGTCAAGATAGATGCGGAACAACAGAGGAAGTTCATCATGGAAATAACCTAAGGGTGACTAACAGATCCTGCATAATTTAAAAGCTAAAGCATTTTCCTTGGTCAATACAGAATGAAAATAAAAATGTGATAATAAAGGGTTAGAAATAAAGTGAAAAATTAAAAACAGAACACAACAATGAATAGCTAAATGAATGTAATCCTTTTTACAGGAGCAGGTAAGACGAAGTTCAAAGCTGCTGATGGAGAGAAATCAAATTCTTTTATCAGTATCTGACTATAAAGTTTGCTCACAATAAAATTTGCAACTTGAGGATTTAAAGAAGACAACAGCCAAAAATAGGCAAAACCATATATCATCATCTCGTAGAATATTAAATTCCCATCTACTTTGACCCCAAACGCAGTATTTTTGAAGTGATGGTTTTTATTTTAAACTCAAGTCTGTTAGGTTCTGACGAACTCAAGATGTCACATGCAGAGACTGAAAGAATAACTGGTTCACCTAGATCAAGTATCAAAAAATTTAGTATCATTGCTCCTGATACTTTATTGAGTGCCTAATTGCAGAATTTCTTATAATACCGTGGAAGTAATGAAAAATATGATAAATGCAGAGTATCATGGTTACCAACTTGTTTCATAACTAGAATTGTTAATTAACGCTGTTTTATTCATTAACCAAGTATAAGGTGCTTTCTGTCAGCTATGAACGTAGTGCATGAGTTACCACAAAGGATTTCCAGCTAAAGGCAATCCAGCTACCAATGCTGCCAGAATCCCAACACATATAAATAGCTGGTTTACAGATCCAAGTGTTCCACGGATTTCAGTTGGTGAGATCTAGTCAAAGCACAAAGAAAGTCAGATGTGTGGTAGAAACCATTTAAATAAAAAAGTAAAAACAATAAATGAGAAAATATGCACCTCAGATATGTAAAGTGGCACAATGGCAGATGATATACCAATTCCAATTCCAGCAAGTAAGCGACCAATTATCATTGTCTCTATGCTCTGGGCAGTGGCACTGTAAAATCCGAATACATTTTAAGGCACTTATTTTTCCCGATGATTATTAAAGAAGAACACCTCAGCGTCCATGTCAGAAGTACAGACCAAAGAAATGCTCCAACTGCAAGTGGAATTGCATCCAACTGAAAAGTCTTTGTTCGCCCAAATTTATCAGCCAAAGAACCCCCAGTGAATGAACCGACAGTGGCACCAGCAAGAAGTGTGCTAACCACCCAGCCTACTCAAAACATGATGGCATAAAATTACAAAGTCAAATGAATGATGAAACATTTCTGGAACACAATAGTCAAACATTGCATGAGAAGTAAAGAAAATGGGAAAGGTTAAACATAGTATGGGCAACATCGCCCACTACTTGCCTTGCAACACTGCATTCTCAGCAATTCCAAGATCCTTGGCAAGATACTCTAGCGCACCATTAACCACCCTAAACCAGAGAAGTGACAGCAGAATGTGAACGAAAAAGCCTCAAAGTATTTCACTTAAAATCAAGGTAAACAACAGCCAACCAACCAACCATCAATATAGATTTAGAACATGAAAACGTATTGTTATCATAATCTAGCATGAAGGTTATACCATTACAATCTGATTTTTTCCTGTTGGATTTTTTCCAAACAGGAAAAATTATGTAAAATATGAAAAGGAATGGTATAAATAATTGCATTCATACTGAGCTGTACCCTAGATGATATCCAAAAAGAGTGGCTCCCAAACAAGCAACACCAACATATGGCAGTACAGTTCCGGATGATTTCACTTGGATTTTGGTAGGTGCAACATCCTCAACATCTCCTTCTGTCACTCAACCACATAAATGTTCATTGTCAGGGAAAATTTAGCAAGCAGTCTACTACAAACATATCAGTAGTCAGGTATCATTACAAGACCTCAAAAATTGAACTTAGATGCAAAAAATGGAATTAAAATAGGAAAGAAGCTGTGGTATAACTTTTCTACTCTTCTAAATAATATTTATAACATCCTGTAGATGCATGGTAAATGCAGTACTCCAAAATTTTCTTTTTAAATATGCAGTTGAACACAAAGAACCAACATAAGAAATTTTCAACCCTGACAATTGTAAAGCAACGATTGCTTCAGAATGAGAATAAAAATAAGAATCAACAAATGAAGCCAAAAGGGTTGGAAAGAGTTACAAACAGTATATTATGTTGTTACTAATGGCATATGAGTCGAGTCCATTTTGATGTAACAGTGGAAATATACACACAAAATAATTAAAAGTTAAATAAAAGCTTAGTAATGCATATTATTGTACGTAGTCATCCAGGGCAAAAAAAAAAAGTGAACCTCTCATTCTAAATTTTTCCTATTTGAAACTGGCATTTGATTACCCACAAGTAACTGTTCATCATCCAAGAATTTTAATCAATATCTTCTTTTCTGTAATTAATGGTAAACTCCTTTACACAAGGAAACCAAACAATCTAATCAAAATTCACCAAATAGATTGATAGTTAAAATCACAACTACTGCCCAGCAGAAATGCAAAATTCGCTACTGGCAATATCTCCACTGCGCGATAAAAGCAGAGCTAAAACAGAACTCTAAATTATTAAACACAAAACAAAATTCTAAAAACACGAACCATAAGCTTGAGCTCTGACTGATCTGGCCTTGGCCGATGATCCGAACACACTTGTAACACTCCCCCTTGCTCCCATGGCAACTGAATCGAGGCTAAATCCGAAGCAACTGCTCCTTTTTGTCATACGAAGATCGCTAACAGAAAAACCTAAATTATTCCCTCTCAATTCACGCGCACTCGGCAACAGCCTGCGGTTTTGTAACCCAAGGCATAAATTTCCTTTAACAGCATGCGTAGAAACTTGCATTTTTCACCAATTTGACCTGTCAAATATGAAATGTACACAGCAAAAAGTCAATAATCATTTAATAATTAACCAATTAATTTAACGTATAGCGCACGGTGAGATAAATCATAACTCTACATTCAGTGCCCATCAAAACAGAATTAGGAACGTAATTCAATTGAACATTAACAATTTAACATCAACATCTCATAAAAAAATAATTACTACGAAATTAAATTGAAAACAAATTCAATAATGACACAATTCATCCAAATAGACCAAAAAAAAAAAAAAAAAACTAAGATTTAAAACAAACAACAAATAAAATCACAATTGAATTTTACCAAATTAGAAAGTTGATATGAGATTATTGTTGCACTTCTACTGCAATGTTGTTATAGTGTGTGTCAGTGTGTGTGTGGCAGAGAGAGTAAACTTTGGAGGGTCCGGAAAATGAAAGGAATTAAGAATTAAAAATGGAATAAAAGAGGAGTTGAATAAGAGAAGACTGTTTGCTTAAAATAACAGCTAAGCAGGTGGAGATTACAACTCCATCTGTTACGACTAAATTTTTTGTTTATAATTATTTTTCTAGTTTTGAGGTGTTTTGTGAAGTTTATAAACTAAATTATTGCCTCAGTGCATAGTTCAGTGGTTAAAGAGAGTGAAGTTGAAAAGAAACGAATGAAGTGATTTCTCAACAGTAGCTGCAGTGTGGGGTTTGAATCCTACATCTAGTATAAATTTGGCTTCATGGCGTAGTTAAAAGCATTTCTCTCAACTCGCCTATCAAGATATCGTGTAATTTACATCTTCCATCAAAGTTAAAGGCGGGAGGCGGTGGGGCTCTCAACGTTGCGGTTCAACCTTTTTTTATAAATTAGTTTATTTGATTAAAATAGTTTATTTGATAAAAAAATTGTCGTAGTCTAATATTTTTTACTATTTTTAATCAAATAAACTAATTTATAAACTCTATCAAGCGAGCTCTTAATTCAATAGGTTTCTACTGTGTTCCAAGAAAAAAAAAAACTATCAAAAGTCATATCGAAATCTAAAGGGTTCGATTCTATTGTGTTAGATGGGATTCATTCAACTCATCTTTTAAGTGTTAGGATATTAAATTAAAATTTTATTTATTATATTGTATAATAACATTTAATTATTTAGATTTTCCTTTTTATTGCACTATTAGAATTGTATTTCGATTTTATTCTCATTATTAATATACTATTTTTGACGAAGAAAAATTGAACTCTTAAATAGCAATTTTTATAAGCATGAAAGTTAATGGGTCGATTCATTTAAATTTTTACTAATTCAATAATTTAAATTAAACAAGTCCAAATTAAAGTTATTATAAATTATTCATATTTGCATGAGAATTAAATAAATGAAAAACAGAGAGATTAAAAAATAGGAGAGCGGTTTTGGTTTTGGATAGATTGTAGTTGGATTTCGGATTAGATTTGGGTTGCGCATTGGATATGTCGCAGGAGCACGTGACTTGAGTTGTATTTGTTGTGACATTAGATGATTTTGCACGTGACACAGAGCGGCAGGTGTTGCCACGTTGGCGCGTCTCCCTAAACCGACTACATTACTTTTTCTTTTTCTTTTCTTCTTATTTATTTATAGTTGGGAGGTTTTTCCAAGGGAGTGAAAAAGGCATAGTATATCCTCTGATTAAATGTTCGAGTCCCCCCTAAATTTTTTTAAATATTTTTGATTATTATTGAATTTTCAAAGTTTTTAGTTATCAAATTTTTTAAAATATTTTTCAATCACTATTTAAATTACAAAAATGTAGTATCATCAGTCACTTCATCACTCCTTGTTTTAAAAGTATGTGGCATACTTTCGACATTAGTGTAAAATTGTCTACCATGTCATTAATTTTTTTAAAAAAATGATGAGTGGCGGATGTTATAAGTTTTTGATAAATTCAATGACAACTCAAAAACTTTTAAAGTTTAGTAGCAACTCGAAAACATTTGAATAAGTTTAATAACAATTTAAAAAACTTTTAAAGTTTTATGGTAACTAGAAACATTTAAGAAACTTCAATAGTAATTCAAATATTTAACACTGTAACCTCTTTAAATATTCGATAAATGAATAGTTTAAATTAAGATGATAAACTAATAATCTTGATTGAAATTTAAGATAATACATTTGTAAGATCTCTTGTAAGAATATCAAATAATGCTATACAACAAATGCTTAACACATGTCTACGTGATAGTGGAACACACTAATTTATTGTCCAATAAATCAAAATGCATCATAATTTTATTGACAATGAATCACTAAAATCAACTACTACCTAAATTGGCACTAAGCACAAGTAGTACTACATAATATTACTCGATGGTCATACTCAATTGATAAATTAGTAATTTACTAAAATGCAGATTGTGATATTTTTTTTAAAATATGAATCTATTGTTTATATTTTTTCTTTTACTTCAAACTTAGAAATCATCTCTATTTTTGTTGTAGTGCACTAGTTAAATTATTAAGTACCATTAATATTTCTAATCATTTCTGGTGTGTAACAACGTTGAAATTTGTTATATCTCTAATTCATTGACATTTTAAATGGAGATAATTGCATCTTAGGTCTCTAACCTTTTAAACATATTGGGAATAAACTCTTAATCTGAAAAAATAGATTCATACATCTCCAACGTTTGAACAAATATGCATCGTAAGTCCTTCTTGACAGTTTCCGTCCGTTTTGTCCGTTAAACCTCATAATTGGACTCCACAAAAAGTGCAAACAATATAGCTGCATGATGAACAGCCACAAAAGATAATTACCAGACTCGCTTTTGTTGGCTGAATTTCTGTGGAAATGACTTCTAAGCAATCAAACAAACCGAAAGAAGCTGGATGGAAAAAATAAACCGAGGCAAGAGTTGAACTCTTTGTCCTTAAGTTAATATTGTCCCATAAATGTGCCTTGGTCTTTGGCAATTGACTCCCAAGATACAACGGTTTCGCTTGAGTTTTGTAGCACTTCAAAACCTCAAGTACAGCGAACCAAAATGGTTTTGTACTCCAACGGATAAAATGAAATGGAAAACCAGATTTTGTGCAACTTAAATGCAATAAAATTGGTTCAAAAGATGACATGTATGAGAGCTTAATGTTTGCAAATCGTTTTTGTATCAATCCTCTGAAAATGTGGACGTCCACAGCCCTTTTTAATGTTAGAGATTTGGTTGAAAACGAAAAGGAATGAACCAAATTGTGCAACCCTTCAAAAGGACATGTCTGATCGCGCAAACCTATGCGATCGCATGGTTATACCAAGCTGCGATCACATGGTACAAAAATCAGAACAAATTTGATCCACATTTAACCATGCGATCGTAAGGCTTTGCCTCCTGCGATCGCATGGAAGAACCAAAAATTATAATGCTTAAAAATTAAGCCAGTTGCGATCGCAGAATAAATTGACCATGCGATCACATGGGTCAAACTTTGACCCGATTTTGTCATTTTTCGTAATTTCTCATTCATTTGATATTGGTTTCGAGATGCCAAGTAAACTCTTTAAACATGCAGATAAATCTGAATTTTCTTTCCGGGGGCGTTGCCTCCGAGCCTCCACGAGGGGCGCTGCCCCCTCGACCTCCGCGATCTGACCGGGCAGATCGATCCCCATTCCGGGGGCAACAGCGTTGTAGTAGCAAACAAAATTGCCTAAACGGATTAGGTCGGGTCTTGTATATTTGGCCAAGTTGACACGGAGTCACTTTCGTTATTTTTAATACTTAGTTAATTTTTCGACATATTTAAACCAATTTCCAATGACTTTTTCATTCAAGGATGTAGGTGCCGACTTCTTGAGCTCTTCAAAAGCATCTTTCTCCATCAACTCTTTCCTTTCCCTTCGCACCTCGACTTCTTTGGCAAAGACGTTCGTAATTTGCATTTGCATATTCTTTTTCTTGTGTGCTTGCAAGAATTCGTTTGTATTCTCTAGGGAAAACCTTGATAAATTTAGGCAAAAGGGTCTCAAAATCAGCAAGCACTTCTTTAGCTAGTTGATTGTTAGTGTAGACGCGATATGTTGTTGTATCATCATTCGAGTGTCATAATATCATCTTCTTCTCATTGGATCAAGATCTACCAACTCAAGGTTGCATCGTGATCGGAACTTGGAATCCACATCGAGAACATAGGCAATGCCCCCACTCATTCCAGCAGAAAAGTTTCTACTGTCCTTCCCAAAGACAACAACAAGTACCACCGATCATGTACTCGCATCCGTGATCACCCACACCTTCCACAACCGCTTTGGCCCCGAATTGCGAACACAAAATCTCTCTGCGCCATCCCATTAAAATATGCCTCCCATAATAACACATCGGAGAGCTTCGCCCGCTTGTATGTCTCCACTGGTCTGCTGTTTCTTCT
Organism: Forsythia suspensa; assembly: GCA_023638005.1. Taxonomy (NCBI): domain Eukaryota; kingdom Viridiplantae; phylum Streptophyta; class Magnoliopsida; order Lamiales; family Oleaceae; genus Forsythia; species Forsythia suspensa. The sequence goes on from CM042673.1 coordinate 51,893,726, forward strand.
CTCGATCACCGCTTTACCTATTTGCTAGTGTCATGGATATGGGTCTTCTTGCTCTAAGCCTTTACGGCTCACCCTCGTCACACTCTGTGATGTCTCCTGCATTCAATCAATCGCCCCCATGGCGTTCCCAGCGGCAAATGGAATGTCGACTCACTCAAGCTTGGAACCAACCAAATGTCCCCACCCTTCTTGTGCTTGAAGTAATCTCCAATCAAGTAGACTGAGATCTTCCCTTAGCGCCCGGACATTCCACCCGATGAAGTAATCTCCAATCAAGTAGACTGAGATCTTCGCAAATGTCGCACTCAGCTGGAGCTTTAACATTTTTACTCCTGCAATTTCAATAGCTTAATTTGGAGAAAGAAAGTACGACAAAACGGACAAAAACTGTTAAGGGGGACCTACGATGCCAACTTCTTCAAACATTGGGAGTGTGTAGTGCTATTTTTTTAAGTTATGGATTTTATGCTAATTACCCTAAAATACAATATCCTACCTATATAAAAAGTGTGAATATTAAGTTTAATATTCATAATGGTCAACCAAAATGTATAGTAGTGCAAATGGTCCCTCACCTTTGTCCCCAGTAATATTTGTTTTTACATAAAATACCTCTAAAATATGTGTTTTGGTGCGCAATTTGTTCTTATTTGATGAGAATGACAAATATGCCCTTAGTTTTAATTAGAGAAAACAGTAATTGAATTTATAACCTTTGCAAAATATGCAAATGAGTCCGATAATTTTATTTTTTATAAAAAAATTAAAAAAAAAACTAACAAGTCCTTTTTTTAATTGACAATTTATTGACCAAATTGATATTGTACTAAATTATTTTGTATATTTTACGAAGTATTATAAAATAGCTAAAATTTAAGTTCATAATTATTGATAAATATATTAAATAAATTTATTTTATTATTATTAAGTAATTTTATTATTTAAATTTAAATTTTTTATTTTATTGTTACAACATAAAAATAATAATTTTATCACAAATTTGATATTCAAATACTTTTTATTAAGCGAGTTATTCGTTTATTCACTACAAATATTAGTCTATTAGAGCTCCAATTGTATTCTTCACATTTTAACCTAATTTTTAGAAAAATTGGCGCAAATGGTCCCTAAATAAATAACAAAATGGCGTATATAATTTTATTGTCATTTTCCTTTTGAATATTAATGCAACTCTAGAGTATTATTTTGAAAATGACTTATTTGTACATTAGCAATGTAAACTCTATTTGGTACTTTAGAAATTTATATTTAAGATGCTACTTTTTACACACGAGTAGTTATAGAACAATTTTGATTTTAATTAATATATTTATTGACTTGTTCACACATTTATGGCCTACAATCTCTAACTTGCATAAAATATATACAACTTTCACTAGCATTCTTAATTAACAACTCCAACGTGATTTATTTACTTTTAGAAATTATGTTGTTTTAAGAGTTTAAATTCGAATATGAAACGATTTGATCAATTAACTTATTGATTATCTCCAAAGCTTCATCTAAAGCAACAAAGAAGATTTTTATGAACTTTTTATTCTGCCGCTAAACACCGTGATAATTGAATTGCTACATTTACCGAAGAAGTCTAATTTGTCGTTCTTGAAAATCAAAATCTTTGATGGTGTAAACCCAATTCAACAATCTCTTTCTTTTATTTAAGTTATTTGAAAGAAAAAAAAATTGAAATTAATGTACAGATGTTGTTGTAGATACTTATGTTCAGGGTCTTATCTTGGAGTAAGTATTCGACTTTCTTTACGTGATTAGAATATTATAAATGAATGAACTTAGTCTTCGAGGAGGAATGCGAATTCTGGAAAAATGGTACTTAAGAATAGTGACTTTTATGAAGTAAATTGAATTCAACTTTATCATATATTTGAGTAATCTATTGTAATGAATTTTAATAAACTAGATTTTAAGTTATAAGCATGCTTATATTTAGGTTTCAATCGCCTAATTTTTTAATATTTAATTTTTTTTTCCACTTAAATTATCAATATCAAGTCAATTTATAAAATAAAAATATAATAAACACTATTACATTCTTAATTAACGAGATATCACGTAGATCGCACGTGCTCATACTAGTTAAAGTAAAATTTTAAATTCAAGTGTCATCCACATAAATTGTACATTTGTCAAGTGCATAATTAAAAAATATATCCAATTTGCATGTGACTTTAACATATTAAACATTTAAACTTAGTGATTTACAATTTGTTCGGTAGAGATTTTTTTGGGAAAAAATTGATTTTTTTGATTATTTTTTGACTTTTTAAATTTTTTTGTAGTGTAAAAAAAATTGAAAAGTCAAAAATTGTAGGCAAAAAAATGATTTTTTTTTGGAGAAAAACTCTACCAAACAAGCCCTTAATATTATAATTACAACAAAAGTTGACAAGAGCCCTACTTTTGGTAAAAAAGTTGAAAAATACCTCCTTTTTTTATTATTCAAAAAATACCTCATTTTCTTGGTTTGATTTAAAAAATACCTCATTTAATTAAAAACAATATTTTATAATGTGGAATGATGATGTGGCATTTATTTATTGTATAGTAGTCTATGTACTTTATATAATATTCACTTTAGTCCTTATATTTTTAATTATATTTTAATTAAGTCATCCAAAAATTACATCTTAGGTCCTTAATCTTTTACATCTTTACACTTTAGTCCTCAAAATTTTAATTATCTTTCAGTTAAGTCTTCCAAAAATTGCATCTTAGGTCCTTCAACTATTTATATCTTTACACTTTGGTCCCCAAATTTTTAATTATCTTTCAGTTAAGTCCTCTAAAATTTACATCTTAGGTCCTTCAACTTTATACATGTTCAAAGTTTGGTCCTCCAAATCTTTGATTTTAGTGGCCAAAATAAGTGTAATTTTAGTGGTCAAAATAAGTGCACTTTCAATTAAATCTTTGACTTTACACTCGAATTTTCATCTAAACGAACAAAATAAATATTTGTATACTATTTTAAATTATGGTACACATATGTTACTTTAATTTAAATTAAATTAACACGTGTTATCACCACCTACTATCATATTTGTATACTATTTTATATATAATAATAACTATAATCATATTTTACAATTATTTTCTTTGATAATTGTTTAAAAGTACAGTATTTTCATAAAATCAATATTTTTATTTTTTCATTTGAAAAACAATATTTTTACACGAGTAACATATGTGTTATTTCATCATTTTCATAGAAATTAATACTTTATAATTTACTCATTTTATTATTTTTTAAAAATATGTTATTTTCATTTAAAATTAATATTTTAATTTTAATTGAAAAACAATATTTTTACATGGGTATTTATATATATTACTATATGTTACTATATATGTTACTTCTTCATATTTCATTAGAATCAATATTTTACCATTTCTCTAATTTTATTAATATTTTAAAAATATATTATTTGCATTTAAAATCAATTTTCAATTTTTTATTTAAAAAATATTTTTATACTAGTAACATATATGTTACTATGTGTTACTTGCTCATTTGCAATAAAATTAATATTTTATAATTATTTAAAAATTCGTTATATTTCTTTAAAATTAAAATTTTAATTTTTTTTAAAACAACATTTTTACGGGTAACATATATGTTACTTCCTCATTTTCATTAAAATCAATATTTTACCATTTCTCTATTTTTTTATAAATTTTTAAAAATACATTATTTTCATTTAAAATCAATATTTCAAATTTTCATTTTAAAAAGAATATTTTTATACTAGTAACATATATATTACTATGTGTTACTTGTTCATTTGCAATAAAATCAATAGTTTATAATTATTTAAAAAATACATTATTTTTCTTTAAAATTAATATTTCAAATTTTTTGTTTTAAAATAACTTTTTTACACGGGTAACATATATGTTACTATATATTACTTCTTTATTTTTCATTAAAATCAATATTTTACCATTTCTATTTTTATAAATTTTTAAAAATACATTCTTTACATTTAAAATCAATATTTCAATTTTTTATTTAAAACAACATTTTTATACTAGTAGTAATATATATGTTCTTTAGAAACATTCTCCTCCACCTAGTGGAGAAAATTATTTGCCCATTTGGACACTAGTGTTTGACTTTTAATATCAAACACATTTTGTTCCTCCAAATATTGATGGACTAAATAAATCTCTCTCTTGAGTGGAGAAGATCAAATTGTTATGTCACTATGTGTTGTTCTTTCATTTGCAATAAAATCAATACTTTGTATTTATTTTAAAAACACTTTATAATTGCTATCTTATAATTTATCTCCTTTTAAATATTTTCCAAAAACTACATTAGTTTGGTCTAAAATCAAATATTTCAAAATTTTATTTTTCAAAAAATAATTCTTTTACGCAGGTAACATATATGTTATTGAATTTGTTACCATATGTTACTTCCTCAATTTTATTAAAATCAATTTGACACGGGTAACACATATGTTACCACATGTGTTACCCTATATTACTTCCTCATTTTCATTACAATTGCTATTTTATAATTTATCTCTTTGTAAATGTTTTTAAAAAATACATTAGTTTTGTCTAAAATCAAATATTTCTAATTTTTATTTTTAAAAACAATACTTTTACGTATGTAACATATACGTTACCGTATTTGTTAATATATGTTACTTCCTCAATTTCATTAAAATCAATTTGACACGGGTAACACATATGTTACCACAGGTGTTACCCTATGTTACTTCCTCATTTTTAATACAATTGCTATTTTATGATTTATCTCCTTGTAAATGTTTTTTAAAAACTATATTAGTTTGGTCTAAAATCAAATATTTCCAAATTTTAATTTTGAAAACAAAACTTTTACGTGGTAACATATATGTTACCGTATTTCTTAACCTATGCTACTTCCTCAATTTCATTAAAATCAATTTGACACGGGTAACACATGTGTTACCACGTATGTTACTTCCTCGTTTCAATACAATTGCTATTTTATGATTTATCTCCTTATAAATATGTTTTAAAAAACTACATTTATTTGGTTTAAAATCAAATATTTCTAAATTTTATTATTGAAAACCATACTTTTCTGTGAGTAACATACATATTCTTGTATTTGTTAACATATGTTACTTCCTCAATTTCATTAAAATCAATTTGACACGGGTAACACATATGTTACCACATGTGTTACCATATGTTACTTCCTTATTTTCAATACAATTGTAATTTTATGATTTATCTCCTTGTAAATATCTTTAAAAATACATTAATTTGTCAAAATAAAATATTTCCAAATTTTATTTTTACAAGATTACTTTATATGCGTAACATATATATTCTACCGTATTTGTTAACCTATATTATTTTCTCAATTTCATCAAAATTAATTTGACACGGGTAACACATATGTTACCACATGTGTTATCATATGTTACTTCCTCATTTTCAATACAAGTGTTATTTTATGATTTATCTCGTAAATATTTTTTAATAACTACATTAGTTTAGTCTAAAATCAAATATTTTCAAATTTTAATTTTGAAAACAATATTTTTACGTGGGTAACATATATGTTACAATATTTGTTAACCTATGTTAATTTCTCAATTTCATTAAAATTAATTTGACACAGGTAACATATATGTTACCACATGTGTTACCCAATGTTACCTACTCATTTTCACTACAATTGCTATTTTATGATTTATCTCCTTGTAAATATTTTTAAAAAATACATTAGTTTCGTCTAAAATCAAATATTTTCAATTTTTATTTTTAAAAACAATATTTTTAAGTGGGTAACATATATGTTACCGTATTTGTTAACATATGTTACTCTCTCAATTTCATTAAAATTAATTTAACACAGGTAACAGATATGTTACCACATTTGTTACCCTATGTTTCATCCTCATTTTCAATACAATTGCTATTTTATAATTTATCCCTTTGTAAATATTTTTTAAAAATACATTAATTTCAGTCCAAAATCAAATATTTCCAATTTTTATTTTTTAAAACAATACTTTTATGTGGGTAACATATATGTTACCATATTTATTAACCTATGTTACTCCCTCAATTTCATTAAAATCAATTTGACACGGGTAACACATTACCCTATGTTACTTCCTCAATTTCTATACAATTACTATTTTATAATTTATATTCTTGTAAATGTTTTTAAAAATACATTAATTTTCGTCTAAAATCAAATATTTCTAATTTTCATTTTTGAAAACAATACTTTTACTGGGGTAATATATATGTTACCGTATTTGTTAACTTATGTTATTTCCTCAATTTCATAAAAATCAATTTTAGCAAATTATATCCTTCTATAATTTTTCGAAATATGAATTATTATAAATAAAAATAATTTATTTAATTTATTTACTTTTAATATCAACAATTTGACATGGGTAACACATATGTTACCCTATGTTACTTCTTCATTTTCTATACAATTACTATTGTATAATTTATATTCTTGTAAATGTATTAAAAAATACATTAATTTCGTCTACAATCAAATATTTCCAATTTTTATTTTGAAAACAATATTTTTACGCTTGGGTAACATATATGTTACCATATTTGTTAACCTATGTTACTTACTCAATTTCATTAAAATCAATTTTAGCAAATTATATCCTTCTATAATTTTTTGAATTCTTAATTATGTTAAATAAAAATAATATATTTAATTTTTTCATTTTAATATCAACAATTTGACCTGGATAACACATATGTTACCCTATGTTACTTCCTCATTTTCAATACAATTATTATTTTATGATTTATCTCATCGTAAATGTTTTTTAAAAAATACATTAGTTTGGTCTAAAATCAAATTATATCATATGTTACTTCCTCAATTTCATTAAAATTAATTTGATATGAGTAACACATATGTTATCACATGTGTTACCTTATGTTACTTCCTCATTTTCAATACAAATGCTATTTTATGATTTATCTCCTTGTAAATGTTTTTTAAAAAATACATTAGTTTGGTAAAATCAAATATTTCTAATTTTTATTTTTAAAAACAATATTTTTACGCGGGTAACATATATGTTACCGTATTTGTTACTATATGTTACTTCCTCAATTTCATTAAAATCAATTTGACACGGGTAACACATATGTTACCACATCTAAGATGCATTTTTTGGAGGACTTAACTGAAAGATAATTAAAAATTTAGGGATCAAAGTGTAAGGATGTAAAAGTTGAAAGACCTAATATGCAATTTTGGAGGACTTAAGCGAAAGATAATTAAAAATTTGGGGACCAAAGTGTAAAGATGTAAAAGATTAAGGACCTAATATACAATTTTTGAATGACTTAATTGAAATATAATTAAAAATATAAGGACTAAAGTGAATATTATATAAAGTACATAGACTACTATACAATAAATAAATATTTTCAAAAGAGTTTATATAATAGAGAAGAAATGTATTTTTCATAAATATTATTTAGACGTGGCTAAGAATAAAAAATTGAAAATAATTAAAAATTTGGGGAACAAAGTGTAAGGATGTAAAAAATTGAAGGACCTAAGATGTAATTTTTGGAAGACTTAACTGAAACATAATTGAAAATTTGGGGATCAAAGTGTAAAGATGTAAAAAGTTGAAAGACCTAAGATGCAATTTTTGGAGGACTTAACTGAAAGATAATTAAAAATTTGGAGACCAAAGTGTAAAGATGTAAAAGATTAAGGACCTAATATGTAATTTTGAAGGACTTAATTGTAATATAATTAAAAATATAAAGACTAAAGTTAATATTATATAAAGTACATACACTACTATACAATAAATAAATATTTTTAAAAGACTTTATATAATAGAGAAGAAATGTATTTTTTCATAAATATTATTTAGACGTGGGTAAGAATAAAAATTTGAAAATAATTGAAAATTTGGGGATCAAAGTGTATGGGTGTAAAAATTGAAGGACCTAAGATGCAATTTTGGAGGACTTAACTGAAAGATAATTAAAATTTGGGGACCAAAGTGTAAATATTTAAAAAATTGAAGGACCTAAGATACAATTTTTGGAAGACTTAATTGAAAGATAATTAAAAATTTGGGGACCAAAGCATAAAGATGTAAAAGATTAAGGACTTAAGATGCAATTTTGAAGGACTTAATTGAAATATAATTAAAAATATAAGAACTAAAGTGAATATTATATAAAAGACATACACTACTATACAATAAATAAATATTTTAAAAGAGTTTATATAATAGAGAAGAAATGTATTTTTCATAAATATTATTTAGACGTGGGTAAGAATAAAAAATTTAAAAAAGAGAGTATATATCAACTTTTTATATAAAAAAAATATATATGAGCTAATTATCCCAATATTAATCCATGCTTCCTGCGGATCCAATTTACTAAGTTGGTCCATAAACACCACTCAAAGTCTCAAACTTGTGGTCATCTCAACAAATTGGAAAAGATTAGTACCATAAAAGATTTCAGAGATTCGTAGAGTCGGAAAAAAAGTGTTTAATTTTATATGTGAGGTTGTCAAGATCGTAATTCTAAATGGATTGTATCGTTGGATGTCGAATCGAAGATAGTAAAATTTTATTAATTATTAATTATTTAAAATATTAAAACATAGATAAACGTCAAATATTTTTAATAAAAAATTAACAACTATTAATGATTGAAATGAAATTGTATATTTTATAATCGTCCACAATTGATTTATGAAATTCAAAGAAAATCAAGGTGACATGAAAACTTCACTAAGTGTCAAATCAAAACTCGAAATCAAAATATATAATTTCATTTCAGTTAGTTTTTGAGTAAATTATATTCGATCTCCATTCTTTCAATTTTCAGAACAATATCATCCACATTCATAAGAACAAAGATTTCTTCTCATCACTTTCCATTTTTTGGTCTTGATTTATTGTCTCTGTGCTTTGTTCTCTTTAAGTTAATTATTTATTTTCTTGAATTTCAAACTCTTAAAACATGCCCAATTCAAAAAAATTGAAAACTTCATGTTGGATTTCTTGTAGCAAAAATCTCAAGAATACTAAATCTTCTAATTCCTCTTCAGAGTTTTTTGAGAGGATAGATTGAAGACGCAACCCATGAATAGCAATTTGAAGTTTGTTGAATATTTTGGAACTTTGAATATGAAGTTGTCCATTTAATTTTTTTTTGTGATTTATGAATTTGAATCTTTGTCCATGGAAAGTACACTGCCCTGGCCGGATCCATTTGCAAAGCAGGTGAAGAAGATGGAGGGGTGGGGTTGAGAAAGAAGATGAAGATTTTTTATTTTTTTTCAAATAATAGAATGTAAAAAAACAATTTTATACTTTTGAAAAAATTAGGTACTTCAACTAAATTTTTTCATTAAATTTCCTATTTTTGCTATTTTAATTTATTTAAACTGAGGGTAAAAACATCAAAAAATTTATATTTGTACGAATTAATGAATCTAGTATAATTTACTCTTAATTTTTATATGACAAACTTGTCAACACCAACTACAATGGACATCAGCACAAATTACACAATTATAAATCTAATAAACAATAATAATCTGAATCCAAAAATCAAATCTACTTCTGCGCGATTGATGTTCAACAAGTTAATTACAAATTTAATCCAAAAGAGGAAAAAGTAAAATACGTATAGATTAAAAAGCAAAATGCAAATGAATGAAATTTATTAAAAGTGATTAAAAAAAGAATGTCCAAAGAAAAAATATTCAAAAATATCACAAATAATAGAATGCACCATTGATTTCCACAAAAAATGACAGAACGAGGGATAGCCAATTTCATATTAGTTTTTGTTTTGTTTTGCTTTTTCTTTTTTAGTTTTGATTTGGATTTTAGATCAAAATGGAACTCAAGTGTCCAACAACCCAGGCCCCAGCATACTTAATTATTAAGAATGAAACTAAAAAGTCAGATAAAAAAAAAAAACGGAGGACCACCGAAATCGCTAGAATCCAATGAGAACTCATTACCTAGTTTTTAACAATATTTAAAAATTGCAACTTTGGTTCCTCCCAAACTTATTGTTACAAGGTGTGAACTTGAAAGGAGAGAGATCGAACCTTCAGTGCGAAATGTGCCCAGTCGACATCCACACTTTGTTCCTGCTCTTCTCACAGAAAGCTATGGCAGTCGCACTGAATTTGGAGCAGCATTCAATCAGAGAAATGCTTTTAAAAAGCAATTCTGTGCTTCGTGAAAAAATTTCATTGCCCTTGTTTGTGTTGACAGCCAATCTGGGTTACACAGTTCCAGTCCAGTATGTATGTATGCAGCTCCTGGCAATACTTTTCTGGTTAATATCAAATGTTGAGAAGACGACATTCATATGTCCAAATCGTCATCAGGGTCCTCATCCGAATCTGGCATTTCGTCATCTGAATCGCGAAAATATATAATCTCACCCCTCCCAGAATCCTTGACTTTCTGCACTTTCTCAGCAGAAGTATATTGCATTTCAGGTTTGTCCTCGTTGAGAGATTTTCGACCATCATAAATTTGAATGGTTTTACCATTTCCTTCAAGCAAACACGGATGTGTGATTAATAAAACAACATACTTGAAGATGAAAAGAAAAGAAATAAGAATTCACTTTCCTTCATTTGAATCAAAATGAATATCTATTTACAGAAAATCTCTAAATGTGGAAGTTCATAATGCATCCATACCCTGGTGCTCAAATGGAAGTACAACTTTTGCCCTGTCATTTCGCTCCTTTTCTGACAATTGTAGATTGAACTGGACCTGCCAACAAAGGCCCAATTTCATATTTATTGAATGAGTATCAATATCTGGTTTAGGTGGCATCTGCATTCAGAATGTGTGAATATTCTTTGCATACATTTTATCATCCAACCGGGTAACCCACCCTCCTAAAAACAGGAGGAGGAAAAGAAAAGATAAGGTACACATTCTCCAAGTTCTGATCAAAGATAGATATGCAACATACCTTAGGCACAAGGCTTTGGGCAATCATTTCAGCTTCAGAAGAAATGGGAGTGAATTTAATGCCCGATTGCTCGTTACAGAACTCTTCAGACTAACAAAAGATATGAATAATATCAGATAATCTGCTACTTTGATATTGTGGAAAGTTAAATTGGAATAAATATAAACAAATACAAAATCACTTCACATGTTTGTGCAAGAGAATGTGTATAAAGGCATAGGATATTAGGATGCCACAGCGGGAGAAGAGGGGGTGGAAGTTGGCACTGTGTGAAGGAGAGTACCATCAGTCTCACACGTCCGTTTCTGCGTTTGAAGCGTACATGAATCTTTCCTCCTCTAAGATTTTGTTCCAGGAAAGGAAGTTTCTCAGAGTTGCCTCTCTGTCCATTTACTGGTCTAGTTATTGGTTCTGCACTGGCTTGCATAGAGGATATGTACTCGAGAGCAGCAATAGCCTTGGTCTCGTGAATGTCAGAATGTAATAGCCAAAACAAGCAAGATACTTGGTCTGCAATCAACAATCATTATGTCATCAGGAGTAAAATTATGGTTCTTATTCCTTTTGATATATCTTTTGGGCGCAACAGAAAAGGTTGTATTCATGCAGAGACAACTAAAAATAGTTTCATCATAAAAGACTTGAAAATGACATGACAAATTGGGCAGGTCAATGAAAGAGTCCCTATGTGACATGATAAATTGGCCATATGAATGCAAAATTCATTTTAAAATGTGATTGGTAGAAGTTGAGTATTATGGAATATAGAGTCTGGAGCTGACCAAAATGTAAATAATAACTACTCTTTATTCAAAAATCTATTTTTGTTGTGTTGATACTGATGAATGAATCCTTGGTAGATAAATTGCAGAATAAGATTTAGTTATCCTGAACCTCAAAGGCTTCACAGAGAATCCCAAAAGAAAAAAAAATTGATTATGGCCGGCATTCGCTTAGGGGCTATTTCGTGTCATTACTATTTACTCATATGTACAGTCCATTGGGGGTTGAGCCCCAACGTGGATTTTTTTCACGTCTCCAGCGATGTGAACCAAGACCTCCCCTTAAGAGGAACTTGCCCAACTAATACCAACATTCAGCTTAAGTTGATCTTAAATGAGAGGTCTTGGGTTCGAATCAATAGGGACGTGAAAGAAATCCATGTTGAGGTGGACAATACGTATCAGCAATGACGCACAAAATAGTCCCCTGAGCGAACAGGGAAAGACTGTGGTCATTACATGCAATGTCTTATCATAACAAGAAATTATTTCCATATAAAACACAATGCATTCAAGTTATGCTTATCTACCAACTTCATGGGTTATGCACATAACAGAAGTAAATGAATCGATATTACTAAAAGACTTCATTTTTGAGTTAAAAAAATAGTTACATACCATGACTCCGAAGGTTGCTTAGAAGTCCAGCAACTGAAGAGATGGATGTGTGCCTTAGCATCTCGCTTACCTGAAAAGAAATAAAAAGTCCATATAAAAGTTGCAAACCACAAGAAAACAATGGTGGGTGAACAGATAATTATTTGAATTGATATTTAATCTCAAACAAATATTTATCTGATTGACAATCAATCTCAAATTTCGTCAATGTAAATCTCCAAATCTAATTGACTCCAATTCTTGCTAATAAGCTGCCAGAACTTCAATTCCTTAACATTGGCAACAAGGGCTGCTGCGCCATTCTTAATTTTAATTGAGCTTTTCATTTATTTATTTATTTTTATTGGTGGAATTGCGTGGGGGATTTTGATGGAAAAAATTATCAACTGTGACCCCCTATTACAGCCATACAATGATTAGAAGAGATCACAGCGTCAGAAGAATCTATAATGAAATTATCGCAGTACTACTGAGTGCTGCTGTTATTTCTTTATAGTGATTGGAACAATACCAGTGGAAGTCTGGGAGCCCATAAGTGGTACTCCTATTACTTTACTTGCAAAAGGAATTTAAAGACCTCCAACTCTTTTATTTTTACCGTTTCAGCTGAAGAGCATTACTAATAATAAGCTTAGGAAATGCAGTTTAATTAGTGATGTTTTCACAAACAAGAGAATGATCTATGAAAAAAACAAAGCTTTCTTTGTTCATGCTGCAGTAATTGAGAGGGATTTATGTCTGTTTTACCATCTAGAGTGAACAATAAGAAATACCGGATGGCCAAATTCAAAGAACCAACTTTGAATGTTGTACGAAGAATCTAGACAGTTTATATGGTCACTGGTTAGAGAGGAAGAACAGAAAGCATACAACAAAATGCAAAATATGCAGAAAGTATTTTGGAGATTACTTTACATAAGAAGTAAAGAGAGTGTGTAGAGTAAGATTCACAATACTATAAGGAATTGGGAACTATGCATGTTGCTAAATTTATCCCAGAATGTATTCTTGGCATCTTACTTTGAGAAATGTAGTCTTCAACATTACAGGCCTTCCCCTGTTATTTTGTATTTGCTGAAGAGAGCATACCCCCATTGGGTTTGACACTGTAGCCTTCGTGATTGCATAATCACGGAGACAACATTTAGAACTTCAAATGATTTCATTTATCAAGAAAGATTATAAAAAACAAAACAAAACAAAACAAAGCTGATGCCAGATTTTATCTTTCAATGTAACCAAACAGTTGAGTTCTTCTTTCTGTTAGCAGCTATCAGATTCTTTTCATAAAGCTTCCTCTCATTCTTTGACAGGCATTGCAAAAATCCTCTCAGAAAGTGAGAAAAGCACACTTGTACCTAAATTTCATCTGTAATTTACAATCTATCCCCTAAAACATATTTGGGATTTAGATCGACACCAGCAAAATTCATAATTTCCATTTTATCAAATTCAAATAATATCATGGAAAAGGAAAGTTACCGAGTCTATGGCAACCGCAAAGCGTCCCTTTCCATCTCCAACCAATTCTGCAACCACAAATAAACCAAGTAGTAATAAACTCAATATTGTCATTAATTTCACTACAAACCCATCATTGACATTGTCTAACAGTAAATAATTAGAGTTTCACTAGTACTCGTACCTTTCCCTAGTTCGGTAATTGCCAACAATAACTTATCCAAGTCTTTCACATTTTTATATAAACTAGCCGTAGTTGAAGTTCCAAGAGTGAGATTCGCAATTCTCCCACTCTCATAAGCTTGCTTCTCCAACCCAGTGGATCCGTACAACAATCCAAAACCCTAATCCTGATTGAATTTTCAAATTTCTCGCAACAGTTAGTAAAAAGGATACACTATATTTTATCAAGCATGCATCTAAACTATTAAAACACTAAAATAAAAAATAACCATTTATTCGAGGAAGCTACATCATTTCCTTTACTCTTAAACAATTCTTCATAGTACAGAGGACCCCGAGAGAATGCAACCAGCACAATACCTCTGCAAAATAAAATTAAAAAAATACAAAACTGTCAAAAAATGTAAATTTGAGCAGTTTTTGGTTCTGGAATCTGAATTTTATTTTTTTAAAGCAGAGCAGACTGACTGTGACTGAGATTTTTGTGCAACAATAAAGGAAGAGAGCTGAGAGAGGATGTGATTGAAGACAAGGGATCCAAACGGACTTTGAATTGAGTCTTTTATAGTGAGAGCAGGGGCATGCTCCCCCTCTAACGCACCGTCGCGTAGGGCTCTGCATATCCGTTCTGCCATATTTGGTCGAGTGCCTGCTAGGGAAATTCCAATATACAAAAGTTCGTTCAAGAAGACCTAGTAGGAGAGAATGAAAAATAGTTTCTTTTCTAATTTAATTTTTGTAACTTGAAAATAGTCCACATGTTTAAAAATGTTAAGAAAAGCACTCATTTTCAATTTTGTGTGCAAAGTATGTATTCATTGTTGACTAAATAAGTGCAAATATTATATTCTGGTTTAATAAAACATATAACATGCATTTAACAGGAGTGGACCTAGAACAATAAGTAGGGGGGCTGGAATTTTAAAAAGTAAATTTCATATATCTATAGATTATATTCAGCAAGTAATTCAACAGACTACATACTAAAGTTACATCAAATCATCTTTGTGGGAAATAAAAAATCACTTCAGCTGATGTAAATGTTCTCTCAATTCCAGTAAGGAAGTAGGATAATGTATTAGCCCATTCCTATAACTATAGTTGCATGATGATACGCAAGTATTTGAGTTTGGCTCTATAAACAGAAACGCTTTAGATTCAATTATTTCTGCAAACGGCTATTTTTTCTTGATACATGTTCCACTTCCCTCCAGAGTCCTAATAACAGACTCATTGAAAATAATTTATAAAAAAGATCACCTCAAAATCTTATTTAATATCAAACAGTAATTCAACCACAGACACATGAGTATCCAACATATTAACATAATCCCACATTATCAACCTCAACCCACAAGGAGAAGGGTCACAATGAAGGAATTTTGTGTTTTAGTAAGAAAAGAAAGTTGAGATCACGGTTCATTGACCCGTTTGAGATTCTTGAGAAAATTGGAATGGCAATGTGTTGTCTAGCATTGCCACCCGTGTTTTCGACAGTGCACGACATGTTAAGAAAGTATGTGCATGATCTTTCACATGTGGTAAATTATTAGTCGTCAGACTTACAGAATTATATGATTTATGAAGAAGCGCTTGCGGTGGATGTAGAGAGAAAATTCCATGTTCTAAGAAACCGGGAGTGGGGTAAGCACGGAGATTGGGGGGTCACTTGGAAAAGAGAAGAATATGTCTTAGCTAACTACCTAGACCTCATAAAACAAGTAAGTTACATTTCGAGAACGAAATTATTTTAATGGGAGAGAGTTGTAGCGTCCAAAAAAAATGTCATCTTTTAATTTCAAGAAAATAAAATTTTAACTTCCGGTGTCGCTACGAACTTTCTAATATATTTTAAAATATTTTAGTAGCATTACTTTTTTCACGTGCTTGTCTTATATTTGATATGACGAACACGAAATATATTTTATCACCGAGACTAATTAAGTTTTCATAACCGGAATAATTTTTTCTCGAATTAATTTTAGGTTAATTGTAGAACAATTGTTTAAATTAAAAACCCTCTTCTCGGTCCATTTTTTGGTAAATTTATTTATATTAGTGTCGACCCTTTTCTGCTCAATTGTTCTTCCATTATTAGCCTAAAACCCGGTCCACCTAAATGCTAGAATAATACCCTTAAATAGCCCCTAAGACCAAGTGAAAACTGCACATGTTGTACTCCATTTCTCAGCCCATTTTCCTTCCACTTTCAGCACCTTCCAACCCACTTAATATGCAGCCAAACTGCCCTCAATATCTTCAAAAAAAACTGTCCCCAAGCTGCCCAAAACCCAGCAGTAAACACCATTCATTCCCTCTTTTAATCAAAATGTGCATTTTCTAATACCACTAAATCTATGAGACCCACACTTATCACTTAACATTATTACATACACGTCAAGCAAATGCAAAAAGATATCAAATTAAAAACACTGTAAGACACCTTCAAAAGCATAACATATTAACATATACTCACGCAAGCAACTGCAATTCTGCAAACACATCAAGAATGTGCATTTTCTAATTTTTTTTATAGAACCCAACAGAAAAGATCAAATATTCAAATCCAAAAATATATCAAAATGGTACTCAGAAGAGTCCATAGAGAAAGATCAATGAGCATTCAAAGACTAAAAACCGAGTAAAAAATTTCATATCAACACATTACACACCTAAATACGAGAAGAGCAAAATTCCAACATAAATATACATTTACATTTATAGACACGGCTACACGTAACACGCTTATATTATATGCAAAAAAAAAAAGTGGAAAAAAGCGAAATGTAGCTACAAATAAAAAAATATACCAGATAAAATAAAACGTACCAAAAACGATCAAAGAGAGGAGACTTAATGTAGAGCGTCGCTAGAAAACGAAAAAACTCAGATCTCCAAGAGAGAACTAAGCGTAAAATGAAGGCAATGGAGTATATATATTTAGAAACCCTACAGAGAGAAAGCAGTTGAGTAATTAGTAAAGCAAAGCTCTCTCTGTACTGTGGTACCGCTGAAGCTGAAGGAGGGAGATGATGAGAGATTTGGGTGATTTCACTGATTTGCAATTGATTTTGGGTCTTTCATTAATGGATTTTTGGGTTATAATATAA
Organism: Forsythia suspensa; assembly: GCA_023638005.1. NCBI lineage: Eukaryota > Viridiplantae > Streptophyta > Magnoliopsida > Lamiales > Oleaceae > Forsythia > Forsythia suspensa. Next base: position 51,910,905 of record CM042673.1, read on the forward strand.
TGGGTAAAAACTAAAGGGTCATGACTAAAAGGACTGGGTTATATTTTTTTTTTGATCGAAAAGGACTGGGTTATATTTGGATTGTGGAACTGTGGGCTAATTTATATTTTGGGACTAGCTTAAAAAAAAAAAAAAAAAAATTCATTATTATTTGGAACTCATTCCATGTACCAGTAGTACCGCAAAGCGGTTAAACATTAAACATTCAGCATTATCATTCAACGGGTGCGTCGGTCCCCTACGCTCTATTTTTCACTCACACCTTTCATGACATAGGCGTACAACATTTCTTTTATAAAATTGGGAAACATATCTTTCTTGAATAAAATATACTTTTCAACAGTCTCATTTAAAACTTTACTTCATGCATGATTGTGGATGCATTGACATGAATATACTTGCCAAATTTAATGATTTCAGACAGATTTACAAGACTATAAACGATAAATTCTAACAGAACTGCATCGTACATGAGGCCAAATTGACTGATTTCAGACAGATTTACAACACTATAAACAGAAACCAGTTCAAAATAAATGGAACCACGAGGACCCGTTTGATTATAAGGGTTATGCACCTTGGTAGAATGCAGAAAAGTGCGGCTCTACTGTATGAACAAGGGAAAACCCTAGCTTCAGCCTCCGAGGTCACGCACTGGCAAAGAGTATAAAATTTGGTGCAGTAAATGGTTCTTAAAGGGTACGATGAAAACCCTAGTTTTATTGGACGGCTAAGATTGACTGTGGGAGTATTAGTGGATTGACATATGGGCCGTCCAAAATATAAAGGCCCAATGGATGATCCAACTTGTCAGCCCGAAGGCTAAGCGGGTTTATGGTGACGCTTGTGCACTGTACACAGTATTACTAAGGACAAAATTGACATAAACTCTATTTCTTTTATTAAAAAGTAAAAAATGTCTTATTTTTCAATTTTTAAAAAATACTCCATTCATTGAAAATTAATATTTTACAATTTTCATCGTTTTATAATTTTTTTAAAATACCTCATTTTCATAATCAATATTTTAATATTTCATTTGAAAATATTATGTTTACGAACAAAATATTATGTTACTATATGTTATTTTTATTAAAATTAATATTTTCCCATGTAATCCCTGTATGTTACATTTTACTAAAAAACTATTGTATTACATGAGCAACATGCCATGTTACGATATGTTACTTTTTTATTAAAAAATTAACATTTTACACAGATAACATGTTATATTATCTTATATTATTTTTTATTTTTACAAAAATTAATGTCTTAGACGAGTAACATGTTGCGTTACCATATTTATTTTTTAATAAAAAATCATCATCTCACAAGAGTAACATGTTGCGATACTATATGTTACATACATTACTTCACCATCACCACACCACAACAAAAATCCACCATTGCTCAACGACATCACTATTGTGAAAATCCACTTGAATAATTATGAGGAACATGTTGTATTACCATTACCCAACCTGGTCAAAACTGAAAACAATCTAAAAACCACCATCTTCCGCCATGACCATCACATTCAGAATCAAGCTCTCGAACCACAACCAAACCCAACCTGAAAACAATCCAAATGCCACCAATCGACGACTTCTACCACCACATCGCTTAGAATCAACAGTCGAATCGATTGTTATCAATTATGAGATCAATATGAAAATATCAATTTTGAGGTAATTACTTACCCAAGAACATGGTAACCCCGACCATGGACTATATGGGAAATTAACCCCCATTAAACGAACACTCTCGCCCACATAAACCAAGTATATCTATTCATCTACAATCAATATTTAGAAAGTGGGAGATTATAAGCAAATATAAGTAGAAAACAAGTTATCGACATTATCAAATAAATGTACAACGCATCAAAGAAAGTAAAAATTTAAATATAGATTTTTTTTTTTTTTAAGACTGATCCAGGTACAATCCTCCGCCTCAATGCATTTTTTTTTTCCCCAAGAATTTGTCAATTGGAGGAGCGCAACTAAGTTTCAAACCTCAAAGCCTTGAAAGGGATGTGAAACTTATAGAAACCCAAGCCAAAACACAGAATCCCATTATGAAATGTTTATGTATGAAGAAAAAATAACATACCAATTCATTGTCAAATTAAAAGAATAGCATCACTTAAGACTTTCTTGTAGCCTAGGTGGCTTTCACAAAATACACGGACCCTCTTGAATTTTCTATTGCTATCCATTCAACAATTCCTTTAATCTCTCTAAATATATATGTGTATGTCTATATATAGTGGTGGTGGATCTAAAATTTTTTTAGTCCGAGCTGCTATTAAAAAAAAAAAATTGCACGGACTATTACTAATTTTTTTTTTACACTATAAAAAACGCTTTTTTTTAGGGCGGGCATGGGCTACAGTCCGGTCCTGCCCCCCAAATCTGCACTATCTATGTATGAATGCGTGTATGTACACACGTACATAGATGGGTGGTGGCAGGTATAATACAACAAAAATTTTGGGGAAAAAAATGTGAAAAATTCTTCCGAATAGAATGAGAATCAGAAACAAGAGATTGGGAAAGTGTGAATGTCGATCGACGGAGGTCGTCGTGCGACGCAATAGGCATCGCATAGATCTACGTGATGGAGGTTGTAGATCGTCGCAATGGTGGGTGATACTACTCGAGATCATCGCAATAGTGGTTGGCGGTTGGCGCGAGTGTAAGTCGTCAGAGGTGGTAGTTTATGGTGAAGATTGAAGAGAGAGAATTAGACATTAATTTCTTGTATTTTGTGTTTAGAGTGGTAATTAATTTTTTTTTCCAAAATTAAGTTTTATACAATAGAAAGGAGAAGCATTTTCTAAAAGGTGTTATTTAAATGAAAAAAATTAAAGAATTAAAAAAGAGAGTATTTTTTTTTAACTTTTAGAAAAAAAATGAGATATATGGCATAATTATCCTTGTTAATATAAAAATACAAAATACCATAAAATTTTAAATTATTATTTTTTGAATATTGTTTAATATTACTCTATCAAATATATTACAAACTACTTCCGTATTAAAGATGGTTTTTAGGAATACGTATGTTGCATGTTATTTTGTAATAATATTATGAATTTTGTTAGATGGTTGAAATTTGCAAACTTCAAGCTTTTCCATAATCTCATGAATAATGATCCATTAAAGGTAACATCAAATTAAATATCTGAGTTCTCAAGAAAAAATCAGAATAATAAAAACTTCAAACTTCACCTCAAAAATCAATAAATAATTACTAGTATTTGATTACATCTAAAGACTTACCATCAAATAGATAAAATCCAATTAGGACATCAAATTCAGAACACGGTAAGAAAAAAATGACCAAGTACTCAAAACATGCTTGATTTCAATGGTGGGCCGTATAGTCAGGTTGGTAAGGTTGTATATATAAAATTGCATGTTTGAAAGTGTTAAAATTATTTTTTAAGTATTTATAAATTATGAGTCTTATAAAATATAGATAAAAGTCGATCGTTTGAACGTCTTTTTCTAAAAAGTGACCGTAAGACCAAATCGGTCAATCGATTGGAGTTAAAGGTCAACTGTTTGAACATCTTTTTATAAAAAGTTTTTTACAAAAAGTGATTGTTATGATTTTTCTGTTTCAACGGCTATTTTTGCTCATCTGAAATGTTGTAGGTTGACTGTTTGATAATTCGAATAGACAAAAAGTTTTGAAAATTGATCTCTATAAATTGCCATTCATTTATTATTATTAAAAACACTTACAATAGCATAAAAAGAGAGAATCATATTGAGAAAAAGCATTCAAATTTTATTGTACTTACATCTTCAAAATTATTCATTGAAAAATTTTAATTGATTAAATCAAACTTTTGAATCATCATCATCAAATTTTTTTCTAACACTTGAAATTTTCATTTATTACTTTTTATTGAAGTGTTAGTCTCTCTTACCACTAAACTTGTATCTATCATTTAGTAAGGAGAAATACTATCTCAAATCTACTTCTTCATATTTCTGGGTCATATTGAAGTCCCTTAAATTTCAATATTGTATAAGGATCGGTGCTCCTTATTTGTAAGTCACTGAAAATGTTGTAAGTGTTTTGATTGCACCATAAGTCAATCAAGATAGTGGAAATGCCGTGCTCGTGACGGAGAGCCTGGTAATAGGGAACATAGATTATTGGTTGGATCGAATCTTCATAAAAATATCATTTGCATTCTATTTACCCTTTTATTTACTTATATTGTGCTTATATTTTTACTTGTTTAATTTACATCTCTTAAGTTTTTTATTTTGAGATTGTTTTACGAAAACGTTTGTAAAAACAAATTCACCTCCTTCTTGGTTAGTTGTTCTTGGATTATCACGTATAATAGATAGGCTCGTAGGCCAAGCGATTGTTATAGCAAATATCGTGTAATCTTGTCAAATTAGTGTGCCTTCATTACCATCATGTTCAAAGGACCTTGATCTAATGTCTCCAGTAGGCATTGTTTTAATGTCCACTGGGACACTTGTCATGTACTTATTAGATGATTGTACATGCTCACTTTACACTCATTTAATGAGTGTGAGATACTTATCTCGGTGGACATTGTTAAGTCTTGATGGATATTATAACAATGTCCACCTAGAGTATTAGATCAAAACCGTATGTTCAAATATTGTAACACAATTTCCATTCTTTCTGGTTCCCATTCAACCTTCTTCACTGCTCAAAGCAATACAGACCATGCAAGATAGTTGCAATATGCAACCAGCCAGCTCAGTGAGTGACTCCCAAAATTTTTTTCATTCACTTTCACTTAGTTATTATTTTAGCCATGCCATGACGATCTTCTTTGAAACTATTTCTTCTGCCTTCCTAATGATAGGAGTATTGAAATTAAGCGCATGTTTGATATAGTTTAAAAATATATATTTTTCTCAAATTCATTTTTAACTACATATTTCATAAGACTTACAATTTTTATTAACTTTTCAACCACACATTTCATCAACTTTTTACAATCTCCTAAAAATTACTTTTAAACTCCACCAAATAAATACTTATTTACTATTTCGAATATTGTAGTATATTTCGTTTGTATGTTACTTCAATGCCATCTATAAATTTTGTTGTTGGAATTTACATTTTTGAATTAGCATGCAAAAAGCATAGAAGCTACTTGATAAGATGGTGGTTCTATACTGATTTTCATGACAACATAGTATTTTTAAGTGCTTGTTTGGTTTTGTTAAAAAATTTGATGAAAATCTAACTCAAATCAACAATTAATTGTAACTATAACTTTTATCAACTTTTCAATCACACATCTAATAAATTTTTATTAAAATCTACTAAAAATATGAATTTTCAACTAAGCCAAATAGACACTAAAGTCACTAGGTAAAGATTATATGCACTGTAACAAAAATTAACATACTATAATAATTTAATACAGAGACACATAGTGTAAGTTATAATTTCAAAAAATTATAGTGTAACACATAGTGCTAGTCACAATCATTGTGACTTATTAAGTCCCCATTTTGATTTTGTCAAAAATAAGATTTTTTGTGAATTTTGAAAAAGTTTATGAAGTGTGTGGTTGAAGAGTTGATAAAAGTTGTAAGTAGTATGAAATGCGTGGTTCAAATTAATTGTTGATTTTGACTTCAGTTTTTTAGTCATTTTTTAAGCAAAATCAAACAAATCCTAAATACAAATTTTTCAAGTTTCACCACCAAAAAATTATACATACTGTAATTTATTGTATTTTCCTTTAAAATTTTAAATGTCCGTTATATTATAATTTTACAATATTTAACAAAAAAATCAATATTTTTCCATAATCCCTCTATTTTTGTCCTAAATTAACCCATTAAGAAACTGTTAAAGTCCAGTGAAACAATTTGAAGTACCCAATTAGAGATCCATTTCAAACCCACCCGATTAGAGACCAATACAGAGTTCTTCTCCTTCTGTTTCCTCGAGAGATTCAATTCTACTCCCACAAGCAAATGAATTTTTTTTTTCATTGACTTGCATTTGTTTTCTTCTTCATTCCCCATTCTTCACTAAATTATAATTTTCTAGTGATCAAACTTGTGCTTTCATTTTTTACTGTTCGTAGAATTTTATGAAAAAAAATTTAAAAGTAGATACAAAATGATGTCCCCAAATCAATTTCCCGAAACTCGGGGGGGTTCTCATTCCACAACTGTCAGGTGAGTCCAGTTGTATTCGTGTTTATAGAGAATAATTTTTTAATTATATTCTTTATGACTGTATTATCATTTACGCTGCACCATTGTGTTTTTTTATGGGTTTTTAGCTGATTCTGTTTTTGCAGCGTCTCTATTAACTATTAAGTGATCGAAATCAAGAGTTTTTCTGTTTCAGTTGTACTAATATATGAAACATTGAAAACGCACTTCTCATTTTCCTAGTAAATAAGAGACCTAGGGAAATGTAGATTTATTGGCCTAGATAATGGTTTCCAGATTCATTACCAAGAAACAAAGAGCACACTGGAAAGTAAATAGAAGGAAAAGATACTGCAGTTTATTCATTCTTATAGTGCCTTTATATTAGCATTACAATAAACAACTTATGCAAAAAATCAGCAACTAATTGATCCACTAAGGTTATCAATTCAAGCCTAAAAAATAGGACCACACTACTACCCACTAACAAGACCAAGTCATAGCAAAAGCATCAGATTTGCTATATAACTAGTATACCGCTTATCGGTGGGATCCGACCCTAGAAACTTGCTTGCGTTGAAAAATAATGAGGAGGAACAATGTTGATGGGAGAAATTTGAAGAATAGTGAAGAGAAATGAGAAGGAGAGATGAGAGATTCTTTTTTTGGAAAATAGATGTATATGATTTTTTTTATGTGAGTGGAGGTGAAAACCTTTGTTATGGTCGGTGATGAAAACGAATTTTTAACATTCCCTCCCTTAAAGTGAAAGCTTATGGACTTCAATTTAATTGTGCAATTCCTACCCGTCAATCTTCTTAGTTATTGGAAGGGAAGAAATCTGAGAGGTTTAGTAAACATATCTGCCAACTAATCTTCACTTGTGCAATACTTCAAATCAATTGTATCACCATTGCTAAGATCTCTTAAAAAATTATACTTCACATCAATAAACTTGCTTCTTCCATGCACAAGTTGTTGCAGCAACAAATTCAACTTCAATAGTTGATAAAGTAATGATTGGTTGCTTCTTAGATAACCACGAAACAACCATTGAACCCAGCATAAAAACATAACTCGAAGTGCTTCTCCTATCATCTTGATCTCCTGCATAACCAATGTCTCTAAACCCGATCAAATCTAAATTTTTACCCTTTTTGTAGAACAACTCAAAATCTTAAGTTCCTTGCAAGTAACGAAAAATCTTCTCAGCTAAAAGATGAAATTCTGTTGGAGACTCCATATATATACTGATTATGCTCACAGAATACATTATGTCAGGGCTTGTTGTAGTTAAATACATTAAACTGCCCACAATTTGTTTATAAAGTGTGCTATCCACTTTTTTCTTTCATGATCTTTGTTTAGTTTCAAGCCAAATTTAGTTGGAGTGCTTATAGAATTACAATTCTTCATTTGAAACCTGTTCAAAATTTCTCGTACATACTTCTTTTGAGACATAAAAATTCTAGTAGTTGACTGCACTACTTCGATTCGAAGAAAATAATGCATCACACCAAGATTAGTCATTTCAAATTCAACCATCATAGACTTCTTAAACTCTTCAAACATAAAATTCTCATTTCGAGTAAATATTAGATCGTCTTCATATAAGCAGACAATGAGCATTTCTCCTTCATCTCCAACTTTAACAAAAAGTGTGTGCTCATATGGACATTTTTTAAAACCTTCTCTTAAAAAATAAGCATCAATGCGACTATATAAAGCTCGCGGGATTTTTTTTAATCCATATAAAGTTTTCTTTAATCTATACATTTTATGCTCATTTTCAAACTTAAATATAACCAGGTTGATCTACAAATACTTGTTATTTTAAGTATCCCTGCAAGAATGCCAATTTGACATCCAACTGAAAAATAGACCATGAATTTTGTGCTGCGATTGCAACCATTAATTTGATTGTGTCATGCTTGCAACCAGAGCAAAGACTTCTTTATAGTTAACTCCAAACTCTTGCTTGTATCCCTTAGCAACTAATTGCGCTTTATACTTGTCGGCTTCGCCATTTTTCTTCACTTTTGTTTTGTAGATCCATCCACTTCACACCAATGGTTTTGTGCCCTTTTGGAAGATCGAGATAGCTCCCAAGTATAATTTCTTTCAATACATGCAATTTCATCATCCATAGCTCTTTGCCATATTCATTATTTGATAGCACTTTCAAAAGTTGTAGGGCCACAATCTGAAAATAAAGCAAAGTGGGCAACTAAGATCTTCAAATTGGTCAATGCCGGTTACCTCATAATCTGCCATCCATGCTGGCCTCTTTCAAACACGGGAAAGACGTGATTCAGCCGCTACATCAACATTCTGATGATGTTGGTGAAGTTACAGCAACTATTGGAGCTTCATTTAGTGGATTTTCGGAGACAAACTGCTAGAATTTGTTGTTGTAGGGGCTGGCTTTCTTATTCTATTTCTCTATAAAAAAGTCCGGAATAGGCTGCTGCTTTCACTATTCTTTTCCAAATTTCAAGTGTTCTCTTCATCAAAGATGACATCTCTGTTGCATAAGCGGTACAACCAAAAATTTTGAAGTGATCTACTGATGATTTTTGCCCACTCCAAACCTCTTCGGGTATCATATTTTGGACAAAAAAGTAAGACTTTTGTTCAACACAAGAACGCTCCAATTCACTGCTTAGGCAAAAAATTCTTTGGTATCTTTCCTTTTGCCAATAAGCTCCTCACCATGTTGAGGATGGTTCTATTTTTTTCTCTCCGATACACCATTCTATTGTGGTGTATAAGGAGCTATAAGTTCTTTTTGAATACTTTGGTTATTACAAAATCTTTAAAATTCTTTTGAGCAGTATTCTCCACCACGATCAATATGTAGAGTTTTATGGCCTTTCTTTTTTCATTTTCAACACGTGTTTTGAAGCTTTTAAATGCACTAAAAGCTTCTTGTGACACCCGAATCCTAAAATCCGAGAGTCATAATGACATATCATGAACGTTAGAAAAATAAATCAATATCTAATAAAATTTAGAATTTTAAGGCTAAAAGATGACCAATGAATATTTTATTTAGAACAAACTTTAATCGTAAAACATATGTTCAAAATTCTTATTTAATTAAAGATTCCTAATCTAAATATTCCATCACGGGTGTTATCCATATTTGAATCTTCACAAGTCCTAGTTACCTGGAAGGGGGAAAAAATGAAAGAGGTGAGAAAATCTCAGTAAGTACATACATGTTTATACATTTACAATGTTATGGAATCTTGAACTTGAAACATGAAACTTGTACTTGAACTTTCATTGGAACTTTCATTTGAAACATTCATTTGGAACTTTCACTTGAACTTTCATGGTGGAGACATAAAAACTATACCGAACTTAGATGGTAATAGTTATTCATGCGTAGCGCTACTAAATTCTGGTCCGATCTTATAACATATATGTTGACCCATCATATACATTCCATAAGCATGTAACATAAAAATATGTATACACTTACCTTGCTTGAATCAATGAAGAATAGTAATTTGCTAAACTGTCTCTTACACTTCACTATTTCTTGAATCGTGCTTATGTATAAACTGAGAGAGAAGTGTATATTGTGGTGTAAAATAAATAATGGACCTTAGGTTCTATTTGTTCTATTTATAGGGTTACCAAGAGTTCTAGTTGAAACCAACTGAAACTCTTTAAAAGATAAACCTTATCTTGAACTCTTATCTTTAAAAAAAAAACAACCATATCCTAAGAGATAGGATTTGTTGAGGATAACTCAACCACATTTATCTTAAAAGTCCATCCAAAAATTTAAACGATATACACTACCATAGTTATTCCACTTTAAATTAATTAGATAAAAGATATGCAAAATTATATCTAATTATCCAATTAAAATACAATCTGCAACATGTGGACAAAAGGTAAATTACGCCTTGGTCCTAAACTATTGGTTTACTTTCAAATTGGTCCTTAATTTTTCAGATAAAACATAATATTTATATATTCAAATTTAACGGCTATCTACGTTGATTCCAGATATTATAATCTACCTACCTAAAACAATTTTCGTCTTCGAAAATTTACCTCAGCTTTCGTCGGCAAACAGTTGGGGATACTTAGATCGCATTTCATCCTCGCGTTCCCAAGTTGTCTCCTCTACCGAATGGTATTACCATAATACTTTAACCAACGGTATCTCCTTGTTGCGAAGCTTCTGCACCTTCTGAGCTATAACACATATCGGTGCTTCTTCATAACTCAGATCTTGCTGAATTTTCAAAGGTTGAAGTTTCACTACATGAGTTGGGTCAGTAACGTACTTTCTGAGTATTGATATATGGAAGATATCATGTACTGCTGAAAGTTCTAGTGGCAAAGCTAACTGGTAAGCGACATTCCCAATTTGTTTTAAAATTTCAAAAGGACCGATGTACCTTGGTCTAAGTTTACCCTTCTTACCGAACCGTAGTACTCTTTTTATTGGCGTAACCTTTAAGAGTACCTTATCTCCGACTACAAATTTCAAGTCTTTTCTTTCTTTTATTTACATAACTTTTCTGTCTATCTTGAGCTTTCTTCATACTAACTCTAATCTTCTCAATTGCCTGTACTATTTGTTCAATAATTTCTGGGCCCAAGATTTTACGCTTGCCAACTTTATCCTAATGAACAGGTGATCTACATTTTCGCCCATACAATGCCTCATAGGGTGCCACGCCAATAGAGGCATGGTAGCTGTTATTATATGCAAACTCTATTAAAGGTATATATTTTTCCCAATGGCCTCCAAACTCTAGAACACACAATCGGAGCATATCTTCTAAAGTTTGTATCGTCCGTTCAGATTGTCCATCTGTTTGAGGATGAAAAGTTGTACTAAATTTCAATTTAGTACCTATAGTCCGATGTAAACTCTTCTAAAAGTTCGAGGTGAACCTTGGGTCTCTATCTGATACAATTGAAATTGGGACACCGTGTAACCTCACCACTTCTTTAACATACAACCGTGCAAATTGATCTATAGAAAAAGTCATATGAACAGGTAAGAAATGGGCCGACTTGGTTAATCGATCAATAATTACCCAAATGGCCTCATGACCTTTTACTGATTTCGAAAAACCTACCACGAAATCCATCGTCACATGTTCCCATTTCTATTTTGGAACCTCCAGAGGTTGCAATAATCCCAACGGTCGCTGATGTTCGACTTTCACTTGTTAGCATATTAGGCACTTCTCCACATATTTAGCTACATCCACCTTCATATTTTTCCACCAAAATATAGTTTTTAAGTCACGATACATCTTTGTACTTTCTGGATGTACAGAATAAGGAGTAGAGTGAGCTTCTTCCAAAATCTCATTTCTCAATTCCTCAAAATTGCAGACACAAAACGCGCCCTCGATAACATAATACTTTATATCTTGGCTATGTTTGAAATCCTTCCATTTCTCTCGTGTTAATCTCAACTTTGATAAATTGAAGAACTGATCACCTCTTTGATGGTTCTTAATCCGATCACGAAGAGTTGGTCGAATCGAAAGTGCTGCAATTCGAGCAACAGAATCAGAAGGTGTGGCAATCACCTCGAGATTTAATCTTTCAAATTCCTTCCATAAGGGTCTCTGTGCTGTCAACATTGCCACTTGTCCTGTTGTCTTCCTACTTAAGGCATCGGCCACTACTTTCGCCTTGCCTGAATGGTAATGGATTTCACAATCGTAATCTTTTACCAATTCAAGCCATCTTCTCTGCCTCATGTTCAACTCTTTTTGAGTAAAAATATACTTGAGGCTCTTATGATCTGTATAGATGTCACATTTTTCTCCGTATAGATAATGCCTCCAAATTTTTAGAGTGTGGACTACCGCAGCTAGCTCTAGATCATGCGTGGATAGTTCTGCTCATGAGGTTTCAACTGTCTTGATGCATACGTAATTACCTTGCCTTGTTGCATCAATACACATCCAATGTCTTGTTTGGATGCATCAGTGTAGACTACGAAACCTTTTGATCCTTCAAGTATGGTCAATACTGGCGCATTAATCAATTTCTTCTTCAATTCTTCAAAACTGCTCTCACATTTCTCAGTCCAGTCAAACTTTATACCCTTGCGGGTTCAGCTGTGTTAATGGTCCCGATATTTTAGAGAATCCCTCAATAAATCTCTCTGTAGTATCCTGCTAAACCCAAAAAGCTACGGACTTCTCCTATATTAGTTGGCCTTGACCAATTCAGTACTGCCTCTACTTTATTGGAGTCCACTTCTATTCCTTGTGTAGTGACCACATGTCCAAGAAATACTACCCGTTTCAACCAGAATTTGCACTTTTTGAATTTTGCAAAGAGTTTTTCCTTCCTTAGGATCTCTAACACAATTCTCAAGTGTTCCTTGTGCTTTTCTTCGCTCTGAGAGTAGACTAAATGTTGTCAATGAATACGATGACAAATTGGTCCAAGTATTCATGGAAAATGCGATTCATCAAGTCTATGAAAACTCAGGAGCATTAGTTAAGCCAAACGGCATAACTAAGAACTCATAGTGACCATAACGAGTTCTTAAGGCCGTCTTTGAAATGTCACTAGGTTTGATTCTCAACTGGTGATATCCTGACCTCAAATCGATGTTTGAAAATACTTTGGCCCCTTGTAGTTGGTCAAATAAATCTTCAATTCTAGGAAGGGGGTACTTATTCTTAATAGTGATTCTGTTCAACTCCCGATAATCGATGCACATCCTCATTGACCTGTTTTTTCTTTACAAATAGCACAGGTGCTCTCCATGGGGATACACTGGGTCGAATGAATCCTTTTTTCAATAACTCCTCTATTTGGGCCTTCAATTCATGTAACTCTTTTGGCGCCATTCTATAAAGAGCTTTAGAAATAGCTGTGGATCCAGGAATTAGATCAATCGTGAACTCTACTTCTCGTTCGGTGGCATTTCATTCAAATCATTGGGAAAAACATCTAAAAATCCGCACTACCTTAACGTCACCTAGTGTTAGCTCTTTAACTTCCTTAGCTACTACTGTCATTAAGAATCCCGTACATCCTTCTGACCTCAAAATTTTCCTTGCTTTCAATGCTGAAATGATATGGATAGGGGTTTTATCTTGGTTACTGAAAGGTGAAGTTCTACCTCTCCAAGCTGCTTAAACACCACATCTCTTTCAAAGCATAAAATAGTTGCGTGGTTCTTGGATAGCCAGTCCATTTCTAAAATCACGTCGAACTCTTGCATGTTGAAGACATATAAGTTGGTCTCCAGGGTTTTACCGTCAATCTCTACCTTAGCTGTCTTTATTATCTGGTTTGCACTCAATACTTCTCCTGATGGGGTAGCAACATCTAAAGGAGTACTTGCATGTTCACTAAGAGTATTGAGTTTGCTCATAAACTTAGGGGTTATAAAAGAGTGAGTAGAGCCAGAATCAATCAAAGCATAAGCAAGTATACGGGAGATGAGGATATTACCCGCTAACACGTTGCGGTCTTGATCATTTTCTTGTTCTGCGAGTGCAAACACCCTAGCTTGGCCCTTAGGGAGATTTCCAGGCTTTTGTTGCTATTCTTGCTGCTTCGCTTCTTCTTTTGCCCATTGGGACAGAATTTTGCCACATTGCCTGCCTCTCCACATAAATAGCATGAATTGGTTCCCATAAGACACACTCCAGCATGGCGCTTCTGGCACTTGCCGCAAATTGGATGTTGATTATTGTTCGTAGTTGGATGCTGCTGATAATTGTTCGTAATGGAGTCCCCTTTACTCCTTTTCATGAAGTTTTGCTTCCATTTATCCTTACTATCCTCCCACTTACGCTTCTCGAATGACCCAGATTGTGGTTGCTTGTTACTGCTATTGGAGTTCTCCCTGAAATTGGCTAGCTGAGCCTTTGCTAGCACTTTATGGTACGTGCGCAATTCCAAGGTAATCACTGATTGCCTAAGGTCATCTCTCAAGCCTTGCTCAAAGCGCCTTGCCCGCTTAAGCTCAGTGTCAACCAACTCGGTGCGTAGCATGATAATTCATCAAACTTCCTTTCATACCCTAGGTCATTGTACCCTGCTTCAATGTCAGGAACTCTGCCTCCTTCTGACTTCGAATGCTTGGTGGATAGTACTTTTGTAGGAAAAGTTCCTTGAATTCATTCCAAGTCCACACATGGTCACTAGCTTTGGACCTGGCTGTCGAGTCCCACCAATGTCTAGCTCCTTGTTGCAGCATGAATGCTGTGCAAGTCACCTTTCTGGGATCTGGGCATTCAATTAGGTTAAAGATCTGCTCAATTCCGGCTATCCAATCTTTAGCTACCAGAGGGTCACACCCACCCTCAAATGATGGAGGTTGGAGCTTCCTGAATTGTTCAACAATCGCAGCCACCTCATTCCTTGGAATTGGGGTTTGTCCAGCTAGTGTTGGCACCAAGTTGCGTATCACGTCAAGGAACTGCATAAATTGATTGGTTGGTTCGTTTGCCTCGTTTTGTGGCTGACCGTTCCTATTGTTAGCATTTCTAGCGCGAGTTTCCATTTCCTTAGTTAACATGTAAACGTAAAACAATCAATCATCGAAAGCTCTAAACTCGGCAAAAGATTAACATACTTTATTTCATAAATTTTGATAATTTGACATAAAAGGAAAGGATTACTTGGCATACAAGTCCAAAACTTAGAATATAAAATTTATAAATAACATAGCTTTCTAGTCATCTAAAAATTCTCTCCATCGCTTTCGTTTAGTCTTGCTTCTTGATTATCCACATGGTTTGGCTCACGTGTTTCATCAAGATATGGTGTGGGGTTGTACTCAGGGCTTTCCTCTGGGTCTTCCTCAGGGTCTTTCTCAATAATGTTACCATTATTGTCAACTGAGGGTACCAATGTGGGGTCGAGCTCAATCATTTCCCTATTGTCGGTGATTAACCATTTCTCCCTCAAACTCATCATTAACAAGGCTGGGGGTGTCTGAAATTCAAACCTCTGTTCAATCTCATACATAAACTGTTTCCAGTAAGGGCTGAGTGTCCTTTGAAGGTGATACACAATTTCATCTCTATGAAAGTTGTGCTCATTTCACTCTGCTCCTCTTATAATTTTGTTCACAGCGTTCAAATGCTCTAGCATATTATGGTTCGGGTTCTTCACATACATCTTATGTAATTTCAAAAACATTTCACGTATCTTGGCCTGGGCTCTAATTTCTTGTGGACGTCTATCAACCATCTAAAAAGGAAGAAACATATCGTAATTAATTGTTTTTGCTTCATTAATTTGAATATCGCGCAATTAAAAGGCTTCCAAGTGAGGAGGGGGTCATTCAGACCACTTAAATTTCAAGCTCTTCTTAGACAGTTTAGGTCCTTTTGACAAAGCCTTTCAATTTTGCGAATATCAAATAAAGAAAACTCAAACAATGGGTAGAATCTTAACGGTTTTCTATATATGTAATTTTTTTTTTTTAACTAGAAATAACATGATACTTAGGGTGTGTTTGATTTTGATTAAAATCAGATTTTTTGTAAAAGTTGGTGAAATGTGTGGTTGAAAAAGTCGTGGGCCCATGAAATGTGTGATTAAAATTAAATGTTGACTTTTTTTAACTAGAAATAACATAATACTTAATTAACTTTAAATGTAAAACATGCTTTTCACATAATTCTTAATTTCCATCATAGATTTCATACATGTTCAAACATTTAATCATTCATATTCGCATAATAATTTGAAAAAAATAAATAAATACATTATGCAAAATTACTTATACCGACTTAGAGATTCGAAGTTTAGACGATCACCACGGTGAACTTTAAATCGGCTTATCATGAAAGAATCTTTATTACTTAACTAATAACCAAAATTTTTTTTCACTGTTCACGTGTGAATATATATTTTTTTTTTTGAAAAGTCTACAGAAATGTAAACATTCGCTCTGATACCACTTTGTGACGCCCGAATCCTAAAACTCGAGAGTCATAATGACATATTATGAACGTTAGAAAAATAAATTAATACCTAATAAAATTTAGAATTTTAAGGCTAAAAGATGACCAATGAATATTTTATTTAGAACAAACTTTAATAGTAAAACATATGTTCAAAATTCTTATTTAATTAAAGACTCCTAATCTAAATATTCCACTACGGGTGTTATCCATGCTTCGAATCTTCACAAGTCCTAGTTACCTGGAAGGGGAAAAAAATGAAAGGGTGAGAAAATTTCAGTAAGTACATACATGTTTATACATTTACAATGTTATAGAATCTTGAACTTGAAACATGAAACTTGTACTTGAACTTTCATTGGAACTTTCATTTGGAACTTTCATTTGGAACTTTCACTTGAACTTTCATGGTGGAGACATAAAAACTATACCGAACTTAGATGGTAATAGTTATTCATGCGTAGCGCTATTAAACTCGGTCCGATCTTATAACATACATGTAGACCCATCATATACATTCCATAAGCATGTAACATAAAAACATGTATACATTTACCTTGCTTGAATCAATGAAGAACAGTAATTTGCTAAACTGTCTCTTTCACTTCACTATTTCTTGAATCATGCTTATGTATAAACTAAAAGAGAAGTGTATATTGTGGTGTAAAATAAATAATGGACCTTAGGTTCTATTTATAGGGTTACCAAGAGTCCTAGTTGAAACCAACTGAAACTCTTTAAAAGATAAACCTTATCTTGAACTCTTATCTTTAAAAAAAAACAACAATATCCTAAGAAATAGGATTTGTTGAGGATAACTCAACCACATTTATCTTAAAGGTCCATCCAAAAATTTAAACGATATACACTAGTATAGTTATTCCACTTTAAATTAATTAGATAAAAGATATGCAAAATTATATCTAATTATCCCATTAAAATACAATCTGCAACATGTGGACAAAAGGTAAATTACATTTTGGTCCTAAACTATTGGTTTACTTTCAAATTGGTCCTTAATTTTTCAGATAAAACATAATATTTATATATTCAAATTTAACGGCTATCTACGTTGATTCTAGATATTATACTTCTGATTTCTCTTGCAAAAAGTAAACCCAAGTTCTTCGAGAATAATCATCAATGAAGGTAATTAAATATCTTTTACCCCATTAGAAGATGGATTTATTGGCCTACATATGTAAGAATGAACCAACTCCAATACATTTTTTGCTCTCTAGGACTTTCCTTGAGGGAACTGAGAACGATAATTGCCAACAACACATTCTTCACAAACTTGAGATGGAATGACAATTTGAGGAAGACCTATTACCATATTTTTCTGCTGGAGAGTTTTTAATCCACCAAAATTCAAGTGGCCATAGCGAAAATGCCAACGCCATAAGGCACTTTTACTTCAGCCATTAAGCAAGGTTGAGCCTTTTCGATCTTCAATGGAAAGAACCTATTTGAAGTTATTTGAACTACTGCAATAGCTCCTCCTCTTAGAAGATCATATATCTCACAAGTACCATTCTAAATAGTTATTACATAACTTTTTTTTTTTTTGCAATTGACCAACAATTAGCAAGTTACTTTTCAGGTCAGGAATATAAAAAACATTGAAATTGTCTTTACTAAACCGTTCTTGGTTTTTATGCTAATATCACATTTTCCCATTACATGCACATTATGACAATCACCAAAACTCACTGTAGTACGAAAACCTTCATTTAAATAAGAAAAGAAAGACTTATTACCGCACATATGGTTGCTCGCACCAGAGTCCACATACTAAACATCAAATTCATGCCTCCCTTTACGTGGTAAGCCATCAATAGTGTTTCTTCTTCCTTCTTCTCTGCAAAATTTGATTTATCCGACCTTTCTCTGTCTTTAGGCATTTTGTATAACATTCAGATCGATAATGACCAAAATTGTGGCACGTGTAACACTCTACCTTGGATTTGTCAAAGTGATGACACGTCCTCTTCCTTTGCTTTGAAATTTTGATATTGCATGCTACCATCTCTAATCCCTCGACCTCCATTCACTCTATATGTACCCATTTCCCTTCCCTTGCAATTAGAGAGCTGGATAAAGGTAGAAGCCTTCAGAGCTTACTCATCTGTAGATGAACTCCGGTTTAAGGATGGCAATGGGGGGAAAATTTTTCCCATCGAATCGCCCCCCCGAAAATTTTGACCCGTGAATGCATCGGCGGTGCGGGGCGGGCGGGCTTCGACTCGCCAACCGCCCCGGTTAAATATCTTTTTTTTTAAACCGAAAAAATAATTAAAAAAAAATAATTTTTTTTTATATATTTGTACCAAACAAAACAAAAAAATTATAAGATTGAGGTGATAGTGTAGTAGTTAAGATTGGTGGTTTACAAGTTTCAATCCGGGTTCGAATCTTCTTTAGTCTATTTGTAGTGAAAATTATAATTTCTATTCTATTTTATGATTTTTCAAAAAATAAAAAATAAAAAAATAAAAATTGGAGGGTCGGGTCGCGGGGCTTGTCGGGGTTGCCCCGGACCCACTACCCACTACCTACCCCTATTATCCGGCGGGGCGCGGCGCGGGTTGCGGGTTTTTTTGCCATCCTTACTCCGGTTCATCTTTTGTTCGTGGACCAATAAAGAGCTATGGAGTTCATCAAGTGAAAGTGCATCCATATCCTTGGATTCTTCAATTGAGCAGACAACATAGTCAAACTTTGGTGCCAAGAAACATAGTATTTTCTCAACAATAGCAACATCTTCCATCTTTTTACCATTAAATCACATTTTGTTTGCTATCCTCATGGCCCTTGAACAATAATTGGTAACATACTCGCAATCTTTCATTTGTAAAGTTTAAAAATCCCTTCTCAAAGCCTGAAGTTGTGCTAGCTTCACTTGTGGCGAACCTTGATATTTTTTCTTCATTGAATCCCAAATATCCTTGGAATCTTCTTTGCTGAGAATTGTTTCAAGGATAGATCAATCAATGGCCTTGATCAAGTAATTCTTTGCCTTCAAATCTTTTAATTTTAGTCCTTCCAACTATATTTTTTGCGCATCTGCGACGGCTGGAGGTGTTGCTACGCCAGATTCAATAACATGCCAGTACTCTTTAGACTTCCAAAAATTCTCCATCAACATGTTTCAATGGTCATAGCGACCATCAAAACGAGGAATGGCAGGTTGCACAAAAATTTCAAAAGCCATTAATTAAAACTATTGCAACAATAAAGAAAGCTGCTGTTTTTTTCTTTATCTTAGTCCTTGTGCAACCAATCTCTAATACCACTCATAATAAAACAAGAAACAAAGAGTAGACTTGCAAGTAAATAGAAGGAAAAGATATTGCAGTTTATTTATTCTAGTAGTGCCTTTATATAGGCATTACAATAAACAACTTAAACAATAAATCGGCAACTAATTGATCCACTAATCTTATCAAAGCCTAAAAATAGGACCACACTACTACCCACTAACAAGACCAAGTCATAACAATAGCATTAGATTTTCTATATAATAAAAACGAATATCCAACACACACTAGTTAAAATTTAGGAATTACATGATAAGTGTTTATAGTTTGTAGACAAAATTTATGAACAACTTCGATTTAGTTTTTTGATTCTTTAATGCTGTAAAAGGGTAGTCAGTTTTAAGTGGGTAGTTTGATTATTGAAAGTGTTAAAGGATGAAATACTCCTTTTAATAAGGTTGACCTTTTAAGATAGAATACCAAGTTAATATAATATAGTATCAGAGTCCATTAAGCTCAAACGAGCAATTCGGTCCATCTAAAGCTCAAACGAACATTCGGATTTCAAGATTGGTGTGCTCAAACGAGCCGCTATCATGCAGGGGAATGTTAAAGGATGAATTCCATATCAGTTAAATACTGAAATATTAACTTAAGCATATAAAGGCTTGAGTTACTCCTCTTAATAAGGTTGACCTTTTAAGATGGAACCCCAAGTCTTAATAAAAAGACTTGGAGGGACGTATATTTGCTGAATCTATTAAAAGTGAGAGACCAAGACAGACACATAAAGGTATTCTCAGTTTCTATTTACTAAAATTACCCCAATGCACTCAGTAAGTCTGCCATGTAGATATGGATAGTTAATTAACTGGGTGGCTATTGAGAGTGCATTAGGAACACATGCCAACTATTTAAGTCTATGAAATTTAGGAGACTGGTTCCCATAAAGTATGGGATGCTGACGGATGTGCATCTTGAAAATGGTATTTCTTTAGATATTTATATTTGGAAACATAGATTTCTTTTATCTGGTTTTTTAGATTTCTTAATGTAGTGGAAAAGAGTTGTTTTGAAGTGGGTGGTGAACATTGATAGTCATTAAGGGATATGCAAGACTAAATTCTGCTCTAAAGTGCTCCACAATTCTATAAGGCTAGCGATACATAATACACACAAATAATCTCTATGTAAAATGTGTCCAAACTTATTATAAGAAGCACCCGAGTTTATTTATTTTCCTTAGTCTTTGTTGATTGATTTGATAATGTTGTTTGAATGTAGGCGAACCCCCGTGCAAATAATACATATAATTGGTAACTTCATGAGAGTATGGTCAGTCTACTCTATGTACCGCTATTTGTCTCAGACAGGGGCTTCAGTTGTGTTGTTTATCTTCAGCTGTCTTGTACCGTCATCCATTATATTTTTACTTCTGCAAAAGCCTTGGAAGGGCAGACCGCTTTCTAATACTCAGGTCTTAAGGAAATATTCCATTTTTCATTTTATCTAATTTTTTCCTCATCAAAAGAATCAAAGACAGGAATGTGAAATTTCTTGGTCTTTCATGGTTTGGCATCTTATTCTTTTACAGGTAGTGCCTTCTGTGATAAATGGTGGTATAACAGCTCTGTACTTCATTTTGTGGGGAAAGGGGCTTCAATCTTGTGGTCCTCTCAGGTGAACTTTGCAAATTGAGAATTTTAGGTCTATTGTTTGATTGTTTTTTCTGTCACTCGAAAAGCAGATGAAAAGTACGAAATACTCTCATGCTAGAAGTAAGAACAGTAATTTTTGCTGTATGGGTTAACCTCATACGGGCTGATCTGAATTCCAATTTGTAAATGCATCTTGGTCTCAAGTTAACTATTCTTTCAATATGTAGTTTGCATTTGGTATGTTGGAATGTTGGTGTTTAACTATCAATTGATATGTCGGTTGGCTGTCAAGGGTATATTATGAGAATTCTAAATGTGTATGTGTACTTGTGGGAAAAGCAAGAACATATTTCACTGCATGTTTTGGCACATGCAAAATTGACTTGCATGTTCCCTTCATATTATGTATTTAATCTTGAACTTATAGCTGACTCGAAAATGATGGAAATTGTGCTTATAGCCCACATGCTAAAACATGATTTCACTTTTTTATACCAGAAGATGAATAAAACACAAGGCTTTTGTCTGGTGATAAGTTGAAATATTGTAGATTTAGATTTAATGAAGCAAGCAAAGCTGTGGTTTGAGGATATCATAGTGAATTTGGGTTCTAGTTATACTTATTGATTGGCGGCATTAAGACATTCATGATACATTGGTGATATCTACACAGGTGACAAGAATGCGATGTTTTGTTTCTACTTGTACCAAGGATTCTTAATGGACTAAGACTGTCTACGTGGTCCAAAGAATAGAGATCTACTATAAAGTCCAAAGAAGAATCTATTCCTCTAAATGTCTACATGGTCCTGTTAATTTCATTGAGATGAGGTCATGATAAAGAGCTGAAAACTGTGTTGCGTGCGTGACATTGAGATCGTCAATAATTTGATATTTTTCCCCTTTGGGTGGAGGAGCCCATTAATAATCTTTGAAGAGAATAACGTGAAACTGAAGGACCAGAAAACAAAGTCAAGCATTCAATAGTTGTAATATCACTGACCTACTCTAAGCTGTGCATATATGCTCCTACCTGTTTTCAATTTTTTGGCTTAAACTGAAGGATGCTATTAGATCAAAGCGAGACAAACTGCTAAAAATTTGCCTTGTTTTTGGATGAAATGGAATATAATTCTTCTCTGGTTCTATCTCCACTTGATAAGTGTTTGTTTTTGTGTTTCCTCTAGTTCTGAATTGACAATGCTTATTTAATTCAGAGTCATATTGGCTGAATATTCTGGTGCTTTTCTTGGAGTATTATCTGCAGTACTTTATGGGAGGAGAGGACATATTTGGAAAAAGGTTAGTTTTGACTCTTTGGCATAGATTTGTCCTTTTACAACTATTTATAATTTACTCGAGCTCATTAGGAGATGTGAATCTAGTTGTCTACAAGATAAGTTGCGTCTTGTTTTATGTTGCACCATTAGGACTTCTTCTCAGGTTATTTCGGATTTTTTTCTAACTTGATCTAAGGTTGAAGTAGTTCTTGGTTGCAATTTGTTTAAATTAATTAACTTCCTTCTTCTGAACCTCTTCATACAATTCAAAATACATGCTTTTTGCACTTTAATAGCATGGTCAGAATGACAAACAAATATCACGTGCAAGTCTAAGATTAGCCATTGGCTTCTGATGGGCACCTGGGAACCACTGATTTGTTATGTTTTTCTTTTAGATGATATATTGCTATTATGCTGTCTCTTTGCCCTTATTTTATTCAGCTACCCATTTCTTCATCTTTATCAGGTTGGTGGCCTCTCTGCAATGCTAGCATCATTCTACTTCTTATCTCAAGGGTGGGCCATGGCCACACATTCACCGTTTTATATCCTTTCAGCTTTGACCTGCTATTAATTGTAAATTTATCTCATGTACTGAGAGAAGGTGTAGGAATTCTAGCTTCCTCACCTTTTTTTATTTTCACTCTATGCTTATATTTCATTAGCCCATCATGCAAACAATGGCGACCTTAACCCAAAATTACCATTTAGTGATGATCCAGGTACAGAAGTGTACACAGAAGAGGGTTTGGGAATCCGGAACATGCTATTTCCCGTATTAGCCGGAGTCTTATCAGCATTGAGAAGGGTGATATCACGACGTGTGTCACTTAAGGTATTGACTTGTCTTTTTATGCAATGTGGTGGTTTAAAGAAATCAAGCCACACTAACATCAACACCCCTACCCCCTAACACCCACGTGCACACAAGGAGGAAGAAGAACAAGAATTAATGTTGGATATTCCTCTCCCCATTTTATGATTCCAGAATCAACTTAAAAGGCGACTTCATGCCATTACTATTACTTCTGCAACTTGTTTTCTGTTTCCCGTGGCTATGTGGGACATGATCATTGTGAGTTTGACTCTATGGCTTTCTCCCTATATTGTTTTGTAAACATTAATCCTGAAATCTTCTTCTATTACCTTCCTTCTTCACGGGTTTTTGATGCTCATTTTTTTTTGTTTGTTGTGCTTATATTGAAATGCTTGAGGATCAACGAAATAGAGTTGCCATTTTCTGCATGGGCCTTTTCCAAAGACTTTGTCCTCTTTGGAATTATTTTGATATTTTATGTTGACAGTATTGCTGAAGAGAGGTACTTTCCTGAACCCGTTTGAAATTAATTTGCTAATGATCGAGTTTCAGCACGGCAACATGAAATTTGGAATCCTTCTCTCAGTAGATATTCTGTGGGCTTAATCATTTCCATTACATGCTTCTGTATTTTATTTTTGCTCCAAATTTATCAGTCATGTTCTCATTTGGCTTTCTAAGAAATTGACCATTGTGAAAATAGTTCTAAATTGTTCTAAAGAATTATTGTTCCAAAATGTAGGCTAATGACTACACTGCACTCAAATTCGTAATTCAATTTTTTCAGTTGGAAAGAAATTCAGTGCCTTCAAACCCATGAACTGTAAATATATGGAAGTCATTTTCTAATTATCCGTGCCAACTTGGTATTGTCGTATTGAAGGGAAAAGTAGCAGAAAACATCTTATTTTTCCATTATCTGTGATTTTTGTAACTCACTTATTTGTAGCCCTGGTCTCAATCTTTTATTTCATTATAACAGCATCAGCTAGGTTTTGTTAATCTGTTTCCACTGAAAATTGAGAACCTGCTTTGTCTATTGTAATATTTAAACTAAATTTGTTAGACTGTATGTGATGGTATGTTGTGTTTTTTGTTTTTTTGCTTCTCACTATATTGTTACTCTTCCTTTCGTTCATCACTCCTGAATTAATTTCATCTTAGGATCTTTTCTTGCTTATTAGTTAAGAAATTGATGAGTTAACTGGTACATTGTTTTCTTTTTCGGTTTTGTTTTACAATTTTTTATGTAGAAATTGTAAATTACACATGACAATACATTGTGATTGCCAATAAAGCACCAGTTCATAATTTGTTGGAACTGATGATGTATTTTCAGATTGATGTGGTTTTCTGTTCTTGAACTGATTATTTATTTTCAGATTGCATATGGTTTTTTCTTCTCCGAGGCATTTGATGGTCGCTGCAGGATGTATCATTATCATGGAGATTGTGTACAAAATGGACTTTGCCCTGCTTGGTTTTCTAATATGTGCTGCTATTTTGGGCTTTGGTATGATTAGTTTTGGATATTATTCATGGCCTGCTGTTGTGGATGGATTTATCTTAAACATGCCATGTTAAGTTTAACTGCATGGATCATTTTCTTGCCTTTTGCTCTCTTATTTCTTGGAATTTTCCCTCCTTTTATTATACTGTCATTAGTGCTTGATACAGCTACCAAGTATTTTTATGTAGTTATGTTTTGATGAAAGCATATCTTGAGTAGTTGCAGATGTCGGGAAAGAAACTGAATGTTTGCCCCAAGTCTGTACGTAAAGTTTTCATCGAAATGATTGTGCAATTTGAAGTTTTCATCAATATGTACTTCTGATGCTTCCATAAACACCTTTTCATGTTTTTGTTTCAAATGCCATAAGCAATTTAAAATATGGTGTATATATTTAAAATTGTTATATTTACTACTACGACAAGTATTATTAGTGATGTTATCACTTGACTTCTGCACGTGTATTTGATAAGGAGATGCTAAAAATGCATTTTGCAAGGGCTGATAAGAGAAGCCTCTGAAGAATTTGAAAAGCGTTGGTTGTTGCATCTGATGGTTTTAATAATATACGTGATTTTAAGTGGGTATGTTCTTAGGATGAGAAGATGCCAAAACTGAGATGTTAAATGGGATTTCATCCTGTTTATACACTGAATAAACTTGGAGATTGACAGCTCATTGTTTTTGTAATATTAGGAATTACGCAAATGGTTAAGATATAAGATAAAGTGTTTTGCTATACCTGTAAATGCGTACAGTATTATGAAATCTGTTTCATAGTACAGATAGTTAATATAGGATAAAGGATTTGTTGTAAACCTAAAGCGTAGATCAGATGGCAAGTTCACTAGATGCATGACAATTGGGTCTTGAGTTTGAACCATCTTCCCTGCGGGGTGTCCACACTTGCTTATGCCAAGGCTTGCTAGGCTCATGATATGGGTGGTATGTGTGCCCGCATTAGCTCAGTTCTCTTATGGCACCTTTGGTATGTTTGGTTAAACTTTACAGGTGCTTATAAAAAAATTGCTTATAAAAAAGAAGTTAAGAGATCTATTGTCATGCGCATTATCAAACACGCCCTCATAGGCTAAGGTACTGGGGGAACGATGTCCAGAAGAAAAGGATTTGCCATATCTGCAATGTAAAATAGTTACTGTGCATGTGAATCTTTATAATTTTTGTTTCTCTTTTCTACGGGTGCTCGTGGTTATTGGGGAAGATGGTCTTGAATGGATTTACGTGTGCCATGCATGATTTCCATGATAACCAAGAATGGTGCTATTGTGGTATAACATTGTATCAGTTTTGTTTTCCAGGCATATATGAAGCTACATCTTTGGACCATATTAGGAAAGATTCTTTGCAAAATTCAGATCTATCCAATGCGGTTTTTGAGGACCAGATTCAGATGTCTCCGCTCCCAACTTAAAGTAAGGACTAATTTTTGTAGAATTCTGTGCTTCTCACTAGACAAACCGTTAATCATTATACGGCACATCCATTTGCTCATGATAGTGACCCTTCTTTTAAGCCTTGATGGTGGGATTGGAAACCCTGTGAAAGATTATTAATTTCAATTGATCTATCTGTATTAGGATTGTCTCTCGCTACAGCAACTATTTGAAATTCCAATCAGAAGAAACCTTTACGTTTGAGTTTCTCTTTAAAATTTTACAGCTGTCTCAACTGAACACTTAATCGGGTGGTGATTTTTATTATAAATGTGTGTTAGTGCACCTAGTTTTCTCTCTCAACTCAACATAAATGTTTTAGGCCTCACCCATGGAAATGACTTCATGGTTTGAAAGTACTGTATGGCAAAATAGTCGTAACTGGTTTACTTCTCTTATACTGCACGATTATCATTGTCATTGGCTTTTTTTTTTTCTTTTTCGTGCAGCAGCAATTTAATCGGGCACCTGTTGCATTAGTATGGATCCGTTGCTACCTATTCCGAGTAAAAGTGCCTGCAAGAATATTTATAAGCCTTTGCAGTACCCAAAATTTTTCATATCTGCAAAGAAGAAATATGCAAGCAGATTCTTGGTTGTTGTGGCCACTGGAAATTTCCCAGCTGATTGAGAATGGCATTATAGGTACACTTTAGAAGCATGTGGGAGATTGGGTTGATTACTATGTATAAATTGTCACTCTCAGGTTCATGGTTTATTCAATAAAACACACCCATTTCTCATTTTTTTTTTTGGATAAATGGACTGTATAGATCATTGCTGTGACTGTAAGCTCCCTAGTCGAGCGTTGCATTATCAGTTGAAAGGATTTATTTATGGCACGTGGCATACTGATCTGGACATTACAGAAACTTATAAATTTTATCACGCGTCGCTCATTTTAATTCAATGTAGTCGTGGTCCCCTACGAGGTTTTATTATAGTCGGATTTTCCTATATTTTGGATTTCAGGTGGAGGGTGATTTTTCTTAATTTGATGGACTTCATAATGGGGAGCTATGAATCCCAATTTTTCAAACATTTTTTCATCATATTTCAACTTAGATATGATGTCGATGGACAAACATGTGTGATGGCTATGTCTCACATTGCATAGCCTGTGCGTGGTTTGTTAAGCACGTTGAAAATCTTCCATTTGAAGTTGATTTTAAAAACTAGTTATATGAAGTCTTGTTACATACACTATTTCTTTGAAGAACATTCGCAATGGATCGAGTGAACCAGAGAGAGCTACTCTCTTCTTTGTATGGAAATGTTGAGTCACCTATTATCCCAAGCGTGGTGATAATATCGACTACTTTTGAGTCTAATGTTTACTCGTAGAAAGTTCACGTTGCACATGCTTACGAGTTGATTGAACCGGTGAGTTCCATCCAAGCTGCTTGTCCAATTTGATTAGCTTTCTTTCTTTTTTTTTTTAAAAAAAGAAGAGAAAATAAATTGAACTTCAGCTTCGCTTCACTAGTGGACCCAATTGCATCAAGCAGCGCCTTATTGTCAACTCACTTCACATACATCGAGTCCTTCTTCTTCTCCAGGATTGATGTGGGGAATCAGCCCCTAGATACAAGATAGCTCTTGTTTAATTTATCATTCCTTTTGGATATAGAACTGTATTCTTGGTTGGGGCACCCACAATTTTAGTTTACCATGGGTAGGGACACTATTGCCGAGATAATAACCTATATATGAAATGCTCTCTCTTTTGTTGAAGGACTGAAGAAGGACTAGTTGTGAGGAAGATGATCTGCAGAAGAGGGAGAAGAAAAGAAGTGGAAAGCCTAGTGATGGAAGATGATCTGCGAACTTTTGGAAAGGGAAGAAGAAAAGAAAGCAGCAGGAAAAATAACTAAAAACTAACTAAAATTCAAGCAAAACAAAAAAATTATAAGATTTGGGTTGGGTTAATGTTAATAGTTTATAAGTTTTAACCCGGATTTGATTCTTCTTTAATTTATTTTTAATGAAAATCATAATTTCTACTATATTTTATGATTTTTCAAAAAAAAAAAAAAAAATTTTTTTTTTTTTAGAAGGTGGTTTTATTTACTTAAGTTGTTTTCGGCGGTTTTTTTTATAAATTGTAATAAAGGAAACACGTTTTTTATAAGTTGTTTTCACGTTTTGCTATATGTAAGAGCTAGAAGAGAGAGAATGTATTTTTTGATTTTATTCAACTGAATTCTCAGTGAATATTCCTCCATTCTATCTCTCCATCTCCGTTTTTTTCATGTTCTTCAATTTCTTTCTTTTTTCAATTTTACTCATTCTGTAATTGAGCTTAGTTGTCTTAAATTGAGCTCAAGTTTTATACAAATTAATACAGTTGGTTGATTTTGAGTGAAATTCGCCATTTCTAGAATTTCATTCATTACATTTGGTATCAGAGAATTAAGATCCTAAAACAGATAGAAACCAGACTAAAAGCTAACGAGGAAGGTTGGAAAAGGGTTGATAAGGAGATAAATGATCTGGGGGCTGCCTACACTACTGTTGTTGGTAAGGTAGAATTCAACTAAAGCTTCTTAGAACACTGAGCACTAAACATGACAACTATATGCTAGAGATGAATGATAAATATGAATCTATAGTTGCTATGCTTGCTAAAATGAGTATGTCTAAAGATAAACAAGTAGAAAGAAGTATGTCTAAAGATAAACAAGTGGAAGGACTTCATTTGGGTTCAGCTGATGGGAGTGTATTGGGTGGGAGAATTGGTGGTGAAACTAGACCCGAGAGAAATGGAAATGATGCCAGAATAAATCACAAGCTCCATAAAATTGATTTTCCTCAATTTTGTGGTGAAAGCCCAAGAGAGTGGGTGAGGAAAGTCAATAAGTACTTTCAATTACATCAAGTACCAGAAGAATTGAAAGTGGGTATAGGCATATAGCTGAGATGTATTTGAAAGGAAAGGCAGATATGTGGTTTCATGGATTTCAGTTTAGCCATCCAAATGCTGATTGGGGAATTCTAGCCACTGAAGTGTGCAGAAGGTTTACTGAAACTACTAGTGAAAAGGTAGTAGAAACCTTTTGTAAAATTAGACAATATGGAGGGATTGTTGAGTATGTGGAGAAGTTTTAGGAATTAAAAGCTCAAGCTATGTAAGCTTTGCCAAACTTACCTGAGTCTTATTATATCAGTGTTTACAAGTGGATTGGAGGGAGAAAT
Organism: Forsythia suspensa; assembly: GCA_023638005.1. Lineage (NCBI taxonomy): Eukaryota > Viridiplantae > Streptophyta > Magnoliopsida > Lamiales > Oleaceae > Forsythia > Forsythia suspensa. The sequence goes on from CM042673.1 coordinate 51,940,196, forward strand.
TAAATCCATGGAAATAATCAAACATTCTTCCCTAACCCAAGCCATTGAAATTGTCTTATTACAAGAAACCACCATATCAGCCATTAGTAAAAATGCCAAAACACACAAACCTTACATCCACCATAAGCCACCTGAATCACTAAATTCAGAAACCAAAAGACCAAACCCTCATTTTCCTTATAAAACCCTTACCCCTGCTGATTTGCAAACAAAGAGAAATTTGGGACTTTGCTTTAAATGTGATGAGAAGTATACAATTGGACATGTATGTAAGAATAGAATGTTGAATTATATATTAGTGGCTGAGGAGGAAGAAGAAGAGGCATGGGAGGATGTGTTAGTTGAAGAAGAAGATATGGGAGTCATGCAAATTTCTCTCAATGCATTGATGGGAACCTTTCTCCACAAAACCATTAGAATCCCAGGGAGAGTTAGGGGCAGAAGCATATCTATTCTGATAGATAGTGGAAGTACTCATAGCTTCATAGATGATAAGTTGGTACAAACACTTGGGTATCAGACTGATGATAGTAGGCCTCTAATTGACTGTGGCCAATGGACAGAAGTTGGACAGTAAGTCTGTAACTCAACCTATAATCTGGCAGATGCAAGGAATATAGTTTCAATATAAACTAAGATCCTTATAACTTGGGGACAGTGACATGGTCCTAGGGGTCAATTGGTTGAGCCAATTTGGACCTGTGACCTTTGATTTCAAGGAGGGGGCACATCAGTTTTATGATTAAGGTAGAAAGAGTGACACTTTGCAGTGGAAATATTGATAGTAGGATGGAACTAATTAATGGATCTCAATTGGAATCCTTATTAGTCCAACAACCTTATGGGTTAGTGGGGCAGCTTAATACCATTCTGGAAGATAAAGTGACAGAAACACCTGAAGAACTGAAGCCCATCTTGATTGAATATGATGATGTTTTCCAAGAGCCTAAGGGCCTACCTCCAGAGAGATTGCATGACCACCACATTCCACTCAAGGAAGGAGCCCAGCCATTCCAGATTAGACCCTATAGATGCCCCTTCATCCAGAAATCTGAGGTAGAAAAATTGATTGAAGAAATGTTGGCCACTGGAATTATTCAACCTAGCAACAGCGTATTTGCTTCCCCTGTATTATTGGTGAAAAAGAATGATGGCACTTGGAGGTTTTGTGTGGATTATAGACAGCTCAATAACCTGACTTTGAAGGACAAATACCCTATGCCCCTAATTGATGAATTATATAGGGCTAATTACTTCACAAAGATTGATCTTAGGGCTGGATACCATCAGATAAAGGTTAAGCCAAGTGATGTGTATAAAACAGCTTTTAAAACTCACTAAGGGTTGTATGAATTCAAGGTTATGCCCTTTAGGTTAACCAATGCACCAGCCACATTTCAAAGTTTGATGAATGGGGTCTTCAAAGAGCAACTGAGGAAATATGTCCTAGGTTTTTTTTTTTATAACAAATTGGTGTATAGCAAGGACATGACAAGCCATAGTGAATATTTGGGAATTGTAATGCATCTGCTGAGACAGCATCATCTTTATGCCAAGTTGAGAAAATGTGCTTTTGGCCAGATCAAGATTGAGTATTTGGGCCATGTGATAAATCAACAAGGGGTGGCAGCAGATCCTATGAAGGTAGAAGATATGCTGAGTTGGTCTCTTCCAATCAATATCAAGCAATTAAGGAGATTCTTTGGCTTGACTGGCTATTATAGAAAGTTTGTGAAGGGTTATGAGACTCTAGCTAGACCTTTGACTGATTTGCTGAAGAAGGACAACTTTCTTTGGTATGAGGCAGCAAGGGAAGACTTCATTAATAATCTGAAGGTGTCCATGAGTTCCACTCATGTGCTTGACTTGCCAGATTTTACTCAGTCTTTTGTTATAGAGACTGATGCAAGTTATGGAGGGTTGGGAGCTGTATTAATGCAAAACAAAAGGCCCCTGGCTTACATCATCAGGGCTTTTGGACAGAGAAGTCTAGGCATGTCCATTTATGAAAAGGAGTTGCTTGTACTTGTGACTGCTGTGGTCAAGTGGAAGCACTACCTAGAGGGACACCATTTCATAATAAAAATAGACCACCAATCACTGAAGTTTTTACTAGAGCAGAGGGTCACTACACCATTGCAGCAGAAGTGGCTTACTAAATTAATGGGGCTAGATTATGAAATTCAATACAAAAAGGGAGTGAGAATATTGTTGCTGATGCTCTTTCCAAGAGAGGAGAATGAGAATGCAGTGCTATATCACTACTTGTTCTAGCATGGGTTCAAGAAGTGATGGATAGTTATATAGTGGATACTACTGCTAATGAGAAGATTCAAGCCCTTACGATTGATCCCACAGCTGATCCCTTGTATCAGTATCACAATGGTTTACTGAAATACAAGTCTAAACTCTACATTGGGAGTGGCATCAGACACAAAATAATACAGAACATCCATTCTTCATAGGAGAGAGGTCATTCAGGAATTCAAGAAAGTATATTTAGGGCTAAACAGCAGTTCTTTTGGCCATGCATGACACAACATATTAGGAAGGAGGTCCTAGAGTGATATGTACCAGAGATGCAGGGAGAACATGTTCCTTATCCAGGAATCCTCCAACCCCTCTCTAAACCTCAGCATTCTTAGAGCCATATATCTATGGATTTTATAGAGGGTTGCCTAAATCTAAGGGCAATTATGTGATTTTGGTGGTGGTTGACAAGTTTACTAAGTATGGGCACTTTATTTCCTTAGCTCATCCATTTTCAGCAAAGAAAGTAGCTCAATTATTCTTAGATAACATTAGTAGATTACATGGCTGTCCTCAATCTATTGTGTCTGATAGGGATAAAGTCTACACCAGCACATTTTGGAAGGAGATGTTCAAATTATTGGGGACTAAACTACACATGAGCACATCATATCATCCCCAGACTGATGGCCACTCAACCAATGATTGGAGATGTATCTCAAGTGCATGACACATACGAAACCCAAGACATGGGCAAAGTGGATCTCCTTGGCAGAATGGTGGTACAATACCACTTACCACTCAGCCATTCAGAGGACACCTTTTGAGGCTCTATATGGGAGTCCTCCTCCACAATTAGCTGTGGGACCCTACCAACAAACTAATATTGCTGCCATGAATGATTTACTACAAGAGATGTATAAAATGGATCAACAGCTGAAGGAGAAATTGGCACAGGCTATGGCCAGAATGAAACATTATGCTGATATGAATAAGACAGGAAAAAAGTTTCAGGTTGGATATTGGGTTTATTTAAAGCTTCATCCATATCAGCAGCAATCTGTCATTAAAAAGGATAATCAGAAACTCAGCCCTAAGTACTATGGACCTTACAGAGTTGAAGAAAGAATTGGAGAAGTTGCTTACAGATTAGGCTTATCATCATACTCTAAAATTCATCCTACCTTTCACGTTTCCTTGTTAAAAAAGAAGATTAGGGATAAGGCAGTGAAGGTTGAAGATTTACCTGTGGATACAAATGCAGAAGTTTTGGATAAGCAGCCATTGAAAATTATCCAAGATGGAATGTTCAACAAGGGAGATGAAGTTGGGGTTAAATGGCTGATTCAATGGGAAGGCCAATCTGAAGAAGATGCGACTTGGGAAGATTTAACCTATATAAGAAGCACTACTCTACATTTAAATCTTGGGGACAAGGTTTAGTTAAGTAGGGGGGTTGTCATGAAGAAGGACTAGCTATGCCAGCTGCAAAAGAGGGATCACAGTGGAAGCCGGTGAGGAAGATGATATGTAGTGGAAATGGAAGAAGAAAAGAAGCAACCAGAGGGAAACTAACTAACTGAAATTCAAACCGTGGAACGACGCCGTTTTATTTACTTAAGTTGTTTTTACGTTTTATAAATTGTAATAAGGGAAACATGTTTTATCTCATTTGCTGCTATATGTAAGAGATGGAAGAGAGATAATATATTTTTTGATTTTGTTCAATTGAATTCTTAGTGAATATTCCTCCATTCTATCTCGCCATCTCCGTTTTCTTCATGTTCTTCAATTTCTTTCTTTTTTCAATTTTACCCAATATATAATCGAGCTTAATTGTCTTAAATTGAGCTCGAGTTTTATACAAATTAATACAATTGATTGATTTTGAATGAAATTCGCCATTTTTGAAACTTCATTCATTACATTCCTTTATCCCTATCCCATAATTATATTGTTTGAATTAATAGATAACATTTTCTTTTACATGAATCAAATCACACATATTCATTGGAGGACCCGTGGGACGTGGGTCCGATTTCCAATTTGATTTGCAAGAAATAAAAAAAAATAACAAATAGAGGAAATCCTGCCAATCAAATGCCAATTGCAATTTGTAAAATTCAGAACACCAAAAATTCATTTTTCTGAAGAAGAAAATTAAAATTCTCCTTGTATGTTGTTACCAGTTCCTAACTCGCACTTTCTTCTGAGACAACCAAGAAAACCCATCTACTTTTCTTGCAGTTTGAGTCAAAGCAACAGCTTCAACAATCAGAAATGGAGGACAAAACTGAAAAATCTCAGCACATGGGGAATTGGAGGCCCTTGTAAATACTTTGTTCAAGTCTTCCATCAAAACCAACTTATTTCTGCCATCAGGTTACCTTTCCTTACAAATTTGCTATATTTTATTGAAATTTTGAGGTCGATTGTAATATGAATGGTTGTTGAGGAACGGAATTTGGTTTAGGCAACCTCTTCTTACAAATTTGCTATATTTCGATTGTAATATTAATGGTTGTTGAGGAACGGAGATTGGTTTAGGCAGTGGCGCTTGAAGGTGCAATGGACAAGATTTTAGCTTCTTTTATTTTTTTGTGTTTGATATTGTTTAATGCTATATATTCTGCTTTAATGAACAAGCCATTATTGCTTTTGCAAGGATATTGATGTCTCGATCTCTTAAGAATAAGAGAGCCCGCACGCGAACGTGCGTTGTGGGTGATACAGATTGTTATTTGAATATGGAGAAGTGTCAATCCACTGTTGGGTGATACATATTGTTATTTGAATAAGGAGAAGTGTCATTCCACTCTTGGCACAGGTCCTCCGACGCCCAAGTCAGGATATAGTTGGAAATGTATACTGAGAAATATGAATAGCTTATTGTCTTTCATAATAGAGTACTTACACCAGTTTACCTGTAATTGTATTGCCGGGCAAATGGTAGTAGTGCTCATGGAGGGTAGCGATGTAGTTGAGATTGTGACCTGAAAACTGAATCCCAGCTTTCCTATTATCTTCTCATGTTTCCTCCGTTGATGACATGTCGACTGCAGTTGCTCTTGACTAACTGATTTGTGCTCATTGGCTTGAATACTTGACGTGGTGTTGTTTACCCTCTTAGCTGCCAACAATCATTTTGCTCCATGAAAAAGGAACAAATGGTGACCTTGGAAACTTAAAAATAGTGTACATGTTCTGTAGAGTCAAAACACACAGTCCTTCTCATTTGTTTTTCCATTGGAAAAAATTACACAAATTTCAAAGAGAGGCATCAAAGTTTCTTCAGCTGTTTGGTTTATGTAGGGGTTGTTTGCTATTCTAACCCGCCTGCAGAGCCAGGGTAAATGTCACCTTAAAGAAATGTTTCATGCATGGATCGATACCACAAGTTTACTGATTTCCCCACACAAGTTCTAATATATTGTGTTGAAATTCTTATCTATTTTTATCATATCCTCTGGATCTTGAGTGTTGTTTCTTGCTGCTTAAGCTTGACTTAGAATCATAAATGAAACTTAAAGATGTCGAAGCTTGGGCTATTCATTCTTGGAGCGAGCTTTTCTTGAGTTAAACACAGGCTGAGCTCAGGCAATTTGATTAATATATACAAAATATATGTAGGTTTAATAAGTCAAGCTTGGGCCCAACTCAAAAAATTTCAAGAGCTTAACTTAGTGCTCAAGCTTGATGCTTTTCTACTTTTGATCCACTTTTAGATGTTTTAGGCCGCTCAGCGTATTGGATATTCTCCATACTATTGTATAATTTTCCATTATATCAACTCTTCTATAATATATACTCACTATAACTAGTTTCATCGTATCTAATTGCACAACTAATGTTCTATGCAACGTAAAATCAATCTAAAATGCCGGGGGCAGAATATCTTTCTGTTATTTTAAATTTTTTGAATCTATCTGTTATTTTGTAAATTTTTTGAAGTTTTAGTAATGTTTAAAACAATAGCTATCTTGATTTATATTATGAAAATAATGCTGTTGATTGGTCTTCACTGACACAGGTATTGTAATGAGCATTCTATAAGATTTATGATCATTGGTAAAGGGTCAAACTGTCTTTTTGATGACATGGGTTTTGATGGTTGTATTATTCTCAACTGCATCGAGTTATTGGAGACGATTGAACCTGGTTTATACAGAGTGGGAAGTGGTTATCCATTTAATCGTCTAGGGGTGCAGTCTGCAACTGAAGGATTTACGGGGCTTGAATTTGCAGGAGGAATTCCTGGAACTGTTGGTGGTGCTGCTTATATGAATGCTGGAGCAAATGGGCAGGTACTGCTGTTTTTTATTTGAATAAAAGATAAAAGATATTCTCGGAAACGCATTAGTTTCCATTATTTGCATCATTTTAGAATCTTGAAAACCAGAAATTTGAAAGTGAACATTTGGATTTTGTCATTTTGATAAATGGAATTGCAATATTTGACATTGATCTTTCATTTACATTGAAGGAAACCGCTGCTACTATTGATTGCATTGAGATTATCACATTTGAAGGAGAATATCGGATGCTGAAAAGGAGTGACCTTGATTTTGGCTACCGATCATCACCATTTCAAGATATGGAAGACTTGGCAGCCATCACTGCTGTAACATTCAGACTAGAGTTCTCGGAATCAGCAAGAAGACAGCAGCAAGAATACTTGAAAAGGTACCTTTTAGAAAGTTGTGCGCTGTCTAGGTAGCTTTAACTCCTATAATATGTTTGTTTGGTTAAATACACTGGTGAACATTAATCGAAATGTCATTTTGGTTATTGAATTTAAAATTTCTTAAAATTTGGTCAGGTTTTCCACGACTTTTTGACTAAGAGAAAATTTGATATGACAGTCTAGTTATTTGTCAATTAAGATGCCAACTAAACTGCTACATTAACTTTTCCGGTTAGTCAAACTAACATACAATGACATAATGACCAAATTGTATCAAACATTTAAGCCCAGTGACCTAAATGTAACAATTTATGTTCATCGACCAACTTGAAACAAATGAAATTTCGTGACCAACGGAATATTTACTAAAATTTCTGTGACCTCTGTCATCTTTTACCCTATGTTCTTTTGTTTCCAGAAGGAAATTTACTCAGCCGGTCGGGGAGAGAAGTGCTGGTTCGGTGTTTCGAAACCCTTTGGACTCGAACATTTCGGCTGCAGAATGTATTGACAGAGCAGGATTAAAGGGGTATAGAATTGGAGGAGCCATGGTATCTAAGAAGCATGCTAATTTCTTCATAAATTGTGGTGGTGCAACTTCTCAAGAAATGCTTGAGCTTATTAGGTTGGTGAAGAGGAGAGTTTTTAAGGAATTTGGTATAGAACTCAAGGAAGAAATCTTGTATGTACATCCATTTTGTAAAGATAAAAATTCAAAGAGAGATGGTAAAACCAATTTTGGGAAATGATTTAAGAAGAAACAAATAATTTAATGTTATTTGGAAATGCAAGTTTAATGAATCCTCCTTTTTTGGTAAATTAGAAAATAATTCTCGTATCTAACTATTATGTTGTTACTCCTTTCTGTTTTTTAAATTGTCACATCAATTGGTGTGTTTGTTTAGTTTGAGCATATTTCTTCAAACATAAAGTTTTTTTCTATTTTTAACCGATACGTTTGAAAATTAATAATTTTAAATTACATTTTCATGGAAAAGCTTTTTTCTCCAAATACACATTTGATTGATTGTCATTTTTTTTAGGTAAAACATTTTCTCATTTCTACATAATGGCACATTTTCCAAATTTGAAGAGTCATGAAGTTTTATTCTCTAGGTAAAAATTAAATTGATATTTTTTAATTAATAAGAATTTCAATTTTAATATTCTATATAATGTTTGAATTAAATAGTATTTAAAGTTAAATAAAATGGAGGAAAATCCAAATTAAATTTTTAAAATAGGGGAAGCATGTTAAATTTGGAAATACTCCATCCTATAATTAAAAAGATTTCAATTTCTAAAATTCCATATAATAATTAAATTAAATAATATACAAAAAAAAAATGGAGGAAAATTATTATAGGAAAGCAGAAAATATCATCCGTCCAAAAAGATAAGACATATTTTCATTTTTTGGATTAAGAAAATGTAATTATTAAGTTAGAACAATAAATAAGCTTATATTTTTTGAATAGATAAAGTAAATTAAAATAAAAAATATTTATTTTGTTATAAAAGAAAATTAAATAGAGACATATTAAAGAAACAAAGAAATCAACGATCTTTCAAAAAATTTCAAAAATTTTACTCTCTAAAATGTCAATGATGTTTTTTATAAATAGTCTATTGGAGATCTCTTAGGGATGTTTGGAGTAAAAAAAAAATAATAAATAATAAGTAAAAGTCTACTGAAATGTTTGAAAAATATAGATAAAATTGTAGATTTTACAAAATTTTAGATAGAAATAATGTCAAAAATAGACTTATAAGTATTATAAAGACACACAAATATACTCTTAGTAATGTAGTATATTATACGATATTGATTAGTATTAAAGAAATTAAATTTTTAGTTATTATTATGTATAATTCGATTCAACACTGCACATTAAACATATTGGATTGTGTAAAATGGAAGAAAAATTTTTTTTCCCAAAGTTAACCATGTAATGTGGAATCAGTGGCAAGTAGAATGATTGGATGCAAAATATAAAATATGGAAAGATGTTACTGCCCAGGATCGAACTGGGGACCTTCAGTGTGTAAGACTGACGTGATAACCACTACACCACAGCAACATGTCTTGAGGAGTTATTGAAATAAAAGAATTTTGTAACTATAATTTAGAAAGAGTATAAAAATAAAAATTAATTAATATAAAATACAGAAGCAAGTACAAAATTGTTGCACCATAATTCACATGATATGTATATTCGGAGTTATGAAGTGTTTTAACTTAATTTTGGTGTAGTTATTGAAAGAATTAAAGAATGTGAAGCAAATTCTTTAAATAAAGTTATCTTTTGAAGATGAAAGGAAAAAGAACAACAACACTTTCATAAAAAAAAGAAAAAGTCACAAACGAGATTGTTGTCAAAGGTGATAGTGGATTGTGGTTGATGATAAAGTGAAGTGGCCAAAACTCTTGCTAACGATGAAACTTGAAGTCAATGTTGCTAAGCAACTAAATGCTAAGAAAGTGGTGATTACGAAAGTGGAAAATAAATGCATCCAAATGTGTCATATTCAATGTTACTTTGTTACATCTATTTAGATGATACAAATTAAGAAGTGTTGGACCATGCACGACTTAGTTTTGAGGTGGCCTGGCATGTCAAAATTACTTTGAATCTGACAAAACCCGATTGTAGGGACGGTCCAGCCCACAACATTGCTTAAAGCTATTAGGATGGCCCAATAACCGATATGTGTTGTGCCTAAAGTTTGTAGGATTACCCGAATTTTTTTGACAACATAAATCTACTAGAATTGTTGCAAAAGGTGATGAATCGGGAGAAGCGACTTTTATTTTAATATCTCATACAATTGTTGGGAGAACCCCAAAAGCATTAATTGAATGCATACTTTGGGAAAAAGAACGAATTGCATTGCAAGGGAAAAATGTCTTGAAGAAACCCTACTTGAAATTCAAACAACAATTTGAACCCCTCTTCATGAGGCAATTGTCCCTAAATTTAGTAGTCTTCTGGCTTGTAGGCAATGAAACTGATGCACTGCACTTGACGAATATTGTCGAATCCAATGATTCTAATGAAGGATTTGGGATATGCCTTCCTGGCTTCCTCGAGCTCTCTCAACACTTGGGATGAGTCGGTGCATCCGAACATAGGCAACTTCCACATGACCCAATAGCGTCCGTCATAGTATCCTCGCGACCTGTGATTCTCACGGTACGCAAATCCGAGCTGCATAGTACCAAAGAAAAAAAAAACATTACAATCATTGTTATATATAAGTATTGCATTGTTTGACTAAGAAGTTCATTTTTGTTCTCGACTACTTCATTGAATATCAAGTAGTTAATTTTAAGATTTGCCCTTTATTTATTGATGTAGAATTGAGATCTAGAGATTGAAATTGCAAAGATTGATTGAAAATTGAAAAGGGTCACTTAATTTTGACTTCATTTCTCATGTATATACCTCAATTTCAAGTTATAGAATATGACATGGGATGAATTTCGTAGATATATGCGTGTGCATATACTAACTAATGGTGACTCCCAAAGAGTCAAAAAATCCAAAACAACTAATTGTATCTCATGGGACAAGAATCCGCGCTACTTAGTGCAAAAGAGGTACAGTATATAGTCTAATTCAATTCTCGACTACTTCATTGAATATCATTTAGTAGTTATAAGGCTCGACTTGTCCTTGACAATGTGAAATTGAGATCTCAAATTTGAAGTCTTGAATAATATATCAGTTGAATTAAAAAGAGGATTAAGAATGGATAACAACCTCGACCTCGAATTCCAAGCAAGGAATCCACTTCATGCGGATAAGGTAATCAACTTCCTTAGCCAATTGATCTGTAGTGAGATCAGGAAGATAAGAAAGAGTCTCGTACTTATTCTTCCCAATTGGAGGCCACACCTATATTGCATTTATAAAACAAAAATAATTTAGAAACTTATTTATTATCACGTACATTATTGTCATATTGTGTATCAAACATGTATTGTATTTTGGATAATTATATTCACAGTACACTTTTTGTTTTTTATCACATTTTAATTACACTTAACATCCTTAATCTTTGAATATTATAGCACTCATGTTTCCAACTTTTTTTTTTTTTATCACAATTTCATCTTCAACTTTTCATTAATTAGCATATCTTATGTCTGATAATGATTTTTGTCCAAAATATTTGTTGAAAATTCGTAAAACGACTTATTTGCCCATCATATTTTTTTAAAAAAACAATAAATACAAAAGTACGATATAATATTTTTTTCATTTCAAAACACGTAAACAAAATATCTTGACAGATACCATAATTAAAGATGAAATATGCTAATTAATGGAAGTTGAATATAAGAATTCGATGAAAATAAGTTAAGAACATAATTACTAAATTAAACAAAATTTAAGGACGTTAAGTACAATTAAAATGTAGTGTACTTATAACAAATTGTAGTGCGAATATAACCACCTTTGTATTTTTGTCAAATATTTGAAAAACTAACACACAAAAATTTCGACACGGTCCAACATATTGAGAAATTTGATGTCAAACATCATATGTATTGTTTTGGAATTAATTGACAACGACAAAATTCTATATAGCTTAAATGTGAAAACAATAATCGACATATATTGGCGATTTGGTTTTATTAAAAATTAGTTTTTTAGTAAATTTTGATAAAAATTATGGGTTCCATAAAATATGTGGTTAAAATTAATTATTGACTTTGACTCAAATTTTTATCAACTTTTTAAGTAAAACCAAACAAAGACATAAATTTTTGGACTACTCACTACTATTTAAATGTTGACAATTGAAGATGAAATTCCAAGACTTTAGTATAATATCAAATTCCAAAAAAGCTCAAATGAACAATTCGATCAGTTTAAAACTCAAACGAATAGTCGAATTCTAATATTGATATTCTTAAATAAACCATCATCTTGCATGAGCATGTTTAATATAAAATGCTACATTAAATATGAAAAGAATAATCATTCAAGTGTGTGAGCTATTTCTCTTAAAATGATTGTCTTTTAAGATGGATCCAAACTTCAATAAATAATGACATTTTGATAAGGTAGATTACACAATATTAAAAAACAAAAATAAACTAAATTTTTTGTCCATTGTATTGTCTATTATAATCTAATAGCATATACCAAACTAAGTGTAAGTTTGACAATGTTGAAATTATTTTTTAAGTACTTATAAGTTATGAGTTTTATGAAATATGTGAATAATAAGCGCATAGTAAATTATGGGTCCTATAAAATATATGAATAAAAAATATATTTGGCCAATTTTATTTAAGCTTATACTTATTTTACTTCAAGATCATTATAAATGTAGCATTGATAGTAAAATGTCACTGTCACATACCTGCATGCATTGAACTCCTCCACCATTGCTTGCAAGAGAAGTAATGTCATTGGACTTCTTGGTCACCGGAAAAGCCGACGCCGCCTTGAGTCCGGTGAACGGAGCAACTGTGCTACCTGAGTGGGGCCGGCATGGACAGCAACCGCGGTGTAGGAAATCACTGAAGAAGCCATTGCTACAATTCTCTCCTATTGCTTTCTCTGATAAGGCCTTCCACTCGCTACCTTCACTTATAGAATGACCTAGCTTTAAATCAAATGGACAAAATTGAATTGACATGATCTTAGATGATTATTGGCCATTTGGTTCTAGGGTTCATGAGATTGTTGTGTTTGATTGCAAGTGGAAAATTTGGGTGGCAAGAAAATATTTTCCATGGAAATGAATTACCAAGAAAATTTGGATTGAAAATGTTCAAATTTTATGGAAAATAAATGGGTTGGAAAAGGATCCCACCAAGAAAATATTTTCCTTGAAAACCAAAAGTGGAAAACATGGAAAATATTTTCCATGGCAAATCAAAATTTCAATCAAACAAAAGATGGAAAATAAGTGGGGAAAATTTTTCAAACAGACTAAAGTTGGAAAATGGGTGGAAAATGAAAATTTTCCATGGAAAATCAACCCAATCAAACACAACCTTTTCCTTATCATCAAGCACTAGAATCTTGCCACGTGGCAATAAATTAATAATCTTATCTTGATCAAATGGAAATGGGAGGACAGAAATATTGGGTGGATTTATATTTTTTCTGGTCATTTTCTAGTTCAGAAACCTCATTTGTGTGCAGTATGTGCACGAAATTGGAGACCATTCCTTGTGCAGATTTTGTGTATGGAGTATTCTTTTCTGAATTTTTCTTAGGGATTACATATTATTGGTCTCTCTTTATCTTTATCTGCAATTCATCGAGGTATTCTCCTTTTTTCGAGATACAAACGTCTCTACGAATTTTGATTCTTATGGGACTGTTCGACAAAGCTTATGATAAAATTTTTAGCAAATTTTGATAAAGTTGATGAAATGCATGATTGAAAAGTTAATAAAAATTATGAATCTCATGAATTGTGTAGTTAAAATTAAATGTTGATTTTGACCTCAACTTTTTAAGTTAAACCAAACAAATGCTTAATAAATTTTGAGTTCAACTCTTTTGATGATTGATCTATAAGAACTAACGAAATATCGAGTTAATTTATGATCTATTTAAGAGTTTTGAGTTAGAAACCCAGAGTTCATTGCTCACAATTTTCTTCATTTTTTACTTTCTTTATTTATTGTCTATTTAGCTACAATAGATGAGTTAATCACATGTTCGGGTAAGCTTATAAGCAAGCCAAACTTATAAATAAATATTGGGGATTTTTTCATAAATGAGCCACATTTTGAAAATAATTCCAAAAAGTCTTTTCTATTACAGAAATTCCAAAAATACTATTTTTTAAATATATTTATTATATTTTCATATATGAATAAGCTGTAACGACAAGCCTATAAATGGGGATTTTCCGTTATTTTCTATTAAATTGGATATCTAATTGATTCTTTGCCAAAATAAAAAACAAAAAATTTTAGAAAATGAGGCAAACATCATTCCGTGAATAACATCAGTCGGAGAAGAAGATCAGTCCGTGAAAAACTTCCATCCGTGAAGAAGGTTCTATGAAGAAAATCAGAACGTGAAGAACATAACGTTGTTAATTATTGTAATATATTTATCAATCCAAATATATGTAATCTGTTATTGAATAAATGTGATAATATGTAGCAGTCCAAAAAATTCTTTATTTGAATAAATATGTTACCAAAAAATCATGAAATTTTATGTTTATGTTACAATGAAAACATTTGCACATGTTATATTATATTTTGATCTTGTAACATTTGGAAGTTTCTAATTTACGGAGACGTCTATTACATTTAGAACATTTGTATATGTTACAATCGTGCACGTTACATTTTCGTATGTTACATTTGAGTGTCTTATGTTTGTGTATGTTACATTTAGATGTTGGTAATATATTATTTTAAGTTATCATCAGTCTAAAACAAATGTTATAAAAAAATCCCACAATTCTAGATATTTTATGTTTATGTTACAGTGAGAATATTTGCATATGTTACATTATATTTCTATTATGATCTTGTAATATTTGAAAGTTTCTGGTTTGTGCAGATGTTTATTACATTTACAATATCTGCGTATGTTATAATCTCGTATGTTACATTTCAGTATGTTACATTTGCATGTTTGTAACATATTATTTTATATTATTATTGTAACAAATTGCAATGACTAGTAATTCCAATGTAATACAACATTATTATCATATGATGTTGCTGCTTAATTTTTAATTTTTTCACAATCTGTAACATAAGTAACATTTGACGTTATGTTATATTTTATTTGTAACATGTAGTCTTTTTACATTCAGAACGTTGATGTTGAAGATGAATCTCGTTTACATTCAGAAATTGTCCAAAACAAGTTAAACGAAATAGCTCTTTTTGAGAATTGTTCATCTTCTGGTTGAGTGTGATGATCATGTCGTGAGATGCTGATACCATTACTCTAGCTCCAATCCTGTCATCAGGATTGATACAAATCTCCAGCCTGAAAATTACAAATGAACATTACATTCAACAGTATACAAACGCATGATATACTCGATTGTAACATATGTATCAACCAATGTAACAATAACACAATAACTACGTAACATTTGTTACATCATAACATCATAATCACTTCAGTGTTACAGAACATCATATAAAAATCGATTGTTTACACAAAAATCGTGTTATAACATCTTCACGGTAAGTATTACATAATCGTATTTATAACATCTTCGAATAACAATCTGTAGTATTTGTTATATAATAACCATCTTTGTATCATGTGTTGTAGAATAACCAATATTGTAACAAATGTAACATAATAATAAATATTGAAACATATGTAACATAATAACAAATTTCTACGTAACATAATCTGTATTACGTTTTAACATATTAATCAGGAACATAATATGCAAAATTTTACAAAACATACTTATTTGAACAAAATTACATAAAGAATAACTTCGATTAGCAACAAAATTCACTGGAGACTAGAAGTATTGGACTCCGGTATATTTTCTCCACCAGCTGACACTCTCTTCTACCTTGTCAATCTGCAATTCGGAGTCTCCGTTGGTTAAACAAGATGAAAAATATTGAAAAATACACTACGATTTAGGGATTTCGGGGACGAAGATTTGCAGAGATTTTAAAAAAATTTGCATTGGTTTGATAATGGAAAGTTTCTTTATAGTTTGAGATTTTTCACTTTGTATGTAAATCTAGGAGGGTTAAAGTGGAAATATATAATTTACGATTTTAAAACTGTTTTTAATCCATTATTAATTGAATATTAAAATAATTAATTTATTTTTAAGAATGTAGTATTTTTGAAATAAATAAGCTAAGTTGTTAGATTTAGAATTACTTTAATATTATATTGGTAAGTAATGTGTCTAATATCCACTAAATTTTGTTTTCAAATATATTTGGCTGGGCTTATTACAAGTAATTTCTCATATTTATAAGTAAGAGATCACTTAATTTTAATAATCAAATATGAGCTATATAGTATATACAGAGCAATATGCCAATATCAAAACTTCAAGTCCTTGAAATCAAGTCATAACCATTTGAGTTAATGTTCTATCATTTTCACAATTTTGATGTTGATACATTGGAAGTTTCCAGAAGAGATTAAATGGTGCAAGATAATCAAATTAGAATTAATATTGCAATTGAACTAAAATAGAAACCGCTATATCCTAGTTTCAATTTGGTAGACACATGACTGGATGAGGTCGAGCCCAAAAGTCCGAAAGGATGAGAGTGAACCTTCCAGTAATATTGTTCAATTTATATAATAAAAGTGATTTAGATTCAAACATCTATGAGAAGATATCAAGTAGTGGAAAATTACCTAAAGCAAAATCCGAAAACAAACGAGGAAAGCCAAAATTTCAACCGAAATTTTAGTTGTTTGGCTACAGAGGCCAAATATTTGTACTAGTCAGTACAACAAATCTATGATCGTTGGTTTTGAATTTTAGCAGCGTTTTGAAATGTTTTGGCACATATTCATGTATAAGACTTGATAATCTATAAATATAGATAGTTTTCATGTTGGAAAAATAATTATTAACATCAAATACACATATTTACATCAAAATCAAAGATCAAAACTCATATTTCTTAAAGTGTTCTTCAAGTTCTTATTCAAGTTCATTTTGCTTGATTTGAACTTGATTTAAATGTTTGTTTACTCCTGTACACTATTTTCCATTAAAGCCTTCAATTACTTATCCTGGTGGCGACTAATATCGTTTGAGGACAGCGATTCAAAATTGTGTTCAAACCTTCCTTTTAGTGAATTTTTTATCCTCTTGTTTTGTTCTTCATCTCATTAATTGTTCAACAATCTCAAACGATATCTTCGTGATGAAGAACGAGACTACTATGGTTACAATAAAAATGATGAATCAAGACCTTGTGAGGCTTAATAGGTTCGATGGAACTAACTTTACCATATGAAAGGACAAGTTGAAATTCCTTCTTACCACCTTGAAGATCTTCTATATTTTGGATCCGAATATGGCACCATTGCCGGAACCAACCCCAAATGATTCTGATGCAATAAAAGTAGAAAGGAAGAAGAGACAAGAAGACGAATTTATATGCAAAGGACATATCTTGAATGCTCTTTCTGATCGTCTTTATGATCTCTACACAAACACCACTTCGGCAAGGGAGATATGGAATGCATTGAAAAATAAATACAATGCCGATGAGGAGGGTACCAAAAAATTTCCGATTTCTAAATATTTTGATTTCAAATTTTTGGATAATATACATTTGTTAGGACAAGTATATGAGTTGGAAGTTATTGTCAACAAATAGAAGTTCGTGAAGAATGAAATTTCTGAAACTTTTCAAGTTGGTGCAATTATTGTTAAGTTTTCATCATCATGGAAAGGTTATAGGAAGAAAATTCTTCACGATTCTGAAGATTATTTGAAGGGTTTCAAAAGTATCTTTGAATTGAGGAATAATCAAGAGCACGAGATATGAATGAACATTCTCATGAGGGCATTTCTAAATCCCATGCCGTGGATCAAATCGACAAATCAAACAAAGATTCCATGAAGAGGAAATCCTCAAACTCCAACAAAGACAACAAGAACAAGAAAAAAATCCAAGGTTTCTTGTTATGTGTGTAGCAAAACAAGACATTATCCCCAGGAGTGTAGGAATCGCAAACAACCAAAACAAATAGAAAAAGTGAACTCCATTGACACCGAAAATATTATTGCTACTGTGAGCATTGTCAATACCGTCAAAGAAAAAGTTCAAGGATGGTGGTATGATACTTGTGCCACCATACATGTTAGCTATGATAGGTCTCTCTTCAAAACCTATCAAGAGGTGGATGATGAACACATTCAAATGGGTAATGAAGTTTAATAAAAGGTTGTTGGCAAAGGAAGTGTGGACTTACATTTCACATCCTGCAAGAAGATCACATTGATAAATATTTTATATGTACCAAATATGAATAGAAATCTTGTAAGTGAGGATTTGTTGGAAAAATCGAGAATTAAGTCCGCATATGAGTCGGACAAACTTGTATTTTCTCAGAATTGTATATTTGTTGGAAAATGCTATTCTAGTAATGGAATGGTCAAACTTTGTATTGTCGAAAATTGGAAATTAAGTCCATATATGAGTCGGACAAACTTGTATTTTCTCAGAATGGTGTATTTGTTGGAAAAGGCTAATCTAGTGATGGAATGATCAAACTTTGTATTGTCAAAAATGATATTAATAAAATTACAAATTTGAATTATAATGTTGAGTCTATTTATTTATGGCATGATAGACTATGACATATTGGTTACTCTACAATAAAAAGAATGATAAAAATCGAAATGATTTCATGTGAAAATATAAAATATAATAAATGTGAATTATGTGTTAAGTCTAAAATAATTAAGAAATATTTTCATAGTGTTGAAAGGACCTCTAACTTTTTAGACTTAATTCATTCTGATATATGTGAATTAAATAGAATGTTAACTAGATGAGGTAATAAATACTTCATAACATTCATAGACGATCATTTTAGGTTTTGTTATAACATAATGATGAAGCATTTAGTTTATTTAAGATATACAAAATCGAATTAGAAAATCAATTAAATAGAAAGATTAAAATTCTTAGAAGTGACAGAGGAGGTGAATACTTCTCTTATAAATTTAATCTTTTTTTGTGAACAACATGGCATAATACATCAATGAAGTGCTCCTAAAATACTCGAACAAAATGGTTAACTAAGAGAAAGAATAGGACATTAGTTGAGATGATAAATGCTATGTTATTAAACTCTAAGTTGTTATTTAATTTATGGAGTGAAGCGTTATTAAGTGCGTGTCATATTGTTAATAGGATTCCTTCTAAAAGATTTAAGGTTTCTCTCTACGAATTGTGGAAAGGAAGAAAACCAAACATTAGTTATTTCAAAGTGTGGAGGTGTCTTGCTTATTGCAAGAACACATATCCTATAAGGACTAAGTTAGGTCCTAGAGGGATCAAGTGCGCTTTCGTAGGATATGCTCAAAACAGCAAGGCATATCTTTTATTTGATTTGGAAGCCAATGTTATAATTGAATCTCAAGACATAGTTTCTTGAAAATTTATTATCTTCATATAATAATTCTTTAAGGAAATCTCAAGTGGAGACTCTTAGTTCTACAAGATCAAAAGTAGAAACACCTTCCAAGGATGTTGATACAAATGAACTTCGTAGAAGTAAAAGAGCTCGAAAGGATAAAATGCTAGGACCGGATAAAATTGATTCTCAACTTATTTCTTTCTATTTGGTTGAGGGAAATGAGAAGAGTGTCACAAGAACTACTCCATATGTTCTTCAAGTGGAAACCAATCTTAAAACTTATCGAGAAGTAATGTCATCAAGAGATAGTATCTTTTGGAAAGATGCTATAAATGATGAAATGGATTCAATAATGTCAATCAATATTTGGGAATTAGTCGTTTTACCACCCGGCTCAAAAACTATAGGTTGTAAATGGGTATTTAGGAGGAAGTATAATGCAGATGATACTCTTAATACCTTTAAAGTTAGGTTAGTGGCCAAAGGATATCGACAACGAGAATGAATAGATTACTTTGACACGTATGTACCAGTTACACGAATAACCTTGATTAGGATTTTATTTGTATTAGCTTCTATTTATGATTTGCATATACATCAAATGGATGTTAAGACGGCGTTCTTAAATGGGGATCTCGATGATGAGGTTTATATGGAACAACCGGAAGGTTTTGTTCTACCCAGAAATGAACATAAAATATGCAAATTAGTAAAATCATTATATGGATTAAAATTAGTACCAAAGAAATGGCACGAAAAATTTGATTTAGCAATATTATCATTTGGATTTAAACATAACAGTGTTGATAAATGTTTATATTCAAAAGTTTGTGATAATTATGTTGTGCTTATTTGTTTATACGTGGATGACATGTTAATTGTAAGTAATCAAATACAATGTACAAAATAAACAAAGATGTTTCTATCTTCCACATTCAACATGAAAAATCTTGGTCAAGTGGATACCATATTAGGTATCAAGGTCACCAAGAATAGTGGAGGTTATATGTTGAACCAATCACATTATGTTGAGAATGTGATCAAAAAGTTCAATCACTTGAACATCAAAGAGGTAAATACGCCGTTTGATCCAAGTTTGAAACTTGTAATGAATGATGGAAGAGTAATAACACAACTTGAGTATGCAAGTGTTATAGGAAGTCTTATGTATATGGTGCAATGCACAAGACACGATACATCATTTGCAATTGGTAAACTTAGTAGGTTTACTAGCAATCTAAGTGAAGAACACTGGAAGGCTATTAGAAGGGTTCTTAGTTATTTGAAGAAGACCAATGATCCAGGTCTCCAATATTCTAAATTTTCAAAAATCATAGAAGGATTTACTAATGCTAGTTGGATATTTAGTATATGTGAGAATAAATCCACCTCAGGTTAGGTATTCACTCTTGGAGGAGATGCAGTCTTTTGAAAATCTAAGAAACAAACGTGCATTACACACTCAACTATAACATTGGCCGAAACCGGAAAAGAGGCCGAATGGCTTAAGGATTTAATGTATGAAATCTCATTGAGAGAGAAGAAGAATTCTTCTATATCTATCTTGTGTGATAATCAAGCTATTTTAGCTAGAACGTACAATGAAGTGTATAATAGTAAGTCTAGAAACATGAGTCTAAGACATGACTATGTGAGAAAATTAATTAAAGATGGAATAATTTCACTCACTTATGTAAAGTCAAATAAGAATTTGGCTGATCCGCTTACTAAACTGCTCACAAGGGAGTTAGTGCGGACAACAATTAGTAGGATGGGGATGAAACTCCATAATTAAATCTACCAAATGTCGGCAACCCTACCTGATTATATTAACAAGTATACATCGGGTTCAAAGGGTAACAAGTGGATAGTTTCAGCACTAATTCTTTTCTTAAATCCTATCCTAGGTTATAAGTGTTGGTTGTCACAAAAGGAGGGATGTGTTTTTATAACTCTTAATAAAGTTCAGATCATTGGATCAAGTATCTTTAAAAGTGACAAAGATACTGTAAGAACTTTACCAATATGAACTTCGAGGTGGTGCCGCCTCAATAGGGAGTTAGATTTTATCTCATAGAAATTCATGAATAGGAGAAGCGCAAGGCCTTAAGAGCGCTAAATGAGATAGTGTGAAACTTGGAACACATAATACTTGTGTGTGTGATTTCATCGGTATCATCACAAGGAATAATAGGTTCAAAACTTTCACGCTACCTGAGATTTCGATGATACTTTGTTTACACTAAGGTTGGATTCAAATCGAAAGATATCCACACTTTATGCATAAGCGTCGTTAAATTTTAGTTTGAGCTCATTATATAATTGAACAAGTGGGGGATAGTACAAAATTTCTGTGGCCGTTGGTTTTGAATTTTGGCGCGTTTTGAAAGGTTTTGACATCTTTTGGCTTGGTTTTGACACCTATTCGTGTATAGGACTTGATAATCTATAAATGTTGGAGAATCTGGTTTTTGTTGGCATACTTAATTATATTTTATTTATTGATGTGAGCCAATTAGGAATCAATCATTATCTAGTAATTGTTAGAAACTTTAATGCTATACTTATCCTAATCTATTTATTATTTCTAGTTAATATAAAACTCTTGTTCCTTATTAGATAAATAAGTGATTGAGTAAATTGTATGTTAAGCATTCTAATTGAACTAGGTTTCTAAGTAGATAACATGTTGAAATATTATCTTTCTATTTAGCTACTTAAATAAAAATATCTAACTGAAGTTTATTTTCATATTCTTGTGATATATCTCACATTATCTTTTATACAGTTTATTTAAACTTAAAGCTTATTATGTCTTATCTCTGTATAAGATAAATATTAAGTCGTTGAGTTTATATAAACTTCTTTTGCTATAAATAAGACAGGCGGTATTCCAATAATTTCACGGACTTTGAAAACAAAGATACTCAAGTATTTAAGAGAAAATTATTTGTGAGTTGCGAGTTCCAAAGAAATATTCAAAAGTTCTAGCCTGATCAAAAATTCTATTTTTGTGAACGGCTCTGAGAAACTGAGCATTATAGAAATCCATTGTGAGAGAGAACGGCATTTTGGCAGCAAGATAAGGATTGAGTCCTTATTCTGATTTGTAGAGTCAATCCGGGTACACTCTTGGAATGGATCAAGATCAAGACTGAAGTATTTGACTACATTCTTTGACTAGTTAAAGAAGATATAAAACATGGACATTTTATTGTTGTTCTTAACTAAGTTTTACTTTTTGTAAATTGCTAATAAAGTTTTAGATTGGGTCTAAAATTGTAATTTCAAAAGGTTAAGACGTGTGTAACCTGTTCTCAAATAGTGGATTTATTTACCCGTGGCATGGGAGCCCGTGGATGTTTTCCTTAGAGGTTTTTCACGCTATATCCGATGTTAATTAATGTTTTAATCGTCTTATATGTTAACTGTCTCGAACTGCAAAACGTTCAGTGCAATGTTCTGACGTTCAACAAACTTTCATCAACATGAGAACATTAAAATGAACTTTGTATTTTTTTAAAAAAATATTTACAGTTTCAGATTAATTTCAGTAACGACCTTTTTAAACCCTTTCTAAGGTTGTTTGTTATCTAGATTTAAAACTTACAATAAATATAGATAATTTTTATGTTGGAAAAACAATGATTAACATTTACATCCACATCAAAGATCAAAACTTATATTTCTTAAAGTGTTCTTCAAGTTCTTATTCGAGTTCCTTTTGCTTGATTTGAACTTAATTTAAATGTGTTTTTACTCTTACAAACTATTTGCCTTTAAAGCATTCTAGCACTTATCCTGGTGACAGCAAATATCGTTTGACGACAGGGATTCAAAATCGTGTTCAAACTTTCCATTTAGTGAATTTTTATCCTCTTGTTTTGTTCTTTATCTCCTTCATTGTTCAACAAACCTATGAGGATGAGTCCATTCCGACATTAAGAGGTCAAACTTGAAGAATGAGCCCATTCTTAAAATATGAATCCAAACTTGTACACAAAAAAGATGAGGCCAGACTACTCATGTACGCGTACCTACTATAATATCGAGTTTCACTACTCTTGTATGATTGGTCCAAAATTCTAGAGAATGTGACATGCTACAACAATAAGGCATTGAATGTTATAGAGGTTGCTGAGGTACAACCCCCCAACTTCTATAAATATAAAGCTTACTTAAACTTTGTTTGACTAAATTTAAATTAATCAAACTAGTCAAACATACTTTTTATCCACACATTTCGTAGAACTCATAACTTACTATTTATTTCACAACTTATAAATACTTAAAAATAATTTTAGCAATACTAAACAAGCAGACCCTATGCAAAAGTGTGTGATATCTATAAGACAATAACATATCTTAAATTGTTATCATTTTCAATTACGATTGTGAATATAACCATTATGCACAAAACCTTTACAATTGAAAATTTTTCATGTTGGTTTTCATATTAAAGGTCACAAGTTTTCTTAGATCGCATTGTATGTCTTGATTTATATGTAATTAAAACTTATCTCGACCCAAGTTTAGATCGGGTTTTATGTTGTCAAAAAAAATTAGTTAAGTTTTTTAGTCATTATACGAAAGTAAAATGCGTGTAGTGTCTTTAATAAGTTAAGCTTTGAAGTAAATCGAATACACAACTTCTTGCTATAAGAATAAAAATAAATAAACAAAATATTCTTTTTAATAGATATAATGCTTAAAAATGTGACACTTTAATAGAAAATGTGAAGTCAATGTAACATGGATAGTGCTTAAAATTTAATCTTTTAAAAATAAGTTAAGAATTATTTTGTTAGTAAAAAAGTAATTTTTGTTATAAATTAGAGAGAATAATAGAAGAGAATAGAGGTAAGTCGTGTCTTTTATTATAATGATAGACCCATATATGTAAAGTTCCAATGACTTGTAAGGTAAGTAAGACATATCTAAATATGGTTAGGAGTGGGCATGGGTTGAGTTGGGTCGATTTTGAGCTCAACCTGAATCTAATCCAACATATTCGATTTGACAAAAAATCAAACTAAACCAATCTGATCAAGAGTTGCAACCTGACCCAACCCAAACCATAGGTCGGTTTGGGTTGGGTTGGTCGGTTGGGGCTTGTGCCTGATTCACGTTAGGACAATTTTTTGGGGGGCCAAAAATTCACGCTTGAACAATTTTTTTTTGAGCCCAAATACACTTTGGAACCTTTATTGTTAATTTTGTTGAGAATTTTTTTAAAGTTTGAACCCAGTTCAAATTGGGCTAATGTCAATTACATTAAAATTAGAAATTTGTAAGACTTTGACCTAATTTAATTAATATTTAAATATTTTTTAATAAGTGGGTTGGGTTGGGTTGGGTTGAGTCGGTGTTTATGAGGTAACCCAACCCAACCCAACCCAACCTAACCGACCAAAAATAGATTTTCAAAATCCAAACCAACCTAATTTAGGGTAAAAATCGACTCAAACCGATCGGGTTGGGTTGAGTTATGCTGGTTGATCGGTTTTTGTTGGTTTTTGCCCAACTCTAAATATGGTCATCAATATTGTTTTCCAGAATTTTACAATACTCAAACTTTTATGACCATTAGTACAAGAATTGTTTCGTTAAAACCCTTGTTTGACAAAAACCAATTAAAAGAAAAAAAAAACAGTTAATTGTTAAAATTTGGAGTATTAAGAAAATGTTGACTCCTTAAAATATTATCACGAAAATTCAGTGGGACAAAACTTATACTAAGAAAAAAGAGTACATATACTCTCCTTGATGTTTATCATTGAAGATCTTTGAATCTACACATCTCAATCTCAAACATCAATTTCCTAAATGTAGATGTCGGCAATGCTTTTGTGAATAAGTCAACCACATTGTCACTTTAGCTAATTTGTTGAATATTGATGTCACCATTTTTCTAAAGCTCATGTGTATAAAAGAATTTTGGAGAAATATGCTTTGTTTTGTCCCATTTGAAGTAGCCTCATTTGAGTTGTGCAATACAAGTTGCATTGTCTTCATACAATATTGTTGGACTATTCTTTGTTGAAGTTAATCTGCGTAATGCTTGAATATGATGGGTCATGTTCTTCAATCATCCACATTCTCGACTTGCTTCATGGATTGCAACAATTTTAGAATGATTTATAGATGTTGTTGTCAAGGTTTACTTTACAGATCTCCATGATATAGCTATTCATACACGTGTAAATACATATCATGTTTGTGATTTAGCTTTATGTGAATTAGAGAAATAACCTGGATCTGCATATCCCATTAAAGAAGATTCTATTTTTTGTGAATAAAATAATCTCATGTCAATAGTACCTTTTATGTAACGAAGAATGTATTTAACATTATTCCAATGTACTTTAGTGGGTGCAGAGCTATATCTTGCAAGGAGATTTACAGAAAAAGCCATGTCCAGTGAGTACAATTTACAAGATATATTAATACTCCAATTGCACTTAAGTATGGTTGTGGCGACCTCAAAATTCTGCCTAAACTTTTTTTTTTTTTTTTTTGTATTCGCCCAATAGGGGTCTTGGTACCCATATTTGAGGTATTGATACCCTTACGCTTGAGCGATTACGCTTCTGGTTTGATTAAAAACCGATTTAAAACATATTTTCTCCATTTTCTTTTGAGGAAAGTAGTTAGAAACTAATCTTAGGCAGTATTTGGAGATCACCCTTTCTCATTTTGCTTGATTTGCTTTATTCTTTGTTAAGTAAAACATGTATACTTGATGAAATAAAGAACCATAAGGTAAAAGTATGATAATTTAAATATAGCGGAAGTTCATATGAATATGGTCTTTTAGTTCATTTCACCTTTAATGGTATGAGTTACCACAAAATATGGGCCCAAGTAAGTAAAAGAAGTACCTCACTTACATTTTGGTTTCAAAATGGCTCATGACAAATCATTACGTCTCATGAACACACCGAAAGCTTGAGGCCGTTGATAAGTACTACTAAATACTTTAAGAAAGAGGTGATATGATAAAGACAATGTTAATCAAAATATTACACTTCATAATAACGAGTAGTAAGATACTCCATGGTCCAAAAATCATATATGTCCATGCAAAGGTAGGTGGTTTCATGCTTTTGCAATCCGGGTTGAAGAGGATTGGAGGACCATATCTCAATCTTTGTGATCAAACAGTATTCATGTTCATCGAAGGCCACTTCCACCCGTTGCCCCTTGACTTCATACATGTCTCGATCCATTTCCTACAAGAGTCATAAAACGACTATGAATGGTGACATTCAATGAGTAAAACTATGGTGCTTGTGTGATATTGCACATAATATATCTTTTATCTTTCTTAGGGCCCTTCCCACAAACAATACTTGTACACCGAGCGCTCAAATAAACATTCTTTGTGCATAAGCACACGGCCAAAACATTCTTAGGACACTCAATGTCCTTCTATGGGCTACTTTTGCCCTTGGCCGTAGTTGATCAACTCATGGAACCCTTACCGTCCCAATGTAGGCTACTTTTGCCTTTGGCCGTGATTTAATCGGACCTCAAGTCCTCATGTGGGTCGCTCTAACCCTTGGCCAAAAGTTGAATCAACTCTTTTCTTGGGACCCTTACCGTCCCCTATGGGCCACTTTTGCCTATGGTGTACAAATAAGTTTGGGGAAAATCTTTATGTGTTCAAACATACTTCATCTTTGTTTACATATAATTTTTGCTTTCTCAAGTTGAGCATAAATAGCACAAGATAATTTTCTCATTCTTGTTCTTCATTCTTGTTGCATAAAATAGTCAATAAGCTCAAGATGCTCACAATCATATCATGTAACTCATCAATATGGTTCATCAAGAGCACATGGGCTATACACACATATAGATGTATATAATTTTCATATTGCATATAAGTCATATACATAATTTTACTCACAACTTCTTGTTGTATAAAGTGGTCAATAAGCTCAAGATGCTCACAATCATATCAAGTAACTCATCAATATAGTTCATCAAGAGCACATGGAATATACACACATATAGATGTATATAATTGTCATATTGCATATAAGTCATATACATAATTTTACTCACAACTTGGCGTTAGCCTTGATCCACCTGAAAAGGAAAGGTTCTAAACATTATGATCTTATGTTAAATGTCATTTAAATGCGGAAATGGAGAGTATTATCACGTAAACCGCGCCTTGTGTATTTACAGTGCAGAGGGTATCGATACCCTATCGTAGAACTGTGATATAGGGTATCAATACCTTTCGGGCAGAGATCTGATGAAATCATTTTATTTAGAAACTAAGTTTTCTGCCCAAGGAAACTAACTTTCTACACCATGAAATTTGAGTTTCTTGGTCCCTTTAAACTATTGCCCATAATGGGGCTTTGGTGCTTGGGTTGGAAGTTCTTCTATTGAATTAGAAAACCTCCCATCCCTTGCTTTCTTGATATACCACACTCACCTCCTATTTCTGGTGTCTTTCTCCTAATTGAGGGCTACTTTCTCCTTGCTAACTGTTAGAAAACGTGAGGGAGAGATGAGGGAGAGTTATGGGGGTTAGAGAGGAGGAAATGTGCAAGGAGTGGCTTGGGTTTGGGGGGTATTTATAGGAGTAAAAGGCATCTTTGCTAATGATTACATTCATCCCCATGGTAACACATGTAAAGTTGGGGAGATTTTCTGAAGATACACCAGCAGAAACCTCATAAATTCGTTCTCCCCAACCACCCACATTTAAGAAGACATTAGGGGTAGCCTATGGGGTAAAAGATGCTAAATTCCCAATTTAGACAGATTTTTGGACCCGTTTTGAGTCGATTTTTGAAGGTCGAAACGTGCTCATCTTTCGACGTCACTTATACCATCTCGAAGATCTCACGGGGATCTTTACAACGAACTTTGAATCGTAGAAAACGGATCATCACAGTGATCACAACATCGTCCCAAAAATGGCTGCTCGTCAGAACCAAAATTCGGGAATTCCAGATTTCCAATTTCTGGAAGGTTTTGACAAAAATATTCGGGGCTGATTCCTAAATCGAACCTAGGTGTATTTGGTACCATTTAAAGATCTCATTGCGTACTTTGTAACGCACTTTGAATCGAAGAAAATGGACCAACACAGAGGTTAAAACATCACTCTAAAGATGGCTGCCCGAACACAGCTTTTGCTGAAATTTTGGCTGATTCCTAGATATCTAACATCTTGGAACGTTTTTGACATAATTTTTCAGGGCTGTTTTCATAGTCAAAAGTACGCATATTTGGTACCATTTCGAAGGTCTCATTGCGTACTTCGCAACGCCATAAGTTTCGTAAAATTCCGACCAATACACAAATCATACGATGGCTCCAAAGTTGGCTACTTAACTTTAATGAAAAAGGCTCAAAACTTGTTTTCTCACTTTTTGGGTCTTTACCCAACTTTTTCCCTTTTAACCAAACAAGCCTTAATAAAATCCAATAAATCTTAAATTAATTCATCTTAGTCCTTTCACAACTCATTAGATCCGATTTTCTCTCTTTTTAATAATCGGATTTAAATTAAATTCTAAGTGCTACGACTTTCGAAATACTTTTTGGGACAACTCAACCAAAATTCTTGCTTCATTCTCGTTTTCTTATTTAAATTGAAAATACTGAATTTTCGAGGCGTTACAATGGTATCGAGGTCCAAGAGTTTTTTCTCCATCTTCAGGTAGGCGAAAT
This sequence comes from Forsythia suspensa, assembly GCA_023638005.1. Lineage (NCBI taxonomy): Eukaryota > Viridiplantae > Streptophyta > Magnoliopsida > Lamiales > Oleaceae > Forsythia > Forsythia suspensa. The sequence goes on from CM042673.1 coordinate 51,968,933, forward strand.
GGATTTTATTTTTTTACATTAAGTGATCGAACAACCTTAAGCGATGTCAATGAATGTGATTTTTCCATATAAAAATGCTTAATACTTTCTTTTTTTATTTTTTTTTATTTTTGGTATATGAAGATTGATGAACAAATAATCCTTATTAGAAATGTTCAATTTGCAATTCAAGATAAAATTTAGTTTTTCCCAAATCTTTCATTTCAAAAATTCATTTTTCAAATAATCTGCAAATTTGTTAAGCTTTTCAGAAGTTCATATAATATTTAAATCATCAATATAAACTGTCACAAATGCAAATCGAATATTTGTTTTCTTTATAAAAACACAATGACATACATCGTCATTTTTATAACATTCTTTCAATAAATATTCACTAAGGCGATTATACCACATTCGTCCGGATTGTTTTAATTCATATAATGATATTTGTAATTTAATTGATAACATAGTTCTGGGAAATGGATAGTTTGCTTCTAGCACTTTAAATCTTTCAGAGATTTTATCAAGTGAACCATACAGAATAACAATTACTACATCCATACAGAAAGGCATTGCAAGGATAACCACGATGCATTTTATTTCTTCTTATCTAGCTATTTGGTATATTCTCCTAATGCTGAGATAAATGTCTCATAAAATAATGATAGCAGTAAATCGCCTTTTAAAATATCTTGTTATCAAGATATTTTATATAGAAAAGGAATCCAAATCCAATGTATATTCTCAATCTTATTTCCAAAAGTCAATTATAGTAGAGAGAACATATGATAATACTTTGACATAATGCTTACAAGTGCTTCTATAGATAGAATAACATGTCACAAAGTAGAAATATAAAACCTAGTTATCATGGGTTTGTCTGGCAATTAGTCTCATAAACTTCAGGTTGCGAAAAAAAAAAAAAAAATACACATGTGATCATCTAGTAGGTGTATCTTTTAAAATCATAAAATATCTAGAATCCATGTGGAGGGTGAGTGGGCTCATATATATCATAGTCGATAATTTTAAAAAATGTAAGGAATTCAATCTTTCCTTTAGCTAGTGAAGGTCTACTACCTTATATGCCATGAAAACAAGAAGAACATTAGAATTAATTTCATTGAAGAATCTTATGTTCTTCGATAGATTTTTTAAATAAATATTCACGTCATTATTGACTCGGAATGGTGTAATTGATCATACCATTTTTTTTTTTCACAATATTGAACTTCTAGTTCAATATAATATTTATTTCAATTGACTCTTCTAGAACTTTCAACAAATTTGTAGAATTCAATATTATATTAATATTATAGCCTGCACCAATCTTTCTTTTTCTCCTTCAAGAAGGCGTGCAAGTGCAACTATTTTAGTTCATCTATGACTAACAACTACAAATAATATCTCTAAATCGAATAATTAAAATTTGTGTATATAACTATTTAATTCAAACTCATGCATGCTTAGTGGATAAATGTTAAAACATATATATATATATATATATATATATATATATATATATATATATATATATATATATATTGTTGATATAATCCGTTACATCAACCACTAAATAAATAACATTTGTGGGTGGCAGCATGCACATACATAAAACTTAATAAAGGTTGAAAGTTAAAATATTTTCAACAATTTTTTTTTTTAAAGTTTTATATGCTATTTTGTTCATAGAGGTGTTGCTAGCACAATTTTTATGCCTATTGTCTCCTTTCAATTATTGTCCAATTTTATATTGTAGCCAGACAAGTGTTTACAGTCAAAAGATCACGAGATCAAATTCTTATTTTTCAAATTTCTATTATTTTGCAACATACTTGGACTCATAGTGTGATTATGAACATAACGATAATGGTCACAAAACCTAGAGCAGTGATCTCTTCTTCTCAGTGAACAATTGTTATCTTGTCCATATTCAATGTGACACTTGCACATTGGATGAATTACCCACATAAGTAAATGTCACATCAACAATTTATCCAATGTGTAAATGTCATATTGCATGTGGGCAAGATAACAATTGTGAAAGAAATCGATCACATAATTGGATCAATCAAGACAAATAAATGGATTGAAATGAGAGGGTGAAAAACATGCATGCTAGTCTTGTCCACTGAGATCGATCACATCATTAGATCGATCAAGACAAGTAAATGGATTGAACTAAGAGGGGCGAAAAACATTCATGCTAGAGGCCAGAGCTCCAACGGTGGTCCTTAGAGTTTACCAAATTGAGATTTGGACAAGCGATCTAAAGATAAATTAAAAAAATAGTTTAGGTGAAAAAGAATTCATATATCAAATCAAATCAAATCAAATCAAATGAGCTTTCTATATATATATATATATATATATATATATATCCATCCATGACTATAAAAGATCTCTAAAAATACATTGAACTCAGCACCTAAATATGAGAAAATTAAATACTTCTACTTGTAAGATTTATTGATCAAATAAGGAAAACAATTCGTTAATTAATACCACAAAAAAATTGGGTACTTAATTCTCTCATCGAGAGCACTAATAAATAATAATTAATGAAGAAGCAAATCCAATTCAAAAATTACTTGTTAATAATTTCAAGGTTCCTCCTTTATTTTATTTTATTTTTCGATCCAAACCCTCAAATTACGAGTTTGTCTTTTATTCAAAAATGAAGTCTATTACAAGAATGCTAAAATAAGAAACCTACCATTCATAGGATTTTAAACATGTACAAAATCAATATCAATGTAAAATTTATTTATATGCCTTTTTCTAGGATAAGCATTTTGATTTATAAAAATTGCATGTAATTCATATCTCTTCATGATATTAGAGTGTATAATATTCTTCCACACATAAATATAGACGGAGTTATAAAATTTGATGAATCGAGATATTAAATTTGCACATTAAATTATAGAATATTGTTCCAGACGGATTTGTACGATAAATTTAATTTTAGGCAGAGTGCATATATATAGTGCCACATATTGAGTAGTTATTTTAGTTTTGCTTTTCAAGAGATGCTCTAATATTCTTCCACAATTTACATATTTGAAGAATCGAGATATTAAATTTTATAATATTGTTTTTTTACTTCTTTTTCATATATAATATTGATATGATAGTTTTGCTTTTTCAAGAACTTCTGAAACAACATTATTTTTAATACATGACAAAGTTGTTCTTCAGAAACAACATCACAATGAAATACCGAAAATCATAAAGTTTATACTTCTTTAGGCACAATAATACAATTTTTTTTTTATAGATATATAAAAATTAATGTTTCTTCAGGAATAATCATATAATATTCTTATTATAATATTAATATATAAAGTTATGCTATTCAGGAAGAACAATAGAATATTCTTCTAAAGTATTGATTTATATAAGTTATGTTTCTTCAGGAGTATTAAAATTCTTAAATCTAAAATAAATAAAAAATTAACACATCAGAATTTTTTTACAAATAATAATATGTATCTAATCATAGAAAACTGATATAAAATACATTTAAAAGATTTTTAAAGAATGAATTTACTTGGTTTTCAAATTCCATAGATCTACAAAACTTCAAGTAATTCAAAGTCTTGAATTGATTTCCACATTCAGCAAATCTTGAAAACTTTGTGAAGTCTACAAATCTTTAATGTAAAACATTCTAATCTCTAGACAATCTCACAAAATATTACGAACAATCATGTTGATAACTTGTTATAAACTAGATAGAATATAGAGAGAAACTGTATATTTCATTATAATGATAATGATAATGATATATATATAAGACATATCTAAGGGTATGTTTGATAAATATTTTTGTGGATTATAAGCATTTGGTCCTACGAAATGTATGGATAAAAAATAGATAAAATTTGTGGGTCCTACGAAATGTGTGAATGGAAATGATGTTTGACTGATTTATAAGTGCTGTTACGCTCCAGTCCCATGTGGCGGTCCATGTGGGCAGGGTCAATGTCAAACTTGCCTAGTATGCTATCACCTTCTATCCGAGGAGGTTGGGAAGAGGAGGTTAGGAAGATATGCTATTTTTCTTTATGTCGAGAAGGTTAGGGAAGAGGAGGATAAAAAAAAGAAACTGTTTCTTTATACCGATGAGGTTTAAGAAGAGAAGATTGAGAAGACGAAACAGTCAAAATATCGACTCTGATTGCGTGTTGAGAAAGCCTCCACTAACACTCTACGAGTCAGATATGAAAAGAGTGATGGGACAGCCTGCCAATACGGCTTGTCGCAGTCATAGCCTCTTAGCATGTGGCTGGAAGGAACTTTTCCATTAAAGCCGCTGATGTGGCGCCCAGGATAAGACACTAAGGCCCTCGAGATTGAGCCACGTGTCGCACATCAAATGATGGTCGACCAAGTGGAATTCACCTATAAATATGAAATCCATTTCCACAAGAAAATGATGTTGAAAAATATAAACTTACACACACAGAAAACACAAGTCCTTTATGCTAATTAAACTCAAGTGTTCGTAACCACTTGGAAAATAATAGAGTCAGAGGCCCTCAAGCCACCACATCTACAACATTGTGTTCCTCCCACACACAAGCACCCCTATCAACTTGGTTCCGGGCATATCTATGTGGCTAATTAAACCACGTGGCGGTCCAAGTGTGTAAGAAAATTACACGTAAGAAGATGAGGCGTGGAGTTCCTGTTGGCAACTATTTTTGGAGGTCAAGAAGTGCTTTAAGCACACACAAACATACACTAAATATGGTCATCAATATTATTTTTCGTAATTTTACAACAATTTTAAAAATTATATGACAAAGTAAATAATTTAAAAGTACATTTAACTTATTTTCAAATACTTGTAAAATAGTATAAAAATACCCACCTTAAACTTCATAACGATGGAAAACCCTTTTCTTCTACTCTATTCTAACAATTTTCATCTTTGAATTTAATTTTCGAATTTTCAAAATTTTGAATTGTCTCATTCGATATAATTTTGGTCAATGTTTCTAATCTCAAGTACATTGAATTTATGTAAATTATTATGTTACATTAACAAAGTAAACGTAAGATATTAAAATGAAATGTAAGTCGAAAAGTCAAATAAAATTTATATTTAAATAAATTAATATTTTAAACACACATGTATGTGTTAATTCGTACAAAATTCGAATTGGTTTACATGTAAAATTAGTTGAATTGAAATCGATTTTGTTTAATTATTACCTATTCGACTATTTTACTTTTGACATTTTATCTTTTTCAGATTGATACATTTACCGAATTTTAAAATATTACCATTTTCCTGCCAACTTCCCTTTCCATCAAATTGTCTCTTTTGAATAAAATCGCCTTCCATTTAATTTTCCACATTCGAATAAGCACGGTCTCAATACGACAACTTTAATTGTATAAAAAAGTCCAACCGCCCACATTTTAGTGTTGTTACATTGTACAAATTAATTAAATATTAGAACAAGTTGTAAGATTAATTATTATACTTAAACAACATTAAAAGATAAGAACAAGACTAAAGAGCATGTTCGGCTAAAGCCTAAGGAAAAAAAGGAAAAAAGAAAGTAAAAGTCACTTATTAATAAACTTTTTGTCTTCAAACATTTTTAAATAATCAATGTTTTAAAAATCGTTTCGAACCGTTTCGAACGTGAAAGTAAAAAAAGAGAAAAGATCAATAATTAAAGGTTTCGACCGAACTAGTAAAAATTGACTGGTTTGAGTGTGAACTAGTAAGACCATAAGATATTTCTTTATAGTTTTTGTTCGGTTTTTAAAACATTGTAAATAACTTATTTTTTTACTTACTTTTAAATAAAAAATTATTTTTTGAAAATAAATTCAAGTAATAAAGCATTGATTTAATCACTACTAAACTCATAAACAACTATTTAAAAATTAATTCATTTATATGGACAAGCTCCAATTACAATATAGGAATTAGAAAAAGAAATTGCTTATTTATAACATTCACCAGTTCAAAAAGTAATAATTTTAAAACTCACATTTTTATTTATAAATTTTAAGTTTATCCAAACATGCCCTTAAAATCATAAAATAATATCCCAAGTTGTATGAAATCCGAGCTTATGGGATAAGCATGATTAGGATCCTGGATTGGACCTGTTGGTGGCCCATAGATAGATCAAGTTTTCAGGCGCCCACAGTCCTAGCAAAACCGGAAACCGGAAACTGGTTGCCGGTTTTGCCTTTTTGTTTCCGTTGAATAGGAATTCCGGAAAACCAGGAGCAAATGCATGTGGGGTCCACAACCTCGACCTCCCCAAAATGTGGCAATTCGACCGCACTCTGACACGTTCAGGTGGAATTCACGCGCTCTCACCATTTTTTTTTGTTCACATTTGCATGGGCGCCCTTCCCTATGGCTCTCTTATTACACGCCACTTGTCAACTTTTGGTTCAAAATCTTTTTCTAAATTCTAGTAAATTAATAAGTTGGGTTATTACTTACAAGTAATAATATTAAAGTTATTTGCTCATTACCCCCTTCAGGTTTAATATTCTAACAATGAGACAAGGTTGGAATTGGGTAATATGATGTAAAATATATTTGCATTACGTGGCAGTGTTCGTATTGTGTATATTTTGAACAGAGTTTAGAAACACCTTATCTAATTAAGTAATGTCGATAGATTAATTGGAATCATGACTATCTGGTGGACATCATTTCAAGACAAAGAATGATCGATAAGTTGCAAAAGAATCAACCACATTAAACTTGTCAAAGCAAAATAGCTACAAAACAACTTTTTAAACAACTAGGGACAATCCGAAAAGAAAGTCGAACATAATCAAAACTTTCGAACATCTAGCTAGTAGAACTTTTTCGGACCATATTAGTCTAAACAAGTTTAAATTTATACGATGAAGATGAAGTGATTAACATCTCAATAATAAAAAAAGTGAGATGGTGATAATGGTTTATGATTTACTATTGGTACTGATATGTCCATTTTCAAGCTTCTAGGGTCGTTTTAGTAAGACGCAAATTTTGAGGACCATGTCTATATCATTAATAACAACAAAAAGTTCTAGCATAAAAATTTGAATAATGTTGTTTATGATTAGTTGTGATCGATCTAAGTAACAATGAGTTCCTTAATTTATTATCCAATGTATTAAAATGTACCATATATCTATTTGACAATGAATCAAGAAATACACTGCAATTTCCGATCAAAAAAAAAAAAAAAGAAATACACTGCAATTTATAATAATTACAGTAATAACGAATAACCTTACTCAAAATTTTAGCCACTAACGAAAAAAGTTTTATTAACAAATTTGTAATTTATCGAGATTATAATTTTCAATATTTAATTAATACTCTTGTATATATATTTATTAAGTTTGTATCTAAACACCTGGGAGTGCACATTTAATTGTATTTAAGCCTCAAGGTGATAATTGGGGTGTGAGTCCACGCGTTATAGGCAGAAATTATGGTTTTCCAGGTTTGACATTTTTTAAGGAGAGGGAGGGATATTTTTAATGAAATTCAGTGGGAGGTACAAGCCCCAATTCCATGAATGTGGAAACCTGGTATTTTCAAAACTAAAACACCACCTACTCCAAAGCAAACTGTTATGCGACCCTAGTTTGTACCCCCAACCCCACCCCACCCCACCCCACCCCACCCCACCCCCACAATAACGTTATCTCTCCTTTTATTCATATATATACATATATATATACATACATACATCATCTGTGTATAATTCCATCATCTTCTCCAAATCTCTCTTTAATTCTCTCAAAAAACACTTGAAATTAAGCAAAAAAGCATACGAATTTAATCGAAATGCGGATGAGCTGTAATGGATGTAGGGTTCTTCGGAAGGGGTGTAATGAAAACTGTAGCATCAGACCCTGCCTTCAATGGATCAAAACATCTGATTCTCAAGCCAACGCCACCGTCTTCCTCGCCAAGTTCTACGGCCGCGCCGGCCTCATGAACCTCATCAATGCCGGCCCTGAACACCTCCGCCCTGGTTAGTCTCTCTTTTAACGGTCTCGTCTAAAATTTAAGCTTTTTAATAATTAAGGAAATGTTAATGATTTGTTTTTTATTTGAATGCAGCTATATTTAGGTCATTACTGTACGAGGCATGTGGGAGAATTGTGAACCCGATATATGGGTCGGTCGGATTGCTGTGGTCCGGGAGTTGGCAGCTCTGCCAGAATGCGGTGGAGGCGGTTTTACGGGGGGATCCGATAACCCAAATACCGTCTCATGCGGCGGAGAACAAAAATGGGCCTCCTTTCAATGCTTATGACATAAGGCATGTGAACAAGGAAGAAAACTTATCCGGGTCTAATGATTTGCACCGGGTCAGGACCCGGTGCAGGTTCAAAAGGTCGGGTGTTCGGGCAAAGACGAAGAGTGCGTGGGCCGGGTCAGGCGAGGAGTCGGGTCACGAGGAAGTCAATAGGTCGCCGAGCCACGAGTCTTCTTTGAGTCACCAGTCTGAGGCAGCCGAGCCGATTGTTGAGAGGAGAGCCAGGAGAGTGAGAGCTTGGTTTCTGTGGAGACTGCTGAAGCTGACTTGTTAGGTAGAGCTGAGCCGACTCCGGAGTCGGTTCGTAATGATGACGAGCAAAGTGTAGTTGCTGAAATGGAGCTGGAGCTGACTCTAGGCTCGGCGCCAGTTAAAAACAATGTCAAGCCGAAAGAAACGCAATGGAGGAAAGCAGCTGACTCGGCTGATGGAGTTTGTAGAATGGAGCTGGGGCTTGATTTTCAGGCTTCGTAACAAGCCTATAGATGACGATCAATTTTGAGTTTTGACGGCTCAGATAAACTGTTTCATTGGTTCTTTTTTCTTTTCTTTTTCTCTTTTGTATCAGCTTTTTGGTCTTTGAATGGAGTTAGATAAACCTTTTTATTTTGCCCTTCACGTGAGAGATGTACAAAATGTTATACATATGGTACAAGATTTTGAATTACATAAATTGACTTTGTCAAAAAATTTCGTAAGTTCTTTTAGATAATATTTAATGTTGTTTCTATTTAATAATATTGTCCAATATTATTTAATTTTTAAATATAGTTTCATCCATGCACTACGAGTCACCCAAACAATATAACTAGAAATATACTCCGGCAAATAATCAGTATTTATTGTGCTGATCAAATATTTGGCTGAAGTTTTAAAAGTAATTAAATTTGCTAAAATGACGTGGAAATTAAAATTTTGGAAGTTTGCATGCCCGCTCGCATGATCAACAAAATTAAATTGAGGAAATTGCCTTATAAGTAACTTGTAGTCTTATAGGTGACTTGTTTCAAATTAGATCAAAATATTTTTTAAAATTGTGATTAAATCATACTTTTTGTATTTTTTAAATTAATCTCAAAATTACCCCTGTTATTTATATTTTCTATCGGCATCTTCTTCCACCTTACAAATTTCCTCCGCAGTGGTTGAGCAGTCTACGACTTGTAGTTGAAAATTCTAACTTTAATTTCGACGACACCGGAACTGGAGGTGGATGAGGAAATGGATGACAAGGTGGTGACTTTTGGTCCCATATATTCTCATATGCGGCAATTGCAAAGATAATCTTCAGATAAACCTCTATTATTAGTGACGGCGCCACCTCCACTTTCTCGATCACTAGTAGCTTTCCTGGTTCCCATGCCACCGCAGCCTTACCCAGGGGGAAAAAAAACCCAATAAATTAACCCATTTTTCCAAGTTCCCATGCCACCACAGCTTCTAATTTTGATCTGATAGTATTATCTTTACTTTACTAAAAATTTTCAAGTTAAATATGAGTTTTAGTAGCGATCATTTAGAAGGTTGCTAGACTCAACGTAACATGTGGTTGTGCCCATGAGGAGTAGTTTCTGCTGATTGACGAGATGATGCAACAGTTATTGATGTTGTACTGTTTTATGATGATGATGCAGTAGCTGTTGATGCTGCTTTTATTTTGTTGTTGATTGCAATAATTTTCTTGTTGGTGACAGACTGCAGGTTTTTTTTAAAAACTCTTACCATTTCATATTTGGTAAGGATAACAAACTTGCATATGGTCTTAAATCACATTGTAATTCTAATTTTGACATGACATCAATATTTTTACTTTACTGAAAATTTTCAAGTTAAATATAAGTTTTAGAAGTGATCATTTAGAAGGTTGTTGGACTCCACGTAACAAGAGGCTGTCTGTTGATTAGAGAGATTTCATTTGCTGGTTACATTTTCAAGCATGCGTGTAATGTTGTTGTTACAATGACCATGGTGTGCTTGGATATTAATCATCTTGCAACTGTTGATGGTCTATTCAATTCTTCATTTAATGCCTCTTTTAGGATGCTATTATTTTTAACACTCAAACCATAGTGATCTAGTATTTGAAATAAGATTAAGTAGCATTAAGTTGATATTAGTTGCATAATGTTACAGACATGAGATCGTGGTCAGAGTTGTGAAGTGATAGCCGGTATTGTTGTGTAAGAGAATGTTTAAGAAGTATATTGGTTGTGACCATGATTTGTTGCTGTAAATAGCAGTTTGAATTTCTGTATGGATGAAAAAGTTGCCCATTAGATTATTCTTTGTGTTGTTAGTCATGTGTGTTGTTTGATATTGTATTAGAATAAAATAGTATCACAATATAAACGGGTATAGAATTTGCATGCGTGCTCATAATTTTTATTATAATATATTTTCTGAATCGTCTCGACGAGCCGGTCAAGACTAGTAGTTTTATTACTACTGATGATGGATTTTAATAGTTTGAAGTCGTCTCTTTAACTTAAAATAACAATAGTTAGTTTTTCATGTCTAAACATTATCATACTAAAACAATATCTTAATAAAACAGTATCATAGATAAATGTATCTTAATATATCAGTATCATACATGAAAAAACAATATCACATACACAAACTACAATCCAATAAAATAATAGTATCATAGATTAAAATATTATCGTAATAAAACAATATCAAAGATAAAAGTATGGTATAAATATATCATAATAATTTATCTAAATAAAACAGTTTTATAGATATAACTAAGTAGAGATTTTTACTGGTTGAGGTAATAATATTGTTCTTAAAATGCTCTATTAGTAGTATAAGACCATTGATACTATTTGCATTCAATAACATTATCATAGATTGAAACAGCATCATAGGTTGAAACATTATCATAATAAAACAGTATCAAAGATAAAAACATACATAAAATAGTATAATATATAAAACTAAGTACAAGATGTTTTTAATTGTTGAAATAATGATACAGTATCATATATAGCACATTATCTAAATAAAACAGTATCATATATAAAACTAAATACAAGATGTGCGTGATGTTTTAATGGTTGAAGTAATGATACTGTTCTTAAAATATTTAATTAGTAGTACAAAATCATTGATATTGTTTGCATTCAATAACAATATCATAGGTTGAAGACATTATCATAATAAAACAGTATCAAAGATAAAAAGTATGATATAAATATATATTAAAACAATATCATACAAAAACATTATCATAATAAAACATTATAATTGAATTAACGCTTTTTTAAAATTTTTAGAGGTATGTTGGTCTTTTAGCGTTAAAATGTGACTTTAATTGAATTAAGTTTTGACTATATGACTTTAGAGTCTATAAGTGTAACAACAGTGACCGATCTTGAATTTATCCAATTAAATTTAATTTTAATTTATAATAAAAATTGAAAATTGAGAAGGCCAGAACTTTTGGGCCTGGTTGGCCAGTCCATGGGACTTGGAAACTTGTCCCGCCACAAATGAACCATTCAATATACATTATTAATGTAGGGGTAATTAGATAAAAGCCTCCATATAAAATAAGAAATTAAAAAACACGGTAATTATTAATGTAGGGGTAATTGGACAAATGCCTCTGTATAAAATAAGAAATTAAGAAATATGGTAACATACATTGTTCTAAAAAGCGCGCTTAAGTGCGAAGTTTGAATTAGTACATTTATTAATAATTATGAACTTAAATTCCAGTTATTTTATAATAGTTCATAAAATATATAAAATAATTTAGTATATTATCAATTTGTTAGTTTCTTTTAATTTTTTTATAAAAAAAAAATCAAATTATCGGATCCATTTTCACCTTTAACAAAGGTTAGGAATCTAATTGTAAATTTTTTTAATTAAAACTAAGGGTATTTTTGTCTTTTATATCAAATAAGGACCAATTTCGCACCAAAATATATAGGTTGGGGACTGTTGCGCCAAAAACAAAGGTTATTGACCATTTCCACACTAAAGATAAATGTTAAGGACCATTTGCGCTAATTGAAAGAAAGAAAAGAAATATAATTTGACAATTTTATCCACACTAATAAAGAAAAAAAAATTAGAGGGACCATTTGCGCACCTAAATGGATAGGTTTTTAACGAAATCCATAAAAATAGACCAATTGCTCACCTAAATAGATAGGTTATGGACGACTCCACCAAAAATAAAATGTTAGGGACTATTTGCCCATTAATGTCATACGTTAGGGGCTCATTTGTGCCAATTTCCTATTTTAATAATAGATAGATAGAAAAATTATAAGCAGAATCTGAAAAGCTACCATTTTGCATGCTTCTCAAAATCTGATGCCATCTCGATATAAATTTTTTTAGAATCACTTTTTAAAAATTTACTATACATCTAAAACAACTTTTAATTGTTTGACAATCAGAAGTTGGACTCCAAAATCAATCACAAACGGCCCTAGTCTCATCAAAATTTAATTGTCTAAAAATGTTATGTTGAATGTAAATTAAAGTTCTGCATTAAAGTAGCATATTGTGTCATTTTTTTATTAAAAAGTCACACATTGTATAAATTGATTTTTTTCTAATAGAAAGCTTTGGCTAAGCCTACAGTGTGTTTATAAGATGTTCTTAAAATAAAATTTAAAGTGAATTAAGGCTTTGAATTATTGAGAAAAGTCCACGTTCGGTCACTTTTTACTGATAAAGTGATAGAACAATTTTGAATCACAAACCTCTAACTTCTCTATAGATCACTTTTTGTGTGTGTTCTAAATTGATATTTGGTGTACATTATTGAGTGTCATGCATTATTGAAGATGATGAAACATTAATGTATCATATTTTTTATCTTGAATATGAATAATGTACTGGATAAAAAAGTGACATGCTCTGTTATTTTTTTAATAAAAGGTCGCACACAACCTAATTTGAGTTTTTTTAATATAACATTTTTTTAAGGATATAATGAGATTATAAAAACTTTTTAATTGATATTTCGATATTAATCTCTACTCTTTTTATATTGATTATGAATTAAGTTTGTGCATTTAAAAAATGATACATTTAAAAAGTAATATGATGTGTTACTGTTTAATTATAATATCAATTAAGTTCCTTTATTAAAAAGTGACAAATAATATTTTGTAACTAATTAAAATTTTGGCGCATTTTTCAAATTTTACGTAAAAATTTGTATTGGACCTAATTTACAAATTATGATAGACAAAATCACACTTTAGAAAATTTGGTATCCCACCAATTCGTTCAATTAATTTGTCTTTAAAAGTCAATTAAAAAATTTGACAATAATCTACTAATTGGAGCTACACTAATATAGGTCCAAAACACAACTGCCATATGCTATATGATCTTCGTCGGATTCAGAAATTTTTTGGAAACCATTGCTCACTTCAAAATCATGCTATTGCTAAAAAATAAAATTTTTTCAAATTAATTTTTTTTTTACACTAAAAAAACGATTTTTTTCCAGGTGAGACTAGACTATAGTCCGATCCCCTCCTAAATCTATACCTGTATATGATATTATAGGAGATGAACTTGGGCAACAATTTTTTTGGTTTTGAAAATTTAGTACAAGAATTGCTAATATATCAATAACATTATTTTATAAATGTAATCACAAAAGCACAAAGGATTTTAAAATAATTTAATTTTGTGATAGATTAAGGGTCGGGAAATATAATTTGTCGTTTGATTAGTAAAGGTAGAAAAGAATTGAAATTTCATATAAGATAGAAAATAAAAACCACCATTTCCTATAAGAAAATATTTTTTATGGAATTAGCCAAAAACAAGTTTAAAGTAGTTATACAATATAATTCATTTTTCATTTCCACCTTTCTATCAAATAGCCAAAATAGGAATTGAATTCCTCGGATATGACATTTTTCATGAAAAAACAAGCTATCAAGGTCCGTTTGATTGACAAAGGTAGAAAAGAATTGAAATTCATTGTAAGTTAGAAAATAAAAACCACCCACCCCTATAAGAAAATATTTTTCATGGAATTGGCCAAAAATAAGTTTAAAGTGGTTGTACCTTAGAATTTATTTTCCATTTTTATCTTTGTATCAAGCAGCCAAAGTAGGAATTGAATTACTCGGATGTGACATTTTTCATGGAATTGGAAGCTATCAAACACACCCTAAGTGTAAATATCAGTGAGATTTCGAACAAGAAATGAGACGTGAACATAATTGTTCATCAATTTTTTTGACAAACTTGTTGATTATATCACTATTTCTTTTTTGCATCTCCGACCATCTAATCTTTTTTAAAATAATAATTTTTATTTTCTAGAAATCATGAGTAAGAAACAAAATATGTTTAAAAATAGAAAACTAAAAGTTAACAAGAAAAAATAAAGATTTAAGACGGTGTCGTAATTTAGTTTAGGGCCATTGATATCAAAATATGCTTGAGTTAATAATCGAATCGAGATTTATAATCATGTATAAAATTGTAATCTATTGGGCAAAAAGAATAATGCTATTCATAGTAGCTCATTACCGGTAGTCTTCCTACGTGACATTATTTAATTGAATGAATTATTTATTCTAGAATAATGATATTGATAGTCGTTCACTACTGGTAGTCATCCTACGTGACATTACTCAACTGGATGAATTATTTATTTCAATTGTGTAATGTATTTATGAATTATTTATTCCAATTGTGTAATGTATTTATAGTCATTAATTATGAATAATTCATCCAATTGAGTAATGCTACGTGGGATGACAACTAGTAGTGAGTGATTATGTGAAGAAAATGAGATAATTATTCTGCTATTAAACAGAAAATCTAGATTCAAGATTGAATTGATCAACTAGGAGAAAATGAAAGATATATCTTCATTCCACACTAAGATTCAACTACAAAAGAGCTTATATATAGGAAGCTAAGGATAACGATCTAGTTGTAAAATAACAAACTAACAAATTAAAAAGCAAACTTCTACTATGTATATCTCTAAAAACAATATATATCTTTTCATCCCCCCTCAAGTTGGAGCTTGATGAAAATCAAATAAGCCCAACTTGGACAAAAGAGAAGAAAAACTACGAGCAGATAATGCTTTTGTAAACAAATATGCTAGTTATTGCTTGGAAGAAATATGTTGAGGAGCAATAATTTTTTGCTTGTATTTATCACGAACAAGATGACAATCTATCTCCAAATGCTTAGTTCGTTTATGGAATTAGCGGATTAGCGACTATGTGGCGAGTTGCTTAATTGTTACACCAAAGAGGGATAGACAAAGAAATGGAAATACCAAAATAGGGATGGCAAAAAAACTCGCCACCCCGGACCCGACCCGCCCCGCGATTTTTTTTTTTTTTTTTGAAAAATCATAAAATATAGTATAAATTATAATTTTCACTAAAAATGGATTAAAAAAGAATCGAACCCGGGTTGAAACTTATAAACTACTAATGTTAACTACTACACCACATCCCAAATCTTATAATTTTTTTGTTTTGTTTGGTACAAATATTTAAAAAATTTGTATTTATTTATTTTTTAATTATTTTTTTAGTTTAACCAAAAAAAAAAAAAAATTAACCGGAGTGGTTGGCGGGTCAAAGGGCCGCCCCGTCCCGGACCCGCCCCTATACCAAAATCCTGTAGCAAATAAGAAATTCATTGCAACTCGCAAACAGTAGAAGCCACACTTTTAGATTCAGCCTCAGCAGAAGAACGTGAGACAGTAGTTTGTTTCTTAGTTTTGTAAGAAATCAAAGCATCTCCTAAGAAGATACAAAAACCAGTTAAAGAATGCTTAGTATCAGCACAAGATGCCCAATTTGCATCACATTATGCTCGAAGATGAAGAGAGTTAGATGATGGGAAGAAAAGGCCTTTGGAGGGAGTGCTCTTTAGGTATTTAAGAACATGGAAAGCCGCATCTAAGTGAGCTTGGCAAAGAACTTGAACAAATTGACTCAACTGTTGAACTCCATATGTAATATCTGGACGTGTAAAGCTTAAATAAAGGAGGCGACCAACAAGTCTCCTGTACATATTAGGCTCAGGAAGCAAAGACCCCATATCTTCAGTCAATTTAAGACATGGTAGATGAGGTGTAAAGACATGTTTTGCACCTAAAAGACCTGTATTCTTTAGAATGTCCAAGATGTACTTGCATTGATTGATGTAAGTACCATCAACAGATCGAGCTAACTCCAAACCAAAGATATATTTAGCATAGCCAAGGTCCTTGATAGTGAATTTAGAATGCAAGAAAGCTTTAATAGCAAGAATATCCTTCTCGTTAGTCCCTGTAACTAGCACATCATCAACATAAACTATCAAGGCGAAAAAACTAGTTGTTGATTGATTGATGAATAAACAATTATCATGACCAGATTGATGAAAGCAAAAAACCTGTAATTGAGCACTGAATTAAGGTTCCATTGTCTAGAGGCTTGTGATAAGTACAATTTTGTACTTATCTGAGCTCACAAAAAGAGACAATTATGAGTACTCTCGTTTATTTTCAGTATAATGGCATGTTATTTTCTTATTATTTTAGGAAATAATCAAAGTCAAGTGTCGAATTGGCGAAAAGAGACCAAATGGAAGAAAATGGGATGTAATTGCAAAGATAAAGATACTCGGAGGACTTGACATGCAAATAACAAGGAAAAGAACCAAAGAAAGCACCTTGGATAACCATGCGATCGCACGAATGCCAAAAATTCTGAGAACCCTATTAGTGAATACCATGCGATCGCAAGGTGTTACACCATGCGATCGCATGGTTCAAATGAGCAGCAGTTGGTAGTTTCCTGATTGGATTACAACACTACCAAGTTCAAATTAATTCAACTACCTAAGCCACATTTTGAAGAGTTGGGAGACGAGTATAAAAAGGAGATAATAGACATATCGCGGAAGACGAATTTTGGGAGAAGAAGATACAAACGAAGAATCGAAGATCAAGGCACGGGATTGAAGATTCTTGAGTCGGGATCACGGGTTTTATTTATTTTTGTTTTTCTTTCTCCGGATCATGATGAACTCAATTATTGTAATAATTAACGAAATCATGTATGGCTAAATTTATTTTTTCTAGGATGAACGATGAAACCTCGTATTTTTAATTAATTAGAAGTTTTTTCGTTTTAGTAATTAATTGCTTTTGGGTTGATTATTCCTTATTCATTATTTTCATTATTTTAATGCTAGATCACCATTAGAATATATTGTGATCTGTATTAAAGTCGAGAGATTCAATATAGATTAAGCATGTGATATTAAATAACATAGGGTCCAATAATAGATAGAAATTACTATTATGCTTTATAAAATTGAGATTTTAATGCATATATTTATGTTCAAGCTTAATTAGAGATAATTAGGTTCGCATATCGTATAGAATTGATTGACCATCGAGAGAGGCTTTTGATTATTTTAGGATCATCGATTTTCAATTTAATGTAATTATAGGCTAAAGCGATTAAACGGATAATTGATTAAAGAACATGTAGGTGGATTCGCGAATCCTAGTGTTGGTATAATTCGAATTCGTTCTTATAAAGTTACTTTAATTGTTTGATAATTTAGATTTAATTAAAATAGTTTTAGAATCACAAATCAAAACAAATATGTGTTTCTTTTTATTGTTAAAATTTATGTTATAAGTTAATAGATTAAATTAATATCTAGTTCTCGTGGGTTCGACACTCTACACATAACTTTATTACTTGTTAACGATTCCGTCCACTTGCGGGATTATAATCGCACAACAAGTTTTTGGTCTGAACCATGCGATCGCAAGGACATAACAGGCAGTAGTTTGGCAGTTTATTTTGGCACCTTGCGATCACAGACATTACTAACCATGCGATCGCATGGTTAGTTTTCTTGATTTCTTGCGTATATTTCTTTGGTATTTGCATGTCAAGTCCTTCGAGTATCTTTATTTTTGCAATTACATCTCCCTTTCTTCTATTTGCTCTCTTTTCGTCAGATTGACACTTGAATTTGAATATTTCCTAAAATAATAAAAAACAACACGCCATTAAATTGAAAATAACTTAAAGTACTCATAATCGTCCCTTTTTGTGAGCTCGAATAAGTACAAAATTGTACTTATCAGCTTGTTTAAGCTCATATAAGGAACGCTTCAACTTACAAATTTGACCTAGTTGTGCTTTTGTATAACCTTCATGGAGAAGCATATAGACTTTCTCATCGAGAAAACCATGTAGGAAAGCATTGTTGATGTCCAACTGATGTATGGACCACGACTTAGTAGCTACAATAGCTAAAAATAAACGAACAATGACAAGATTAGCTATAGGTGAGAAACTATCAAAATAGTCAACCCCTTCTACTTGATTATATCCTTTAGCCACAAGTCTGGCATTAAATCTATCAACTGACCCATCTGGTTTAAGTTTCACCTTATATATCCATTTCGATCCAATTGCTTTCTTTTCTGGAGGATGACAAGTTAAATCCCATGTTTGATTGCTCTCAAGAGCATGAAGCTCATTATTCATAGCATTAACCCAGTTAGCATTACAACTAGCTTGTTTATAAGAAATAGGTTCTTGGATATTATTCACATTTGTAAGAAAAACCATATATGTAGGTGAGAAATTAGATGAATGAGAATAAGGAAATGTAGGTGGTGTTTATTGATTAACAAATCGTGACAAAGAGACTGAAGAACAAACAACATAGGAATTAGTGGTAGGATGAATGACATTTGACACAAAATCTTGTAACCATGTAGGTTGTTTTCTTAGTCTAGTACTTTGTCTAGGAATAGAGACACATGGATGAGTAAAGTTTGAAGGTGAATTAGATGCAGGAACAAGTTCTTGAGATGAGAAATCTGCATGAATATAAGTATTTGGTTCAGGTGAAATTATAGGTAATGGTTGTGAAAAATAATAGTAAAATCTTCAATAAGAGGCACAACTGGTAAATGTATGGTAGGGAGTGGAGAGTCAGTATTTTGGAAGGGAAACACATGCTCATGAAATACAACATCTCTAGAAATATAAACTTGGTATGATTCAAGATTATAAACCATATTAGTCTTTTGACCAGTGACATAACCAATGAAAATGCACTTGAATCCTCTAGGACTAAACTTATCTTTGTGAGGTTTTGTATTAGTGACAAAACGTAAGTAGCCAAAAATTCTTAAAAATTATAATCTGGCATTTTTCCATACAAATTTTCATGTGGACTTTTCCAATTAAGCAGAGAAGTAGGAAGCTTATTAATGATATGTGTAGTAGCAAAGATAGAATCTCTCCAAATTTTTTTTGGCAAGTTTGATTGAAACATCAAAGAGGGTGCAACTTGCAATAAGTGTTTGTGTTTTCGTTCAACCACTCCATTTTTCTGTAGTGTGTAGACACAAGATTTTTGATGAAGTATTCCTAGTTGAGAAAACAAATTTTGAGTTTTAAAATTCAAAAACTCCGTGCCATTGTCTGTTTTAACAAACAGACTTAACTGTAGCAGAAAATTGATTTTAAATCAATATGAAAAACCTTTCCAAGATGGATAAAGTTTGGTCTTTATGTTGTAACAAATATGTCCATGTTTTTCTACTATAATCATCTACAATTGTTAGAATATAGTGAGCATTTGAAATGGATGCTTGCTGATAAGGTCCCTATATGTCTAAATGCAGCAATTCAAAAATTTTTGTTGTAGGTATTCTACTCTTTGGAAAAGTAACCTTTGCTATTTAGACATTGGGAAAATATCACATAACCTATGAGATTCAACATTGGACTCATGCAAAAAAGGCAAATGATGTAAAACTATTGAAGAAGTACGACCAAGTCTCTTATGCCAAAGAGACTCACCATGCATAGAACTTTTCTTTGCATAACAAACATCAATATAATTTGATGGATTATCTGCTAAAATTTGAGTATGAGAGATCTGATTATTGTAGTACTGTAATTGTTCAACACAGAAACAAGACTTGTCCAAAATATATAAACTTCCTACCACTTTTTCCACAACCAACACTTCTTCAGTCCTCAGGTCCTGGAAAAGACAATAGTCTGGATAAAAAACTACTTTAACATGAGATATTCTTGTAATTTTGTTAACAGAAAGTAAGTTGAACTTAAAAGTTGGCACATGAAGAACATCTGTAAGGGTTAATTTTAGATGTAAAAAGATATTTTCTTTATGCTTTACTGTATGTATGGTACCATACGGTAGATATATGAGAGCAGGCTTGGCCAAAACAATAGGTTTATCAACAAGATTTAAATCTGTGCACATATGATTAGATGTTCCTGTGTTTATTATCCAAGTACCTGGTTATAGTAAAACAAGACTATGTAATGCATATTGAAAAATGGGATCACAAAGAATTGTACATGCAAAGTCTCCTAGATGAGCAAAGTTGCTTAAGTTATTTTCTGCTAGTGATTTTCTTTTCATAAACTTAGCTATTTCTTGTTGTATAAGTGATGCAATGTTAGGAGGTGTTACTTCAGATCTAGGTACAATATTCTGTTGGTAATCATCATCTAGTGGTGTTTCAGCCAAGTTAGCTATTATTTTCCCAAACTTTTTCCTTTCCGCTCTTGCAATTTCTTGAACCATTCTGGGTAGCCATGTAATTTGAAGCATGTCTTCTTACTATGTCCATCAACATTACAATAATCACAATGCCTATCTGATTTCTTTCCAAAATATTTCTTAAAACCACCTTTTACTACCCCATCCCTCGTAAAATTTTGAGCTCTTACAAACATCGCATTATTATTTCCAATAGTATCGATATAGGACAACAACACTTCTTTTTGTTTTTCAACTTTTAACATCATTGAGTATGCCTTGTTAACATTAGGCAATGGATCCATTAAAAGTGTTTGATTACGAATGTGATCATAAATGTCATTAACCCCATCAAAAATTACATCAAACGATTAGAAGCAGTGATATCTGCAACTAATTTAGCAGCACCATAGGTATACTCAAGTATATGCATCAAGCTTTCCATAATTGTCTTGCAGAACTAACATAAAGAAATGTTTCAACTATTTCCTTAGAAATTGAATTAAGTAACCAAGAAGTTACCATACAATCTACTCTGTTCCATTGCTCAAAATCAGGAGAATTCTCATTTGGTTTCTAACATTTACCATTCACAAAATCTAATTTGACTTTTGCACCTAAGGATATTCTCATAGATCGAGTCCAAGAAAGGTAATTATTGCCTGTTAATGGACTTGATACTAGCACTATTCCTGGATGATCTGAATTCTGAAGATAAAAAGGATCACCATTGCCATAAGTTCTCATTTCTGATTTATCTTCCATGATTTAGAACATTCAGTCAATTAAAAAAAATAACAATGTTCAACAAGATGGCTCTCATACCACGAAGAAAATGAGATAATTATTCTACTATTAAATAGAAAATCTAGAATCAAGATTGAATTAATCAACAAGGAGAAAATGAAAGATATCTCTTCATTCCACACTAAGATCCAATTACAAAAGAGCTTATATATATGAAGCTAGGGTAAATTGCAGCTAGTGTCCCCAACTTTTGACTTCATTTGCACTTGTATCTTCATTATTTAATTCTTGGCATCCATCACCTCAATCTTTTATATAATTAGCAGCCAATGCCCTTATTTAGGGCATTTATATATAAAAAGTTGAGGTGATAGATGCCAAGAATTAAATACTGAATATTCAAGTGCAAATGAAGTCAAAGGTTGGAGACACTAGCTGCAATTTACTCTAGGAAGCTATGAATAACTATCTAATTGTAAAATAACAAACTAACAAACTAAAAAAAATAAACTTCTAATGTGTATATCTCTAACAACAATATATATCTTTTCACTATAAATAATATTAATCTTTATTCTAATTGAATAATGTATTTATACATATTAATTATGAATAATTCATCCAATTGATTAATGTGACGTAGAATAATTAGGGGTAATGAAGAAATATAAATAGCATTATTGTGCAAGAATATAAAGGCGGGTGAAACCAAAGAGCCGCCCCAGATCCTACTTATACGGCTCTCCTCCTCCGTCCACGCAAGAACCATACTATCCCATTTTAGAAATTATCTATCATGATCAGCCACATCCATCTAAAAGGAAAATGGAGGGAACAACTGAACTGGGAGACGAGGAAGACGAAGACGAAGACCAACAGCATTAACTGAAATTTGAAATGGAAGAAGACGGCGTCGTTTCACAACCATTGTTGCGACATCGTTTTATTTAATTCAATTAATTACAGAAGTAGTTTTACATTTTTTAATCACATTTGGAAAGCACGTTTCTATATAACTGCTTATAAAAGCAACTGGAAATGGAGGAATTTGTAATTTTTGTCAAACAATATTGCTGAATTCGAACTTCTCTTTCTTTTCTATCAATTTTACTTCTTAAATTCTCAATCCCATTCTAATTCTGGTTGTCAATGTTGGGTTGTATGTCCAAATAGTATAATTTTGCTGTGATGAAATGCCAATTTTATATTGAATAAAACTTTTGATTTGTATTCATTTATTATTATTGCATTTGTTTATTATTAAGCATGTAAATAAAGTGCCAATGATCACTTGTGATAATATAAGTTGGATGATTGCGTTGAGAAGCATGGTGTGACACAACTTATATTTTAATCATCAATAAAATTTTTTACAACTAATGTATAAGAGTTGACACCTTGTACCGAAAGGTTGTAGTGTTGACTATTTAATCATTGGGTTTGTAATTTGTCCTTATCGCAGAACTAGATTAATGGTGACACTAGTATACTTGGAGTGTATTGAATGGACCACGTGTCGAATTTAATTATATAGCATGACCGTGCGAATAATTAAATTCTACTTGATCACCGGATATTTCATCTAAATCCATTGACAAGACTATGTATATCTTTTCATTAGTTTGATGGTTCTTTGATTCACCAATGGGCGAGATCAATATAGTTGATCAAATATCTCGATGAGTTGGGAGCTTGAGAATGAGCGAAGTAGAGAACACGAATTCATGTAGAAAACTATCGCCCTAAAAAATGGGTCAAGTGACAACTTAAGTATTTTCTGTTGAACAGTTATAAATCGAGCTCAGTGTTTAGCGATGGCTAAACTTCGACATATGTTAATTAGTTCATGGGACCGTTGAAGAAAATGTAACTTAAAGTTAGTGAAAATAATTAGAAGGGCAAAACGATCATTTATGCTCATACTTAATTATCGGATCTCAGACAGGGATGAAATAGATATACGGTAGGTTAGAGAAAAGTATTACAGCTGCTGTAATCTTAAATATTCAAAGTGTTGTCTCTTGCTTTTAGTAGAAAAATCAATTGACTAATAGTTAGATCGGGCGGTCTAGGGTCAACTAGACAGTCTAATTATTGGAGCTTAGAAAATATATGTCCGAACAGGTCTGTGGTAGCTCTATAAAGCCTTGGACTTAATCATAGTTACTATAAAAGTTTTGGATTTGATTGTAATTATGATATAAGTTCAAGGATTACATGTGTAATTAAATCAATCCTAAACTAATTGGACTTGGATGCAATCTGGACTCTTGTCGTTGTTTGCAATCAGAACGCTTGCCGTATTTATATCACATTGCTTGTGACATAAATCAATTCGAACAATTCGATCAATTAAGAAAAGAGAAGAAAGTAAAATTCTTAAGTCTTGTTTGACTTGAATTTTATCTTCTTGGTTTTCTAAATCTGATTAGTCCAGAAATTAGTTTTTGATTCAATTAAAAAGGTGCGCACACGCCTGTGTAATCTATACTTGGAGAATACCATAGAAGACTTGAAAGTTGGAAGCACCAAGTTCGTGAATCAAAAGCAAGAAGTTCCTGAATCAGATCCAGACTAATATCGTTTATCGATTCATATATAATACTAATATATTAGTATTTAATTATAATAAACACGTGAACACCTAGCAAAGATCTTAGTTTTATTGAATTAATTTTTTGGCCAATCCTCGTGCCAGTTTTGAACAAGTGGTATCAAAGCGGTCTATATTGTTCACGTGTTTTATTATGTTATTTAGATATGATAATTGCATGTTCTAGTCGAGCGGTGTCTATGATTATTTGTTTATATGTTGATTGAATAATTAGTATTATTTTAAAATGTGATCCAATTATTTTGTGGCCCCATTGTTCATTGTATTTTGTTATTTCGAGTCTGTAACAAGATCGTTGGATTACGACTCCATCATCTTGATTTAATTTTAATTGTAAAATAGATTTAAATTGTGAACCCTAAAATGGGACTAGTTAATTTTTGTAAAAATTGAAGACTGATGAATGGGTCGACGAAGAAAACAAAAACAAAAAAAGATCCAGATGGGCCAAGCAAATCTGGCACACCGGAAATTTGCGTGATCATAGATCTGGTTCGCTGGGCGCAGATCTCATGTGCTAGATTTAGAGTGCCGGCAATCTGCGAGGGTAGATATGGTGCACCAGATGATCCACTCCATCGCGGATCGGGATTCGTTGGATCATGCGTGAGATCGCCGCGCCGAGATTGCGTTGGGGCAGATCTGGTGCGCCCGATCGCACGGTGGATCTACTCGCGCAGATGAGGCGCGCTGCGTCGAGATCTTTCCGGTGATTTACGAGATGGAGCTGCGGGCGGTCATACGATGGCACGCCAAGCGGATCCGAGATCAGTAGACCGGTCGCTACGATCTTGGATTTGCTCGTGACGGTGGCACAACTCCGATGTGTGTCTCCGGCGATCCGGTTAGGCAACGTGCTAGGATTCGTCCATGGTGATTTTTCCAGTAAGGGGTTGTTTGGATAAGTAGTTTACTCAAGGAAGAACAAGATCCATGTTTGGTTGCTTGGATTATGGCTATTTGGTTACTGAGATAGCTCCTGTTTGGTGCCATGAATAGTAGCTGTTTGGTTCAATGGATAGTTGCTTTTTGGAAAAGTTTGGGCTGAAGATTTAATTTAAATATTGAGTTTGGACCCAATTAGCTTTTAATTTAATTCTTGAGTCTTGTTCTGGGCCATAAATAATTGTTAATTTATTGCTATATATGCTTTAAATATTTGTTTGAAATATTATTATTTTGTAAATCATGTCATATAGAATTAATTTTGGAACCGCTCGTGAAACTTAGAATAGAATTCATTTCATTAAAATAGTGGTTTTTCCTCGATTAATTTAATTTAATTTAAATTTTTCTTGAAAGGAAAATTCGTAATAATTAAACTTTATGTTAATTTGATTAATGTGAATAGTTGGTAATTATTTAAATTAAAATCCATTATTTTAAAATATTGAGTGGAAGATGATATTTATTTAAATAAAAACCCATGGTCTCCTTTTGTCAATCCATAAGCAACAGAATGCGTTAACCTCGTGTCGGTAACGCAACAGACTCCCTATAAGAGGTCTACGTAATTCAGGTTACTTGATTGGATTCCTATTTGGTATGATCGTCTAGATAGAATATAATTTGAGATCATCCTATAGATGGTGGGATTATTTTTCAAATATCTAGAGATCTAGACAAATATTATACACTCAAATCGAGATCATCTACGAACCTCCTATAGAGGCTCTCGTTTATGATTTTGGTGACCAAATATAGAGCTCTCGTTTATGATTTTGGTGACCAAATAAAGCAATCTTGGATTTATCTAGACATTTATTGTCAAGATATGATTTTATCGGTGGGAGGGTCTCAACTTAATCAGTGGACACGATGACCTTTCCTATAAAATGCATGTTGGATCACAAGAATTAAGTAGTCGTTACATTATTGTAGTTTTATGGATCTACATGTACATTCATGCATTATATGTTAAATTAAGCTACTCAATTTTAATATGCAATAAATTTTTTTATTTTTTAGCAAAATATCTCTCAGTCCATTTTCGGTTATCTTAAAACAAAACTAACTTACTGGAGAAAATTATGTGGATTGAAAACGTAACCTAATGATTGTTCTCACCGTTGAGAAAATTGATTTTGTGCTTGAAGAAGATTGACCTGAGCAACCCACTGAGACTGCAAGCAAGGACAAGAGAGATTCTTATGATAAGTGGGTAGTTGCAGACAAGTTGGCTCGCTGTTACATTTTTGCATCGATGTTGAATGTGTTACAGTAGAAGCATGACAGTCTTGAAAACTTCTTATGACATAATGAAAAGCCTCAAGGACATGTTTGCACATCAAAGTAGGAGAGCTCGGTTCGAAGTCATTGGTACCTTACAGAACATCCGCATGAAACCCAAACGCCAGTGAAGGACCATATGTTGACCCCTGGTGCAACTATTAATTAAGATACTCAGGTTGATATGGTATTGAACTCTTTACGATATGTTTTCACAGCGGTTCTTGTGGACTATCATAAACAAAATAGATATGTCATTGGTCGAGCCGATGAATGAGTTGCAAAATGTGGAAAGTGGTCTTAAATCTAAAGGTGGCGATGCTTGCACGAGCAATTGGTAGCTCTCATGTTTCCAAGCCGAAAGGTAGAGATGGAAAGAAAATGAAGAGAGCTAACAAGAAGCGAGGGAAGGCAATAAGACAAAATGCGGATGGAAAGCCGATGACAAGTGTTTCAAATGCGATCGAGAAAGGACACTTTGGAAGAAAGGCGTGCCTTGATGCACTAGCTAAAAAGGAGCAAGGTGCTGATGATTCAGGAGAGCAGAAAATTCAGTGAAGGCCAATTTACTATTATAGTCGGCGTATGAGCAATAGTTTCGACGAGTGCTGCTAGGAGTAGTTTATTTTATTTTATTTTGGTAGGTGTTTAATTTTTAAAGACTGTTACTATGTACCATAGATAAAATGGAATATAATTCCCATTTTCTTGTTAATAAGACAAGGTTATTCTCTTATTTTACGCTAACGCGCTTTACTTTTGATGAATAAAACTCCTATTTGTGCCGAATATTTGGTGAGTGTCTTTATATAGTAAACTATTCTACAAATAAAAATAATAATACTTCCACAAACCATAATAAACAAAATACATACCATACTAGTAATACATATCTATGGCTCTTAGACTTGGATGTATCAATCTTAATATGATACAAAGACTAACAATGAATGGTACCCTCAACTCAATTGAGGTTGAACCATTGCCAGTCTCTGTGATTCTTTTTGGAAGAAAAGATGACTAAGAAGTTCTTTTTTAGCAAAAGAACATAGAGTCAAAAAAGTATTGGAACTAGTTTATTCGATGTATGTGGACCCATGAGTACACATGCGAGAGGGGCTATGAGTATTTTATCACATTTACAGATAATTACTCTAGATTCGTATACATTTACCTGATGACTCGAAAGTCAGAGGCTTTTGAGAAATTCAAAACATATCGGACTAAGGTCGAGAAACATTTGGGTAAAAGTATAAAGACATTTCAATCACATCGATGTGGCGAATATCTCTCAGGAGAATTCAGGGATTACTTAATAGAAAATAGTATAGTTCCTCAACCGAGTGCGCCTGGTAGACCCCAACGGAACGACGTTTCAGAAAGAAGAAACAAGACATTGTTAGATATGGTTATGTCAATGATGATTTTTTCAACTCTACCTATCTCAATTTTGGGATGTGCACTAGAAACAGCTACATATATTCTTAACTTAGTTTCATCTAAGTCTGTTCCCAAGACTCTATTAGAATTGTAGAATGGGCGTAAACTAAATTTGCGTTACATCCAAATTTGGAGATGTCCGACTCGTATGCTGAAACGGAAGACAAAAAAGTTGGAGTCTAGGTCAGAAATATGTCTGTGTGTGGGATATCCTAAAGGCACCAGGGGATACTAATTTTTTATAGTCCTCTAGATAGGAAGACTTTTTATCAGTACAAACACGACCTTCCTAGAGGATGAGTATATTAATAAATGCCAGTCTAAGAGTATGGTTGTTTTAGAATAAATGAGTGGGAGCGATTCTACAACATTAATTCTTGAAACACAACCTAGTGACAGACGATCCATGGTATCGCAAACACCTAGGAAACGTTATCTGAGTGGGAGAAATTTTCATCATCTAATCCTATAGATCAAGAAAATGTTCAAGGTAATGAGAGGTATTTGTATCACTTGAAGGTGATACCAACATTGATGAAAATGTTACGATTCATGATCCATCGTCCATTAGGCAAAGTCAGAGGATCATCAGAAAACCTTCAAATTACTTGTTAGTAGGAGAATCCAAACAGGTGATCTCCGTATAACAAGTAGATGATTCGACTTTATATAAGGAGGCTATGGACAAAATGATAATTTTCATAGTGCTTTATGTGGACGATATTTTACTCATAGGAAATGATGTGGGAATGTCATTATCTACGAAAGCGTGGTTGGGCCAACAATTTTCATATGAAGGATTTGGACAAAGCTAGATGTGTTCTAGGGATTCAGATCTTAAGAGATCGAATAGAACAAACTGGTAGTTTTGTCCCAATCTATATATATTGACAAGATGCTTGTCAGATTGCTATGCAAGATTCTAAGAAGGGCAATTTGCTATTCAGACATAGAATCTAACTATCAAAGGAGCATTCCCAAAGAAACTCTTGAAGAGATAGATGCCATGAGTAGAATACTTTATGCGTTTGCAATGGGTAGTCTCGTATATGTTATGCTGTGCACTAGACCTTATATTTATTATGCTATTGGTATGATAACTCGTTATCAGTCTAGCCGAACTAGAATATTGAGTGATTGTAAAGCATATCCTTAAGTACATTCGGAGAACAAGGAACTATATGCTGGTTTACTCTTCACCATTGGGGTAGATGTATTTTAGGATTATACTCTAGGGCAAGTGGGAGAATTGTTAGGTTGTATGTCCAAATAGTATAATTTTGGTGTGATGAAATGACAATTTTATATTGAATAAAACTTTTGGTTTGTATTCATTTATTATTATTGTATTTGTTTAATATTGAGCATGTAAATAAAGTGCCAACGATCACTTGTGATAATATAAGTTAGATGCTTGCGTTGAGAAGCATAGTGTGACACAACTTATATTTTGATTATCAATAAAATTGTTCACAACTAATGTATAAGGGTTGACGCCTTGTACCAAAAGGTTGTAGTGTTAACTATTTAATCATTCGAGTTTGTGATTTGTCCTTATCACGTACAAATGGATTAATGGTGACACTAGTACACTTGAAGTGTATTGAATGGACCACGTGTCAAATTTAATTATATAGCATGACCGTGCGAATAAATAAATTCTACTTGATCACCAGATATTTTATCCAAATCCCGTGACAGTATTGTGTATATCTTTTCGTTAGTTTGATGGTTCTTTGATTCACCAATGGGTGAGATCAATTTAGTTGATCAAATATCTCGGTGAGTTGGAAATTTGAGAATGAGCGAAGTAGAGAATACGAATTCGTGTCGGGAACTGTCGCCCTAAAAAATGGGTTGAGTGATAACTTAAGTATTTTCTGTTGAACGGTTATAAATCTGAACTTAGTGTTTAGCGACGGCTAAACTTCGACATATGAATTAGTTCACGGGACCGTTGAAGAAAATATAACTTAAAGTTAGTGAAAATAATTAGAAGAGCAAAATAGTTATTTATGCTCATACTTAATTATCAGATCTCAAACAAGGATGAAATACATATACGGTAGGTCAAAGAAAAGTATTACAACTTCTATAATCTTATATATTCCGAGAGTGCAGTCTCTTGCCTTTAGTGAAAAAAGCAATTGACTAATAGTTAGATAGGGTGGTCTAGGGTCGACTAGACAGTCTAATTATTAGAGCATGGAAAATATATGTCCGGACAGGTCCCTGTGGTAGCTTTATAAAGTCTTGGGCTTAATCATAGTTACTATGAAAGTTTTGGACTTGATTGTAATTATGATATAAGTTCAAGGATTACATGTATAATTAAATCAATCCTAAACTAATTGAACTTGGATACAATCAGGACTCTTGTTGTTGTTTGTAATCAGAACGCTTGGCCGTATTTATATCACATTGCTTGTGACATAAATCAATTCGAACAATTCGATCAATTAAGAAAAGAGAAGAAAGTAAATAAGTCGTTTGCTTTAACTGCTTAAATTATAATTTCAGCTGGTTAAACTGGTCAAACATAATTCTTATCCACACATTTTATAGGACCCACAACTTACAACTTATTTTTATTTACACATTCACCTACAACTTATAATATAAGCACTTAAATTATAATTTCAGCACTCCAGAAATTAGTTTTTGATTCAATTAAAAAGGTGCCCACAGTGTAATCTATAGTTGAGAGAATACCATAGAAGATTTGAACGTTGGAAGCACCAAGTTCATAAATCAAAAGCAAAAAGTTCTTAAATCAGATCTAGACCAATATCGTTTATCGATACAGGTATAATACTAATCAATTAGTATTTAATTATAATGAACACATGAATACCTAGCAAATATCTTGGTTTTATTGAATTAAAGAAAAATTTTATTTTCTGGCTAATTGTTGTGCCAATTTCCAACAATCAATTGATGAAATTGAGTTGGAAATCACATTCCCATTTCAATTCTATTCATTCTGGTAGTGGTTGAGCTTAAATTCTGCTTAAATTGAGTTCCACCATTACATTATCCACGTGGTATGCTTTTTCTCTTCAATTCTATATCTGTTTTCTTAAATTTCGTCGCCATTACATCTTATATTAAATTGAAAACCTAATTTCCTGAACGTTTCGGGAGAATGTAAAATGACATGTTCTTGGAAAATTTGATTGATTAAAAAAATGGTAATTTAAATTACTGTAGATAATTGCTCTACTTTTTCAAAAATTATGTTTTTGGAACGAAATTGGACCTTCAGTTCGTTTATCTATGACTAGTAGATTGATTCGAGGGAATGGGTTTGAGTTCTAGATTTTGTGTAAGAAGATAATAAAGAATTATTCTCTAAACAGAGACAGTTTAATGAGGTAAGCTGAACCCTGGGCCTTTATGTGTAGTACTGTATTTGATTTTGTTGCTTTGCAGTAAATTTGATGGGAGTTTGCATAGAATTTTTTTGACATAAAACTAGAACTGGAATTATATAATGGTATTTCTTCATAATGAGGGAACTAAAATTTTTTATGCTATAATATGCTTCTTGCTAAAAGAATTTATCTATCTATTGCAATTGCAACGACCCAAATGATATCAGTTGTTTGTTGATGCCTTGAAAAAAAAAAAAACAAGATCTTCATTACTGATGTTCACGGGATATAAGTGAGACAAAAAAAGATGACTACGTACAATAGGGATTACAATTGAGAGAAGGGAAAAGGGGATGGGCGGTGGAAACCAAATATCGAACCTGCCACAACGTGTATAGTTAATATTACGTAGAAGGGATTAGAAAGATGTGCCTCCATGTTATTTCAATGTTCACAAACCATGGCTATGATTTACATAGAAGAGACAACTTGACAATCATGTCAATCAAAGTTTACCCGGTAATTTTCAAAAACTGAACCCATTGAGTTAGACGACAAAACTAAAGTGGTTAAAATGTAGTTGGAGTTCACCTTTTAAACTATAGGGTGGATTTTATCTTGTGTGCCCGGTGCCCCCTCCTACTCTTCTATATTCACCTCAGGTCATAGAAACAAGTTCTGGCACTTGATTTGAGTCTCTTTGTTTCAAGTTTTATATCCCTCATGAATTTAATTTTTAGTAGTTGGCTAACCTGTATGAATTATCTCAATTCCCTTTTTAGTGGCTTAGGTTTAGGCCTCTGTTTTACTTACAACATGTACTTTAGTCTAAAATAAACTCATGTATTCTGTGTTTCAGAGCTAGCAGTGGGCACTTGGTGGTTCTGTCCGTGTTTCTTGCAAATCGGACCAAACTGTTACCATTTGGAAATGTGAGAATGTAACTATTGGTTTCTATAGGCAAAAAAGGATACGGAGTGGACCAGAATCAATCAATTCTAAATACTAGGGCATGACATTTTAGAAAATCCGTCATTATTAACTATGACATGGAGAAATGGGCATGACATTTTAGAACATCCGTCATTATTAACTATGACATGGAGAAATCTCGTAATTGTGTTTAGTGTTTCCAATTGTTAATATTAGAAACATCCTTCACTAGTTTCTGGTGTGCGGTCACGTTGCCTTTCAGTTTTAATATTTTTTCAATTTTTTGTCAGGTATTTCTTGCCTAAGATATATATCTCAATTGCAGCCGCATGCATGTCTGCTTATATATATCAAATAGAAACATATAAAATGAACTCTAGTTATGACCTTACTTGAAAAGGATCTGTACTGTAGGCTCGTCCCTACTGTATCATGATGTTCAGTTCTAACATGGACTTTAATTATTAGTATGTTGAAAAATATTCTTTCTTAAGATGTTTATAGTGGCAGTATGACTTCTCTAGCACAGGAATGGGAGCACGCTAACAAAGCTTTTTCTTCTTATAATTTTCTAATATATTTTCTATTCAAGCATTTCTTTTGATATTGTTACAACTTTGTCGCGTTTAGAATATCTACTGATGGAATAATTGGAAATTTTTTGTTTTTGTTAAGATTCTAGATTGCTCCAAGGATGATGAAGTTCCGGGATCCCCCATCCGGTGGTTCTCCTTTTGGTGGTTCTAAAAATACTCAAAAAGGTGCCTATCATAGTTATAATTCTCGGCATGGTGGTGATTCAAACATGAATTCTTCTCAAGTTCTTTACCAGAAGATTCAGAACCCTAATCCTTAGCGAATTAGCTACCAAAATGTTCATACACAACAAAGTTCATACCATAAATTTAGAAGATTCTATTAATATTGATGCCTAATTTGGGATTTTGTACTTAAACTGTTATTGTTTTATGTTATTACAACTGACCTTTCAGCATGTGGCAGATAGTTTTAGAGGTAATTTAAAGATTTTGCACGACATTCGGCTTCTTTCTTTGCTGCCTAACATACGCGGTATTTATAGACATTGTAGTTTCACCAGGTGCAGGTTCTGTTGGAAAATTGCCTCAAAAATGCCAAAGAAACAAAAGCACATCAATTGCAATTAGGAAAGATGTTAACATATCTGCTTACAGAGTTGGGCTTAATGAGTTGGACTTCACTATTCTATTACGGCCCAAGTTCATAACTGGATTAGCTCTCTTATACAAGTGGGCTTCCTAAATTCAGATGATGACAAGTGGCTGTGGTTCTAACCGTTGGATAAAGGGTTGCTGATTTCTCTTTTATATACCATTCAGTATCATTCTGATGGAGAATCCGAGAGAGAGATAACCTAAAGATAAGGCGGCGCTTCTTTGATCCTTTGAGTTTCTTTTCAGTAGAATAGATCATTCATCTCCTTCTTTTCTTTTACTGTGTGTACAAAATCTGAGTGATTTTGTAAGGAATATTGAGGGAGGTTTGTTCACAATGGTGTGAACAGTAACTGTGATAAACTCTGATCTTTGTATGGTTTCTGTAATCTGTAACGAACTTCTGAAGTGTGGTATTTTTAGTGCTGGAGCCATATCTACTTTTGGTAGATGCTCAACGGGTGACTAGTGTTTAGAATACGTGAACATCTAGACCCTTTGTGGGTGAAAAATGCATGTGTTTTTTACTGTTTTTGCAAATTTGTGTTCTTGCAATTTTCATTTGGGACCTTTCAGTGGTATCAGAGCCTTGATAAAACTACAGATCTTGGAAGTTTTCTTTTAAAATTGAAAACATTTTTTTTTTTTTAATAAAAGATCTGTTATAGTTTGTCAAGATTCATAAAAGAATCTTGTTTCTTGAATCTTTGTGATCTAACCTCTCTTCGGTCTTGATCTTGTAGTGATCTTTGTGAAATCACTTCCTGTGGTGACTCTTAGTGACTCAACTTTTGTTTCTGGTGATACTTGGTGCTTCGCCTAACTGTTTTTCATATTTTCTTCATATATTTCTTCAATTATCGAAACTTAGGGTTTCGATCCGTAAACTCGTTCTCTATTCTCGTTCTTATTGCATGTGTGTGGTGGGAAGTTATTAAGGTAATAAAATCAAAGTTTACCTTTGTCCAAGAAGTGATCCCGGTCATTAAGGTAATAAAACCCTCAAAGTTTACCTTTGTCCAAGAGGAGGATCCGGGAATCTGAGGGAACTTTGGCCCAACGTGGTTTTTCAGCCCTTAAACTTCATCTCTTGTATTCTGTGATATTATCTGAAATTGTTGTGAAATAAAACTGTCTTTTACTTAGTTTGGAATTGTGTATTCTTTTGTAAAAGTTCTTATAAGTTTTTGTAACTTCTTAGTGTTTTTTTAAAAGGAAAAGAAACTGATTATAATCTTGTTGTAAAAATTTTAAAAATGACTACCTCTCATAAATTTGAAGTTGATTTATGGAATGGAACTGGAGATTTTAGTCTCTGGCGCCAGAAAATGAGAGCCCTTTTATTACAACAAAGATGTGCTGCTGCTCTTGATTGCTCTTGGGCAGCAGAAATCAATCCTTATAGAAGAAAAGAACTTGATGAAATTGCTTGGAGTTCAATCTTTCTTCATTTATCAGATAGTGTTATTAGAAAGGTGGGTGAAACAATCATTATCGATTCTTTATGGAAAAAATTGGAAGACTTATATCGATAAAATAATGCCAAACAAATGCTATTTGTTAAGACTGCATTTTACAATTTCAGATTTGATACTTCCTCATATTTAGAGGAAAATATTGATAAGTTTACTAAACTGATTCAAGATTTGGCAAATTGTGATGAAGTTTTATCTGATGATCAGCAAGTTGTTGCCATTCTTAATTCTCTAGGTGATAAATATAGAGATATTAGAAATGCCCTAGATTATGGGAGGGGAGACTTAACTGTGGATATAGTTATCTCTACTTTAAGAAATAAAGATCTTGAATTGAGAGAAGATCTGAGAGAAAATAAGAGTGGTGAGGGGCTGTTTGTGAGAGAAAAACCAAGAAGCAAGAACCATAGCATTCCTACCTCTAATTTTCAGAAGAAGGGTAGAAATTCTTCATATAAACCTAGAGATAAGAACAAGATGAAGAATAGAAATAAAGGAAAAGGAAAAAGTGTTATGGGAAAAGTGGTCATATGATCAAAGACCTGCTTTTTAAAAGATGTCGATATATGAAAGAAAAGCCCTCTCCAAATGGGTCTCTTTGCTTTAGCATGTGATAACAATGGTGAAATGAATGGAGTAGTCTGGTTGCCTCAACTAGTAAGGGAATAGATGATTGGATTCTTGATTCGGATGCACTTTCCATATGTGTCCGGTTAAAGAATGGTTCTATCGATTTTTGGAAATCAATGAAGGTCAATTTCAAATGGGAAACAATATGAATTTGTAAGATCAAAGGAATTGGTAAAATTACCTTACTTCGAATAATGATTATGTTCGATTTTAAACAAAATCGATTTGTTCACGACACGAAAAGAAATCTAATTTCCTTGGGTGAATTAGATGTTGATTATGATATTAGTATACACAATGGGCTGTAAAGTTCTTCCGTAATACCATAGAAATCTTATCTTCATCTAAAACTAGTGGCATCTATGTTATACATGCTAAACCTCAAATAGCTACTTGACTCACTGCTATCAGTTCTGAAAAAGATAAATCCTTTATGTGGCATAAAAGATTGGGACATATAGGCAATAAAGGTCTTCAAATTTTCAAGAATGAAGGAGCTTTTGGAAAAGATAATATAGAAAAACTTGATTTTTGTGATGAATGTGTGTTAGGTAAACAATGTAAGTTGTCTTTCATGATTGGAACTCACAAGTCTACTTCTATTCTAGAATATCTGCATGCTGATCTTTGGGGACCATCTTCTGTAAATACTCTTAGTGGGTATAGGGTATAGATTTTATCTTTTGATAATAGATGATTTTCAAGAAAACTATGGACTTTTCTTTTAAAATGGAAATCGATACTTTTCAAAAAAACTGGAAAACTTTAATTGAAAATCGACAAACAAGAAGATTAAAGTTCTTAATCGATAATGGTTTGGAATTTTGCAATTATGATTTTGACCTTGTTTGTAAAGATTTTGGTATTCTCAGGCATAGAACAGTGACCTATACTCCTCAGCAAAATAGAGTGGCAGAAAGGATGAATAGAACCTTGTTAAACAAGGTCAGATGCATGCTTTTAAGCTCAGGTTTTCTAAATCCTTTTGGGGGGAAGCTCTTAAAACTGCTACCTATTTGATAAATAGAAGTCCCTCAAGTGCTATTGGTTATAAAACTCCTGAAATGATCTGGTCTAAAAGTCCCACTGATTACTCAAGGCTTATGACCTTTGGGTGTGCTGCCTTCTCTCATCAAAATGAGGATAAGTTAGAACCTAGATCCATTAAATGTGTTTTTCTAGGATATGGTGAAGAAACAAAAGGGTACAGATTGTGGGTGAAAGACAAAGGGGGTTATAAAGTCATAATAAGTAGAAATGTGATCTTTAATGAGAATGAAATGCCCTGTTTAGACAAAGGAAATTCTCATGTACCTGAAAAGGAAAGTTTTATCAAATAAATAGATTTGGACCTTCAAAGTAGTGATGAAACTTTACAAGAAGCTCATACTGAGGTGGAGACTATTCAGCCTAATTTAAATCAGTCTGAAGAAGAAATAAGGGAAAATCAGGATCAAGTAGAATCATCTGACCTAACTGATTATCAACTTGTAAGAGATAGAGAAAGAAGAATAAGGTTTCCTTCTTCTAGAGTTAATAATGAAGATTTTGTAACCTTCTTTACTGCTTTAGATCTGATTAGTTCAGAACCTAGCTCTTATGAAAAAGCTGTATCTAGAAAGAATTCAAAGTTTTGGCTTGATGCTATGCAAGATGAAATGAATTCCTTATTAAAGAACAATACTTGGTCCTTAGTCAATAAACCAAAGGACCAAAGAATTATAGACTGCAAATGGGTCTATAAGATTAAAGAAGGGGATCATGCTTCTGATAGAGTAAGGTTTAAGGCAAGATTAGTGGCTAAGGGGTTCACTCAAAGGGAAGGGATTGATTTTAATGAAATTTTTTCTCCTGTTGCTAAATATATTTCTATCAGAATTATTCTTGCTTTAATTGCTCAATTTAATTGGGAATTGGATCAGTTAGATGTTAAAACTGCTTTCTTGAATGGTAATCTTGATGAAGTCATTTACATGTCTCAACCAAAAGGTTTTGAGTTGAAAACTAAAACTAAAAAGGTTTGTTTGTTAAAAAAAATCTTTGTATAGCCTTAAGCAAGCTCCTAGGCAATGGTATATAAAGTTTAACTTTTACATTCAAACTCTAGGCTTTAACAAAAGTAATTTTGATTCCTGTTTCTTTTATAAAAGCCTCGATGTCAATAATTCTGTATTTCTGCTTTTATATGTTGATGATATGCTATTAGCTTGTCATGATAAGAAAGAAATTGAACTTATTAAAGAAAATTGAAGATGGAGTTTGAAATGAAAGACCTGGGAGAAGCAAAAAGGATTTTAGGAATGGAAATCAAAAGAGATAGAGTAAATATCATCCTTTATTTACATCAGACTTCTTATGTTTCAAAAATTTTAGAAAATTTTTCAATGAATGATGCTAAACCTGTTACATTACCTTTAGCAAATCATTTTAAACTTTCTAATGATCAATCACCCAAAACAGAAGAGGAGATTGATAGAATGAATTTGGCACCTTATGCTAATACAGTTGGCTCCATTATGTATCTTATGGTTTGTACTAGACCTGATTTGGCTCATGCTATAAATATCTTAAGTAAATTCATGGCCAATCCGGGTGAAACACACCTGGATTGCTATGAAATGGATACTAAGATACTTAAAAGGTTCGTAATCTGAGTTTAAAATTCGAGAGAAATGATGAAGGGTAATCTTGAAGGGTTATCTTGATTCTCGATTTTGAGTGATTTGGATAAAAGAAGATCCACTTCCTCTTATGTTTTTACTCTCTGTGATGGTTGTATAAGTTGGAAATCCCAACTGTAAAAGATTGTAGCACTTTCTTCTACAAAGGTAAAATATATTGCTGCCTGTGATGCTGTAAAAGAAGGACTTTGGCTGAGAGGCCTACTTGGTGAAATTGGTTTCAGAAATGAAACATTCAGGTTGTATACTGATAATCAAAGTGCTATTCATCTGAGTAAGAATCCAATATACCACGATAGAACCAAACATGTGGATATAAAATTCCATTTTGTAAGAGATATGGTTGAAAAGAATATAATGGATTTGATTAAAATCCCTACTCAATTCAATCCTTCTGACATTGGTACGAAAATTCTTCCCTTCAATAAATTCAAGAATTTGCTTAAATATCTTGAACATTTCTGATGTTGAATTCTAAAGGTAATACATTTTTCTTTGTTTTCTATTATTTTGTTTTTAGTTCTGTAAACTGACTTTCAATTTAACTTTCAGGTACAATTGAGCAAATGAAACCAAAACATGGTACAACTTCATGCACTAAGGAATACTACACAAATGGTTCATCCATCTCTTCAGCAAGGTGGAGTTTGTTAAGATATCTGCTTACAGAGTTGGGCTTAATGAGTTGGACTTCACTATTCTATTACGGCCCAAGTTCATAACTGGATTAGCTCTCTTATACAAGTGGGCTTCCTAAATTCAGATGATGACAAGTGGCTGTGGTTCTAATCGTTGGATCAAGGGTTGCTGATTTCTCTTTTATATACCATTCAGTATCATTTTGATGGAGAATCCGAGAGAGAGATAACCTAAAGATAAGGCGGCACTTCTTTGATCCTTTGAGTTTCTTTTCAGTAGAATAGATCATTCATCTCCTTCCTTTCTTTTACTGTGTGTACAAAATCTGAGTGATTTTGTAAGGAATATTGATGGAGGTTTGTTCACAATGGTGTGAACAGTAATTGTGATAAACTCTGATCTTTGTATGGTTTCTGTAATCTATAACGAACCTCTGAAGTGTGGTATTTTTAGTGTTGGAGCTATATCTACTTTTGGTAGATGCTCAACGGGTGAATAGCGTTTAGAATACGTGAACATCCGGACCCTTCGTGGGTGAAAAATTGCCTGTGTTCTTTACTGTTTTTGCTATTTGTGTTCTTGCAATTTTCATTTGGGACCTTTCAAAAGAAATAAGGGTGGTTAATTTGTTCCTATGTGCAACTACCTTCCTTCATTGTTTTAGAAGCAAAGATGCCATAAGATATTAATATTATATTTGGTGATTAAAATTGAACTAGTTTTCAAATCTTAGATGCTTTGGCAGTTAAAACTTGGAAGAAATTCTTATGGTAAAGTTTATGATATTATTTTTTTAAGATACTTGGAGAATTTGGGTGAATAAAATTATAATGATTTTTTATATAGTGAAAACTTTGACAGTACATAAATTTTTCTCTATTTTTTATATTTTTTATATTTCGTTATATTTATCTGAACAAAGATCTTATGGGAAATAAAAGAAATTGATCTCAATTCTCAACAGCAGTATCAGACTATGAGTTCGTTCAGAGTGTTGGTGCACATAGAAGATATGTTTATCAAATATGACATGAATAAATTTGATGGAAAAATAAATTTTGGCTTGTGGCAAGTATAAGTCAATAATGTTTTGATTTAGTCTGGACTACATAAGGGTTTGAAGGGTTAATTTCACTTATGGTCACTGAAGTTTCATTGAAATTACAAAATCGTCACTAAAGTAACAAAGTTTCAGCGGTGGTCACCGAAGTTTACTAAAATTTGCACTAAAGGTCACTCGCTAAATTTCTCCAATTAACTTGATGACGTGTCACTTGTAAATGTCCATGTGGCACACATTTGGATGACACGTGGCAAAATTATTGATATGTGCACTTTACTCACTAATTATAATAAATTTGGACTTCAATGAATATTTCTATAATATAAGGATTTCTATAATATAAGGACCTAGCTGAAAATACTTTAAAATAAATTTTATTATAAATACTTCAAAAATTGCATCCAAGGTCCTTCAACTTTTTGCATCTTCAAATTTTGGTCCCCAAATTTTTAATTATATTTTAGTTAAGTCTTTCAAAAATTGCATCTTAGGTCCTTCAATTTTTTACATCTTCAAATTTTGGTCTCCAAATTTTTAATTATCTTTCATTTAAGTCCTCCAAAAATTGTATCTTGGGTCCTTCAAATTTTTACATATGTACACTTTGGTCGCCAAATTTTCAATTATCTTTCAGTTAAGCCCTCCAAAAATTTAATCTTAAGTCTTTCAATTTTATACATCTTCAAAGTTTAGTCCCTAAATATTTGATTTTAGTGGTCAAAATAAGTACAATTTTAGTAGTCAGAATTATTATGTAATTATATTATTTTAGTACAATTATTATTTAACTATATTATTTTGTTCGTTTAGGTAAAAATTTGAGTGTAAAGTCAATGATTTAATTGTAAATAATAA
Source organism: Forsythia suspensa (assembly GCA_023638005.1). Classification (NCBI taxonomy): domain Eukaryota; kingdom Viridiplantae; phylum Streptophyta; class Magnoliopsida; order Lamiales; family Oleaceae; genus Forsythia; species Forsythia suspensa. The sequence continues at coordinate 52,009,664 of CM042673.1, forward strand.
TTTTGACCACTAAAATTGTACTTATTTTGACCACTAAAATCAAAGATCTAGGAGACCAAAGTTTGAAGATGTATAAAGTTGAAGGACTTAAGATGTAATTTTTGGAGGGCTTAATTGAAAGATAATTAAAAATTTGACGACCAAAGTGTACATATGCAAAAAGTTAAAGGACCCAAGATGTAATTTTTGGAGGACTTAAATGAAAGATAATTGAAAATTTAGAGACCAAAGTGTAAAGATGTAAAAAGTTGAAGGACCTAAGATGCAATTCTTGAAGGACTTAACTAAAAGATAATTAAAAATTTGAGGACCAAAATTTGAAGATGTAAAAAGTTGAAGGACCTTAGATGCAATTTTGAAGTATTTATTATAAAATTTATTTTAAAGTATTTTCAACTAGGTCCTTATATTATAGATGTATTCATTAAAGTCCAAATTTATTATAATTAGTGGGTAAATTCCACATGTCAATATTTTTGCTACGTGTCATCCAAATGTGCGCTACATGGACATTTACAAGTGACACGTCATCAAGTTAATTGAAGAATTTTAGCGAGTGACCTTTGGTGCAAGTTTTAATAAACTTCAATGATCACCGCTGAAACTTTGTTACTTCAGTAACAATTTTGTAATTTCAATGAAACTTCAGTGATTATCAGTGAAATTAACCTAGTTTTGAAAGGAAAACCAGTCCCTCTTTTCGATAAAGATAGTGAAAAATCCAAAATGAGCAATGAGAATTGCAAAGATTTGGATTTGAAAGTTGAAAGTACAATATGTCTCTGTCTAACAAAAAAATGTCATTGAAAATATTCATGGAATATCTGTTGCAAAAGAACTTTAGAAAAAACTTGAACAATTGTATCAAATAAAGAGTCTTTCAAATTGGTTGTACGTGAAGAAACAATTTCATTCTTTACGAATGAAGTCAGGTACAAAAATCTCAGACAACTTGAGTGCTCTCGATGGAATCGTTTCTAAACTGGAGGCTATTGGAGTTAAAATTGATGATGAAGATAAATTGTTAAGACTCATCTGATATATTCCATCATCATATGAACACATCAAACCAATTTTGATGTATGAGAAATAAACTGTGAGTTTTGAAGAAGTTACAAGTAAATTAATTTATGAAGAAATAAGGTTGTATAATACCCGGACTCGAATTTGAACCTAATCATAAGAGTTGATAGTTAGAGGACCAAATTAGGTGTTAACACAAGTCTTTTTGGGGGACCTTGCTGTAATTCTAGATGTGTGTTTACATTTTTCAACATCATTTTAGGAGATTATTAAATTATTGGCATATCTTCCATATTATTTAAATCCTTAATAGTGAAACAATATATATTCTTGTCATTAATGTGTGTGAATGCATGTAAAAATAGAAACTCTTATTTTAATGCCACCATTCATGATTTTGAACAAAAATATTGGCTTTCAATTTAAATTGCACGAATATTAAAGGAGAGATGACTTCGTTTTAGTGCAAAAATGAGCAAATATCTCTCTCTCTCTCTCTCTCTCTCTCTCTCTCTCACACACACACACACACACACACACACACACACACACACACACACACACACACACACTTTTCATAAATAAATACTATGCACATAGTCTTAGCTTACTCTATTTAAGACCCATTTCCCCACCCTTACAAGTACTCTTCACTATTGAAATTATACGAAATATTATTTTCACATGCACACACAGAAAAGATAGCATAAAAAATAAAAACGTGGTCTTAGAAGGGATCAGACTATTATTATTTGCTCTTTTTATTCTTTCTTTATCATTTTCAAAAGTATGTACGTTATGCCATGTTATTGAAATTTTAAACATTTGAAAGTTATGATAATGGGTCCCATATGAATAAGATATGATTATGAATATGATAAGATGATAGGAGTTTAATAGCGCTACGCACAATGAATTTTACCTCGAAGTTTGGTAAAATTCTTGTGTCTCCATTACATTATTAATTTAAGATTACAATTTAATACTTAATGGGATTTAGAAATGTCAAACTATTATGGTTTATCACTTTTTAGAAACTAGGGTTCGTGGAGGTTGAGACGTGAGCATGACTTGTAGTGACAACGACTTAAGAATGTCAAATTATAATTATTTCTTTTAAGACTTTTTAATTTTATCTATATTATCTTTAATTTGAAGTTTTGAATAATATTATACGATCAAATAAATTTGCTTTTATAATTATGTTAGAAAAATGTTTGTTTTTGTTATATTATGGAATTGTTAGTTTAGTAAAACTTTCATGGCATCCAACCAAATAAGTTTTTGTAGCATCACAGTTGATATCAGAGCAAAACGGTTTGGTAGACTTAAAGAAAATTTTTTTCAAATGTGCTGTGAAGAGTGACACGGTAAATGTTTACACTGTTCATATATGAACAGTGATGCACGGTCACTGTTCAAAAGATTTAAAAAAAGAATTTTTTTTTCCTTTTTTTTTTGTAAATAGTGAAGCGGTTATTGTTCAAGATTTAATATATATATATATATATATGTGTGTGTGTGTGTGTATGTGTGTGTGTGTGTGTATTTTTTTTTTAGTTCAAGAATGATAAGTCTAAAATATAAAGATTTTTAGAAATGATTTATTATTTTTAGGAAGTAAATTTTTGACCACCACCCTACTACGTCAGGTTTTAATTTTCTTGAACCAGGTATGTTTAGTTGTGGTCGTGGGTTGGGTTGGGTTGGGTCGGGTCGGGTCGGGTCGCTTCGATTTTGGACCCAACCCAATAATTGCGGTTTGAAAAAAAGGGAACCCAACCCAACTCGCCAATGGGTTGGAACTCGACCCAACCCAACCCAACCCACAACCCAACTCGACCAATATTGGTCGAGTTGGGTTGGGACCATTTTTTCTCCCAATTCTCAAATTTCCAAACTTCAATTTTCATAAAAAAAATTTCTATACTGACATCTAAACAACTGCAGATTTCAGCAACTAGATCTGAATTTAATGCAAAAGTTGTAAAAAATTTCGGAAATGGCCACAAGAAAAAACCCCAAATCTGAATAAATACAATCCAAACCGAATAAACAACAATAGAGTCACAACAAACCACATCAAAGCCCTATAATCAACTCCAGTTGGCCGCCGATGAAAAGAGATTACACACACACACACACACACACACACACACACAGAGAGAGAGAGAGAGAGAGAGAGAGAGGTGGTGGGAAAAATAGTCTTGGTCTCGCACTCTCTCTATCTTCGATGTCTTCTTCATTGACCGACGTGTACGTGCGAGTGTGGAGATCGATTGTTCGGTGATGGTGGATTGATCGGTTTTGGCCGGCGGTGGGAAGACTTAGTAGAGAGAGAGATTGAGCTTGGATTCTTTGCTTCCTCTGCGTGCTGGGTATGTTTGTGTGTGGGAAGTGGGAACGCTTTAGTGGAGAAATGATTTAGGTTTTGTTTTGTTTGTTTGTTTGTTTTTTTTTTTTGGTAATCAGGTTAGGTTGAGTTGGGTGGGTTTCTCCGACCCAACCCGATTAATATTTTAAATTCTCTACCCGAACCCAACCCAAATAAGCTAAAAAATCGACCCAAATCGGTTGGTTCGGTTCGGGTCAGTCGGTTCAACTGGGTTGGGTTGGGTTTTGCCCACCCCTAGGTATGTTATATGCTTTATGATTATTGATAATAATTATAAATTTATTTGGAATATAATGTTAATTATGAAAACTTGTTTATTATGAGAATAGTAGCCATAGATTTTCATAGTAATGTGGAAATGATAACACTATAAGATATGAATGTCACTATGTGGTTTTATGAAGGCATGTTAGATATGGAACATTTATTATATCATGGAATTATATGTTATACGGATTTTACGCTTATGTTTGGCATTGATGTTAGACTAGTGTACAATAATTTATCACTCTATCTCTACCTTTGCATAAAAAAACACATTAATTTATGATGACTGTCGATCTTAGGAAACATTAAGTTTAGATAATGGGATCTAATTGTGAAAATTCTAATTTTCTATTAAACTTTAAGTAGGATGTGTTGATCGAGAATTACTAATTATGAAAATTTATACTTTAACAAACACCATTTTTTTTTTATTGTTTGAATTTTTTTTAATTGCGTATTTGCAAAATTGGAAGGCTTAGTCAAAAAGACCTAAACTGTCTAAGGAGAGCTTGGGACTTAAGTGGTCCATTGTGACCCCCTCCTCTCATTAAAGCCTTTTAGTTGCGCGTTATTCAAATCGACGAATCAAGAACAATAATACAAACAACAAATCTACTAAAAATTTAAGAAAGTTTTCCTCTTTAACAATAATACAAACCCTAATTCATACTTTGACAAATTTATTTACAAGGACCATTTTTTTTTTTCAAAATTTAAGTTTCACAATATCTCATTTTAGGAACAACTTCTATTTCTCGAGTTTTTTTAAAAAAAATATATATTTCCTTTATTTTTAAATAAATAATTACGTTTCTTCCCCTTCTCCGTTGAATGGTTAGTAGGCAAGGTAAACCCAGCCGAACGAAGATGTGCAATCACGTCATTTGGTTGTATAGGAATTACACGAGAAACCCAAACCATATCTTGTTACAACACTTAGAGGCCATGGAGATAATCTATCGAGGGGTGTCAACGATTTTATGTGTTTAATATTCCGCAAGTGTATGGATCGCACATTACATATAATGGATTATGAATCTAAGTATCGTACCCACAGGGATTTAGATAATTCAATGCCAATTATACTAACCTTAACCGAATCTAATGAAGTTTGAAAAAATGGTGATTAAGAACTAATTAGAATAATAAACTAAGAATAATTAAATATATAAAACTTAATTAAGTAAAAGATGGATTTATGAAAATTATTTTAACTTTGGAAAAGAAAAGTACTAGGATCTTGAATCCACTTATAATTGTAATTCCTCTATCTTGATTCTTGGTTTTGGCAAATTATATCAGTTATGAAGATCATTATTCCTAGATTTTTAACAGTTTCTCTCGAATAAAATTAAACCTATTCATATGTATGACTCGAATATATCTCTATGACGAATGCGAATACAAATGAATGTATTAAATTTCTATGGATAATTAAAGATCTCCTAAAGCATAGTGGTATATTTCCATCCATATCGGACTTTAAGATAATTGAAATAGTGTCTAGTATGCTTTCGATCTTTCAATAGTAAAATAAACTACAACAATCATACACTTAATAAGTATATAATTGTATATGCAAATAAATCAAAATTAATTATTCAAAACTATATTGAAAGAAATCGTCAAAAGCCAAGTCTCAAGATAGAAGAATTTAAAATACAAGCTTCATCGTACTAAATAAACTAACCTAGCATACTAATAATAAAAAAATAAAAAGAAGAAGAAAATATGAAATTCATCACCCGGAGACGAAAAAACTCAAAAGACTGATGTCTTGATCTTGATCTTCGTTGCGTTCTTGAAAGAGCAATTTTTGATCTCCGGTTGGTGTTTTCGTCTATTTTTTTTTTCCTCCCAAAAAATCAACACCCAACTATGAGTTTATTTTCCCTATTTTTAGTTCCCTCATTCATTCCCAAAACTATCTCTAAAAGTCCTTAAAAATGTAGGTTAAAACGTTTCCTAATTGAATTAGAATTCGAAAAGGAAACAAAATTCCTGACGAAAAAATATCGGGCGATCGCCCAGTGCAATGCCAGGCGATCACCCAAGCAATGTAGATTGTATTCTGCTTCTTCATTGAGGTGCTAGGCGTTCGCCTAGCTTGGATTTTTCAAAGCTTCCAATTTGGTTCTTCAACTTTTGATCTTGGTCACTTTAGTTCACAAACTTTCCAATAGCCTCCAATTTAGTCTTCATGCTTCCACAACCTCCAATTGAGTTCACATATTCTCTAATATTTATCAACTTATTGCTCTTTTCATCCAATCTTCTCCAATTCCTTACAAACGGGTCCAAAACTGAAATAGAAGCAATAATACACTAAATTAAGTATAAATTCAATAAAATGACGGGATAAAAACCTAGTTTAAAAGCTCGAATAAGTGCACAAAATGCACTTATCATGGAGCAAGGGTAAATGGCCACCAATTTCATAAAGACAAGATCGCACTTTACCTTAATTGAACCCTTACCCTTTACTAGAGGGAAGTTATCGAGAGAGTTGACGAGACTTTTGACTACCAGACCTTTCCTGAGTTACTGTTCCGAAGTTTGAGGGAGATGTGGAAGGTGAACTATGAAGACATTAGAGATATCTGTAGACCCACATGCTATGAACCTAATCTTTTCTCCTGTTTAGCCCACCTAGATGGAGAAACTTTGTAGAGATACTCGAGGTTGATGATAATGGTAATTATATAGAGGATGATTTAAATTGAGGATGACCCAAGTGAGGAGTATAGTCCTTGCGTCATACCCTGCGGATGTCCTAGAACCAAACCCTAAAATCGTCCTTTGGCGCAACCCTCAGGGTATCCTTGAATCAAAACTTGAGGCGAACTAGGAAACAAGGCGAGAGGAGAGTACTGGGAAAAATTATTAGAAAATGTCTCGTTTACTTTATGTTTGAATTTACATTGTTTTCAGTTTGTTGGAGGCTGAGTATACCTGACAGTCGTTTATGTGAACTCATGAATAATTATGAATAAAGCACGCTATTTTTTTTTTTTTTTTGGTTGTTTGTTCTCAACATAAATTAGCTTTGAATAGTTACTATCATTTATGTAAGGCTATGGATACCTGCGGTAGAACCTCAAATAATAGGAACGACACCTAAAGTAATGCTCCCGATGCACAATTTGCCCAACAGTTTATAGAAATGATGCTCGACTTCACTCAGGCAGCACCGCCGCTGCTACCTTTACCTTTACCAATGGAGGATATGAGTAATGTCGCTGCCACAGTTGTTGAATGATTCAAAAAACTCCAACTGCCAACATTTGAGGGTGGGATCATCCCTTTGGCAGTCGAAGACTGGATAGCTGGGATTGACGAATTTTTAATCTTATGAATATCCGAAACTAAGAAAGGTGACTTGTGCATCATTTATGTTGCTGTAGGGAGCTAGGCACTAGTGGGACTCAACCGACAGGTTTAGAGCTTGTTAACATGTTTGGACTTGAGATTAGTTCGATGAGCTTTTCTTTAAAAAATATTATTTAGTAAGCATTCGAAGTCAGAAGGAAATAATTCTCGATCTTTGAAACAGTACGATAACCCCGATGAGTATGAGAGGAAGTTTGATGAATTGTCACGCTATTCTCCAAAGCTGGTTGACACTGAGTTTAAAAGGGCAAGACCTTTTGAACAAGGCTTAAGATATGATCTCAGGGTGGTAACCTTTGAATTGCGCACCTATCATGAAGTGCTGGCTAAGGCCCAATTAGCAAATTTCAAGGAAAACTCCAATGGCAGTAACAAGCATCTGTCCGGACCACCTGAGAAGCGTAAATAGAAGGACAACAAAGGAAAATAGGAGCAGAAATTTATGAAGAAGAGCAAGGGAGGATCAACTGCAAACAATTATTAGCAACATCTAGTTTGTAGTGCTATAAGCGCCATGCTGGAGCTTGTCTCATGGGAACCGGTGTGCGCTTCATCTATAGCAAGACAGGTCATATGGTAAAATTCTGTCCCAAGGGTCAGCAGCAACAACAGCAGCAGAAGACTCAAAATCCTCATAAGGGCCAAGCTAGGGTATTTGCATTCATCAAACAAGAAGGGGATCAGGATCGCAACGTTTTAGCGAGTAACATATTTATATTTCGTACACCTGCTTATGCATTGATTGATTCTAGTGCTACTCATTCTTTTATATTTCTTAAGTTTATAAGCAAACTTTATGTACCTATCGAACATACTAGTATTCCCTTAGAGGTGGTTGTTCTCTTAGGAGAGGTATTGACTGCAGACCATATATTAAATAGAGTTAAGATAGAAATTGAGGATACATTTTTGGAAGTAAACACACACACACACACACACACACACACACACACACACACACACACACACACACACACACACACACACACACATATATATATATATATATATATATATATATATATATATATATATATATATATATATATATATATATATATCTTAACATGCAAGAGTTTGGCATGATTCTGGGAATGGACTGACTTTCCAAGAATTATGCAATAATCATGTGCTTCGAAAGAGAAGTGGTTTTTAAACGGTCTGGAGAAGTAGAATTTCTTCGCCTTCTAGTAGTCATGACAAAACCTTTACCCTGCATGGTTTCAGCATTTAAGACAAGAAACACTTGAAAACAAATAGTTTTATGGGTTTCCTGATGTCGATAATAGTTAAGGAGGGTGATTAATTAACTGTGAATGATGTTAGGATAGTACGAGACTTTTCAGAAGTCTTCATCGATGATTTGAATGAAAAGCCACCGGAATGGGAAGTAGAGTTCACGATTGACCTGGTTTTTAGTTCCGCACCTATTTCCAAGGCTCTCTACAGAATGGCACCAAAGGAGTTACAAGAGTTGAATGCTCAACTAGAAGAGTTGTTGAGTAAAGGATTTATTCGACTTAGTGTATCATCGGTGTTATTTGTCAAGAAGAAGACGGGTCAATGAAGACGTGTATCGACTACCGAGAGTTGAACAGAATCACTGTCAAGAACAAGTACCCCTTCTCCAGGATTGAAGACTTATTTTACCAGCTACGAGGTGCCATTGTATTTTCAAAGATCGAACTGAGGTCAGGATACCACCAGTTAAGGGTCAAGTCTAGTGATATCGTAAAGATGGCCTTTAGGACTCAGTATGGTCACTACGAGTTCTTAGTTATGTCATTTGGCCTGACTAACGCCTCTGGAGTCTTTATGGATTTGATGAATCATGTTTTCCATGAGTACCTTGATCGTTTTATTATCTTGTTCATTGATGATATCCTGATCTACTCAAGAAGTAACGAGGAACATGAGGAACACTTAAAGATTGTACTAGAAGTCCTAAGGAGAAACTTTATGCCAAGTTCAGTAAATATAAATTTTGGTTAGAACATGTAGTATTCTTTGGGCATGTTGTCACAGCCCGAGGGATAGAGGTTGATCCAAGCAAGGCGGAGATAGTGTTAAATTGGTCGAGACCAACCAATGTAGGAAAAATTTGTATCTTCTTAGGTTTAACAGGATACTATAGAAGATTTATTGAAGGTTCTCCAAGATATCAAGACCACTGACACAATTAACTCGCAATGGAGTAAAGTTTGGTTGGACAAAAAAATGCGAACGCAGTTTTGAAGAATTAAAGAAGAGGTTGGTTAATGCACCAGTGTTGGCTATACTTGAGGGATCGGAAGGTTTTGTGATCTACAGTGATGCGTCCAAGCAGGGCATCGGATGCAGTTTGATGCAACAAGACAAAGTAGTTGCCTATGTATCGAGGCAGTTGAAGCTTTATGAGTAGAACTATCCCACTCATGACCTAGAAGTGGCTGTAGTGGTGTATGCTTTAAAGATTTGGAGACACTATCTGTACAGAGAAAAGTGTGATATCTACACAGATCACAAGAGCCTCAAGTACATCTTCACTCAAAGAACTGAACATGAGGCAAATGAGATGGCTTGAATTGGTGAAAGATTACGACTATGAAATCCATTATCATCAAGGTAAAGCGAACGTAGTGGTTGACGTGTTGAGTAGAAAAACAATGGGTCAAGTGGTAATATTAACAACATAAAGGACTTTATGGAGGAATTTGAAAAGTTGAGTCTTGAAGTTATTACCACTCCCTCTGATGTTGTTGCTCGAATTGTAGCACTCTCAGTTTGATCGACTATCCTCGAACAAATCAAGAGTCATCAAAGAGTGACCAGTCCTTGAAGTTGGTCAAAGTTGAGATTGACACAGAGAAGTAGAAAGGCTTTATTATCGCCGAGGATAAAACATTATATTATCAGAGTTGTTTGTGTATACCGGATATTGAGAAATTAAAAAATGAGATTTTAGATGAAGCCCACTCTACTCCTTATTCCTTATAGAAGGCACAAAGATGTAATGCGACCTCAAATATTTGTTTTGGTGGAGAAATATGAAGAATGATATAGCTAAATTTGTTGAGAAGTGCTTGATATGTCAGCAAGTAAAGGCCAAACACTAGAGACCGTCATGACTACTCGAACCATTAGAAATTCCTGAATGGAAATGGGAACATGTGACGGTGGGCTTTGTTGTTGGTTTCCCAAGTTCATTGAAGGGCCATGTGGGTATCTGGGTTATTGTCGACAGACTGACCAAGTCAACTTACTTTTTGCCCTTTTGAATGACATTTTCAATGGATCAATTTGCACAACTGCATGTAAATGAAGTGGTAAGATTACATGGGGTTCCAGTGTCGATTGTGTGGGATAGAGACCCAAGATTCATATCGAACTTTTGGAAGAGTCTATACCGAGCTATTGGGACTAAGCTGAAATTTAGCACAACTTTCTACCCCCAGACAGACGGACAATCTGAGTGGACCATTCAAACATTAGAGGACATGTTTCAGATCTATGTTCTTGAGTTTTGAGGGCATTGGAAAAAGCATTTACTTCTAATCGAGTTCGCGTACAACAATAGTTATCATGCATCCATTAGCATGACAACTTATGAGGCATTATATGGGAGGAAGTGTAGATCACCAGTACATTGGGATAAAGTTGGCGAGCGTAAGATTTTGGATCTAGAGATTGTTGAATGGACAGTGTAGACCATTGAGAAAATTCGAGCCAATATGAAAACTGCCAAGATAGACAGAAGAATTATACAGATAAACAAGAAAGGATTTGGAATTTTTAGTAGGTGACAATGTATTCCTCAAGATTACCCTATTACGCTTTGGCAAGAAAGGCAAGCTAAAACCGAGGTACATCGGTTCGTTTGAAATCTTGCAATGAATTGGAAGTGTTGTATATCAATTAGCTTTACCCCCAGAACTTTCAGCAGTATATGATGTATTCCACGTATCCATGCTTAGGAAATACGTCCCTGATTCGAGACATATAATCCACCACTAGTCTATTGAGTTACAGCGGGGTTTGAGCTATGAAGAAGCCGACTAGAATCATTAATTAGAAATTTCAAGTGCTCTGTAATAAAGCGATTCCACTAGTGAAGGTACAATGGCATAATCACTTGGCCGAAGAAGCCACATGGAAGCGAGAAGTGGAGATACAAGCCAAATACCCGCAACTCTTTGACGAATTTCAAGGTAAATTTTGAAGATGAAATTTATTTTAAGGAAGGTAGATTATAACATCGCACCTGAATTTGAACCTAATTATAAGAGTTGATAGTTAGATGACCAAATTAAGTGTTAACATAATTCTTTTGGGGACCTTGCTTCAATTCTAAATGTGAATACATTTTTCAACATGATTTTAGAAAATTATTGAATTATTGGCATATCTTCCATATTATTTAAATCCTTAATAGTGAAAGAATATATTTTCTTTCCATTAATGTGTATGAATGTATGTAAAAATAGAAACTTTTATTTTAATGCCACCATTTACGATTTTGAACAAAAATCTTGCCTTTCAATTTTTATTACATGGATTATAAGGGAAATATGACATTATTTTAGTGCAAAAATAAGCAATTACTTCACACACACACACGTTTTACATAAATAAAGGCTATGCACATAGTCCTAGCTTACCCTATTTAAGACCCATTTTTTCACTCTTACAAGTACTCTCCACTATTGAAATTATACAAAACATTATTCTCACACGTGCACACACACAGAAGGTAGCATAAAAAATAAAAAGGTGGTCTTAGAAAGGATCAGACTACTATTATCTGCTCTTTTTATTCTTTCTTTATCATTTTCAAAGGTATGTACGTTATGTCATGTTATTGAAATTTTTGACCATTGAAAATTATGATCATGGGTCTTATATGAATATGACATGATTATGAATATGATAAGAGGACTGGAGTTCAGTGGTGCTACGCACAATGGATTTTATCATGAAGTTCGGTAAAATCTTTGTGTCTCCATTACGTTGTGAATTTAATATTACAATTTATTGTGTACTTATTGGGATTTAGAAATGTCAAATTATTATATTTTATCCATTTTTTAGGAAACTAGGGTTTGTGGAGGTTGAGACGTGAGCATGGTTTGTGGTGGCAACGACTTAATAATGTCAAATTATAATTAGTTCTTTTAAGACTTTTTAATTTTATCTTTATTATCTTAAATCTAAAGTTTGGAACAATATCTTATGATCAAATAAATTTGCTTTATAATTATATTACAAAATTGTTTGTTTTTGTTATATTATAGTTATCGTTAGTTTATTAAAACTTTCGTGGCACCCAACCAAATAAGTTTTGGGGCGTCACAAGTTGAGAGGCGGAAGTAATATTTCATTTGAAAACTCGTTACGTATTGTTGTAAAATGGAAGAAGAATAACTCCATTAAAAAGAAAGTATTTTGTTGGAACTGTGGGAAACCTAGTCACATGAGGAAAAACTGTCAAAAGGTGGAGCAAGCTCGACTGCTCAAAATCAGATACGGACAATATGTCTCTCTTTATAGGATATGATGATGTCGCTTGAATAAATATTTACATGCTCATGTACTAGTTGCTACGATAGATGATGTATTACTACTAGCAGATCTACATTTTGCATGTAGGCATTGACTTGATATTAATACAAGGTGTGTGGTGGAAATATCGATGGCCGATGAACTTCTAGATTAGTCAAACAAGGGAGTTGCACCATAATATTTTAGTAAGTTTATTAGACATGAACCGATGAAATTCTTAGAATTCGTTATTTTTAAGTGATTATACTAATATGATGGAGTATGTTAATTTTCTATTTTGATAATTGAGATTGTCAAAGTTTATAATTTTTTTTAAAGTATTGAGATGAAGGGCTGCAGAATTGATTGAGTTTTGACTTGAATTTTGGGAAGGTGGAGATTGTTGGAAAATTGCCTCAAAAGTGCCAAAGAAATAAAAGGACATCAATTGCAATTAGGAAATAAATAAGGGTAGTTAATTTGTTCCTATGTGCAACTGCCGTTCCTTTAGTGTTTTGGAAGCAAAGATACCGTATGATATTAATATTATATTGGTGATCATAATTGATCAACATTCCTAATAATGCATCCTGATTCTTGGGCCGAATTTTGTAGCAGTGTTTAGGTTTAGATTTTTAGGACATGTTACCTATAAATTGATGTATGGTCCTTTATGTCGGTATGTGTCTTGAGGATTTTTTTGAGAGAAAAATTATAAATTTAGTATTCTAGTTTTTTTTGTTCTTTTTGTGGATCATATAAAAAGTAGAAATTGGTAAGTGTGGTAAAATTTAAGATATTAATAAGATACTTGGAGAATTTGGACGAGTGAAATTTTATATAATTGTAACAATTCTTCATATGGTGAAAATTTTGATAGTCAATAAATTTTTTTCTATCTTTTATATTTTTTTTGTTTTGTTATTTTTCTCTAAACAAAAACATTGTAGAAAACAAAGGAATTGATCTCAAGTTTTTTTATTGATCTGGGGTTTGATCTAATAATGCCCACCGGGACACTTGACATTAGATCATTGGATGAGTGTAAATGATCTAATGCCAAAGTGTCTCGGTGGATATTATAACAATGCCCACCGGAGATATTAGATCAAAACCGCTTCTATCTTACACATTAGGGTATTGAGTACAACTCAGTTGCGTCGTTGTTCTATTTCCTCAGGTAGCAAGCACAATGCTGTGGCATCTAATTTTTTACTTCTGCTATGAGAGTATGGTAATGATTGACTTTAGGTTAGGTTTTCATCACAAGTCTGACATGGTTGAATTTGTCTAATTTGAATTGCACAACGTAGTTTCAAATAGAGAATTGAGAAAGGGGAAAAGACTGAAAATGTGTCCCTGTCTGTAATATGGGATGGAATCTGTTAGATCTGATGTAATCTATTTCACTCCTAAAATAGCAGTTTTCTTTATAGGATCAGTCAAGTGTATGGATTTGTGATATTATTGTTATTTAGTTTCCTTTTAGGGTAGTATGGCCTTTTGCGTTATTTAGGGGTTTATAGATTAGGGTCCTAGTCTTTATATAGTCTCTTTGTACTTATTTTGGGATATTGAACAATACATTTACATTTTGTTTGACATGGTATTTTGCTCCTCTTCTCCTGCGAGCGGCCTTGTGCCTCTCATCCGACCAAATTTTGTTTTTCAGCCATTTTCTTGTTTGTTCGTAAATTTGTTTTTACACAATTCTTTGTTCACAGAAATTTAGAAATTTTAGATCTGGACTTTCTGGTTTGTTACTTTACTCGAATGCGGTGTTCCCTTTGGTTCTGTTTTGTTGATGATGACACTACCTCTTGCTCCGCTGTTGATTTTTTGGGTCATCGGCCTCGACTTTCGATGGTTAGATGTTGATTTTGCTTTATTTTACTGTGGAATTTGGGCTGATTTTGCTTAATTTTGCAATGGACTTCTTTGGGCTTTCGGTATGATCTTGGGTTGAGAGATTGGTTATTACAATGGGCCATGCATTACTTTATAGTTACGATTTCTTGGTCTTGTCCTTGGCAGATTTAGGATTGTGATTTAGTGTGGTATATTTCCATTCATCTGGTGGTAATACATATATTATATTGGAATGCTCCTTTGAGAATCAAAAATTGTCAAAAATTGCTTTTCTCAGCCGTTTCAAGAATTTGGGACTAGTACGTTTATTTTGTTTTCTTGTTGGTGGATAGCTCATCGTTGTTGGTAGTTGGTTGTTAAGCCTTTCAAGGATTTATAGTATGATTATGGGACTAGGCGATTAGCAATATTTCTCTTTGCTGGCTTGCTGGGCTGATGTTGTGGTGATGGGGTTTTGATTGTTGGTGGTGTAGATCTAGTGTATGGGTTTGATTACTTGGTGGCATTGCTCTTCTATTGCTGGTTTTGATGTTGGTAGTGGGCTCTGGTTCTTTTGTTGTTGAATGGATGTGGTGCTCAAGGATGTGGTTTCGATGGGTGTGGTGTTGGCTCAATCTATTTGCTTTGTTCTTGTAACGATTGCTCTATAAATTTTTCCTTACAAGTTTTTTACTAAAGGGTTCGAATTGTTAGAGACGCGATATAAATTCAGTTTGAGACGAAATTTGCTAACGGTGCACGGATTAGTTTATGAATGAAAGGCTTACATGATTTGTTTAAAATAGTTGGTAGAATAAGTAGTTTGTCTAAACTTCAAATCACACACACGTATGCAAATTGTATCTAATGGCACTCACGTTGTACATTTTATAGCCATAATTGTTACAAACACAATTATTTTTTGATGTTTGTTAAAATTTGTCTAATCTCTTGTCTACATGGTAGAAATGTACATGATATGTTTTCATAGTATACACTATTATTTCAATATTTATTAATGAATTATAAATTATTGAATGAAATTGTTCTTTTTTCTGAACAAACATAATTTTACAAACTTATTAATATTTTAGAAGAATATTGTGTCAATGTTTCGAAAAAAGCATTATGTTCATATATATATATATATATATATATATTAGAATGTTATTTTGTTGTTGCTCATAATTTTTTATATATCAATATTATAAAAGAATATTGTGTTGTTGTTTCTGAAAAGTACCGTAGTGTCCTGGAAGAAGAACACATTTATACGTATAATTATTTTAGAAAAAAATAATATGTTACTCTCGAAGGAGTACAATTTTAATATTGAAAGATATGAGAATTCTAGAAGAATATGAATTAAAATCTAATAAAGAAATATGAATTATATAAAATTTGACTAGTGGTTATTATTCTAGTTGTGAGCATTATTATAATAAATTAAATATGACTAGTGATTAATATTCTAGTTGTGAGTATTATTATAATAAATTGCATTATCAACAATCAAATGATCAAAACCAATAAATTAATCATGTATTGGTTCAATTTTTTAATGGATGAAATGTTTGGTGTCAATGAATTTATATTTTTAATATTTTGATAATAATCAAATGATCAAAACCAATAAATTAATCATGTATTGGTTCAATTTTTTAATGGATGAAATGTTTGGTGTCAATGAATTTATATTTTTAATATTTTGCAAGTGTACAGATTGTACAAATAATAAAGTGGATTATGAGTTCAAATATCATATCCACATAGATTTAGATAATTCAATTGTAATTATAATAACTTTAACCGAATCTATTAACTTTGGAAATTTGGTGTTTAAAAACTAAGTAAAATCTGGATTAAGAACAATTAAATAATTATGATTCAAATAAGTAAAAGATTAAATTGATGAAAATTATTTTAACTTTGAAAAAGAAAGGAAAAGAAAACGCACTTGTCAGTGATTTTATGTGTTTAATATTCTGCAAGTGTACGGATCGCACAAGTAATAAAGTGGATTATGAGTCTAAGTATGGTACCTATAGAAATTTAGATAGTTCAATTCAATTAAATTAACCTTAACCGAATTGAATTAACTTTGGATGTTTGTATGCTTAAGAACTAACTAAAATATAAACTAAGAATATATAACTAATTATAAGTCAAACAAACAAGAGATTAAATTACAAAAAAATTATTTTAACTTCGAAAAATAAAGGAAAAAAAAAGCGTACTAGGACCCCGAATCCACTTATACCAATTTCTTTTAACCCGAACCGTTGAATTTGATAACATGATTTAATTATAAATACCAATATTCCTAATTTGTTTAACAATATATCTCAAGTAGAATTAAACCTATCTCTACATACGACCCGACTATATCTCTATGACGAACAAGAATGCATTAGAATTTGTGAATACTTAAAAATTACGTAAAACATAGTGGTATATCTCTATTTCCTATCCGACTCTACAACATTTGATACTATGTATAACCTATTTTCAGTCTCTCGATGGTAAAACAAGTCACAAGAATTATACAACTATTACGCACATGATTGTAGATGAAGAGAAATCAATATTAATTATTCAAAATTAAAATCATGCTTAAATATAAAAAACTAGATTCAAAGAATTAAAAGATCACATTACAAGCTTCATCATGATCCTAGCACTAAAAGAATTTAGCCTAACATTTTAAGAAGAAGAAAATAAAAAGAAAAACAAAACATAGTAGCCATCACTCGGATATGAAGAAAACTTGAAAGAGAATAAATCTTGAACTTGATGTTCGTTTGAATCATGAAAAGGCTGAATCTTGATCTTCGTTTCTTGATTTGTCTCTTGTTTTTCTCTCTAAATCGGCTCCCAAATCGGCTCTAATCCGTCTCTTTTTTTTATGAGTTAATAACTCATATTTATAGTTCTATAATTGTGTCCAAAAAGATCCCATTTTTTTTTTAATCGTATTCCAAAAGGTTTCCTAATTGAATTAGAACTCAAAAAAGAAAAAAAATGCATCAGCCAAAAATACACTGGACGATCGCCCAGTGCAAACCCAGGCGATCGTCCAGGCCAACTGAAAAGTGTTCTGCTGATGAAAATAGGTGCTGGGCGATCGCAGCTTTAAGCTTGGGCAGTCTCCCAGCTTTAGCCTTTTTTCTCTGCGCGAATGTTGTTCAAACGGCCATAACTTTTTGTAGGAAACTCCAAATTGAGATCCGTAAAAAGTGTTAGACTTGTAATTCAATTATCTTTCCAATTGTATATCATTTGATTTGTGGAGATTTTAATATCAAAATTTATGCTTAACTTTCCTCACATGCTTCGGTAGGTAGTTTCTCAATTTGGTTATTTGGCTTTCCGTTGTTTGATCCATTGATTCAACTCTTCATTGTCACTCTAACATACCTTAATCTTATTAATTTTATCTTCTTCCTCATTCTCTAATGTTTGGCACTTGATATTTACTTCAAAACTTAACTTACTCGTCGATTTCATCAAGTTATTGATCTTTCCGTCCATTCTTCTCTAATTGCTTATAAAAGGATCCAAAACTGAAATAGAAGCAATAATACACTAAATTAAGTATAATTCAACAAAATGAAGGGATAAAATCTTAACTTAAAGGCTCGAATAAGTGCACAAAATGCACTTATCATTTGGTTTGATAAGCACGAGTGTCTTCTATGTTACTATTACATGTAATGCTACTTGCAACAATGTCAATGCCATTTGTAATTAACATGAATGCCAATTTTGAATTGTTGGTGCTTTTCACGAATGACTTTATGCTATTCATTCAAGTTGAATTTTGGACATGAATCTAACCGTGGATTGTATCAATAAATCATAGTTGGCATTTGCAATTGACACATATATGTTTTATTAACATATATTTACTTACCATATTTTATATTCACCTTGTTGGTAGAATTGTATTTATAGAAAGATATCATATATGTAATATTTATATATTTAGGCAGATTTCTTTTCCTACTAGTATATATACATTGTACTCTTGTAATATTCATTATTCAATCATTCATTCAATTGAATCAATATAGAGAATTATTTCTCCACACATATTCTCTTTTATATTTCTTCATCTCTTTCATATTTCTTCATGGTATCAGAGCGACGATTCTGAGCGACGATGTCTGATACAAAAATCATAGAAGCGACGATTGTCCAATCGAACCCCATGGCTCTACAGCAATCCGATCATCTCGGCTTAATCCTTGTTTCTAAACCACTTGATGGAAACAATTATGGACAATGGAGTAGGGCTATGAGAATTGCCCTCATCGCTAAGAATAAAATTGGCTTCATTGATGGAAAGATCAAAGTGCCGTATAAGATGAGAAGTATTCTATTTGGGAACAGTAGTAATCACATGGTACTATCATGGATACTTAACTCAAGACATCCGGATATTCTTTGAAAGTATCATATACTCGAATTTTCACAAAAGTATGGACAACCTACGAGATCGATTTTCTCAAGGTAACGACGCGTGGATATATCAGATTCATCAAGAAATTGCTGAGCATCGACAATGAAATCAATCGGTGTCAGCTTATTACACCAAATTAAAAGGACTATGGGATGAATTGGGTTCTTATCACAACCCAATTGGATGCACTTGTGGGAATCTTAAGGCACTAGCTGCAAGGGATGAGAAGGAGAAGGCCATGCAATTCCGGATGGGGTTGAATGATTCTTATTCTACAGTTCGTGGAAACATACTCATGATGAGCCCCTTTCCAGATACCAGAAAGGTACACGCTATTTTAATGCAACATGAAAGACAAGTTGAAGTTGCAACAGATCATGAAGGGCAACACTCAATCAATTGGGAGAAATCAAACCGGAAAAGTGACAATCGGCCCAACCGGTCGACCGGTTCATCCTACCGGTCGACCGTTTGATGAGCTAAACGAGAGAAAAAGTGCGCCCAACGTGGGATGACCGCCATATTGTTGATACCTGCTATTTTATCCATGGCTTTCCTCCAGGGCACAGGTTTCATGGGAAGGACGTGAAGCCACAAAACAAACGCTTCACAAACACTGCCGCCGCTTCTACACCTGACCCAGAGGAAGGAAAAACCCTCACAACCAAGGAATACGAGCAGATCGTGGCACTTCTAAAAGGCAAGACGGGTAATGATAAGTCTCATATTAATACATCAGGTATCAATTCCTCTACTACCTCTTTGAGTAATTCATGGATTATTGATAGCGGGGCCACTGACCATGTGACGAAGGATGGGATCGTTTAGAATAAATCCATGCCAAAGCACAAAGCTGCTCAATTACTGGGATGGGGTCATGCAATTATTAAATCTATTGGTGTTGTGAACTTAGGGAATAATATGATTGTTGATGATGTACTTTATGTTCCCAACTTCAAAGTTAATCATATCTATCGGTAAACTTACTAGAAAGTTAGGTTGCTCTGTGACATTTTTCCCGATTTTTTGTGTCATGCGGATTTGACTACGAAGAAGGCGATTGGCTTGGGAAGGTAGAGTAACGGCCTATATTATCTTTCACAAAGACCGCAATAAATACATCATACCGCCACTGTTCTACCAATCATGGCATAGACGTCTTGGACACCCCTTGACCTCACCTCTTCAATTCCTAGCACAAAATGTCTTAGATATTAGTTTTGATTCTCACGATATTTGTGATGTATGTCATTTGGCAAAACAATCTAGATTGCCCTTTAAAGTTAGCCAAATTTCTAGTAATAAACCATTTGATTTAATTTATTGTGATATCTGGGGCCCTTATAAAATTTATTTTTATTCTAGTGCTAGATATTTCCTTACAATCGTTGATGATTTCTCCCGCTATACTTGGGTACACCTTATGCATCACAAATCTGAAACTCAAGGCATAATTAAGAATTTCTTTTCTTGGGTTAAAACACAACACAACTCGTCCATAAAAGTCTTAAGATCGATAATGGCCAAGAGTTTTTATCATTGCAAGCCTTTTAGTTCAACATGGTACCGATTTTCATAGGTCATGTCCCTATACTCCACAACAAAATGGAGTTGTACAGAGAGAAAACACCGCCATCTCCTTAATGTAGCCCGTGCCATTCGATTTCAAGCTAACCTTCCATTAAAATTTTGGGGAGAACATATCAAAACGGCTTGTTATCTTATCAACCGGATACCTTCTCCATTACTTTCACACAAAACACCATACGAGAGATTGCACAAGAAATTACCTTCTTATTCCTATTTGCGTGTCTATGGTTGCCTATGTTTTGCCACCAACCTCAAACTCAGCCATAAATTTGACACACGGGCCAGACGATGTGTATTTCTTGGTTACTCCTTAGGGCAAAAATGATACTTTTTATATGACCTCACCGATAGAAGACTAGTGGTGTCCCGGGATGTTGTGTTCTATGAAACCATATTTCCATATGCCTCCCAGCCAAATGAAGACGCCAACTCCATTCCATTACCACAATCTATGCCTCTGGATGTTGAAATGCCACATTTACCTTACCCTGATGACCAACATATAGCAGAAACAGATTCCTTGCCTGCAGGTCCCGCACACTGTTCAAACGGTCTACCTACCGGTCGACCGGTTCTATCATTCGTTTCAACAGAGAGTTCACCCCTGTGACCGACCACTGGTCGGAGGTTCCATCATCCGTTTCAACAGAGAGTTCATCCGGTCGACCGTCTGGTCACCCAGTTCTCTCATTCGTTTCTACAGAGAGCTCAGACGGTCGACCGTCTCCACATTTCGGTCGACCGGTTGAGTAGTTTTCCCCACCTTCACCTGGCAGATAGCCCAACCAACCTCCTATCATACCCAATGACCAAATTCGACGATCCACAAGATCAATTCAAACCCTAATTCACCTGAAAGATTACTATATCAATCATGCTCTGCCTACTCAAACCGGGTCTCTTCTGGTCCAGCATTCGACATCCTATATCAAGGTATGTATCATATAGCAATCTTTCTTCTGTTCATCGTGCCCTTACATACAATATTTCTCATATTGTTGAGCCAGCAACATTTGAGGTAGCATGACAAGATCCCAAGTGGGTAGCTGCTATGAATGATGAAATCCGTGCCTTGGAAGAAAACAACACTTGGTCCCTTGTCCCACTTCCTCCGGGTTCTCATCCTATTGGTTGTAAGTGGGTGTTTAAAGTCAAAGTTAATTTTGACGGTATTGTTGAACGTTACAAAGCCCGGTGGTGGCAAAGGAGTTTACACAACGGGATTGATTATAATGAAACTTTTGCTCCAGTTGCAAAGTTAACAACAGTCAAATGCTTACTCACGGACGCCTTTATTCGCAACTGGACGCTTCATCAGATGGATGTACACAATGCCTTTCTTTATGGTGCCCTTGATGAAGAAGTCTATATGACTCCTCTACCTAGATTTAGTCGACAGGGGGAGACACTAGTTGTATGTCGACTTCATAAATCTCTATATGGATTGAAACAGGTGTCTCGTTCTTGGTTTCAAAAATTTGTATCTAGTGTTATTCAGTTTGGGTTCAAACAATCACATGTAGATTATTCACTCTTTACCAAGGTCAGTGGTGATTCATTTACAGTTGTTCTATTATATATAGATGATATGATTGTCACAGAAACGATAAAGAAGCGATTTTTTCCACGAAAACATTTCTTGCATCTCAATTCAAGTTGAAGGACCTTGGCACATTAAAATACTTTCTTGGAGTAGAAATTACTCGCTCGAGATCAGGGATCTCGATAAATCAAAGGAAGTATATTCTTGACATTCTTCAAGAGGCAGATTACTTGAGCAAAAACTGCAAGCATTTTCCATGGAGCGATCATCAAAATTTAATTGACGGATGGAAAATTGTTGAAAGATCCCACATATTATCGACGATTGGTAGGGAAGCTCATTTATCTCACCATTACTAGACCAAAAATTTCATATTCGGTCAATACACTCAGTCAGTTCATGCAGGCACCTAGACAACCCCATCTTGATGCAGTTGACCAATTGTTCCGATACTTGAAAGGAGCACCAGGACGAGGATTATATTTTCCATCAAGTGGAAAATTACAGCTAGTAGGATTTTGTGATGCAGATTGGGCTGGAGATATTACTACACGATGGTCAGTTACTGAATATTGTGTATTCTTGGGAAAGGCACTTATATCATGGAGAAGCAAGAAGCGACGATCGTGTCCAAATCTTGAAGAGAAGTAGAATATAGGGCAATGGCTTCCATTACTTGTGAGCTTACGTGGTTGTCGAGACAGCTTGTTGATGAGACTTATGTGTGGATCACCCCTCAAGCGACAACCTTATATTGTGACAATCAAGCGACAATACATATTGCGGCTAATTGATATATCATGAGAGGACAAAGCACATTGAAATAGATTGTCATATTGTTCGTGAACGAATCATTAAGGGAGAGATCAAGAGGCGCCTATGTTTCAAGCACAGAATCGATTTGATTTATTTACTAAAGCACTGGGCAAGGAGGCATTTCACAGTTTCACTCACAAGTTGGGCACTTTTGACATACATGCTCCAACTTGAGGGGGGAGTATTAACATATATTTACTTACCGTATTTTATATTCACCTTGTTGGTAGAATTTTATTTATAGAAAGATACCATATATGTAATATTTATATATTTAGGCAGATTTCTTTTTCTACTAGTATATATACATTGTACTCTTGTAATATTCATTATTCAATCATTCATTCAATTGAATCAATATAGAGAATTATTTCTCCATATTCTCTTTTATATTTCTTCATCTCTTTTATATTTCTTCATGTTTTAATGCTCAAGAATCATTCAGCATGAAATAATATTCATTAGCGTGACTTTTGATTTTGTAGAACTGAAATAAATGATTTAAACAAAAAGAGAGCATACATATGTCAAATCTAGGAAAGTTTGCTTTGATTTAATGGGCTATATTGATCAAATAATCAAAATACAAAATTATATTGTTTATTTAAGAATGTAAAAGATTAGTTAATCTTGTGACCTTGATTAAATAATCAAGGTGAAAAGTATATCTTGATTTGAAACATTCTACTGAGCCTTGAAATCTGCCTTGAAAATTGGTTCAAGGTAGAATCTTGAATCAACTTTCAGAACATATTTGAAGTATGACTCGAAAGTGTTAAATAGGGTGTTGTTTGGAACTCTCTTTCAAATTCAATCATATTTTTTTTAAAAAAACAAAAAATTGTACCATCGCCAATGTAATCGCAGTTGAACCAAATAGATTGGATGGCCAGTGAAAGCTCATGGCCTTGTTTGAGTAATCGCAGTTGAACCAAATAGATTGGATGGCCATTGAAAGCTCATGGCCTTGTTTGAGTCTTGGCCAGTTATCTGCTTTAATGTAGCTCACCAGTCTTTGGATGTATTATACAATCATAAAAATAATTGGATTAAACACTATCATGAACCTGAAGTTTGTTCCCAAAAGCTTTATGCTTTGGCATAATCAAATAGACTATCTTGAGTCAATAATGATGCGAATAATTATTGAGAATATCTTTGAAACACCAGAAGACTTTTCAATGTAATGAATTCTCACGTGTGGTCTGTTCTCAGTTATATGGTTAGTAGAAGTTTACTAGCTAAATTTGAAAAATTATTGAGATTGACATATGTGAGCCTACTCATTCTCTATGTAGACTATTTAGAAATTTTATGATATTAATAGATGGATTCACTAGATGGTCACATGTGTGCACTCGTAATTTGACGTTTGCGAGATTATTTGTTCAATTATTCTATTATGAACATAATTTTCAGATTACCCAATTAAGACATTTAGTCTTAATAATGTTAGTGATTTTACTTCTCAATTTTTTTGAGATAATTATTAATTGGGATGATAATGGAACATCTTATTGCCCATGGTTTAGTAGAATATATATTAAAAGCTTCAAGAGAATTGTTAAACTGTTACTATTGAGAACAACATGTTTCTCATTTTTTATCTAAAGAATGCTATCTTATATGCAATAACACTTATACACATCGTGTCAACATCAAATTTATTTTCACTATAGTTCGCTTATGGTCAGACTCTAATATTTCCTATCTAATAATTTTTGGTAGTGCAATATATGTGCAATTAGTTTACCATAGCGTATTAAGATAGATATTAAAGAATGCCGAGAATACATGTTTAGTTTGAACCTTTATAAAATATCTTAAATTCTAACATGTGATATTTTATGACACGGTTTGCTGACTATCATTTCACTAAGACAATTTTCTCAATAGTAGAAGGAGAAATTAAGTAAGTGGAAATAATACATGAAAATGCATCATATTATGT
This sequence comes from Forsythia suspensa, assembly GCA_023638005.1. Taxonomy (NCBI): domain Eukaryota; kingdom Viridiplantae; phylum Streptophyta; class Magnoliopsida; order Lamiales; family Oleaceae; genus Forsythia; species Forsythia suspensa. Next base: position 52,034,466 of record CM042673.1, read on the forward strand.
TTTTAGATCCTTATACAAGACAATACGAATCAGATGTTCGACAAAAAAAATTCATTTGTAAGTTATATAACTAACATATGTATTTGCTAACTAAAGGAAATAACCAAATCTTATATACTAGTTGTAAATGCTCCAATTCGGATTGACGTCATAGAAGGACAATCTGTTAACATTAATGGCACGTTTGATGCGTGGTGACATTTGAAATAATCATATAGCGCTCATTATTTTAATTGAAAGCGAGGATATTCAACTAAAATTCGTCAAAAAAATCTCGACGTTGAATTCATTGGCCAAAAATGAAAAGAAACTATATAAACAAAATTGCATTCTTTAGACTAATGCAAACTGTTTGAACATGTAGTTGGAACATATGAAATGTTATTCTTGTAGGATAAAAGTAGTAACTGCACACCTGTATGGTTAACTTGATAGTGATGTATACATGAAAATTTCGAAGGATTTAAAATACCAAGTAAATAATTCATTCCTCAAAACTATATTTTCAATTATACAGATTAAAACAATCTGGTATAAATGCCTTAACGAATATTTTTTGAATGAGGATTCTAAAAATGACGATGTCTGTCCACGCGTATTCATAAAGAAAAGAAATATTGGATTTGCAATGGTGACAGTTATGTTGATGATTTAAATCTTATTGGAACTCCAACTCAACAAAATTGCAAATTATTTGAGAGAAGAATTTGAGATTAAATATGTGGAAAACCCAAATTTTGTCTTGGTTCGCAGATTGAATATTTCTCAAAAGGATTATTTGTTCATCAATTTTCTTATACAGAAAAAAGTCTTAAAATATTTTTATATGGATAACGCACATTTCTTGATATCACATATGGTCGTTTCATCACTTGATGTGAAAAATGATCAATTTCACCTACTTGAAGATGGGAAAAAAGTTCTTGAAGTGACATATCTTAGTGAAATTAAAGTATTAGCCTATTTTGCAAACCATTCTTGACCAAACATAACTTTTTCTGTAATTCGCCTTGCATGACATAGTCCTACACCAATTGCAAAGATATTGAAGTAGTGTTAAACACATTTTTCTTTACCTAAGAGGTACTAATGACAAGAAATTATTTTATTCACAAAAATTAAGATCTTCTTTAGTGGAATTTGCGGATGTAATTTATTTCTCCGATCCACATAAAGTTAGATCACAAACATAATATGTATTTACACGTGGATGAACAACTATATCATGGAGATTTGTGAATCAAACATTGACAGCAACATTTTTAAATCATTCTAAAATTATTGCAATCTATGAAACAAGTCGAGAATAAATATGATTGAGGAATACGACCCATCATATCCAAGCATCATGCATATTAGCTTCAACAAAAGATAGTCCAACAATATAGTATAAAGACAATACAACTTGTATTGCACAATTCAAAGGATGCTATATCAAAAGAGACAAGACAATATATTTCTTCAAAATTCTTCTATACACATGAGCTTCAAAACAATGGTGTCATCGATCGATGTTCAACAAATTTGCTCGAGTGATAATTTGGCAGACTTATTTAGAGAGACATTGCTGACATCTATATTTAAGACATTGGTGTATGAGATAGGAATGCGTTGACTTAAAGATATTCAGTGATTGACATCAAGAAGTGTAGTTTTACTCTTTTTCATTTGTCCAGGTTTTGTCCCATTGAGATTTCCAGGTAAGGTTTTAATGAGGCAACATTTTTAGTACTCCAAAATTTTAACAATTAAGTGTACTATTTTTTCCTTCGTTTGATATATATGTCCCATGGATTTTTGTCAAAAAAGGTTTTAACAAGACAATTATTATGTAAATGGTTATCAAATGGAGAGTGTTGTAAAAAATAATTTATGACTATTTAGTCTTATTTAGAAAATAGTCATATTTAATATAGAAGTATGTATCTTGATCAAATTGTAAAAATCGCAATAGAACTCTATGTATATAGGTCCATAATTATAATAAAATAAACAATTGATTTTTGACTCTCTTTGTTCTTTCTATTATTTTCTAGTTTTATAACATAGATTTTATTTTCATCCAAGCCCAGATCCATTACAAATCGAGGTTGGGCTTTGAAAAGTTAACCATTTTTTAATATATTAATGGAAAAATTGTCTATAAGTAATCTGTAAGTGACTTGTTTCAAATTAGGTCAAAACACTTTTTAAAATTGCCATTAAGTCATACTCTTTAGCCATATTTTATATTAATCTCGAAATTACCCCTGTGATCCATATTTAAACTTTAGACTAGCAACACACGTGGCCACCATTTTCTCTCGAGAGCTACTCGTCGGCTATTGCACTTCGTCGTCGGCATTTCACGACTCGCCGCTGGTCACCCAAACCTTTTCTACTATTTTTTGGTAACAGATAATAGTGGATTCACAATATTTTTCTGCTGCACTTTTTCTCAATTATGTAAAAGATAAAATTTTAAATTTTAACATCATGCTATTGTTATCAAATAATGACAGTGAGTCTGAAAAGTGTTGAACAGTCCCTAGATTGCAAAATTCTGGAAACAATTACTTCTTAAATAATATTTTGTAGGTGAATTCAGTTTTTATGAATGATTTTTTTCTTATTTTTCTTGAATTAGGTTGTTTTTGTTGGAGATATTGTTTTTTTTGATATATAAGAACACAATTGTTTTGTAATCATTTTTTGATCGAAAAAAAAAAACAACATTTGTTTCACATACATAAACTTTTTTTATGTGTTTTAGGATGTTACTGTCACACACTCATGTATGTTGTTTGATATTATATAATAAAAAATAGTATCTTAATAAAACAGTATCACAACACAGTATCATAGAAAACAGTATCAGAAATATATTTAATATTATAATAACAGTATCTTATGGTTAAAGATAGCAAATATAACAATATCAAAAGCACATTATTATCAATCACATGCTTAGGTAAGCACAAATGTCATGTTTTAACAGAAACCATAGCACAATATCTAAACAAAATAGTATCATAATAAAACAGTAACATAATAAAAGTATCATAATATATCACTATCATACATGGCAGTATTTTAATAAAACAGTATCACATACACAAACTACAATCCAATAGAAGAACAATATCATAGATTGAAACAATATCAAGCATTTTGAATAAAAACGATATCAATGATCTTGTACTACTAATGAAACATTTTAAAACAATATCATTACTTCAACCATAAAATATTTAATTTTGAATATGTGTTTATTTGGTGCATTTTAAAAGTTGTTTTTTTTTTTGGAGATTTTGAAAAACGTTGGTGAAATGTGTGGTTGAAAAGTTGATAAATTTTATAGGTCCCATAAAATATGTGGTTGAAAATAAGTTTGAGAAAAAGAGTTACTAAACCTGGCTAAACATGTTATAATGTAACGAAAACTAATGTACAATATTAAAAGTAAAACATCATCAAACATTTTTTATAAAATAGTATCATAAAATTAATATCTTAATAAAATAGTATAATAGAAAATAATATTATAATAAAACAGTAACATAGAAAATAATATCATAATAAAACAGTATCATAGAAAAACAATATCGTGTTTGAATTAGTGCTTCTTACAATTTTAGGGGCACGTTGGTCTTTTAGTGCTGAAATGTGACTTTAATTGAATTAAGTTTGGACCATAAGACTTAAGAGCCCTTAAGCGCATGATCAATGATGAGACACTAAATTTTTCATAATATATATGTACCAACGTGCTTCGTTTAAGTGGCTTGACTCATGTATTTAGAGTTTGTTTGATTTTGATTAAAATTAGATTTTTTTTATAAAAGTTGATAAAAGTTGATGAAATGTGTGGTTGAAAAATTGTAAAAAGTTATAGTCTAATGAAATGTGTAATTAAAATTAATTATTAACTTTGATTTCATTTTCTTATCAAAATTTAAGTCCTCAACTTAGATTTGAATAGATTTTTAAAATCCATATAAATTTTGGTGTCCCAAACTCAGATTTTAATAGATTCAATTGAAATTTTAGGTGTCCTCAATTCAGATTTAAATAGATTCTTTAGAAATTTAGGTGTCCCTAATTACTAGTGGATTTCTAAAGATTAGAATATTTAAATGGATTTGCATGGATTTCGAGCTTTTAAATATGAATACTAAATTCTTTAGGAATTCTATCCATACCCCTCAAAATTTCAATCCAATTCTTCTCTTACACATCTCTTCCTCTTGCCTCTCTCCTCAATTTGTGACACACTTTTTGGTAGTAAATTCTTGTTAAGGAGGGTGTACTCAACTCAGATTTTAAAAGATTTGTTAATATTTATAAATTTGAATGAATTTCATGAATTTGAATAGAATTCACATAATTTATAAGATTTCAACAGAATTATATATTATAAATTTCAATATATTCTTATGGATTTCTATGATTTTTTATGAATTTGTGGTCTTTTAATAAAAATAGTAATTTTACATTATTTTTATTCTAAATATTCAAGTGACTTTCATACATAAACAAATATTTTGAGTAGAATTTTGGAAAGAGAAAAATTCTTGAAATATAAAGAAGTAAAAAAAAGTTTCAATCAAAGAGGTGAATGATTCAATAGACCACAAATTGAATATATCGACTCATTCGCCTCTTTGACTGAAATTTTTTTATTTCTTTATGTTTCAAGAATTTCTCTTTCCAAAATTCTAATCAAAATATTTGTTTATGTATGAGAGTCATTTGAATATTTAGAATAAAAACAATGTAAAATTACTATTTTTATCAAAAAGACCACAAATTCATAAAAATACATAGAAATCCATAAGAATATATTGAAATTTATAATATAAATTCTGTTGAAATCTTATATATTATGTAGAATTCTATTCAAATTCATGAAATCCATTCAAATTTATAAATATTAACAAATCTTGGTGTCATCAACTTAGATTTGAATAGATTTTAAAAATCCATGTAAATTTTGGTGTCCCCAACTCAAATTTTAATAGATTCAATTGAAATTTAGGTGTCCTCAACTTAGATTTTAATATATTCAATTGAAATTTAGGTGTCCTCAATTTAGATTTAAATAGATTCTTTAGAAATTTAGGTGTCCCCAATTACTAGTGGATTTCTTAAGATTTTATTAATTAGAAGATTTAAATAGATTTGCATAGATTTCGAAATCTTAAATATGAATATCAATTTTTTTAGGAATTCTATCCCCACCCCTCAAAATTTTAATCCAACTCTTCTCTTACACATCTCTTCCTATTGCCTCTCTCTTCACTCTCGATTTGTGACACAAGTTTTTGTAGTAAACTCTTGTTAATGATGGTGTCCTCAACTCAGATTTTAAAAGATTTGTTAATAATTATAAATTTGAATGGATTTCATGAATTTGAATAGAATTTCATATAATTTATAAGATTTCAACAGAATTCTATATTATAAATTTCAATATATTCTTATGGATTTCTATGAATTTTTATGAATTTGTGGTCTTTTTAGTAAAAATAGTAATTTTACATTATTTTTATTCTAAATATTCAAGTAACTGTCATACATAAACAAATATTTTAAGTAGAATTTCGAAAAGAGAAAAATTCTTGAAATATAAAGAAGTAAAAACTTTTTTCAGTCAAAGAAGTGAATGATTCGATAGACCACAAATTGAATATATCGAATCATTTACCTTTTTGACTGAATTTTTTTTACTTCTTTATATTTAAAGAATTTTTCTCTTTCCAAAATTCTACTCAAAATATTAGTTTATGTATGACAGTCACTTGAATATTTAGAATAAAAAAAATGTAAAATTGCTATTTTTATTATAAAGACCACAAATTTATAAAAATTTATAGAAATTCATAAGAATATATTGAAATTTATAATATAGAATTATGTTGAAATCTTATAAATTATGTGGAATTCTATTCAAATTTATAAATATTAATAAATCTTTTAAAATTTGAGTTGAGGATACCTCTTTAATTTATTTTCTAGCTCATTAAAGTTTGTCAAGTACCCATGATTTGCGGCAAGGACTATTGAAGCATTTAAAAAGTGATAATTTTGTATTACTATCGCCATAGTAAATAAGATAAATAAACGAATAGAATTAAAGCTTAAAACTCAATTTTTAATTAGTAATAAAGAAATCTGAGTCTAATCTATTCCTTAAATAGATTTGTTCACATGTAATTCAAATATGTTTATTAATCTTGATTCACCCCAAGAGTTGAAGTTAAGATAAATCATGAAAGAGATTATGTTTTCAGTTCAATCCAATTTAATTTATGAGGGTGTACTCAACTCAAATTTTAAAAGATTTTTAATATTTATGAATTTGAATAGAATTCCAAAGAATTTATAAAATTTCAAAATAATTATATATTATAGATTTCAATATATTCTAATGGATTTATATGATTTTTCATGAATTTGTGGTCTTTTTATAAAAATAGTAATTTTATATTGTATTTATTCCAAATAATTTAAGTGACTATCCTACATAAAAAAATATTTTAAATAGAATTTTGGAAAGAGAAAAATTCTTGAAATAAAGAAGAAAAAACTTTTCTTCAGTTTTGAATTACAAAAATTGACTAAAGAGCAAGATTTCTTGAAAAAAAATTTGAAATAAAGTTTAATATTAACTTTTTTTTCTACTTGCCTTTTTTTTTTTAATAAAAAATTTACTCTTTCATATATAATTCTAGATGATGAATATTTAGGAATCATTTTCTTCCAAAATCAATTTTTTTAACCATCTTGTATAAAAGTTATTTTATGGCTTAAAAAGATAATTTACAGTGTCATGACGAGTATATCTTTCCAAGTTTATTTATTTTTTTTTTTTTTGTTGTTGTTGTGGTATATTGATTTTATAGTTCAGTATCTAATTGCACTATATGATATTAGACTAATTATCTAATTAATATTACCAACAGATTATTTATATTTTTCAACCCAATTGTTTGGTTTAATAAATGGTTATGGAGCATCAAGAATGAAATTTCAAAGACGATGTTTGACAATTGTAAAAATAATAATTTATTATTAAAATAATAAATCAAAAATTCAATAAAATTCTATGCTAATATAAATTGAAAATCAAGAACAAGAGTTTATTACAAAATCTTGTAGTACAAATTGAGGAAAGAAGCGAGAGGGATAGATGCGTAAGAGAATAGTTGGATTGAAATTTTGAGGGATGATGTTATAAAATCTAAAGAATTTGGTATTCATATTTATAGGCTCGAAATCCAAGTAAATCTGTTTAAATCTTATAATTAATGAAATTTTAGAAATCACTAGTTATTAGGGATACCTAAATTTGTAAAGAATCTATTTAAATATGAGTTGATGACACCTAAATGTCAATTGAATTTATTAAAATCTGAGTTTGGTACACTAAAATTTACATAAATTTTTAAAATCTATTCAAATATAAGTTGAGAACACCTCGTTAGAATCAGACAATTCTCTATAAAACAAATTGTATTTTGACGAGTTTAATCTAGTGTTTGAATCAAGAATAAAGTAATAAAATTGTTCGATTCAAGCATTGTTATCGCAAGGCGTCGATTGCAACCTGCAAATCTAAGCCTTTCTAAAATAGCCAGACACTCACTGGCATGAGGATTAGTATATCCATGAAATGACTTTGATGAAGCAAAAAGCATTTTGTCCTTTGCATTCTTACAAATGACGCCCACCCATAGAAACCATTGTCCTTCTTTGTTGCAACATCGATAATGAGTTTCAGATTAACACCCAGCTGTGCCTCACCCAAGTCATAGCCAAAATACTACAACGCCTTTCTACCTTAATACGAGTTGTTTATATTCTTTAAGGAAAATTGGCGCAAATGGTCCATAACGTATGCCTATAGTGCACAAATGGTCCCTAACCTTTCATTTTTGGTGGAGTGGTCCCCAACCTATTCGTTTAGGTGCGCAATTGGTCATTTTGGACAGATTTTGTTAAAAAGGTCTGTTAGTTGCGCGAGTGAGTTAAACTCTCATCTTATTTGTCTTTATTAAAGGGTAAAATCGCCAATTGCTGCACCAGTTCCTCATTTTATTTTTGAATCTTCCACCCCAATCGTTTAGCCAAATTCAGCATCTTGTCCTTTAGAAAATAATATACATCATGATGGATCTTAATATGAACTGCAAGTTTCCTTCTTGGAATGGTGAGCTGAGAAAGAATGGCAATATCGGAGATACCACGTTACGGTTGGATTGTTTTGGCTACGGAAGACCTTATACAACTGCATTTGGGAGCAGTCGAACGAAATATGGAGGACAAAGTATCTAAGCAAATGCTTTTGATGATGGGTGCAAATTAGTGCTTGGATTGAGTCCAACACCTAGTACATATTCTGATGATTATTGTGCAGATCGGGGTAATAAAAACAAATGGTCGACAACTATATATATTCTGAAGGAAACGTTATTAAAAGGTTAAGATTAATTACAGAGATGAATCAAATGAAAAAAAAAGTCAATCGATAAAGATTTCGACTAATAGTCTTAGTGATAACTTTTTACGTTTCTATTGAAATTAGCGAAAAGAGTATTTGAATTTTAGGAGGAAAGGTTAACGTGAACACTAGTGGTTTTGGTGGAGTTACAGATGGGGGCAAGTGTGGAGGGAAGACCCACACACATTGCAGAGACAGAGATGCCTACATGGCAAAAGCAACACACACGATTCCTCTTTTCCACATCACCTGCACATCCTACTCATGTTATTCACGACGTTGTTGTCTCCGCTCAACGTACACACGCCATTGGAATTGTTGACAAATTCACGTGTAACAGTTGAGGAGCATTACGGTCGAATTCTTCAAAGTTGCTGCCGCAACATGACTGCGCATCATCCATCAATGTTACGGCTGCATCATCGACGCAGCGACGTTGTTGCTGTTGTTGTTCGTCCTTGACTTAAGTGAGGACTTGTTCGAGATCGTAGCATGATTTAGAAGTCTTTTATGAATTGTTTTTTGGTAGCATGATTTAGAAGTCTTTTATGAATTGTTTAATGTGTTTTAAACCTAAGGAAAATACGGCAAGCTATCTATTATAATAAATTTTAATATTATTTGCTTGATTGTTTAAGTAAATAGTCATGTTCGAGGATAGACAAGTATTCAAATTTGGGAGTATTTGATAAATGTCGATTTACACTTATCGGAACTATCAAAAGTGGACAATTATATGTACTCTTAAGTGAATCTTTACTTAATTATGTGTTGATTTGATTGTTTCATGTCGAAACTCAAGTTCGAATGAAATTGGAGAGAAACAAAGCAAAATAGTCAAAAAATGATTGAAAATGTACGAAGACTTGAAAATGGAGGACCAACTTGCAAATATTCAAAAGTTGAACGACTTGGATTGCAAATAAAATATGACTAAATTGAAAGGAATGAAGAAATCCAAGGACTAAAGTAAAGACTATTGAAAGTAAAGGACCAAAGTGCAATAATTGGTTACTGTGAACCGCAGTTTGTGAACTGCGGCTGAATCGTGGCAAACGGTAACATTGTTCAACTGCGACAAACAGCGGCCAGCCGTTGGCTGTGGCTGAGCCTCGATTTGCAAATTGCAGCCCACATTGTTGATTTTCTGATATTTCCTAAATACAAACGAGGGGTGTTTGAGTCCTTTTAGAATTAAAACAAGTCGGAAAGGTTGGAAACTATATAAAGACCTAACCTAGGTCAAAAGAAGGTTGTTGAATGTTTGAGAAAGAATAGAAAAGAGAGGAAGAACGACGGCAAGATTGAAGATTGGAATTTGAAGACAAAGAATTCTTGGTACAAGATATTCAACGTCTTCTCATTTTTTATTCAAGATGCGGTTATGTATTCCAAACTTTTCATCTTGTCTTTCTACCAAATTATGAGTAGCTAAATCTTTATTTTGGATGAACGATGTAACCTAGTTTAGATTCTTTAATTTCGACTCTCAAGTTTTGCTTTTAAATTAATTATGTTTTAATTCTACTTCTTTTCTTAATTCTTGAAATAATTGGCCATTATTTCATTGATTTGTGAATTGTAACAAATCGAGAGGTAAGTTATTAATTTAGACAACGTAGTAAAATTCGACAATTAGATAAAAGGTAGAGATAATCTTTTATTATTATTGCGGTCTTGAATTGAATTCTTAGGAGATTTAATGAATCTAATTAAGGACCATTCTGACTTCATAAGTTGATTTAATTAGATAGGACTAATTTGAATCCGAAAGAGGTAAATTAGGTTAAATTCGTGAATTCTACCGAATACAACATTATGAATAAATCTTGAGAGGAGAAATTAGAGATGACAACTATTGTGAACTCGTGAATCCAAATCCTTTAATCATATTCATTGATAAATTCTTAACTTTTGCATTCACAATTTTGTCTAAAAATCATAGTTATAGTTTAAACCTTCAAAGCAATTTAATTCAAAGAGTTTTAAATAATTTAGAATTAAAATTAATTGAACTAGTATCTAAATGGGATGGTCTTCGTGGGAACGATAATCCGGATTCAATAGGTTGACTTTATTACTCGTGTGCAATATTTTTCACTTGTAATCAATTATTTTTACAACAAATTTTTGGCACCGTTGATGAGGACTATTCTTATTTAATATTAGTTTAGATTTATTTTTATAGTTAATTTGAATTTTATCTTGTTACTTTTTATATAAATACTACAGAAAGGATGTTTGTTGCATGCTTCATACACAAGGTGGCAATCTTGAGACTTTCGATCTTGAGATTGAACGTTCATTCAGACGAAGACACAAAGAACACAACCAAAAACAGAAAGATCAGCAACAAATTTAAATGGTAGATGTACAAGCAAGAAGAGAAGCTGAACAAGAGGTTGCAAAAGCAGCCATTGTAGAAGTAGCTAGAATGGCAACTCAGCAAATTTAGCAACATGAAGAAGAAGATGATGATGACAATGGAAGGTCTGATTAATCTCTTCAGCAATAACCTGTAGTTCTATGGAAAGGCGAATGAAAACCCGAATACTCATCTCTCTAGATTCCTACGGATGTGCCGTAACTTTCAGTTTCAAGGAGTGAATAAAGGTGCCATCAGACTTTGGTTATTTCCCTATACATTGAGGAATAGGGCTCTAGAAAATTCTGTAATAAGTATTTTTCACCTAGTGAAGTAGCCAATATGAAGTTGAAAATCTCTACCTTTCAACAATTGGATGGGAAAAGGTATCATGAAGCTTGGGATAGATTTAAGGAGTTTTTCAGAAAATATCTAAATCATGGCATTAAAAAGGGGTTACGAGCCTAATAGTTTTACTTTGAGCTATCTCCTCAATCCAAATCGATAGTGGACTCCTCTGCGTAAACGGGTCCATTATGAATAAAAATGTCAATGAAGCATGGGATCTATATGCTTTGATTGCAAATACACAAACCATGTTTTCATCTGATTGTGCCATTTCAAGAAAAGTAGCATGTATACATGAGATTGGCAGTCAATCAGCTACTAATGCACAAATTACTTCATTGACAAAGCAAGTGGAGCTCTCAGTCAAAACACAAATGCGATGAGTGAATGCAATCCAAGCAACTTTGATCTGCGAAAACTATGGGCTAACCACTCGACATCAGATTGTATGTTATTGACCTTTCCAAATGAACATTTCAATTTTGTGTAGAATAATACACGTCAGCAGTATAACCGTTATTCACATACATACAATATGGATTGAAAGCAACACCCAAATTTTAGATGGTCTGATAATCAGAACAATGGTAATGCCAACAATGCTCAGTAAGAGAGAAGGCCAAGTTTGGGAGAGATGTTTCAACAGTATATGTAGAAAATTGATAAAATATTGGAGCGGCTGGACACAAAATATCAAAATCAATAGGCGTCTATCAAAAAATTAGAGACTCAGATTGACCAGTTAGTCCTGCAATTGTCAGATAGGAAACCAGACACTCTGTATAGCAATACAATGACAAATCTAAAAGAACAGGTAAATACAATCACTACTAGGAGTAGGGTACAACTGCCAGAAATTCAAGTGAAAAAACTAGAGAAAAATAATAAACAGTTGGTAATTGAAGAAGAAAAAACTGGACAACAACATGCGAAATCAAAATAAGAAGTTTCAAATGAATCTGTTGAATCATCAAAAGTAAGGACGCCAATTCCTGTCAAAGTTTATGTTTCACCAATTCCTTTTCCTCAAAGGTTGCAGAAGCACAAGCTCGACAAGTAGTTTGGAAAATTTCTTGAAGTATTCAAAAAACTGCACATCAATATTCATTTCGCCAAAGCGCTAGCCCAGATCCCATTGTACTTAAAATTTATGAAGGAAATGTTGTCCAAGAAGGAAAAACTAGAGGAATACGATACAGTAGCTTTAACTGAAGAGTGTAGCGCTATTCTGCTAAATAAGTTGCCTCTAAAGTTAAAAGATGCAAGGAGTTTTAAATTACCTTGCCCAATAGGAAAATTCTATAATTTTATGCTTTATGTGATTTAGGTACAAGTGTTAATTTGATGCCCCTTTCTGTCTACAGGAAATTAGGTTTGGGAGAGGTAAAAACAACAACTATGTCTCTGTAGCTTGCTGATAAATCAATCAAGCGCCCACGGGGTGTGGTTGAGGACGTGCTCATCAAGGTGGATAGATTTATCTTTTTGATTGACTTCATTGTCCTTGATATCGAAGAGGACTGGGATATGCCAGTTATATTGGGTTGACCATTCTTGGCGACAAGTCGAGCCCTTATTGATGTTGAAAAATGTGAGCTAATCTTGAGGGTACAGGATGACGAACGAGCAGTATTCAGTACGTACATCGTACCTGAGCAACCAGTTGACTTCGAGAGAGTGTTTTAGAGTTGATGAAGTGGTGAAAATTGGCCAAGAAAACTGCAAACTTGATATAGGTTGACTAGTTGCAGCAATTAAAGATGAAAATGGTCGATTTACAATATAGAGAGCAAATGATAAATCGTGCAAAGCTAGTAATTGCAAGCAATGTAAGACTTCCAAATCCCAATTCAAGCCTCCATAAACGATACTTGCAAATAGTCGAGCTCTAGACTATAAATTGAGCGTTTAATATGAGGCAACCTATTTTTCAATCCCTTATCTATATATTGCTTTGCATATAAAATTTTAGGACTGCATTAGAAAGTAGAGTATGTTTAATTTTTTTTTTCATTCAGGCTAAACATCGTCGTAAATTTTTTTTTTACTTACGGTTTTCCGCGGTCAGATTGGATGGGGGGGGGGTTATTTTAACCCCCCAAACTTCATTTTTCCTCCCAAATTTCATTTTCCCAACCCACAACACTTTCATCCCTCTCTTTCGCAATCTTCCTAAAGTGAAAGTCCATCATATAGGGGTGTCAATTCATAGCAATTTCATCTTTCATCCCTACCACTTCAAGTTGTCCACTTGTATTGCACAAAAGGTAAATGTGGCTAACCCTTCATTCTATGCTTTACTAGAATTTATATGGAATTTTTTTTATGTTTAGAATGGAGAATGGGTTGAGTTTGTTCTTGGTTTGGTGTTATTGCTTAATTGGGCATGCTTGTTTTCCAAACTTGGGTTTCAAAATTCTCTCCATGTTTAAGCATATAAGTTCTTTTGTGGTATGCTCCCCAAGTGTTTATTAAATTGTCCCAACCAACTTTTGAGCTTATTTGTTTTCAACTCTTTGCTTTACTTGAATTTTTGGACATTTTACTTTATATTGGGGTATTGATATCTTACTTGGATGATTTGGAGTAGTTGATTATTGTGATTTCTTGATTGAAAGTTGGGGTTTCAAAGTTTCTTACCAAACTTTCATTTCTAAGCTATTTTGTTCATTGTGGACAACGTGTTTGATAAATTGTCCCAACCGATTCTTTAAGCTTATGCTTCCATTGTGGTTTTGGGATACCATTGCCATCACTTTAGCAATATTTTAGCATCACTCATATATGTTCGTCATCTCACACTTCGTTTCTTTTGCCTTGTAGGTACTTTCACGTTCAAAATGCATCCTAGAACAAAACCGACTACCTCAAGGAAAGGAAAGGAAACGATGTAGCGGAAGGATCCACCATCCATAAAACGGCCCCTACTTATAAGACTTATGTTAGCAAAGAGGCAGCGCAACAGGCAACCATTTTTTCCACATGTTCTGTAATCTTAGAGCGAGAGGTAGACTTATAAAGTCTGACCTATTCTATACTTTCTGCCATCGTGCATCACAATGGGTGGACTCGACTATGCTCTAAGCCACACATCATCTATATGGAGGTGGTGCGAGAATTCATGGCTAACTTCAACATCCTAATCACTAATGAGGAGGACGAATAAGCCTATCAAACGTATGTTGGAGGGGTTTGGGTCCCTTTCAACCCCGATGCCATAGGACATTTTTACGGTGTTGAAGAGGGCTTCGAAGCACCCGCTATCACTAATTGGAATAATGTGGCCCGTGTTATCTATCCCGTTGACAATCCTAAACCATGGCCACAGGGTAATTTTGTACGTCATGGCGACATGAACGACGTGCTCCGCCACACCTTCATGCCAACCAACATTAATCCCACTTCTCACTTGATAGAGATTTATCCGGCTAGGATGCCGATGCTATATCGGTTAGTGACTGGACATGACTTAAATTTTGAGAAGCACATTTTAAACTCTATCAAGGACCTTGCTTCCCACCTAAGGGGCCGGACCAAACTAATCTTCCCATGTCTTATTTCTACCCTTTGCAAACAAACTAGGGTTCCCATGCTACCTTCTAAAAAGGACAAGACCCAAACTCCTATTCTCTACCTTCAATATGTGAGACACTATGTTGGACAAGTCCACCACCATGCTAATGAGAGGAGGCTGGCAGCAGAATTGGATGAGGAAGATTGATGTGAACCCGAAAACTGAATCTTGGAACCCACATAAGGTTTGATCTGAACCCCAAAAAAGCTAAAATCTGACTGCAAGAACTTGACCGGATGATTTCTTGAATCAACGAACCAGAGTTATGAACACCACAAAGAGTTGCAAAATCTTTGATGAGTTTAGGTTAGTTTGATTAAGAACTCGGAAGAAAAGTGATATCCTCACTTTTGATTAATCTCTCTAAAAATCAGAATGTTGATGTTTACAATAAAAATTGTTTATATAGTAAACATTAAATAAATCCTAGCCTAATTCGGAAATACTTAAAAACTAGTCAAAATAAGAGTCCTAAACGAAAAAGGAAACTAAAACTCGCCAAAATCCCTCGGAGAAAACTTTGCGATCGCATGTGCTCAAAGCTTGTGATCGCATGGTTTCTCACCATTACGTTCTACCTTTGAAAAACCACCATTGCGATTCGCAGACATTTATAGCCATGCGATCGCATGGTTATTTCTTCTAACTTTCTACACAGATTTCTGTCCCATCTGTGTTTTTGTCCTCCAACTTTGTCTCACACTCGTTTTGGTCCTCCAATCTTCTATTAGACTATGATATACCTCTAATATGGTCCTTACCTTGAATCAAATGTACCAAAGTTGGTACTTCATTTTCATACTTATTTTGAAAGTTGGTGTCGCACTTTTGATATCGATTTTGGCCCACGTAGCTTGAACAAGACCTTGCATGTCCTCCTTGATCTTCTTGGCTCTTAATCTCGTTAGTGTTCCTATTGAAATATGTATCGAGTCCTTGTTACCCGGTCCATGGTTCGTATCCGGTCCATAGCTTGCATCAAAGATGAAGAAGACACTCAGGCCAATGTAGATGAGCCTATTGAGTCAGATGCCCCGGTATTGTCCCAGAGGATTCGACATCGATGTAGACTAAATTTTGGACCAATTTTAGACTCTGTCCAGACTATTTTGTAAAGACATATAGCTGAACTTCAACGACTACGAAATGGACATGAGCCTATAGTCGCTACACATGGAGAACTCCTTGCCACACTACGATCAATAGACAAGCGCCAACGTCGTGACCATAATGAATTACTTGAAATGTTTGGATGCCTCAATCAACACCACTTTCCACCCACACATCTCGATGCTTGTTGATCGAATGAAAGTCCAATGTTGTCTCATCTCCTTTTGAAACAGGTTAACACTTTTCTTTTTTTATTTATTTTGCTTTCTTTTTTCATATTGAGGACATTGTGTACTTCAAGCTTGGGGGTAACTTTAATTATTTTGGTTATTTTTGTGTGTGATGTGAAAAAAAAAAATTGTTTACGTGCTTGTATGTTAGATAGCCCTTGCCGCTAATGATGATATTTACTTGAAATTGTTATCAAGTCATGAATTATGACTCGGTGGTGTTACTTAAGCTGTTTTTATCCATGTGAGATATGATTAAGTGTGAGCACAATAGTCATGAATATCATTACATTTAGTTGGTATATTAATAGAATATAGTGAAAGAATAGTGAACCTAAGTTGTGAAAACCAAGACCACCATTTGATAACTCAATTACTTAACCAATTGAAAGGATAGTTTGGGGGTGGTTAATCTAATGCAGAAGGTATTTAGATAGGTGTTGATTCCGTACATGACTAATATTTGTGTGGAGTGTATTTGGCTACCAGGTGGAATCTAGGTATTGACATGATGTTAGAAATCTAATCTCTGTATATCTATCTTGCACAAAAAAATGAAAGGCATTGCACTGGTATTATCTTATACCTCTATTCGTAGCCTAGTTAACTTGAGTGTTCAAAGCCGTAGGGTTTCTTAAAACTTGGTGCCCTAAGGTCTATCAGACCTGGGAGCCATCAGCCTAAAGCTTGCTACAAGGGTCATCTAGAAAGCTTAAGGGAGTGAGGTCCTAACTTGGGAATTTAGATAACTAGTGAATTTGACTTACCTAGTGGAAGCTTGATGGTTGAAGCACTCAATAAAGAGAGAATCATCATAGATTTAGATATCTACTGTATTGGCTAGACCAAACCAAATTTTGAGCGGTAAAAGAATAAGTATTTTGAGAGAAACTTTAGAGTTAACATTCAAGGTGAGAGATTGAATATTAATATAGGAGTGTGTATTTTTCTGAGAGAGAAAGGAAATATTTGACAATTGAGGGACGAAATATTACCAACCTAAAGGTTTATGTTGATTGGATTGACTATGCGCGACACACGTATCAGATAAGTAAAAAATTGATTTTGGTAGCATGATTTAGAAGTTTTTTATGAATTGTTTAATGTGTTTCAAAAAACTGAGGCAAATATGGCAAGCTATCTATTATAGTAAATTTTAATATTAATTGCTTGAATGTTCAATCAAATAGTCATGTTAAAGGACGAACAAATGTTCAAGTTTGGGGGTATTTCATAAGTGTCGATTTACACTTATCAGAACTATTAAAGTAGACAATTGTATGTACTCTTAAGTAAATCTTTACTTAATTATGTGTTGATTTGATTGTTTTAGGTCGAAATCCGAGTTTGAATGGAATTAGAGAGAAACAAAGTAAAATAGGCAAATAAGGATTGAAAATGTAAGAAGACTTGAAAAGGGAGATCAACTTGCAAATATTCAAAAGTTGAAGGACTTGAGTTGCAAATAAAAGAGGACTAAATTGAAAAGAATGAAGAAGTCCAAGGACTAAAGTGCATACTATTGAAAGGAGAAAGACCAAAGTGCAATAACTGGTTGATGTAAACCACGGCAAACAGCGGTTGTTGAGCCGCGGTTTGCAAACTGCGACAAACAGTAGCCATTCATTGGCCGCGGCAAATCGCGGCCCACGTTGTTGCTTTTTTTATATTTCCTAAATACAAACAAGGGGTGTTTGAGTACTTTTAGAATTAAAACAAGTCGGAAAGGTTGGAAACTATATAAAGACCTAACATAGGTCAAAAGAAGTTTGTTGAATGTTTGAGAAGAGAATAAAAAAGAGAGGAAGAATGGCGAGAAGATTGAAGATTGCAACTTGAAGACAAAGAATTCTTGGTACATGATATTCAACGTCTTCTCATCTTTTATTCAAGATGCGGTTATGTATTCCAAGCTTTTCATCTTGTTTTCTACCGAATTATGAGTAGCTAAATCTTTATTTTGGATGAACGATGTAACCTAGTTTAGATTCTTTAATTTCGACTCTCAAGTTTTGCTTTTAAATTAATTATGTTTTGATTTTACGTCTTTTCTTAATGCTTGAAATAATTGACCATTATTTCATTGATTTGTAAATTGTAACAAACCGAGGGATATGTTATTAATTTAGACTACGTAGTAAAATCTGGCAATTGAATAAAAATTAGAGATACGCTTTTATTATTGTTGTGGTCTTGAATTGAATTCTTAGGAGATTTAATGCATCTAATTAAGGATCATTCTAACTTCATAAGTTGACTTAATTAGATAGGACTAATTTGAACTCGAGAGATGTAAATTAGGTTAAATTTGCGAATTCGACCGAATACAACATTAGGAATAAATCTTGAGAAGAGAAATTAGAGATGACAATTATGGTGAACTCGTTAATCCAATTCCTTGATAAATTCTTAACTTTTGCATTCACAATTTTGTCTAAAAATCATAGTTATAGTTTAAACCTTCAAATCAATTTAATTCAAAGAGTTTTAAATAATTTAGGATTAAAATTAATTGAACTAGTATCTAAATAGGATAGTATTCGCGAGACCGATAATCCGGACTCAATAAATCTCCTTTATTACTTGTGTGCAATATTGTTCACTTGCAATCAATTATTTTTACAACTAGCTAAAGTCCTATGTTGTCTTGATTGCCACATATGTGGGAAGAAAGCTGGCAGAGTGGCCCTGCGCACAAATGCAGGGTACACTAGGTGCCACATAGGTAGTATGTGACAAGTGGTATCAGAACTAGCTCTATGGAATACTAATGTTTGTGATGGCCAGAGATCACTTGTGTTGGATTCTTATAGAACTTGTCTTTGGGAGTGTTTGTGGATTGCAATGTTGGTCGACGAATGTGACACTCATGGGGACACAGTGAATGTGAAATTTTTGGATACTTGTTTTTTTTTGTGCAAGTACGACATTGTCTGCAATGAAAATTCACGTTGATGGACTTGCTAAGGTGTTGCCTCGGTATATCCATAGCTTTGCAGCGATATGTCATCCAATCGAGGAACTAATGTTGAGGGATATGATGAAGTTTAGTGCTAAAGGCACTATGTGTAGAGGCATTGCACGTAATGTGCAAGGAGAACAATGAGACGAGTTTGTCCATCGAGATAATGTTGCCGCAAATGTGCGAGTGGTTGTTATCCATTTACATGGCTAAGGATGCAATGCATTCAATACGAGTGAAAGCATGGCAAGTAGTCATTACGATGTTATTAGCGAATTTGGAAAGGGGAGATTGGAGTCTAGATCTACTGTCCCAAATATATGTCTCATTAGTTGTGCTTCTAATAAAAACTTTACACATCATCAAATAAATACAAATCATTTAACAGAATGATGTGCAAATTAAGTTTTTATTGGAGGGACGGTTAATGGGACATATATTTGGAACAACACATCTGGACTCCTGTTGTCATGGACTGATTATTCTGTGGTTTTGCCCCTACCTAGGTGGCCTTCCACAAGTGCCAAAAGTTGTGTATATGTTTAATATACAAGTCCAGATTGTTGTCCCAAATGTGTGTCCCATAGGCTGACCCACCAATATAAAATGTACACATAATCAAATAAATACAAGTTAATTTTAACAGCAAGTGTGAACACATCAAATAATGTGAACACATCAAATAAATATTTATTTGATGTGTTCACACTTGCTGTTAAAATTAACTTGTATTTATTTGATTATGTGTACATTTTCTATTTGTGGGATAGCTAAGAGGACACACATTTGGGACAGCTGATCTAACTTGTATTTATTTGATTATGTGTACATTTTCTATTTGTGGGATAGCTAAGAGGACACACATTTGGGACAGCTGATGTGGGCTCTTAATATACCAATTGTGTGCTCTAAAGTTCTATATTGTGGTTAATGCCTGTTGAAGTCAAAATGACCTTTTAGATGATTTTCTTGAAAATGCAAGTGATATTTGGATGTTTTTCTTGAAGATGTTCAAAGCGTTTATTTTTCTTTATTGCATTGTTCTGTTCTAGGTTTACGTATTTCAAGTAGAAACTTAAGTTCCTGAGAACACAAATGAAATTGTTGATGAGTTGCAAAAATGGAAGGTGAAGAATGCTGAAGAATTATCTGTCTTCTCAAGAATCTATTTCCTTACAGTGCTCCTCACTTCAAAAACCGATAGTGAGGAATCTATTTTGTTTACAGGGAAGAAGAAGTTCTCTAAGGAAAAACAAAAGGAAGATGACAAATGAAAGGAAGGCTCAGATTCGTCAAGTAATAAAAAGAAGATGATGTGCTATTGATGTGGCAAGGTTGGTCACATAAAGAAAAATTGTCTCGTCAAGTTGAAGGATCCGAACTTGGCTGAAAATACGGAAGCCTCAAGTGTAAGAACACTACAGTTGACGTTATGACCTCCATTAATTTTAAAGAAGATAGGATTGTGCATTCTAGCTGTAGATATCATTAAACTGGAGACAAGTCCAAGTTTTCTAGCTTTGAAGAATACAAGGGAAGCATGTTATTGTTACAACGGATAATTATATTATCCTGTGGAGAAGCAATGTACTATTATTGTTAATTATGGTGATGGTAGCAATATCACTATTAACAGTGTGTTCCATGATCCTGTAGTAAAGAAGGATCTCTTTTCAGTTGTAAAGGCAGTATCAAGGGAATTTTGTGCATTTCAGACCAAAAGATGTGAAGCTTCTTTGGAACATCAAGGAGATAAATGCTAATGTTGTTCATTCAAGTAAGAGAGATAAAGATTTATGTGTCTTATCGACTTATTTCTCTTATGTTGAAAAGATGATCAGCAATGATAAAGCATTGGTATGACACGCTAGACTTGGGCATCTTGACATTGATAAGTTGAATGTCATGGTGCATAAAACTCTTGTTAAAGGGCTGCAAAACTTGACAATTTCTGCTAATGTGAGAGTTTGTAAAGGCTGTCAATATGGTAAACCTTCATAAGTGTAATTTTTACAAATATATTAACTTCTTAATAAAGAGTTTTTGTATAGTTCTAAGTATTTTAGAATTGACATCTATTGATTTTTTGTTTATTTTCGTGGTTGTAGGACGAAATCTCCAAACTCAAGTCACATTGGTGAAATCAGTGAGAAAATGAGAAGAAATTGAGTTTTCGAAGTGAAGATAAAAAACCAAACAGTGAAATATGACAAAGAAGATAAAAGCAAGAATTTTAAGGTTCTTTGAAGTGATAATGAAGAATTGAAGTGAGAGAACAAACACCGGAAAGCCAAAGAAGCAAATTAAGAAACATACGACCAGATCATGTGGGGGAAATTAGAGCACAAAGTTTGGTACAAAATTCTCTATAAAGTAAATAATATAGTATTGGAAAGATAATTGAACTATGAATCCAATGCTTTTTACATATTGTAATTCGGAGTTTCTTAGAAAAAGTTATGATCGATTGACTATCATCCGTCGAGAACAACTCTTCAATAGCTCAAGCGGCCAGATGGCTTGCTTGAGCAAGCCAAAGGCCAGAATTTGGATGCCTCTATCTGCTCGAGCGGTTGTGGCACCCGCTCGAGAGAACGACTCTGTTGCCAGACGATTAGTTAGGTTAAAACTCTATTTTTAAAAGATTTTTGTGGATTTTTGGGACATGTTTTTCAACCTTAAATCAAGAACTGTAAAAAAGGAAACAAATAGCAATACTAGGGGTCAAATTTTGGAAGAAAACAAATGGGCAAACACGTAAGATTTTCATAAGAATTCATAAACTGTTAGTTGATATTTTAATTCAAGAATTTTCATTTCTAATATTAATTTATGTTTGGTTGATTGATATTAATGTTTTAACTGTCGTTTTGAATGAATGATCAATTTTTGAACGTATTTGTGACTTATTTTACTTCCAGAAGGTCTAAAGTAGATTTAGCTCATTGTAGACAACAAACACAAAGTTCTATAGGAGACATAATATTCTATGTTTTGTACAATCAAATTTGATAATCTTGGTATTAAATGTGTTTCTATATATTCAAATTCAAAATAGGAATATTTTGGGTCGTATATGAAAATAGGTCTACTCGAAAAATATTATTAGAAAACCTAGGATTTTCGATGGGCAAATTAAGCATAGATTGTATTAGAAATGGGATTTTGAGAATTAAAATGAATACTAATGGTAGAGTTGGATTCCTAGCATAACTCATTTACTTGATTTTTTTTTTTGAAAACTATATTTCATCGTAGTTTAAATCATAGTCATAATATAGGAGTAATTATAATTACTTCATTCAATCATTTTATCATGTGTATTCATTTTAAGCTCGGATTGGTCGAAATTAAGTTAAAATATAATATTCATTTTTACTATTACTTGTCAATGAAGTCATATGCTAGCGAAATTTCATCGAACAAATTTTTGACGATGTTGCTGGGAATTAATATATTTAGCTTATATTTTATTAATTTTAGCTTGAATTAGATTTTTTTTCTTTTTACTTTTTTTATTTTATACTCTAGTTCTTCTTTTCCTCTTTTTAGATGTTTGCAGTCGGTGTATATAAAATTTGTAGTATCTTAGAATTTTGCCATTTGATCCCGAGATTGAAAAAAAAATTCACATCAAAGAAGAAAACAGAGAGAAGCAAACTAAAAATAGCAACAAATCATCATGGCAAATGAAGAAGATCAAATTATGGAAATTGATGAGGTAGATTTGTCGGTTGGAGATGTCATGACCTCACTAGTCGTTCAAAATCGATCAAGTATATCATATCCTCTGTATGGGCAGCCAAATTTTCAACTACGCTCGAATGTGATAATCTATTTCAAAATCAATCACCCGCATTTCTATGAAAAATCAAATAAAAATCCACATGGCTACATTTCCCACTTTCTGGAGCTGTGTAGTAACTTCACTTACCAAGGGATAAATAATGACGCCTCAAGATGAGGTTATTTCCACTTACACTGAGAGATGGAGCGAGAGAGTGGTTAGAGTCTTATCCCGTCGATATTATTTCTACGTGGAATATCTTAGTTCAAAAATTCACCACCAAATACTTTCCACAAGCTAAAGTTTCCAAACTAAAGCATGACATATCTATATTCAGGTAGCTTGATTTAGAAAATTTTAATGAAGCATGTGAAAGGTTCAAGGAATTACTACGCAAGCGCCCAAATCATGATATCAAGAAGGGACTTCAAATCCAATATTTTTATGCAGGGTTACTTTTAGCCATCAGATTTGCAGTTGATTCATCATCCAATGGGTTGATTAAGATAAAGATCATACGGGAGGCATATGAATTGTTTGAACTAATGGCCGAAATAATGCTATGTAGCCATTAGAAAGGGAAATGTCGAGAAAAATAGTATGACTTCACAATGTTGACTCCATTTCTGCAATATCTACTCAAATAAAAGCTCTGACAAGAAATATGGATATCATCACTCAGTTAGTCAACATTGTACAAAGTCCTGATCGGGTTTGTAAAAAGTGCAGGGCGAATTACCACACTTCAGCTTATCCATTGACCACTACTATCACATCTAATCCTGAAGAGGACATTTATGCACATAATTTCCTGCATCAGCAAAATATATCCTACTCCAACACCTATAATCCAGGCTGGAGAAATTATCCCAGCTTTTCTTAGGTGTAATAATCAAAATCAAGGAAATCAAACTCAAGGAAAATCACCATAGCTCCAACAACATCATGAGATGAAGCCTTCGTTGGAAGACTTAATCTATTAGTACATGACAAAAACTGATAACACTTTACAGCACCAACATGTATCCATAAAGAATCTAGAGACTCAGGTGGGACAAATAGCTACAACATTATTAGAGAGGACACAAAGCAGCCTACTTAGTAACACCGAAACAAATACATGAGAACATGTTAATACAATCACCACACATAGTGTAGTTTAGTTACCCGAGATACATGTGAGAAGGTCAGTTGCTAAAGAAGATCAGGTACCTACCACAGACGAAGAATAAGTGTAAATGTCTAAAGGAACACCACAAATAGAATTCAGACACTCCATAGATTAAGGCAACCGTTCTTGTTAAGACATATGTGTCCCCTATACCATTTCTTCAAATGCAAAAACACAAACTGGATAAACGATTCACAAAATTTCTTGGAGTCTTCAAGAAGTTGCATATCAACATCTCATTCGCCGAAGCATTAGCTCAGATGGCAGTATATTTAAAATTCATGAAGGAGATGTTATCGACCAAGAGAAAATTTGAAGAGTTTGGGACAATGAATTTAACTGAGGACTATAGTGCTATATTGTTGAATAAACTATCTCCAAAGTTAAAGGTTCCAGGGAGCTTCAAATTTCCTTGCAACATAAGCACCAATTTAAATTTTAATGTATTATGTGATTTAGGTGCAAGTATTAACTTGATGCCCCTTTACATTAACAGTAAATTAAGTTTAGACGAGGCCAAAGAAACTACAATATTAGATGACATTTTGATCAAGCATCATCGAGGTATGGTTGGAGATGTGCTCATCAAATTAGAAAAATTTATATTTTAGGTGGACTTTATCATCTTGGATATTGAAGAAGATTGGTTTATGCTGGTGATTTTGGACCAACCATTCATAGTAACAAGTCGAGCCCTGATCGATGTGATGAAATGTGAGCTAATTTGGAGGGTACAAGATGAACAAACCAAGTTTAATGTGTTTAACTCACTCAAGCAACCATCTAATCTTGAAGACTGTCATATGATCGACAAAGTGGTAAAAATAATGGGGTGATGAAACACATATACCAGAAGTCAAGATGTAAGGTGAAGAGCTTAAACTCAGTGCAAAGTTAGGAACTCTAGGTGGAGCAAAATTTGATGAGAAAGGAAAAGCAAAAGTTTGAATGGGTGAAGTAGAAATCTTGCAACGCCGGAAATTGTACACAATTCAAGGATTTTAAAGGCCAACTCAAGCCGCCATAAATGATCGTTACAACAAAGTCAAGCTAATGACTCTAAACAAGTCTTATTGGGAGACAACCCAATTTCTAATCCTTTTATTTACTTGTTTTTTAGGTAGTAGTTTAAGTAGATTTTTTCATTTAGAGTGTATTTTGAGCACATTAACGTCTAGGTTGTCATCATCCTTTTGTATGATATTTCTCGGGTATCATGTAATACATCTCTTGTTTTTGTAGGTCACATACAAAGTGTTCGATTAAATATTTGAAATAGAAAATTGCTCCAAATCACTATGAAGATTCACTACAACTTTGGGAAAGATAGCACGGTCGGTTCAAAGTGCTCAAATACTCCATCCACAAAAGAAAATATTAGGGAGAGTATCGTGACCCTTCTCTTTACCTTATTAATTTGTCTTCACGCTTACATTGTGACAATGTAGATTTAAGTTTGGGGGTAGAGTTGACTTATAGTCAACTTTTTCTTATTTTTTTGTCTATTTATCTAGAGTCCATAGTGTCAAAAATTAAAAACTAAAATCTAAAAATTTGAAAAAAAAAAAGTCAAAAAGATTTCTTTGTGTAACGTAGTTGGATAAGCAACTTATGATAATTTAGGTTTAGACTAAGGTTCATTGTTGAAAAATGATTGAGTATTGCTACAATATGCTTAGTTTTGCTAAACTTCTTATCCGTGTGAGACTTAAGACTACTTTGACCACATAACTATTTTTGTTGTTGCTTAAGCTTGTAGACAAGTTATGTGAAGTAAATGGAGGCACGTGTTTAAGACTTTAGGTAGTGTTTTTGATTTCCATGTACCTGGTTAGAAATATACTTAACTATCGTTTGAAAATAAGTTTAGAGAAGATTGAACTACAAAGGTGTAGTTTAGAAAAATCCTAAGTTTAGAGAAGATTGAACTACAAAGGTGTAGTTTAGAAAATGAATCAGGATTTCATGGAGAAAATTTTATGAGTAGCACTAGATTGACGGGTTGAAGCTAGGCATTGACTGTTTGTTAGAATTCTAATCCCAACTTTCGGTCCCAATAAAAAATATTGCACTAGTCAAGGCACATCTAGTAGGAAAAAATGCGTATACTGATGTGTGAAAGCTAATATTGAATAATCTGGTCTTATGTATCAACAATATGTAAGAGACGATCTACAAAGGAAGATGACAACCTCAATATTAGAGTGAAAACTAACTACTGTGATGAATTAAAAAACAAAAAACAAAAAAAATGGTATTAAAAAAAACAGTAGCAAGAAACAAAATAAAATTATTGTAGTTGCCTGACTAAGTATTGGACACGAAAGAAAATTTAGATGCCTAATTAGTTTAACTTTCTTAGTGAAGACCTAGAGACTAGAATGCTTGACATCGCTGAGGATCATTGCCTATCTAAAATACACCTTAATCGGTTATATCCTTTTAGCATAAGATTGAAAACCCTCACGAAGAACTGATAGATACTTGTGGTGTGAAAATTACAAGAGGAGAAAGGAAACTATAACAATTGAGGGTCAGGATTGAAAAGACATAGGAATCCATTTGTTTAAACAATTTTATCTGAGTTAAAGTAATAATTGGAAGTAGCTATTCACACACAGACATTCGAGCATCGGATAAGTATTAAAATCTTTTATATAGCAATATTTGGACATTTTTCTTGAATTAAATGCTTAGATCTTAACTGGAGGTGAAAATGGGAAGAAATCCAACGGTGCGCACTATCCTTTGTTTGTGTGTATTTGAGTCTTTGTTTTGTCTTTTTTTACTCGGGACTTGAAAACGTTCAGGTTAGGGTGTATGATAAGTGTATTGACTCCTTAATGAAGAGTTTTCATATAGTTTTAAGTGTTTTAGAGTTGATATTTATTGAGTTTTTGTTCATTTTAGTGCTTGTAGGATGAAATCTCCAAACTTGAGTCAAATTGGTGAAATCAGCAAGAAATAAAGAGAAATTGAGTTATTGAAATAAAGATCAAACAAAAAAGATTGTAAGATGACAAAGAATATAAAATCAAGAAGTTTAAGTTGATTTGGAGTGATAATGAATAGTTGAATTGAAACAACAAACACAGGAAAGTCGAAGAAGCGAATTAAGAAACTTACGACTAGAGTATGTGGGGGAAATTAGAGTACAAAGTTTGGTAAAAAATTACCCACAAGGTAAATAATATACATTTGGAAATATAATTGAATTAAAAATCAAATGCATTTTATGGATCACAATTCGGAGTTTCATACAAGACGTTATGATTGATCGACTATCAGCCGCCTGGAACAGCTCTAGTTGCTCGAAGTGACTTTGGAACCCACTCGAGTGAAAACCCCGCTAATAGACCTTTAGTTAGGTTAAAACTCTATTTTTAGGAAGTTTTGTAAACTTTTGAGACAAGTTTTTCAACCCTAAATCAAGAGCTATATGGAAACAAAGAGCAATACTAGGGATCATATTTTGGGATGAAACAAAGGGGAATAACACAAGACTTCTACAAAAATTCGTTCTTCCGGACAAGTTTCTTGGAATTTCAAGCAAGAGAAAATTGAGATTCTTGGGCACTCCATTGGAGACATTCAAATGGGACAAAGTTAATCTTCAACATTTTTCTTGTAATCAAATATTCCGAGTGATGAATTCTTGATTTGTTATGTATTTTTGCAACTCAATCATGGTAGGCTAATTATTCATATGCTAGGAATAATGATGTAAACCTATAGTTGATATTTTAATTCAAGAATTCTCATTTCTAATCTTAATTTATGTTTGGTTAATTGGTGTCAATGTTTTAATTGTTGTTTGAATGAGTGGTCAACTGTTGAACGTGTTTATGACTTATTTTGCTTCAAGAAGGTTCAAAGTAGGTTTAGGTAATTGTTGGCAACCAACACAAAGTCCTATAGGAGTTAGGCATATTCTTCTATGCTTTGTGCAATCGAATTTGATAATCTCGATAGTAAATGCATTTTTATATATTCAAATTTGAAATAAGAATATTTTGGACCGTATATGAAAATAAGTCTAATTATATTCAGAAGAGATTATTAGATAACTTAGGATTATAGGTTGGCAAATTAAACATAAATTAGATTAGAAGTGGGATTTTGAGAATTAAAATGAATACTAATGGTGGAGTCGGATTCCTAGTATAACTCATTTACTTGAGTTTTCTCTGAAAACCATATTTGCTCGTAGTTTAAATCATATAAATAATATAGGCATAGTTATAATCACTTTCTTCGATTATTTATTGTGTGTATTCGATTTAAGCTCGAATTGGTCAAAATTACGCTAAAATCTATATCCTCGTGGGAATGATAATCTTTTATTTATTTTTACTATTACTTGTCAATGAACTCGTACACTTGCGTGATTTTACCAAACAAAGCTCATCATCTTCCATAATAGGTCTTTTATAAAAAGTACTGCTCATCTTGAATGCATTCATAATAACTTGTACGGTCAGATTAAAGTCCTTGTTACTCTGGCTTCTGCTGTATGTTGATAATTGTGACTTTACAAGGTTTACTTGGGTATATTTTGTGAAGAACAAATCAGAGGTTATATCCAAGTTTTAGGATTTCAAAGAAACTATGGAAAAGGCTTTTTAAGAAGAAGATTTGTGTATTCAGGATAGGTAACATAACAGAGATGAATACAATTTGGATGAATTTTTTGAATATTGTCAAAGACATGGAAGTAGAAAGGAGTTGTCTTGTGCCTACACACCTCAACAAAATGGTGTGACTAAGCGGAAGATAATGCACTTGGCAGAGACTTGCAAGAGTTGGTTGCATGCGAAAAATACCTAAAGTTTTGTGGGCTGAAGATTTGACATGTGTAGTCTATGTAATTAATAGAATGCCTCTCAATCCTATTAATTTCAAGACTCTTTATGAGTTGGTATACGAAGAAAAGCCTATTGTTTTAGCCCTATTTAAGTGCCAGATTCAAGATGTACCAAACTCGATACGAAGGCCAAGAAGTACTTCTTTGTTATCTATGATAATGTTTCTTCTTTATATAGTCCGGGTACTTTGGTTTGTGATCCAAATGAAGATTTCCACTTGGAGTTCGAAGAAGTAAGCTTGCTTATGTCCTCCAACACTTATATGCATCAATGTTCTTCAAATGTGAGTTGATAGCAACACGAAGAAGATAAGAACAATATGTATTCTGAAGATGAACAAAATAAGGGCAAACAAGTCCCTCAAGTTGTCTTAGATTCACTACAATCTCAAAAGCCAAAAAAGGAACATTGTAAAGTAGACTTGCTTTTGAGATGAAAGTTTTGTGAGTAATTTATCTTGCTTCTTTGCTAGTCCTCTTAGGCTTGGTTTGGTATTGCAGTACTTTTAAGAGAATCAGCTTTTGCTGTGCTATAAAAAGAATCAGCTGTAGAAAGAATCAGAAAAGTGTTTGGTAAACTATTGTTTTAAAATTACTATATGTTTCAAAATCAGCATTTAAGCGTTTGGCAAACACAAGTGATTTATTGCTATGACTGCATAAATTTACTAAAGTAGATATTGATTATAATAATGTCTATGTATTATTATTATCATCATAAATAGTATTTTAAAATTTACTTTTATAACATTATGTAATATTATCTCGGCTCAGCCCGTTACCCAACGAGCTTGGCTCATCCACAAAAATGGGGCTCAATTCGGTCCACGAGCTCGTTGAAACTTTTTTCTGTTAAAACTTAAAAGTTGAAAACCCTCATCCTTTTTTCAGACTTGGGACCGGCTACTTTGAACGTAGGAGGAGTTAAAATTGTACACGAACAAGTTGTTACGTGTAAATTTTTTTGTTAAAATAAGATGAAGAAAATACCAAACATTTATGCAAATAATACTCACTACAAATTCAAGTATTCCGTATTCAAATCTTCAAGTTCTTCGGATATCATTCTGTCAACTTTATCTTGGATCGAAGTTCAGCAACATCTCAATCTTTTAGACACAGTAAGCTTTCTAACATGTCGGCGTTAATCCTTGACCTAAAATCAAACAGAACCCTGCCACCTCTACTAAAAGCAGACTCTGATGCTACCATCGATACCGAAAGTGTTAGTAGATCATGTGCCATATTTGAAAGAATTGGGTATTGACGTTATTTTGTCTCCACCATCGTAATATATCAAAATTTCTCTCTCTTCATCATCTAAAATACTAAGCATGTCGTGAGAAATACTTAGCTAACTCTAAAGGTGTATCACTAGAACGGGAAAGGAAAGAAACAGAAGAAGAACCACTATCATGTTGACTACCCCTAACTGAATTAAGGAAACTCCATATGTCATTATCGTCTAGTGATGATGAAGCATGTGTTGGAACAGGGGGTCATATGTCATTTCTACCGGCCTTTTCAACGTAGACCCTATATATTTGACATAAAGTTTGTTATAAATTACCATACGTTAGTATATTTCCGTACGTTAATTTTTGTGAAATTGCCATTATGGTAATTTTCGTATCCTCTAAGTTAAGTATGGTATCCATAATAGATGCTTATGAAAATAACATAGGCAACTCTTCCCAAAATTTTCTAAATTTAGCCTAGAGGTGGTCATGGTTTGGTTTGGTTTGGTTTGGTTTTGGGCCCAAACCAAAATTGAACCGACCAATTCGGTTTGGCTATTATCTGAAACCGAACCAAACTGCCACATTGGATAAAATCGATCCAAACCGAACCGACTAATCTTGGTTCGGTTCGATTTGGTTTAGGTGGTTTGGGCTTTCATGTTTTGGGTTTGTATTTGTATACTTAAGACTTTCTCAAAATTTATTCAGCAGGCACAACACTTAATCAAAATTATTCAGCTTCATAAGGATTGGATAAATACTTCTTGACAAAATGAAAATTCATACCTTCAAATTGAGAAATTGTAGCAGCAACGAGCTTAGGATATAGAAATTATAGAGATAATGCCACTGTAGTCGATGATTAGATGTTATCAGCTTTGATTTTGCACAAAAGAATGAGTTATACACAAAAGAGCATAAGAGATAACCTATTACCTGATTTGTCCGAGAATTTGGGTCGAAGATGGAGGCAAATCAAAATGAGGAACCCTAGGTCTTCAAATTGGGGCTTGGAGCTTAGACAAGAAAGCAAAGACCATCATCGCCTTCACCTTTGAGAGAGATTAGCTGATCGATGTGCGATGACGCTTGACTAGTGATGAGCACTTGGCAGTTTGTAGTCACTTCGCTTTAATACTGTGAAGTATGAACTAAAATTGATGAAGATAGTAGAAATGATGAAATGGATAATGAACACTACGCGGTCGATGAGAATGAGATGATGAAATGGAAAAGGAAACAGCGATTTTGACGACGATGTGAAGGAGATGATTGAATGGAGAAAAAGAGGCGATTTCGACTATGATTTAGGGTCCACTGTTATTTGGAGAATTGGATATGTGGAAATGAATTTTGGACATACTGAAACGTGAAATGGATTGGGCTGGGTTGTTGGGTTAGGCCACTTGGGTTGAATTTCATTTCATGTGTGTTTTTCTCGGCTCGATTTTTCAGCGGTTTGGTTTGGTTTATTTGCTACAAACCGAAACCAAACCAAACCAAACCGAATATATTTTTTAACTTAGTAAGCTAAACCAAACCACCAAGGTGTGAAAAACCGAACCAAACCGACCCGATTCGGTTAGGTTCGGTCGGTTTGAGTGGTTTGGCGGTTTGGATACTTACCCCTAATTTAGCCTCCATCACATATATAATAGTAAAAAAAATAGCAAAATCCTTATACCTATTAAAATTATTAGCAATATAATATAAATGATTGAGAACTAGTGGAGTCACTACAAAAAAAATACCCATATTGCGACAAAAAAATGTTTCACTTAAAGAGAGATTTTGTCACAAAATTAATTTAGCGACAACAAACTCTTTGTCGCGAGCATTGTCGCGCTATAAACGCCATAGAATGTATTCTGCGACAACTATCAGTCACTCGTCACATAAGCAAACTTGCAATATTTTTTGTTTGCCGCAAAAAGTATGAAATAGCAACAACATATTTGTTGCCATAATGTCGTATAATGTCGTTGCAATACATAGATATCGCAAAAAATTGAAAGGGCAACAAGTCAATTTGTCGCAACGTTTATTCCAAAAAAAAAAATGTGAGGAGAAATGTTTGTTGCGAAAACTATTTTAAAAGTATAACGTTTGTTACCTATTTTATTTTACAACAAAACATGCTTATAGTACTATACATTTTATAATATGTCATGTTTGTCGCGTAATTTATTTTACAATGAGATTACTTTGTTGCATAATATATTATAAGATATTCAATATTTGTAGTGTACTTTATTATGTAACAAGTTTTGTGTGCAGATAAATTCATTCAACAACATAGAGAGTTTGTCGCATCATCATTTGTGCAACAATATATAGTTGTTGCCTAAATTATTTTATGACTATTAATATATGTCGCGAATTATATTTTGCAACCTATAAAATTGTTACAAATATTATTTGGCGGCAATTGATATTCGTTTATATGACATGTTGTGTTTGAAGTTAAATATATTTTACAACACAGAGTTTGTCGCAATTTATTTTGTCTTTACTTATATATGTTGTGTATTCTATTTTACAAAAAATAAAATTGTTGCAAATATTATTTTGTGACAATGAATATTTGTTTATGTGACAATTTGTATTTGTAGTTAAATTTATTTTACAACACAAAATTTGTCGCGTCAACATTTGTGCAACGCTCTATAATTATTGCGCAATTTATTTTGTAATTATTTATATATGTTGACGGAACGTAAATATTATTTTGTGATAATATGAAATTTCATTGCATAATACTTTCAACAACAAAAAAGTTTCAATTTCTTGTATTGTAGTAGAATTTTTACAAAATTACACATTTATTTGAAAAATGTAACTTATAGCATTATAGAATTAATCAAATATAAATAATATTATTGTCTTAAAACTAAAATAATAAAGCTTGTGAAGATAGTGCCACAGCAATCCTCAATCTCTTATCGATTCTTAGTAGATGCATTATCTGTGCTGGAATCTACATAAAAAAGGAAAAATATGTAAATAATCATTAAAAGTCAAAATAGAAAGACATTTTGTAAAAAAAAAAATAGAAGAAGTTGTGGAGAAGACTGTTAAGAAAGTGAAGAGAACATTGTGTGATGATCATGAATCAGAACTCTAATGCATTTTCTGGGATTTGTTTGATAGTTTATCAAAATGATGCAGCAATGTGGGAACTATGGGAGATGTACACGTTGAACTGTGCAGGCCTTACGTATGCCCTTTGTGTTTACACACTAAACATGCTTTTATTGTGTGGAATGTGCATGGCTAAATGTAAAAATAGAGTAAAATGTGATAAAGTTAGCCAAACATGTTGTTAATGCCTTTTTTAAGATGAACATTTAGATGTTACTACATGCAGACTTGAAGCCCTTAATAGAATCCTTTAAACCATATATCCATTAACAAATCTAAAACAAAATGCATTATCTGAAGGACAATGAGATGAGACATTTGATCAAGGACATTACTTAACATTTGGAGCACTTATCCGACATGTGCGCCTAAACAGTAAATGGATAAAGACCAATGCATCAACCCCATAATCACTAGTGTCAATCAAAGTGAAAGAAACAAAGCATGGAATAATAGATACAAGCATATGAAAAAGCCCAAGTTTTCGCGTATCAGCGACATTTATATCCTCTCAAGGCCTAAAAAGTTTGTGGAAAAGACTTCATCTCTTATGGCTTTTCATCAAAATTGACAAAGGCAAATGCATAATGTCTTAATATTGCTAGTGGGTTTTTGGAGAGTGAAAAATGATGTCACCAAGATTTATTTTACCCAAGTTACATGGAAAGAACTGTCTTTGTGAAAACGAAGTCTTCCAAGACTTCGAAATTTCTCTAAATAAAAAGTTGGGACAAGAGGCATCCTATAAACAGGAACTACAAATCTTGGTGCTTTGGACTCGAAATTTTCGTCTATCATTAATACAATCACTTATATGAGTAGAAATAAATCAAAGCTATCCCATAATTCCATTACTTCTATAATTTTGGATGCCTCTAAAGATATCAATTTCTTCAATCTAACATTTAGAAACTATAGCTTATGCAAGGGTATTACATGGACTACCGTCACCTCCCAAATCAGAGTCTAATGCTTCTTAGACTGTCTTAGATCAAAACAATCATGGTAAACAAACTATATCTATATACATAAGAAAACGACATCTGAGTGATCTCTATTTGGAGTAAATTTTACATGTTCCCAAAATACTCTTGGTTGAGTGCCTTATAGCTTCTACCAGAGTGTATTCATAAGGTAATGAATGAAAATTAGAAGAATTAGTTGAAGAGATAGAATGTGAATTGGTAATTGAGACTAAATGGCATCTCCTACAAAAGTTGACAATGAGTGAGAGAGAACATAAATTATAAACATCAAATGCCATGCTACCAAATATATATATAATTATATTTTACTTATCAATGTCACTATCATCTATACTATTACGAAGTCGCATCCAACTCCTATCCATTGTGTATATTAGTGTATTTACTTAAAGAAAATAAACTAATGGAATGGATATTCTTAGGTTTGATTCTTTAGAACACATTTGGTTTAGTGCCATTAGTTAACTACTACGTTCCCTTCACGAATATATAAAACTCATGAAGGTATAGGTCGGTGGTTTTCCTTTAAAATTCTAACTACATAAACATGAAGGTTGTGCTAGTTTGAACACTATGCTACACAAATCAAAAACTAATTTAGGAGACTAAAACTATTCCATATAAAAAGCCAATTGATATTCTTGCACTATCCACAAGAGATTAAATACCTGATGTATCTGCGCTATCCTCATACTTAGGGGTGGGCATCCAAACTGCCAAATCGCTCAAACCGATCGAACCGAACCGAACCGAACTGAATCGGGTCGGTTTGGTTTGATTTTTCACACCCTGGCAGTTTGGTTTGGTTTACTAAGTTAAAAAATATATTCGGTTTGGTTTGGTTTCGGTTTGTAGCAAATAAATCATACCAAACAGCTGAAAAACCGAACCGAGAAAAACACACATGAAATGAAATTCAACCCAAGTGGCCCAACCCAACAACCCAGCCCAATTCATTTCACGTTTCAATATGTCCACAATTCATTTCCACATATCCAATTCTCCAAATAACAGTGGACCCTAAATCACAGCCGAAATCACCTCTTTTTCTCCATTCCATCATCTCCTTCTCATCGTCTCTTCATTATCGTCAAAATCGCCGTTTCCTCCTCCATTTCATCATCTCATTCTCATCGACCGCGTAGTGTTCATTGTCCATTTCATCATTTCTACTATCTTCATCAATTTCAGTTCATACTTCACAATATTAAAGCGAAGCGATTGCGAACTACAAAGTGCTCGCTGCTCATTGTTCGTTGCATCATCAGCGTTAGTCCGTTAATCTCCCTCTGAAGGTGAAGACGACGCTGGCTACTGTTTCTTGTCTAAGCTTCAAACCCCAAGCCCCAATTCGAAGACCTAGGGTTCCTCATTTTGATTTTCCTCCATCTTCGACCCAAATTCTTGGACAAATCAGGTAATAGGTTATCTCTTATGCTCTTTTGTGTATAACTCATTCTTTTGTGCAAAATTAAAGCTGATAACATCTAATTATCGACTACAGTGGCATTATCTCTATAATTTCTCTATCCTAAGCTCTTTGCTGCTACAAGTTCTCAATTTAAAGGTATGAATTTTCATTTTGTCAAGAAGTATTTATCCAATCCATGTGAAGCTGAATAATTTTGATTAAGTGTTGTGCCTGCTGAATAAATTTTGAGGAAGTCTTAAGTATACAAATACAAGCCCAAAACATTAAAGCCCAAACTGCCTAAACCAAACTGAACCGAACCAAGATTAGTCGGTTCGATTTGGATTGATTTTATCCAATGTAGCGGTTTGGTTCAATTTCAGATAATAGCCAAACCGAATTGGTCGGTTCGATTTCGGTTTGGGCTCAAAATCAAACTAAACCAACCTATGCCCACCCCTACTCATACTAACCAATTGATATTCTTCTTTAATGATAGCCGGCCCATATCAAATCCATTCTCTGCAAGTTTCAATTTAAAAAAAAAACTTCAATAAAAACTACATACATGGATTGAATATAAGCATACATTGCATTCATCAGCACTTTCTAATTTTTTTTCCTCTCAAAACATGTCATAAATGTAGAATAAATACTCCCACTGTCTTTTACATATACTTGCATATGGTCATATGAATAATCTGTTAATCAAATCATACAGCTAGGAATTCCAAAATGGCAGTTTAAGGGTCCGAATTTCCATCTTCAGCCTTCATGGTAAGAAAACGGGAATCTATAGGGCTTCTCTATGAGAGTTTTTGAAAGTCCCATTACAAAATCACTAGTTCCTATCACTATGTCTACCAAGGGCAAAGTCAGTGGATGTTCAAGCATTGTGACTAGTTCATTGATTCGGGACAAGTTGACTATGCCGGAGATTTATTGACCTGGCAAGCGGAGTTGAAAATAATATTATTGATGACCTATAATAGTTAAATAAACACGAACCAAGTAATCCAAGCAAACACTAAGGGTCTGTTTGATTGCACCATTTTCCATGAAAAATATCACATTCGAAGAAAATAATGTTACATCAGAGGAAAATATTTTCCTACTTTGGCTGTTTGATACAAGGTGGAAAAGGAAAATGTTTTCTAGGGTACAATCACTTGAAGCATGATTTTGGCCATTGTGGTGAAAAATATCTTCTCACCATTTTGGTAGTTTTTATTTTCTTTTTTACATAGAAATTTTTTTATTTTCCACCATTTCCAATCAAACACACCATAATAAAATAAAACATACAAGGAAAAATGAAATAGCATGAACAAGGCGGTGAATCGAAGATCTAAAGCGCCTCTTAGTGCACCTCAAGAGATCCTTGTCCTTTGGTTCAAAGGTAGCCAAGCCAAGATCTCTACAGTGGGATTGGTGGTTTAGAGGAGCAATATATTATGTTGATCAATCCCAAAGACTAGATTCTTAATTCTTAAGCAATTCAAATAGCAATCAAGGTAATAATTATATCAGATTACAAGTGCCCATATCTTGAGAGTTGCTTAAGTTGCATCCTTTATCCAACATTCAGGAAAAAAAATTAGTTCAATAAATGTAGAGCCCATTTCAAGTCAAACTTGTATATCATGATTCGTGGCAATATGGATCATGGAGCATAGCTTCAAAATTGTATTATTAGCTAGATTGCAAACAAATGACGGACCACGTACTTAAATGTGAAACTAAGAACTCAACCTAAATGGCAGTAATAATCATTAAACAGAGGAAAGGAAATGCCAGGTGTTGAATATATTAATCTCATGTCAAATGTGAAAGTATAAGCTCATCACAGCATCACATTCTTTCAATTCTTGCCATTTGTTAACTACCATGTTCCATTCATCAATGTATAAAACTCATGAAAAAAATTATAATAGTCCACCTAAAGACAACAAAAGTTTAATAGATAAAATTCAGATTTCAGATTTCAATTTTTATTCCCGAATTCAGATAGTAAAGGCCAAATTCAGAAAATTGACACAAATTCATGATCCACTCCAGCATTCATAATCCAATATATAAACACCATTATCAGTAAATTATACAACAAGAAATCACAATAAAAATTACATTACACTTTAGAAATCATTTTCTTCAAAAACTACAGATCGCAACATTGGACAATTGACACCGTCAGCGCACATCCACACAAGAAAAAGGAAAATGAATAGCAATTAAGAGTAATGATAAAGCACCCATAGTAGGTAATAATTATGATACCACTTGACACGTGGCATCACCACATTGGTCACTTTTTAAAAAATTTACTTTCACTTTTTAAAAAATTTACTTTGTAATTTTTTTAAAAAGTGACCAATGTGGTGATGCCACGTGTCAAGTGGGTAATATAATTATTATCCATCATGAGTGCTATATCATCTTTCTAGCAATTTAAGCTAATTTTCATTTTTAATTTTATCTTACCTAAGAGAAAACGTGTCCGGCCAGCGAGAGAGATGAAACGGAGAGCTTCAGACTTCAGATGAGATGTCAAGTGGTTTTTCTTCCCATCTCCAACAAATTTGGACGAGGTGGTCTATGGAGTGAGAGATGATATAGAGAGAAAAGGTGTTCTGCTTCGAACTAGATGTCGAGTGGGTTTTTTTCCAATCTCCAACAAATTCGGACAAGATGGTCGGTGGAGAGGGATATGAGATAGAGAGAAGAGGTGGCCGGCAGCGATTGCAGTCTCGATTTGGGATGAAGATGGTCGAGGCTAGGGTTTCGACCAATGCTTTCGATTTGGGAACTCGGATGGGTATATGAAACTCTTGCTTTGCTATGCTGCTTCTTCTTTTATATATTTATTTATTTTTTTGTTCTAAGATTTTAATTTTTAGTTGAAAATATGATAATTATAAATTTGAAAATTATGAATTGATTTGAATAATTATAAGGGATAAAAATTTAAATTTGTTTTGAACTAAGGCTATTTTCAAATTGGAGCCTCAAATTTAAAAATTATAGTTGATTTATTAAAATAATAAATTAATTCAACTTAAAAGTCTAGTTCGCGTATTATTTACGATAACAACAATGTTTTGAAAATAAGATGACCGTAATTTAATTCAACTCAAGACATTATAATTAAATTAGTTACAATATCAAAATTATGGGTCAATCTCCACTACTATTCAGATGGACGTAGGGTTTTGTTACTCGATAAAATTAAATCAATATTTTGTGTATGTGTTTGTGTCAGGGCTGGCAATGGTCCTAGGCGGCCAGGCAACCGCATAGGACCCCCGACCATTTAGGAACCAATTTTTTTTTTTTTAAATCAGCCTACTTAGATTTGAAATGAGACTAAATAGAAAACAAGTCGAAATTTAACTTACGTTAGCTACTTTAATCTAACTTTTAAATTGTAGAAAGTGCAATTTTTCCTTTAAATCTGTATATAACAACTCAAAAAACAACATTACTTAATGAAGAAGAATAAAAATGTCGATCCGTGCTCAGCTCCGCGTAGCACAACTAATTAGTCTCCACAGTTTAATACAAATTCCAACAATTTTTTTTAATTCAATGAAGAATAAAAACGTACCTTATTTGGCTTGTAAGTCTATAAAAAATTTACATTTTAAAACATCTCAAATTATTAAAAGGCCTCATTTAAATTTTCACCTAAGGCCTCTTAGATCTCAGGGCCGACCTTGGTTTGTGTAAATATATTTACGTATTTATAACTACTCTAGATATTAATTGTGATTTGTATGATTAAGTTGTAGTATGGTTAATATATCCAATACTGTTATTAGATCGATTAAGATGTCAAGACTAGGGATAGGCATGATCCAATGCCAAAAAAACTGAACCGAACAGAGTAGCAATAGGTATATTAAGGCCCCGTTTGATATTGATTTTGGAGCCCAACTTCTCAAACAATTATAAGTTGATTTAGGCGTTTGACAAAATTTTTAAAAGTGATTATAAAATAATCTGACTCATTAGACAACAGATTTTGAGAAGCAGTACAAGAACAGCTTTTCAGATTCTGCTTTTACCTTTTTATTTATATATTATTAAAATATCTATTTTACCCTTAATTAATTAAACTAATTCCTTTAATACTCATTTGAGAAAGCGAATTGATGCAAGTTGGATGCATAAAAAATAATATAAATTTAATTAATTTTTGCACTATATGACTATACTTTTATTTTATAATTTTTTCTAAAATTTGAAATTTATTAAGTGTTTATTATTTTTATTTTAAAATAATAATAATGAATGCATTGTCTTGTTAAAAAATATTTGACTAGATGAAGAAAATGAAATTTACCACTCGTGATAATAATATAATCAATGTCCTTTTCAGTAATTTAATATCGTTACATCAATGAATCACTTTTGTTTATCAAATGCCCAACTGCTGCTTTTGAAACATACATCAAATTTGAAACAAGAATTTACCAAACACTTAAATAATTCTTTCCACAGTTGATTCTTTCTATAGCACAATAAGTTGATTCTCTTAAAAGTACAATAATACCAAACCAAGTCTAAAATGGAACCTTTATTTCTATCTCTAATTATGGTATCGGACCCGAACTAAACAAATAGACCCTAGTTCCTTCAATTCATGTTCTCAAATTCATTAACCCAGGAAAAGGGTATCGATCTAAATGTAACCATTTTTAGTGAAAAGTTCCTTCAAATCAATTCGGTTGCACTTATAAAATTTAAATATGTATTTATCTGATTTTATAAAAAACACTATAATGAATTGGTCACTGTAGTCAAGATTGTTAGTTTGATTAGTATATATGACATACTTCATTTAAAGCAATATAAATGGTAACTATTAAATAAAGTAAACATACGTGAGAAGTAAAGTAGTAAACTATTAAATTAGTATTAGTAAGTGTTTTTCATTCATAAATAAATTGATTATTAATGTATATTTTAAATTGATATAATTTTATTTATAGATTTTCATCATTTGAATATTTTATTTTATAGATTCATTCTTTGAAGAAAAAGGGACGTGACGCTACATGAGGCAAGGGCACAGATGATATCGTCAATGCAAAGGGAAAAATATCATTATCGTTTTCTACTTGGAGTGGCTCACCTCCTTGTCACTTAAACGGAAAACAAAATTAATCTTCTTATCATTCAATCATCTTCGTCTACCTATCCTCCCTCAATATTGTCACTTAAAGGGAAAATAAGGTGCATTTTTCTTCTTGTTTGACAATCCCTTTTCCGTGTGTCACAATAGTTTTTAGTTGTAATCTTAGACTAAAGATCCCGTCCTCGTCCCATTGAAGAATGGGAAGGACGGGGAATATGGTCCCAGTCTCGAATAATATTTTATATTTTTAATTTAAATTGATTAAAAAATAAAAAATATTTTTTAAAAAACGTAAATATGGTGGGAAACAATATTTTAATCCTCGTCTTGTCATGCATCCGAAAAATCCCTTGCGGGGCGAAAGACAGAGAGGGCCACCATGACCCTAAGTCATTGCATCCCTATCCTAAACCGATAGGGCTAAGAAGAATTTGAATAGTGTTCACTAAGAAAAACCAATATTTACGATGATAAATTTTCCAACGAACTAACCCCGAAATAAATGTCACAAAAGATCATTTCTTGATTTCCTATTGATTCCTTATGATTTATTTATTTATTTATTTTGTTTATCAAAGATTGTTTGATATCCTAATTGACGACACATATATGCTCAATCTAACCCTAATTTTTTATTTTTCTTTTCATTGTTAATCTTAAAATTCAAAATTTTAAGTTTCAAAAAATCATAACTTAAAAAAGGATACTTTTTCTATGTCTATTTTTCTTGTGGTGTTCTGAAATTTCATGAGAAAATCAATTCGGGTTCCAAATTGTAAAAACAAAAACCCATAAATCAAACTATCATTATTTTCCTTTAATAAAAAACCAGTTGAAGAATGTATGGTTTATATAGAGTAAATTCAACCAATGGCCACCAAATTTTAACCCGGTTACTACTTAACCACCCAACTTTGAAAAGTATCTCAATGCCCATTCTTCTTTCTATTATCTTACCCATCAACCACCCAATGTTTAAAAATATATAATTATTAGTTGAACATCCTACGTGGCAAGTGAAAATATGACGTGGCGTGTTGAGATCATTAATTCTGATCAAATAATTAGAAAAACAAGCCAAACACACCCTTAAATCATTCATTTCATGTTTTCAATTGAAAGCTTTCATCTCAGAAGACCAACTCCCGCCTTCAATCTAGATTTCCATCTCCTTCATTCCCAAAAAATATTTCTCATTCAGTCAGAATTAGTGATCTCAACCCGCCACATCATATTTTTACTTGCCACATCATATTTTTATTTACCACATAGGATGTTCAACTAATAATTATACATTTTTAAACACTGGGTGATTGATGGGTAAGATAATTGAAAGAAGAGTGGACATTGAAATACCTTTAAAAATTGGGTGATTAAGTTGTAATCGTGTTAAAGTTTGGTGGCCATTGGTTGAATTTACTCGGTTTATATATATAACCGTATGTATAAAAATAAATAAATATATATATTTCATCCCTCCCGCGGCGCCAAAATTTCTTCCTCAATTATCTCCATAAGGAAATCTACTATAATTCTCCATCCCAATCCAATCTTTCAGAATCCTATCATGTTTACATTCTGAGAGCCTGACTTCATAAATCAAACTATCATTATTTTCCTTTAACCGTGAATTAGCAAAATCGGCTGCCTAGTTTTCTCATTTCTTCAATTTCTCTGTTGCCCAGACATTCTGTTGAAGGTTGGAATCAGGTAAGGACACATGTATTGAATGATTACTTTAATTTTCTCCCATCTTTTGACCGAGATTATGAGAGGGGCGTGCTGAATTCACGTTGTTAAAATCATATGTGTGCATACTCTATTTGTAATTATATTTCAATTACCCATGATTAGAAGATGATGATAATACTGTATGTGGTTAATTGTTGCTTAATTAAGATGGTGATAATACTCTATCTGCAGTTTTTCATGTAAATAGCAT
Source organism: Forsythia suspensa (assembly GCA_023638005.1). NCBI lineage: Eukaryota > Viridiplantae > Streptophyta > Magnoliopsida > Lamiales > Oleaceae > Forsythia > Forsythia suspensa. The sequence goes on from CM042673.1 coordinate 52,077,217, forward strand.
ATTCCAAGATAACATTGTCGAGCGAATTCAGCAGATAGATTGGCACAATCGTTTGCAGATTTGATGGATTCTAAATTAACCTTTTACATATAGATCTATTGGGAAGCATTTACCTCAATTGCTTTCTAGGTATAAAGTTTTATCATTCCTAATTCATTACAGCAATTTGATTTATGGTAGTTGTTTTTGTTGTTTTTAAGTGCAGTGATTGACTTTTTTATTATAGCAGTTTGATTTAGAACTATATATTTATAACAGAAAGATCAGGCATTGATATCATACTGAATAAGCTTCAAGATGTACTAATGATTAAATTATGGTGCAGTCACTGGGACCAAGGGGACGCAGCTTCTGGTTCTTGGCAAGATCCGTAGGAGTCCAATCTGCCACGGAGCATACAACCATGGAGTTGTCGGGCAGAGACAAACCAGGCTTGATTTCAGAGGTCTTTGTTGTTCTTGCTGACCTTAACTGCAGTGTATTTGCTGCTGAAGTATGGACCCATAACTCAAGAATGGCTTCAGTCGTGATGAAGCAAATGGATTGGCAATAGAGCCTGATCGACTTGCAAAGATCAAGCAGCTCCTCCTTTATGTTAAAGAATTCTTCTAAAGTAGTATGATGGCAGGAATTCTTCTTCAATTGTTCTATCGCTCAGGCATTGTGTTCAAGTTTGGAAGTAAGAAGAATAAAGATGCTCTGGTAGATGTATATGAATCTATTTGTGTAGCTTTTCATCTGTCTAATCTTGATCTGCTTTGGTTACAGAGGATTGCTGAAACGTTAGATTATAGAAATCAAGCGTTGTGCTGCAATGAACAAAGGAAATTTGTGTCCTTCCTGTCAACATTGCAATACGTGCATTCCATTATCTTCTGCCATATGTATACAACTCTCACATAATCTTTTCTGATGCTTATTTTCTTAGTGCGAATTTCTTATAAAGTTTGCATTCCCTCTCAATTTATTGGTCTGAACATGTTTAGAATAGCAAATAAATTCAATTTTTGCTCAACCTAGGAGCTGAATGTGGATGAATTAGTTCTGTTCTCTGCTGCCCATCACTAGAGACTAAGATAGCAAAGTGAAATTTATAGTGCAGACTTCAGTAGGAAGAGGGCTGCCTTAATCACATGCAGAGTCTTCAATTCAGAGTTGATTAGGATGAATATTACTCCAGTGGCTTCTGTTAGCTATGACTCACTAAAATAATAAATGAATTATAACTTTTATAAATTATCCTCTGGACTAGGGTATCGATGTCATGTTGGTTAAAGAGCTTTAGAGTTGAAAATGTAAGTCTGCCAATAAACCTCTTCCAATGCTTGGGGTCAATGTTGAATTCAATATATGATTAGGTTAACTTAGTTTGTGAGATTTGACATGCTTCAGAGCTTGTTTAGGCACTAATTTATATTATTTATTTCCCTTGAAGAAATAAATAGAAAAAGAAAGATGTAAAAAGCCAGTACGGCAGTACCAATACATGTTACAAAGTCACCGGTTAATGTAATCTTGCTTTCCTTCTCTAATGCTGGCAGTTATTGTATGTAGGTTATCTTAATTAGAGAGATGTGGTACGGATGGTGATGGCTTAGAGGCTGGCAATGGCATTGGTGAGGGAGCAATTGGATGAAATTTTGGCTCGTGTTGATTGATAGGCCCACATTATGAAGATGACAAAATTCTGGACTTCATCGGAAGAGAAACACAATATTTTTAAATTCGTATAAGGTGTTGAAAATCCATACACTGTCTTCTAATATACCAACCATACAAGAATCCAAGTAATTAAAGGGATTTCTTACACTGGGAAACTTCCTCGAGTAAAAACCATGGCGATTTTTATGAGATCACTTGTTCATTGTGCGTGACTTTCTTGATTATATGTGGATGTTGATTGATTTCTTTGGTTATACAGGGCAATTGAAAGTTTCATGAGCTGCTTAGACATGTGTTTTACTTAAAATCATTTCATTTGAAATAGCATCACATCTCTCTCTCTCTCTCTCACATGCCTCGACATCACGTGGTGGCTCGCACTATAGCATGATACATGTTTTTAGAGCACACATTACTAGCAGGTTACAACATGCATGCCACCAGCATGACACAAAGGTCCATAGATTTAGGAAAATGGAACAAACCTGAATTATCAACTGGAGATCAATATCCAATGCCAGTGACAGTCTGTTTGGACCTACTAATCTTTCCAATCATGTCTAATTTTCTTTTCCCCACCTGAGGCATTAAATGAAATAGTGTGTATTTACATCTTACGAGCAGACCTCGGGAGTTCCCTCATCAATGGTATCACACGTAAGGGTCCACTATCCCAGACAACTCCTCTAGCTAAGATATCTGCTTCATTGTTCCAAACTACTAGTCTTCAGGTTCTTACACCATAACTCCTCAAGCTAAGATATCACATTTGATGGAAGTACACATGTACCAGAATACTTGCTGTTTGTTTCTGTGCTCATTTATCCTCTAGGCCTAGGGTGTCCTTTTTAGCCTTTTGTGGCATCTTATCTTCGAACATTACTAATGTTGTGATTGATGTTGGTTTTATCTTATGTGGACTAATAGTGATCAAATCCCATATTCTGGTTTCTAGTTCCTATTCATAACATCCTTGTGGGATAGAGATTTTTCCTTTAAACTGAACATTGATATGCATTCTGTTATTTCTCATCAGGAAAAATGGTTTTTTGTTGGAAGAAGACATTCATGCTTCTCCTGGACATCGCTTTAAATTGAAAGCAGTTCCTTTCAGTAAAAACATAACTTTTGGGGTTGCAGGTAATATTTGAAAGCGTTTCATCCAAAAGACAGTACTTCAGTGGGCTTCCTTGCCTACTTGTTTGGAATGGTGGGTTCATATATAAGCGATCCGAAGGCTCGGTGATGGGCCCAAAATAAATCAAGACATCTAAAGCCATGTGATATACTACTGTAATATGACAGTTAAAGCTACATGAATTTATAGAAATGAAAAGTATTCATCCAGAAGTGGCCAAATCATATTTCCTCTTATCCTTTAATCAGTAAGAAATGTAAATTTAAAAACTTTATCTGCCATGTTGATTTATGTATATAAGGTGTTCAAGAAATCTAGAAATTGATGAGTTCCTGTTTTCTTTTGTGCAAGTGTTAACAGTAAATGTAGCAAATATGATATAACATAGACTGGTTACCTAGGCTGATTTATCACAAATCAAATGATTTTCATATCAGAGTAACTGTGAAAACAGTTTCTTATAATGAGTGTCTGCAGTAATAAGGTTGCTTGTTGGATATGGTAAACGGTAATTGTTCTTTTGTTTTTTCACAGATGTGAAGGAACTTATTTCTATGCTCTCTGATAATCACGGAGAATGCTCTATAATTGGTAGTTACAGATTGGACACTGCTGACTCAGTTTGCCCTCCTAGAGTTCGTGCAATGCGCATCACATGCCTGCAGGTCATCTGTTATGGTTGGAGGCCCACTTGGGAGAAATGAGATGCAGAAGGTATCTAATAATTTATTGCATTTAGACTAAATGAGAAATAAGACCCCACCCTCACCTCCACACGGTATCATAGACCATGTTTCAAGAGTCTGAACCACCCTGGATCATGTTCACAACTGTAAAAAGGCTAACTTGCATTTGATCTTGCCTCTTTGGACTGCATCTTGGATTCACCAGATATTTATTCTAAATTTATTCTCCATCGCGTATAATTTTTTATTTTACTACTCCTTGTGGCTATATTGGTAAAACAGGTTTGAATTGGTAGACCAAAATTAACATGGTTTGTTGTAGTTGTTGAGGATTTAGTATAGGTAGTGACGAGCAAAACGGAGTGGTGAAAAGTGATCCATATAGCTAACTTCAAATTATTGAAGATGAGGCTTAATATGGTGTAGTTATCTCTCTCTTGCTCTTGCTTCATTCACCCCCCTATTTTGAACACTATAATTTTATTCTCGAGCATAAAACATGGTTTATGATGCTCAAAGTTGTTGTATTTGATTGTTTCAGATACTTGAACATTTGGCAGTCCTCAAGTCTCCTTGGAATTGTCCTCACGGCAGACCAACAATGCGTCATTTGGTTGATTTAAAAAATTTACATAGAGGAATAGATGAAGAAGAGATAACCTTATAAAGACCTATGATTCTCTATCTTGTATTTATTTTTGAATTTTTTGATGCACTAGATGACGTAGAATTGAACAAGATTAAGAGGTGCATGCAACAAAATTGTCATTTTAATGTACTAAACATGTCATTTCTGTATATTTATTGCTTGGTATATTTTTAAATTGTGTATTTTGTTACCTCTGAATTTTTTTTTTATTTTTATTAAGTTGAGCCTATTCAACTTGTAAATATGAAAACTCACAAGGAACTTTGATATTAGACAGTTGCAACTTTCTAACTTGCATTGAGTTATTCTAAATATCTGATTTCAAGTGTGGGTATGCTTGGGTTGCTCAATTAAGATTTATCGGCCATAGTTGAAACTAATTTAAACTTTATATAATGTTTCAAACTTATGAGTTCTTCGGTGCCACTTATTTATGGTACCATTTTGAGATATTACCATACCAGACTTGTATTGATTAATGCATTGAGTATTGGGCTTGCTTATCAAACTATGAACTATTTGTAAAAAAATTGACGGCACTTCCATCATCTTTGGAGATCAAATTTAAAAATTTGAAATGTTTACCATGTTATACATAATAAATTAGTATAACAAATAAATTAATATTAAAAAAATACAATTGCATGTTTGTGCATACTTATTAATAATTTACTATGTATTTGTTAATTAATGAAAATATTTATTTATGAACAATAGTAGAATAGACTTATGATAAATGATGTTAATTACAAAGATTAATAGACGACGAATATGAATATGTTGATTTTTTTTCCACCATCCCTACAAGCTAGATCGATGACAAATTTAGGTGTCGCAAATTTTTTTTTTTTTCCATTCTAGAATTTTTAACAACAAATATTCATTGTCGCCAAAGATAGATCTATTGCATCACAAGAAACTTTGTTGCAAGAAAATAAAGTTTGTCGCCATAAGTTTCTCACCAAAAATATTTTGGCGCAAACCTTCCCATCATGTTTTTGGCGACAATATTTATTACTTGTCGCATATTTTGACATTTCACTACAACTTTTTATGTCGCCTTATATTATTTTAGTACTTATTTTTCTATCACAATTTTTGTGACAAACTATAAAAACGTGTCGCGCCAAATCACTTATTGCGACAAATTTATGTATGTCGCAAAATATATTATCGTGAAATAGAGATTTTGTTGTAGTGAGTAGTCAGAAAATATACACCGAAACATGCATTTATTGCATAAAAAAATTCAAAAATTTTCTAATATGATCACATATTTTCCAGTCATATGTTTGCAAATCATATTTTGGGCCGTGTGAGTGTCGGCCATTATAATATGCAGTAATACAATCTTCGTACCTTTCACAAGAGTCAAGCATGAGACATGTTGAATTTCACCTATAGCCTACATCAGTGCAAAAATATTTTTCTTGAAGCCCATTTTTAACACATAGAATAGCAAAAATTTGTTTTCTTACTGGTGAGACCGTAATATAATTAATAGCGTATCTTTTTTTTTTGTAATTATACTTCTATGAATTTTAATCCATCTTTCACAATTAAATTAAAAATATGACATACACAACGAATGTGAAATAAAATACCATTAAATTCTTGATTAAAATGTTGAATTAACTTTTCATTGGAGCCTGCATTGCCAAAAGTAAAACTACGAATCTTCGTTTCACAATTAAATTAAGGTAAAACACCCAGTAAAACATGAAAAATATTAACTATATTATGAGGATAGTCAATTGTTCTAAACGCTATTAATTTTTTATGCATTATCCGGTGTTTATCAATGTAATGTGCAGCTACAGCCATATATTCTTTTTGTTTATTATCCAGTCCATAAGTCTGAAGTGAAAGATAAAACACCATTATAATTATTAATGTCACTTATAATTTCTTTCTTTTTATTAAATAAAATAATAGTGTCTTTACAAAGAGTATTTCTAGCAAAATATACGTACGTTGGTTGGAGATATTTTTGTATGAAGTTCCTGAAATGAGGATTTTCTACCAAGCTCAGTGAAAACTTGACACTTGCCATATGAAGTTCGTGAAATGAGGATTTTCCACAAAGCGCAGTGAAAACTCGACACTTGCTACTAATTGCAGTAGTCCTTCGCAGAGCATGTTGTCATATGAATATACCCAATTGTTTAAATCAAGAGTACTACTGGAGCCGGCTCTAGGAGATCCAAAATAGAGTTGTGCGATTTGATTCAAACAACCCTCGTGTTGAAACACACACTTTTTGAAGTGTTTGTTTAGATGGGTCGTGCTTATCCTCTTTTGACACGCTAACTTTTCTTTACAATATTTACACTGTGCTTTGTTTTCAAGGACTCCGTCTATTAATTTAACAAAGGGCACCAACTCAAAATACTGCCAGCAGCTAGCCTTTTGTTTTTTGACTTTTCGTTTAGTATTAGAACCAGTAGTTGTATTTGTATGTGTGTTGACACCTTCTTGAATATCATCTAAATTAATTGGATGAGTGCTACCTCCAAACTCATCAACAATATCGTGATGAATTGAAATGTCAGTAAGTCCACTAAATTATTATCGCTTCGATTGTACGCTATTTCGAACAAAATAATAAAGAGAAGAGTTGAAGATGTAATAGAAATGTAGAAATGTACTAGAAGAAGTAGAAAATTAAAAATATAGACTAATATTTAGATAATGAGAATTGAGATAAATAATTATAAACTAATAATGAGAAATAATGAGATTTGGGAACTGTTCTTCAATTGAGTATATAATATATAGAGAGATTAATGTGTGAAAAAAGTGAGTTTAAAATATAATATTTTTAGGAAAAAATTTTGAATTTGATAAAAAAAAAATTATTAACCAAATGTTTACTTACAAAAGTGATCGTTGGACACAAGCCTTGACGAGCAGGCTCGTTGGGTCACCCAGGAGCCGGCTCATCTTTTTTTCGAACCAAACAGGCTTGGTTCTAATTTTTTGGGCTCGGCGGGACGATCTCGAGCCCATTATGGGTCGAGCCGGCGAGCCCACGAGCCTCTCGGCCCATTTGCCATCTCTATATTCACCATAATTATTTTAAAATAAAAATATAAACATTTATAAAATCTTAAAAATTATAAAAATTATAAAATAAAAGCATAATCTAATTAAATTTAAATTTAAATTATTCGCAAAGATGCATTGTTATTAGAATACTAATAAATTTAGAATATAAAATGAAATAATTTAATTAATTAAGGTCAAAATTAGTATTTTAATATTAGATAGGTTGAAAAGACAAAATCATAATATGAAAAGCTTCCCTTTGCTGCTTCTCAAAATCTGTTGTTAGCTATCAGATGATACATATTTTTTTTATAATCACTTTTTCTAATTTTACCAAACATCTAAATCAATTTTTGATTGTTTCAAAATCAGAAATTGGGTTCCAAAATCAATCTCAAGGACCTTTAATAATGATGAGCTTGCTTGCTTTTACGAGGCTAAAGATAGTAAAAAATGGAATGATGTTTTGTAAGAAAAAGTGTATGCTCTGTTGCAAAATGAGACGTGGGTCCTCGTTCCAAAACCTAAAGGGGTAAATCCTATTTCGTGCAGACGGGTGTATCGATTGAAGAGGAAACCAGATGGAAGTGGCTCATGGTTTCTCATTAAAAATATGGAGAAGATGAGGAATCCTTCAGTCTACTAGCAAAAATGATTTCTGTATGAATTGTCATTGACTTTGCTGCTAGCAAAATTTGCAAATTGTGTCAGCTTGATGTGAAAAAACCTTTTCTAGTATGGAGAGTTAGATAAAGAAATTTATATGCACCAACCACCGAATTATATATCTAGCTCTCATCCAAGTTTTGTTTGCAAGCTTAAGAAGGCACTTTATGGGTTGAAACAAGCTCCGCGAGCTTGGTTTGATAACAAGATAATCATTGGTAATAATGAAAAAATTACCAAATTAAGAGAGGAGTCATGTTCTAGAGTTGCTATGAAAAATTTGGAGAAGTTGTGCCATTTTCTCGGTTTGGAGGTTGAATTAGTTAATGATGGTATTTTCTATCTCAAAAGACTTATGCTAGCTGAAAAGCTTGTTGCTAAATCAAAAATGTAACAACGAAAGTAGCAGCCGACTCCTCTCGTGAGGAATGCTCTCTTATTGGTGATTTGCGTGGTACATGCATAAAACGACTAACAAGTCCAACATAACAAACTATGTCAAAATCAACTACAATTTTTCGTCGATTATCAAGCTCATAACAAATCCGAATTGCTATTCAAGAACAAAGCAAATTGAACTAATTACACATCATTTTATTCGGGAGAAGATTCTTGATTGAACAATAAAAGCTATTGAGTTGACATATTCACCAAACCACTTTTAAAGAGACCTTTCAAACAATTTTGCGAGCTCACATCTAAAAGTTCACTTTGAGGGAGTGTGTTGAAATCAAAGTGACATCTTAAATGGGTTGCTTAAAAGTACAAGTGCACTTAATTAGTTTTTTTTTTTTTTTTTTTTTGTGAAAATGTTCTAAGTATTTATTTTTCTTATTACATTGTTTTATTATAGATTTATATATCAAGAGTATCCACGATCTATAAATAGTGATCGTGTTCCTTTTTTTTTTCTTTTCTCCACCTCTAAGAGTATTTCTAACAAGCTCTTTAAACATAGATTACTCTTTAATTTAAAGAGCCAAAACTTAAAATTTTGCTCCAATGGATTCTCATTTTAATTTAGAGAGTGAGTTTGTGGAGAGCCAAACTCACTTTCTATTATTAAATGCTTTGAAATAATTTTAATTTTCAATACTTGATGTGTTGGTTTTAATTAAATAATATATACAAATTATGAGGAAAATATATGATAAAAAGGGAGGAGAGAGAAATATATTAAATGCTTCTTGAGAAAAGTAAAATAAAGAGTGGAAATAAAGAAGATGCTGGAATGTTTAAAAAAAATTGCTCTTTAAATTTAATGATATTTTTTAAAATATTAAAGATGCTATTTAAATATACATAAGCTTTTGTAATACTCTAATGCTTAAAATTTTGCTTCAATTAACTCTCCCATTTTAATTTAGAGAGTGAGTTTGACTCTCCACATTTGGAGAGTAACTCACTCTCTATTATTAAATGTATTGAAATAATTTCAATTTTCAATACTTGATATGTTGGTTTTAATTAAATAATATGTACAAATTGGAAGAAAAATATATGAAAAAAAGAGAGGAGATGAAAATATATTAAATGCTTCTTGAAAAAAGTAAAATAAAGAGTATGGAAATAAATAAGTTATTGAAATGTTTAAAAAAATTGCTATTTAAATTTAATGACACTCTTTAAAATGTTAAAGATACTCTTTAAATATACATAAACTGTTGTAGATGCTCTAAGACAATATCTCTAAATACTTTTGTTTAGCATTTTCTTCATGTAATCTTCCATCATTTAAGTGTTTATCATATTTGGATGGTTTACCACCACAATATATTTAATAACAATTTCACTTTTATCCATTCTTGAATTTGTTATTTTGCTTCATTTGTTGTTCTTCACTTGTGTATTGTTAATTTTGGGCTAGTTCAACATTCGCACTATCTTGTTTTTTAGAGGGAATTTGGCACAAATGGTTTCTAAACTTCACTTTTAGTGCGAAAATGTTCTCTACTATTTTTTACTTTTTTTGATATGAACGTTCTAATTAACCTATGTATTTTTTGGTGTAATTGATCATTGTTTGATGAAAATGACCAATATGTCTTTAATTTTAATCGGAAAAAAAACGCTTCCTAACTTTTGCAAAATGTGTAAATACATTCGGTACCTTTTTCCATCAAATTTTCTTTTTAAAGGGAATAGCGCAAATAGTCCTTAACCTTTGCCCTCAGTGCGTAAATCGTCCTCAACATTTGTTTTTTGGTATAAATGTCCATAACCTATGTATTTTAGTGCACAATTAGTCCTTATTTAATGAAAAAGGCCAAGATACCCTTAATTTTAATTAAGAAAAATTGAAGTTGGGTTCCTAACATTTGTAAAAAGTGTAAATGGGTCGTGTACCTTTGTTTAATAATTTTTTAATTTAGCTTACTAAATATTATTATAGTCGTGTCAATTAAATTTTTCATACAAAAAGAAGTTAAATTATTGTGCTTAAAGTATATGTAATTGATATGCGATCTGAAAAATTTGAATAAAGAATAAAAAATAAAAAATAAAAAAACGACATATATAATTTTATAATATTGAACCAATCTTATTATTATTTTTTAACATAAGAATATGTAAAAATTAATTTGAGATATATGAATAAAAAAAATAAGTATATTTTTATGAGACGAAGAGATTATTTTGTATCTAGAGCACTTAAATTAATAACGCGGACAAGTGTGTCATGAATTGTGCTGAAATTGATCTCCCAAAAAATATTGAGGTCAACCTCATCGTGGCCCGTGGGATTGGAGTGGGGGTGAGTGGGTGAGTGGGGAGGGCTGCCATTAACCCCTTTTCAAACGCTAAAAGTCACGTTCTGTACTCCGAGTCGCTAAAACAATCATGTATTAAACTGAAGTGCTTGTTAACAATAATGAATTTTTAATTTTTAATTTGTACAATACTATTTATAATCAACGACTAATGTAATCATTTTATATATAATAATTATGTGAAATTAATTGATATGTCATTTTAAATATAAAATTTTAGATTCCATTCAAAATGACATATCAATTAATGTCACCTAAACTGATTACGGTAGTCGATAACTATGAATAATACTACTTTTATATTTTAAAGAGAAGTTTTATTTTCTTGTTTTAAGTAACTGTTTAGCACATGTTTAGAAATACTTAAATTATAATTTAAATTTATCAAATTGGTCAAACATAATTTTTATCCACACATTTCACAGGATTACAATTTACAATCCACTTTTTATCCACATATTTACCAACTTATAATATAAGCACTTAAAAAACAATTTCAGCACTACGAAACATGCGCAATTTTGCTAATAATCAGTTTTGTGACAGATTTTAATAAAAATTGATAAAATATACTATTAAAAAGTTGAAACATTCCATTTTAATATTCAAAGCACTTTTTGAATTCAAAGTCAAATAGTGGACAATTTTTAATAAAAATTCTACCTACAACAATCATTAATGTGATTATAGTCATTAATGCGATTAGTATGAGTCCTCTATTAATGCAATGTGATTATGGCTGGTCATTAATTTAGGCAATTTCAAGTATTGGCACACAGAATTTGATAAAAGTTAATCTCTACCATATGGAAGCCAATCTATTTATTTACACAATTTCCTTTAAAAAAAAAAAAATTAAATAAATAAAAAATGTCTTAGTCTTCGATTTTTTCTACAGTTTTCGTATCATTGGCACTATAAATTTGGAGTCCAGCTACCAAAATCTACCATGTATCAGTCCTGATCTCTCTCTCTCTCTCCCCCTCCTGTTCTCTCTCCCGTTCTACATATATCTACATTTAATATATATATAGTGTCTCTCACCCTTTGTGTGTGTGTGTACACGTACGAGTGAGATTATCAGGCCTGCAGGATGGCCATGGGGGTGGTTTTGGCAATATTTGTGATATTTATGTATTTTTTGTACAAAGTTGCTTATGAAACTGTATCATTTTACTGGCTAACACCAAGACGTATCCTGAAAATAATGGAAAAACAAGGAGTGCGTGGCCCGAAACCTCGGTTTCTGCTAGGAAACATCATGGACATGGCATCCTTAGTTGCCAAATCTACCTGCCAAGACATGGATTCCATCAGCCACGACATTGTTGGTCGCCTCCTGCCTCATTTCGTCGTCTGGTCCAAGTTATACGGTAACCATTCTAATTGTGTCCCACGTCGCGAAGTTTAGTTTATGGGATTATAACCCGTCCCCTTATTTTTACGCTAATTTTGTGATCAGGAAAGAGGTTTATATATTGGAATGGAACTGAACCAAGAATGTGCTTGACAGAAACTGAACTTATTAAAGAACTTTTATCTAAATACAATAGCATTTCTGGTAAATCATGGCTACAACAACAGGGCTCAAAACATTTTATTGGTAAAGGCCTTTTAATGGCGAATGGAGATGATTGGTACCACCAGAGACACATCATTGCACCTGCATTCATGGGAGACAAACTCAAGGTATATACATATATATACACGCCCTCCACAAGATGGTAGCTCGTTTGAAAACACTAATATTGAGTATTAGTCGTCTTGGTTTATCTGCAGAGCTACGCTGGGTACATGGTGGAATGCACTAAACAGATGCTCCAATCACTGGAAAATGCTGTGAAAAAGGGTCAAACTGAGATTGAGATTGGTGAACATATGACTCGTCTCACTGCAGATATTATTTCAAGAACTGAATTTGATAGCAATTATGAAAAGGGAAAGCAAATATTTCATTTGTTAACACTTCTGCAACATCTCTGTGCAAAATCTACCAGGCATTTGTGGTTTCCGGGAAGCCGGTAAGTTCATTTTTTCTCTTTTATCTCCACGACCCATAAATCGACCTAATATTCGTACGTCATACAAAAATTTAGAATTCTTTAAGCTTTGAATGTTATTAATTGTTCATACCTGTCAATTCAATAAAAATCTATAATCCCAGCCATAAAACAATTTAAAAAGGAATTATATAAAAAAAGAAACAGATTTCTGTTCTTGGAATTGACATGCTAGATTCAATTTCCCAAGTGATTCCATTCCATTAATGCAAATTACTTAATGACTTAATTTGAAATAATAATATTTTATATTTTTCTGCAGGTTTTTTCCAAGTAAATACAATAGAGACATAAAATCTCTTAAGCTGGAAGTAGAAAGATTACTAATGGAGATCATACAAAGTCGAAAAGATTGTATAGAAATCGGTCGAACGAGTTCATATGGAAATGATTTACTTGGGATGCTGCTAAATGAAATGCAAAAAAAGAAAACAGGCAATGGTTTTAGCATAAACCTACAATTAATCATGGATGAATGCAAAACATTCTTTTTTGCTGGACATGAAACAACAGCTTTATTACTCACTTGGACAGTTATGCTACTTGCTAGTAATCCTTCTTGGCAAGATAAAGTACGTGCTGAGGTGAACCAGGTCTGCAATGCTGGTTCACCCTCTATTGATCAACTCTCAAAGCTCAGTTTGGTATGATTTTTTCCTCTATATTTCTTTATTTTTTGATGGGGTTCAGTAGGACGTAACTATGTATGAGATGACCACAAAGTGTAGTGACAATACTCAAAAATGAAAATTGGTCTCTCCTTTTCGTACATCTATGCACCACGCGGTGCGTGCAGCAAAGGGTATGGGGGTGATTTCCGTAGTTCATCCGATACTTGAGTCAGTTACCCCATACCTTTTATTGCAAGCACTGTGTGGGGGCACGAATGCACAAAAAGGAGATACCATTTTTCTATAGCAACAAAGTTAAATTTTGTTTGTTGTATTGTACCGTTGAGTTTCCTATTTGCAAAATACTCGACAAACCGAATGCCAACTGCGTTGATATATATATATATATATATATATATATATATATATATATATATATATATATATATATATATTAGAAATGAGGCCTGCATCAAAGGGTGTCAATGAATAGATTTTAAATTGGGAAGGGAGTCCACCAACTTTGTTCATTGAATACTAGAGTGATTTTGCATAGCTGGTTGTGTAGCCATTAAAATTTGTGTTTCTCGATGGTCGTAAAAGAGACCGTGATTTACTATGCAATAGATGTAAGTTGTTTGATCTTCGTTCGATTAGACCAAAACAACTAACATATTTTAAATTTTTTTTAAATTTTTTTTGCAGTTGAATATGGTGATCAACGAATCACTCCGTCTATATCCGCCAGCAACGGTTCTTCCTCGAATGGCGTTCGAGGACATCAAACTAGGGGATCTCAACATCCCAAAGGGACTATCAATTTGGATGCCAGTTCTTGCCATACATCACAGTGAAGAAATATGGGGCAAAGATGTAAATGAATTCAATCCTGATCGTTTTGCATCAAAATCATTTGCCCCTGGACGCCATTTCATCCCATTTGCTGCTGGTCCAAGAAATTGTATTGGCCAATCTTTTGCCCTAATGGAAGCCAAAATCATATTAGCTATGTTAATATCAAAATTCTCCTTCACTATTTCAGATAATTACCGCCATGCACCTGTTATTGTTCTTACAATAAAACCCAAGTATGGAGTTCAAATCTGCTTGAACCCCTTGAATCCATAAACAATTTTGATTGAGATCAAATTTTGTTAGTTTTCTTGGTTTTTTCATACCTGAGACTGAGATTCAAGGCAAGTAATGTAATTTTTTTTCCCTATTATTATTATTATTATTATAAATTACTCAGCGTGCGAAAATAAAGATTACGCGATTTGATAATCATTACTGAATAATAAAAATGTGAGTGCACTTTGATATGTAATTGATTTTGCTTTTTATGATTATTGTTAATGAACTGAAAAAGGTGTTTAGGGATTAAAATAAGAAGTTAGATAAGAGAGAGAATGATTTAACTAGTCTTGTTAATTTTAGGATAAGTTCGAACGGCCATCATTGAAAATGACGGCAATGAACATGTTTTTGTCATTCTGTATGATTCATTCTACGTTTACCCGAAGATGTAAATCGTATGACTAAATTCTTAACCATCACAATAGTTCACGTGAATCTTGTCCTATTTGCTTTGCTTACGAGTGATATGATGAATTCTATACTTTTCAACAAGAGGAATATAGAAATTTCGAGAGATAATATAGTGAAACTGTTCTAGTAAAACGTCGTTTTCAAAGGTAGCTGAAAAGCGCTTGATCTACTTGTTTTTTTTTAACGTATTTTAATAATAACGTCGTTTTATGATCTGGAGCCAATTAATTCTAACAAAAATATTAAATAATTAAATCACATTACACAAAGTGATGGGTTAAAAAGGCTTTCTACTTTAACTTTGATGCCCTGATCAATTATAATGATGGATTCATTAACAAAGTAACCAGCTTTCAATTAAAAATAGACAAGTTGGTATTTTGACAAAAGGCATGGTTAGGGCTAGGACCTTCCTTATTTTTTTAGCAGAAAAAAACCATGATTTTTTTTTAGACACCTATCATGTAACTCCACCAGTCTTGCTCTTCCCACTATCATTCTCTTATGTCCTTTTAACCCATCTTACTCACAACCTAGTGCAAAATATCATGTAGAAAATTCTAAGTCCTCATCCACCACATGTTGGATCACTAAAGTTGACTCTTTTCTCGACTTACGGGTGAAGGTCGTAATCAAACTTGTTATACACAAAAGATAACTACTCTAAAAGTGTAACACGTTAAGATTTGTAGAGTTTATTTCATAAATAGAACGATCTAAAAAAGTTAATTAGTACTGAGGTCACCCAATTGAGAATAGACTCGGGGGTGAATTACTAAGACTTTAATCATGTCTCACTTCAGTGTAACATGTTTGGCGATGCTAAACTTATTTTTTAAGTATTTATAAGTTGTGGGTCCTATAAAATGTGTAGATAATAACTGAGTGATCCAATTAAATATATGGATAAAAAAATATATTTAATCAACTTAAATTATAATTTAAATTTGAGTAAACAACTTTGACTTGTGGACTTATGACCATTTCAACATCCTACTTTTAAAAGCCAGTAGTACCTAAGATAGTAATAATAAAAGATAATCAATTTAATATTCATGATTGGATTCTATTATAGAATTTTGAGTATATCCTCCGTAGGGTTCCTACCTCTTCCTTCTTCGAGCTCAAGCTTTAAAAAAGAAATCAAAAAGTAAATTAAATTTATTTATCAAATCATGTCATAACATGATATGACACAATACATATTCTGCCTCTTTAGATATGTTGAAATTAATGGTATTGGAGGGCAACTATTTGTTGCCCGACTCACACATGGGTGGGTCACCTGTGAGGGGGGCTCACCTCCTTGTGAGAGTTGGGCAGTGCCCGACTTCGGACAAGACACAAGTCCTCTAGTATTGGATTAACTTAAATTATATGAAAACTTTTAAAATATCACGGGATGTTTTTTTGGTGTTTTCAACTTGTATTTTCGGTTTTTTTTTTTGAAAATAGTCAAAACGTAATTACTTATCCATTTTCGAAAATGCATTTTTCAAAATACTAAAAAAAAAAATTACAAAAAAAATGCAAAACGATGATTTTGTTGTTTTCCGCGTTTTCTTTACAAAATGCGGACATTTCCAAAACGGCCAAAACGCGCATTTTGGTGTAGGAGGTTTGTGTTTCAAATCTAGTTTGCGGCCTTTTTTTTTTTTTTTTTTTTTTTTTTTTTTTTAACATTTTACATTGGGCATGGAAAATGATGATTTAAATATTTTCCGCGTTTTTTTTACAAAATGTGGCTCATTTGCAAAACGACCAGACGCGCGTAATGCCAATTAGGTGGTCAGCGGTTCAAATCACATTCGCGGCATTTTTTTGAAATCCAAGTTTTTAATTAATAATTATTTTTAATTTCAATAATTGTTTTCTCTTTGTTTTTAATTTCAATAATAATTATTTTTAATTCCAATAATAATTATTTTTAATTCAAATAATAATTGTTTTTAATTTTTTTAATTTCAATAATAATTTTTTTAAATTTTTGTTTAATTAATAATTATTTTTAATTCCAATAATAATTATTTTTAATTATTTTTAATTTCAATAATAATTGTTTTTAATTAAAAGTAATTCCAAGTTTTTAATCAATAATTGTTTGAATAAAATATTATAAAAACATTCTAAAAAATTTCAAGTAA
This sequence comes from Forsythia suspensa, assembly GCA_023638005.1. Lineage (NCBI taxonomy): Eukaryota > Viridiplantae > Streptophyta > Magnoliopsida > Lamiales > Oleaceae > Forsythia > Forsythia suspensa. Next base: position 52,094,200 of record CM042673.1, read on the forward strand.
ACGCGTTTTCGAATTTTTGTTTTGAAAAACAATTTTTGAAAATTCTAAAAAGAAAGTATTTTAATAGACACTCAAAACACAAAACTCAAAATGAATTCAAAAATCAAAACACAAAACTCGATTAATTTTGACAAATTTAAAAAATTGAAAGTTTTTAAAAAATTTAAAAAATAAAAAAAAAGTTTTCTAATATATTTATACCAAAAATATTCGAAGACTTAGATTAGGAATTGCGTATATATAGTTGTGGACTTTGTTGTCGACTCAAATTAAAATTTAACTTAAGTTAAAAAAAAAAAAAAAACTAATTTAGTCGAGAAAAAGTTGAAAAAATGCTGCACTGAGAAATTGAAAAATTACTTATAATCACTAATTAATTTAGAAATCACTTATAATTAACATATATATGACAAAGTGGAAGACAGAAACAGGCGGAAGCACTTAAAACCAACTGCTAAATGAATAAATCGAGGCTCATTGCCTTGGCATCTTGTTTTCTTAAGTATAATTAATTAGTACATATACATTGAATAACGTAAGTCAAAACAAAGTGTAACAGCAAGGCATAATTAATAAATAACAGAGGACATAATTATAATTAATTAAGATGAAATATTGTAATTATACACTGTGTCAGTCAAGGTTCTTGGTGTTGAAAATTTTGTCATATTGAGTTGCGACAAAAAGTATATTCGAAAAATGAAATGTTGTTATTTGTTGAATTAAGGTATTATTAATTAAGGACAGAATAGGGAATCACAAATTAATGCAAGTTTTATTGCAGCCAATGCTCATTAATATTTAAACATATGTAAAGGGTTGTTGGAGTTTTACAAGTTGAAATAATTATTAGTATAGCTAATTAGCCCTTGATATGGTTCGACTATTGTTACTGATGCATAGCATCACTTGAACATTTGGGTGGGTCTATCTCGTAAGAGATTTTCGATATTGATCTTAGTTGATAAAGGATTTGATTGTGCATCTCTTATGCTATTAGATAATTTATATGTACTTACAATACAACTGTCAAAATCGTAAAAATATAAGAATATATTTAATATGTTCGACTGAAAATCAATTGACATAATTAAAGACGAGGGACATTTGACAAAATTTATCAGTTTTATAATATTCCAAGAGTCTAATACCAAAACACACAATTGATTTATGTGCATATATGAACTTGTCATTCTTGTTTATTGCATTATGCATTGTGTTTCAAAATTTTCCTTTTTCCATTATCTCAATTGATACATTATGTTAATTTTTTTTTTTTTAATCTCGATTTATAGATCAATCCTACTCTCGTATTTATATTTTTGTTTCGACTCTAAAATACAAATAAATCACAATTACACAGATATATATATATATAGTTTGAAATAAATAAATAAATACATACATACACCTAACATTTCTTGTAACTAGTGCATTGACATACGGTCATCATAAGTATATAACTTTTTTAAATAAACAAGAGCCCACATATACTTAAAAGAGATTATCCTAAGATAATGATTAGATGTTCACCTTTTTATTACTTATTTATTTATGTAGCACGAGCGGTACTTAGTGGTCAAAAGTTGATTAATATTAAAATAACAAAAATCAGTGCCCTCCCACTAATATATATTTATTGTGATTTACTCAAATATTTATTTGTCACATCATTCATCCTCAACAAATATCTATAAAAAAATTGAATTGTAACTAACTATAATCATGATCTACCCCAAAGAAATTATGCTCCACTAACTATTATAAATCTAACAATAAATAAATCGTACGAAGTAATAAAAAGAGATTCATAAGTCGATTTTAAGGACCTGTTTGAAATTAACTAAAATTTTGTTAAAAAATTGAAATCAAAGTTAATAATTAATTTTAACAACATATTTCGAAGACTCACAATTTTTTACAACTTTCAACTACACATTTCATTAACTTTTACAAAAAAATTAATTTTTAATCAAAATCAAACACACTTTAAATTTATTAAAAAAATAGTTTAATTAATTATTATTTTAACAATTTTAAATTTTAAATTAAATAACCATTAAATATAGAATCGAGAAAAGGTGTCAATTGTATGAATTTTGAAGGACGAATTAAAAATTAAAAATTTAAAAAAAAAAAAAAATCAATAGAGATTCAAGTGGGTGAGCATTGCTACATATTTTAAGTGATGCCCTCGTGCAATATTATAAACAATAATCAACTTCTTAGCTTGAGTCATGAAGTGGGGTGGGGGCATGGACTGGAAATCATATCTTTTTGAAATTCTGTTATAATTTGGGGTCTATGAATAATTATCATTTAGATTTAGAGATATCATATAAAAATTTAAAGGGTGGTTATATTCAAACCATATTTAATTATAAATACACCACATTTTTAATTGCATAAAAATTTCTTAATTTTTATTTATTATCATATTTATGTTTTTAACTCTTTTTCCATCATATTCTTATATTTAACATTCTATTAATTAACATATCTTGTTCGTACAAACGATTTTTCTCTAAAAATTCTATTGGTAAAATGAGGGACAAATATTTAATTGAAATTTTGTATTTATTTATTTATTTGCTTATTTAAAAATACCAGAAAAAAATGAGTTCTTTTGTTATTTCTTAATGAAAATTTTGGATAAAAACCGTTATCAGAGACAATATGTGCTAATTAAATGAAGGTTGGTGATAATAATGCGATAAAAAAAATATTAGGGACATGAATATAATAATAAGTAAAGTTTATAGAGCTTTTATATAATTCAAATGTAGCGCACTTATAGAAAATTGTGGTGTGAATATATTTAGCCAAATTTAAATCCCTAGTCTCTAATATTTATGTCTTTGACAATGAATTTGCCTCTCTCTCTCTCTCTCTCTCTCTCTCTCCCGTGCATGCAAATAGTTTTACCAAACTACTTTAATTTTACTATAGTTTGTGATTTGTGTCGTGCCGACAAAATTAGTCAACACGAGATCTTTAAATGTTGTAGATTTCTGACTTTAGTGCATGGATAGATCTTAAATAATGCATGTCTTGATGGTTGAATTGCTTAACGAAAGTGATGTAAGTAATATGAACGCGAAATTAGAGATAACAATGTGTTGATTTTTTTGTAAAAAAGTACAAAATATTTGACAATCAAGACTCGTAGATCCAAGCAGGGTCACCTAACTTCCAGCACATTATGTAACTTGGGCAAACGACAGTGGACGGAGTGGCCGTATTTTCAAGCAAATCAAAGTTGGGTGGCTTGATTGTAGGAAATTAAAGGTCGGTGGCCCGGATGTAATGTCGCTGAAGTTTCATGACCTGCAATGCATTTCTTACGTAATTCTTCATTTTTTTTAATTTTTTTTTTATTTTTTTATTTTTTAACTTTTTTGCAAATACAATTGACAAATAACTAATAAACCAATAGTGGAATTGCCTAGCGAAAGTGATGCAAAGCGTAGCAAGAAATTAGAGATAACGATTTGTTGATTTTTTTGTAAAAAATACAAAATACTTGACAACCAAGACTTTTTTATTCAAGCGGAGTCAGAAATGAAATTCAGCAAAAAAAAAAAAAAAAAGGAACTTATGAGTGTAGATAAAATTTGAGATTTTGATATATGAATTTGATGTTTTCATGTTATGTTTAACATCAAATTGTACATAAATTTACAGTTTAAAGACATCAAAATCTTGAGGACACAATGCTTAGTACGAAGGAAGAGACGCCTTTCGTTAACCTCTGATAAGTTATGCCGACTGAAGTAGGACTTTCAGAAGTTAAGTTTTCTCTTTGAGAGATTAATTATTAGTTATAGACATTGTATTGGAAAAATGTGGGGGCAATATATTCTTATTGTTGCTATGGACAATCTTGTTGGAAATGGTTTGATCTAATCAACTTTGACCAAATGTTTGAGTGGTTCTCGATAATCAATTTATGCAGATGAATAGTCAAATGCGTTCTACTCCGTGAGTAGATGATCGTAGTATATTTGGTTTCGCAAAACTATTTTCGAATGAATGAGAAATTAGAACCAAAAGTTGGCATCATGGAACTTGGAAAAATAGTAATTAATTGGAGGGTAAGCGGGAAAACTTTTGTCCCAGATTCAAAAATGAATAGTTTCCTAACTATACCCCAAGTTTGATACTTGGGTTTGGGCCCCAAGAAGAACATATATTTTTTGAAAATGGGGAGATCTAGATCCTATTAGGTTCGGTCGATAGCCCACACGTGCTTGCCGTCGTCCATCGGTTGGGCCGGGCACGAGTTGTGGGTCTGAATTGGGCTTGGCTCAATATAATCTTTGTAAAGGGAGAGACCTAGATCCCATTAAGTCGGTTGATAGCCCACACGCATGGGCGCCTCGGCCCATCGACAGGGCTAGGCTCGGATCGTGGGTCCGAATTGAGCTTGGCTCAATATGATCTTTTTGAGCAAATAAAATAAATAATTATATTATATTATTTTAATTTATTTTCCTTCCAATGGACATTCACAGCTCCAATAATACTTCGACACGTGGTTTAACAGATCGTTGCTTAGATCTTGACACGTGTCACTAGAAAATAGATTCCAAATTTGTCTTCTCGTGAACCAACAAGTCAGTTCAAACAAAACATTGTCCAAAACAGATGTGTATGTCCAAACGTGACTTTTTCAAGTGATGTGTCCTTTCAAACAAGACTTTTGGTTTATTATAAATAGGTACCCTCACTTCTACATTTGAATACGAATTCCAATCATCTTTCTTTCTAAGTTATTAAGCCATGCATTCTTTAAAGCTTTTTGCATCCATCCTTATTTCATGTAGAGAGTACAAAACAAATTTTCAGGTTTTTCGTTCTTGCAGTTTGAAGTGCTTCAACCGCAAGAAAAATGTCGTTGTATCTTGAAAAAATGATTGCCTATATACCATGAGCACCTGGGCGGGGTAAATTCGTATTAAATAGATAGAGTCGAACTCTAGTCTCGGTCTACCATTTTAATTCTGCATCCTTCTGTAAATTGTTTCGTTATTTATGTAAGTCTTATTGCATAATATAATTTGCATCCTCAATTTATACCAACAATTTTAAGACAAATTTTTTATACGTGCATATTATATTATGTAATCTTAATTGTTGAACTTTTGTTTTCTGTTGACGTCGAAACTTGCAACGTCCGCGTATCAACAGATCTCCAGTCACTCTATGTTACCTACACACTCGGACAATCGTTAGATACCAACATCTCTGAAGAAAAAGGGTCCGACGATCGTTGGTACTCTGACGATCAAGTCAACTGCTGGTATAAGAATAATATACGGGGGCGAAAGTAATTGGATGTGGGAGGGACAAACAGACAGAGATTTGAGCAGAGTTTAGGGTGAAATCTTAAGTGCAGAAAAAGCATATCTTGGAACAACTGGAGACGTAGTATTTATAGCGCAAGAGTCCTGATTGATTTAGGAAACAAATCAATCAGATACCCGATCGGATCCTCCTTCCTTATGGGATCGGGATCATTTATTGTCAAGGCAATCTCCAAGATTATCTCCCTTATTTGAGTTTATCACGTTGCCTAATTTTTAGGAGATTACGATTTGGTTTCCTTGTAAGGATTTGTGTGCCAATCCAACGCAATCTGTCTTCCACTAACTCTCTGGTCATTCCAGAATATCGTGCTGCCTGTTAGTCATAGTAAATGCGAAGCCCTGCGAGGCCCTATGGGTCGGCCATGAATGTCGAGGTCCTATATGGGCTCCGCGATACTCTAGTTCAAGAATGCTAAGAGGTTTGATGGGCCTCCGAGGCCCTTCTAGAATTTACGAGGCCCTCGCTGGGCCTGTATGGGGCTCCCGTTGGGTCTTTACTGACGTGGAGGCCCTATCAAAACTGGGTGGTAACAATTTGTTTTTGTAACAAAAATTGATTCGAATGGAACTAACCATGTTCCATCCACTACTGTGCTTCCAACTGTGGCTATTTTGCTTCAATTATCTCAGGTACCCCATGGAGAGAAACCAAAGAAATTTAGCAGTGTGGATTTTTAGAGATGGCAACAAAAAATGATGTTTTATCTCACAACTTTGAACTTGGCAAGGTTTCTTTTAGAAAATCCTTCTGCAGTACATGAATGAGAGAACAATCGAGATTTCATCATTGCGTTGGATGCATGGAAGCACTAGGACTTTTTATGCAAGCATTATATTTTGAATGTAGTGGACAATACACTATACGGTGTTTATAGCGCTATGAAATCTGCAAAAGAACTTTGGGAGTTATTGGAGAAAAAGTACAAGATTGAGGATGCTTGCATGAAGAAATTCATTGTCGAAAAATTCCTAGACTTAAAGATGATAGACTCCAAGACAGTTATTAGTCAAGTCCAAGAGTTGCAGGTTCTTCTTCATGACATACATGCTACAAATATGACTTTAAGTGAGTCATTCTAAGTGGTTGTAATCATTGAGAAACTCCCTCATCTGTGGAGAGATTTCAAAAACTACCTCAAGCACGAATGCAATAAGATGAACTTGGAAGAATTAATTGTCTGGTTAAGGATGAAGAAGACAATAGAAAGTCTGACAGGAAATCTGGAGGACAGTTTGGCAAGCAAAAGTTAATGTGGTGGAATCTAGTTCAAATACTAATAAGAAAATAAAGCATTCTAGTGATGTACCGAAGAAAAATAACAAAAAGAATGCTAAGAAATTCAAGGATGACTGCTACAAATGTAGAAAAGCACGACATCGTGCAAGTGAATGTCACAAACCAAATAAACAAAATTCCCAAGCAAATGTGACATAAAGCGATGCACTGTCTGAGGATATACAAGAACTAAATTGGCGTGCTATTGTTTCTGAATGCAACAACATTGAGAATCCTAGAGAATGGTGGGTATACACTAGGGCTACTTAACACATCTGTGTTGACAAGCAATGTTCTCTACTTGTACATGGGTCAATGGAGAACAGTTGTTTATGAGAAATTTTGCAAATTCAAAGGTTGGAGGACAATGGAAAGTGACTTTGAAGTAGGGATGGCAAAAAAATCCGCTGCCCCAGACTCGCCTCCCGCCCCGCCCCTAAATTTTTTTTTTTAAAAATCATAAAATATAGTAGAAATTATGATTTTCACTAAAAATAGATTAAAGAAGAATCGAACCCGGGTTGAAACTTATAAACTACTAACCTTAACCACTACACCACAACTCAAATTTTATAATGTTTTTTTGTTTTGTTTGGTACAAATATTTAAAAAATTTGTATATTTTTTTAATTATTTTTCAGTTTAACAAAAAAAAAAAAATTCACGGGGCGGTTGGCGGGTCAAAGGCCCGCCCCGCCTCGTGAATTCGTAGGTCGCAGGGCTGGGCGGGCCAAAAAATTTTCGGGGCGGGGCAGGCAGGGCCGACCCGCCCCTTTGCTATCCCTACTTTGAAGATGACTTTTGACAAAGAGCTGGTCCTCAACGAGTGTGCTACATGTGCCATACATTCGCAAGAATCTTGTATTCGAGTCTTTACTTAGCAAAAATAGTTTTAAGTTAGTCTTTGTATCTGAAAAATTCGTACTCACTAAGAATGATTTGTATATGGAAAAGGGTTACTATTGTGATGGACTATTCAAAATGAATGTCTTTAATATTGTACCAAAAACTAGCAATAATAATACAAATTATAGTTCTTCTTATATGCTTGAGTCTTCTTGTTTATGATATAATCGATTGAGGCATACAAACTTTAAATCTGTGCGTAAATTAATGAACTCAAGTTTATTGCCTTCTTTAGAATTTGATCATAATCATAAATATGAAATTTGTGTTAATGCTAAGTCAGCCAAAACACCATTTCATTATATTGAAATGAACACTTTGCCTTTAGAATTAATTCACAGTGATATCTGTGACTTGAAATTTGTACAAACTAGAGATAGTATAAAGTACTTCATTACTTTTACTGACGATTGCACAAGATACTGTTATATCTATATGCTAAGAAGCAAAGATGACGCCTTAGATTTTTTTAAACATTATAAGAATAAAGATGAAAATCAACTTAGAAACGAATAAAGATTAATCGTAGTGATAGATGAGGAGAATACGGAATATCGTTTGAAGAATTTTATTCAAAATCTGGTATTATTCATCAAACAATGACACTTTATTCACATCAGTCAAATGGTGTTGCTGAGCACAAAAACTTGACTCTTAAAGAAATTATGAATGTTATGTTGATAAGTTCAAGCTTGCCCCAAAACTTGTGGAAAAATGCTATTCTTTCAGCAAATGTTATTCTTAATAAGACACTACAAAAGAAAAAGGATGAAACTCCATATAAATTATGGAAATGTCATAAACCTACTTATAAACGCTTAAAAGTCTGGAGATGTTTGGCTAAGGTTGAAGTACCAAATCTTAAACAAGTTAAAAATGGGCCTAAAACAATTGATTGCATATTTGTTGGATATTCTAATAACAGTAGTGCATATCGGTTCCTTGTTCATAAGTCAGACATTCTGGACGTACATGATGGTACTATCATTGAATCAAGGATTGCTGCATTCTTTGAAGACATCTTTCCTTGCAAAAACAAGAAAGTAAGAAGTTCATAGAAACAAAATTATGACGATGTAAATGGTAGTCATTAAAATGATGAAGAACCTAGAAGTAGTAAAAGAACCATAACATCAAAATTATTTGGTCCGGATTTTCTAAAATTTTTATTAGAAAATGAGCCTAGGACATTTAATGAAGCAATGTACACTCCAAAAGCTCCATGTTGGAATGAAGCAATCAATAGTGAGATAGAATCCATTTTGCAAAACCACACTTGGAAATTGGTTGATCTTTTACCTAGGAATAATGCTTTAGGATGTAAATGAATTTTCAAAAGAAAACTCAAACCTGATGGATCTATAAATACAAAGCCAGGTTAGTAGGTAAAGGTTACGGATAAAAAGAAGGCCTTGATTTGTTCGATACACACTCACTAGTAATGAGAATCACCTCAATTAGAATTTTGATTGTAATTGTAGCATTGCATAATCTCGAGATCTATCAAATGGACGTTAAAACGACATTTTTAAATGGTGATTTAGAAGAAAAAATATACATGGAACAACTTGAAGAAAAAATATACAATGGAACACAAAATTTGAAAAAACAATGTTGTCAAATTGTTTTACAATTAACGAGTGTGATAAATGTGTCTATATAAAAAACACACCAAAAGCTTATGTAATATTATGTCTGTATGTAGATGACATTCTTATTATAGGTAGTAACAATAATATTATCATGACTACTAGGAAAATGTTGACAAAATAGATTAAGGATATGTGTGTGGAAGATGTTATATAAGGAATTAAAATTTCTAAGACATTTGATGGACTTGTCTTGTCTCAGTCCCATTATATTAAAACTATATTTCAGAAGTTTAATATGCATGATAACAATCAAGTTATCATTTTTCATTAGTGTACATACTACAACAATTGGATGTTTGAAGAAAATATCTTTATAAAATTATATCCACTTAACATGTTCATACATTTTTCCCCCTTTTTTTTTGCCACATACAGTCCACGTCATACAAACATAGATGTATGTACATGTACAGTAGAGAAATTGTTTATTATTTTTGTTACTACCAGATTTTGTTAAGGCTCCACATCAGCAAAAGTTCAGCTAAAGCCCCACATAGGCCAAGTTAGGCCTTGTTAAGGCTTCATAGGCCCAACGAGGGCCTTCCCAATTCGTAAAAGCCTCAGAAATCGAGCGAGGGCCTCGCGGATACGCTTAACGTCTGGAAACACGTTAGCACCCTCTATTTAAGTAGAGTGAAGTCCACGAAGGGCCTCGATACCCCTGGCCAATCTGGAGTGCTTCGCTGGTCTTTGTATTCTCGTAGCCTAATGTTTTGGAATAACCAGAGAAATATTTAAAGAAAGATTGTGTTTGATTGCCATAAGGATTCTCGCAAGGAAACCAAATCCCAATCTTTCAAAGATTGGACAACGTGATCAATTCAAGTAATGGATAAAATCTTGGAGATTGCCTTGACAACTAATTACCCTTATCTCATAAGGAATGATGATCCAATCAGATATCTAATTGATTATTTTCCTAGATCAATTAGGATTCTGAGGCTATAAATACAACATCTCCAATTGCTCTAAGGTACGCTCTTTTTACGTATTATTATCATTCTTAAACTCTACTCAAATCTTTGCCTGCTTATCTCTCCCACACCCAATTGTTTTCATTCTCCGTATATTGTTCCATGTATTGATAGTTGACTTGATTTTTGGAGTACAAATGATTTTCGGACTAGTATGCAGGTAACATACTAATTGGCAGAGGAGTGACTGGAGAAATGTTGATGCGTGGATAGTGCAGATTCCGACGTCAACAGATTGACGCCGTCTATGGGAATAAAAAAACGTTACATAACCTAAATCTTGTGGTAAAAACATATTTCTACCAGGAAGAGCATGGCAACTCAAACTCCATGGAAGAAAAAGTAGAGTCCCATCATGCTGACTTATGACAGAAAAACGTTCAAGATCTCCAGAACTTAACCCGTCATAAGAGGAGAAGACAACGATAGAAGCGAATGGTCGAGTAGAAGAACCAGGACCTAAAGCTAGACAATGCCTGGATGAAGGCAGCGCTTGAATTGTTGGAGAACCAATCCCTCCAACATGGACCCAAGTGTAGCCATGCCCGGTGAAGCCCTTCGAGGTTTGGCTCGATAGAAAGTCGTCGATCTCAGGACAATCTGCCAGTTTCAAATGGCAAGAACCCTCGGAATATCGTTCTGAAACCTTCACAGGATAATCAGAAGGAGAACCCTGCTTCGGTCGCGTGAAACCGATCCGCTCATCTTTGCCGGTGTGTTTGTGAGTTGGGGTTGGATTCTCCATAGCACCACCTCTATCGGCACACAATAGGCATAGTGAGCACAGTGAGGCCCGAATGGAAAGGAGAAAGGACTCGAAACCTGTCCCTAGGAGGCTCGGAGATGAAAAGGAAATGTTAGAATGCTATGAGTATGATGACGACAAGAACCTTCCATTCACCAATTTCATGAAGGCCATGGAGGTTTCCGCTAATTTCAGAAAGCCCCTAATGGACAAATATAACGAGAGAGGCGACCCTACGGATCATATCAACATATACAAGAAGCTCCAAGGTCACTCCCCCGCAATAAAGTGCTAAAATTTCCACACTACACTCACATTTTACGCGAAGAGGTGATACAATAAATTGAAACTATGAAGCATCAGGAGTTGGCCTCAGCTTAAACAAGAGTTTGTCTATACTTTCATTGGCAACCGGATGATGATAGCCGATATCAACCGGCCCGAGGGCATCGAGGGCTGCCCAATCAAGAGCGAAGACCTCTGCCTCGATGTCAGGGCGGTGGACCTCACCACAAAAATGGAAAGAATGATAGAAACAGAGACCTACCAAGGGTTGAAGGACCCGCGGGAGCCCTCAAGTCCAGAAAATTAATACAATCACAGGAGAGCCCTATGTCGGAGGGTACACGATGAACTAGCGACGAAACTACGCAAAGGCAGCAAGAGAAGAACCAGTAAAGAGTTGGCAGGTTCACAGACACCGTCCAAAGGCCCCACAGATCGCGTTCACTAAGGAAGATGAGGCTGATATACACTATCCCCACTACGACGCTGGTAGTTCGTGTCGTCATTACCAAAAACTGGCTGGGACGGATGTTGGTCGATGATGGAAGCATCGTGAATATATTATTTGGCATTACCTTTGACCAGATGGATATGGATCATGAATTGACAGCCATTTTAGAACCATTGTTCAGTTTTACGAGAGATAGCCTTGTGCCACGGGGGAGAATCACCCTCACAATGGACCTCGGAGACCCCCCGTGTCATCTCAAGAAATTCATGGAGTTCCTAGTGGTAGATACTCGCTCCGCCTACCACGGAGTCCTCGATAGGCCCGCGCTCAAAGACCTACAGACAGTCACTTCCATCCACTACTTGGCGATGAAGTTTTCAATGCCAGGTTGCGTTACCAAGATTTGTGGTAATCAGACGGAGGCCAGGTCTTGCTACATAAATGCACTCCGAAAGGCTGCAAATCATGAAAACCCCTTTCCAGTGGTAATGACGATACAAACGGGACCGATGGACGTCGACCCCAAAAGAGTTGAGGAGGAAATGATATTGGACGAAGACCTGGACCCCCAGATCATAGGCTCAAATTTTCTGGCATCTCCGGCAGAAGAGCTAGAGGCATTTCCTATAAATCATTTAGACCCTACTCAGATACTGCAAGTAGGGTAGAAGCTGGACGAGAAGATGAAGGAGGAAATAAAACAGTTCTTGCGAGAGAACATCGACGTCTTCGCATGGAAACATAGTGACATGGTGGAGATCAACCTATCTGTGGCTTGTCACACCCTGAAGGTGGATCCAAAAGTACATCCCAAGATACATAAGAGAAGGTCGTCGAAGAGGTTCGACCGGGAACTTACAGATTGGAGGACTCAGAAGGAAGAGAAACAAGGCACCCCTGGAACATCGCACATCTGCATCCGTATTATTAGTAGTTTTTATATTGTCTTATTCTTTTCTTTCTCGGCACTAAGCTGAATATCAGCGCTTCTTTCGGCTTTGCTCAAAGTGCCATGTCATTACAATAAAGTTCAGTAATTTTTGAATTATGATACTATCTGGCCAATCATGCAAGCAACAGAAATTCGGCAGCGATGGAGTGTGGTTCGCGGTCAACTCTTTCAACTCGTTGGGTAAACAACCAACACGTACTCATATAAACAACAAAAGAAGAACGACGCTCATAATAAAAGATGTACTCTGTAAAAAAACTTTACATTTATGAAATCAGGAAAAACAACATTAACGTGTGTTACATAGGAGTATGGCTCCTAAGTCCCAGCCTGATCCTTGGGATCGACATAACCAAGGACCCCAAGGTTGGCCAACAAATCCTTGACCTTTGATAACTCCGCCAAGGCTTCGGTCAGTTCTTTATCCTTGGCGTGGACCATGTTTTGGCAAGCCCTCAGCTACAACCCAGCCTTCTGGATTGTTCCAGATTTGGTTATGTCATATATGGCTCGTGACCTGGCGTCCTCAGAAACTGCAAGCTCCAAGTGAAGGATCTGATTCTCCAAATGCAACCTATTAATATCCTCTGCACCCACTACCGTAGAGCGCAACTCATCAACCTTCATCACAAGAACCTTATATAATTCTCAATTAAGAGCATGACTTTGGGCATTATTCATCTCTGCCATTTTTATCAGTTCTAAAAGGTCCGCGCCTTCAGTTTCCATTGCCCAAACAGAGGTCTAATATTTATGGATAGAGACTGCCGCCGTAGCTGATGAAGGTGGCAACTTTTCCAAGATAGCAGGGTCTAATTCATCCTAACGAGACCCGATATTGATATGCTCGGACTAGCTAGGAGGAAGAATAGAGGTTTGGGTCGCGCCTTGAAAACGGGGAGAGTGTTCCTCAGCTCTCCAAGATGGAGCCTCCTGGCCTCGCTTAGCCTTCTGAGAATCCTTCCCACTCCCGTCATTCTCTGTGCTCCTTCTTGGCATGGTCGTTTCTCCCTTATCATCGACAACCATCTTCCTCTTGTCTGATCGTCGAATATCGTCCGACAAAAGTAGGGGTTTTTCAAGAGGGAGAACAGAAGAAACACCCACTGTTATTCCCGATGCCAACAGAACAGTGGAGGAAATGCCCACTATTGCTTTTGACGCCAAAGGAACAGTAGAGGAAACACCCACTATTGCTTCCGACGTCTGCGGGATAATAACCTCTAGAACAGACGCCATGCACGGTATCGAAAGCTGGGGACAAATATCATCCTTTTGACCCATAACTTCTCGACTTCTTATTTTGAGCTTGGGCACCCTGGAAAAATAAAAACTTGCCATAACAAACAATGGTTGAATTCCAATATTATGGGAAGGTGATGGAAGTGAAAGAAATGAAAGTAAGTTTCGTAAGCACATATATAGGCAAAAGAGAATGCAAATCGTCGGATGAACGGACATGTGTGTGGGCGAGAGATGTACCCCAGAAAAACTTACGAAGATGTAAATGCTACGTGGAGTAAACACGCTTCGGTAGTTACACCATCATGATGCAATGATGGCACCTTCAATACACATCACACGTGGAAACGTCCTTATCTCATAATGAAGGAGGATCTAATCAAATATCTAATTGATTGTTTTCCTAGATCAATTAGGACTCTGATGCTATAAATACAACATCTCCAGTTGCTCTAAAGTACGCTCTTTTTACGTAATATTATCACCCTTAAACTCTGCTCAAATCTCTGCCTCCTTGTTCCTCCCACACCCAATTGTTTTCATTCTCCGTCTATATACCGACAATTGACTTGATCGTCGGAGTACCAACGATCGTCAGACCCTTTTTCTCTTGGTGATCTTGGTCCCTAACAGTCGTCATAGTGTGCAGGTAACATACTGGTTGGCAGAGAAGTAACTAGAGATTTGTTGATGCGTGGATAGTACAGATTCTGACGTCAACAGATTGGCACCGTATGTGGGAATCAAAAAATGTTACACAATCTAAAACTTGTGGTAAAAATGTGTTTTCTACCAGGAAGAGCATGACAACCGAAAACTCCATGGAAGAAGAAGTAGAGTCCCATCATGTTGACTTACAACAGGAAAGCGTTCAAGATCTCCAGAACGTAACCTGCTGTAAGAAGAAAAGATAATGACAGAAGTGGACGATCGAGCAGGAGAACCAAGACCCGAAGCTAGACAGCTCGGATGAAGGCAGCGCTTGAACTATTGGAGAACCAATCCCTCCAACATGGACCCAAGCGTAGATGTGCTCGACGAAGTGCTTCGAGGTTTGACTCGACAGAAAGTCGTCGGTCTTAGGACCATATGTCAGTTTTAAACGGCAGGAACCCTCAGAATATCTTTCTGAAACCCTCATAGGATAATCAGAAGGAGAGACCTCCTCCGGTATGTGGAAACTAGCCGGCTCTTGCTGCCAGTGTGTTTGACAGGTTGGGGTGGGATCCTCCATAGCACCACATCTACCGACACACATCAGGGACAGTGTAGATTCCGACGTCAACAATTTTAAATAAATCTTGTATAACAATTTTTGAGATTCATGTTTATATTCTCATGAATTAATTCCTTAGGTATATCTCTTATTTGATTATTAGAGAACAAAGAAACAACTCAATTACTAGAGTAATGCTTATTCTTTTCTATGCTAGTGCTTAAAATTTCCACTAAACAATCTACGTAATTGGAGGAGGCGATATATATATATATATATATATATATATATATATATATATATATATATATATATATATATATATATATATATATATATATATATATATATATATGCGATCGAAATTATGGATTGTACCTTGATTTTATGATCCCACCACTCAATCGAAAGCGCCAATTGTATTCGTGTAGTGGTTGATACAGATGCTGGTTTCCTATGCATTAGTTTGTTGAAGGTCACATAATCTACTTTCATTGCATCCCACTGGTTCTTGAACTGTAACTTAAGCGATTTAAGTAATAAATTCAAGCTTTTGCTAGAGGATGTTGTTCCACGGAGGCAAGGTCCAAAACATGGAAAAATGAAGTATTTCCACAACTCTACCACCCAGTCAATTCTGTTCTACTTAACAATTCTCTCTTTCAAGGCCACATATCTTTCTGGCTAAGGAATGAGAAATCTTTCTCCTATTACATGAATCCAATCGGATCCACTTGATGAATAAGAATTTGATAGAGAATCCTTGTGTGTTGGCGTTCTGTAATAGCATAGAATCAGTTTACATTATTTTTCCATCCTTCCAGAGTGAAGTAGGTCCTCAGTCGTCAGCTTGTAATAATCTCTTCCTCACACAAATGGATTAACACTATCTTGGCCTCTAAGTCCCATTGCGTACTTGTTCGAGTTAGGTTTCCCAACCTTGATTTCTTTCCTTTGCCAAAACCTGAAGCTTTGAAGCCCGAGGTCGACATAGTTTATATGTAGTAAGAAATGGATAGCTAACGATTTTAAAAATGTAAAATCTGGAAAATGCACATGATACTTAGAGATGAACCAAATATTTTATTAAACCATAAATATCATTTCAATTGAAACAAATATTTTATTGAACCAAAAGTCCAATGTCCTGAAAAATTTATTAGTTATTATGACTTGTTAGATCATCCCAATTCAATAATGTGAATAATTACCGAGAATATGTATTGTAGAACAAAATATTCTCCAATATAATGAATTCTTCTATTTTGCTTGTTCTCATGGCATACTAGCTAGTAGACCTTCACTAGCTAAAGTGAAGTTACATTTTTGAAAATTATTGAGGATGATGTATATGGGCCCCACTTACCCTCCACATGGATCATTTATTTTATGATTTGAAAATATGCATCTACTAGATGTTCACATGTGTGTCTATTTTTTTCACAAGATAAATTTTGTAAGACTAATTGCTAGACTATTACTCGTGATAGATAAGTTTCGTGTTATTTTAATTATAGCAGCACTTGTATGCATTATGCCTAAGTATTATCACATGTTCTCTCCACTACAATTGACTTTTGATAAGAAGGTTGAGAATATACAGTTTGAATTCTTATTCTATATAAAATATCCTAGTTCCTTGACGGGTGATATTTTGTAGGGTTGTTTGCTGACTATCACAATTATGAAACAATTATCTCTAGGGATGGCAATTGGGCAGGGCCGCCCATCGACTTTGTCAGCCCGGCCTGTCAAAGCTTAGCCTGTAATGAGCCCAAGCTCATCTAAGGACTCGGCCTTTGAAAACCATGGGCCAGCCTGGCTCGTGGGCCATTGGTCCCAAGCTTTTAAAAGCTAGAGACCAATTCAACGGTCATTTTTGTGACTGTTACAGCCCAATAGTCACTTTTGTGACCGTTTTGGTCCCTTTAATTTTTTTTTCAGACGACTATTTTTTTCTTTCTATAAATACCCTTCTAAAATTACATATTCTTCACAACTCTCTCAACTTACACAATCTAAAAAAATTATATGATCAATCTTATCTCTTTTATTGTGCAATATATAGTTGAATTTCTACATTTCTAGTTTTCTACATTCTACATTTCTATTTTCTACATGGATCAATAAAACTTACAAGGCAGTGCCGACCACCAAATTCATGATGATTTAAGTGGATCAAATGATGTTCCAATTCCTGAGTTTGGTGATGATTATGGGATTGGAAGCACTTATCCAATTGTCGATCTATAGGATATCGATGAAGAATTAGAAACGACCAACACTACTACAACGACTTGGTCGACTACTAAACGAAGAGCTACAAAACAAAAGGCCCGGTGTTGAGATTATTTCAAATTAGTGCAAACCTGTGCAACCGTAGATGGACAACCAATCTTCAAGGTAATGTGTAAATATTTTAAACAAAAATTTTCATGGAAAAAGGGTAGTGGCACGAGCCATCTAAACTAACATTTTTCTAAGTGTATACAAAAGTACGGAAGAGTTGATACCAATCAAGCTCAAATTTATTTTAGATCTCCCGATGGATCTTCTAGTTATATTCCGAATCTTAACAACTGGGTGTATTCGTAGGACTCTATGCGCTGGGAAGGTGTGACTCAGTTGGTGGCTAGCATAGTGGAAAGCCCCCACTTCGCCAAAATTGTACAAAGATATCTTCAACTAAGATATGTGCCCTTTGGTAGAAACACTATTCGTGCTGATATTTCTTTATATAATAAAAAGAAAAAAAATATAATAAATAATTTAACTAAATATTCTGGTGTTGTATCATTCACTCGGACTTATGGTCCGATATAAATCATAAAGAATATATTGCTGCCACTTTACATGATATTGATTTACTATGGATTATGCATAAAAGAATAATTGCTTTTAAAGTAATTGACTACCCTCATAATGGGATGCAAACTTTTAATTATTTAATGAATATTATTAGAAAATTTAACTACAAATCTAGAATTTGCAGTTCTACTTTTAACAATGATGTGTCTAATAACATAATAGATAAATTAGTTTGAGAATTAAATCCAAATTTTGATAGAATTTTATTTCATGTTTGATGTGTATATCATTTTTTAATTTAATTGTCCAAGATGGTTTAAAGTATATAGGCCCACGATTAGAAAAATTTAGGTATGCTTTAAATTCTATTATTGTTTCACCTTCTCGAAAACAAGTATTTGATAAATTATATGTAGAAAATTCTCTTTCAACAAAATCTTTATTTACAAATATAGACAAAAAGTGGAACTCTACTTATTTAATGCTTTAAGCATGTGAAGGTTATGAAAATTGTATAATTGCCTATTATAATGGCCGATATTCACACGGTCTAGAATACGATTTGCAAACATATGATTGGAAAATTGCATTCCATATAAGAAATTTTTTTTAAAAAAATTTTGACGCCACAAACACATGTGCTGGCGTATATTACCCTACTAGTCTATTAGATTTAAATCATTTTTATTTTATTACAAATAATTTTAATAGGTATAAGACATTTGCAAATTTTTCTAATATTGTAGTAACAATGGAGATTAAGTTTAGAAAATATTGAAAACAACTGTCTATGTTGTTCTCCTTAGTGTCAATTATGAACTCCATAGTAAATTTATAAGGTACTAAACATACTAATTCAGAAATTTCTACTAAGTTAAGTTACGGTAATTCAATAACTTATGGTAATTTAGAAAAAAACATTATGTGAAATGTACGATGTTATGCGACAAAAACTGGTAGGAACGTTAGAAGACCTCCTATACCAATCCCTTCTTTGTCATCAAATGATACTAACGAATATTGGAGTTTCTTTTTTCTTAATGTAACTCAACAATCTAGTTCTTCTTCTTCACTTTTTCGTGCCACAAATGTAGAAACAAATATTAGAGACGTATCTTTAGAGTTAGCTAGAAAATTTTGGTCACGACATGCTCAATTTGTTAGATGAAAACGAGATGAATAATTTTGATATACTTAGGCGGTGGAGATAAAATGAGCGTCAATATCCAATTGTTTATATTATAGCACATGATCTACTAACACTTCTGGTATTAACTATAGCATCGGAGGCTACTTTTAGTACAAGTGTAGGATTTTAAATGATATGAGGTTAAGACTAAAACCAGACATATTATAGAGTTTAATGTGTTTAAAAGATTGGGAGGATGCAGAACTTCGAATCTAAGATAAACTAGACCTATTATTGGCTGAAGAGGTGAAAGAACTAGCTACATAAAATGTAAGTATAGTTGTATAAATTTATTTTATTTTTATTCATTTTAAGTGTTGATATTTAAGTTTACCAAAAATTGTACACGTAATAACTTGTTCGTGTACAATTTAACTCTGCTTACGCTGAAAGTAGCCGGTCCCAAGCCCGAAAAAAAGAAGAGGGTTTGAAATGTCAATTTTGTCATAACTTATTTATTTTTAACTTCTTAAACTTAAAAAAAACATTTCACGTGCGTCCCATGAACTTGCCTGTGTGGCCAACAAGCTATGGCACAGTCTATCCCTTCGGCCGAACTGGGCCCTTCTTGGCAAGGGCTCAGCCCATTGCCATTGCTAGTTATCTTAGCACTATGGGGAGATATTAAATAGTTGGATAAGAAATTATAAAATGCATTGTGCTTATCCTCGCAAGGTAATGTGAACAAGAAGTTCAATATATAAGGACAAGTTATTTGTCAGATGTATTAATGACAAATACCAGTTGTACATGCTCAAACTCAGATTGGTTGTAGTATAAAAATCATTATTGTTGAAGTTAGTAAATCTAAGACATGCCTGAAACATGTTTGAAAAATTGATTATAAAGACAAAAAATTTCAAAAAAAGAGAGAGTAAATACTTAAGACGATCCTATTAAAGAGACGGTACTATTAAAGAGACCGAATACACAACTAATCAAATAACCTTAGAAGAGGTTCACATGTACTGCAGAAGATGTTTAGGTACCTGAAATTAGTGAAAATAAAGAGACCTCAATAAAGTTATGTTGCTATTGGGAATAGAAAGAATCTAAAATAAATAGTTGTCGACAACATATGAAAAAAATACTATAACGCTCATTATTTTAATTGAAAGCGAGAATATTGAACTGAAATCCATCAAAAAATATTGACATAGAAATCATTGGCCGGAAATGAAAAGAAATCATACAAACCAAATTTTATTACTTAGAATAATGCAAATTGTTTGGACATGTAGTTTGAACATATAAAATGTAATCTTGTATGATAAAAGTAGTAATTGAATATTTATTTGATTCACTTGATAATGACATATATATAAAAATTCTAAAGGATTTAAAATGTCAGAAACAAATTATTCATTCCGCAAAACAATGTTCTCAATCAAATTGCAAGATTATTATACGAATTAAAGTGAACTAGACATACGTGCTATAATTGCCTTAGTAAATATTTATTGAAAAATTGTTATTAGAATGACGATATTTTCCATTGTGTTTTCAAAGAGAAAACAAATATTGGATTTGCAATTATGGTAATTTAAGTTGATGATTTAAATCTAATAAAAACTCCTTAAGACTTCAACAAAATTGCAGATAAGTTGGTAAATGAATTTGAGAAAAAAGTTTTGGGGAAAAAACCAAATTTAGTCTTGGCCCCTTGAGTTGCATCTTGAACATTTCCAAGAATGATTATTTGTTTCTTCTTATATTAAAAAAGTCTTAAAACATTTTTATATAGGTAAAACACATCCACTAGCATCGCCTATGGTTGTTCAATCACTTGATGGAAAAAAAAGTTTATTTTGCCCACTAGTGGGATATGCAGATGCATATTATCTCTCTAGTCCATATAAATCTAGATCACAAATAGAATATGTGTTTACACGTGGAGGAACAACTATATCGTGGAGTTCTGTGAAGCAAACTTTGACAACAGCATCATCAAACCATTATGAAATTATTGCAATCCATGAATCAAGTCGAAAATGTGATGGTTGATGAATACGATCTATCATATCATGCATATTAGATTTAACAAAGATGGTCCAACAATATTGTATGAAGATAATATAACATGTATTGCACAACTTAAGGAAGGCTGGACCAAAGGGGATATAACAAAAAATATTCCTCCAAAATTTTTCTATACACATAAGTTGAATGGTGATATTAATGTTTAACTAATTTGTTTGAGTGATAATGTAGCTAACTTATTCACAAAAATATTAATAACTTCTACATTCAAGAAATTAGTACAAGAGATATGAATACGTCGATTCAAAGATCTTCACAGATTAACATCAGTGAGAGTAGTTGTACATATTTTTCCTTGTCTAGGTTTTGTCCAATTGGGTTTTTCTAGCAAAGTTTTAATGATGTAGCATTTTTAGTACTCCAAAATTTTAATAATTAACTGTACACTTTTTTTCATTCGTTTGATATTTTTGTTCCATTGTATTTTGGTCAAACAAAGTTTTTAATGAAGCAGTTATTATGTAAATAATCATGAAATGAAGAGTGTTGTAAAATAATTGATAATTGTTGATAACTATTTAGTCTTATCAGGATACCTAGAAAATAGTCATATTTACTGTACAAGTTGTTATCTTGATAAGCTTGTAACTTTCATTGGAACCATTTATATATATGCCATTGTTATAATAAATTTACCCACCTGAGTTTTGACCATTTCAATTATTTTCTCTTAGGGGGTGTATTTAATTAAAAATTTTAAAAGCTTTTATAAAGTTTAAAAGTCTAAGTGTATTTAATATAGATTTTTTAAAATCTATAAAAGTCATTCAATATAGACTTTAAAGACTTTTAAAAAGTTTTTAAAAGTCATGCGATATTTAATTTAGATTTTTTAAAGTTCTATGAAATTTAAAGGTATTCAAAATGTCAATTAATTTTATTGACTTTATAGAGAATTTTCTATATACTAACTTTAAAGCACAATGTATAAATAAAAATATATCATAATTTTTCTCTCATTCATCCTCAAGTCTTTGATAAAAAAATTTATTTCTTTATGGAATGTTTCTATTTTCTTTTTATTTCCATAAACCTAAAGTAAAGATTTATATTTTTCTCTTTCTTCAATATGATTTTTTTCCTCTTCAATATTATCCTAACTATTTTTCTCTCTTTTTTTCCCATCTACGAACTTTATAGCTATGATTAATTACCAATATTTTTTATAAAAAAGAATATTAATATTTTTATCTCTAGTCAATATGTTTTTTTTTCTTTTCAATAATCTCCTAACCATTTTTTCTTTTCTTCTTTTCATTCTACTAACACACATAATTAATTACCAAAATGTAATTACCAACTTTTGTTAATGAAAAAGAAGATTAATATTTTTTCTCTCTATTAATGTGATTTTTTTCCTTCAATATTCCCATAACTATTTTTTTTCTCTTTCTTCTTTTTTATCATTTTTTTATTAGAAAAAAGATAAATTTATAATTAAATTCTTATATAATGATTGATTGTAGTTTATTAATGAATTTCATCAGGTTAAAAACTATTTTTTTATTACTGCATTTTTTTCCCGTTTTTTCATTTTTTTTCTATTTATCTTGATGAGCATGGGTGTGTTGTATTTAATTATTTATTTATGTAATCATGGTGACTTATAATGATATATTACATATAGATTATTAAATGTAAGAAGTGAGATTATGAACTGGATTAAAAAAAATTGTTTGAAAAATATTTTTAAAAAGAGTCGTATGCCATATTTTTTTGAATTTATCTACAAACCATTTAGAAGTTCATAGGTTTACCAAAACCAAATAAAAACAAAAAACAAAATAAAACAAAAAATAGAGTGAGCTAATTATTTATGTCATTAAATTTTTGAAGTAGTTTACGTGCATCAATTAAATAGAACAATAACTTTTTTGAATTTTTAATAATATTAATGTAATTAAATAAATAATTATTATACTTTTCTCCTGCGAATTTTTTTTTTAACTGTGAGATATTAAATTTTTATATTCAAGATTTTTATTTGAAAAAATAAAAGTTTATAAAAATCTATGAAAGTCTAAAAAAGTGTTTTAAAATGAAAATATATAAAAATATGTAGAAGCCTAATAAAATCTACAAAAGTCAATAAAAGTTAATAAAATTCATACTAGTCAATCAATTGAAAAATGTCAATCAAATTTTTTAAAATTCTAGATTAAATACACACAATGTTCACTAGTTTTATAACATGAGGCATGATCTCCTATGGGCAAGTGTTATCTTGTCCACTTGTATAAAAAAATTAAACTTCGCCATACATGCTCTAAGTGTATGTTTGATAATGATTTTTGTAGATTATAAACAATGAGTCCTACGGAATGTATTGATAAAAAGTGGATAAAAATTATGAGTCTTACGAAATATGTGGATAAAAATGATATTTGATCAGCTTATAAATACTTATAAACACTGACAAACATACATTAAGAGCATCTCCAATGCAACCATGAATTGCACTAAAAATGTGTCATACCACCCCAAATTGCTTACATGGCAAATAAAAAAGTGGAGAATATCTAGCACACCGTCCACATTTAGACGGTGTGCAGTGTGCTATACATCCTCTATTTATTTTTTTATAATTAATATTTATTGAAATACGTGTTAAGTCTCTTTTATTTAATTTTTTATAGTTTATCTCTATCGAAATGTATGTCAATCATCATTTATTTAATTTTTTATAATTTAACTACCATTCTCTCTTCTACATGTGGACTACAATTTTTTCAATCTACAACCCCATTAGAAATGCTCTAAAGCTATCCCTAGGATTTTCGAATTTGAACTTATTAGAGAATATTATGGTAAATGTACATAATTTTATTATTTCGTTCATATAATATACATATCAATACCGTTCTACAAGTTCTAATTATGTATATCGTCAAGCCTCTTTTATGAATGTGTATTGTACATATTTGGATGCGTTAACGTTCATGGGAACACTTCCAGACCAGATTTGCATGTGTTCAATCGTAGGGGCGGATCCAATTTTTTTTTGAGTCCGGGCTGTTTTTGAAAAATAAAAAATTTACACTATAAAAAACGCTTTTTTCCGCCCGTCCAATCGTGATTAATGTTTGCAATAGATTGACATTTCATTTCATTTCATTTGAAGCACCTAAAAATATACCCTTTCACAAAGTTAACCTACTACAATATTGAGTCTTCTATTTCTTGTTTGATTTATAGAACTACGTGTTTTTCACCGTAAAATATATGTCATTAAACCTAGAATTCAAAACTTCAACTACAAAAACATCCATTGGTCGTGTTTTTTATTTTATTTTATTTTTATTATAAAGTGACTCTCACAAGTCTTGTTGGCTGGCACCAATGCATCCACCACATGTTTGATAATAATCCTTAGTGGGTGCGACTATGATCAATCACTAGGACTTGCACTCATCCCACGAGCCTTATTTCCTTCTCCATTGAGAGAGATTCCACTTGCTCCCTTTCACGAGTAGTCCACTCCTACTATTCCGGGGTTTGTCTTCTTGATCGCTCCCTTTCACGAGTAGTCCACTCCTACTCTTCCGGGATTTGTCTTTTTGATCGCATTGATGGTTAAGGGTAAAATTTCTCATCATTTTAATAATATAATCAATTTATAAAAACTTGAGCTACTAACATCAAGGTTCTTTACTTTTAGTACGCAAGATTCAATAAGATTGAACAGTTTTTCTTACTTGATACAATATAGTGTTGTCCAATTTAATCTACTAAATATGTAATGACCACGGACTTTTCCTTACAAGGCTTTCGCCCGGAACTATTACGTGCATTGTTAGCTTATATACTGTATACTAGGAGTTGGGCTCCAAACTAAATTTCTTTTGCTTCTCAAGGATTCGAACTCTTGACTTCTCCCTTAATATATAGGAACTTATGTTGAATGCCTTTTAAGGGGGAAGGTTGGGGACGTGAAAGATATCCAATTTGGAGCACAATCTCTAATAGACAATACGTAAAGTTAACGGTGCACGAAATATCACTCGAACGAAAATATTTTAGGGGAAAGTTTGTGACTTTTACAAAACGTGTCATTGAAATATAGTGATCTTTTGCTTTCCCCTATGCTCTTATCACTTTGAGGGCTTCCCAAGAGTTTTCACATTGTCTTTTGGGATGCCATTTACTATGCTCGAGTTTACTCTTACCTTCCAGAATTTACATGAGAAGAATCTAGTCTTAATGTACTTGCCGACAACCTATCTTTGACCTCAAAGTTTAAAATCATCAAGTTTTATACCTACCCACATATATTAATCCTTCTATTCACATTGGAATTTTGTGACATATTTGATTTTTATTCGCTCAAAATTATGGTCCCTATTCACATTGGAGTTTTGTGACATATTTGATTTTTATTAGCTCAAAATAATGATCCTTATTTTCATGCATGTAACGGGAATGGAATTTTTTAAAAAATTGTTTGTACAATTTTTGAAACTCCATTGGTGAACATGAGTGCTTTATTTTTTTCCCCTCACAATTCCATTTTGTATAGGAGTATTCGAACGAGAAGATTGATAGTTGATTCCTTGTTCTAACATAAAATTTCCAACTCTTTGTCATTGTCAGTTCGAAGAACTTGTATTTGTGTTGTATGGACAAAGAGAATGATAATTGTATTATTTAAATTATGACACTATATAACAACTCCAATATAAATTAAATGTTATTTAGTTTTCTTCTTTCTCCAATATATCCCAATTGTATCTAGTAGTGTTGTAAAATTCAGACCAGTCAGACGATTCAATTAGAAATTTGTGACTCAACCATCAATCTTGTCCGGGTCCCTATATTATACTAATCTGTGATTGACTCAATAAAAAAATCGAAAAATCAGTCGGGTTTTCATAACCGAAACCTATTAAAATTTTTCAAAACTTACTTAGAATTTAAATAGCCGCTTACCTCTTTAGGCTTCAATTTTCAATTTTCATTTTCATTTTTATTTTTTACCTTTCCTTTGCCCTAAATTGTATTCTTACCCCTAATTCATATATAACAAAAGTATAAAATGTGGAGTACATCCATTTGCATATTTCCAAATTTTACTGTTAGCATATCTAATTAAGTCGCTTTTTCAAGCTTCTATTATCGAGATCTAAAAAAAAAAAAAAAAAAAAAAAATACTAACATGATGTTTTTTACTTCATATTGAAAATTTTCTATCTTTTCGAGTTGTGGAGTAAAGATTGAAAAATAATGTAGAATTAAGTTAGTGAATGATAATTATTATCACTATTTTATTGTTTTTGATAATAGTTGATCCATTGATTCAACCATCGGATTAGTAGTTGAACCACTAATTGAGGCCGTAGCATTTGAGTAGGCAAATGGTTTGTCCGTAGTGCATGGTGACCTCATACAATAATTTGGATATTCACCATTTGACGTCAATTTTAATCTCGCATACTCTTCTTCAATATCTTTTCAATGATTTAAAAGAATGGATTCAAGATCCCCTTGACTTGTGAATTCTTTATTTCTTTTCATTCGATTGTATCAAAAGAAACTTACTACTTTTCGTTATGTTTTCAGTGACCGTGCTGATTTTTCGAGTACAAGGATTAAGGTCTAAAATGACAATGTTATGTTGGTAAAATGAGTACTTTATTTATATTTTGATAATTTAATCGCATGCATGCAAAACAAGCAAAATTACGATTTATGAAAATATCGAGAAATAAAGAATTAGATTTAGTCGAGACAAGAGTTTGACTCTTTTTTCTTAAGACGAAATTGTCATGCACAAGTACTTATGGTTTCTCGGCACATGTCTTCCAAGATACAACGATTACTTCTCGTAATAGTAGCACTCAAAATTACGAGAACAATGAACTGAACAACATTTTGTTCTCTCTTTAAATGAAAAATAAACTTGAACTTTATACAGAAATTATTTCTATACTAAAATGATTTATGCAAAAAGTGTAGATATATTTGGTTGAAAGTGAAGTGATTTAATTTGCAATCATAAGGGACCTATTTATAACATTTGAATAGTTGTGTACCAAAAGACACAACTTCATAAAAAGACACGTCCAAAAGACATGTCTTATTGGAAAGCATATGTCCAAAAAACATGTGTCTAGATGAAAAGATGCCACTATTAAAAAATGACATGTTAAAAAACACAGTTTCCAACCAAATAGATTCTAGAATATTCTACAATATTATAATCTTATTTTCCAACAATATTCGTGTATTTAAGCGATTCACTTTGGGTCTTAATTTTTCATTTACCTGAGATTGATTCGAGTAATTAAATATACTATGTTAATCTAGTCGCGTAGTATAACACATATAGCCTTATAATTTCCGTACTCGACTAACGAGTTTCGCTTAAATAATTGGTCAAAGTTAGTTAAAACCAACATCTTTCTAACAAATTTCGAACGATCCTCCACATGAATGAAAATTAATACAAATGACTATGCAGACACTAAAAGATAGTACAAGTAGTGATGGCAACGGGGCGGATCAGCTTGATCAAAATCTGCCCCGCAATAATTGTAGGAGATCCAAATCCGCCCCGTGATCCGCCATTTTTCAGGGCGGATCAGATCCCTGATCCGTATACTGATCCGTTTTTTTTTTTTGCATTCAAAAAATTTAAAATATATTAAAACAAGCTTTACTACTATACTATAGAGTTTAAACAACATTCTAAAATACATTAACTACTTAATTAAATGTCCCAAAGAAACAAACGACATCAATTACTTAATTAAAAATTGAATACTCCAAAATACACAATAAAAATAAATAAATTGTTTATCATCTCATCTTCATAACTTCATGGAATCACGAACCTAGGTTTAGGAATTAACAAATTAGGAATTAAGAAATTTGAAATTGCAATTGCAGCCC
The DNA here is from genome assembly GCA_023638005.1 of Forsythia suspensa. Lineage (NCBI taxonomy): Eukaryota > Viridiplantae > Streptophyta > Magnoliopsida > Lamiales > Oleaceae > Forsythia > Forsythia suspensa. The sequence goes on from CM042673.1 coordinate 52,122,193, forward strand.
TTGCCCTAATTTTTTTATCTTGTTATAATTTAATCCTTTTTTTTAAATATGGGGCGGGTCGGATCGAGGCAGCCCCGATCCAATCCGCCCCGAGATCCGTGGCGGATCACGGATATCTGCTCCAATCCGCCCCGCCGACCCGCAGGTATTTTTTGCTCCATTCGGATCGGGTATCCATCGTATTCAGAGCGGATCGGATATTTTTGCCATCTCTAAGTACAAGCGGAAAGCTACTACATCAGGATGTGTGGCTTGTGGCTTTGAACCTTCCTTAGTAGAATACTATCGGATTTACTTGGCTAATTAGTGAATATGTCTTGAACTGTTCAGCTGTTGATGTCAACCAAGACAATAGTGCCCACACAATAACCTCCGTAATATCTTCGGTTCTCATAGTTGTGTTTATTTTGATCCTGAACAACTCTTGGGGTATCATAAGTGCTTTAGAGAATTCAAGCCTTGAAACATTCTCATAGAAGTAGAGCATTCTGCCATACTCCACTTGACTGATCTAAGCTATAAGAATCATTAAAAGTTATTACTTAACCTCATACACTCTGCAGAGAGCACTTTTTCTTACAATAGAAATGGGTAAGAGATAACTCCCAAGTGCTTAACTGAATCTTCATAATTTAGTTGTCCCATTGAACTAAGATCTTGAAATCTCCAATCACCGAGGTTAGATTACCATTACAAAGACTCATGCGTAGTAGGCTTTTAATCTCATTCCCTTTGATAAGAAGTATACTTGATCAGTTGGTAAACCTTTAGTAAGTGGATCTGTGAAATTTTCCTTTGACTTTATATAATCGATGGAGATTACACAATTTGAGATCAACTTTTTAATAGTATTATGTCTTCGACGTACATGTCGAGACTTACCATTATACAACATAGTCTATGTCTTTTTAAATGTAGCTAGCTATCACAATCAATTCATTTAATAGGCACAGACTGTTACCAATTAAGAAATTCTCCTTCTAAATTTTGAAGTCAAATGTTTTTTTAGCTTATCTAAAGCTCTAATTTGATCTTCCAAATTCACAAGTTGTTTGAAGGATTTCTAACGATGTGAAGGATTTTGGCACTCGCTTTTAGTGATCTTAATCACTAAAACTATGATATCACCAACATCAAATTTCCAATGTCATTTTTAACGCTAGTTTAAAAATCTATAATGTGCTTCGACCACAACAAAAATGCAATACTATTATTAAAAACATGCAATAAACAATTTTCGTTCTCATTTTTACACTTTTGGTCTAAGGTTTGTCACCTATGTATAATATCCTCGTACTTCTAAAAAATGGTAGAAGGGCTTTCCAACCTTTCTATTTTCATAGAAAGTTTTTATGTGACTTCATTTAAGGTATTCTATAATAATGTAGTTTATACACAATGCTATCCCCCACAAGTCTAGGGTACATTCGAAATTGATGATGTAATTTGCAAGTAACAATGCTACCAACATAATTTCGGGTAGAATTTAGCAACATAAATTCATCGACTCTTTTGAAATTTGATTATATCGTAGATTATGTTTTTCTATCGAATAATACAATCCATTTGCTAAGTATCCCTTGCCCACGTACATCTCAATCTGAACCCATTCTCGCTCAATAATAAACTAGAAACCAAATTCTTGCGAATCTCTGGGACATGTAGAATATCAATTAGGGTTACTTTTTTTTTGAGGTCATTTCAGCACTACTTTACCTCATTCAATGATCTCTAAAGTAGTAGAGTTTTCCATAAAGAGTTGTCTTCTACTGATCGGAGTGTAAGATAAAAATATCTCTTTGTCATCACAAACATAACAAGTAGTGCCCTTGTCGATCTACCATTCTCAGGTTATCTAACATATTGGTTTCAAACACCATTACCAAGAGTATTAGATCTGACATCCTGTTATATAATTTGTCTTCCTCGGTTGGGAATCTTTACGCTAGAATCTCGTTAGATTTAGTGTTATGAGATACAACATCAATTTGTGTTGTCGTCTCTTCAAATCTACTCCGGTTAACTTTTTGAACTTATCCTCACAAGCATAGATCAAAATCCTCACTAAAAGCTTATGGAAGCGCGCATTTCTCTCTTGTTTGTAACCTATAGATTACAAGTACCACATCATACATACCAAACGATGCAAAAGGTCTTACGTTAATATTCCCATAAATCGATTAACATTTCTGGATATATATGGCATACGTTATTCTTGGATCTCAGAGATAGATGTAGTCAGTCTTGTTACCATCACTGGATTAGTTCGGGCTATCGTACTACGCACTCAGAGAAATTATCTTACTAGATATTATATAAGAACTCAAACAGAAGAACTAAAGCTCTAATCACAGATCAAGATGCAAAAACAGTTGAAAGTTATAAAACTCAGATTAATTAAATTAAAAACAATTTTTAATCTTAATTAATACTAGCAGTGGACAGAACGCAGTCACAACTGGCGCGTTGTATTGAAAAACAGTTCTAACGCTTACTTGCATATTAAAACGATGTTCGTTTACCTTACTTGTGTATAGCTAAATTTAAAGAATTAAATATGAACACAAGACGTAACGTGGTAAATCCCGAAAGAAAACATCCACGGGCCACATGCCATGGGTAAAAACAATCTACTAATAATCTTGATTAAAAATACAATAGTATCCGATTTTTGTAATTTTACAAAATTAATAAAATAACAATCAAAAGAAAACAGATCAACTCTCTTTGATACTTCTTCTCCTAACTTGTTGATGAAGTGGAATCAAACCTACCAGTCTTGACTTTATCGCCACTTACCTCTTGTATTTGACTACAACCACCACTTGGATTAAGAACCCCCGCTCTTAAATTTACGCCAAATAGATTAATCAAGATTTGGAATTGTTCGTTGAGCACCAGTTTGTTTTTTATTCTTCGATGAGTTTGAAGAAAACCTTTTCGCTTTGAAACTAAAATCAATGAAGCTTTGAATCTTGTTTTTCCACCAATGAATCCGGTCAGTTTGTGCTTGGAGAAACAAGAACCAAAATTATATTTTCAAAACTTAATTCCTTATTGATTTGTACTCTTACTTATAGTTAAAGTAGTAATCAAATTCGAATTATTTCTTACTAAAAATATGCAACAAGAATGGTAAGACAATTAGTAGGAAAGAATATATAGAAAGATATTCTAGATTTGTAAAATGAAGGAATTTAGGAAACTCAAGATTATTTTTAAACATTTCCTTCCTAAAGAAATCTAAGATAATAAGAAACAATCATTTAACCTACAAAAAAGATGTTAATATTATTTATGTGATCAGAATATAACGTGTATGGAAACAGAATAAAAATGCAACTTTACTGATATAGAAAATTAATCTGCTTATCAAAGCAATAAGCCAAAACTAACATTATCCAGACCAATCATAATGAAAGCGTTAACCTACTATTTTAACATTAAAAATCAGTTATATCAATTAAGAGAGCCAATACAAAAAGATGAAAAATATGACACATATTTTTTGAACAATCTCCCCATTTGGCGTTGCTTAATTACAAGAAATAATTGTCGGATTTTTAATGAATTTTTAATGTATGTATGATGTTTGTGAAGGTATGTGAACAATAACATGAGCATCAACATGTTAAGGTTATTGTTCCCCCTTAGTGTGTAGACCAAAAACTCCTGCAAAGAAGTTAAGCTTACTAACAATATATGCAAATACCACACACATAAGATACACACTTAATATTGCTCGCCTTTAACAAGATACCATTAAAGTTTAATCATCAAACCACCATAAACTTAAAAATACTACTATCATCAAAGTTTAACTAACAACTACAACCTTACAAACTTAAAAAGAACTACTACTTAAAAATACCTACTACTTCCTTCTTATTAATAAAAGTGCTAAACAAACAAAACAAGGAGGCAAGAGAAAACAAAAGTACATCAGTTTTGAAGTGAAAAAGCATAATGTAGGTGTTAATACAGTCATCCTTAAGCAGTAACAACCAAATAGTTAGAAAGTGTCAGAACCAGAACAATCAGTTCTGAGAGGGTCTGGAATTCTTTGCACCGGATAGAGATACTTTTGAATCTCTCTTGAGAATAGGGGTATCTAAAGGAGCAATAGGTAGAGGAGCATCCGACATAAGTGCATCAGGTGGAGAAGCAGTTGTCCCAACTACTAGATCAGTACTCGGAATCTCCATCTGACCTTCAGGGTGTGCAGAGAATTCTAGAGTAATTATGTGGTATGCAGACTTTATATGTTCATCACCCAGATATTCAATCTTAGCCAACACCCTACGCATGAAAATAAACTCATTAGAAAAACTTTTGGTTAAGGTGAAAAACTGGTCTACCTATGTTCTAACCAGCCCCATCTGAGTTTCCAGTGCATCCAAACGCCCATACTGGTCTAACGAAGACAAAACGTACCTAGGAACTTTGGAAGTGGGATACAGTGTTCCACCCAAATTTGTAAATTCATGAACACCTAATGCTAGAATATAACTCATAGAACCTGTCTGAATCCATGGTAGACACTTCTTGGTGAACAAGAAAGTGATGGATGAGAGCTGGATGTGGTAGATTGTATTGCTTGGCCCTCCTCGGCTCTTTATAAACAATTCTATCAAAAATTATTTTGACCCAATCAACTGTCAACATCATCCCCAACTTGTATAGCATAACAGCCCAGTCCTTTGAGATGTCTGGTCGATGAGTCAATGGATCGATATTGTTGATAAGTATCCGATGGAGAATTTTGTATTTGGGCATTAGTCGGGAATCATCCAGTTTATCTTATTCTGGCCAGGTAGATCTAGTCATTTTCTGCGCAATACTGTCCTTGGTCAACTCTTCCTCACTTTTGACAGCGACGGTATTCAACCTAAGCCAGTCCCTGAGAGAGTTAACATGTCTTCCTCAGACATAAACCTGCCATCTGAATTCATTGCCAGCCTTTCCTAGATTTTTTGGAATATTGGCCATAAATTCCTTGACCAGAGTCTCATTGAACGGCCAAAAACATAACAGATTATATAATTTGTGAAAATCAACAATTTCAACCAAACCAAATGAACTAAATTCATGAATTGCTACATTGCACTCAACAATGAACTTTCGATAAGAGGTAAATGAAAGAAATAGACTCTCAGCAGCTTCATATAGGAAATAGTAATTGAGGGGCTTAACACAGTGTCTACCTCTAGTTAATGTTTCTAGTCTAAACATTTGTGGGTCTGAATTGGGAGTAGGCAGTACTTTGTAAGCACCCACTGAGATAGTGAGTGGCCTGTCTTGACCAGCTGGTGTGGGCTCTTCAACAGCATCACCAATTTTACCTTTTTCCTTTTCAGCCCTCGTGGCTCTTCTAGGTGGATGAGGTGTTGGAGTAGACTCCGAAGATTAATCAAAATTAACATCAAAATCAGAATCTGATTTTTGAGAAGGGGGCTTACTTAAATCTTCAATGATTGGGGGAGGACGTTCAGACTCCTCATCACCAGTCCCTTTATCCTCACGACCGTCTTCTTCACTTTCATGATTTCCAAAGCCATCGTTACCAATTGCAGATCCATCACTGTCATCTCCTTCTTTATCAGACTCTTGAGCACTAAGCGAAACTTTCTTGCTCAGAAAAGTAATTGGGTCTTTAGATGTTTGATGAGGCTGTGATTTAGAATGGTTGACCGACGGTTGGTAGGCAACAATGTCCGTCGATTCGTCAGCCTGATATGCAACAACTGCTGGAGAAGTGTCCGGGTCTAAACTGGAGGGTTTCAGTCTTCGTGTGCTTCGCTGGAGACTTCTCACCGAAGAAATTTGCGATCCCTTCTCAGTTTCAACAGCAGCCAAATGAGTAACAATGTTCTTGGATGAACCACCAAGATTTTTCTTTGATTTTGGCATTTTGGTTTTCACTATTGTTTGAATCTGAAATAAAAACTCAACACAACTTCGAAATTAAATATTAGAGGCAGAGATTGAGTTTTGTACTTGAACACACACATGAAGAATGAAGACCAAACCCTAGGTTGTGGTTTAAAAAGGAAATTTTTTTTGTAAAATTGCCAAGAGGGAACGGTTAATTTAGGACGTGTGAAAAGCATTTACCAAAAATAAACTGAGGATTTGTAGTTATGGATATAAAAACCTCCCTTAACCAAGTATTTGAAATTCGAAATTATTCACCTAAAAATGCTATTTTATGGAAAATGGAATTTTTTGAATTAGGAACATCAATTCAAAATAATCAGTACAAAATAAGATCGGATTCCGTGAAAGATTCATCCATATTTTTCTCAGTTAAAGTTAATTGTGCTGCCAAAATTAGACTGTTGATAAAAACTTCTACGAAATAGTCCACACAAGACAATCACACAAAAATTAATGAGAATATTTTATGAGATGAAAATAAATTTTTTATTTATGGGCAATTTTCATAGTCCATAAAGTATACAATCAGTCCAAAAAAATAAAAATAAAACAGGAATCTTCCAATCAGATATATGCACACAATTAGATTCAATTATTTTGTCAGATTTAAAACGTGAGTGTGTGATAGGACATAATAGAGCAGTCAATCATAACACATCCCACTAAACTAAATTGAACTTTGTCAAAAAGATAAGTACAGATATGTATTTCAAACCAGTTATCATCTTAACATATATCTTTAAATAAAAAAATATGTGCGTGCCAAACAGGAGTACCATATCAATTTTCTTTTGAGTAATCAGAGTGTTGACTTTATTTATATATATATTTTTTGTTTTATCAAAGCATTGAATTTATAAGTTCATGGAGTTGACTTTCTCATAGTCATAGAGGTAGCCCTTTTCTACACGATTTATGTTCATTATCAAGGATGGCTGCACACATCTATGGTAGTAGCCCCCTCCTCCATAAATTTGTCTGTTTAACACAACAACATACTATCATGCCGAGAGACATAGATACTGACCATAGGTCAACTACAAAGTACGAAACTACTTTAAAGATAACAATCCAGTCAGTAGTAAAGCACAATCAAACATGTCAATATGTCCTCGAAGTGTACTTATCTGAGCATATTATATCATAAGTGTAATGAGCATACCATACTGATTGGTTAATCCAATTAAATCTCAATATTCATAGCCCAATCATACATTTATATCATTTGTTGTTTGCACGAACACCCCTTTTATTATTTTTTTTTTATTTTTTAAATAAATAGGTAAGTAAATGCAAACAAACAAACATGATAAAATTAAACAAAAAGGGAAAAAAACTACCTCTACTAAATGAATTTTTTTAAAAATAAAATTAATACATCAAGCAAATACCCACGGCTTTTTGTAGAGTCTCAAATCCAGTAGAATCTAAGGTCTTGGTGAGCAAATCAGCCAACTGATACTGAGTCTGAATATGTTCCAAAGTAATTACTTCTTTCTCGACCAAATTTCTAATAAAATTATGTCTAATGTCAATATGTTTGGCCTAAAATGATGAAAAGTAATTACTTTTTTCTCGACCAAATTTCTAATAAAATGATGTCTAATGTCAATATGTTTGGTCGTAAAATGATGAACATGATGTTTAGAAATATTGATAGCACTAGTGTTATCACAAAAAATAGTAACAGAATCCTAATCAATACTATAATCACATAGCATTTGTTTCATTCAGAGTAGTTGAGTGCAAAAACTACCAGCATCAATATACTCAGCTTCTGCATTAGATAAGGAAATAGAGTTTTATTTCTTACTTAACCATGTAATGAGATTGTTACCAAAATCAGAAGTACAGTTAATATAGTGAATAATTTGCTTCACTGCTGCAAGATGTGATTCTTTTGGTTTAGCTTGATAACATGCACAAACTCCAACACTAAATGATATGTCAGGATAGCTTGTAGTCAGGTACATCAAATTGCCTATCATGCTCCTATACAAGTTAGAGTCAACCTCTTTGCCCTGGTCATCTCTGGAGATTTTCAAAGATGTGACCATGGGAGTTCTAATTGACTTGGTTTGTTCAAGACCGAACTTCTTCACTTGATTTTTAGCATACTTGGCATGACCACCTGCATGACTCTTGTAGTTAGTTAGATAAGATCGATTACTAGTCATGTATCTAGAACAACCACTATCAAAATACCAAGAGTTAGGAATAAAAGTTTCATAGGCAACATCAACCATATAACAATTTAAATCACCATTTTTAACTCAAATTTATCTTACTTTAGTATTGCTATGGTATCTCATGTGTCTATTAACCAAGTTTTTACTATATAAACAATGAAATGATTCATGTCCTAGATTTACCAGAGATGCAATATTTTCCAAAGTAATTTGATTTACCTTTCTGCATTGAGAATTGATACATTTGTTGTATAACTGATGGTCGTGACTGTTTTTGAGTTTTGGCATTGGTCAGAACCTGCATAGGCAAGTCAGCTTTAGTCCTGACGGTAATTGGAGTAGTTTTGTCTGAAAATACAGTAGACTGTGTTCTTTTGACGAAATTGATCTGATTCCCAACTTTTTCTTTACTTTTTCCAACATATCCCAAACCTTCTTTGACGTTTAGAGTTCTTCCATAACTTAGGGTTTCACTCAAGCGAGAGGCTTCAATTGTTAGTTGTTCGACCATTTCTTTTGATTTGTCTGATTCATCAAGAATATTCATAATTCGACCGTCCTTCTCTTTTAAGAGATTGGTCAGACTGTCATTTTTAGAATCAACTGTTGCCTTATCATCTTCTAAAAATTCCATCATGACATGAATAGAAAAATTCTTCTCATGTTCATCTTTTAATTGTTTGTTCAGATGCAGTTACGACACACACGATTTGGTTCTTCAAATGTTGTGGTCAAGGAAACAGAACATGTAGTCAATTTTTGCACAGAGTCAGTACCAGAATGTAAGTTCATAGTGAGAGACGTTACCTGATCATCAATAGTTCTGTCGTTAGATGTTACCTGATCAACAATAGTTCTGTCGTCCTCGTTATCGTCCTCATTTGAATCTTTTTCATCATCTTCACTCCAAGTAATATTCATAGCCTTCTTGGTATGAGATTTCTTTAGGGTATTTGCACATTCATAAGCAATGTGACCAAAGCCCTCACACTCATGGCATCTAATTCGATTGTCAGATCTATTCATAGATGTAGTGGGATTTTGTTTTGCTTTGTTCAAACATCTCTTTTTTTTTTTGTTGAAGATGAGTATTCAAGTTTTTGCCTTTCTGATTTCTTTTTAAGAATTTTTAAAATTGTTTGGTGAGCATGGTTGTGTTTTCATCAGTATCACTTTCTTTACCATCAAACTCTTCTTCATCTTTTTCAAATTTGAAGGCAATACCAGATCCATTTTCTTTCTTCCTTCTCTGTAGATATAGTTCATATGTCATCAATGATCCCACCAATTCTTCAACCTTAATTTTCTCAATCTCCTTGCTTTCTTCAATGGCAATTACTTTGGAGTAAAAACGGTCAAGCAAGGATATGAGAATTTTTGTTTACAATTTTATTCTCGAGTATTTTTTCCCCAATGTATAAGCTGTATTGGTGATGTCACTGAATTTTGCATAGAAGTCTTTAGGTTCGTCATCTCTCATGGTCAGTTGTTCAAATTCAAGAGTAAGTATTTGAAACTTGGATGACTTGACAATAGATGTTCCTTCGTGAGCAATTTGTAAGATGTCCAAAGCTTCTTTAGCAACCTGACAAGTAGAAATCAAATGAAATTGATTAGAATCTACAAAAGAGAATATGACATTTAAAACTTTTGAGTTCCAATTAGTACAGTTAAAATCAGTTGTAGCTCACTCGTCTGCCTTTTTCTCTCTTTCTACACCATTTTCAATAATGATGGGAGTTTTATAGCCATGGACAATAGGGCGCCAAGCTTTTTCATCAAGAGATTGCATATATACTTGAATCCTAATTTTCCAATAGGCATAATTAGAACCATCTAAAACCAGTGGTCTATACGAAGCTCCGTCCATATCTAAGTTTTTCGGATCTCACTTATAGAAGTGTACCCTCTCTGATACCAATTAAAAGTTATAAAACTTAGATTAATTAAATTAAAAACAATTTTTAATCTTAATTAATACTAGCAGTGGATAGAACGCAGTCAGAATTGGCGCGCTGTATTGAGAAACAGTTATGATGCATACTTGCAGTTTAAAGCGATGTTCGTTTACTTACTTGTGTATAGCGAAATTTAAAGAATTAGATATGAACACAAAATGTAACGTGGTAAACCCCGAAGGGAAACATCCACGGGCCTCCATGCCATGGGTATAAACAATCCACTAATAGTCTTGATTAGATATACAATAGTATCTGGTTTTTGTAATTTCGTAAAATTAACAAAATAACAATCAAAAGAAAACAAATGAACTCCCTTTGATATTTCTTCTTCTGACTTGTTGATGAAGTGAAATCAAACCCACTGGTCTTGACTTTATCGCCACTTCCCTATTGTACTTGACCGCAACCACCACTTAGATTAAGAACCCCCATTCTTAACTTCACGCCAAATAAATTAATCAAGATATGGAATTGTTCGTTGAGCACCAATTTATTTTTGATTCTTCAATAAGTTTGAAGAAAACTTTTTTGCTTTGAAACTAAAATCAATGAAGCATTGAATCTTGTTTTTCTACCAATGAATCCGGCCGGTTTGTGCTTGGAGAAACAAGAACCAAAATTGTATTTTCAAAGCTTAATTCTTTATTGATTTGTACTCTTACTTATAGTTAAAGTAGTAATCAAATTAGGAATTATTTTTTACCTAAAAATCTACAACAAGAATGGTAAGACAATTAGTAGGAAAGAATATATAGAAATATATTCTAGATTTGTAGAAAGAATGAATTTAGGAAACTCAAGATTATATTTAAATATTTTCTTCCTAAACAAATCTAAGAGAATAAGAAAATATTCTTTAACTTACAAAAAAATTTGTTAATAATATTCACGTGATCAGAATATATCGTGTATGGAAACAGAGTAAAAACGCAACTTTATTGATCTGGAAAATTAATCTGCTTATCAACGCAATCAACCATAACTGACGTTATCTAGACCAATCATAATGAAAGCGTTAACCTACTATTTTAACATTAAAAATCAGTTATATCAATTAAGAGAGCCAATATAAAAAGATAAAAAATATGACACATATTTTTCCAACAACAATTTATTTCAACGCAAATGCGAGCAAAAGTTAGGCGAAACCCAGTGGCTGTGGGTCCGTCAACATACAAATGGACACCTAGGTAGCTGCCAATAACTTCAATACCTTCATTATCCCAAAACAGCAAATAAAGTCAACGGAGTTTAACCAAAATGAGAACCGGGTGTAGGTTGTTGAAGTAGAATAGGACATACTTTATCACAAAGTAAATATTTTATAACAAATTTACATAAATATAACATTTACTTATAAGAATTTGATTTGGATACTACAAAACAAGAAATTTTTTTAACATTTCAGTAACAAAATATAATATGCAATAATTTTTGTCTTAAGATTGTTAGTAAAATTAATGCATTATTTAAATTTTGATAATTTAATCACATGCATGCAAAACAAGCAAAATGACGATTAACAAAAATATCGAGAAATGAAGAATTAGATTTGGTCGAGGTAAGAGTTTTACTCTTTTTCCTTAAAATGAAATTGACCCACATATGTACTTACAATTTCTTGGCACACGTTTCCCAAGATACAACAACCACCACTTCTCGTAATAGTAGCATTCTAAATTACGAGAACAATGAACCGAATAGCATTTATTATCTCTTTAAATAAAAACTGAACTTGAACTTTATGCAAAAATTATTTATATACTAAAATGATTTATGCAAAAGTGAAGTAATTTAATATGCAATCATAAGGGGCATATTTATAATATTTGAAAAGTTGTGTATTAAAAGACACAACTTCTTAAAAAGATATGTTCAAAAGTCATATCTAGTTGGAAAACACATGTCCAAAATATATGTTTCTAAGATAAAAAATGTGACTATTAAGAAATGACATGTCAAAAAAGACACGACTTTTTAGCCAAATACATTCTAGAATATCCCGCAATATTTGTGTATTTAAGCGATTCACCTTGGGACTTAATTTCTCATTCACTCGAAATTGATTTGAGCAACTAAATATAGCTTAAATAATTGGTCAAAATTAGTCAAAACCAACATGTTTCTAACCAATTTCCAACATGTTCCATCTTCTTTACAAGCTTCGTAAAGAATAGGTAGCTTGGAACTAATGTGAACATTGTCCTGAATGAAGCTCGGGTTTATTTTCGTATGCATGAACTTATATTAAACTTAACTAAATAATCAAAAAAATTGCCACGTACTTTTACCTTACTTCCGTGTAGTGTTTTCCGATCTAGCATACGCAATGCTAGATTTCCTTAATGTTTGAAGAAAGTTAGTGATGCTCCCTGTTGCCATGCAAAAGCTGGCACCATTGAAATGACTTTTAAGATAAGGTAAATCTTCTTGTGGATATTCATCATGGAAGTATACCTGGGAAGAGCGAAATGACAAAAAACATTATATTCAAATGTGGATAACTTCTCTAAAAAGTGACCTAGTTGGAGGAGCACTAGAAATTGCACAATGTCGAGCATATCCACGACGTTTAGCGCGGCAACTCGTACTAGCCATTATGAAATTACAAGGTCATAGACTTTGCTCATGTTTGTTGAAGCTTGAAAAGTTTACTAATCACTTATAAGTAAATAACTAAATTCGAAACAAATATTTTTGTTTTGTAGTCATTGTTAGTTTTAAAATGTAAAAAGAGAATTGATTTTAAAGACTAAAAAAAAAAGATAATCAATAAACAACAGATATGTTTAAAGTACGAAATATGATGTGTATGATGTTGATTCGGTGTGATCGGTTGGGTATTTTTTAAAATTGTCAAATACTCTCCTTCAGATGACACCCAACTTGTGAAGTTGTCTGCTGTATGCGTCACCTCCAAGCGGTTTCGTAAAAAGATCCGACAATTGATTGCTAGATCGTAGGTTGGAGGAGCAATGAGGCCAATTTGAATTTTTTCACGAAAAAAATTGCACTCAATTTCAATGTGTTTCGGACGTTTGTGAAAGAAATCATTATTTTAAATTTTAATAGCAGCTTCTCTCATAATGAACTGAAATTGGTTGCGAATGAGCAAAAAAGATCTGAGGGAAGTGATTTCAACTATTGTAATTTAGAAGTGAATGCGACTAGTAAACGATATTCAACTTCTGCATAAGAATGAAAATTTTTTGATTGTTTTTTGGAATCGTCCGAGTTATTTGAATTCATCTAATATAGTTAAAAATAAGTTACTTTGTTTTAAAAGTAAATTCTACATTAATATCAAAATAAGCATGAAAAAAATAGAGCAAATTCAAACACACATTTAAAAAAAATTACTTAAAAGTAAGTTTGACTTATTTTTATGCACAGCCAAACATGGTGGATACGGCATTTGACATATCGAATGGCCAATATTCCCTGATTTTACTTGCACTGGATAATGTGGAAAAGACACTTAAAACATTGTCAACGAGCATGGTACTAAAAAGATTTTATAACAAGTGCATATCTAATCCAACGTACAGTAATTCTAAATTCCACCAAAATGGAATATTTCTCAGCAGATATCAAGAACCTTAAAAACTTGTCCACATATATCTAATCCTATTACAGTATTGTCACTAGATCGAAAATTTCTATGCACATATCAAGAAATTTGACGACCCTTAAGAAAATGAGTGGTGTTACATGATCATCTATAAATGTATTCCTGTCGTAATTGACAAGTAATATAGTAATGATGAGTGTTAGAACCAACGATGATTGATCAACTTATGTTTAAGTGATTTAAAAATAGATTAATTTAATTGTCGAGTGACACACAAAAATTGTTTTGATCATTTTGATTATATGTTCAAATGAAATGCAATTAAGAAAGACCAGAAACAATAAAATTGATCTTTGAAGGAATTAAATATGTTTAAGGTGTCACGATTCATGATTTCACTTAAAATTAACGTCCTACCCATTTTCTAATGATAGACTCAATTCTCCTATCTTAGCTAATTACCTTATCACGACTGTGAAATTAGCTCAAATTGAATGCATTAACTTACTATATTTTTATGTCGATTAATAATACAACAATTGCATTACTTTTAGTGAGAATTAGTTAGAAACACGTGTACTGCATGTGATTTTGCAATAATTTTGTGAATTTTTAATATTTTGAAAATACTTATTTTTTAATTGTTAAAAATTTAAAATATTAAAATAGCAATTACAATAAGACCAAAAAAAAAAAAAATACAGCTCTTGATAACATGTTGTATTGTATTGTTTGATATTATAATGAATAATTTTGATATTTTGATAACATGTTGTATTGTATTTTGATATATAAGTGCAATTAGAAATGAGTTTTATATTGTGGTAATTCTATTAGTAACTTGAACTCAGTGAATACATTTTGATGATTTGAGATTTGATGATTGACAAACTATTGATATCAAATCTTATGGAATTGATGTTATAAAGAATAAGAATTTGACAAACTTTTAATAATGGTCAGATCTAGATTTTCAATTCAATCTTTGTTTCAATAGATGTTGAATGAAGAATCGGCAATAGCAAAACTAACTATTTTTAATTAATAAAAAGAGAGGCGACTAAGGAAATTAGAAAGAAAGAAATGAATTATATTATCATGCCTAGTTAAAAATCAATTATGTTGCATATTCTCCTTTGGTTGTATTCATTATTAACATTAATGTATTATCCCAAGAACTTCAACACATAAAACGCTTGGTAAACATCAATTATTCAATATTTTTCTAGTGTTTTGAAATTGCAATCGAGTTTTTTTTTTAATCTTACTAAATCTACAAGGACATAATTATAGCAATAATGCTTATACAACATTTTTCACAGAATGTATTTTATCCTATTTAGTGAACTTTGTGCAAGCTACTTCAATTGATAAAACTCTAATCAATCAACATTCTCATTTCTCTATGAACATAGTCCATTTTGATAGATACACATTATGATTATAGGAAACGAAGTACTATTTATATGAAGGATACTTACAAATTTTTAGGAACTAACACAAAAATGATGACTCACTTTTTTCTAATTCACATCTCGAAAAATGAATTTGTAATTCGAATGCCTTTCCTTGACAGCTAGCTTAAAATCAAGCCCTTGTTATAATATGTGTGCTATAATTTTCATCAATGAGGACTAAACAAGATAATAAAATGTAGTGACACTTAAAGGAAAATAATAGAACTAGTAGATGTAATGAGAAGGAAAGAAAATGTGTCTTGCATAGTAGAGGTCAAATGGGTGGAAAAAGTCAAAAAAATTCTTAGTTTAAAATATAGGCAATTAAATAATTATGACGAAAATATAAATTGTGATATTTATTAATGTTAGACATGTTACTTTCACATTAATTATATTGGTTAATAATTAAACTTATAGAATTATGTTCATTTTCCATCGTTGGAATTCCTTTTTGTTTACATTAAAACTGATTCTTGTATGTCCTTCTTTTTTTTTTTTTTTTTGCGTTTGGACACATGCTTCTATCGGTTTCAAACTAATGCCAATAACTATACAATACCACCAGACGCGGAGGAGGACTTTTTCGGGTTATTAGGGAAGAAGCAAGGAAGAATAAAGACTCTACCTCTACTCCTTTACGAGTTGTGACCATTTCC
Organism: Forsythia suspensa; assembly: GCA_023638005.1. Taxonomy (NCBI): domain Eukaryota; kingdom Viridiplantae; phylum Streptophyta; class Magnoliopsida; order Lamiales; family Oleaceae; genus Forsythia; species Forsythia suspensa. The sequence goes on from CM042673.1 coordinate 52,137,967, forward strand.
AATTTTAGTTGGCTAGAAATATAGGGCATTTTTGCTACACTAAGCTTGATGCAATAGATAATTATTTGACATATCATTGTTTCTTAATCGTATTCAATTATCTCTAGTACTCAACATATCATCCATTCCTTCAAAATTCATATAAAGTTCTATACAATTTATACCACATTTCATAATGAGCAACCAAACCATGTGGAACGATTTTTTTTTTACATTTCTTCATTACATTTCATAGTGAAAAGACCAAACCATATTGAATGAAAAGTTCTATACATTTCTTTATAATATTTAATAAGTGACCAAATGGAACCATATCAAATGGAATGGTCTATTAACACATCGTGTAAGATTATGAAGAACATTATATAAAGATGAAATAAGTACTTGCAGGTAGATCTCACCTTAGATTTCTTGAATATGAAAACTGATTGAAAAATCAGAAATTGTTTGTTTTTTCTTCAACAACTTTGAATTATCACTTCTTTCTTTTGTCAAAATTTGAAAAAAATGAGTTTTGTGTGTGTAATATGTTGTGAAAAGAAAAAAGGACAAAATGAGAGAATTTTGAGAGAAACTTTCTAATTCTAACTTGTAAAATTGACATATAATATTTGAAAAGTTGATGCCAAATTAAAGAGGAGATGGGGTCAACCATCACAAGGATTTTCTAGAGGAAAAAAATTATAAATTTTGATGTATAAATGAAAGGTCTTTTAACTCCCCAATTCATAAATTTATTTTTATGATCCTAAATACATATTTAGGAATTACATAATCATCATATGACCTTTGTATCGCAAAGTAAAAAAAAAAAAAAAAAAAAAAAAAAAAAAAAAAAACATGAAGATAAGTTACCCAAAAGCCCCAAACAACACCTTATTTTGTTAAATAATGGTGGGAGAGTAAAAGTTTTAGATTTTTTAATTTAATATGAGAGGGTAAAATAATCCAAAAATGTAATATGTGAGGGTAAAATAGTCTAAAATTGTTTCTCCTTTTTAGAGCCTTTTAGAAGTAGTGTAGATTACTCAAAGAGTCACCTAGGGTTGGAGTATATCTCTATCTCCTAGCAAAACCTAGGGTACTTATTACCAGGTCTAAAATGTACAATAACATCTCGGAGATTATACAAATCACTACAATCATTTAGTGATCAACCAAATGAAAGACAATAAATACATAACAAGCACAACATGAAATGAGTAATACTTAATTTAAAAGGCAAACATTAAAATTAATCTGACTAAGGTTAAATTACATCAATCATCCCAACATATGAGTTTAGCTCAAATGAAAAAGTAAAAAGAATTACAAAGGTTTAGGAGACGCGTCACCAAATTGAGGAAATTACAGATAGAATTGAATATAACACTTGGAGCCCATCTCTTGTAGGGGTTCAAGCTCGGCTCGTGTTTTGAAATTTTAAAATTAATTAAAAATGTTGCTTAAAAAAATGAGCCGGCTCATGAGGTCCACAAGCCATGGGTCGAGCTGAGTCCCCTAGTGGATCACGAGCCAAACTCAAATCCACACGGTCTAAGCTGGGCTCATTTGATAATGGGCCTAGCCGACTAGCTCGGCCCATTGCCACCCCTAGACTCTTGCTTGGGTTGTCAAAAAGAAATTTTGGTTTAGTCGTCTTCTTCCTTCCATTTCTCTCTAGTTATCTATTGTATGTGTTTCTTGTTTTCTCCATTTAGTCTCTACAAAAAAAAGTCCCCAAGATTGTGAGCATAAGAAGTATTTATATGATTGTGTTGGTGACTTAAGAATTCGAGTCAAACAGTCCAAAATTTCCTTAGAGAGAAAATTTATGAATAGAATTATCCAACGGGAGGCCCTTGGCACGATTGCGCCATCACCTAGTGGCTGGGTGGAAGGGGCAAAAACTTGGCCACTTCTTGTGCGGCCGCACCAAGTGTTGTCAAATTTTAACTAATTCGCAAGTGTACGAATCTATTGGAATATAAAAAAGTAGCAACAATGTTGATCTCGTCAGGACTGCAATGAAGAAAGTGTAATTTAATCCAAATTAACTATTATTCTAGGCTAGCTGTGTTGAAAAGAGTTTAGTTGAAAGAATTTAAATTAAAAACTAATTAACTATTACTAGAAAGTTAAGTTGAAGGTTCAAGTTGTTTAAAGTACTAGGTTTGAATCTACTATCGTTTAATTCGAAAACAAGACAACGAAATCAATCTAAAAAAATATTTATCAATTAAATCCAAAAGAAGAAAATTCAAGCACCAAGCGATCTTAATTAAGTGTTTCTCGATTAAACTCAATTAAAAGAAAACAAAGAATCAAATGTTTTTTATAAATTCTATATTAATCGATAACAAGATAACGAAAAATCAAAAGAAATTAATAGAACAAGTTCAAGCACCAAACATGAATTAATTAAATTAATTTATAACTATCAAGAATACATGATATTTAAGATGAAAGAGATTTTATTTAATTAATCCAAAAAGAACGAACAATGAAAGTTAAAACCCAAAAAGGGAATTAAAAAGATAACATGATAATCACTTTGTTTAAACAAGGTTTCATCGTCTACCTTGGCTCAAAAAATTAGAAGAACATAATTAAATTAAAAACAAAAGATTTAATAGAAACCGACATAGATTTAAGGAGAAAATCTTTCAAAAGCCTTCTTCACCACGTGATTATTCTCTCTTGTTTTTAGATGTCCTCCTCCTCCAATTCAATCTAGATTTTGTCTTTATATAGTGTTTTATCAATCTTGAAATTCGTGTACGTGAAAAGATAGAAAAGGCTCCGACTTAGAACTGAAATAAATAAATAAAAGTTAAGACGGGCCGAGAGCCACCCATCAGAGATAAAAACTAGGGTTTTATGTTAGAACATGTAAAATGCTTGATCTTTGTTTCAATAGATGTGTTTCAATATATGATACTGTTTCTAATGATAGTGAAATTTGCTGATTTTTTTTCTTTGTTTTTAATGATAGTGAGCAATTATTCTTTCTTCATCTTGGCATTGCTCTGAAGTATGTGTTTACTTTTAAGGAACTCAGATACCTTGGAAGAGCTTTAATTTGTAGCAAAATGATGTACATTAATCCATGATCTTGCTTTTAGAGAATTTGTGATCTTTGTTTTGAAAAAAAAATTAAAGATTGTCATTTTAAGCTAAAAAGACGACTTCAAACGAGTAAAATCCATCATAGGCAATGGCAAAGCGACTGGTCTTGACCATCTCGTCGAGACCATTCTGAAAACATATTATAATAAAAATTCGAGCACATGTGCAAATTCTATGATCATTTCTATTGTGATCTTGTTTTTTTGTGCTCTTGTTTTGCATGTCTGAAGATCAAACAACACACATGACTATGATATCATGCTTTTATCTTTGATACTGTTTAATTAGTCATATGTTTTGTTTGATACTGTATTATGCAAAACAGTATCATAGATTAAAACAGTATCAATTTATATTAATGCACATTACCTAAACAAAACATTATCATGGATTAAAATAGTATCATAGACAAAACAAAGACATTCAAACAGTATCACGGGTTCAAATATTGTCATAATTAAACAATATCAAAGATAAACGCATGCGGTATCATAAACAAAATTCATTCCATCAAGTGGAATGGTCCTATTAACACCACCGATAGTGGCAAGATTATGAAGAACATTATATAAAAGATAAAATAAGTACTTGCGAGGTAGATCTCACCTTAGATTTCTTGGAGATATGAAAACCGATTGAAAAATCGTAAAATTGTTTGTTTTTTCTTCAACAACTTTCAATTATCACTTCTTTCTTTTGTAAAAATTTGAAAAAAAATGAGGTTTGTGTGTGTAATATGTTGTGAGAAAGAAAAAACAAAGAAATGAAAGAATTTTAAAGGAAGGCTTCTTCTAATTCTAACCTCAAAATTGACATATAATATCACGAAAAGTTGATGCCAAATTAAAGAGGAGATGGGGTCCCAACTCATCACAAGAAGGATTTTAGAGGAAAAAAAATTATAAATTTTGATGTATAAATAGAAAGAATCATTAGCTCCCCAATTCCCATAAATTCTATTTTATTAATCCACAAATACACATTTAGGAATTACAGTCATCATATGACACTCAGATTTTTGTATTGAGTAAAAAAAACTCAAGATAAAGTCATCCGAAAGCTCCCCAAACAACACCTTATTTTGTTAAATAATGGTGGGAGAGTAAAAGTTTTAGATTTTTTAATTTAATATGAGAGGGTAAAATAATCCAAAAAATATAATATGTGAGGGTAAAATAGTCTAAAATTGTTTCTCTCCTTTTGAGAGCCTTTTAGAAGTAGTGTAGATTACTTCAAAAGAGTCTTACCTAGGGTTGGAGTATATCTCTATCTCCTAGCGATTGCTTATTACCGAGGTCTAAAATGTACAATAACATCTCGGAGATTATACAAATCACTACAATCATTTAGTGATCAAACCAAATGAAAAACGATAAATACTTAACAAGCACAACATGAAATGAGTATCACTTAATTTAAAAAGGCAAACATTAAAATTAATAGAAGCTAAGGTTAAATTACATCAATCATCCCAACATACGAGGTTTAGGCTCAAATGAAAAAGTAAAAAGACCATAAAGTATTTGAGAGCTAACGTCACCAAATTGAGGAAATTACGAGATAGAATTGAATATACTACTTGGAGCCCATCTCTTATGGTGACAAAGCTCTACTCGTCGTTTTTGGTGCCCAAAATTAATTAAAAATGTTGCTTGCAAAAATGAGCAGGCCCATGAGGTCACAAGCCATGGGCTCTAGCCGAGCCTACGAGCGGATCACGTAGCCAAATTACTCGCACTACATTCAGGATCCACCACCCGGTCTAAGTCTCGCAGGACTGGTTTGATAACGGAGCCTGCCGACTGCTGCCCATTGCCACCCTAGACTCTTGCTTGGGCTGTCAAAAAGAAATTTTGCTTTAGTCGGCCTTCTTCCTTCATTTTCTCTCTAGTTATCTGTTGTATGTGTTTTCTTCTTTTCTCCATTTAGTCTCTCTGAAAAAAGATCCCCACAGATTGCCAGGCATAAGAAGTGTTTGTAACAGTTGTGTTGGGCGATTTAAGAATTGAAATAAACAGTCCAAAATTTCCTTAGAGAGAAAGTTTATGAGCGTAATTATTCGGCCATCACTCTGAGCGGGTCGGGTGGGAAGGGCGAAAAAATTGGCTACTTCTTCAGCGCCGCACGAAGTGTTATCAAATTTTTCAGCCCAGATTACGCAGAGTGTCATTTAATCTATTCAAATATAAAAAGTAACAACGATGTTGATCTCGTGGGAATTTCACCCAATGGAAGAAAGTGTAATTTAATCCAAATTAACTATTATTCTAGGGCTAATTGTGTTGAGAAAGAGTTAATTTGGTTGGAAGAATTTAATTTGTAGCAAAATGATGTACATTAATCTATGATCTTTGTTTAGAGAATTTGTGATCTTGTTTTGAAAAAAAATTAAAGATTGTCATTTTAAGCTAAAGGCGACTTCAAAGCAGTAAAATCCATCATAGGTAATGGCAAAGATGTGACCATCTCGTCGAGACCATCAAAAACATATTATAATAAAATTAAAGCACATGTGCAAATTCTATGATCATTTCTATTGTGATCTTTTTTTTTGTTACTCTTGTTTTTGCATATCGATATCAAACAACACACATGACTATGATATCATGCTTTTATCTTTGATCTGTTTAATTAGTCATATGTTTTGTTTGATCTTTGTATTATGCAAAGCGTTATCACAGAATAAAAGCAGTGTCAATTTATATTAATGCATTACCTAAACAAGACATTATCATGGATTAAAATAGTATCATAGACAAAACAAAGACATTCAAACAAGATATCACGGGTTCAAATATTATTAATATTAAACAATATCAAAGATAAGCATACGGTATCATAAACAAAATTCATTCCACATAGATTCAAACAATATCAAAATATAATAATGCACATTACCTAAACAAAAATAGTATCATGGATTGAAAAAGTAAGACATTCAACTTAATGATCATGGGATTAAAATATTATCATGGATTAAAACAATATCAAAATATACTAATGCACATTACCTAAACAAAAAAAGATGGATATCATGGATTAAAAGTAAGACATTCAAAGCAGTATCATGGGATTAAAAGCGATTATCATAGATTAAAACAATATCAAAAGATATTGTTTTATCTATGATCTCGTGAATTGGTATCTTATATGTATTTTTATCTCGCGGATCTTGTTTTATTATGATAATGTTTCAACCTGTGATCTTGATTAAAGCAGTATCATTACTTCAACTATTAAAATAGCTTATGCTTAGTTTTATGATATTGTTTTATCTATGATCTTGTTTTATTTAGATAATGTGAATTGGTATACTTTATATCATGTTTTTTATACGTATTCTTTGTTTTATTATGATAATGTTTCAACCTATGATCTTGTATTAAAAAAATATCATTACTTCAACCATTAAAATATCTTATGCTTAGTTTTATGATACTTGTTTTATCTATGATCTTGCTTTTATTTGAATTAATGTGAATTGGTATACTTATATCATGCTTTTATCTTTGATAATGTTTCAACATATACTCTTTGTATCAATCTCTTTGTTTTATCTATGATCATTGCTTTTAATATATGATAATGTTATTGAGGTTAAATAGTATCAATGGTCTTATAATACTAATGGAGTATTTTAAGAATAGTTTAATTACTTCAACTAGTAAAAAACATCTATGATCTTGTTTTAATATATGATAATGTTATTGAATGCAAACAATATCAATGGACTTGAACAACATATTTTCATGTATAACATTTATCCGGTGATCTTTGTTTTAGATGATGTATAATCTTGTTTTGACAATAAAATTAAAGATTGCCATTTAAGCTAAAGATGAATTCAAGCGGGTAAAATCTATCGTGCGTAGTGGCAAATGAACTGGTCTTGACCGTCTCATCGAGACAATTTCGAAAACATATTATAATAAAAATTAAGTGCGTGTCGAATTCTATGCCATTTCTATTATGATAATATTTTGTGATCTTGTTTTAACATGTATATCTTGTTTGACAAGAAAATTAAAGATTGCCATTTTAAGTTAAAGAGACGACTTCAAATGGATAAAATCCATCAGACGTCTGTGATGTGTAAAGCTGTTGGTCTTGACCGGCTCGTCGAGACCATTTTCAAAACATATTATAATAAAAAATTACGAACACGTGTCACGAATTCTATACCCATTTCTATTGTGATCTTGCTTTTGTGATCTTTTGTTTTGTATAAACAACTTTCATGACTAATTAACAACACAGAGAAATAATCTAATGACCAACTTTAATCATAGAACCATGAAACATGTTTTATGAAACTATCACCATCCTTGATTTACACAATCTAGCACTACTTCAAAGCTTTGGTTGATGACTAAATTGTAAACTTTGCAAGTCGATCACGGATACATTAATGATGCACAAAGACTATAAGAAAAAAAACTCAATTAAACATGTACATTCAAAATTTAAATCACCAACATCAAGTATTCAATCCAAGATCTATACCTTATACCTTATTGACAAGATAAAATTGTACTACGGAAAACATGTGCGTGAATCACAATGGTAGGGTGGCATTGTTCTTTGAGAATACATCTCCTTCCAAACTCTATTTCTTTGATAAACCAATACTTGCTTGTGTGTGCAAGGAAAACATATTCACCAAGATGACAGATTGGAAAATGCGGGCACCATTCACATCAACTATATGCCATTCTTCTCTTGCATAATCTTCCATTATATAAATATTCATCCGAGATGTGGCGAAATTTGAATCATAGACAAAAGCTCATATGACTCAACAACTAATAAACACGACTTGATTTCTATTCATGTGTGCAAATGATCGAGAAAACAAGAAACCAGAACCGATTTCTTATGGTAGACCCAACCCATATACCAGGACTGAACTTCACCGGACCACATTCAGGTCATCCTCATTGCACATACCCACCTCACACCATCAAATTCCCCCCCGCCTAAAAAATAATACCCAATCGCGCGACCTCCTCCCTTTGAGCGCGGGGAATTAAAAGTGACATTGCATAGTAGAAGCACTCGTCTGAGGTAAAAACTATTAAAATGGTCACGGTCAATTGTGGTTTGCTTGACGCGTCAACATAAAGTTATTCCCAAAAAATGTCTTCAATTCCCATTTTGCATGCTTGGCCCTCAAAACTTATATAGTTTTGTGATTTGGTCCCCACTTCAAGTTTTACTTGCAAATTTAGTCCTTTTTGCTCCAAAGCTTTAAACTTGATCCCATGCTTTCAAAAACATGCATTTTGGTCCCCAAATTTTCGTAGTCGTTCATAATTTGTCCAAATCCAAATAAGACATTAATTAGTACTTTTGTCAATGAAAATTTACTACCAAAATAAGATAAGAAGATAACATGTATACTAAAATTGTGCTCATCAAACAACCCCAAACCTAGATTTTGCTAGTTATCGAACAAAAATTGAGATAAAAATACTATTTATTCGTATTTTATTTATTTATTAAGGCACTTTGCATACACTTCATCAATCAAACTAATAACAATTAATGGATACAAGTACAAGTATTATCAAAATTTGTAGAAATATCACTCCCACGTCCATCAATTCACACATATCAATTAATAGATTTGTGCAATTAGATTAGCTATCACAGCTACAATAACCAAACAATTTCCAAGAATACTATGTCAATCCCCAAATCTCAAAATATGTATGTAAGAACATTACTTTCAAAAGAAAATAAATCCAATTTGTATGTGCTCAAATAACATGGTAAAGTGAGCGACATTGAATAAAAATTGTATCACACACTCATTCCTAAGATGTGCATGAAAAGGAAACTTGTCCACGATTTAGATGTGAGTACAATCTCTCAAATATTAGTAGACAGGTAAAGACAATCAATTTTCTCTCCCAAATATCACTATCCCCACGACCCATAGTGCTAGCATCGACTTCATTTACTCTCTAAAATTAAGAGAGACTTTTATTTGGTTGTAATGTAGGCTCGGGACTGGGCAAATCAGATAACTAGATAAGTGGATAAATAAAATATGAGTGAGAACAATACAAATTTTTATGACTAGGGTTATTGTGCATTTTCTTCCCCCTTTTTTTTTCAAACTTTTACAAATACCCTTCTTTTTTTGTAAGTGCATCATATGTAATGAGTGCATATTTTTCAACCCTATGTTTTTATATATATTTTTCAGAAGAGATATTTTTTGATTTTGATCTCTTTCACTTTATACCATTCATCCCCATCTTCTGATTCCATTTTCTTCTTCTTCGTTTTTTTTTTTTTATCTGCCTCTACTTCCTTTTCGTTCACCCTTCATTTTTTTTTGCACCACCATTTCATATAAATTTATCTCTACTTTCTCAATCATAAAAAAGACATGAAATATTGATTACACTATGAATGTGGATTGGCTCATGGTAGGGGATAGTTGGCTAAAAAAAAATTTCAAGGCTTTTTACTTTTTTTTTTTTTACATAAGACTTCAAACTGGCTGCTAGGGGTCAATGTTCATTTGGTAGGCTAGAAAGGCTTAAGAGCATCAAAGATGGTTTCACTATCACTTTCTAGAGAAAAGTAGTCATCCAAGGACATCAATCTTACGAGCTTTCAAGTGTAGTGATACCTAGAAACAAAAGAAAAATTGACCATAGTGAATGTAAAACTTAGGCATAAAGGAGTTCTCTCCAAGAAGATGTAAAGATCAAGACTCACTTAGAATTTTTTTTTTTATTTAACACGTGAATTCTCTTCAATGGATTAATCACTTTCACTCATCAAACTTCTCTTTTCACACTTGTGACTATGCAAAACTGGCAATCAAGATGTCACAATATTCCAAGCCAAAGGTAATACAAGTACTAAAATAAAAAAGTCCTTACTTTATCCAATTTCCAAAGTCCATGTGCAGTGCCTTAATTTTTTTTAAACAGCCTACTCCCAAATCTATTATAAACATTATCCTCAATGTTCTAATTTATACAATTCAATTAAGTGTATGTAAATATAATAAGTATATATAGGAATAAAGAGAGACAAAAAGAGAAGAAAATAAGTTGGAAATAATATACCTAGATGAGTTGTATCACCATGCACTCCTACTAATAGAAACATTAAGATAAAACATAATTATTATTTTTTCTTTAATTTCATTTTTTTTTCTAGTTTTTTTTGTTTAGTTTAGTTTAGTTTTTTTTTTTTTTTTTTTTTTTTTTAAAGATTGGTTAGGTAGGATTACTCAAATCAATTTCATCACCTCTCTCTCTCTCTCTCTCTCTCTCTCTCTCTCTCTCTCTCTCTCTCGATCGAGAGTTCAACTCCAAATATGGTTCTAATCTTTAACTTTGAAAATATCACAATTTTTGGGGTTTTCAACTTCAATCGTCCCATGGAAATAAACTGTACGAACAATAAAAGAGTCTGACCATCTAGAACGTAACTTACATATATAAATAGATGCAAACGAGAATTATATAAAAGTACTTTCTGACTTGGAGTAAACGATTTTTTTATTATGTGCTTGTCATGAAAGACTTTCATTCTTTGCTTGTAGATCTTTGCATTCTCATAAGCGTCATTATGAATCTCTCAAGTTCTTCCAGCTGCAATTTTTTTTTTGACCCAGCTTCTTGCAAATCAAAATTAAATTTCTTGATAGCCCAATAAGCCTGATCCTCAAGCTCAACCGGTAGATGGCAGGCTTTCCCATGCACCAGTCTATAAGGGGACATTCCAATAGGTATTTTAAAAGATGTTCTATTTGTCCACAATGCATCAGTAAGTCGTAGAGACCAATCCTTTCTATCAGGTCAAACTGTCTTCTTTAATATATGCTTTATCTCTTAAAACCTCCACCTGACCGTTAGTTTGTGGGTGGTATGGAGTTGCAACCTTGTGTGTGATGGAGTACTTTGCTAACAAGGTTTGAAAATGCTTGTTACAGAAATGAGATCCATCATCACTGATTATGGCCCATGGAGTGCCAAAGTGAGAAAAAATATTGCTCTTCAAAAATGCCACCACACTTTTGTGAGCATTGGTCCTATATGGAATTGTCTCAATCCACTTGGAAACATAATCGAAACCAACCAATATGTAAAGATAGCCAAATGATGAGAGAAAATGTCCCATGAAATCGATCTCCTAAATGTTAAAGATCTCAACTATGAGAATATGGTTAAGCGGCGTCATGTTTCTTTTCGAAATGCTTCCCATGCGTTGACACCTGTCACATGAAGAACATAAAACATAAGTATCACGAAAAAGGGTAGGCCAATAAAAACCACATTGTAAAATTTTGGCAGTAGTCTTTTGAGCACTAAAATGGCCTCTACGAGCTTGGTCATGGCAAAAAGAGATCACACTTTGGAATTTACTTTTTGGGACACATCCCTTATAATTTGATCAGCACAGTATTTAAACAAATAAGGATTATCTCAAAAGAAGTTCTTTACTTTAGCTAAGAACTTAGTTCTATTTTGTTTAGTCCAATGTTCTAGATGCTTACCTATAACAAGATAATTAACTATGTCAGCAAACTAGGGTACAACATCAATATTCATAAGTTGTTCATCTGGAAACAACTCATTTAACGATAGTTTTTCCTGTATAGGGTCAAGTACAATACGAGATAAGTGGCCAGCTACAACATTTTCAGAACCCTTTTTATCTCTAAACTTAATGTCAAATTCTTGCAAAAGTAAAATCTACTAAATCAACATTAGTTTAGCATCTTTCTTAGTGAGAAGATATTTGAGGGCAGCATGGTCATAAAAAATAATTACTTTTCACCCTACGAGATATGATCGAAATTTATCTAATACAAATACAACTACTAGCATTTCTTTATCTATAGTAGAATAATTCAATTGTACATCGTTAAAAGTCCTACTAGCATAGTAAATAACAAAATGCACCCGATATAATCTCTATACTAAAATTGCTCATATAGCATAATTTGATGCATTACACGTGAGTTTAAAAGGTAAATCCTAATCAGGTGGTCGAATGATAGATGCAGTAGTCAACAACTTTTTTAATCTTTCAAACATCTCTAAACAAGAATCATTATAGACAAAAGGTATATCCTTAACGATAAAATTGCATAAAGGTCTAGAAATTTTACTAAAATATTGAATGAATCTTCTATAAAAACTAGCATGCCCAAGGAAAGATCTTACTTATTTCATTGATTTGGAGGTGGAAGATTGGCGATAAGATCCACTTTAACCTTGTCAACTTCAATACCTCTACTAGAGATAACGTGAGCAAGAATAATACATTGTTTCACCATGAAGTGACATTTTTCCCAATTTAAAACCAAGTTCTTTTCCTTGTATCTCTGCAAAACTAAAGTTAGATGGCACAAATATTCATCAAACGAATCTCCATATACAGAAAAATCATCCATGAACATTTCAAGAAACTTCTCAACCATGTCAGAAAAATACTAAGCATACATATTTGAAAAGTAGCAGGTGCATTACACAAACCAAATGACATTCTTCTATATGCAAAGGTTCCAAAGGACATGCATTACACAAACCAAATGACATTCTTCTATATGCAAAAGTTCCAAAGGACAAGTGAAAGTAGTTATCTCTTGATCCTCTGAAGCTATGCGAATTTGATTATAGCTAGAATAACCATCTAGAAAATAATAAAAATCATGACCTGCAAGCCTATCAAACATTTGATCAATGAATGGAAGAGGAAAGTGATCTTTTCTAGTGACTAAATTCAATTTTCACACGCCAACATGTAGTTACACTAGTTGGAACCAATTCATTGTTAGTATTAATAACTACTGTGATATCTGATTTTTTTGGGACAACGTGTACTGGACTTACCCAATCAGAAATAGGATAAATAATCCTAGCATCTAACAATTTAAGCGCTTCAGTTCTTACCACCTCTTTTATGTTAAGATTTAACCTACGTTGCATCTCTCTAGTAGACTTAGAATTCTCCCCAAGATAGATATGATGCATGCAATCTACTGGATTTATACTTTTGTTATGAGTAATGGTCCATCCTAGTGCCTCTTTATGTTCAGTCAAAATACTTAACAACTTATCTTTTTGCGCAACATCAAAGAAAGAAAAGATAATTATTGGCAAAGTGTCGTCCTCTCCCAAGAATGCATATTGCAAAGTGTCAGACAATGCTTTAAGCTCAAATTTGGTAGTTGTTCAACTGATGTGTTGTTCTTCTTTTCACTTGTTGGAAGTGGCTTAATTTTCTATTTTCACTTAATTATATCCATGATAGGTGCTGACTCAAGCAAGACATTCACTTCATTTATAACATTGTTAACATAAAAATGTGAACTAAAATGTGTTGAACACATCTTTAAAGCATCATCACAATTAGTAGAAACAAAAGAATCATCAACTAATGCTTTTATCATATCAACATCAACAACTTCCTCATTGTCCTATGGTTGCTTGTTGACATTAAAAACATTCAATTCTATTGTCATTTTACCAAAAGATAGCTGCATAACTCCATTCCTGCAATTAATAATAGCATTAGATGTTGCTAGAAAATATGACCTAAAATTACAGGAATGTGTTTTGTAGAGTCTTGTGCCAGTTGAGTATCAAGTACAATAAAATCAAGAAAAAAATAAAACTTTTCAACCTATATCAAAATATCTTCTACAATTCCACGGAGGACTTTCACAGATCTATCAGCAAGTTGTAGAATCATATATGTTAGTTTTAATTCACCTAACCCAAGTTGCATATACACAGAGTGAGAAAAAGATTAACACTAGCTCCTAAATCTAGCAAAGCCTTCTCAATCTTATGGTTTTCTATGATGCATGAGATAGTAGGACAATCTGGATTTTTAAATTTTGGAGTGGTTTTACTTTGAATTATAGAGCTAACATGTTTAGTTAAAAAGGCATTTTTACATACATGCAATTGTCTCTTTTTCGTATATAAGTCCTTCAAGAACTTAGCATAGGCAGGAACTTGCTTAATAGCATCAAGTAGAGGGATATTTATACTTACCTGCTTGAAGATTTTCATGATTTCATTGATCGCACTACCTTGCTTCACCTTTGTTAGCCTATGAGGAAATTGGGCTTTTGGAATGTAATATGGCTGATTATTCGCTTTGGGAGCTTTTTGAACTGAATCATTAGTTGTTGCATTACCTGAAGAAACTGGTTGAGATGTAATTTCTCTTGGAATTAGCACTTGGTTGTCAAATAATTTGTCGCGTCTTATAGTTATGATAGATTTAGCCTCGTGATGTTGGTTGCTTAAATTAGTTCTAATATTGTGCACTTCTTTAGGATTAGGAAGCGGTTAACTTGGAAACCTTTTTTTCTCAATGGTTGTTGCCAATTGTTGGACTGACGAGGCCAGATGTCCCATCATATTTTCTATATTAGAGATAGAGTGTGCCGTGAGTTTTGGCTAATTCATACTTTATTCTTAAACTCGGTAATGGTGTGATTTGGTGCTCTAATACATCTTGTACATATTTTGTCAATTTTTAATTGCGTCATTCCATGGTTTTGGCTGTGGAATATTTTGATTGAATTGTCTGGTTGCGACCAAGAAAAATTGGGATGGTCTCTCCATTCTGGGTTATATGTGTTGAAATAAGGATTGTAAGGTGGTTTTCTCATCATGTTGAGGGCATTCACTTGATCAGAACAAGATTAACTGGCTAGAAATATCTTCTAACATGTCTTTGACTTCTTTGATTTCTAAGCTAGGTTCACTGCATCGAATCTCATAGATTTTCTTTTCTTTGGTTCAATCCGAGAAGATCGACTTTGCTATTGTAAACAGTCAGCCTACTTTTGAAAAAAGCTCCAAATTTTTGTTGCATTTTTGGACATAAGCTCTCCGCCAGAGTGGCCATCAACCACTCTTGAATATGTGATAGTAATCCATCCTAAAAATATTGGCATAGCTGCCATTTTTCATAGCCATAATGTGGACATTTCATAAGGAGTTGTTAAATCTCTTCCAAGTTTCATAATGATTTTTCGTCTTTCTGCACAAACTCTGAAATTTCCCTGCAAATAGCATTCGTCTTATGAACACGAAAATATTTTTTCAAAAATTTAGCAACCATTTGTTCCCAATATGTAATACTATTGGTAGGTAATGTATTGAACCATGATTTAACCCTATCTTTTAGAGAAAAGAGAAACAAACGAAGTTTAACATTATTAGGTGAAACATTCTAATATTTAAATGTCTCACATACATCATAGAAATATGTTAGGTGATTATAGAGTTCTTCAATATCCAAATCATAGAAAGATGGATGACAATTAAGCACACTCGGTTTTAACTCAAAATTCCTAGCAACTATTTGTAGGTATTGTATGCATGAGGTGTTCAAATTAGCTAAGGGACTAAAATAGTCCTTAAAAGTCTCTCCTTAATTTCATCACCCATAACAATTATTACTTCGATTTCTTCAATTTTATCTAAACCGGTAGCTCGTTTTCGTTGGCGAAAACTTCTTTCAATTTCACTATCTAGAGGTTCTAACTTAATTTCTAGAGATCTACAACCAAGCATGCACTATATATATATATATATATATATATATATATATATATATATATATATATATATATGATCTCCTACTTATCTTATGCTAAGCATCGGTGATGCGGCATATTAATTACCATGTTGATTACATTTGTTGGTAATAAATATGCAATGTAATCAACATGGTAATTAATATATGCCACATCACGGTGCTTAGCATAAGCTAAGCATATATATATTTTAAAGAAATAAAATCCTAAATTATAACTAGGCAAGAATAATATTAACTAAGAATAAATTAACCTTCCGATACGGTCTCCTAAGAAGCAAGCGTCAAAAATTTGTTGTCAAATTTTAGATAACTCGTAAGTGCACAAATCTATTAGAATATAGAAAAGTAGCAACGATGTCGATTCTACATGACCGCAATGAAGAAAATCTAATTTAATTCGAATTAACATTATTCTAGGCTAGTTGGGTAGAAAAGGAGTTTGGTTGAAAGAATTTAAATTAAACACTAATTTACTATTGTTAGAAAGTTAAGTTGAATGTTCAAGTTATTTAAAGTACCAAGGTTTCGGAATCCATCATTGTTTAACTTGGCAATTATCCAATTATTGATTAATTTTAAAAAATAAACAACAACTCGAAATCAATCTATTGTCGTCTTAAAATATTTAGCAATTAAATCCAAAAGAATAAAATCCAATATATGCTCCCATTTGCTTTGATATTAAATTATTTAAGCGTTTCCCGCATCAAACTGAATTAAAAGAAAACAAAGAATTAAAGATTCGCATCCTAAGTATTCTATGTATGCCAAACCGATAACAAGATAACGGAAAATCAAAAGAAATTAATAGAACAAGCTCAAGCAACAAGTACGAATTAATTAAATTAATTTTTATTTATCAAGCATACGTGATATTTAAGATGAAAGAGATTTTATTCAAGTTATCCAATAAGAACGAACAATGAAAGTTAAAGCCCAAAAACGAATTAAAAGAATAACAAAATAATCACTTTGTTTAAACAAGGTGCCATTGTCTTCATTGGCTCAAGAAAATTAGAAGAATATAATTAAATTAAAAAAAAAAGATTTGATAGAACCCGACGTGGATTGAAGGAGAAGAAATCTTCCAAAAGTCTTTTTCATTACGTGATTTTTCTCTCTTGTTTCTAGCTGCCGTCGTCCTCTAATTTGACCTAGATTTGGTCTTTATATAGTATTTTATCAATCTTAAAACTCGTATACGTGAAAAGATGAAAAGACCCCAACTTAGAGCTGAAAATAAATAAATAAAAAAAGTTCAGACAGGCTACGGTTTATTTGCCGCGGCCCACTGTGACAAAACAGAAACTATTAAAATGGTCGTGGTCAACTGAGGCAAGCTTGCAGCCAACATAAAGTTATTCCCAAAAAATGTCTTCAATTCTCATTTTGCATGCTTGACCCTCAATGTTTCAATAGTTTTGTGATTTGGTCCCCACTTCAAATTTTACTTGCAGATTTAATCATTTTCTCCAAAGCTTTAAACTTGATCCCATACTTTCAAAAAATTCTATCTTGGTCCTCGAATATTCATAGTCATTCATAATTTGTCCTAATCCAAGTAAGACATTAATTAGTACTTTTATTAATGAAAATTTACTAACAAAATAAGATAAGCAGATAACATGTATGTATACGCCCGGCGATGAGCCTTTGTATCCCAATGACAACTTAGGGTCGAGTTGTTCTGAAGTGGAAGGGAATGGTGCAAAAGTGTTAGAAGCGAAGATCTTAAAACAACTGAGGAGAAGAAGGATGCGTAACTTTCAGCTTGGGTATCGAATTTAGATGAGCGAGTACATTTCAGAAGTGTCTTTTGATTCTGCACAATTTTTTCGAGTGACAATCATGGCCTTTGGCCAATATTGTCAAACTTTCAGGGTCAAATTCCCGTTTAGGGGTCCGTTTTAGCAATTTTCTGTTTTAAGTCAATTCAAGGATATTTTTGATATTTTAGCAGTCTTTGAGTTTTAATTAGATTTGTCTAGCGAATTAGAATTTTATTTTTTTTAAGACTTTAAATATTTGTTGACGTTTTGGGGAGGCGGCACTTTTTTTTTCCATAAATTAATAATATTTTCGTTTTCCCATTATTTGGTAGATTTCAATCTTTCTCACGTCCGTTCGAGCGAAATTTGATCAAACTCTCGTTCGTGTGTTACAAACAAGAAGTTTTTTTTTTATTGTTATTCACATTTCCGTTCTATGTCAAAGTGGCACCGAAAATGGCATTTTCTGATTTATTTTCAAATCTTTGTTTGACCACCCTTTACTTTTTTATTGACTCTTGAACTTCCAATCATCGCCGCAACCCTCGACTTATCTCATTCTTTCTTTCTCTTAATTACTAAATTCCCGTTCTTCTTTTATAACTCGGTTTGCCTCTTAAAAAAAAAAAAAAAAAAAAATAATTAAATAATTGAATAATCAACTCAATTTTATAAGTTAATGGCCACAAATAAGTGTAAAAATTACACTTATCATTACCTACTAGAGAAGCATGGTCAAAGATTATTGCTGCAATCCCATGTGTTGGAAAAATATGTGTCATATTTTTTCACTTTTTATATCTTAGCTAACTTAATGAATATAACTGATTTTTAAAGATAAAAGAGCAGGTCAACATTTGTGTTTTTGACTGGTCTGATTAACGCCAGTTCTGACTGACTGGCTTGATAAGCAGATTATTTTTCCAGATCAGTAAAAGCTGCGATTTTATTCTGTTTCTATTTTTAATATATTCTGATCTCATGAATATTATTGACATCTCCTTTTGTAGGTTAAAGAATATTTTCTTATTCTTTTAGATTTGTTTAGGAAGGAAATATTTAGTTTCCTAAATTCTTTCCTTTTACAAATCTAAGAATATCTTTCTATATTCTTTCCTACTTATTCTCTTACCATCCTTGTTGCATATTCTTAGGTAAGAAATAATTCTTAATTTGATATCTACTTTAACTATAAGTAAGAGTAGAAATCAATAAGGAATTAAAGCTTTGAAAATATTTTTGTGTTCTTGTTCCATAAGCTTCAAACTAGCCGAATCCATTCAAGGTGAACAAGACATGGCGCTTCGCTTCATTGATTCAACTTTCAAAGCAAAAAGGTTTTCTTCAAACTCATTGAAGAATCAAGAACTTATTGGTACTCAATGAACAATTCCATATCTTGTTCAAGCTACTTGGCGTGAAGTTAAGAACGGGAGTTTTTAATCTAAGTGGTGGTTGCGGTCAAGTACAAAGGGAAGTGGCGAAAAAGTCAAGACCGGTGGGTTTGATTCCACTTCATCAACAAGTCAGAAG
Source organism: Forsythia suspensa (assembly GCA_023638005.1). NCBI lineage: Eukaryota > Viridiplantae > Streptophyta > Magnoliopsida > Lamiales > Oleaceae > Forsythia > Forsythia suspensa. Next base: position 52,156,974 of record CM042673.1, read on the forward strand.
AAGAAGTATCACAGGGAGTTGATCTGTTTTATTTTGATTGTTATTTTGTTAATTTTGTGAAATTACAAAAACCGATACTATTGTATTTTTGAACAAGATTATTAGTGGATTGTTTTTACCTATGGCATGGGGGCCCGTGGATGTTTCCCTTAGGGGTTTACCATGTTACATCTTGTGGTCGTATTTAATCCTTTAATTTCTGCACTAGACAAGATTAGGTAAACGAACACGGTTGTCAGCGAGTTAGAACTCTTATCTCTATATCTTGCCGGTTCGACTACGTTACATCGTCTAACGCTTGTTTAATTGAGATTAAAATTTGTTTTAATTTAATTAATCTAGGTTTTAGAACTTTCAATTGGTATCGAGCGGGTACACTTTTTAAGCACGATCCATATAAACCTAGTTATGGATGGAGCTCCATTTAGACCACCTGTTTTAGATGGTACTAATTATGCCTATTGGAAAATTAGAATTCAAGTGTATATCCAATCCCTTGATGAAAAAGCTTGGCACTCAATTGTCCATGGCTATAAAACTCCCACCATTACTGAAAATGGTGTAGAAAGAGAGAAAAAGACAGACAAGTGGGCTACAATTGATTTTAATTATACTAATTAGAATTCCAAAGCTTTAAATGCCATATTTTCTTTTGTAGACTCTAATCAGTTTCGTTTAATCTCTACTTGTCAAAGGTTGCAAAAGATGCTTGTGACATCTACGAATTGCTCACGAAGGAACCAATATGGTCAAGTCATCCAAGTTTCAAATTCTTACTCTAGAGTTTGAACGACTAACCATGAGAGACGATGAACAATTCAAGGACTTCTATGCAAAACTCAGTGACATCACCAATCGCTTATACCTTGGGAAAGAAATATTCGGAGAGCAAAATTGTAAAGAAAATTCTCAGATCCTTGCCCGATCGTTTTCATTCTAATGTAACTACAATTGAAGAAAGTAAGGAGATTGAGAATATGAAGGTTGAAGAATTGGTGGGATCATTGATGACATATGAGCTACATCTACAAAGGAGAAAGAAAGAAAAGGGATCCGATATTGCCTTCAAAATTAACAACCATGAAGACGAGGTTGATTACGAGGAGAGCGAAACACATGAAAATATGGCCATGCTCACCAAACAATTCAAAAAATTCTAAAAGGAAATCAAAAGGAAAGAACGTGAATACCTCTCTCCAACAAAAGAAGAGATTTCCGACCAACACTAAACAAAATCCCACTACCTCTATGAATAGATCCGACAATCGAATTCAATGCCATGAGTGTGAGGGTTTTGGTCACATAGCCTCCGAATGTGCAAATACTTTAAAGAAATCTCATACCAAGAAGGCCATGAATATCACTTGGAGTGAAGGTGATGAAAAGATTCGAGATGAGGACGAGGATGATAGAACCACTGTTGATCAGGTAACGTCCTTAACTGTGAACTTAACCTCTCGTACTGATTCCGTGCAAAACTTGATTGTAGGTTTCGACTTCTTGGCGACAACTTCTCAACAACCAATCCGTGGTCTGCATAATAAGCAGCAGAAGAAGAATAAAAATTACAAGATGAACAAGAGAAAAACTTGTCCACTCAAGTCATGATAGAATTTTGGAAGATGACAAGGTGAAATTGATTCTCAAAATAATACTCTTACCAACATCTTAAAAGAGAAGGATGATCAAATTGCTAATCTTCTAGATGAATTAAAAGTCTCAAAAGAAAGGATCAAGCAATTAACAATTGGAGCCTCTCGCTTAAGTGAAACCCTAAGCTATGGAAGAACTCCAAACGTCAAAGAAAGTTTGGGATTTGTTGGAAAAGGTGAAAAAAAAAGTTGGGAATCCGATCAACTTCATCAAAGAAACAAAGTCTCTTGTATTTTCGGACAAAATCTGCTCCCATCACCGCCGAACTAAGGGTCGACCGCCTATGCAAGTTCTGACCAATGCCAAGACTCAAAAACAATCCACGACCATCGTGTATACAACCAATACAGAGAGGTAAATCAAAGTACTTTGTAAAATGTTGCATCTGTGGTAATTTAGGACAAGACTCCTTTCATTGTTTGTTTAGTAAAAACTTGGCTAATAGACAAATGAGACACCTTAGCAACACTAAAGTAAGACAAATTTGGGTCAAAAGGGTGATTTAAATTGTTATATGATTGATGTTGCCTATAGATCCTTTATTCCTAACTCTTGGTATTTTTGACGGTGGTTGTTCTAGACATATGGACCGTAATCGATCTTATCTAACTAACTACAAAAGTCATGAAGGTGGTCTAGTTACTTTTGGTGATGGAGCACACGGTAAAATTGAAGGTGTAGGCACTATTCTAATTGATGGTTTCTCTCCGTTAAAAGAAGTACTTTTTGTTGTAGGTTTAAAAGTTAACCTGATTAGTATAGGCCAACTCTGTGATGATAAACACTTGGTTATGTTTTCAAAAATTCCTATAAACTCTTGAAGTATGATGGTAGTTATATTCTACATGGTACTAGATCCAATGATAAATGTTATCTTTTTGACACCAAAATTACCTATCATATTTCAAAGATCGACTCAACCGAGTTGTAGCACAAATGATTGGGACATTTAAACTATAGTGATCCGTTGAGACCGACAAAGTTGAATGCGCAGACGAGGTGTTCCTAAACTTATCGAAAAATCTGAAAGATTGTGTGGTTCGTGCCTAAAAGGTAAGCAAACCAAAAGCACTCACAAGCAAGGTAAGCTTCTTACTACAGCTCATGAATTAGAATTACTTCACATGGATTTGATGGGACCTATTCAAACTGAGAGTATTGGGTGCAAGAAATATATTTTTGTTTGCGTGGATGATTTTTCTAGATATACTTGGGTAGATTTCTTGAGAGAAAAATCTGATGTTTTTGAAATATTCAAATTTTTGCACTTAAAATTAACAACTGAAAAACATTTTGAAGAAATAAAAATATTAAGGATTAGAAGTGATCATGGGAAAGAGTTTGAAAATGCTACTTTCTCTACTTTCTGTGATCAAAACGGTATTTTTCATGAATTCTCTGCACCCAAAACTCCTGAATAAAACAGTGTTGTGGAAAGGAAAAATAGGTCTCTACAAGAGATGGTTAGAGTTATGCTAAATAGTAAGAAGCTCCGTGTTAAATTATGGGCTGAAGCTATTAATACTACTTGTTATATTTTAAATCGTGTGTCTTTGAGAACAGGAACCACTCAAACTCCTTATGAAATTTGGAAAGGAAGAAAACCAAATCTCAAATATTTCCATACCTTTGGTAGCAAATGCTATGTGTTAAATGATCGGGAATACTTGGGTAAATTCGATTCAAAAAGTGATGAGGGAGTGTTTATTGGTTATTCTGAGAACAACCGTGCTTACAAAATTTATAACATCCGTACTCAAACTATCATTGAATCAATCAATGTAAAAATTGATGATACTGATGACTTTTCATCTTATTCATGGAGCTTAATATTTAGACTTTGGAAGAACAGGTTGCTGGACGTCAACCTACTCAAGACCATCATGTACCTGCACCAGACAGTGATATACAGAAGGAACATCCAGCATCAAGTTCTGATATCTCTGTCCCTGCTCCTAGAAGTTCTGACGCACCATATACAAATAACGAACAGGACATGAGAAGGCAACCTCCTTCTTGGATTCAGAAAGCACACCCATTGGACAATGTTCTATCAGATTCTAGAGACGGCATGATGACTCGAAGGAGGCTTGCTAATGAACTTGGAAATGTTTGCTACAATTCACAAATTGAATCCAAAAATATAAATGAAGCCATTATTGATGAAAATTGGGTTCTAACCATGCACGAAGAGCTAGCTCAATTTGATAGAAATGAAGTGTGGGAACTTGTACCACGGCCAAAGGACACAAATGTGATCGGGACAAAATGGATATTCAAAAATAAATCAGATGAACATGGCAACATAGTCAGAAACAAGGCACGCTTGGTTGCACAGGAATACACTCAACTAGAAGGAGTGGATTTCGATGAAACATTTGCACATGTGGCTCGACTTGAATCCATTGGACTCTTACTATCAGTGGCTTGTCAAATGAGGTTCAAGCTGTACCAAATGGATGTCAAAAGTGCCTTTCTGAATGGAATTCTTAATGAAGAAGTCTATGTTGAGCAGCCTAAGGGATTTGTTGATCCTTATTCTCCCGACCATGTGTTCAGACTCAAAAAGGCTCTGTATGGACTAAAGCAAGCCCCACGAGCTTGGTATGAACGATTAACCATGCTCTTGTTGGAATAGGGATACAAGAGAGGAGGAGCTGACAAAATATTATTCATCAAACATTTTAAAACTGGATTAATTGTTGCACAAATCTACGTCGATGACATTGTGTTTGGCTCTTCACTAGAAACAAAATCTAAGGAGTTTGTGACACTTATGCAAAATGAATTTCAAATGAGTATGGTTGGTGAACTAAAATTCTTTTTAGGTTTGCGAGATCAAACAGGTTAGATCAAGGATTTTCATCTCACAGGCCAAGTATGCTAAAAATCTGGTGAAGAAGTTCGGCCTTGAACAAACCAAGTCAGTCAGAACTCCCATGGCCACGTCCTTGAAAATTTCCAGAGATGACCAGGAAAGGAGGTTGACCGCAGCTTGTGCATGGAAGCATGATAGGCGCTTTGTTGTACCGATCGTAAGTCGTCCCGACATATCATTCGGTGTTGGAGTTTGTGCACGTTATCAAGCTAAACCAAAAGAATCACATCTTGCGGCAATGAAGTTAATTATTCGTTATATTAACCTGTACTTCGATTATGGTTTATGGTATACTAATGATACTAACTCTCATCTTGCAAGATACATCGATGTCGACTCGTGGCTGAAACATGGATGATAGGAAAAGCACGAGTGGAGGATGTTTCTACATTGGTAACAATCTCATTGCATGGTTAAGTAAGAAACAAAACTCTATTTCCTTATCTCTCGCAGGTTTGAATATATTGCGTGGGTAGTTGTTGCACTCGACTACTTTGGATGAAACAAATGCTATGTGATTATGGTATTGATCAGACTCACATTACTATATTACGTGATAACACTAGTGCTATCAATATTTCTAAAAATCTGTTCAGCACTCTAGGACCAAACATATTGATATTAGACATAACTTTATTAGAAATTTGGTCGAAGAAAAGTTATTACTTTGGAACATATTCGTGACCGAGTATCGGTTGGCTGAATTTGTTCACCAAAGTCTTAGATTCTCGCTAGATTTGAGACTCTGATGAAGGCCGTGGGCATTTGCTTGATGCATTAGTTTTTTTTTAAAAAAAAATTTAGAAGTAATGTTTTTCTTTTGTTTGATTTTATCATGTGTGTTTGTTTGCATTTGCTTATTTTTTTTTTATTTATTTAAAAAAAGGAGGAGGAGGGGGGGGAGAGAGAGAGAGAGAGAGAGAGAGAGAGAGAAGAATGGGTTTTCTTGTAAATAGCATATGATATGAATTTTGAGATTTACTTGGATTAACCAATCAGTATGGTATGCTCATTATACTTAAGGTAAAATATGTTCAGATAAGCACACTTTGAGGACATATTGACTTGTTTGATTGTACATTACTACTAACTAGATTGTTATCTTTAAAGTAGTTTCGTACTTTATTGTGACCTATGGTCAGTATCTATGTCTCTCGGCACCATAGTATGTTGTTGTGTTAAACAGACAATTTTATGGAAGAGAGGGCTACCACCATAAATGTGTGCAGCCGTCCTTGATAATGAACATAAATCATGTAGAAAAGAGCTACCTTTATGGCTGTGAGAAAGTCAACTACATGATCTTATAAATTCAGTGCTTTGACAAAGAAAATATATATATGCAAATAAAGTCAACACTCTGAGTACTCAAAAAAAAAAATTGCTATGATACTCCTGTCTGGCACGCTCCTATTTTTTATTCAAAGAGATATGTTCAGATGATGATCCGGTTTGAAATACATCTCATTACCGATCTTCTTTACTATGTTCAATTTGGCTTAGTGGGACAGTTTATAATTGATTAATCTAGCATGTCCTATTACACACTCACGCTTATAAATCGACCAATTAATTGAATCTAATTATGCGATATATCTAATTGGAAGATTCTAGTTGATTTTGATTTTTTTGGACCGATTGTATAATTTGTAGAACTATGAAATTTGCCCATAAATAAAGCGATTCAATTTTATCTCATAAAATATTCTCATTATTATGTGTGGGCCTTTTCGTAGAAATTTCAATCAACAATCTAATTTTGACAAAGACAATCGCCTTTAATCGAGAAAGATCCGGACGATTTTTAGATTATGGAATCCAATTGTATTTTGTTCTAATTTAAAAAAATCTGTTTTTCCATAAGTTAGTATCTTAGGCGATTTAAAATTAAATTTGACATAACTGATTAAGGAAGGTTTCTATGCCTATAATCGTCCATCTTCTGCTTTTTGGTAATCGCTTTACACACGTCCAAAATTAACTCTTCACCTCTTGTGCAATTCTAAAAAATTTTCCTATTAAACCGTGATTTAGGGCTTTCTCATTCATCCTTCACACTTGATTCTCAATTACTTAACATCAAATTCTCTCTTGCATTTGATTCTAGGGTTGTGTTAAGTTCTTTGTTTAAGGTTATTCCCAAAAATGTCTTTAATTCTCATTTTGCATGCTTGGCGTCAATGTTTCAATAGTTTTGTGATTTGGTCCCCACTTCAAATTTTACTTTGCATTATTACAAGATATGTGAAAGAATGAAAAGCTGAATTCAAGAAAAGCGCACTCACATATCAGTATATTAACAATGCATTACATCGTAATTGAATACAAGAAAGTCCAGTGGAGCTTCCATTTTATACGACCACTTAACTAACCAAACTACTTTGTAACTAACTAACTAACTTTAACTAACTTTTAACCAACTAAACTAACTCCTTTTACAAAGTTTTCAAGACTCCCCTCAAGATGGACCATAAATATTCATTAGTCCCATCTTGCCTACTAATTCGAAATTTGTGAAAGGTGCAAAGCCTTAGTAAGAACATCGACAATCTGGTTCTTGCTTGGTACATGTAGAGTCTTTAATAATCCGACTTGAATCTTTCTCTAACCAAATGACAATCTATCTCTATGTGTTTGGTTCTCTCATGAAAAGCGGGTTGGCGACTATATGTAATGCTGACTGGTTGTCACAATACAATGTTGCAGGTCTTGAGTGTTTAATACCAAATTCCTTTTAGTACGGATAGTAGCCAAACAAGTTCACATGTTGCATTTGCCATTGACCTGTATTCTGCTTCAGCAGATGACCTAGATACTGTGTTCTGCTTCTTAGACTTCCATGATATCATTGAGTCACCAAGAAATACACAATATCCTGATATGGACCTTCTAGTGTCAGGGCATGTTGCCCAATCTGCATCTGTAAAAACCTTCAACTGCACATCAGTAAGTGGGAAACTTGATTCAGCATATGCCTTTAAAGAAATGTTAGACTTAGAAGGAAAGAAAAGCCCTTGGCCAGGTGCAGATTTAATGTACTGGAGAACTCTATGAGCCGCTGTCAGATGTGGTTCTCTTGGCTCTGCTAGAAATTGGCTTAACCTGTTAACTGAATATGTTAAATCAGGCCTAGTGATGGTCAGATACAGCAACCTTCCTATCAGCCTTCTGTACATTGATGGATCACTTAATAACTCCCCTTCACTCTGACTTAACTTCAAGTTTGCTTCCATTGGAGTGCTGGCTGGTTTGCAACCTAAGAACCCTGCTTCAGACAGCAGCTGTAATGCATATGGTCTTTGGGATATAGAAATGCCTTTTGGAGATCTAGCAATCTCTAATCCAAGGAAGAATCTTAGAGGACCTAAATCTTTCAGTTTGAATTTTGAGTCCAGATCTTTCTTCAACATCTCAAGCTTGCCTTCATTATTCTTGGCTATTATTATGTCATCCACATACACTAAAAGGGCCATGAAAACTGAATTTGTCTTCCTGATGAACAGGGAATGGTCTGTGGCAGATTGAGTGAACCCCTCCTTGATTAGAGTATCTGTAAATTTAGCATTCCACTGCCTAGAAGCCTGTTTGAGACCATATAGGGATTTATTCAATTTGCAGACAGGATTTGTAATGGACTCCCCCTTAGGACTATATCCAGCTGGTATAGTCATATACACATCTTCGAGCAAATCTCCATGTAAGAAGGCATTGTTGACATCAATTGGTGTAGAGACCATCCATGAATTGAGGCTAATGCTAATAAAAGTTTCACGATAACTTGACTTTGCCTTTGGAGCAAATGTGTCAAAGTAGTCTATTCCTTCTTGTTGAGTATAGCCTTTTGCTACAAGCTAGCTTTGTGTCTTTCTATGGTTCCATCAGACTTGTGTTTGATCTTGAAGACCCACCTGCAACCAATAGGTTTATGACCATGAGGTAGACTTACAATGGACCAAGTGTGATTATCCTCAAGGGCCTTTAATTCATTGCTGGTGAGGAAAGAAATTAGTTGTTGGCACCGATTGACCGATGACTTATTAGTTGAGGCATAGTCTCCGACACGTATTACGAGCAGATGATCCAAGGAAACTTGATGAGTGAAGGTCTAAAGTTTCTGTGTTGTGAGAATGATTTCCCTTTCCCATATCGAGGTGTCTCGCCATGAGGAGGTGTCTCGCCTCGGACTTCGGCCGGTGGATATCCGTGAATCTTATAGCACTTGTCAATGGTGTGTCCAAGATATCCACAATGAATGCATGTTGGCTTATCCTTCTTCCCTCTGGCTGTTAGAATTATTAGGAACTCCATAATTTGCTTTGACCGGTAATATTGATGAGGGAGTTAGACTTCTACCCTCTCTTCTTGAATAACCGGAGAGAAGACTTTATTAATGGAAGGAAGGGGATCCATCATAAGTACTTGAGCCCTAACTTGACCATAAGAGTCATTCAGTCCCATGAGAAACTGAAGAGCATAGTCTTGTTGCTAATAATCAGTCAGATCCTTCATTCCACCACACTGACAGATTGGTAAAGGCCTAAACTCTCTCAATTCATCCCAAAGGGTTTTGAGTTTAGTGAAGTAAGTGCTTACATCATTTGATCCTTGTGAAAGAGTGTTTAGCATCTGCTTGATCTGAAACACTCTTGGACCATTGCTTTGATGAAATCGATCATGAAGATCTTTCCACATTTCGACTCCATTGTCAATGTACATCACACTCTACGCAATGTCCTTGGATCTGACATGCAAGACCCAAGACATAACCATAGAATTACATCTAGACCAAGAGTCGTATGTGGGATCATCAATCGAAGGTCTCGATTATTGTTCCATCTACGAAACACAATTATAATTCTTGGCATAGGGCAATATTAATCATTTTCTCCAAAGCTTTAAACTTGATCCCATACTTTCAAAAACTTCTATCTTGGTCCTCGAATATTCTTGGTCCTCGAATATTCATAGTCATTCATAATTTGTCCTAATCCAAGTAAGACATTAATTAGTACTTTTATTAATGAAATTTTACTAACAAAATAAGAAAAGCGGATAACATGTATGTATCGCCGGCGATGAGCCTTTGTATCCCGATGACAACTCGAGGTCGAGTTGTTATCAAGTGGAAGGAATAATGCGGAAGTGTTAGAAGCGAAGATCTTAAAACGACTTGAGGAGAAGAAGGACGGCGTAACTTTCAACTCGGGTGTCGAATTTTGATGAGCGAGTACATTTCGGAGCGTCTTTCGATTTTGCACAATTTTTCGAGTGACAATCATGGCCTTTGGCCAATATTGTCAAACTTTCAGGGTCAAATTCCCGTTTAGGGGTCCGTTTTAGCAATTTTATGTTTTAAGTCAATTCAAGGATATTTTCGACATTTTAGCAGTGTTTGAGTTTTAATCGATTTGTCTAGCGAATTAGAATTTTGTTTTTTTTAAGACTTTAAATATTTGTTGAGGTTTTGGGAGGCGGCACTTTTTTTTCATAAATTAATAATATTTTCGTTTTCCCATTAATTGGTGGATTTCAATCTTTCTTACGTCCGTTCGAGCAAAATTCGATCTAACTCTTGTTTGTGTGTTACAAACAAAAAGTTTTATTGTTATTCACATTTTCGTTCTACGTCAAAGTGGCACCAAAAATGGCATTTTCTGATTTATTTTCAAATCTTTGTTTGACGTCCCTTTACTTTTTTATTGACTCTTGAACTTCCAGTCATCGCATCGCTGCAACCCTCGACTTATCTCATTCTTTCTTTCTCTTAATTACTAAATTCCGTTCTTCTTTTACAACTCGGTTTTGCCTCTTAACAAAAACAAAAACAAAAACAACAGAAAATAAATAATTAAATAACTGAATAATCAACTCAATTTTATAAGTTAATGGCCATAAATAAGTGTAAAAATTACACTTATCATTACCTACTTGAGAAGCATGGTCAAAGATTATTGCTGCAATCCCATGTATGACACGCAGTCCCATGTATGATATAAAATCCAATCCCTGTAATAAACAGAAGAGAAACAAAAATAAGATCATGTAAAGAAACATGTAGAATTCAATAATCCACATGAAGCAAAACCAGGTGCCAAAATAACATTTAACAATATTTTTGCATTGAACGAAAATGTCCATTAATATTTAACATTACCTTATAAATTTGGTGATGAAGGACTGCACGAAAAAGTAAAATTGGCTGTGAAGACCGTAATGGACTTTATCTCTTTACCTCTCATTCACAAATGGCGGATCTGGGCAGGGGGGGCTTAAAAAATGGAAAAATAAAGTTTTGATTTTCATTTTACTGAGTCGATTTGCGAAATAATTTTGGATTATAATTCTTAAACATTAGGAAAGGTTCTTCATACTATTTTGAAGTACTCACAACGTAACGAATATTTCAATTTGCCAAACCATGAAGTGATAAAGTCACAATAGCGAGTTAAAAATGGCTGCACGAAATGGGTTCAATAAATCTAATTTGTGGGATCGCCTATATTGGCCTATTTTTGGGCTATATTTATTGATCGTCAAGGTACTTTTTGGTATTGTTTCGAAGAACTCGAGACTAGTTATGTGATGCATATTTTGAAACGAAAAACCGTTAAATAATAAACTTAAAATAACTAGTCAAATGTGGTTACTTAAAATGGGTTTAACAATCATATTTTTTTCCTGCTAATAAAATTTTATTTGATGTCAACTGATACTTGTATAACTTGAATAATTAAATATAAAAATATAATGAATTTTTGAATCATTGCCCTCAAGTTGGAGCATAGATATCACCCTAACTTTCCTAAGGAATCATCAAAAGCTTTGTTGGCTGTGACTTTGGTAAGTACATCAGCTAGTTGATATTCAGACTTCACAAAAGAAAAAATAATAATCATAACATGGATTGTGGACTATCTCTATAGTTGAAGTATTATCACATTACAACTTCATTGCATCCTGAGAGTCAATACCCAAATCTTTTAACAAGTTCATCAACCACAATAACTCATACACTCTAAAAGCCATGCCTTTATACTCATCTTCTGCACTAGACCTAGCTATTACCGGTTGCTTTTTACTTCTTCAAGTCACAAGGTTTTCCCCTACAAAAGTAAATATCTTGAGGTAGATCTTTTGTTATTAGTTGAACCTTCCAAATCCGCATCAGTGTAACCTTCTACCTTCAAGTGATTATGCTTGGTGAAAAGTAACCATTTACTTGGAGCAGACTTCAAATACCTCAATATGCATTTCATGGCATCCATGTGAGGTTTACGAGAATCATGAATAAACTGGCTCACCACACAGACTGCATAAGCAATATATGGTCTAGTGTAGGGACAAATAAATCAATTTTTCCACAAGTCTCTAGTTTATCGGTAGAAGTCACATCCCAACAATAAAACAATTTATGATTTTGTTTCATAGGGATATTAACATGTTTATATTCAAGCATACATGTCTCAGTTAACAAATCAAGAATGTATTTCCGTCGAGATAAGAAAATACCATTCTTTGATCGGGATACTTCAATCCCAAGAAAGTACTTCAAATCACCAAAATGCTTCATTTTGAAGATAATCAAAGCAATAACTCTACCATTTTGGTACTTTAAAAAAACAAAGTGTGATTTGAGTTGCGTTGTTTATAGCCAAAGTTCTTCATAGACTTGGTAAATCTGCCAAACCAAGCTCTTGGAGATTGCTTTAACTCATACAATGCCTTCTCGAGTCTACACACTATTGTAATATTTGAGAACTTCTCCATACCCAGAAGAAGATTCATATACACGTCTTTGACAAGATCTCCATATAAGAAAGCATTATTTACATCAAATGGAAGAAGTGGCCAATCTCGATTAACCGCCAAGATAAAAGTTCTCTTACTGTATTAAGCTTGGCAATTGGTGCAAAAGTAACTTGATAGTCAATGCCATAAGACTGTGTATACCCTTTTGCAACTAACTGGGCTTTATATCTTTCAATGGTTCCATCAACCTTATGCTTGACCGTAAACACCCATTTACATCCCACAATCTTCTTTTCCTTTGGTAATGGCACAAGCTCCCAAGTAGCATTCGGTCCATCTAGTATCTGCTAAAGCTTCTTTCATTTTACTAGGAATAGAGACAAACGATAACTACAATACATAATATGCATATGACTTGGACAACCTTTGGGAAGACACGTGATTGCTAATGAGATATATAGTTTGGTTTTAAGATCAGGTTCATATTTAATGGGTAGTATACCACGATTAGAACGTGGTGAAAGACAATTGAGATTCAATATTAACATCATTAATAATTGTAGAATTAGGATTAGTGGATACCTCTAATAGAATCTCAGGAGAAGATTGACTCGGTGGTTGTGTTGGATTGTTAGGAGACGTTGTACTATCATGGAGAGAATCATCTTCGGTGTTTGGAGTTCCAGTTTAGCAATATGAGACATGTATCCTTATGTATCGATATAATCATTTTTGATTGATTGAAACAAATTATCGATATCAGTAAAATCCGAGATAAAATTATTTTTTGTAGCATCACCGGACGGCCGAGTGCCTTTATCTAGTCAACCAGGTATCACTTTTTGACAAATACAAAGGAAAGAAGGCCCGTATTTTTTAAGATTAATCACTTTTATTCTCGATTCTCCATCTGAAGTAATGAATCGGTAGTCGGTGGTATGTAAAATAGTTCTTTATTATGGAAAATAACATCCATGGAAACATAAAACCTCCTAGAAGACGGATCATAACACTTTTATCCTTTTGATGGATCTCATTTCCCATAAAGACACACTTCAAAGCCCGAGACTCAAGCTTAGTACATTGATGTAGATGCATGTGAGCATAAACCACACCCAAAAATTTTAAGAGCCAAAAGTACCACCGGTAGAAGAGTGCAGTGAACAGAGAGGGCATCTAATGGTCTTCTAAAATTGAGGACACTAGATGATGTATGATTTATCAAGTAGATAGCTGAATTCAAGGCTTCACCAAATGAGAGACAACGTTTTCTCCAACAAGAGAGATCGACTAACTTCCAATATTTGTCTGTTTTTCCGCTCTGCAACACCATTTTGTTGAAGAGAATAAGGACATGTCGTTTAATGAATAATACCCACTGAGTGCATAAATTCGATCAATTCTTGCTTGAAGTATTCTCTTCATTATCAGAACGAATGACTTTTATTGAAATGCCAAATTGAGTAGCCACCATTTTATGAAAGAGGCAAAAAACTAAGCACAACACTCTTGGATTTTAATTGATAAACCAAAGTCATTCAAGTGACATTGTCCACAAAAGTAACAAACCACCTCATCCCATTAAAAGTAGAAATTGGGGCCGGTCTCTAAACATCCGAATGAACTAATGAAAAAAGAGAGATTGGTTTTATTATCACTTAAATGAAAATAGTACGGTGGCTTTTTGCCATTACACAAGTTTCACAAATAATATCCGAAAAGTCACAACCACTAAATAAAGAGGAAATAATCTCTGAAGATAGTTAAAAGAGGGATGTTGTAACGACCACATAATTTTCACTACAAACCTCATGCTTTAGAGTTATTCCGTGCGCTGATAGCTTATGTCTACTGGAGGTTGGACTCCAAACTAGATTTCTATCGAGTCCCAAACTATTCGAACCCTTGACCTCCTCTTTTAAGAGGAACTTAAGTGGAATGGTGGTGCCAATTGGACAATTTTTGGAAGATGGTACTTATTCTTTATCGTCAACATATTTAATTCTCGATAGTCGATGTACATTCTCATCGATCCATCATTCTTTTTCACAAAAAGAACTGGTGCACCCCACGATGATACACTTGATCGGATAAAATCTATATCCAACAATTCTTGAAGTTGAGACTTTAGTTCTTGTAATTCCTTCGTTTCCATTCTATAAGGTGCTTTAGACATCGGTGCTGCTCCCAGAACTAAGTCAATTGTAACTCCAATTGCTCGTCTCCGTCGAATGCCTAGTAGATCTTCTGGAATAAAGTCGACAAACTCTTGTATCAACTCTACGTCTTCAACAATTACCTCTTGTTGTGATTAACCTGAGGCACTGAAAGATTTTTCTTCACCTGACCTTTTCATCCCTGAGAAATGAAACTTCTTCTCAACTGGTTTTGAAGTACTACTTTATTTTCATGGCACTAGATAGACGCTTGGTTGCATCCCAACCAATTCATACCTAGGATTACGTCAAAATCTCTCATTTCTAAAATATACAAATATGCTTCTAGGACTTTTCTTCCAATTTCTATCTTAGCTGATTTAGCTAGTTGATTCGTAAAAATCGACTTGCCTGAAGGGATGCTAACCTCTTGTGTACTAGCCGATTTATCACATGCAAGTCTAGCCTTAGCGATAAAATATGCAGAGATAAAAGAATGCGTTGCTCTAGAATTGAAAATGCATGTAAGCAAAAAAATGTGACAATAGAAGGGTACCTGCTATCACGTTAGGATTTTCATCCGCTTCTTAGTGAGTAAGGGTGAACACTTGTCCTTTCCCATTCTTATTCTTGTTCATATCTCTCCTTCTTTCTCCTTTTTGTCTCTTCATTTGGGTGGTTCTAGATAATTCATGCTCATATAGCCCGGTTTACCACATCGGTAGCTTACATTTCTCCCAAACAAGCACTCTCCAAGATGAGTCTTGTTACACTTTGGGCAGGGTAGAGCGGAGGCTTCTAGTTTGACGTTGTTGGATCCTCTATTCGACATCTTTTCTTGCCATTTTTCTTTTTCTTTGTCATGTGCACTCCATTTTTTCTTCTTAGAAAATTCCTTAATTTAAGGACTAGATTGATCTGAAATGGCCTTATGGTGCTAAACTGTCTTGGCCCGAGCTAGCATTTTTTGATAAGAAGTAAAGTTATGGGACAAGAGAATTAAGCTTATATATTTGCTCAATCATTGTTTAAACCTTTTAATCTTTTTAGCTTCAGTATCAACAATGTGAGAAGCACACTTTGATAATTGTTCAAACTTCCGCTTGTAATTATGGGAGTGATATGATACCTTGCCTCAATTGTAAGAATTCAATTTCATTGTTGTCCTTCTGTGCCCATGGGAAATATTTCTCTATTAGATCATCCTTTAACTGGTTCCAAGTTAGAGCATCCTACTCTGCCTCACTCCTAATGTGTACCAAGTTAGAGCATCCTACTCTGTCTCACTTCTAATGTGGGACATGGATTCCTACCAATGACTAGCATCACTGGCGAACATGAATTCTACGAACTTAACTTTATGTGCATCAGTACTTGTCAACAATCAAAAGTTGCACTTCAACTTACGCAGCCACTCCTCTACTACTAGGGGTCCTGAAGAGCCATCAAACATAGAAGGTTTGTGCCTAAGAAACTGTTCTATCATGGTAGCATAATTGACAACTGTTGGAGTTGTAGGTTGGGTAGGAGGTGGAAAGAGATGAGCCTAAATCTTTGAAGAACTTAATCAACGTTTAGTCACAGTTCTAGTACTGGTAGTACTAGAAGGGTCGAAAGGTTTTATCATTTATAGTGATGCATCCAGACTAGGTTTGGGATGTGTGCTTGTGCAGTATTGGAAAGTGATCGCCTATGCTTCGAGGCAACTAAAACATATGAACAAAATTATCCAACTCACAATCTAGAATTGGCTATAGTAGTTCACGCCTTAAAGATATGGCGTCACTATTTGTATGGTGGCAAGTATGATATTTATACAGACCATAAGAGTTTCAAGTAATTCTTTACCCATGAATGAGTTAAATATGAGACAACGAAGATGGTTGGAGTTAGTAAAAGACTACGACTATGCGATCTATTAAAGTCAGTACTGTGGCTGACACCTTAAGTAGAAAGATAGTAAGGCAGTTGACATCGGTAATCACAGTGTAAGAACAACTAGTAATGGACTTGAAAGACTAAAGTTAGAAGTTTTATCACCATCGAGTCAAGTTGCTACAAGAATAGTGATAAGTGCATTTTGTGTGCACTTATTCGGACTTTAATACTAAGCTTGTGTCTCGTTATTTTGTAGATTTTCCACTTAATTTAGTATATTTTACTTTTTATTTTAGTTTTGGACCCGTTTATAAGTAAGTGGAGAAAAATAGATGAAAAAAACAATAAATTAGAAGATGTTTTCAAAGTACGAGGATCAAATTGCACTCAATTGAAGTTTGAAGGACAACATTAGAGGTTATGAAAAGTTTTGAGGACTAAAGAATCCAAAATCCAAATCCATGTGGGTACAATACTTGGACTCTAAAATCCTTTATATTACATGTGCGATCCGTATACTTGCATTACAAAATAAATTGCTAACAAGTTTTTGGTACATTTGTCGGAGATTTTGTTCTAGTTCTTTTTCAATTATTTTAGCACTAATTTATTGTTTTATTACTTTTCAATTTATTTCGGTGTTTAAATTATTTCTTTTCAGGCATTTGTATGCGAAGCGTGAGACACAGGTCTCTAAATTCAAATGGTCCAGAGATCGAACACACTTTCCATTGTAGGCAAAGATAAGCAAGAAAGACGCAAAGATAAGCAAGAAAGACACACCAAAAAGACAAAAAAAACATCACGACACCATGAATAACAATGAGATTGTTTTGGCAGGATGGGAGAATAGAGATCTAGCTATTAATGAAGAAAATATGCTAGTTGGAGATTTTATGACTTCGCAGATCATTAGAGAACCAATCTAGCATTGTCTACCCATCTTTTGGACAGCCAAACTTTCAGTTGAAGACCAATGTTATTCATCTATTTCAGAATGGACGTCATTTCTATGGCAGGGTCGACGAAAATCCACATACACATGTTTCACAATTCTTAGAAATGTGCCAATATTTTAAATATCAAGGGATCTCATATGACACCATTTATCTACGTTTATTCCCACATATTCTTCGTGACAAAGCTCTTGAGTGGTTGAACTCACAATCGATTGATAACATCACTACTTGGAATGATTTGGTCCAAAAGTTTTGCATAAAATTCTTTCCACCAGCCAAGATTTCAAAGTTGAAGCATGACATATCTATATTTTAGCAATCACAATCCGAATCTTTTGATGAGACATGGAACAGATTCAAAAATATGCTAAGGATGTGCCCTCATCATGGCATTAGTAAGGGCCTACAAGTACAATATTTTTATGCTGGACTAATTTATTCTTTTAAAAGTATGATAGACTTTTCATCCAATGACTTGTTATCTGCCAAAACTATTGTTGAAGCTTTAGAGCTATTTGAAAGAGTAGTTACCACCACCGCCATATGGGTATTAGGAAGAGTTCTACACAAGAGAACTACAGGAGTACATAAAGTAGATACTTTCACAGTGTTATCTACAAAACAAACTCTTTGGTACACAAAGTATAAGGTATGTTGTATTCAGCCAAAGTGGTGCAAGTGAAGAAACCAACTTGTGAAGAATGTGGGTTGTGAAAAATGTGGGCTAGTAATAATACATCATAATGTCCTATTCTATTACAGCAGCCCGAGCAAGTCGACTTTATTCAAGGTGGTCAACGTCAACAAATTAACCCTTTTCTAACACATTTAATTCAAGTTGGCAAAAATATCCAAATTTCTTTTAGAGAAATAATCAGAATAATATCAGACCACAAGATCTTTCGGGCCCAGAGCTTAAAAGAGAATCTCACTAGAAGATATATTTGGTAAATTCATAGAAAAACCGAAGAAAGACAAGAAAGCAAATAATCAGTTCATGAGAAAACATAGACCACTCTTCAAAATCAAGATGCGTCAATAAAAAATTTGGAGACACAAATGGATCAGATGGAAGTCGTTATATCAAGACGAGCACTAGGTACTTTGCCAAGCAATGCAGGTGAATCCCAATGAACATCTTAAAGCTATTACTATCAGAAGTGAGCATGAGTTACCAGAGATTCATGTGAAGAAACCAATTTACAGATAAAGAAGTTACATATCAACATCTCTTTTGCAGACGCACTTGCTCAGATGCCCAGTTATGTAAAGTTTATGAAATACATTCTATTAAATAAACACAAAATGGAGGAACATGAGACTGTGATATTGGCAGAGGAAAAGCTTTATGTAATTTAGTACAAATATTAACTTAATGCCACTTTCTATTTTAAGAAATTAGGTTTGGAGAGAAGCTAAAGCAAATATGGTGACTCTATAGCTAGATGATCGGTCTATCAAACATCCAAGAGGAATTGTTGAAGATATCCTAGAAAAAGTGGACAAATTCATCTTTCTAGTTGCTTTTATTATTCTTTACATGGAGGAGGATAGAGATGTGTCACTTTTTTGGACCGACCATTCCTAGCTACTGGTAGAGCTTTATTGATGTGCAAAATGGCCAACTAATTCTAAGCCTTAGTGAAGAACTAGTCACTTTTGATGTATTAAAGGCAATAAAATATCCAACCAATTTATATAGCAGCTTTAAATTTGATGTGATTGACACTGTAATTCATGACACTTTTCAACCGAATAATCTATCAAATTCATTGGAGGCCTGTATTGTGCATTCTCAATCCACTCACACTAATTCATGTAACATTGAGATGTGTACAATGAATCTTGAAGCTAATCATCCATATAGATGCAGACCATACTTTGAAGAGTTGGGCACGGGTTTTACAAAGCCTTTGCCATCTGTTCAGCAGCCTTCTAAAATATAGCTCAAGAAGTTTCCGTCTCATCTTCATTATGCTTACTTGGGAGAATCGTGTACACTACCTGTGATAAATGAAAATTCTATTAGTGAGCTTGAAAATGAAAAATTGAACCGAGTGTTCGAAAACACAAGACAGCTATTGGGTGGTCTATTGCTGACATCAAATGCATCAACCATACACTTTGCATGCATAAAATCCTCATGGAGGAGAATTTTAAACCAAGTGTTCACAGTCAGATGAGGTTGAATTAATATGAAAGAAGTGGTCAGAGTAAAAGTATTGAAACTATTGGATGTAGGGATTATCTATCCAATCTCATATAGTACATGGGTGAGCCCAGTTCAGGTAGTGCCAAATAAAAGTGGTATCACAGTGGTTCAAAATGAAAAGATGAATTGATTACGATCATAACAATCACGGGATGGAGAGTTTGCATTGACTACTGTAAACTCAACACAGCTACTAGGAAGGATCACTTTTCCCTTCCATTTATTAATCAGATGTTGGAAAGACTAGCTGGACACTCCCATTATTTCATTTTAGATGGATAATCCGGATATAATCAGATCCCAATTGTACCTGAGGATCAAGAAAAGAGTACATTCACGTGCCCCTATGGTACCTTTACATACCATAGGATGCCTTTTGGTCTATGCAATGCTCCTGCCACTTTTCAGCATTGCATGATGTCCATCTTCTCTGATAAGGTGGAGAGGTTATTGAAGTATTCAAGGACAACTTCTCGATGTTTGGCCCATGTTTTGATTAGTGCTTGAAGAACTTCCACCTGGTTTTGCAGCGGTGTGAGGACACAAATATAGCACTTAACTGGGAAAAGTGTCACTTCATGGTTTAAGAGGGTATCGTGTTGGAGACATCATATTTTGGCTGAGGACATTAAAGTAGATAAGGCAAAGATTTAGGTTATTGAGAAATTACCACCACCAACTTCTGTCAAAGGTATTCGTAGTTTTCTTGGACATGCTGGGTTCTACCGTCACTTCATCAAATACTTATCTAAGATCACAAAACCATTGTGCACTTTGTTGGTCAAGGATGTATCCTATGTCATCTCTAAAGAGTGTTTATTGGCATTAAGACTCTAAAAGAAAAGCTAATTTCAACACCTGTGATAATTGCACCAGATTGGAGTCTACTATTTGAATTGATGTGTAATGCAAGTAGAGATGGCAAAAATATCCGATCCGTCCCGAACTCGATGGATACCTGATCCGAATGGAACGAAAAATACCTGATCTGCAGATCAGGACAGATATACGTTATCCACCACAGATCTCGGGACGGATCGAATCGGGTCCGATCCGATCCACCCCGCCTTGTATTTTTAAAAAAAAAGATTAAATTATAACAAGATAAAAAATTTGGAGCAAGGGCTACAATTGCAATTTCAAATTTCTTAATTCCTAATTTGTTAATTTCCAAAGCTTACAATATTCAATGTAACTTTTGGTAGTTAGTTTGAGAGCTTCCCATAGTGGGTCCAAGATCTCAAATGTATTTTATAATATTTTTTAAACTCTATAGTATAGTAGTAAAGCTTGTTTCAATATATTTTAAATTTTTTGAATACAAAAAAAAAAAGAAAAAGAAAAACGGATCAGGGCTCTGATCCGCCCCGATCCGTATCCGATCCGCCCCAAATAATAGCGAATCGTGGGACGAATTTGGATCTCCTATAATTATTGCGTGGCAGATTTGGATTAGGCCAATCTGTCCCGTTGCCATCACTAGATGCAAGTGACTATGCAATGGGAGTAGTGTTGGGACAGCAAAAAGATAAGATTTTTCATGTAATACACTGTGCTAGCAAGACATTGACTGATACACAGTTCAACTATGCCACTATTGAGAAGAAACTCCTAGATGTAGTCTATGTTTTTGATAAATTCGAATCATATCTTGTTGGATCATAGGTAATAGTTTACACTGACCATGCTACCTTGAAATATTTGCTGGAAAAGAAAAATGCAAAATCGAGGCTGATCCGATGAGTTTTACTTCTACAAGAATTTGATTTAGAAATAAGAGACAAGAAGGGAAGTGACAATGTTGTAGCATATCATCTATCCAAACTTGAGTAGGGAAGCAAACCGAGACTATGGATATTAATGAAGTTTTTTTAGATGAGTAGATTTTTAACATAGATGAAGCACCATGGTTTTGTAGACATAGTGAATTTCTTAGCCAAGTCCATCATGGATGCAGATTATTTAAGTCACCAAAAGAAAAAATTCTTTTATGACTTGAAGTACTATTTTTGGAAGGATCTCATTCTCTATAGAAGGGGTCTAGATCAAATAATTAGGTGGTACATTCTTGGAGAAGAAATTTCTCAGATACTCGAGCATTGCCATGCCTCAACCTACGCTGGACATTTTGGAACATCTAAAATAGTTGCTAAGATTCTACAGTTTGGGTTCTATTGGCCTTCACTATTCAAAGATGTGTATATTTTTGTGAATGAGTATGATCGATGCCAACACATATGGAATATCTCGAGAAGGAATGAGATGCATCTAAACAGTATACCCGAAGTAGAGCTATTGGATGTATGGGGTATCGATTTCATGGGGTTATTTTCTCCCTCATTCTCCAATCAATACATTTGGTTACGGTTGATTACGTCTCAAAATGGGTTGAAGCAGTTGCATTACCTACCAATGATGTGCTGTTGTGATGGATTTCTTGAAAAAGTGCATTTTTACTCGTTATGGCACACCCCGAGCCATCATTAGTGATGGGTTAAACACTTTTGTAATCGTCTATTTGAGTCATTATTGGCCAAATATGGCGTTCGGCTTCGTATAACTACTCCCTATCATCCTCAAACAAGTGAACAAGTTAAAATCTCTAATCGGGAGTTGAAGTGGATTCTTGAGGTGACGGTTAGTTCATCAAGAAAAGATTGGTCAAAAAAACTAGATGACGCTTTATGGGTCTACCGGATAGCTTTCAAGACTCCTAGAGGAATGTCTCCATATCAATTAGTTTTTAGGAAAGAGTGCCATTTACCAGTTGAGTTGGAGCATCCAGTATATTGGGCAATCAAGAAGTTGGACATTGATTTGAAGGCAGCCGATGAAAAGAGACTACTTCAACTAAATGAGATAGATGAGTTTCGGTTGGATACCTATGAGAATGCAAAATTTTATAAAGAGCAAACCAAAAAGTTGCATGATATGCATATTCAAAGGAGAAAATTTGATGTTGGGCAGCAAATGTTGTTATATAATTATCTCCTATAGCTTTTTTCGGGCAAGTTGAGGTCACGGTGGTCGGGTCCTTACACAATCACAAAATTCTATCTATATGGAACTGTTGAGATAAATAATGAGAGCAAAGGAACGTTTAAAGTTAATGGACAGCGGTTGAAGTCTTATTTGGGATTCTTGAAAGAAAAGTCCACATTCACCTTGCAACACCGGACTGATCACTCCTAAAAGTTGAGCTCTAAACTATAAATTAAACGCTTAATGTGAGGAAAGCAACCCATTTTTCTATCTCTTTTACTTTTTCATCATAGTTTGTTACAATTGAATGTAGTTATAGGGATTGCATTAGATTTTAGGCACAGTTTTACTACATTTTGCTTTTTAAATACTTTTTATTACTTTTTTTATTTTTAAGTTCATCGTAGGCTCTCTAGCACGAATATAAGCTTAGGCATATTGAATAGTCTCAAAAATACTTTGGCACGTACCCCAATATTTAGAAAAAAACAATAAAAAAATTATGGTAAACTGAGCAATTGACTCAAGCGATCGCGATCGCCTGAGTCACATCTGCCTGGGCAGATTTCCCAGCATATAACTGGGCGATCACTCGGGTTATAGCTGGCAATCTCCCATGAACGCGCTGGAGTTAATTAACCCCAGCCACGCACCTCCACACACAACACCAAAAAAAAAAAAAATCTCTCATTTCTTTCTCAATTGCACCCCCATTTTTTTCTTCTACTTTCACAAACATTTCCATAAATCAAGATTCAATCAAATTCACTTGTCATCCCATTGTATTAACATCAATTTCATCATTTTGGCAAAGTTTGTCCAATGTATGATTTCTCTTCCTCCATCCTATTTATACTCTTGGTTTGAATATTTTTTCGAATTTTTCTTGATTAATTAAGGAGTTTGGACATAGGTAGATGATGGGTTATTGGTGTATTGCATTGAAGTGAATTTTTTTTTTTTTGGCTAGGTTCAAGGTCCCAATTTATTTAAACTCAAATAAAAAGAGAATTCTGTGTTCGATGAAATGCCTAAGTTGAAATTCATGTACATTTAGGTATAATCTTGATTTGATCAATCTTGATACTCATGTAAACTTGATAATGGTGTAGAAATTTACTTAGTTGGTATTAGAAAACCAAGCAAAACACTTAAGCCAAGTTAGCACGCCATGGCTAGGCACCGACCACTTAACGTCATCAATTTCGTCCCCCACTCATCTGCCCCGAATGCCCTTTGTTTGACCTCAAATTTGAACATGATAAAGACCAACCTATGAAAATTCATATGTCCAAGATCACTCTGCAAAACTTCACTAGTTCAAAAAAATTTCGGTGGCGAAAGTCGTGGTCGGTTTAGGTTTTAAACAAGCAAATTCATCCCTTTTATGGTAGTTTGAGAGTGTGAGCATTCTTTTCTTATTATATTGAGCATACAATCAGCACCCTACGCCTCTTATTTCTGAACATGGTCCAATTAGGACATTGGGTACACGACTTGGGTTTCACTTATATATGATACATAGATTGGTAGTTTGGGGATATCACCATGTATTCTACTTTGATTTTTATTATTTATCATATTAATAGTTTCTATGCTTTATATATTTATAGGTACCAATGGCTCCAAAACGAAAGACCACACCTCAAGAAAAAGGAAAGGAAAAGGTAGGTGAAGCTTCTACTCGTCATAGATGGGCCAAGAACCAAGAAGTGATGGAGACATACCACGGTTCCAAACTACAGAAACACGGAAGAGGTGTGACGAAAAGTGGAAAGGCAAAAACTACTACCAAAATAGAAGAGTAGAGCGGGCATATTTTCATGAGCGCGTGATACAACAGTGTGGATGGAGTAAGATGGCTGGAGCTCCACATCCGGCATACATGACTTTGGTTAGGGAATTCCTTGCCAACTTCAACCAAGAAATTGAAACTCCGAAATCTTCTAATAGGTACAAGACGTGGGTAAGAGGCAGGTGGATCTGGTTCAGCCCTACTATTATTGATCGATACTATGAGCTAACCCGTATGGGGATAGATCATATACCTAATGAACATGACATGCAGTTGGTAGCACGATTTTTGAATGGTAGAGAGAATGCATGGCCATTGGCCAATACTCACTTTAAATATGATAAGCTATCTAGGGAGCTAAAATCTTTACATATTTTCGTTTGTACAAATATCAATCCTACCACTGAGAGGATGAGATTTACAAGAGAAAGAGCTCGCCTTCTACACCATTTGGCACTGGTTTGGAAAATGGACTTGGGGACACACATCTTTGAGTTTATTAGGGAGTTGGCAACTTCGATAGATTCCCACCGCACTATTATGTTCCCATGCCTGATTAGTGGGATCTGTCTAGAGGTCGAAATGTCCCTATTGCCATTTGAGAAAGTCGATACTCCTGATGCCCTGCTAAACACTAAGACTATTGAAAATTCGAAAGCCAGGATGTAAGCAAGAGATAATAGAGTACATCATATTCCAGCGGTACAACCAGATGAAGAAGATCATGATCAGGCACATCCAGCACCTCGGCCAGCTTTAGCCATTGAGTCCAACCTTGGCATACAGTTCACTCAAATCTAGGTAGTTCTGACGGAGATTAGTAGATTAGTAAACAACATGCAAGGTACATTGATAGAGGTGCAATACACAGAGTGACATCCAGCACGAGCTGCAACATGTGAGTATACAAGTACATAGACTATATCACAATGATGTCAGAATTTTTTCAGACCAGCGCACTTTCACATATGCATATAACGAAGTGAATAGAAGGATGCTACACTTTGGAAGCCAACTCGAGATGATTGACGGGATAGTCTCCTGGATATCTGAGACCATCGACTCTTTACGACCTTCTACTTCAGCTGCACCGTTCGATCATCCCAATCCGTCTTCTCCACATTTATCCCTAGAAAGTACCTGATCTTTTCCTCTTTATTTTTGCTTTATTTTTCTATTATATTGGGGACAATGTAATATTTTCCTTTATAGGTGGGATAAGTATCATGATACTTATTTGATTATGTTTTATTTTCTTGATATCCGGGTATGTATAACTGCCATATTTGTTAAAAATAATTAAAAAAATTAATACCCAAAAATATTTGTCTAGTTATTATTGAAAGACTTGCCACCAAAGATGGTAGTATTTGTTTGAAGTCAAGTACATTTTTAGTTAGAATATTTGTAAACATATAAATTGTGTTTTTACTTGAATACTTATCCGTGTTAGATTAGAATAATGAAGCACGTAGCCATTATTAACTTATCACTTATATGGGAACATGACTTGAGTGTATGGGGTTATGTGTTGATATTGTTGACCTAGGATTATTGTGAAAACTCCGCTCCCAAATCTTTAAATTAGTAACCAAATTGTTGGAAAATAGTTTGAAGGTATTAAAATTAGTACGTGTGTTCGTAGAATTTTGATGGTTTCGATTTTCTGGGTCTCTTTGGTTGAATAGATTCTAATCAAGAAATCTAAACCGGACACTAATCACTGCTGAGAATCAAATACCATGAAAAAAAAAGAGAAAAAGAAAAAGAAAAATTGCATCTTGTACTTCTCTTATAGCCTATGTAACTCTAACAATTAAGCCTGTTAGGGTATCTTAAAACTTAGTGCCCTATGATCGTCTGACTTGGGAGTCATCGACCCAAAGCTCGCTAAATGGGTCACATAGAAAACTTACGGAAAATAAGTCTTGCACACAAGATGTAAGAATGTTTACATTAGATAAATAAATAAAAAGAGTTAAAAGTGCTCGATAAGGATTGCTAGGTTAGGACCTCAGAGATTGGAGATGAAAATTTAGAAATCGCTCATCACCCTAGTTCTAGGAATACAAGCTTCTAATTTTTATCACTTTATAAAATAAAAATAAAAAGTATTGTATTGATCAATATGAACCAAATTTGTTAGAACACCTCGGAATTGGAGAAAAAAGTATTAGAAGTGTAATATTGTACAAGAGGTGTAAGGAAAGAATGACTACAAAGGGTTCGGGATTATAAATATATCAATAACACAATATTGGTCGTAGTCTAATATATGTATAAGTTCAATATTTGTCTAATCACACACTCATTAAATGTCGAACATCGGATAAATAAAAATTTATTTGCGGTGTTGTTTAATATCTTTCTAAAAGTGTTGCTTTATATTCGAACCCGAGGCATTTAGTAAGATTAGTAAATTGACTCCGTTGCTTGTGATTCTCTTAGATTAGTAAATTTGTATTTTAATTTTGTTTATGTTCGAGAACGAACAAAGATTTAGTTTGGGGGTGTTCGGACTTTAATACTAAGCTTGTGTCATGTTATTTTATAGATTTTCTACTTAATTCAGTTTATTTTACTTTCTATTTTAGTTTTTGACCCATTTATAAGCAAGTGGAAAAAATGGATGAAAAGAGCAATATATTGGAAGATGTTTCAGAAGTACGAGGATCAAATTGCACTCAATTGAAGCTTGAAGGACCAAATTGAAGGTATGAAAAGTTTTGAGGACTAAAGAAGTCAAAATCTGAAGTTGTAGGACTAAATGGCATAAATTGAAACAAGTAAGCTGGACGATCGCCCAAGCTTATAGTTGGATAAGCTTGGGCGAGCGGCCAGCATCAATTTCATCCGGCAGAGAGTTAAAAGTTTGCCTGGACGATCGATTGGGTTGCCCAAAGTACAAAATATGCACCAACGGAATTTTTACCTTTTCGAGTTCAACTCCAATTAGAAAAATCTTTTCGGACACCATTTTAAGGATTTTTTTGGATCTTTTGGGATACAATTAGGAGACTATATATATGAGTTCTTAACTCAAGAATTGGGAGTCAATTATTGAGAGATTTCAAGAGGAGAAACAAGAAACGAAGATTGAACAAAGATCAAGATTTATTCTTTTGAGTTTTCTTTTCTCCAGGTGATGAATTATATCTTTTCTTTCTGTTTTCTTCTTCTTAGTATGTTAGGCTAAATTTATTTTATGCTAGGATTACGAAAAAACTTGTAGTTTAATTCTTTAGTTTGGAAACTGGATTTTTGACGATATGCATTAATATAGTTTTGAGTAATTAATTTTTATTTCTTTTCATCTACAATTATATACCTAGTGATTGTATGATTCTTGTGGTTTGTTTTACTATCGAGAGATTGAAAATAGGCTAAACATAATTTTAATTGTCGTAAAGTCCGATAGGAGATAGATATAAACTGTTATACTTTACGTAATCTTTAATTATCTATTGCAACTTAATTCATTATTGTGTATTCCCATTCTTCATAGAGATATAGGCAGGTTATACATCTGAATATGTTTGATTTTATTCGAGAGAAATTATTGAACAATTTATGAGTATTGATTGTCATAACTGATGTATGTTATCAAATTCAATAATCCAAATAAAGGAATTAATTACTACAAGTGAATTCGAGATCCTAGTACCTTTCTTTCTCATATTTAAAATAATTTAGCGTGAACTTAATCTTTTATTTGTTTAAATTATTTTTAGTTAATATTTTAATTAGTTCTTTGGCATCAAACTTCGAAAGTTAAATCGATTCAGTTAAGGTTAATGTAATTGTGTAGAGCTATTTAAATTCATGTGGTACAATACTTGGACTCTAAAATTTATTATATTACTTGTACAATTCGTACACTTGCAGTACAAAATAAATTGATAACAAATAGCGTCCTTGGTGA
This sequence comes from Forsythia suspensa, assembly GCA_023638005.1. NCBI lineage: Eukaryota > Viridiplantae > Streptophyta > Magnoliopsida > Lamiales > Oleaceae > Forsythia > Forsythia suspensa. The sequence goes on from CM042673.1 coordinate 52,185,158, forward strand.
TTCGACCCACTATCAGAGATCGAATTCAAAAGCTTGTAGGAAAAAGTTCGTGGTCGTTACAAAAAAAATGCGCATTGTCCAATTGGTACTAGTATTCTGCTTAAGTTCCTCTTAAGGGGGGAGGTCAAAAGTTCGAATCGCTTGAGACATGACATGAATCCAATTTCGAGCCCAACCTCCAGTGGACAGTACGTAAGTTATCGGCGCATGGAATAACTCCTAAAGCGAGAGGCTTGTAGGAGAAAGTCTGTGGTCGTTACAGATGTTCTAGTCTCCTATACCACATCCAAATCTCCATTTTCTTATTCTCCACATCTTCCTTTACTAAGTGAAGTTGCCCTTTTCTATTGGAATGTTGGAACATATCCTCTCGATAGTACAATCCTCCACTTTGTTTACCACTATCAATCTTCTCATTGGTATAGATGTCTTGAAAAACACAGTGAATAGGAAAAAATAGAGCAACACAATTATGAGATTTGATTAATTAATTAATAGAGAAAAGGTTGCAATTTAATGATGACACAAGTAAGACATCTTTAATACTTAAGGTAGGAGACAATGGGACTATACCAATTCCAATAACTGGATATGATACCATTGGAGGCAATGGTAATTTCACAAGTCATTTAGAAAATAAATTGGACCTATAAAGTCAATTATCAATTCAGAGTTAATTATTTAATCACTATTTCCAGTAAAAGACATACCTGACTTAGCAGTAAATTCAAGAGTCGTGGCTAGATTCTCTTTTGGATTAGTGTCATCCTTCTTATCGTAGAAAGACACATGTGACACCACCTTCTTGCCTTTTAAATGCCAATCTAGATATCCATGGAGTTGAAAACACGCATCTAACGTATGACCAGTACTCTTATAGTGAATACACTTTTGATCTTTCTTTGAGGTAGGTGTCTTTTGAGAAGCCAGCACATCCCCTTCCCTAACTTTTCCTCCAAGCATAGCACCTTAACGATTATCTTCCACACAAAGTATAGCATAAATCATTTGTATATTTGGAAGTAGTTTAGATCAAGTACCCGACCTCGAACCCCATCTAGTTGAGGGTCAAGACAAGTCAAAAATATATACACACGTTGGGAATTAATCTTTGTGGTGTATTTAATAATGTCGTTAGCACATTCCATAGTACATTCATCAATATCATCAAATTCCTTCCATATTTTCTATAGTTTGCCAAAATAAGAAATAACAGATCCTCCATGGTGGTGGACAAAAATTATCTCGCATTGTAGTTGATAGACCTTTGATGCATCCTGGTCAACCAAATATGTTTCTTTGGCTGCATCCCATATTTCTTTCATCATAGCTAACCGAAGAAATACAAATCTGATGTCCTTTGTCATTGCATCAAGATGCCATGATTTGATCAAACAATTTTCATCCTCCCATGCTTCATATGCCTCCGAATGAACATCCTTTGGTGCAACCTTAGTTCCTGGTATAAAGCCTCAACGTTTTCTCCCACGGATCTTATTTTGGGCATTCAAAGATCACTCAACATACTTGGTACCATCAAGCCGTTCCCGAAGTCATTATAGAGGAAGTTTCTTGCATATGGAATCCAACTGATAAAATAGTAGATTCGTTTTTCTTTAGAGAATCATCACCACTATCTTTTAAATCAGTCATAGTGATAAAGATTAAAAAAAAAAAAAAAAAAAAGAAGAACATCGCAGTGGAATGATATGAACAGAAAAAAACAATTGTGAACATAGAACCAAATTTCAATTCCTAGGGAAAAGAAAAAGAGATTGAAAGAGTCTCTAATACCATGTCAAAAATACAATTGTGAAATAATTTTATGATGATTTTCATTCATTGTAATTTACAAAATATAGAGTATATACACGATTATTTACAACAAAAGAATATATAGAAAATAATAATGAATATGAAATATCCTCTAATTAAGGAAGAAAATAAAAGCAATTACTAATTGAGAATATTGCCCATATCATATCCTTAATTATAGCCCTTAATTTTAGCACCAACCATCATATTACTCTCTCCGGTTCGAAAAGGAATCACCATCAGAATGAACTTGTTCAGTAGTTATGATGCCCAACAGAATCGATTTGGTTTAGGCACCCAACGAACATTGATTTAGTAAGCAACCAAAAATGATTTGCCCATCGAGGTAAATACGAATGAAGGTTCTTCTCACCCTTGTCGCCGACTGAACCATTCATCGGCCAAAAAATCCCTTCAACAGAGAAAAATTGGCAATATGGTTTTAGCGATCAATCTGAAGTGCACTTCAAAGAAGAAAAGAGAAATACATCTCTACGAACCCTTATAATTTTTAAAAATATATTTCATTTTATGCCTTTTATATTTTTTAGTCATTTTCTTTTCAAATTTTATTAAATGTCTAAGCTTTTCAAACAATCTTTCTAGTTTTCATGATTTATTATTTTTTTTTTTCTTAATATCTTGAAAATAAATACGAAAACCGCTTCTTGATTGTCCTTTTAAACACATTATGTTAGCTATGTAGTTACTAATTTTATGTCATGTAATTAATTATTTTGTGTGTAAATTTTGCTATTTTTATTGTGTCACATGATAACACATATAATACAAGTTTGTTTTGTAGTAAAACTGGTGGATACTCTTCTGTTTGGTAAAGTATAGTGTAACATACTCTATACTTGTGATTTTGTACTGAAATTGTAAATTATTTTTGCATGAAATATTACAATTATGTTAGTTATGTATTTTCTAATTTTATGTTATTATATAGATATCATATAGCTTTAGCCGTGCACTGCAAAAATCATGTGTTGGATAACACATGTTCTAAATGCGAGCAAGCATTTGAAAATTGAACATATTGTAAAAGATTATTTTAAATATGACAATCGTGTTATTATAATTTTTTTTAATACACTTGTGTTAAATATGAGAAGTATGTTAATATAAAGGTTTTTTTGGTAATGTTACCATTCTATTTCATTAGATTACATATATTGCTAGTCATCCTATATATAATCATCTATTAGACAATAGATTTGTATTGTAACAATTTATATTATTTACAATTTTATGCTAGAATATTATGTAGTATTTTTGTTCTAGGAATTCTGTCATTTTGTTATATGTTGCTATGTTTGTTGCATCCCTACGACTCACGTGGACATTCATTCATTTTCAAGATTGGGATTACTGTACACCCCCGGCAACAGATTCGGTGGTAGAATTCTGGTCTCTACACCGTGCGAGATTATTACAATGTTGAACTTAAAGATGATCGAGGCATTGAAAGCCTTGTTTAAGTCTGTGTGCTTGCTTTGGTCATTATTTTGCGGTCAAGTGAAATGTGGTTCAAAGTTTTCGGGAAGATATTCAGATTCTTGATCAATGAGTTCTACTTAATGACTGGTTTGAGATTCACCAAAAGGGACAATATCTCCAAAATTTCGATATAGCTAATGCTCTTTGAAAAAATCAATGCAGCCACCTCAAAAGAGTGTACCCAAAGTGTTGGAAAAATATGTGTCATATTTTTCATCTTTTTATATTGGCTCATTTAATTGATATTACTGATTTTTAATGTTAAAAAGCATGTCAAAGTTTTTGTTTTTGACTGGTCTAAATAACGCCAGTTTTGACTGACTGCGTTGATAAGCAAATTATTTTTCTAGATCTTCAAAGCTGCGTTTTTATTCTGCTTTTATACATTTTATATTCTGATCACATGAATATTATTAACAGCTTATTTTGTAGGTTAAAGAATCTTTTTTATTCTCTTATATTTGTTTAGGAAGGAAATATTTAGTTTCCTAAATTCTTTCCTTCTACAAATCTAAGAATATTTTCTATATATTATTTCCTATTAATTGTCTTTCCGTTCTTGTTGCAGATTTTTTAAATAAGAAATAATACCTAATTTGATTTCTACTTTAACTATAAGTAAGAGTACAAATCAATAAAGAATTAAGGCTTTGAAATATAATTTTTGTTCTTGTTTTTTCCAAGCAAAAACCACCCGGATCCTTTGTGGAAAACAAGACTCGATGCTTCATTGATTCAACTTCAAAGCAAAAAAGTTTTCTTCAAACTCATTAAAGAATCAAAAATAAATTGGTGCTCAATGAACAATTCCATATCTTGTTCAAGCTACTTGGCGTGAAGTTAAGAACGGGGGTTCTTAATCTAAGTAGTGGTTGCAGTCAAGTACAATAGAGAAGTGGCGATAAAGTCAAGATCGGTAGGTTTGATTTCACTTCATCAACAAGTCAGAGGAAGAAGTATTAAATAGAGTTGATCTGTTTTCTTTGGATTGTTATTTTGTTAATTTTGTGAAATTACAAAAACCGATACTATTGTATTTTTGAACAAGATTATTAGTAGATTATTTTACCCATGGCATGGGGGCCTGTGGATGTTTTCCTTCAGAGTTTACCATGTTACATATTGTGTTTATTTAATTCTTTAAATTTTGCACTTAACAAGATTAGGTAAACGAACATTGATGTGCAAGTCAGAACTGCTATCATTGTCACTCGCTAGTTCTGACTACGATTTGTCCACTATTTGTTTAATTAAGATTAAAATTATTTTTAATTAATTAATCTAGGTTTTAGAATTTTCAATTGGTATCAGAGTGGATACACTTTATAAGTGCGATCAAAAAAAAACTTAAATATGGACGGAGCTCCGTTTAGACCACCCATTTTAGATGGTACTAATTATGCCTATTGGAAAATTCAGATTCAAGTTTATATTCAATCCCTTGCTGAAAAAGCTTGGCACTCTATTGTCCATGGCTATAAAACTCCCACCATTATTGAAAATTGTGTAGAAAGAGAAAAAAGACAGACAAGTGGGCTACAACTGATTTTAATTATACTAATTGGAATTCCAAAGCTTTAAATGTCATATTATCCTTCGTAGACTCTAATCAATTTCGTTTGATCTCTACTTGTCAGGTTGCAAAAGATACTTGGGACATCTTACGGATTGCTCACGAATGAACCACTATGGTCAAGTCATCCAAGTTTCAAATTCTTACTCTAGAGTTTGAACAACTAACCATGAGAGATGATGAACAATTCAGAGACTTCTATACAAAACTCAGAGACATCACCAATCGCTTATACTTTGGAAAAGAAATATTCGAAGAGCAAAATTGTAAAAAAAAATTCTTAGATCCTTGCCTAATCGTTTTCATTCCAAAGTAAGTGCATTTGAAGAAAGTAAGGAGATTGAGAATATGAAGGTTGAAGAATTGGTGGGATCATTGATGACATATGAATTACATCTAGAAATGAGAAAGAAAGAAAATGGATCTAGTATTGCCATCAAAATTAAAAACGATGAAGAAGAGATTGATTGTGAGGAAAGTGAAACAAATGAAAACATGGCCATGCTCACCAAACAATTCTAAAAGGAAATCAAAGGGGAAAGAACTTGAATACCCCCACTCCAACAAAAGAAGAGATTTTCGAACAACACAAAACAAAACCCCACTGCATCTATGAATAGATCTGACAATCGAATTCATTGCCATGAGTGTGAGAGTTTTGGTCATATAGCCTCTGAATGTGCAAATACTTTAAAGAAATATCATACCAAGAAGGCCATGAATATCACTTGGAGTGAAGATGATGAAAAATATTCAGATGAGGACGAGGACGACAGAACTAATGTTGATCAGGTAACGTCTTTAACTGTGAACTTAACATCTCGTACTAATTTCATGCAAAACTTGACTGCAGGTTATGACTTCTTAACTACAACATCTGAACAACCAGTCCATGTTTGTTCTAACTGCAGTAGTGTGAACAAAAATTTAAAAGATGAACAGGAGAAAAACTTTTCTACTCACGTCATGATGGAATTTTTGGAAGATGACGAGGGTGAAATTGATTCTCAAAATAATATTCTAACCAACATCTTAAAAGAGAAGGATGATCAAATTGTGAACTTTCTTGATGAATTAAAACTTTCAAAAGAAATAATCAAGTAATTAACAATTGGAGCCTCTCGTTTGAGTGGAAGCCTAAGCTATGGAAGAATTCCAAACGTCAAAAAAGGTTTGAGATATGTTGGAAAATATAAAGAAAAAGTTGGAAATCAAATCAACTTGATCAAAGAAACACAGTCTGCTGTATTTTCAGAAAAATATGCTCACATTACCATCAAGACTAATGCTGACCTACCTATGCAGGTTGTGACAAATACCAAGACTCAAAAACAGTCACGACCATTAGTTATACAACCAATGTATCAATTCTCAATACATAGAGATAAATTAAATTACTTTGTAAAATGTTGCATCTGTGGTAATCTAGTACACAACTCATTTCATTGTTTATATAGTAAAAAATTGGTCAATATACAAATGAGACACCATAGCAACACTAAATTAAGACAAATTTGGGTTAAAAATAGTGATTTAAATTGTTATATAGTTGATGTTGCCTATAGAACTTTTACTCCTAACTCTTGGTATTTTGATAGTGGTTGTTCTAGACATATGACTGGTAATCGATCTTATCTTACTATCTACAAAAGTCATGAAAGTGGTCTGGTCACTTTTGGTGATGGAGCACACAGTAAAATGAAGGTGTAGGCACTATTGTAATTGATGGATTCTCCCTGTTAAAAGAAGTTCTTTTTGTTGTAGGTTTAAAAGCTAACCTAAATAGTATAGGCCAACTCTGTGACGATAAACACTTGGTTATGTTCTCAAAAAATTCTTGTAAAGTCTTGAATTATGATGGTAGTTATATTCTACATGGTACTAGATCTAGTGATAAATGTTATCTTCTTGACACCAAAATTATTTGTTATATTTCAAAGACTAACTTTACCGAGTTGTGGCACAAACGTTTGGGACATTTAACTATAGTGATCTGTTGAGACTAACAAAATTGAATACAGTACGAGGCGTTCCAAAGGTTGCTGAAAAATCTGAAAGATTGTGTGGTTCGGGCGTAACAGGTAAGCAAACCAAAAGTACTCACAAGCAAGGTAAGTTTCTCACTACTTCTCATGTATTATAATTACTTCACATGTATTTGATGGGACCTATTCAAACTGAAAGTAGTGGTGGCAAGAAATATATTTATGTATGCGTGGATGATTTTTCTAGATATACTTGGGTAGATTTTTTGAGAGAAAACTCTGATATTTTTGAAAGATTTAAATTTTTGCACCTAAAATTAACAACAAAAAAATATTTTGAGGGAAAAAAATATTGAGGATTAGAAGTAATCATGGAGGGAGTTTGAAAATGCTATTTTCTCTACATTATGTGTCAAAATGGCATTTTTCATGAATTCTCTGCACCCAAAACTCCTGAACAAAATTGTATTGTGGAAAGAAAAAATAGGTCTCTACAAGAGATGGCTAGAGTAATGTTAAATAGTAAGAAGGTTCCTATTAAATTATAGGCTGAAGCTATTAATACTGATTGTTATATTTTGAATCGTATGCCTTTGAGAACAGGAACCACTCAAACTCCTTACGAAATCTAGAAATGAAGAAAATCGAATCTCAAATATTTCCATGCATTTGGTAGAAAATGCTAGGTTTTAAATGATGGGAATACTTGGGTAAATTGATTTAAAAGTGACGAGGGAGTGTTTATTGGTTATTCTGATAACAGTCGAGCTTACATAATTTATAACATGCGTACTTAGATCATTATTGAATCAATCAATGTAAAAATTGATGACACTGATGATTTTTTCATCTTATTCTCAGGAGCCTAATATTCAGTCTTTGGAAGAACACGTTGCTGGACGTCAACCTACTCAAGACAATCATGTGCTTGCACCAGACAGTGATAAACAGACAAAACAGCCAGCATTAAGTTCTGGTGTCTCTGCCCCTGCTCTTGGAAATTCTGACGTACCAAATACAAATAACGAACAAAACATGAGAAGGCAGACTCCTTCTTGGATATAGAAAGCACACCTATTGGACAATGTTCTCTCAAATTCTGGAGACGGTATGATGACTAGGAGGAGGCTTGCTAATGAACTTGGAAATGTTTGCTACACTTCACAAATTGAACCCAAAAATATAAATGAAGCAATTATTGATGAAAATTGGGTTCTAGCCATGCATAAAAAGCTAGCTCAATTTAATAAAAATGAAGTTTGGTAACTTGTACCTCGGCCAAAGGACACAAATGTGATCGGGACAAAGTAGATATTCAAAAATAAATTAGATGAATATGGTAACATAGTCAGAAACAAGGCACGCTTGGTTACACAGGTATATACTCAATTGGAAGGAGTAGATTTTGATGAAACATTTTCACATGTGGCTCGACTTGAATCCATTAGACTTTTACTATCTGTGGCATGTCAAATGAGATTCAAGCTGTACCAAATGGATGTCAAAAGTGCCTTTCTGAATGGAATTCTTAATGAAGAAGTCTATGTTGAGCAACCTAAGAGATTTGTTGATTCTTATTCTCCCGACCATGTGTTCAAACTCAAAAAGGCCTTATACGGACTAAAGCAAGCTCCACGTGCTTGGTATGAACAATTGATCATATTCTTGTTGGAACAGGGATACAAGAGAGGAGGAGCTGACAAAACTTTATTCATCAAACATTTCAAAACTGATTAAAAGTTGCACAAATATACGTCGATGATATTGTGTTTGGTTGTTCACTAGAAACAAAATCTAAGGAGTTTGTTACACTTATGTAAAATGAATTCGAAATGAGTATGGTTGGTGAACTAAATTTCTTTTTAGGTTTGCAGATCAAACAAGTTAGATCAGGAATTTTTATCTAACATGCCAAGTATGCTGAAAATCTGGTGAAGAAGTTCAGTCTTGAATAAACCAAGTCAGTTAGAACTTCCATAGGCACGTCCTTGAAAATCTCTAAAGATGACCAGGGCAAGGAGGTTGACCCTAGCAAGTACAGGAGCATGATAGACAGTTTGATGTACCTGACTACAAGCCATCCTGACATATCATTCAGTGTTGGAGTTTGTGCACGTTATCAAGCCAAACCAAAAGAATCGCATCTTGCAGCAGTGAAGCAAATTATTCATTATATTAACTGCACTTCTGATTTTGGTTTATGGTATACTAATGATGCTAACTCTCATCTTACAGGATACACTGATGCTGACTGGGCTAGAAACATGGATGATAGGAAAAGCACGAGTGTAGGATGTTTCTACATTGGTAACAATCTTATTGCATGGTTAAGTAAGAAATAAAACTCTATTTCCTTATCTACTGCAGAAGCTGAATATATTACTGCAGATAGTTGTTGCACTCAGCTACTCTGGATGAAACAAATGCTATGTGATTACAGTATTGATCAAAATTCTGTACTATATTTTGTGATAACACTGGTACTATCAATATTTCTAAAAATCCTGTTCAGCACTCTAGGACAAAACATATTGGCATTAGACATCATTTTATTAGAAATTTGGTCGAAGAAAAAGTAATTACTTTGGAACATATTCAGACTGAGTATTCGCTGGCTGGTTTGTTCACCAAGGCCTAAGATTCTGCTAGATTTGAGACTCTACGAAAGGCCGTGGGCATTTGCTTGATGCATTAATTTTATTTTTAAAAAAATTACTTGTAGAAGTAATTTTTTTTGTTCTTTTTGCTTGATTTTATCATGTGTGTTTGTTTGCATTTGCTTATTTTTGTTATTTATTTTTAAAAAAAAAAAAAAAGAGGTGGGGTATTTTTGCAAATAGCATATGATATAAATATATGATTGGTCTATAAATTTTGAGATTTACTTAGATTAACTAATCAATATGGTATGCCTCATTATTCTCATGGTAAATTATGCTCAGATAAGCACACTTTGGATGACATATTGACTTGTTTAATTGTGCCATACTACTGACTGGATTATTATCTTTAAAGTAGATTCGTACTTTGTTGTGGACCTATGCTTAGTATCTACATCTCTCGGCACTATATTATATTATTGTGTTAGACAGACAATTTCATGGAGGAGAGGGCTACCACTATAGATGTGTGCATCCGTCCTTGATAATGAAAATAAATCATGTAGAAAAGGACTACCTTTATAGCTGTGAGAAAGTCAACTCCATGATCTTATAAATTCAGTATTTTGACAAAACACACGCGCGCGTGCGCGCACACACACACACACACACACATATATATATAGTCAACACTCTGAGTACTCAAAAAAAATTGCTATGGTACTCCTGTCTGGCACGCACATATTTTTTCTATTTAAAGAGATATGTTCAGATGATGGCTGGTTTGAAATATATCTCAGTACTTATCTTCTTGACAAGGTTCAATTTAGCTTAGTGGACAGGTTATAATTGACTAGTCTAGTATGTCCCATCACACACTCACGTTATAAATCTGACCAATTAATTGAATCTAACTATGCGCATATAACTTATTGGAAGTTTTCGGTTGATTTTGATATTTTTGGACTGATTGTATAATTTGTGGACTATGAAATTTACCCATAAATAAAATATTCAATTTTATCTCATAAAATATTCTCGTTAATTTTGTGTGATTATCTTGTGTGGGCCTTTTTTGTAGAATTTTCAATCAATAGTCTAATTTTAGTAGTACAATCAGCTTTAACTGAGAAAAATTTAGATGAATCTTTCACAGAATCCAATCTTATTTTGTACTGAATATTAAATTGATCTTCCTAATTTAAAATTTTCGTTTTCCATAAATTAGCATCTTAGACGGTTTAATTCAAATTTGACATATCTGGTTAAGAAAGGTTTTTATGTCCATAATTGCCAATCATCAGTTTTTTTGGTAACTGCTTTGAACATGTCCTAAATTAACCATTCCCTCTTTGTGCAATTCTGAAAAATTCCTCTTTTTAAACTGCATCCTAGGTTTTTCTCTTCACTTTTCTCGTGTGTGTTCAAGTCTAGAACTTGGTCCCTGCCTCTAATATTTGATTTCAAAGTTATGTTGAGTTTTTATTTCAGATTCACACAATGGTGAAAACCAAAATGCCAAAATCAAAGAAAAATCCCGGAGGCTCATCCAAAGACACTGTTACTCCGCTGGTTGCTGCTGAAACTGTGATGGGGCCTCAAATGTCGCCGGTAAGGACTCTCCGGCGAAGTGCACAAAGACCGGAACCTTCAAGTTCAAACCGGACACTTCTCCAGCAGCTGTTGTATCTCAGTGACCAATTGATGGACATTGTTGCATATCAACCGCCGGTCAGCCATTCTAAATCACAGGCCCATCAAATATCTAAAGACCCCATTACTTTTCTAAGCAAGAAAGTTATCCTAAGTGCTCAAGAACCAGATGAAGATGACGGATCTACGAGTGATAGTGGGTCTGACAATGCTGGAATTGAAAAAGAAGTTCGTGAGGATAAAGAGACTGGTGATGAGGAGTCTGAACAGCCTCCCACAGTCGTAGAAGGTTCAAGTAAGCCCCTTCTCAAAAATCAGATTCTAATTTCGATGCTACTCTTAATGAATCTTTGGAATCTACTCTCACACCTCCTCCAACGAAACAAGGGCTGAAAAGGGAAAAGGTAAAATTGGTGTTGGTGTTGGAGAACCCACACCTGCTGGTCAGAACAGGCCACCCACTGCCTCATGAGATACCTACAGAGTACTGCCTACTCCTAGTTCAGACCTCCAAATGTTCAAACTTGAAACATTAACCAGAGGTAGACACTCTGTTAACCCCCTCAATTACTGTTTTCTATCGGAGAGTGTTGAGAGTCTGTTTCTTTCATTCACCACCTACCGTAAGTTTATCATTGAGTGCAAGGTTGCAATTCCTGAATTTAGTTTGTTTGGTTTGGTTGAAATTGTTGATTTTCACAACTTACATAATCTATTAAGTTTTTCTGGGCCGTTCAATGAAACTCTGGTCATAGAATTTATGGCCAATGTTCAAAAGAATATGGGAAGGGTAGCAATGAATTCAGGTGGCAGGTTTATGTCCGAGGAAAACATGTTACCTTCAGTTCTAACTCTCTCAAGGACTAGCTTGGGGTGATACCATGGCTGTCACAAGTGACGAAGAATTGACAAAGGACAACATTACATGTGAAATGATGGCTTTACCGCCGTAATCGGGAGAACCGATCGCTTTTCGACTCATCGCCCAAATACAAAATTCTCTATCGGATTTTATCAACAATATCGATCCATTAACTCATCGATCAGACATTTCAGAGAACAGGGCTGTTATGTTATACAAGTTAGGGATGAGGTTGTCAGTTGATTGGGTCAAAATGATTTTTGACAGAATTGTTTATGAGGGGCCGAGGAGGGCTAAGCAGTACAGGCTACCACATCCAACTCTCATCCATCACTTTCTTGTTCATCAAGAAGTGGCGGCCATGGATTCAGAAAGATTCTCTGAGGATATTCCAGTGCTAGGTTTTCATGAGTTTACAAATTTGGGTAGCTCACTGCATCCTACTCCCAAAGTTCCTAGGCACGTTCTATCTTCGTTGGACCAGTCTGGTCGTTTGGATGCACTGGAAACTCAGATGAGGCTGGTTAGAACACAGGTAAACCTACTTTTTGCCTTAACCAAAAGTTTTTCTGATGAATTTATTTTCATGCGTAGGGTATTGGGTAAACTTGAATATCTGGGCGATGAGCATATAAAGTCTGCATACCGAATAGTTACTTCAGAATTCTCTGCACACCTCGACGATCCTATGGAGATTTTGACCGATCCGATGAGTTGAGACAACCATCGCCTGCCTCAACCTCGCCCTACTGCTACACCTATGCCCCAACTGCTATACCTATGTCAGATGCTCCTCCACCCGTTGCTCCATCAGATATCCCTATTCGCAAGAGAGATGAAAAAGCATCTGCATCCGGTGCAAAGAAGTCCTAGATCTTTGTGGAACTAGCTATTTGTAGTTCTAACTACTAACTTTCTAATTATTTGGTTATGGATGACAGTATTAACTCTTACATACTGTTTTCCTTCACTTCAAACATTGCTTTCCTTTTGTTTTTCTCTTCCCTCCTTTTTATTTCCTTTGGCGTTCTCTCTTACAAAATGGAGAGTAGTTAGGTATTTTTAAGTTTGTGTTTGTTGTTTAGACTTTGATGATGGTACTTTATTGGTTAAACTTTGCTAGTAGTATTTTTAGGTTTATGGTGGTTTGATTATTACACTTTGATGATATCTTACTAAAGGGGAGCAATATTAAAGTTGTGGCTAATGTGTGTGGTATTTGTATATTTTTGTTAACTTCTTTGCAGGAATTTTTGGTTTACACATTAAGGGAGAGCAATAACCCTTATATGTTGATGCTCATAGTTTTTTTAATTATTCACATGCCATAACACACTTCACTCTTACATTAAAATTCAATAGTTTTGTGTTTGTAATTATGCAACATTAAAGGGAGAGATTGTTGAAAAAATGTGTCATATTTTTCATTTTTTATATTGGTTTACTTAATTAATATTACTGATTTTTAATGTTAAAAGAGCATGTCAAAGTTTTAGTTTTTGACTAGTTTGGATAACGATAGTTCTGACTGACTGCTTTGATAAGCAAATTATTTTTCCAGATCTTTAAAGCTGCGTTTTTATTCTGTTTCTATACATAATATATTCTGACCATATGAATATTATTAGTAGCTTATTTTGGAGGTTAAAGAATCTTTTTTATTCTCTTATATTTGTTTAGCAAGGAAATATTTAGTTTTCTAAATTCTTTCATTCTACAAATCTAAAAATATCTTTCTATATATTCTTTCCTACTAATTGTCTTACCATTCTTGTTGTAGATTTTTTATGTAATTTGATTTCTACTTTAACTATAAGTAAGAGTACAAATCAATAAGGAATAAAAACTTTGAAATATAATTTTTGTTCTTGTTTTTTCCAAGCAAAAACCGCCCAGATCCTTTGTAGAAAACAAAACTCGATGCTTCATTGATTCAACTTCAACGTAAAAAAGTTTTCTTCAAACTTATTGAAGAATCAAAAACAAATTGGTGCTCAAGGAACAATTACATATCTTGTTCAAGCTATTTGGTGTGAAATTAAGAACGGGGGTTCTTAATCCAAGTACTGGTTGCGGTCAAGTACAATAGAAAAGTGGCGATAAAGTTAAGACCGATGGGTTTGATTCCACTTCATCAACAAGTCAGAAGAAGAAGTATCAAAGGGAGTTGATTTGTTTTCTTTTTATTGTTATTTTGTTAAATTTACGAAATTACAAAAATCAATACTATTGTATTTTTTAACAAGATTATTAGTAGATTGTTTTTACCCATGGGATGGGGCCCGTGGATGTTTTACTTCGGGGTTTACCACGTTACATCTTGTGTTCTTATTTAATTCTTTAAATTCTGTACTTAACAAAATTAGGTAAACGAATATTGTTATGCGAGTCGAATCGCAATCATTGTCACCTTGATTCGACTACGATTTGTCCACTGTTTGTTTAATTAAGATTAAAATTATTTTTAATTTAATTAATCTAGGTTTTAGAACTTTCACAAAGGGCGTTAATCGAGTTTGGACCAACCTGTTCTTCACATGAATATGAAGAAGTTGTAAAAATTGGCATCCTAATGTTCATTGATAAGTGTATTTTATACACTTATTTAAGTTTTTTTTATCTAACATTTAATAAATATTTGAATAAAATGAAGCATTCCTTATGTTAATTATATCGATATTCATGTATCTAGGGACAAAGCAGATCATTGGTAGAAAGAAGGTGAATTGAAGCTAAATAACAGATTATGGCATTGGAAAGACTAATGGAATTCACCAGAGCATCTTGAATAGACTACGGAAAAAAGCTGAAGGTGACGGAAGGCAAACAAAGGGGCCGAGAAGGTGAATAACCCCCTATTTCTGGCTGCTCGAGCGGCCAACCGTCCTGCTCAAGCAAGTCAAGAAAGGAGAATTTTCCCTCCCTGTCTGCTCAAGCGGAGGCTAGCGGGCAAACATTTTGTCTACCCATGAGCTATTTTTGGCAGACTCTTTTGGGTCTTTTAGGTGCATTTCACAACCCTAAATCAATACTTATAAATAGGAGAACTCTTAGACAAAAAAGAATTCAAAATTTTGAAGAAAAAAATGACGAAAACACAAGTTTGAGATGGAATTTATTCTTTCGGTGAATTGCTAACTAGAGGTAAAGCAAGTAAGAGGTTGAGCTTTGTTGAGGGTCTCATTTTAAGATTTTCAACCTGGATAAATTTAGAATTTAACACGTCTTCTTGTAATCTAATAATTCAAGTGATGAATTCTCTATTAATTTATTGCTTTTGTAACCAAAGAATGGTAGGCTAGACACATGTATGCTATGGATGATGGTGTAAACCTTTAGATATTGTTTTAATTCATGAATTCCCATTCTTAATCCAAGTTTTCATTATTTTAATTTATGTCATGATTTGAATATTTGTTTTAATGATTGATTGCCGTTTGAACGTGTTCGAGACTCATTTTTGTTTCCGGGAGATTCAAAATATGTTGGCTTATTATGGTTTTAAACACTAAGTCCTATATAAACTAAGAATAATTTATGTTTGTATATTCGAATTTCAAAATAGAAATATTTTGGGTCATGTATGAAAATAGGTTTAATTATACTCGAAAGATATAATTAAATAACTTAGGATTATCGATCGTCCTTATTAATACAAATTGGATTGGGAAGTGGAGATTCATGGATTAAATTGAAAATTAAGGATGGAGTCGAATTCATAGCATAATTTCATAGATTAAATTGAATATTAAGGATGGAGTCGGATTCATATTATTTTACCCCTCCCCCCCTTGATAACACAATAAGTTCCTCGTTAAAAACTTTTTTGAAAAAAATCCAGTGGGACAAAAATATCAAACGAAAAGGATAAATAGAACAATTAATTATCAAAATTTTGGATTTCTAAAAATGTTGACTCATTAAAATCTTGTTAGGAAAACACAATGAGACAAAACCTAGACGAAGGAAAGAAAGTACAACTATGTCAATCACTGAAGATTTTTGAGTCGACGCATTTCTATCTCATGTACCAATTTCTTGAGTGTAGACGTCGATAATGTCTTTGTGAATAAGTTCGCCAAATTATCAATCGAGATCATTTTTTTAAACATCGAAGTCACCATTCTTCTAAAGCTCATGTGTATAAAAGAATTTGAGAGAAATATGATTTGTAGTGTCTCCTTTCAGTTGTACGATACAATATACATTGTCGTCATACAATACTGTTGGAATATTTTTTATTGAAACTAATCTGCATGATTCTTGGATATGATGGGTCATGTTCCTCAACTATAAACATTCTCGACTTGCTTCATGAATTGCAATAATTTCAAAATAATTTGAAGATGTTGTTGTCAATGTTTTCTTCACCGATATCTATGATATAGCTGTCCATTTACGTGTAAACACATACCCTATTTGTGATTTAGCTTTATGTGGATTAGAGAGATAACCTGCATATGCATATCCCACTAAAGAAAATTCTATTTTTGTGAATAAAATAATTTCATGCCAATAGTACTTCTTAGGTAACGAAAATTTTGTTTAACAACATCCAATGTCTTTAAGTTGGTGCAAAATTATATCTTACAAGGAGATTTATAGAAATAGCTATGTCTGATCGAGTACAATTTACAATGTAGTTTAATGATCCAATTGTATTAAAGTATGGTACGTCAAGATCAAGAACCTTTTCTCCATCTTCAAGTGGGTGAAATAGAGCATTTTTCATATCAAATGATCTAACGACCATAGGCAATGCTAGGTGGATGTGCTTTATCCATACAAAAACATTTTAACATTTTTTTTAATAAGAAGATTAATGAACAAATAATTCTTTTTGGAAAATGTTCAATCTACAAGTCATTACAGAATTTGATTTTTTCCAAGTCTTTCATCTAAAATTCATTTCTCAATTAATTTGCAATTTTTTTGAGCTCTTCAAGAGTTTCAATAAGATTTAAATTGTCAACACAAACTATCACAATTGTAAATTCAATATTTGTTTTTTTTTTATATAAAAACGCATGGGCAAACATCATCGTTTTTATAATCCTCATTCAATAAATATTCACTAAGGCGATTATACCACATGCATTCGGATTGTTTCAATCTGTATCATGATAATTGCAATTTAATTGGAGTATGAATCATTTGTTTCTGGCACTTTAAATCATTTAAGAATTTTCATATAGATGTCACTATCAAGTGAACCATAATAATATGCGGTTACTACATCCATAAGGCGCATGTCAAGCCTTTGTGACACAATGAAACTAATTAAAAATCTAAAAAATATGGTATCTATTACGTGAGAATATGCTACCTCATAATCGCTCCTAGATCTTTGTGAAAAACATTGGGATACTAGTCGATCTTAGTATCTTGTAATTTCATTATTTTCATCTCTCTTCCTTGCAAAAACTCACTTGCGTCTTACAGAGATTACCTTTTCAAGGGTTTGAACTACAGGTTCAAACACTTTTTTTTTTTTTTTTTTTTTTGAAGAATTCAACTCCATCTACATGGCTTCTTTTTATTTTAGTCAATCGTTTCTATGTTGACAGTCTTTAATAGACTCTGGTTCAGGATCCTCCTTTTGCATAGTTTCAAGACCCACGATAAAGGCAAAAATATTGTCTATAGCAATATTATTTTGTTTCCATAATTTATAACCTAACAAATAATTTATTGAAATCTCATGATTTTTGGACATTTGTGATTCTGCAAAAATGACATTATTAGTATTTCATTGATCAATCTTTTCTATTATTATTCCTTTTAAAGTGTTTGGTTGTTTTTTCTCTTGTACTTTTCTCTTTTGAGATACAGAGTCTTTGGGAACCAATTGGTCAACCACATTTCAGGCGTATTGAGATTCATTTACTACTGCAGATTGTCTTGCTGGCACAACAATTTTTACTGAAGTAGCTTCTGCTAGTACATATGACTTTGTCACTTTCTTTGTGTCAATGAATACATCAATAAATTGATTTGCAACTTTGTGCAAGTGAATGCTTTTTTTAACCTCTTGCTCACATTGATTACTACGGGGATCAAAATGAGATAAAATTGTTTAATCCCAAGAATTTTACCTTATTTTTCAAGATGTTGTTTTGCCACTCCCAAAGTTGGGAAAATCAATTCATTAAAATGATAATCTACAAATTGTGCAATAAATAAATCACCCGTTAAAAATTCAAGATACTTAATAATAGATGGTGAATCAAAATCAACATAAATTACAATTCTTCGTTGTGGACCCATTTTGGTACGTTGTTGGGGATGAAATTGAGACTTGAATAGCACAATCCAAAACTCGTAGGTGATAAATATTAAGTTCGTAACCAAATACAAGTTGTAAATGTGAGTATTTGTGATAAACAGATATTTTTATATGAACTAGTGATGCATCATTTAATATAGCATGATCCCAAATGGAAGATGAGAGTTTTGGCCTAGCAATGAATTGTAGACGTTTGATAAAAGACTCTGCTAATCCATTTTGTGTATGGACATGAGCAAATGAATGTTTAATGACAATCTCAATTGACATACAATATTTATTGATTGCTTGTGATCTAAATTTACCAGCATTATCAAGACAGATTGTCTTGATTGAGTAATCGAGAAATTGGGCTCGTAATTTTATGATTTGAGCAAGTAGTCTAGAAAAAGTTTCATTCTTAGTGGAAAGTAAATAGACATGAGACCATCAAGTAGAAGAATCAATTAAAATCATAAAATAATGAAATGGTTCACATGGTGGGTGTGTCAGTCTACAGTCTACATGCATACATCTCCATGAGTTCTTTTAAGTTGGAGATTCAACATTAACCTTATATGTGGAGGGTCTAATACCTAAATTGTCTTGTGAACAAGCAACACATAGATAATCATTAGGTAAAAGAATCGTCTGGTTCTTTAAAAGATCTCCAAGTGAGTTGTTAATTATTTAGTGCATCATTATTACTCCGGTGTGTCCAAGTCTATTATGCCAAAGCATAAAACTTTTTTAAGTCAACGAACTTCGGGTTCGTGACAATGTTTGATTCAATCATTTTTATGAATGTATAATACATGTTAGAGGGAGTGCCCAAAGTTTTTCTTTCATCTATCTCTGGTTTGATACAATATAAGTTATGCATATTCGATATCATTTTCTTCCATCGTCTAAATTTTATATCCATTGCAGCAGATATCTTTAAAACTAAGCAAATTCTTTTTAGATTTGCTAGAATAAAATGCATCATCAATATATAATTTTGTATTATTTGGTAAGATAATACTAGCTCTACCTGGTATCGTATTAACATTAATGTTAAGTCCAAAAAAGATTTTTTGTCTATACACAGTTGCACTATTAACTAAACAGATATTGACAATTCATCCCGAATCTATAACAATACTTCAACTAAACAAATATTTTGACAATTCATCATGAATCTATAAAAATACCTCAATCAACTATGAAATAGTTTAAACCTATAGCAATACAATGCAAATTAAAGTTTCAAATTTTAAAGAAAATAAAAGCAGATTTCAAACTAAACTTCTGGGGGAAAAAAATACAATTAATTTTCGAAGAATATGATTAAGGGCCCTTTTAGGATTGATTTTGGAGCACATCTTATGATTGTCAAACAATCAAAAGATGTTTTAGGCATTTGGTAAATTTTTAAAAAGTGATTATAGAAAAATATGTATCATCTAACATCATATTTTATGAAGAAGCAAATGGATAGCTTTTCAGATTCTGCTTTTAGCTTTTCTACTTATCTATTAATAAAATACCAATTTTAACCTTAATTGATTAAAGTAATTCCTTTTATCTCACATATTTATTAGTATTCTAATTATAATACATTTCTACAAATAATTTAAATTTAAATTTAAT
Source organism: Forsythia suspensa (assembly GCA_023638005.1). Classification (NCBI taxonomy): domain Eukaryota; kingdom Viridiplantae; phylum Streptophyta; class Magnoliopsida; order Lamiales; family Oleaceae; genus Forsythia; species Forsythia suspensa. The sequence continues at coordinate 52,205,046 of CM042673.1, forward strand.
TAATTTTTGTACAATAATACTATGCTTTTATTTTTTAATTTTTATAAATTTTGAGATTGAATAAATGTAAATTTTTTTTATTTTAAAGTAATTATAGTAAATGCATTGTCTTGAAAAATATTTGATAATATTACATACTGTTATAGAAATAAAAATAAATTTTACAATACTATTCATGATAATAATAATATAAAATAATATTATTGTAATCAATGTCTAGTTTTAGTAATTTTATATAGTGAAATCAATAAATCAGTTTTGTTTATCAAACGCTTAAATACTGACATAGAGCACTTATGAAACAAAAATTTACTAAATACTTATCTGATTCTTTTTAGAGTTGATTCTTTCTGCAGCACAGCAAATTGATTCTCTTAAAAGCACAGCAATACCAAACCAAGCCTAAATATTGTATAATCATATAACAACCGATCAATGAAACACAGTAATCAATATCAACATGACATGAGTTGTATGTTTCCTTCAGTCATAAGTGTTAGTTCATGAATTATGCATAGATATTATAATTTTTCTCTTTATTTAATTAGTTGATATGATATTATTCGATGCATGGACTTCTTTGAAAGCACAATAAAATATTATTTAGATTATTGCTTCTACATGAGCAATTCTCAATATTCTTGTAAAATATAGTAATTATAATGACATGCACTTCATGGGTAAGTAAAATTTTGCCAAAATATGAATATAATGTTGTGTTTGTTTAGGAGCAAAGCCAAATTATTGTAAAATATTGAATTGTATAGAGATTTGCATTTGAGGAGCAATGGCATGATATTTTTATAAGATATTAAAATAATAAAATTATGCTCTTTTGAAGCAATAAATTAATATTAAATCTTACAAATTATGCTTTTTGGGAGCATGTAATAGTCTATTGGAATATTATTATAATGTAAAGTCGTGCTTCTTCTGGAGCAACAAAATATTCTTCTAGAATAGTTAAATGTTTAGGTTATGAAATACAACATAAATTCTCCTGAATATTAATAAATTTTAAAATTGTATTTCTTTAGGAGAAGTTCAATTTAAAATAAGTTTTGATTAAGAATTGGTAATTCACTGTTAAACATTAAAATAATAGTACATGTAAAAGTAACAATCTTACATGCAATTGTATCGTTACAAAAGAACTCACATCGGCAAGTTAATATATACATTGTACCACAATTATGCATTATTATAGTAATTCATAAAATGGTAAAGAATCATTTTAATTAGTATTCCAATAAAAGAAAATCACTAATTGAATACTTAGAAAGAAATCCAACATAATATATGTGTGTGTGTGTGTGTAAAATACATCTAAAAGGCCCTAAAAAGGAGAAATCTTTTTTGACCAAAATATCTCCACTCATATTTTAGATTTCTCATTTTGCTCTTGATTAATTTAAAATACCTTCAAAATTGGTTCAATTAAATCTTAAAGTCTTTAAAATTCTCCACATATCCATCTATCCCCACCCCTTCATTTCATAAATTGAATATAATTAATTGGAAACACTAACATCCAACTCTAACGATCACTCATCATTGCATTCGTTGACACATAACAATGGTATGCATCTGCCTGTACTATATTTATTTTATTTTCTTTATTGATTTTTTATTTGGGTTGATAAATGATTTTATTTAGGCTCCAAAAGAAGGTGCAAAGCTACCAGCTCGTTGCGCAAAGAAGAAACTGAGGTAATTCCTCTATTTGAAAAGTGGACGATGTGGTTGGAATTGGAACATTGACGCCCAAGAAGGGTCTCTATTGTTTTGTCAAATGGCTTCGTGCTATAAGAGTTCAATGAATATGATATTGAAGCAGGGCCTCAAGGTCCCTCCCCTAATCCATCTGTTCAAAAAAACTCTGGACAGATGTGTAGTTTTAAAAAACTATGGACAGATGTGTAGTTTTATTTATCTTTCTCCTCTCTCCAATTTCCTCTATTTTATGGAGATTCTGACTATAACATGACAGTATAATGTGGTGAACTTGGTATTTTTTACAATTTAGATATGTTCTATTTGAGAATTGTATCAACATTTGTTAGCTTAGTTAAAGGTTTTTTATGGTTGACTTGAATAGAATCCACGTTAGTTGGTTGAGTCGACTGCTTTTACTATATAACATGGCCTGAACGAAGCGAATAGATACCTAATCTCTAGAATAAATTATCTTTAGAAACCGACATCACCACACAGTGGTAGTGGAACATCTATATTTTCTAGAGGTTGAAGAATCGTGACTTTTGTCAAAATTGCAGTGATTAAGACCAAATTTGTAGAAATGTGTTGCTTCACTTATAAAAATGCACCAAGTGTATAAAGTTGTAAAGGGTGTGCCTTAACTTTTATACATGAAAGATAAATATACAAACATAGATCTGGATTACCAATCAATCTTATCTTATCAACGCACCCTCGACGTGGAAATGTCATTTTTAGTTTCTTTATACTTGAACTTTCGTTATAAAAGTTTAAAATGATATGTTTGGACTATTATTTTTAAATTGAAATATTTTTCTTACAGTCTATTAATTTTAAAATGTGATGGTACTTGAAGTTTTTAAGATTTTTACAAGAATTTTATATAAAACCAACATCTAATATATCAAGTGTACCTATATTAACAAAAATCAACTTCAAACGCACAATTAAAAAAAAAGGTAACCAATGACTGATTTTGAGTTCAAATGGCTTGCAATCAGGTGGAAAATAAACCCAAAACTTTTAATTCTTGAAAAACTATAATTTACTTGATTGTTGCTATCTCAACCCTCTTTTCACAAGTTCATGATCAATCTGTTCAATACTCCATTATTTTTTCTTGAATTTCTAAGCAAATTAACAGTTGGTTAGAATATTTTCTAATCTTTTAGTCCAAGAGACATGCGCGGGTACTGATTGAGGGTTGAACATATTAAATAAATAGCTATCAAACTTTTATTATTTAAAAATTTTAACAAACAAAAGTAAATTCACGATGTTATTACATAACCACGATCAAAGCACGTGTTCTTAACTAGTATATTATTCTTATACCATCAGTTCACTTGATCCCTCCCACACCCAATTACTTTCGCCCCATATATTATTCTTATACCAGCAGTTGACTTGATCATTGGAATACCAACGATCGTCGGACTCTTTTTCTCTAGACATCTTGGTGTCTAACGATTGTCCGAGTGTGCAGGTAATATACAAGTTGGCAGAAGAGTGACTGGAGATCTATTGACACATGGACTTTGCAAGTTCCAACGTCAACAGATTGGCGCTATATGTGGGAATTGAAAAACATTACACAACCTAAAGCTTGTGGTAAAAACGTGTTTTCTACCAAGAAGAGCATGGCAACCGAACATTCCATGGAGGAGGAAGTTGAATCCCACCACACTGACCTACGGTAGAAGAGCGTTCAGGACCTACAGAATTTAACTCACCGCAAGAGAAGAAGACAACGGCAGAAGCGAACGGTGGAACAGGACAACCAGGACCTGAGGCTAAACAACGCCCGGATGAAGGCAGCGCTTGAACTGTTGGAGAATCAATCCCTCCAACACGAACCCAAGCGCAGTCATGCGAAGAAACCCCTCACGGTCTGGCTCAGTGGAGAGCCATCAAACCCAAGATGACCCATCTGTTTCAAACAGACGAAACCCTCAAAACCTCGAAGCCCTAAGAGGATGACCCGAGGAGAAGAACTCTTCGGCCCAGAACCACTGTTCTTGCACGCTAGCGTGTTTGACAGGATGGGAGTGGGATCCTCCACAGCACCACCCCTACCGGGATACACAGCAGGTGCAATGAACACAGTAAGGCTCGCACGGAAAGAAAAAAGGTCCTGAAACAAAGCTACGCGAGGCCCGGGGAAGAGAAGAAGAGGTTAGAATGCTTTGAGGATGACGACAACGAGAATCTCCCATTCACTAAATACATGAAGGCCATGGAGATACCTGCGAACTTTCGGATGCCCCTTATGGACAAATATAACAGGAGAGGCGACCCTTCACATCACATTAATACATATAAGATGAAGCTCCAGGGGCAATCCCCCGTAGTAAAGTGTCGAAATTTCCATACCACAATCGCATCCGACGTGAAGAGGTGGTACAATAAGCTAAAGCTGGGAGCATCTGGAGCTGGCCTTAGCTTAAAAAGGAGTTCGCCAATGCCTTCATTGGCAATTGGACGATGATAGCTGACATTGCCTAGCTCAATGACATCCGGCAGAAGGAAGGAGAAACCGTCAAGAGCTACTTCAAAAGGTTCAACAACGTTATCAACAAAATCGAGATTGTAACCGATGAAAAGGCCTTGGACGCACTTGTGATTGGACTTCACATGCGCACTCCCTTCTGGAGGGTCGTACAGAACAGTCAACCAAAGACCTACAGTCAGCTGGTAGAGTTGGTCCAACGCAAAATTCGATCGGAGAAAATGATTGAAAATAGGGAGAAGGCTGAAAGGGAAAGAGGATATTGCTACAGAAGAGAGGAGCGACGCTCTCCTGAACCCCGTTTCAACCGCTTTTAGAGAAAACGCCTCGAACTGGGCCGAACAACCATTACAAGAGGTTCAACCAGACGGAAGTAGCCTCCTTTCTATCTTAAAATGCTTGTAGTGGCCATCTTGTCGATTAACAAGACGCCCAAGTTACGTCGCATACACGTAACTGTGGTACACAACACGGAAGAATGCCCGGACGTGAGAGGCGATCAATCAAATCAAGGGCAGGGAGAGAGGAATCGACTTGCGAGAGCGTCGAGGGCCACCCAACCAAGAGGCGAAGACCTCCTCTTCGACGCCAGGATGATGGACCTCACCACAATGACGGAATGAATGATAGAAAGCAGGGGACCGCCGAGGGAAGAAAGGCCCAAGAGCCCCCCCCTCCCCTCCCCCCCCCCCCCCCCTCCCCCCCCTCCGTCTAAGAAATAAACACTATCATAGGAGGGTCCTATGTCGAAGGGCACACTATGAACTCTAGGTAAAACTATGCAAAGGCAGTAAGAGAAGAGCCCATGGAGAGTTGGCAGGTCCATGGGCACCGATCAAGAGTACCACAAATCTTGTTCACTAAGGAAGACAAGGCCGGTATACACTACCCTCACTGCGATGCCCTGGTAGTCCACGCGGTCGTCACCAGGAATGAACTAGGACGGATGTTGGTCGATGATGGAAGCACCGTGAATATTCTGTTCGCAACGCCTTCGATCAGATGGACGTGGATCATGAACTGATGGCCATTTCTAAGCCACTATTTGATTTCACGGGAGATAGCCTTGTCCCGCGAGGAAGAATTACCCTTGCGGTGGGCTTCGGAGAACCCCTATGCCACCCTCAAAAATTCATGGAGTTTTTGATAGTGAATACCCGCTCCGCCTACCATGGAGTCCTCAGAAGACCTGCGTTGAAGGATTTGCAGGCAGTCACGTCCATACACCACTTGGCTATGAAGTTCCCAACACCGGGAGGGGTCGCCAAGATTCGCGACAATCAGACAGAAGCAAGGTCATGCTATATGAATGCCCTACGAAAAGTGGCAAAGCGCGAAGACGCCTCCCCGGCAGTGATGACCATACATTCGGAGCCAATGGACGTTGACCACGAAAAGATAGACGAGGAAATGATGCTGGACGAGGGCTTAGACCCTTCGATCATAGGCTCGGACTCTCTTACCTCCCCGACCGAGGAGCTGGAAGCATTTTTGGTGAATCCTTCAGAACTGACACAAGTATTGCAAGTGGGGAAGAAACTCAAAGAGAAGATGAATGAGGAGTTGAAGCAGTTCCTACGGGAGAACACTGATATCTTTGCATGGAAACACAATGACATGGTGGAATCGACCCATCTGTGGCATGTCACATCCTAAAGGTGGATCCAAAGGTGAGCCCCAAGATACAAAAGAGAAGACTTTTGAGTACTGAGAGGTACGGCGCTCTAAAGGAGGAGGTCGACAAGCTGCTAGCCAACGGGTTCATCAGGGAAGCCGTCTACCCCCAATGGGTAACTAACCCGGTGCTAGTAAGAAAGAGCACCAAGAAATGGAGAGTATGCATAGACTTAAACCAAGCGTGTCCTAAAGATAGCTTTCCGCTACTGCGCATCAACCAACTGGTCGACGCGACCACCGGCCATAAGCTACTTAGTTTTATAGATGCCTACTCGGGCTACAACCAGATCCCGATGTTCACGGGGGACGAGGATCACACTTCATTCATCACGGACCGAGGATTATACTATTATAGGATGATGTCCTTCGGCTTGAAGAACGCAGGAGCCACATATCAGCGGTTGGTAAATCGCATGTTCACAGGATAGATCGAGAACACAATGGAGGTGTACGTTAACGACATGCTCGTGAAAAGCGTGAACACTGAGGATCATATAGAGAACTTAAGAGGAATGTTCGGACTTAAGAGGAATGTTCGGAGTCCTCACAAATACCACATGAAGCTCAACTCCCCTGAAGTGCACCTTCGGAGTCGCGTCCGGAAAGTTCCTCGGTTACATGGTCAATCAACGCGGGATAGAAGCTAATCCCGAGAAGATTAAGTCGCTCATCGAGATGTGGTCATCATCTTCTCCAAAGGAAGTTCAGAGCCTGATGGAAGGTTAGCAGCTCTGAACCGATTCATATCTAAGGCAACCGATCATTGCCAGCCCTTCTTTCAGACCATCAAAGAAGGAAAGAGATTTGAATCGACCGAGGAGTGCGAGAAAGCCTTCCAAGATCTCAAGACCCTCTTCGGGAAGGCCCTGCTATTGTCCAAACCAAAGATTGGAGAAACATTGCTCGTTTACCTTGTCGTTTCTAAAAAAGCAGTAAGTTTAGTCTTAAACCAAGAAAAAGGCCCAGTGCAGCTTCCTATATACTACGTAAAGCAAGGCCTTCCAGGATGCGGAGACGAGATACCCAGACATTGAAAAGCTCATCCTGTCTCTGATCATCACCTCTCGAATACTCCGACCATACTTCCAGTCTCATAGCATCAATGTCTTGATGAACCTCTCTCTGAGACAGATAGTCCAAAAGTCGAACACCTCATGAAGGCTGATGAAATGGTCAATCGAACTCAGTTAGTTCGATATCTCCTACAAGCCAAGACCCTCTATAAAAGGACAGGCTTTAGCAATTTTTTGGCTGAATTCGCCCATATCCCCGAATGTTCGCTTGAGGCCCAGCCCCATGAGGCACCAACATGGGAGCTATATGTTGACGGATCATCGGGCGAGGCCAAAGCTGGAGCCGAGATTTTCCTAGTCAGCCTTAATGGCCACAATCTCAACTGCGTGCTTCGGCTGGAATTCAAAGCCTCAAACAACGCCGCAGAATACGAGGCGCTCCTTGTCAGGCTTGATGCTGGTGCAAGAAAAGCAAGCAAGAAAACTCCAGATTCACAGTGATTCGCAGTTGGTCGTTAGCCAAGTCAACGGGACCTTCGCTACCCGCAAACAGTCCATGGTGGCATGACAAAGGTCAAGGACCTGTTATTCCGCTTCGAGGCATACGAACTCCTGCAAATTGTGCAGGTGGAAAATGGTTATGCAGACGTCCTCTAGAAATTAGTAAGTAGCAGAGACTCTGACCTGATGAAGGCCATCCCGGTTGAAAAGCTCAACCGACCCTCCATCGACGAATCTCCCGCACCTACGGCCATGACAATATCAGAATCTCCTAGGTGGATGAAGGAGATCATCCCATACTTGACCGACCACATTTTGCCAAGTGACAGACAAGAAGCATAGAAACTCCGCAGGAGGGTCACAAAGTTTGTACTACAAGACGAGATCCTTTATAAGAGGGGCTTTAGCCATCTCCTTCTACGCTATTTGACGCAGGAGGAAGCGGTGTACGTTATGAAAGAGATACACGAGGGGATCTGCGGTAACCATTCAAGAAGAATGGCCTTGGCACAAAAAGCCTTGAAGCAAGGGTACTATTGGCCGACCATAAAGAAAGATTCCCATAATTACACAAAGAAGTGCGACAGGTGCTAGAAATTTGCCACTATACCAAAGCTCCCGGCTCAGAACCTTACCCCGGTCACCAGTCCTTGGCCTTTTGCCAAGTGGAGAATCGACTTCATCAATCCCCCTCACTGGAAGAGGTGGGGTCAAATTCACGGTCGTAGCAATAAACTACTTCACCAAGTGGTGCGAAGCTGAACCTCTAGCCAAGATCACGGTGGAAAATACGTGGAAGTTTGTTTGGAAAAACATCATCTGCCGCTTTGGAATCCCTCACTCTCTTGTTTTTGACAACGGCACGCAATTCGCTGGAAGAAAGTTCAACTTGAACTGCAAGAATCTGGGAATACAGAGGGAATTTCCATCCCCTCTATCCACAATCTAATGGCCAAGTCAAAGATGTGAAAAAGATCATCAAGCATACCCTTAAAAGGAGGCTCGAGTCTGCCAAAGGGGGATGGGCCGAAGAATTATCCAAGACTTTATGGTCTTATTGAACCACTTCTCGGACGACCAAGGGTGAAACCCCTTTTTCCATGGTGTATGGAGCAGAGGTAATGATCCCCGTCGAAATAGGGATATCCCTCTACGAGGCACTTGCACTTCGACGAAGTGACAAATGACAATCTACGCTGGGCGAACCTGGACCTGTAGGATGAAAGACATGCAGACTCACAGCTTCGTCTCGCAGTCTATCAGAGAAAAATAGCTAGATACTACAACTCCAAGGTTAGGGGCAAAAGTTTTCATGTCAATGACTTTGTCTTAAAGAAAGTATTCCAGGCTAATAGAGAGGTGGGAGTTGGAATCCTCGGGCCCACCTGGGAAGGACCTTACAAGATAATTGAAAAAGTCCACCCCGGAACCTATAGATTGGAAGACTCGGAAGGAAGGGAGACAAGACATCCCTGGAATGTAGCCCATTTGCGACCATACCATCAGTAGTTTTATTTTACACTCATCAATTTTTCAGCATTGTTTCCGGCGTCACTAGACACCGTGTTTTTCTTAATAAAGTTCATTGTTTTCCGAAACAAGATTGCTCCCCGTCATGCGATAGCAAGTAAAAGTAATTCGGCAGCGAGGGAGTGTGGTTCGCGGCCAACTCTGCCAACTCGATGGATAAACATTCAACACGTAAATAAAGCAAGTAAAAACAAAGTAAAAAGTCTCGCCAACTCATTTGGATAAACATTCAACACGTAAATAAGCAAGTAAAAACAATTCGGCAGTGAGGGAGTGTAGTTCGCGGCCAACTCTACCAACTCGCTAGATAAACATTCAACGCATAAACAAGCAAGTAAAAGCAATTCGGCAGCGAGGGAGTGTGGTTCGCGGTCAACTCTGTCAACTCGCTGGATAAACATTCAACGCGTAAACAAGCAAGTAAAAGCAATTCGGTAGCGAGAGAGTGTGGTTCGCGGCCAACTCTGCCAACTAAACATTCAACGCTAAATAAAAGCAACTCGACAGTGAGGGAGTGTGGTTCGCAACCAACTCTGTCAACTCGCTGGATAAACATTCAACGCGTAAACAAGCAAGTAAAAGAAATTCGGTAGCGAGAGAGTGTGGTTCAGCGGCCAACTCTGCCAACTCGCTAGATAAACATTCAACGCGTAAACAAGTAAATAAAAGCAATTCGGCAGCGAGGGAGTGTGGTTCGCAACCAACTCTGTCAACTCGTTGGATAAACATTCAACGCGTAAACAAGTAAGTAAAAGCAATTCGACAGCGATGGAGTATGGTTTGCGGCCAACTCTGCCAACTCGCTGGATAAACATTCAATGCGTAAACAAACAAGTAAAAGCAATTCAGCAGCAAGAGAGTGTGGTTCACAGCCAACTCTGTCAACTCGCTGGATAAATATTAAATGCGTAAACAAGTAAGTAAATACAATTCGGCAGTGAAGGAGTGTGGTTCGCGGCCAACTCTATCAACTCGCTAGGTAAACATTAAACGCGCATTCAAACAAGCAAAGACAATTCGGCAGCAAGAGAGAAATGTGGTTTGCGGCCAACTCTACCAAACTCGCTGGATAAATATTCAACGCGCATTCAAAACAAACAAAAGATAATGGATTTTCGTTGGCCCACATGGCTAAATAAAACAATTTATACAATAATGTGCGTCACAAGAAGCTTTACAGTCTCAAAACCAAAAGACAACACTATTAAGAAAGTACAAGATTCCTACACCCCATTTGGGCCCTGGGGTTCGGCATAACCAGGGACCCCAAGTTTAGCCAATATACCCTAAGCATTCGACAGCTCATTCAGCGCCTTGGTCAGTTCTTTGTCTTTGGCATAAATCATGTTTTGACAAGATTTCAACTGCGACTCAACCGTTTTCTGAGCATCAACACATGCCCTCTGGATTGTCCTGGCTTTAATGATGTCGTACGTTGTACGAGCCCTTGCGTCTTCGAAGAATACAAGTTGCTCCCGAAGATCTTTGTTTTTTGCGCGCAGCGCTTCAACATCCTCATCTCTCCCAGCGGTGGAGCGCAATTCGTCAAACTTCATCTCCAACAATTTGTACAAATTGCAGTGAAGCACACGTGACTACGGAAAGTATACATTTCGACCAGTTTCAAGAACTCTGTCAATTCTGCATTATCTGCCGCCCTTCCAAAGGTGAAAGACCAATACTTATGAACTGAGGCCACCGCTTTGGTAGCCGAGGTGGCAATTTTCCTAAGACCGTTGGGTCCAACTCATCCCGGCAAGACCCAATGTTGATATATTCGTATTTACCAGGAAGAGGGAATGTGGGGGCCCGGAATGCCTCTTCTCACTGTTAGCGCCCGCCTTTCTCTTCTCCGATTGACTAGCGCTTCCCGACGAAGGCACGGGTCTCGCGGGAATTGAAGTGGATGGCACTTCCGATGTCGCCTCCGGCACTAGAGGAATAAAGGAAGAGTTACCCACCATTATCTCCGGCATCTGCAAAATAGTGACCCTCGGATGAGACGTCGCGGAAGGTACCAGGGGTGGAGGAGAGTTATCCTCCACAACCCCTCCACGCCTTATCTTAAACTTTGGGACCTTGGAAAAATGGAAGCCCGACATGACTAGCAACAACTAGGATCTGAATATGACAGCAAAAGAGCAAAGATGGGAAAAATAAACCATGGTCTTGCAAACACATATATAAGCGCGACAAAATACTAACCGCCGGATAAACAAACACGTGGAGATGGAGTGAATGCACCTCAAATAAACCCTACGAAGATGTAAATGGGCGTTAAAATACGCGCCTCGCATATCGTACAAACATCATTGCATGGTTACACAACCAATGCCTACACCACGCGGAAACATAAAAAGCGAGAGCCTCGTAAGGTAGGCAAGGACGTCTTGTCCCATAAGCCTAGCAATTGCGCGGAGGCGAAGGCATTGCTGAACGACAGAACTTTAGGATGGCGATGCGCAATATCTACTGTCGCTCGAGGTGTATTTGGCGACTCTAAAATGGTACACGCACCTTTGTTGGCACCACATGATGACAACGAAGTCCAAAGCCCAGGTATCACAAGCAATCTACACAAACGAAACAACCATGGAATTTTTGGTACAATCATTTTTTATTCAACATAATTCGGAATACAATACACAAACAAATACGCATGATAATTATCCTACTACCCCACCACCTCTTTGGGTCGGCACATGTTGGGATGTTAAAGCTACTAAGTCTATTCACTGGTCTTCGTCACCTTGAATATCATCAGGAGATGGAAATCTGGTTCCACCATGATCACGAGTCTCCTAAAATTAACACGAGTTGATTTGGTGACTAATTAGGCCACACTGCTCAAAAAATTCTATTGACACCTTTTGGCAGATGGCCTCCAGCCCCATCACCCGAATCAAGGACGCACCGCTCGAGGCATGGTCGAGCTAAGGCTACTAGGCCCAACTCCATTGATTTGGTCCCCTGAACGTTGATTAGCTGGGCATTTGGTCTTCTGAATGTTGATTCTCTAATTGGTGGGCATTCTGGATGCCGTTTCCTTATTCGTACCTCCATAGCTATGGTCACGTGACTCAAGAGTAATTACGATGTTGGAAGCTAACTCACATAACTTGCTGGAGTCTTGAATACGTGGAGAGCACATGAAGGGCCCTCAGTCTTATTGTTGTTATATATATAGAGGCTGCATGGGAACTTGGTACAAGGCAATAAATGTAACTGCCCTGGGGATATTTGGAACGCCACACAACTATGCAATCAATTTCCACTTACCGGGACATTAAAAGAGTTAACTCTTCAGGTTTTGTAAAAAGTTAGCACTGTTAATGCCCAGGGGATTGATTCCAAGATTTCAGGAGCCATCCCCCATGCACAATCATTCATAAAATTAAATACAGGAACAGAGATACACCGGGAAAGCAAATTTAATAATTAGTCATGGAACATGCACAAAAGAGATAGACAAAATCCTAAGTTCAGTAGTCCTGCTGCATCTCTAAGGGTCGGCACATTGCAGGCCTTCCTCTACAACAGGTGGGGGGACTTGGTCATCGGCCTTTTCTGGAAGGATGCTCGTCACTGGAGCCTCGGTAGGAGCCTGTAGAAAGAATAAAATATCCCACTCTGGATGGGTTTATGCGATCCGCTCTACCAACTGCTCACCCCAATGGTCATCAAGCAATAGGCGAGGTCTTGATATTTAGGCGTGTCCACGAACGCGTCCTGATATGCCTCCACCGCATTGGCCTCAACTCCTACACATTCGACCCTGACTCTTTCCAACTCCAGCTTCGCTGCGGCCAATGACTTCTCATTTTCTGCGATGACGATCTTTAGACTGCTGTTTGCAGTAGCTAGCGCAGTCTCAGCTACAAGGGCCGGTCTTCGGCCAACTTCTGAGCCTCTTTGGCACGCTTCTAAGAAGCTTCGGTAGCCCTCTTCTGATCTCGGACTTGTTTCAAACTCTCTTTGGCGGCTTTCAGCTCAATCTCATACTTGCCCCTCATGTCTGCCTCCTTCGTCACGACCAAGTCCAGCTTGAACTGAAGCCCCCTTTTTTCGGACTCCAGCTGCGCCTTCACGAGACTCGTGACCTTCAATTCTTCGACCAACTTACTGGACTTGGCCTCTTCCTCGCTGCGCTGGCCATCAAAGCTTTCCAGAGTGCTGAATAACTCCTTAGTCATAACCAACCCCCGTATCAAGTTCATCTCTGCCATCTGCAGCCGCTCGCGTACGGTGGCCTCCTCGATCGCTTTTTCCTACTTTTGGGTCCAGTATTTGTGCACGCTCGCTGCATCATCGCAGGATGGGTGGGGAGCATTTCCATCATAGAAGTTTCTAGTTCCTCTCGGTGCTAGGAGATGCGAACATGACTCTCTCACTGTCGGGAAGCCAGAATTCCCAGCACCCTCTGTCCCTCCATTAGGATACGTCCAAGGTCGCCACCCTTTTTCAGCCTGTCTCGTCTTTTGGGCATCCCTCATAAACTCTCCTCCTCCGGTGGAAATCTTTCTCTTTCGAGAAACCACATCACCCGTGTCTTTGGTAATTCCTTTGCCTTATCCTTGAGGGGAGCAGAGTTGGGTAGAAGACGGGAAGGCGAAGGCGGAAGTGGAGGCAGAGGCAGAGGCGGAGGCGGAGGCGGAGGAGAAACGTTCTAACTAGAAAATGGGGCATCGGAGGCTAGAAGATTGACTGACCCTGATGGCATAGCATCTTGGACCTCTTGTGATGGACCAGACGCATTCCACGTAAGAGCCTGGGCCGAGGAACCCTCTCCACTGGCAAGGCAGGCGAGGCCGAGTGCAGGAATACTTTTAAACTTGAAAGCTGGGGACACAAACACTAATATGCAACACGTTCATGTAACTCTTCACAGCAAAACCAATATATCACAACTTACGGGACTCACACATCAATCCGCAGCTGACCAATAAGTTGTCGTCCTTCAACAAGTTGCTGAGACTCCTAAAGTCGCTGCTGAGAGCTCGCACCTTATTCCACTTCGACCTCAGCTCCTCTTGGCCCCTCTTCAGAATTGGTGGCTTCCCACAGTTTACAAAAGTAAGCAATACATTAAGTCAGGAACTATGGTCAAAACCCACACAAATGCAGCGGTATATACCAAGTTCCTCGAATTAACGAGGAATAGACACGTGGAGAAGAGGGTCCTCCGAGCATAAATTCCCAGTCCCCGCCTACAAAGATGAACCTTTCATTCTAGTTATGCACTTTGTTGGGACTGTCAGTGGCCGTCCTCCACTTCTGGCCTGGCCTAGGAGAAATGTTGTACCAGCCCGTGGATCGGCAGGGCCGGTAAATAGACTTAAACTCCCTCGGGGTTAGGTTCTCTCCCACCGACAATGTCCTACAATAGGTATGAGGCCACCATCTGTCCCCAACCATTCGGTGTTATCTGGCAAGGGGCCAGATTCCAATCTTTCAAAACTTCGTGAAAGAAATAATGCATAGGTAGGCGAAGGCCCTGCTGCATTGCAGGTTCGTAAATCACGACGAATCCTTCAAGAGGGTCGTCGGTACGTTCTTCTGGGCCCGGAGCCCTGAGTATTACGGATGCGGGAATATCATAGGATAACCGCGTATCCTCCAACTCTCCTCAGCGATCCTCGAGCGAGCCATGGACGCTTCGATGGCCGACCACTTGAGCTCCTCGTCAAGCGCCTTGGCTGCCAGGGCGTCCCTCTTATCGAAGTGACCTCCTCATCTCAGGCACTCCGGCGCCCAACACTCCCTTCTCTGCGGTCTCTTTCGACGGGCCGATTGGACAAACCCCCCTCCCACTTGTAGACGGAACCGACGGGCCTGTGACTAAAGGCGCCTGGCTCACTTTTTCTACGATCTCAGATGATGAAGATGAGGAGGCGGATGATGATGACCCACCCCGAATGCTAGGGTTCGTTCGAACATCCAATTGATTCTACGAGTCGTCGTTTCTAGACAACATTATAATCGACCCCGGAAGTTGATAATTCTGATGTCACCAGAACGTGTGGCAATGTATAATCCCCAAACCGAGGAGTCAAGAAATAATCACAAAAGCAAACAACGAAACAAATCACAGAAACTCTTGGCACGCTTATCTCGGAAATGCACTTAGAGCAATGTAACACTTAGAATTCATGCTTATCGGCAGAACACTCACAATACTCACAACAGGCGCAATAGCGAGAAGAACTTGTAATAAAGGAGGGCGCCAAACTTAATAAGTTGAGCCATTCCAATCTCCATCGTCCAATTCCCACATATTGCATCTGAACCGTTCGACCAGTGGATGCGTGTTTGGAATAGTGCGTCAGGCAGGAAACGGAACCCTAAGCGTCCTCTTGAAACAAGGACGCACGCGCCTCATGTGCGCCCCATTTCTTCGCTATGCGCTGTTGGCATTAAATATATGCATCTTCTCACTCATGATTGCCTGACCACTGATTGACAGCCTTGATTAATAGAATCAAACCAACTGCGGACACAACACCAAAGGTTTAGTCTCCTGAAGCCCTCACCCGGCATAAATGCTCGGCTTCAAACTTGGGGGGACTATACTGTGGGTAAGTTCAATCCATAGTTCAATAAGCGAAGACCACACTCCAGGAATTTCCACGGAAGTTGCCAAAATTCAAAATAAATTTCTTCTCGAACTCTCAAAGTCCCACGATTATAAATAATAAGCTTGGACTTGGGGGACTATTGTTACCACCCAATTTTGATAAGGCCTCTACGTCAGCAAAGGCCAAACGGGAGCCCCATACAGGCCCAGTGAGGGCCTCGTAAATTCTAGAAG
Source organism: Forsythia suspensa (assembly GCA_023638005.1). NCBI lineage: Eukaryota > Viridiplantae > Streptophyta > Magnoliopsida > Lamiales > Oleaceae > Forsythia > Forsythia suspensa. The sequence goes on from CM042673.1 coordinate 52,220,803, forward strand.
GGCCTTGGAGGCCCATCAGACATCTTAGCATTCTTGAACTAGAGTATCGCGGAGCCCAGAGAGGACCTCGACATTCACGGCCAACCCATAGGGCCTCGCAGGGCTTTGCATTTACTATGACTAGCGGTAGCACGATATTCTAGAATGACCATGGAGTTAGTGGAAGACAGATTGTGTTGGATTGGCACACGGATCCTTACAAGGAAACCAAATCATAATTTCCTAAAAATAAGGCAACGTGATAAACTCAAATAATGGAGATAATCTTGGAGATTGCCTTGACAATAAATGATCCCGATCCCATAAGGAATGAGGATCCGATCGAGTATCTGATTGATTTGTTTTCTAAATCAATCAGGACTCTTGCGCTATAAATACTACGTCTCCGGTTGTTCCAAGGTACGCTTTTTCTATACTTAAGATTTCACCCTAAACCCTGCTCAAATCTCTGCCTGATTGTCCCTCTCACACCCAATTACTTTCGCCCCCGTATATTATTCTTATACCGGCAGTTGACTTGATCGTTAGAGTACCAACGATTGCCGAATCTTTTTTCTTCGGAGATCTTGGTGTCTAACGATTGTCCGAGTATGCAGGTAACATACAAGTTGGCAGAGGAGTTACTGGAGATCTGTTGACACGTGGACGTTGCAAGTTCCGACGTCAACAACAAACAAAGAAGTAAAAACTAAAATTTCATATAATTATAATAAACTCAAAAGTCTCACTTTGTAGTACTAATATATAATATAATTTATATAATAATTCACGATATATATAAAAAAATAAAAATAAAAGATCCAACTCACATACATACGCAAATCATGTTTAATGAATTATACATCTATCATTAATATTAAAAAAAAAAAAGAAATTTTATATAATGAATTCAAATGAAAATTGGGGATTTCATAATGGACATATATGCATTACTATTTCAAAAGGAATTTCGGTGCAAATGAAGAAAAGAAAAATGCTTTAGTTAAATTAAATATTCCTATTCTAAAAGAAAATATTGTATACATAGCGGTTCTCAATAACAAAAAAAAAATCCATAAAAAATTGGTATATAAACATAATTATTAATTAGTATTAACCAAAATCTAAAAATAATATTTGCGCAAGACTTTTAAATAAATCCCACAATAACATACAACGCAAGTTTACTACAACTAGTTATTACATCTAAAATGCCCTAAAATAGAGAAATATTTTTGGACTATATTATTCATACAATTTTTTTTTAAAATTTCATATTCACCCTTAGAGCATCTCCAATGTACTCCGTCTATTGTAGTTTATGTGGCAGGTAAAATAGATAGACTTCCAGTCCATGTGGCACTACGTCTATTGAATAGACGGTTAAATTATAAATTTGTCTCCAATAGGTTCTGTCTAAAATTAATATTACCGCTTATGTGGCATTAAATTTTTTGAAAATTGGAAGGTCTTCAATTTATATTTTTCTTGTCTGAATTTTTTTTTTAATAAAATGCTGAGATTGTTTTAAATTTGTTGAGTCATTCCATTTACAAGTTTGTCTAAATTTAGACGGAGTTTAATTTTGGTGTGCCAAATCAGCTAGACGAAATTCTCGTCAACATGTATTGGAGAATATTTTTTATAACTCTCTATATATGCTCATGTGGCACGTCTAAAAAGTAATAGACTGAATACATTGAAGATGCTCTTAGTGTTCATTAATGTACAATTATTTATTTGTTGTAAATTATGAAAAATAATATTGATAACCATATTTAGATATTTATTATCTAGTCTACATATCTTTGCAACCATATATGGGTTCATTATTATAATGAAATAAACAGTTTCTCTCTATTCTCTTATATTATTCTTTTTAGTTTATAACACGTTACGAAGAAGCTCATTCAAAATAAAGAGAAAATTCGAGAATAAAAGTTAGGAAAATTTGTAGAATCTAGACAGCCTGTGTAGTCGTGATCAAACTTTGATATCACAAAGCTCCATGGTTCGATCGTTGTAAAATTTTGACAACAAGTTCAAAACCCATTTATCTTTAAATCCAACGGTTAATATCAACATCCAACAATTCATTCATGAAAAATTACTATGTTAACAGTAACAAATTTTAAATTGGTACTAGTTTCAACAAATGACTATTTTTCTATTCCAAGTAAGTTTATTCTTACGAATCTTTTGATTATATTTTGTAACATTGAATTTACATGATTTGTGAAATTTTTATCGGTTAAATATTTTGGTTTAACAAATTAAATATTTTTGAAGAAACAAAATTATGTTGATGTTCTTAAAGAAACATAACACTATATAAATATTCAAAAAGAATATTTTGTTTATTATTTTTGAAGAAATCAAAATTTTATACAAATCAATATTCTAAAAGAATATTATGTTAATTTTGAAGATTAACTTTATACAAGTCTAACTTTGATAAATATGTTAATGCTCTCGAAGAGCACAACATTATATTAATATTCTAGAAGAATGTTACTTTTCTCTAAATAGCGTAACATTGCAAATTTTATATTCCAAAAGAATATTGAGTTATTGCTCTTGAAGAAGCATAAATTTTTTTATCGATATTATTGAAAAAAATTGTATTGTTATTCTTGAAAATTGTCTATTATTAAGATCAACATTCTTGGAGAATATTGTATAATTGTTTTGAAAGAAACACAACTTTATAAATATCAATTTTATATGTTACTTACTCCTAGAGAGCATGATTGTATAAGATCTAACATCTATTATATTTTTGCTCATGATAAGTAAATTCTTACATAATTTAATAATCTTAAATAATAATCTGTTGATACTCCTGAAGTAATACAACATTAAATTAATATTTCAGTAGAATATCACTTGCTCTCGAATAGCGTAATTTTGTAAGATTTAATATTAAGTTATTGTTCCTGAAGAGCGTAATTTTATAACATCTAATATTTTATAAAAATATGGTATTAATATTCCTGAAAAAATATAACGTAATGAATATCAATATTTAAAAAGAAGTAGATATTATTGTTACCGATGAAACACAAAGTAAAGAAATATTCTAGAAAAATATTGGTTTGTTGCTCCTGAAAAAGCACAACTTAATTAAACGAATATTATATTGTTGCTCTTCAAGAAGTATAAATTTTGGCATATCAATGTTCTAGGAAAATATTGTATTGTTGCTCTTGAACAAGTACAACTTTACAATTTTAGAATATTAATATTGTGTAATATTATAGTATAATCTTAAACAAGTACAATTTCAACGTTTCAATATTTTAGATATTATAATTCTCAAAGAATATCATATCACATATTCTTATAAAAGGATATGATTTATATAGTAATTTTATAAAATATAGTTCAATTCTCAATTCTTGCGAAACAAGGAACATAAACTTGTTCCCTAGATAAATGAAAATTATACTTGTTAAATTATATTGAACTAAAAGTTCAATACTTAAAAATTTTATTTATTGGCATTACTAGTTAGACCATCACGGATTAATATAATGCGAATTATTAATGAGAATATTTATTGAAAATCAGAAATTTTTTAAATATAATAAATTCTCATATGATGCTTGTTCTCATGGTATATAAACTATTAAACATTCACTAGTTAAAATTGAGATTGATTTTCTTGCATTTCTGAAAATGATTTAGGGTGATGTATAAGGGTCCGTCATCCTCCATGTTAACCATCTAGGTATTATTTGTATTTAATAGTTACATCTATTAGATAATTGTATGGTGTAATTATATATTCGCAACTTGAAGTTTGTAATATTATTTGCTCAAATTTTAAATTATTTCCATAATTTCAAACTATACGATCAAGATGGTGTGTCTTGTTAATGCTATTGAGGCCAAATCTCAAACTTTTAATAAATGTAAGTTGGGATGACGATAAATAGTTTAGCGCTATTGTTTGTTAAATATCTCTAATTCATATTGACATCCTTGAAGGACAATCTATTAATATTATATCTGGTAAATTAATGGCACAACTAAAGAGTGGTGACATTTGATTCCAAAACAAAAATCCTCAAATTTAAAATGGAGCAAAATAGTAAAGATTGTCCCATTGAGGAGGTGTATACTCTTGGAGAGTATATAGACATAACTAATTGAAAAATTCCAAAAGAGGTTCAGGTACTTGAAATATTGAAAATAAAGAGATCTCAATAAGTTATGTCGTTATGAGAAAGAATGGAATTAAAAAGAAAATATTGTTGAGAACACTTCTGTATGTAAATGTAGCGCTTCACATTATAAAAGGTGGTGATGATATTGAATGAAATCTGTCAAAGAATTAATTAATTGGCCAAATAAAAGGATGCAATCCAAGTAAATTGAACTTACTAGAAAAATCTGGAGTTTCTGGACCAACCATCTAAACACCTAAAGGTATATACTTATGTGAAAAGGAAATGAGAAAAATGAAGTCGTAACATGTAACACACGACCCTTAACATCATGAATTTCGTAAAGGCTTGTGTAAAACAATAACAAGTCGATATCTTGTTAGCCTATCAATGCATAACACTTGATATACATATAATGAATATGGTTATAACCAATTCAACTGGTATGACTAATAATACTATGTATATAAATCTCTGGAGAATTTAATGTGTCTGAAGCATATAGTTCAACCTTTCAAAAACTTAATCGATCAAAGTACCAAACTTAATTGATTTTATAATGAGGATGAGTACATACGCGTTGTACTCTTTTCTTTGACAAGAGTTTTATCCCATTGGGATTTCTTGACAAGATTTTTAATGAGACAACTTTTGTAGTGTATCCAAAAGAATAATATACTCTTTTTCCTTCACTGAAATTTTTTCCACATGATTTTTTCTAGTAAAGTTTTAACGAGGTATATCTTTCTATAAAGAACATTCAATGAGAAGTGTTATAAATATTACTATGGATGTCCATAACTTACATTACATTTACCCTCAACATAACTATATGGTTATACTCTCGTGTGTTACAAATTATATACGAGATCCCTAAAGAGAGCAACAAGACGATCCATTTTTAATATAATTGCATACGACCATCATGCAGACTATAGTCAACTAAAGATAGTATATGAAGATGATATTTATTAGAGGTTATAACATGAAGCACATTTCACCAAAATTGTTTTATACAAGTTTTAAAATAGATGGTAGCATTGAAGACATTGATGCACAAGATATGGATAGCTCGATACAAAGATTTTCATTGATTGAAATCAAGAGAGTAGTTGTACTCTTTTTCCTTCATTCAAGTTTTGTCCTATTAAATTTTCATGACAATGTTTTAACGAGACAGCATTTGATTACTCTAAATTTTTTTATAATTATTTTTCTCCTTCGTTTGGTATTTTTGTCCCATTAGGTTTTTACCAAACAATGTTTTTAATGAAACAGTTATTGTACTAGTGGTCATCAAATGAGGAGTGTGTAAAATATAGAAAATAATATTGATGACCATATTTAGATATTTTTTACCTAGTTTACATGTCTTTGAAACCCTATATATATTGGTCCATTATTATAATGAAATACACAGTTTCTCTCTATTCTCTTCTATTATTCTCTCTAATTTATAACACTATTAAGATTTTCTTTATTACTCTTTTATTGTTCATCATTATCGTACATTAAATTTTTAACAATTTAATAAATTTACAATTAAAATTTTTAAATATTTAATCTATTAAATTAAATATTAAGGTAAAAAGATTATCTCAATTTATTTTATTTTTTTATATTACTTAGATGAAAGGAATGAGAAATGAGTTTCAAAAAAATATGAATGAGAAAAGTTGTAACATTATTTATTAACGCATTAAAATTTAAATCATAGTTTTCAAAACCGAAATGGATATGAAAATATTAGTTTTAATAAATTATATTACAGTGATTATAGTTCATAACTAACATTTAAAACTTTTTATTTCTGTCATTTAACAATATTCTCACAACATAGGCAAGTATTGGCACATCTTTAATTTTTATTTCTTACTTACATTTATGATATTTTCATTTACATAGTCAAATCAAACACGTCTAACAAAAAGAGAATATATATAAAGAATATTGTTTATAAGGAGCTACTACTCCAACAAAGGTACAATACATCATTAATTCTACAAGATTTGATATTAGGATTCGTCAATTATCAAAGCTCAAATTACCAAAAGGTCTTCACTGGGTTATAGTTAATGTTGGTATTACCACCATATAAAACATATCTCTAATTGCAATTGTACTTCTATGAATGTAAATAAAATATCAATATTATTTGAACAATACAATATGATATGTTATCAAAAAACCGTTTTGATTTATCTTTATTGCAATTGCTATTTTTACATTTTAATTATTAATAATTAAAAATAATTTTTTGAAAATATTAAAAATTGACAATATTATTGCAAAAATACGTATCTAACTAGTATGAATAAAAAGAAGCAAAAATTTGTCTTGTATACGAAACATACCGGCAGACCCAATGCTTGGGAAAGTGGACTTTGGTCTACTAAGTAGTTGTTTGTTCTTTTTGGTTTCTTGAAATCACACTTTGAGCCCTCAACCGCCAATACCTTTATGTTTTGCTTCGTTTTAATACAAAATAATATCTAATTGCTAACTTATTGGTTAGAATCTTGTGCTGGTAACGTATTATAAATAAAAAGAGATGAGAGAATAATATAAGACAAAATTATCAAGTGTGTATTTTATTGTAATGATTGAACCATATACATATGATTTCAATGAGAATTAAAATCTTACCAAAATATGGACTTATAAAAAATAAGACTATTTTCTAGGAAAAATTGCCAATAAGTCATCCATAGGTGCCTTGTTTCTAATTAGGTCCAAACACTTTCCAAAAATGTGAATAAGTCATATTAATTTATCTAATACCGTATTACCCCTGTAATCTTTTAAACCAATTTAAACCAGATTTCATCAACTCGCGATTCTCATTCACAAGCTGCCATTAACAACTTTCTTCTCCAGATCTCTCCGTCGACGATCACATCACTGGCGCACCTAGTAGTCGACATTTTGTGAGTCGCCGCAGTTTACAAACCTTCTTTTGTTTTTGCAATTGATTATTTCAAGAATTTCACAGTTTTTCAGTTCTGTTTTTCTTCTCAACCATGGAAGGTGGCCTGATTTTACTTTGTAAGTATATTTCGGACACACTTCCCATAAAAATTTCTACTGATGGAGATTTTAATGGTGTTTTGTGAAAATAATGTGATAATTAGAATTCATTAGAAGTTGACACTATTTTATTGTGTTATTCTATTCTTGGACATGATAGGTGTTTTTTAAAGAATGAAGAAGAATTTGGGAACATGATTTCTCTGATTTCTGTGTTTGAATTGAAATTTGTTGATATTATTGTTTCAGACTCTAAAACAGTATCACTTGATTGTAAAACAGTATCACATGATTGTGATACTGTTTTTGAAAATAAAGAAATTGTCATAATTACATATTGTTCTTCAACAAATAGTAGAGCATTACTTTCATCTAGCTGGTCAAACGTAATCACTCATGTTGGACAGAGGTTCAAGAGAGGTGTAGCTGAATTTAGAGATGCTTTATGCAAATATTCGATTGAGCAAGGATTTAAGTTTGATTATATGAGAAATAACAATGGTAGGATAGAGGTGCAATGTTTAAACAGATATTCTGATGATTGTAGGTAGTATGTTTGTGCAATAGTATCAAAGGTTAGCAGTTTTTGTTAAATACGAAAGATTGTGAATGAGCATAGTTGCCATATAGTGTTGAGAAAAGAAAAAAGTGAGAGATTAAGAGTTATGGTGATTTCTGGTTTGATTGTCAATATATTGAGGAAAAACCAACATTGTGTTCTAACGACGTTGTTTCAAACTTTTTAACAAGTTACGATTACACGATAAGCTATGAGAAGGTATGGAATGCGTTGGAGAAAGCGAATGGATTGATTTTTGGTGACGTATCTGAATCTTTCAAGCATTTACATTGGTATATTGAGGCTGCAAGGTCATTTAATCATGGAAGTCATATTGATTTAAAGGTGGACCAAGTTTTTAAAAGATTCCAAAGATTGTTTGTTTCTTATCATGCGTGCATTCATGGGTTTAATCATTTTCGTCCCACGTTGTTTATCGATGGAACATTTTTGAAAAGAAGGTTCAAAGGTATCTTGTTGTCTGCAACCGCTAAGAACGGCAACCAAGGTAAGATACTATTTTTCTATTCTTTTGTGATACTGTTTTTCTGTTATTTTGTAATATTGTTTTGTAATATGATTTATAAGATCCCGTTAGATACTATTGTTATGTTATTTTGATATTATTATTTTTGTGTAGGCTTATATCATTGGCTTATGCCGTTGTAGATTCTAAAAACTACGATAATTGGTTGTGGTTCTTGGAACAGCTGCGTAGTATTATTTAGAGTACTCAGGAGCTTACATTTGTGTCTGATTAGAATGTTGGGTTAATGGAAGCATTGCCTAAAGCATTCCCTACATCGAATCATTTTTTCTATTTACAACACCTTAAAAGAAATTTGAGGGATAAATTCAGTGGTGGTGGCTTCTCAAACAGTTATAGAGAGCGTATGGTCTGGTTGTTCCAGAATGTGCACATGCTCCAACAATTGCATTATTTAAACAGAAGTTGGAAGTATTGAAACGTGAGAGGGGGCTATTGTTCAAAGGTTTCTAGATGGGTTACCATTTGAAAATTAGTCGAATGATCATAGTGTTGGATGTCGGTATGGAGAGATGTTATCAAATGCAACTGAGTCTTTCAATGCATGGATAGTTGACTGTAGGAGTTTGCCCATAACTCGAATGGTCGACATGTTGAGGATAAAGCTGATGAACATGTTTGTTACGAGAAGAACTGATTCTAGTAATGTTATGATACTGTTTTATTTTCTGCATGATACTATTTTATTTTCAATGTGATACTGTTATATTTTTGATGTGATACTGTTTTATTTTCTATATGATACTGATGTAGGTTAGTGGACTGGGGTTGTCTGTCCGAAGATGATAGAGAAGTTGCAGAGATATGCATATGAAAGTCGATCATGGAATATCAAGCGGTCTTCCGATACAATTTTTGAAGTTTTTTCATATCCATCGGTTTGTGTAGATATCTGCAAAAGCACATGTTCTTGTTCCTAGTGGCAGCTGAATGGGTTTCCATGTGTGCATGCAGTTCTTTGCAATTAATAGATCTGAAAAGCGTATTGATGAATTTGTTGATTATTATTTTCATGTTGTAGCATTCCGCAAGTTCTATGAAGAAGTTATACATCCCATTTATACATCAATGAGGTTGGAATATGAAAATTCGCTAATTTTGACATTTTGCTTTCCACCTACAAAGAGACAACCTGGAAGACCTTAAAAAAAGGGAATTAGATCAAGTGAAGAACAAGTGCAGATGATACGATGTAGAAGGTGTGAAAAGTTGGGTAATCACAATAAGAAGACTTGTAAGGAGTCATTGGCCTAAGAGGTTGTTCCCATGAAAGATATTATTCTTTTTTTTTAAATATATAGGAACACAATTGTGTTGTAATCATTTGTTAGTTGAATTAATGAAAGCAACATTTATTTTCATAAAACAGTATCACAAAATGTTTATTTTCACAAAACAGTATCACAAAATTTAATAAAACAGTATCTCATTAAGAACATTACGTTGCAATACAGTATTACAAATTACTATAATCCCTGGTGTTTTTAAGAGTTATCTGTTTCGGTGAAAGATATTATTGTTTCTTTTTTAAGTTTTTTGATGGTGAGATATTATTTTTTTAATATAAAGTAACACAATTGTTTTGTAATTATTTGTTAGTCGAATTAATGAAAGCAACATTTATTTTACAAAACATTATCACAAAATATTTATCTTAATAAAATAGTTTAACAAAAGAGTATCACAAACAGTATATCATTAATTAACAGCAGTATGTTTGCAATACAATATCACAAATTGTATTCAGTATCAAAACAAAACTGCAAGTACAATTTATAGTATCAAATTCAAATTTGCAACTAGGAAATCTATTCATCTAGAATGAAGAAAATCTATTCATCTATGCATTCATCTACAACAAAAATCATGATGAATTGAGAAACTGTGTTTGCTTTATATTGTCTAACTTCCTTCATTGTCATGGTTTCTTCTATCTCTTCATTTTTTGTCAGTCTTTCCATCACATGGCAAACGTATATTCCACAATCGACATTGTAAAATAAAATTTAGAAACATGTAATAAATGTTGGTGTGCTGCATAATCATTTAAACACAAGATAATACAAATAGGGAGTTTGAAGGATTAGTCGCTTCTTACGTCTCAATGTGTTGTTTACGGACATTTCTCGTAGGAGATGAATGGATGATTGAATTCTTCTTCTTTGTACTCAACAATATTTGTAACGGAAAATTTCATAAACAATTCTTTTTGTTTGCTCTCAACATATTCTTTCTGCACGTATTTGGAAAAAACAACAATGTAAAATGTTAGACTTGTATTTTAAAACTCACTGTAAAAATAGTATATGGTACTGTAAGAACTCATTATCTTACCAATATCCTAGCATCGTCCATATATTTGTTTGATGTCCCGTCTCTTGGAAAATTATTGTTGTAATGTGTCCATTGACCTGCCTCAAAGTCGAATGTGAGTAGTGTCCAATGGTTTAGAACTACGTCAGATCCTTTTCCTCCGTTTGAGTTCATCGAGAACAGCAAAAGTCAAGGCTGCCCAATGTTGTGAAGGTCCTCCAACACTACGTCAGTTTTTCATGATCTTAGAATTGCCATTTCAGGATTTGTGACATATAGCTGCAGTATTTAAGTATAATATCAAAATAAGAAATTATTTTGTTGTTAGACCTAAGTTTGTAATTGAAATGTTTATATTGAAATTAAATAATTCACCCAACACAAAAAATCAAAAATGACAAATCTTTTGTTGTATGTGCTATCTACAATTGGGTTATTGACCTTTAGAATTTTTCCGTATGCATCAATTACCTGCATATAAAGTATCATAGTTATGTTTTGTATAAGTTTATAATTTGGAAATATATTTTTAGTTTTTACAATCTTACAATATTTGATATTGATTGGTCCCCAAGAATATCAAACAAATCCCATAATGTCACAAAACAAAATTCTTCTCCGGTCGACTTGTAAACCGTCGCTCTGCAATATAATACAACATTAATTAATGAAACAGTATCACAATAGCATAAGTAAAACATTCAGTAGTTGAAATAGTATCACAATATTTATAAACAGTATCACAATATCATAAGTAAAACATTCAGTAATTGAAACAGTATCACAATTTTTAAATAGTATCATGAATCAAAACATCAACAATTAGTGTATGGAAGATACTTACGATAGGTTGTGGATTTTCCCAATCTTTACGATATTCTTCTTGTCGTCTGCAGTTAACTAGTTTTGCTGTCAACTATTTTACATTGTTTTTCGTTGGTACTTTTTTTCTTTCCTCATTGGAAGATCGGGAAGGTCCTCAACGTTGATGATAGTATTGTCATCATCTTCTTCTTGCACCTGAGATTTAGCCTTTTTACTCCTTGTGACTCTTTTTTTCAGAGCATAGTAGGTGAAATCGTCATCCTTCTTTTTTTTTCTTTCATTTTTTTCTTTTTTTCTTTTGACCATTAAAATTTGCTTTGTTGCATCTTTTTTTTTTAGATCTCTCTGTCATTCAAAGCTTGAGTGACTTAATGCACTACCTTTTCAGTCAGCTCATTTACAAGTGATGTATTCTCTTTTTCCAATGATTTGTTCTCACTTATAAGAGATTCCAAAGTTTCTTGCAGCTTTTTAAGTTGTTCGACATTGTTATTCTTTTCCTCCAAAACTGCTGCATGTAGAGTCATTGACTTTTGTAGTTGGTCTTCTATAATTCTTATTCTTGTGCTCATCTCGTTGAGCTCCTGTATATTCTTTTCATTTTGCAAAGTATCAAAAATATTTATTATCAGTATCAAAAGTATTAAAATCATATTATTATCAATATCTTAATTAAACAATATTATAATAAAACAGTATCACAGACAATAGTATCTCAATAAAAAGTATCATAGATAAAAACAGTATCATATATTCTAGTATTATAGATTGTTATATCATATTCATATATACTAGTACCTTTCATTCTGCGAGACGCTTTCATCCAACGCAGCTTGCAAGATGCCCTCCTTTTCTCTAGAGGTTTGTAATTCATCATAGAGTCTGGATTAACTAGTTATGGCTTTCTTCGCTGATGAATCCTTGATTGCAACTTCTGCCAGACGACTCAAGGGCAAGTGTAGCCAACTATCATCCTCCTCTTCAAAACTTCCATGTTCTTCTTCATTGACGTTACCTTCCTCACTTTCTTCCTTTTTGTTTTCTTCTGTTGAATCATTTTCCTATATTCGATTTTCATCACTTTCTTCTTTTTAGTATCTTTTGTTTCTGTATCAACTTCATCATATTCTCAATCTTCATCTGATTCTTCATCTTTATTAGATTCTTTATCTTCATTAGATTCTTCATCTTCATCGGATTCTTCGACAACCTGCAATGGTATAGTAGTTGTATAATAAATATACTAGATGTTTGTATGTTGAATAACTCTTCATGTAAGATACTGTATGCTGTGAATTGGTGATACTGCTATTACCTTTTTTTTATAGTTCATGTACAGTCGTAGATTTTAGACTACATGTTAGATCTCTTAAGTCCCATTTAATACATTTTAGTTCTGCATTCTTCTTCAACGCTTTGCAGACATTGAATTTTTCCAACAACAAATACTGGATTTTCATAAATAAAAACCTATTAGTGCAAATATCACATTTAATGCAAAATAGTATCAACAAAACAGTATATAGAAATCAAATAGCTTACTGCTAAAGCCATCACACAGCCTGTGACGTCAATTGGGTCTTCATTTTTACATAGAAAATAAATTAGGTATTCAAAGATGTGCTTCGACCAAGTGTAAGTTTTGATCTTGTCGACATCTTCAACATACTTGATATATCCCCAGCTCAAAGTTAGAGATTTATTTGGCACAAAGAACGATGCCATCAGGAAGAGCATCATTAACCTAGAAACATCGTCGATGTCGTCTTTTTTCTTTCCATTTGCTACAGCCCTTAACTATATAAATATTATTGTTTTGGTCAATCTACGACAGCCTCTGAACCTTCGTTGGGAGAAATCTGAAATCGAGGCTGGCTTTTGATTTTCAACCACCATCAGATTTTCAACTTCGACGATTCTAAAAATACCCTTCACATCGTCCATCTTGAACTTTAGATGGGATTTCTTTATCAAAAAATCCTTCTTTGACTTGTCGAAGCACTAAATGATCTTGTACAGATCCATATCACTTCGACGACAGCAATGTCTATCAATTTTGTCATCCAGCATCAACTTGACAAGATTGTAAAATGGCAATTTCTTCAACCTATTCCTTTGTGGTTTTGTTAATGATAACCCTTTCACCTCCTCGATCAGTTAGAACGATATTGTGGGTATCCATTGTTACTTTTCTTCATATGGGTATAGACTTCTTTTTTTCCATTGATTTGTAACCAATTGTTTTGTATCCAAAAGTTTTTTTATTTTGTTGCATCATAAACAAAAATAGTATCAGAAATATCAAAACAGTATCATAGAAAACAATATCACAATAATAGACAATTATCATATAAACAGTATATCACAAACAAAGCATAGTATATCAAAGATAAAGCATAGTATAATTAGGCTATTCCACATAGATTCAAACAGTATCATATATAAAATAGTATCATGGATTAAACAGTATCAAAGTATACTAATGCACATTACCTAAATAAAACAGTATCATAAATTAAAACAGTATCATAGACAAAACTAAGAGATTGAAACAGTATCATAGGTTGAAACATTGTCATAATTAAACAGTATCAAAGATAAAAGCATGGTATAAGTTCACCAATGTACATTATCTAAATAAAAATAGTATCATGGATTAAACAGTATCAAAGTATACTAATGCACATTACCTAAATAAAACAGTATCATCAATTAAAACAGCATCATAGACAAATAAGAGATTGAAACAGTGTCATAAGTTGAAACATTGTCATAATTAAATAATATCAAAGATAAAAGCATGGTATAAGTTCACCAATGTACATTATTTAAATAAAAACAGTAAAATAGATTAAACAGTATAATAGATTAAATAGTATCAAAGTATACTAATGCACATTACCTAAATAAAACAGTATCATGGATTAAAACAATATCATAGACAAAACTAAGAGATTGAAATAGTATCATAGGTTGAAACATTGTCATAATTAAACAGTATCAAAGATAAAAGTATGGTATAAGTTCACCAATATACATTATCTAAATAAAAACAGTATCATGGATTAGATAGTATCAAAGTATAATAATGCACATTACCTAAATAAAACAGTATCATCAATTAAAACAGCATCATAGACAAAATTAAGAGATTGAAACAGTATCATAGGTTGAAACCTTGTCATAATTAAATAGTATCAAAGATAAAAGTATGATATAAGTTCATCAAATTACATTATCTAAATAAAAACAGTATCATAGATTAAACAGTATCATGGATTAAACAGTATCAAAGTATAATAATGCATATTACCTAAATAAAACACTATCATGGATTAAACCAGTATCATAGACAAAACTAAAAGATTGAAATAGTATCATAGGTTGAAATCTTGTCATAATTAAACATTATCAAAGATAAAACTAAGAGATTGAAACAGTATCATAGGTTGAAACTTTGTCATAATATTTCACTATCATTAGAAACAAAAAAAAAAATTGGGCAAATAAAAAGTATCATAGATCGAAAGAGTATCAAGCATTTTGCATGATACTATTAGACAACATTGTCATAATTAAATAGTATCAAAGATAAAACTAAGAGATTAAAACAGTATCATAGGTTGAAACTTTGCCATAATATTTCAGTATCATTAGGAATAAGGAAAAATTCGACAAATAAAAACAGTATCATAGATCGAAAGAGTATCAAGTATTTTGCATGGTTAAATAACACGTTCTAAAAAAAAACCAAAAAAATCACCAAAACATTAACACATGGTATACAGTATCACATATTTTAAAACCTTATATGACTTGTTCTAACAAAAAAAACTAACTCACAGCAACTACATTATCAAAAAAATTATCGAACAAATTACCTTGCCATCGAACCTTCGAACTGCTTTGTATACGGTTAAGATTTGCGGTGAGAAGAATCAAACACGAAGAAGATGAAGTTTACTAAAGTTAAATGGAGGTTTTCATAGTGGTCTACGTGTTTAAATGGCGGATTTTGTAATTGGAGGACATATTAGACTTTTGGCACTAAAGTATGATTTTAGTTGAATTAAGATTGGGCCATATAACTTTTTAGCCCAATTTGACACTAACAGTGACCGGCCCAAAATTTTTCCTTTTTTCTAAATATTTTGATAAGACTAAATAGTTATCTACTATTATATTATTGTTGAATAATATTCAATTTGGAGATAAAAGTAGGTATCAGACCTAATTATCACTTATTTTTTGGGTCAAAAAAAAAAAAATGGTTTAAATTAAAATAAAAATTCGACTGGGTTGGGTAAATAATGGGCTTAGAAATCCAAAATTGTGGATTTGAAATTAGGGTGAAGTGCTGGGCTTCAGGAGAATGACGTCTGATAAATTACGGTGCGCAAAGTTTCTTAGGGAACTTGACACAATAGCACTAAAATGTGGACAATGTCAACGGTCAACACGTTATTTTGTATAAAAAATTTAGCACCTCCTTTGAATGGTTTTAGCACTGGTTCAAGGGGAAAAATCATATCCCACATTATCCCTTAGCTTTTCTTTCATATATATAATCAACACCGTCTAATAAGAAATTTTTAGTACATATGACAATGGAGTGTAGAGGTGTCAAGACGGGCGGGCCGACCGAACCGACATCGACCCACCCGCCTCGACCCAGAACCACGGGCCGGCCCGTGAACCGGGTGGGCTGTTCACGGGCCGAGGAGGCCAACCCGCGGGCCGTTCACGGGCCGAAGAGGCCAACCCGCGGGCCGACCCGTGAACCGCTTTATTTTTTAAAAAAAATGGGCGAGAAAATTCAAACTTACATATTTGAAATGATATTTAAAAAATAAAAAAAACAAATGGCGGAGAGCCATTTAAAGTGAAAAGATGTGACAAATGCGTTTCACGTTTTAGTCTTTAAATATATAAATAAAAATAGAAATTAAATTAAAAATTAACAAATGTGAATTTATCATTGTTATTTATTTTTATTTAGTAATTTAACACATTTTTGTTATATATGTAAACATTTTTTTTAATTACAATAAGTAACTAAATTTTTTAGTAATTTCAAAAAAAATAATTTTTATTCATACAGCGAGAAATTGAGTCGAACCGCCCACATGGGCTCGACCGGATGGGCCAACGGGTGGGTGGCTTGTGTTCAATTTTGTGGGGGAAATTTGAGTTGACCCCGACCCACAACCCGTCGTGGCGCGGGCTTTTTCTAATGCGGGGTCATCAAGGGCTTCATCGAGTCGGCCCACTCGAACCTGGATTGACACCTCTAATGGAGTGGAGCGGTCAAATTGAGACGGCCTTTATCATCCCTACTAGAATTTTTGAAAGATAGGATGGAGATTAAAATATTTCTATTTATCGTCTTGTTTAATTATTTATTTATTTTTTGATAATATTATTTATTTTTTAAAGACAATTAAATTTTTAGAACATTAAAAAAAAAAAAAAGGATTCGGGATAGGGACCATGCTCCCTGTCCTCGGCCCGAATACCTAACGGGGGCAATGTGGAAGGGGGCGGAGTAGTGGGAATAGTGGAAAATTGTCAGGTCACCCGACCATTTTATCTGGGGTAATTATATTCACACTACATTATTTGTTAACTACACTACATTTTAATTGCAATGAAGATCTCTAACTATTGCTCATTTTTGCATTTATATTCTTAACTTTTTATCACATTCTTATTGTCAACCTATTAATTTGCACGCACCTCTTGAGACAAAGTCCCAACAAAAGGGTGTTTGATTTGAAGATTACAATAGTGACAAAGGATGAAAGAGCAAAACAAAAGGCCTCTAAGGGCACAAGCACACTAGAATTCTTTGTAAAGAAATATTTAAGACTAAAATGGAATGAAATTACATTTCTCATTTTTTTGAGAGTTGTCTTCTTTTTTTTTTTTTCATTCAATCTTCTTTCTTTTATACTTTACCAAAGCGGTTTTACCACACGTTTTCCTTCAATCTTGCGTAAAAACTTCTCGTCGCCCGATGGCTACCTCATCGCATGTGATAACTACTTCATGCGTGATAACTACCCATTTCCTCCATAATGATTCAAGCTGTTTGTAACTCCCCCATCATGATGATTCAATTTGTTTGTAACTCCTCCATGATGATTCAAGCTGTTTGTAACTCCTCCATGATGATTCATCTGTTTGTAACTCTGAAGCGTGGAAGAAATGATAAGAGAAGAAGGAAAAAGCTGTTTTAAGCAGTTACTCTTATGCGATGATTGACCGTTCTAATCGCCCAGCATACAGGCGTCTACGATGCAGGCGATATCCATTTTGGCCCTATCGGCTGGATAATTTCCATTGGGCCTATATACAAATTTTACAGGCATCCATTGGGCACGGGCGACATATATTTCTAGGCCTACATGCTTGGGTACTTTTATGGGCTATATGTACAAATTTTCTTAAGTCTCTCTTTTTAGGCCCTTGTTATTTTCGTATGTCATGATTTACCCCCAATGTGGCAATTAATATAATCACTTATTAATTAGCCATATTCACTTGGTGGCGTTCCATCTTCTAAAAAAGTAAGTTTGGCGCCTTAATTCCGAAATCCTAAGAGCACGATTTATATAAACCCAAAAAAGGCGCCATTACCAATAACCACGTCCGGCCCCCATCACGTCGCCGCCCTTTTTCTCCCTCTATAAAAAGGACACTATTCATCTTTTCCTTAACTTCTCACTTACCTTCCCAAGCTGGTCATCTCTTTTGCAATCCTCTTGTCCATTCTTTGAAAACAATGTCTCGTCTAAAGCTTCTTCAAACAATAGTATTACTTTCGAAGATTTCCGGGACCTCTAACTAAACCCTATGTAAACCCATGAATCTTCTACCCTCTAGGCACTGATATGAATGAGTTCTATTTGGGTCCGTCGTTCGGGGCCTTGAGACTCCATTAGGCGGTAGCTACGGCCCAATTTTTTCCTTGCACCCAAGAACCTCCTTTCTTGGACCCTTTCTCTTTGAAGCCAGTCCGCGAGAAGAGCATTCGCACATGGCCTAAATCTGATACCACTTTCCGCCTCGGCATGCGGCGTATGATGAAGCATGGCCCCGCGAGGCGCTTTTGATCGTGCGGGATCTACGATCTTACGGAAATTGCCCGCGTCCCCGCTCTATGACCTGTTCTTTTCCCAATCGCCCTAAGTTTACGGTCTTGAAGTACAACACCTTCATTTTTCCTCTTGGCCCGATGTCGGTTACTCTAAGGGGCGTTGGTGCTTTGGTCAATCTTCCTCCTCAGGCGATACCATTTCTCTGCCATCTTGATATCCTCTCTTGCTCCAAAATTTGATAAAGTATCACGGATTCCTATTCGGGCATGCGGGAGCTTTATGACAACAACTTGGCAAAGACCCTACTCATGCGAGGAGCGTAGCCTTCCTCCAGGTTTGGTTGTGTAGGTATATTCTTTGCGTTCCTAGTCTTAAACCTTCTATGGCCTATTTGCCCATCGCCCATGAGTTGGCCCTTGGTAGGTCTTTAAATCTCTGCTCTCTGTTTCTAGCAGCCTTCTATAGAGGTATGGCCTACCTTCAACATCAACTTAGGACCAATGCTTCTCCTACTGGAAGTGGGCCTCTTTGGCTCGCTCAATTGTGGTTGAGAGCATATTTTCCATGACTTGGTGTTCCTTGATACCTCCTAGGCGGTGAGTTATTACGGGCTAGTTATCAACCAATTAGCTCCCGTTGATATGTCTAGCGGGATGTCTTCACATTCTTTTATAACTTAAACTCAATTCCCTCTTTCTTTCCTTTCTCTGTTCATCAAGTCCCGATCTATGTCCAACCCCTCTTACTCTGAGCGAGGTGAGTAATGTCTTGCCCGTTTGGGTCCAATACTTGTAGGCGAGAATTGTTTCATGACATTCTCACGGGCACCAATGCGAAGGTGGGGTTGAGGTCTATGCTCCCAGTTCTTTGCCCGACTTGACTTGGTTTTGGCCAAACTTGGCCCCTTCCTCCTTGTTACTCAAAAAGTTTTCAAGAACGCTTCCATACCATCACCAAAGTAGAAGCGCGGGCTATAGATGAGCGTAATGCTTCTCGATGAATGGGTTCTCTTTGGCTCCTTTCAATCCCACTTTGGCGTTCATCCTCTTTTGAACAATTTTGGCCTTCGGTGAAAGCGTAGATTCTTCACTACTAACGTTAACCATGCATTCCATATACTCGAGGATCGGGGTCTTCGAACTTCCATTTCTTCTACTCCGATTCCTATCCCTTTGTGCCCATATCCGTTAAACATCACTGCTCCTTCGTCTTCTCCTTCAAAATCTCCGGCAGTGCGTACTAGGCGTTACTGCTGCAATTTCCACTCAATCCGGTTCTCCTCCCGCCCAAGCTGGAGTTGCGAGAGGTGTATCCGGCCGTAAGCGGCCAACATTGGACCCATCGGATCACTTTGATGATGGCGGTGATAGCGATGATGGTGCTCCTCCTCCTCGATCGGGAGAAAGGTAATATGATTTCCCTTTATTTAAAGAACATTTTAATACAAATATTGATATTTTTTGTACTCTAAACGAGAAAGGGTCACTTCTCCTTTGAAAGATTCTCGTCGCCCGACCCTTCAATTCCTCGATCTTCGAGCCATCCGTCGAAGTGGATTTGCACGAAAAGGATTCGGGGACCCGGTATTCGATCGCTTGACCGGTTGAAGAATCTCCGTCATTTGAGGCGTTTCCCCTCGGTGTTGAGCCGGACGGTAATATGTGCACATAGTTATGACATTTTCCTAATTTCACCATTTGTCATGGCGTTACTCTTGAAGCACTTATCATCATTCGTCCCGCTGCGGAAAGACCAATTGATTTGCCGGTTGTGCGAGCCGGTACGCCGGATAAGGGTGAATCTTGTGAGCGATCAAATCGCCCGATGGTACACTTCCCCTTCTTCCTCCAAAACCATTGATGAGTCAACCCATGAGGTAATTTTCTTCGATTTACTTTATATTGCTTATTGCCATAAAGACACTAAGTAATCATTTTACCTTTACTGAGATGACGATACCATCTTGCGCTCTATTCGGGACTTATTTACGTCATGGGAACAAGTGAAGGCTAGTCGGACCGCTCGTTCATCTTGACGATCGTCCTTCTTACGCCTCTGGTGCTTTTTCCGTAGAAAACATGAACATTCTTAAGCAGCGTGCTTGAATACACTTCTTTCATGGACATGGATATCTCACGCCTTGATCTTTTGACCACCGAGATAAATTTGAGCGTTTAAGCGCCGAATAGCCCAAACACTTGAGCTTCCTTCACTCGAACTCTCCACGGATCTCAAGTTATCTTTGAAAATCATCCATCGAGGAGATAAAAAGCGTGTTGTTGGCCAAAATGTGGAACTCAAAGCCAAGAAAACTCAATACGTCAATCTTTGTGACCGAAAAGGAATCTCTTCACGGAAATCGATCAAGCTAAAAACAATCGAGCGAGATTTCTTCCGAGGTCATGGTTGAGGATTCTTTGATGATGAGTTTGGGCTGCTCGGATGAAAGAAATTCAAGAAAAGATGGGCGGTTGTAAGGCGGCGGTGGCGCGAAGCGCAATGCTTCTCGGGAAGTTGAGCAGGCTAGATCCTTGCTTGGCGTTATTCAGGTCTAGAAGTGGGCCGAAGGAATTATGGGTTTGAACTATCCGCATACATTGAGCAGCGCGATGAGTGGGAGAAACTTAGAAGCGGATCGCTCTATTTGGGAAAATTTGTAATTAAGATTCTAACGTTTTAAGGACAACTTTTCTTTTGTTTTATTCAATTTCCCTTTTGTAATGGTAGCCAATCATGGCAACCAAATCATCCGATGAAATGAATAGTTTTATTCGTTTATATAATTGTGTCCTTTAATGTTAAACCTCTAATCGTTCAAAATCCCAAGCAAGCGGAGCGTACTTCTTTAAATATTTGCCATTAATAGACCTCATGTGCCTCATACCATCCAAATTTTCTAAATGATATGCCCCGTTTGGTAACACCTCTTTAACTCTGTATGGTCCTTTGATTTGGCGACCATTTCCCAAACTTTGGATTACTACTATCAATGGGAGTATTGTTTTCAGACCAAATCCTTCGTGCTAAAACATTTGGCTATAACCCTTTTATTATAATATGAAGCCACTTGTCTTTTTGAATTTGCAATCTATCTAAGGCGCTCAACTTTAATTCGTCTAATTCTAATAAATTACGAGCGAGTAGCTCGGTATGCTCATTTTCATCTATACTATTTTGCAAGCGTACTACGATCGATTGCACATTAATTTCCATAAGCGACACCGCTTCTTGCCCATAAGTTAAGCGGAAAGGAGTTACTTTAGTACTAGATCGCGGAGAAGTTCTATAAGCCCATGCGCTTTATTCAAACACTCATGCCAACTTACGGCATTTTCGCCTATCATTTTCCTTATGATACTCTTTAAAACCTTATTTGGCGATTCCGCTTGACCGTTGGATTGGGCGTAATAAGGTGTAGAGTTCGCCAACTTGATTCAAACTCGCTCGAAATTCTTTCACTTGACTCCCATTTAAAAAGTTCCATGATCCATTACTACGGTTTGAGGTATCCCAAATCTATATACGATGTGATCACGAATGAACTCTATGACACTTCTTTGAGAGATTTCTTTTAAAGGTATCGCTTCTACCCATTTAGTGAAAAAATCCGTAGCGACTATTACAAAGGTGTCTTTGTTTGGACGATGGTGGGTAAATCTTTCCTATCGGGTCTATCGTGACAACTTGAATGGCCATGGTTTAATAATAGGTACCATTTCCCTTCTTGGCACTCTTTGGATTGGGCCATGTTTTTGACACTCAAACAACTTTTAGCATCTTGAGCATAACTTCGCCCATTTTAGGCCGATAATACCCCTCACGATGATCAACCACCTCATCTTTTGGCCGACTTGATGTGCTCCACACACTCCTTCATGCGCTTGGCCATAACCACTTTAGCTTCTTGCAAATTTATGCATTTCAAAAGTACACCATCGAGCGTTTCTTATATAATTCTCCTCGACCGACCAAATAGTTCATTGGCGTAATTTTACCTTCCTATCGCTCTTCTTATCGGGTTCTTCCAAGAATTTTTGTATTTCTTCTCTCCAATCCATTGCGTCTCTATTTTGTATACAATGCACATTAAACTCCTTAGCCCGCCGTTGAACTACGGGCAATATCGTTCCATACTCACAAGCGAGAATCGTTATTTAACATTTTTGAATAACTTTGAGTGCCATTTGGGCGACTCATTTGCCAAATCGTTATACATCCTATTAGCGTATTGAAGCTCCACTTGGTGAATTCGTCCAAGAGCTCTTGGCGATGCCATATTGACTTATGATGAGAATCACTTTGGCATTTGAAATCGCCATTCAATTGATAAATTACTAATTGAGAATCACCTCACGATAAGCACATTTTTAGTCCCTAAATCTAATAATAGCTCTAAGCAGGCAATCAATGCCGTATTCGACGATTATTAGTACACATTTCGGTCGGGCGAAAGCAAACTTGTAACAAACCCCTAGTGGGTTTATTAGTACTACTCTACCTACTCCTGCCCCGATGGTCTTTGGCCGTCAAAGTATAAAATCAAGGTTTCGGCTCGAGCAAATTGACTTCTAATTCAATTTCTTTAAGCGCGTCTAAACATGGATGATCGGCGAAAAAGTTAATAGCGCTTTGATTTTTGTGACCTTTTGGGGTATGAGCTGTATTTCAAATTACGATAGTGCTAAAGTCAAAGACCAATCCTTTGATGCAAAAGCAGGCGAGAGAGAACATGTACTTGACTAAATTTACTTTAGAAATTAAGTAAATAGTTACTGAGGCCATAAGTAGGCCCTTAATTTAGTACATGTAAAATATAAAGCAAGGCATAATTTTTCAATAGCGAGAATAATTACATTCACATGCGGTTAATCGTCTACTAAGGTAATATATCGCCCTTTCTTCTCTAAAGCGATCGTCTTGGGCGACTAGTCCGACTATTGATTCTGCTCGGCCGATATGTAAACTTTCATTGGCCGTCCTTGGATAGGTGAAACTAACTTTGGCGGTTTTGCAGATATGTGTCTTGGCTATGAAAAGCCTCTTGATGCTCTTCCTTCGAGACGAAGTCGTCACGATTTTCAACTTCAAAAAAGGCGAAAAAGCTTTCGTTCGCCTGCACAATTAGAGATGAAGCGTCGTAAGAAATTCACTTGTCGGGAATCTTTGCAATTCCTTTTTGTTCTTAGGTGGTTTAGCCTCTAAAATGGCTTTTGCTTTGTTTTATCAAGTTCAATTCCTCTTTCATGTACTAGGAACCCTAGGAAATTTCTGCATTAACACCAAATGCACACTTCAGCGGGTTCAATTTCAATTTATCTTGTCTCATCCGTTCAAATGAGCGTTTCAATTGTTGGAAATGGTCTTCTTCTTTCATCGATTTAACCACTATATCATCAACATAAACTTCAGCGAATTCTCCTATCATATCATGAAAAATTAAATTCATTGCCCTTTGATAAGTGGCTCTGCATTTTTTAAACCAAAAGGCATGACCACCCATTCAAAACATCCTAGAAGCACCGGGCATCTGAATGCGTTTTATGTACATCTTCTTGACTATATAAATTTGGTTGTATCACGAATATCCATCCATAAAAGGTACATCACATGTCCGTGATTGAATCTACCAAGGAATCTACCGTCGGCATTGGATACTCATCTTTGGGCGTTGCTAAATTCAAATTTACGAAATCTATGCAAACCCTAATACTACTAGTTTTCTTTGATCTGAGCACAATATTGGATAACCATTCAACACATATCGGCCGTCCTAATAAAACCCGCCTTTAACAATCGTTCTATTTCTTTCTTTACTTGAGACGATACATTGGGAGCAAAGCGTCTGGGGGGGCTGCTTATGCGGTTTAAAATGTGGCTTGGTTGGCGACTATGTTCTACCAAATCTTTATCTAACCCGGCATGTGTTCATATTCCCAAGCAAAACAATCCTTGTACTCTTTTAACAAAGCGATTAAATGGTTACTTACCTCTTTGCTAAGCATCGCCCGACAAAGCGTTGGGCAATCTTCTCGTTCATCCCCAATATTCACTTTTACCAAAGGATCTTGTGCTTGGCGTGCCGGTCTTCATAACTCCTATCACATCATCGTCCGGGTTCCTTGTGGTGATGTCTTACGCATCAAACAATCTACCTTATAAACTTCTCGGCCGATATTACATTTCTAATTCGAACCTTTGCTAACTTGTTCTTTAAAATTTTTAAAGCCGTTTCCTTTTTATTTCTTCTTAGCACCTCTTCACGAAAGCTTTGACTTGGCTTTGACATCCTGAAAGCTAAACACCTTCTTCAACATTTATTGAATATCTTTTTTGCCAATCATTGGCTCTTCAAGGGCCACTATGTTTGGCCTCATTTGATCAAACATTTCAGTAAATGCATCTACTGATAATGACTCCTCGCTCTGCTGCGATGATTCGAGTTTCTTCGCCATCTTGGACCACTCTCACAGGTCCATAATTCTCCTCATACATGAACTTCTCGATCGAGTTCGCCTCTGTAATAAAAGGCCTGTGATCTGCTTGCACCACCTCTGCCTCACCTTCATCGTTCCAAAAAACTAGACATTGATGGGCGGCGAAGGTATCTAATGATTTCCATGAATCAATCTCTTCCTAACAACACATTGTAGCTAGTCGGCCCGTCTATTACAAAGAATCTTGTGGTTTTGGTGATAGTTCCTACCGTCGCGTCTAGCGGTATTACTCCTTTGGCGAAGTCGCCCCTCCATTGAAGCTCGTAAGAATAACCCGGTAGGGATCAAATCGCTCTCCGTCTTTGCAAATTTCTTTATCATTGGATGGAATGGTATTAATAATGACCCCATTGTCGATGAGAACTTTGGCTCTTGGGATGCCATTGACTAAAGCTTTTACATATAATGGTCTCAAATGTTTGGTTAAATTGGCGTTGGCTTCTTAAAGATGACCTTTAGGTTGCCTCTATCTCTACCTCTTGTTTCCCATCATCTTTTAGATCAAAATTGCTTCCCATCATCTTTTGGATCAAATTTGTGTCGAGTTCACGTGCAACATTTTATTGATCTTAGTCTAGAGCCACGAGTTTCTATGTCGCTCACTTCTTGCCAACTTTGTAGGGGTGGCAATATCATTGGAGGTGGTCCATACTTTTCGGGCGTGGTACCCTCATTTTCTCTTAGGCGTTCCGTATAATCGTAATAATCAAAAGATCGCCCAGGAGGTTCGCCCAACAAATCTACTTCTCGGACGCCTTCATGATATAATTGCTTTAGCGATTGTTATATGAAACTCCTCTTTTTCTTCTTTACGATTCTAGGTCAATCTCTTCTTCAACATCGGTCAAGCCATCATCTTCTTCTTCTTCTTCACATATACCTCCGGAGGTTTGCCCGATTTCTCCCTCGCATTTCAACGTGCATGCTTCTTTCCCCCGTCGTCTTGTGTCTCCTCATCTCCTTTACTTTTAAACTCATTGGCAAGCGGATAATTATTAGCAAGAGGCGGGGCAAAAGAACCAAATTGAATAGTGATGGATTGTCTGGATCATCTTCATCTTCGTCTTTCTTTGCGTCTTTCAAATCTCGACCTACGGAAGAATCTTACGGTAATTCTTACATTGAATCGTTCACATTATGTTCTTTCTCATCTTGAGATTTTCCTTAGCTTAGCGGCGTTGGAGAAATTGGGCAATTTGGGACGTATCGTCTCTGTTGTTGCCTCGTCATTCGTCCATAATTTCTCGATGGCGTCTTTCTTTGCGTCTGGTCATTTGATCAAAGGTATCACCCTTCCCGCCTTTGTATTGGAATGAATGCCATACATTCGATCGATGAAATTTTGTGCTTTGAGCGTTCTATTTGTTGAGCATCGGCTTTCTTTGTTGTACATTTTGCTGCCATCATGCATCGGCGACACTGTCTTTCAAAGGAGACCTTGATACCTTTCGCTCTTGAATAATTTGGAAATTTGGGGTCACGTTTAGATGATTGTGGCGCC
The DNA here is from genome assembly GCA_023638005.1 of Forsythia suspensa. Taxonomy (NCBI): domain Eukaryota; kingdom Viridiplantae; phylum Streptophyta; class Magnoliopsida; order Lamiales; family Oleaceae; genus Forsythia; species Forsythia suspensa. The sequence goes on from CM042673.1 coordinate 52,247,317, forward strand.
CCATACTTCTATTTTCTCCTCATCTTCATTTATTTCTCTACTACATCGGCACACAACATTTTTTGTTCCTTTCGACTTCTTTACCTTTGAGGCGTTCGAACACACTAGGATCTTTGTTCATCCTCGTCTCCATTATCAACTACCAATTTGAATTTAGGTAAACCACTTTTGAAACACTCTTGATAACATATTCACTCCTAGTGGCGCGGAAAAGGATTCTCATCCCTTTGCCATCTTCTTTTTAGCTTCAAAAGTGATTCATACGATTGATGGCATCTGTAATACATGACGAAAAACCAAACAATTATTAGTCGTATGAGACCATGCATTATGCCACTTACAATATTTTTATCCTTAACTTGCTCGAGTTTGGCAATTTGTGCTTATCGCTCAATTTTATTTGTTTGTCTTTATACAATCTATCAAATATAGTATCTGCTTTGGTTATATCGAGCAAGCGCTCTAGCCTTTTTGCTTGTATCTCTTAGAGGCTCATTTTTGCGCCGTTGTCCCGAGTTAATCACTAGCGGGCATGCATAAGCATCTCCTTTAACCAATTCGGCCGGACATATTTCGGTTTGATCATAATATTCATCTACAATATGAGCGTCGAAGTTTGGGTCTCTATAGTAAGTCCCTTTGCTAGAATTTTTCATTTGTTCTTCTTTCCTTATCAAGCGCTCATATCTAATCACATTGGCGTTAATTGGAAGAGATCGGGAAACTCCCTATCACGAAATTTCTTTTCAAATCGAAACTTAAACAACTCGAGCGATCTTAACAAATTCTTTTTCGGGTAAAGGCGCGAAGCATTTACTCTAGCAGTTTTAAATCTTTGAAGGAAAACTTCCGCCCATTCGGTTGGCATTTGGCGTAAATTCGCCAAATCGGCCAAGGTAACCAGATTCGATTTTATAGAATTGAGCATGGAACAATTGCTCTAATTGTTGCCATGTACGAGCGAGAGTTATTTGGTAAATTAATGAACCATGAAAAGGCTACCCATTGGCGAACTAGGAAACAACCTTATTTTATGATAATCACTTACTTCACCACATTGCGGTGTAAATCGCCCTACATGTTCCAATGTTGAGACTTCTCCCAAACACTGTGAATAGTGAAAATTCCGGCACTTTATATCCTCTAGGCCACGGATACGCTTGGTCTATCAATCGGGATATGGCTTCCTATAGGTCGGCCTAATGAAAGGGCGCATTCCAAAAAGCCATCGATCTTGCATTATCTCGGTGATTTGGTTTCTTAAGGCCATGTTAGGATCATATGGGACTCCTATAGGTTGATTCACGAGGTGGGATCATCGAGGTCTATTGTTTAACCACAGGTTTGTGGCGGATTACCATTATTCAAGGTATTATTGCCATTTATTTGGACATTTGCCCTTAAGCTAGCGTGTTGCGTTTTGTCCTATATTTGGTATATTTTCTCTTGCGTTTGGGCTACCCCCAAGTTGGATGATCCCACATTATGACCACTCAAATTGGCCATACCGCCTCCACCCACATTTGGCGTCGATGGTATAAAAGGCGTTTCTATTCCACGACTAGGATTCATAGGGTTCATCGTTGGTGAATTGTGTGCCCACAACCAAATCTGGCTTGGAAATGATTCCCTATATTTGGCACATTTGGTTGACATGTTTGGCCTACTAACCTATTCATAAGTTCATTTAAAGTACTTAATTGTTTGGCCATGTTGTCATAATGCGCATTTTCGGTTTGAACAAATTTTTCCATATCATGAACATTTTGCGAGGCTTACTGTCCCGCGACATCTTGTGTGAGTTCGCAAATAGCAGCGCATGGTGCGTGGACTCAATTCCGTCATCGGTTCATGCGCGGCTTTGATTTTGTCCCTCCGTTGCGGGTGTATTTTCTTTGTTCTTCATATCGCTCGATCACGGATTGAATTGATTTGGCTTCTTTGGTTCCTTATCGAGTTCTTGTGAGGCATATTGTTCCACTTTCTTGTATCTTCTAACACCAAAAGGGTCCCTTTGGGCGTGCCAAATTGTTTGCCTTGAGAAAGTGTGTCTTCGCTAACAATTAAAAGATTCGAGACGATGTGTAAGGGGGCCAAACCTCTTGAGACAAAGTCCGACAAGGGTGTTTGATTTCTGAAGATTACAATAGTGACAAAGGATGAAAGAGCAAAACAAAAGGCCTCTAAGGGGCACAAGCACACTAGAATTCTTTGTAAAGAAATATTTAAGACTAAAATGGAATGAAATTACATTTCTCTGTTTTTTGAGAGTTGTCTTTTTTTTCTTTTCATTCAATCTTCTTTCTTTTATACTTTACCAAGCGGTTTTACCACACGTTTTCCTTCAATCTTGCGTAAAAACTTCTCGTCGCTTGATAGCTACCTCATCGCATGATAACTACTTTGTCGTAATAACTACCCATTTCCTCCATAATGATTCAGCTGTTTGTAACTCCCCATCATGATGATTCAAGCTGTTTGTAACTCCTCCATGATGATTCAAGCTGTTTGTAACTCCTCCATGATGATTCATCTGTTTGTAACTCTCACGAAGCGTGGGAAGAAATGATAAGAGAAGAAGGAAAAAGCTGTTTAAGCAGTTACTCTTGTGCGATGATTGACCGTTCTAATCGCCAAAGCATACAGGCGTCTACGTCTGGCGATATCCATTTTGGGCCCTATCGCTGGATAATTTCCATTGGGCCTATATACAAATTTACACAGGCATCCATTGGGCTTTTTGGGCGACATATATTTCTAAGCCTACATGCTTGGGTACTTTTTATGGGCCTATATGTACAATTTTTTCTTAAGTCTAAATTTTTAGGCCCTTGTTATTTTCAAGATAAACTTCAACAGAGATCATATAGCCTTGTAAAAATAAAGTGTCTGACTTTATTTACTAATCGCAAACAATTATTTTTTATCACTTTATAAATCACTTTATAAATTGAAACTTTCTGCACTTAACAACTTAAGTGCTCAATTAATAATAATAATAATAATAATAATAATAATAATAATCATAAGTGATCATACTGGGTGTGCCAAAATAGTATAATTTTGTAGTGATGAAATAACAATTTATATTGAATAAAACTTTGGTTTGTATTCATATATATTATTGTTGTATTTGTTTAATATTGAGTATGCAAATAAAAATGTCAATGATCACATATGATAATATAAGTTGGGTGCTTGTGTATAGAAGCACGGTGTGACACAACCTATACTTTGATCATGATTAAAATTGTCACAACTAATGAATGAGGGTTGTCACCTTGTAGTGGAAGTTTGTAGTATTAACTATTTGATCATTTGGGTATGCGATTTGTCATTATCGTCGAAAAGTGATTTAGTGGTGATACTAGTACACTTCGAATGTATTGAACGGATTATATGATGAATTTATTCTACAGTATGACCGTGCGAAGAATTAAATTATACTTGATCGCCGAGTATTTCATATAAATCTCTTGATAGGGTTGTGAATATATTTTAACAAGTTTGATTGTCCTTTGATTTACCCATGGGTAGATCAATTGGATTGATCAAATATCTCGGTGAGTTGGGAGTATAAAAATGAACGAAGTAAAGAACACGAATTCATGTCGGGAGTTGTCGTCCTAAAAAATGGGTCAAATGACTACTTAAATATTTTCTGTTGAATGGTTATAAATTTGAGTCAGTGTTTAGCGACGGCTAAACTTCAACATCTGTGAATTAGTTTATATGACCGTTGAAGAAAATATAACTTAAGTTTGTAAGAATAATTAGAGGGACAAAACGGTCATTTATGCTCATACATAATTTTTAGATCTCCAACGGAGATGAAATATATATACAGTATGTCAGAGGAAAGTATTACAACTTCTATAATCTTATATATTCCGAAAGTGCAATCTTTTGTTTTTAGTGGAAAAAACAAGTGACTAATAATTAGATCGGGCAATCTATGGTCGATTAGACATTATCTAATTAGTGGAGCTTGAAAATATATGTCCGAATAGGTCGTATGTTAGTTCTATAAAATTTTGAGCTTAATCAAAATTACTACGAAAGTTTTAGGCATGATTGTAATTTTGATATAAGTTTAGGGATTATATGTATAATTAAATCAATTCTAAACTAATTGAACTTGAATGCAAATTAGAACACTTGTCATTGTATGCAATCAGGACTCTTGTCCTTGTTTGCAATTAGGATTATTGTCATATTTATATCACATGCATTATTGTCATATTTATATCACATTGCATGTGATATGAAATTAATCTAAGAATTAAGAAAAATAGAGAGAGAAAATTTTGAAGTAGCTTGAATTTTATTTTCTTGATTTCTAAATATGTTTAATCAAAAAATTAGTTTTTGATTTAATTAAAAGGTACTCACATGCCGATGTAGTCTATACTTTAAAGTAGATGACTTCAACGTTGGGAGCACCAAGTTCGTGAATCAAAAGCGAAAGATTAGTTAATCAGAATGAGGTCCAATATCATCCATTGATTAAGGTATAATACTAAATTATTAATATTTAATTATAATAAATACGTGAACGTCTAGCAAATATCCTAATTTATTGAATTAAAGAAAATTTTGTTTTCCGACTAATTCTCGTGCCAGTTCTAACTTATCATAGTACATTTTATTAATTGCTCATAATCTAAATACAAAAACAATTATTTAAATAAGATAAATTAATATTATATTGTACTTCAAGATCGGACTGTTGCTAAAAAAAATACTAAAATTTTTATTTTTTACACTACAAAAAAAAAAATAAAAAAAATTAGCGGAACTGGACTATAGTCTGGTCCCATCCTTCTAAATCTGACCCCCGCCCCAGCAACATCTCACAAGACGTGGCATCGTGTGGCATCGTATTAATATCAATTACATCAACCCACTACAGCCGTTGGATCCCTATGAGTTTAAGAAAAGTCCCATCAAGATCAGGATGATAAACCATCCTGTGAACCAGACAAGTCAATTATTTATCCTTTTTTGAGTTCAAATTTAGAGGGGACTAGTTGATTATGTACTTTCTTGAGCACACAAATTAAATTTATAGGGTTTAGGGTTTTTGTACTTGCTAGCCCCTTTTTGTAACTCAATATTTATTGTATAATTCAATCTCAGTTGCAAGACAAGAGGCCGACACTAATTAAATGAATGTTTTGCAGTGTATTTAAGTTCTTATAAATTATTAATTTTATAGAATGTATAGATAATAAATAAATAGTAAATTGTGAGTTTTATAAAATATATAGATAAAAAATATGTTTAATTAGCTTAAACTACAATTTAAACTTAGCCAAACAAGCTCTAAACCTAACCTAATTGGAATTAAGGATATCCCTAACAAATAATTGAGTTGGAACTTAATAAATGAAATATCGACTATGTAAATTCTTATTTCCTATATTTACTAAAAGATTCAAATGCAACTTGTAAAGATTCAACCCGATTGCAATCTCGGGTTGGACGTCTAAAATAAGTGAACTAAATTTTATTCTTCTAGGTCAAGGTTAAAAAAAAAAAATTACTTGTTTTGCAAAACTTTAAAAAATTAAAGTCATTTGGAATTAACTTTTTACCTCAAACATTTAAAAAAAAATTAACTTTTAAGTACAAGGAATTATGTTTTAAATAATAACTCTAATTTTACTATCAAAATAATTAATATATCTTATATCTAACATCACCAATTATAAAATTAATTATTTTAAAATTTACTTTTTTACTAATAAGAAAAAGTTCACTTAAAAGTATATTTTTTAAGCTTAGCCAAACACGCTCACGCTCAAGTACATTAAACATCATTAATAAAACAATTCGTTCAAAACCTAACCACCACGTGTGCCACCGCCCACGGTGGCTATTCGCCACCCTCAACTATAATTTTGCTCTAATTAGTGATAGTATTTAGTGTGGTAGGCTGCCGGTAGCCCAATTAGAAGAGTGAATAACACTTACCTCTCTAGCACGCACGTGTGACAGCATTCAATACAATAACAATTCTTGTGGTTGATGGAGACCTTGTTGCCACGTTAGACAAGCAGAAAGAGACACAATTAGACTAAACAATAAATAGATTTTATTACGAATATTTAAGAGTAAAAATATTGATCAACATATATACAGATTGAACCAGTGTTTTAAAATTCAAAACCGAATTGATTGGTGAACCAAGTTGCAGTCCAGTTTGATTGGTGGTATTAGGGTCTGTTTGACACAACTATTGTGAGTGGAACTTTTAACAGTAGAGCTTTTGTTAAAAAATTGTTAACTGTTTGGATATGAATCAAAAAAATGTTGTGAATATTAAATTGAGTTTTTTGTTGAATAACTATAAAAATACTTTTTTCTATAAATTTTATATTTATTTGATTAAACAAAATTAATTATATATATATCTCATAATATTAATTTTAAAATAAATAATAAATAATTTTTTTATATCATATAATAACAATTAAAATTAATATGTTAATTTAATTATAACAACACGATTATTTTAGTATATTATACTAAATATTAATTAATTATTTAAATCAAACATATTATGTGTAATTTGTATTATATTATTTAACACGTCGATATATATTTCTCACTTTATAAAAATATATGAAGTAACAATTTGATATAAGTAATGAATATGGTAAATAAATTAATATCTTTTTTCATGTATTAAATATTCATTTTATTCATTTTTAAGTTCATTAAATATTAATTACAATTTTCCATAAAAGCTCAATTAGAGCATTTTAAAGAAACTCAAAATTTGAGCTTCTATAAAATAGTTTTTTTAAGCTATTTTTTAGTAAAAAAGTGATGTTAATTATATTTATATTTGTTTGGTTAATGTCAACAATCACTTTTTGACTTTAAAAAAATCCTTCCAAACACACTATTTAATTGCGATGCAAAATACTCTGTCAAAACCAGCGACCTGGTTCACATGAACCGACCAGGTTATTGGAATTTTTTTCCAAAAGACTTAAGCTAAGGTTTGAATATTGAACCTCAAGGTTAGGGTAAGGTAGCCTAATCAGGGTCGGCTCTGAGATTTTGGAGGCCTTAGACGAAAACTGAAATGGAGCCCTTTATAAATAGTTCAACACACACACACACACACACACACAATAATTATAGATAATGTTTTTCATTAAATAAAAACATTCAAAACTACAATTATAATAGTTTAAAACTTTTTAAAATGTCACTTTAAATGTACTCTTCTAACATTTTGAAATAAAAAAATCAGCAATTAATCTATTACAATCAATCTGCTCTAACCCACATTTTTCAACAGACACCATCGTCAATTCATTCAGTCTATCTTGTGACATTGTTGATCGAAAATAAGATTTTAACAACTTCAACTTTGAGAATCTTTCCTCTGCAGAGGTAATTGTAACTGGTATTGTCAACAATATCTTGTAAGCCATCCACACATTCAGAAAATAATTATCTATTGTCTTTAGATAGTCCAACACCTCAATTTCCTTTGTGGTCTTTATTGGTAACATCTCACAATTTTGAGCTCTAAAAATAACTCGTGCTTCAAAATTCTTTAAGATCATCACACGAACGCTTCAAACAATTACCAATGTGCAGAATGTAATTTTTTTAAATCCAATAAAAATCCAAAAGTATCTTCATATTTTTGAAGTTTTTCAAACATACACTTAAGCGAAGAAAGCGCTTGATCAACTATATATAAGAAATATTCGACTCTAAAAGATTCTTCAGCTAAATGTGTGATATAATCGTTGACATTTTCATCAAATTGCTTATTTCTACGAATAATACGCTTTTCATGAAATATAGGTTCAATTTCCATTTGAGCAGCTATTTCTTTAGCATTAACTATGTCAGATCCAAATCCAAATCCTCTATAGGTTTCAAAAAAAAAAGAGTGCTTTCAAGTGACTAAAAGCAATATCGATAACCATATTCTCACTTTTCAACATTTTGTTTACTCTATTAAAAGCAGACAATATATTATATCAAATAACAATGCTAAACAAAAACTCAAAATCTATGAAGTCGGATGACAAATTTGAGCATCTCTAAATGTCTTAGGGTCATCACATGTTTCCATCAAGTGAGTTAAAGAAAGTTTTATTTGTGGAACTTGGAATCTTATTGCTTTAATACTTTCAACTCGACTTTCCCAACATGTTTGTAATAGTGGTTTGAGTGTCAGGCCTTCCACATTATCTTGCAGAACTTTTCATCGCTTTGTAGAAGATGAAAACAACACATACAAGCATTGTACAACTCCAAAAAAAGATATGGCCTTTATACAAGAATTTGTCATAACACACTATGTAAGATTAAGACTATGACAACCACATGGCATGTAAAAAGCCCTTGGATTATTTCTAATACTCTTTTTTGCAACATTTATGTTTTGTTTTGTAGAACATCTAGTAATTCACCAAACAATCATTTCTCAGACGTATCATCTACCTTAAGGAATCCTAAAAAGAACTCATCTACTTTAAGTTGACTTTATGAGACATCATTATAAGAGACATTTGCTCTTCATAACTTATATCGGGTGTACAATCAACTATAACAAAAAGTACTTCACTTCTCTAATTTTTCTAATGATTGCACTTTTGATCTCACATGCTAACATGAGTATGAATTCATTTTAAATTTTATGACTAAGATAATGATAGTGAATTTCCTTCTCTTGAATACGACGGTCGTGTTCTTTCATTATTTGATCAAATTCAACGATCATTTCAATTATTTCTAATAAATTCTCAATCTTCTTCATAAATTTTTTTATTATTTCCACAAAATGCCAAATTATTTTTACTAAGAAAGCTAACAATAGCAACTATTCTCAAAAAACTTGTCTCTAGTGTTCTCTATCTTTGTTGAATAGACTTTGTATATCTTTATCAATTGTTAAATTTCTTTGTAATCGCTTTTCCAATTCAATCTATCTTGTCATGTTATTCATGTGCACATTATTCGTTTCATGGATTTTAAGCTTACAACTAAGATTTTTCCAGTCACTTAGTCACTTGTTCCTTTATTCGCTAATTGAATATTGTTTTCTTCATCTTTAAGCTTAAACAACTTGCAACAAAAATAAAATACTTTATCCAATGAAACTAAGTAGACCAACCATTTTTTATCACATTTTTTACTATTTGATAAATGTCGAGTGTAATGTGTAGAAGAAAAATGTCTTTTGGTGAATCTTTAGGAAAATTATCAAAAATCTCTCTAGGAAGACCTTTTTTCACTAACAAATCTATCAAACTTTGATCAATATTTTTCCAATTTCCCACATCAGTAATATCCAAAGTGGAAGCAACACATTCTATAACAAATTCTTCTTGTTGTTCATTCTTATGTTCTTCATCTCCTATTTTTTCTTGTTCATGATTCATGTGTTCTTTATCCCTTAAATTTTCATGCTCTTCATCCATAATGTTTTTATTTTGAACATTTTCATTTTCATGCTCTTCAACTATACTAGTGAGAAATTTTTTCATTGGCTTGAGATTGAATAAATTCTTTATTATTATTTTTTTTTTTGCTTTTTTTTTTTCATGTCCAGACATATATTTCCTAGAAGACATAATAAAGCAATCCAACTATAAAAATAAGATATGATTAAATATAAAACTTGTGAAGAACAATAAAACGTGATTAATTTGGAGAGAAGTCGGTCTTTGATATTTGAACTCTAATCTACAAAAAAAAAAATTAACAATAAAAATGGGTTAATTTATTTACTTTTAAAAAAATTCAAAGCATAAAAATATTAGTTAGTGACTTCAAATCAGAATTCAGCATAAGAAAAGGCTCTAATCAAATTACAAAAACATTATAGAATTATTTTTAGAATATTATATACTTCAAACAAATGGCACAAATTGCAAACAATTTAAATGGGTATTGGAGGGCAAGAAAGCATGATGAATACAAAATTGTGGGTTGTAAGGGAGTATGGGTTGTAAAGGACTAATGGTATGTTAATGTTATATCAAAGATATAAGGAACTAATACGATCAAAAAAAAAAAAAAAAAAAGATATAAGGAACTAATGGCAAGCGCTTAATCCAGTGAGAGCTTCATTTCAGATTCCGAGTTGCAAGCGTCTTTTGTTTCCTTCTCTCTGCAGCGTATTTTGACTTCTCAGAAAAGTGGGTTGTAAGGGACTAATGGTACCTATATTATATTTTTGTTGGGCTGGTTTTCATTTGAACTTTTCAAATGTATTGGGTTGATTTTAAATAAAAAATAGGGGGCCACAAATGGTTGGGGGCCCTAGGTTGTTGCTTAACAGCCTAGGCCCAAGCAGGGAGCGGAGCCAGAATATGATGAAGGGGTGGGCTGGGAGAGAAGGAACCCTTTTATGGGGGTTCGGGGGCAGAGCCCAAATTTTTTTTTCTCAAACTACAATTTCTTAGTCCATTTTTATGAAAATCTAATGTTTTTTACAAGTCATAATATTTAAAATGTTACAAGAAGTCATACCAGTGTTACATACAATTATATTATATTGTAATCCAATATTTAATGAAACGACGTATAAGTAAATCATATACAACAGAATTATTACAACCAAGTTAGAAAATAAAATAATATTTTGACGTATAAGTAAATCATATACAACAGGATTATTACAACCAAATTAGAAAATAAAATAATAGTTCAACACCAAATAGTGGAAAGCAAAACAAATTAAAAAATTCAAGCCCATTTTTTAATTTTTAACTTTCTAAAGTTTGAATTTCAATTTGGGCTACTTTATAAATTCTTTTGGACTACTTGGTGAAATTTTGGTTTTATATCTTTTTTTTTTTATATATATATAATTTGGGACAATTTTTTGGGCAGCCCTGGACTCAAGCCAAGGGCTGCCCCCCCTACATCCGCCCTTGGTCGCCCAAGGCCGATTCTGTATTTTTAGACAATTGGGTTGGTTTTATTTGGGATTTTCAAATATATTGGGTTGATTTATTAAAACAAAAAAAATGGGCCACAATTTAAGGGGCCCTTGCAATGGTTCTATTGCCTAACAGCGTAGGCCCAAGGCCGGCTGTCAACCCAACCACTTTGCCGAGAAGATTTTCTTTCATAGGAAAAACGTTATTTTTTTTTAATCACATTTATATAAAAATAAAAAAAAAAAAAAACGCTTTCAACCAATACAAAAAAAAAAAATTAAATATGGTTGGGGGCCCTAGGCTGTTGCCTAACAGCTTAGGCCCAAGGCCAGCTCTGTTATTTTGGACAATTGGACTGGTTTTTATTTAAACTTTTCAAATATATTGGGTTGATTTAAAAAGGGAAAATTTTGGGCGGTCATTCACCATTAACGCCATGGTGGTGAAAAGTCATATGATATAATCTTAACTCAACTAAAGTCATACTTTATTACTAAAGACCAATATACCCTCCAATTGTAAAAACTGTCATTTAAACACGTAAAAACCACCAAAATCATTTCAATGCCTGTTTAGAAACTCCTTCATTTACTTTTAACAATTTTCATCTTCTTCTTGTGTTTGATTCTTTTCACCATAACCTGTAACCGCATATAAACAATTCGAAAGCTGATATTTCAATGGCGAACATATTGTTTTATTTATTTATTTTGTATAAAGTAACCATTTTCGGTTAAAAATAATCATGAAAATATTGAGATATTGTTCCAATTGAAACATATGCAATGCAGTTAATGAATGGAGTTTGGATGAACTGATTCAACTAGTTTTTGATAATGTAGTTGTTGTGAGTTAGAGTTTTATGTTAGAACATGTAAAATGCTTGATACTGTTTCAATAGATGTGTTTCAATATATGATACTGTTTCTAATGATAGTGAAATTTGCTGATTTTTTTTCTTTGTTTTTAATGATAATGAGTAGTTATTCTTTCTTCATCTTGGCATTGCTCTGGTGAAGTATGTGTTTGCTTTTAAGGGTAACAAGAAATACCTTGGAAGAGCTTTAATTTGCACAAAAGAATGTACATTAATCCGTGATACTGTTTTAGAGGATTTGTGATACTGTTTTGAAAAAAAAAATTAAAGATTGACATTTTAAGCTAAAGAGACGACTTCAAACGGGTAAAATCCATCATAGGCAGTGGCAAAGCGACTGGTCTTGACCGTCTCGTCGAGACCATTCCGAAAACATATTATAATAAAAATTCTGAGCACGTGTGCAAATTCTATGTTCATTTCTATTGTGATACTGTTTTGCATAATACAGTATCAAACAACACACATGACTATGATATCATGCTTTTATCTTTGATATTGTTTAATTAGTCATATGTTTTGTTTGATACTGTATTATGCAAAACAGTATCGTAGATTAAAACATGGATTAAAACAGTATCAAATTATATTAATGCACATTACCTAAACAAAACATTATCATGGATTAAAACAGTATCATAGACAAAACTAAGACATTCAAACAAATTATCACGGGTTCAAACATTGCCATAATTAAACAAAGATCAAAAATAAAAGCACGGTATCATAAATAAAATTCATTCCACATAGATTCAAACGATAGATTACAGGATTAAAACAATTATCATGGATTAAAAGCAAGATCAAAATATACTAATGTACATTACCTAAACAAAAACAAAGATCATGGATTAAAACTAAGACATTCAAAGCAAGATCATGGATTAAAACAATATCAAAATATACTAATGCACATTACATAAACAAAACAAGATCGTGGATTAAAACTAAGACATTCAAACATTATCATATGATTAGAACAAGATCATGGATTAAAACAATATCAAAATATACTAATGCACATTACATAAACAAAAACAAGTATCATGGATTAAAACTAAGACATTCAAGCAAGATCATATGATTGAAACAAGATCATGGATTAAAACTAAGACATTCAAACAGTATCCCAGGTTTATGACAAAGTTTCAACCTATTAAACATTGCCATAATTAAACAGTATCATGAATTAAAACTAAGACATTAAAACAGTATCATGGATTAAAACTAAGACATTAAAACAGTATAATGGATTAAAATTAAGACATTCAAACAGTATCACGGGTTCAAACCTTGCCATAATTAAACAATATCATGAATTAAAACAGTATCATATGATTGTAGCTGTGATACTGTTTTTTGTGATACTATTTTGTTGAAAAGCATTGTAGCTGTCTTGTAACCAGCTGTAACAAGAAGCAAGACTTTGGCAAAAATACAAAATGAACTTCCGATTGCCAAAGCAACATAGACAATGATAAACCAACAGCTTGAATAAGCTGTCCATTTGTCCCCATTGCATTATCTGTTTTATCATTTTGATCAGTTGGAGATTCCTTTTTCTGCAGAAAATTCTTAGCATTTCCGTGCTGCTATCCTCACCAACAACTGCTGCCCCTGCCTCAATGGAATCAAGTGCTGATAAAGCTTCTTTATGTGCACCAACTAGTTCCATGAAATCACTACCGAATTTTAGAATATCGTTGTACTTTCCATCTTGAGCAATCCTTCCATCTTTCATAACTTGATGATAAAGCAATTAGGTTTTATGACCCAACTCACCAAACCAGATCAGCTACTGGTAAAAATTCTACTTGATGCGTGACATAAATAACAGCTTTTTGAATCCGTAAGCCCCAATATACATTCCCTTGACTGTAAACATGATAAATATCATAACAACAACAGAAAAATGCATATTTTGGTTCTATTCAATTGGTGTCCATGGGAAGCAAGAACAAGGTTGACAATATTAAGCACAAGAAGAACTAGAATTAGTTTAGAACAATTATAATCCGAGAAGAAGCGTAACGTAGCCCAGATTTTACTATATGGAATTAAAAAGTGACAATACGCAGTAGAAGCTCTCATGGGAGGTCACCAGAGGTGGTCGCCGGTGGTTGCCGGAGGTCATGGGAGGTTGTTGTCGGAGGTGGAGGAGGTTTGTGGAGTTATTGTGTCAATGAAAAATATGGTTAAAAGGGGTGATTTTGTAATTAATATAAAATATTGATGTGAAGACTTAATCACAATTTTAAAAAAATTTGACCTAATTTGAAACAAGTCATGTGGAGATGACTTATTGGCAATTTTTCCTTAAAAAATAATAAATAATTGGACCACAATTTAAGGTGCCCTGCAATGGTTGGGGCCCTAGGTTTTTGCCTAACAGCCTAGGCCCATGGTTGGCTTTAAGCCCAACCACTTTGTCAAGAAGATTTTCTTTTATATAGGAAAAACGTTATTTTGTTCTTCAATCACGTTTATATATATATATATATATAAAAAAAAAATTTATTAAAATAGTAAGGGTAATTTACAATTTTGGTCCCCAACCTTTCAATAGTAACGAGATGGAGAAGGCCTTCTCAATGGTGGTGAAAGAGATATTGGAGTGGAAGTGATTTGACCATGGGGTTATGTAGGTTTTTGGAGAAGATTGAGTTATTTTTATTTTTAAAAGTTATGAGACTTCATTTGCAATTTTTTTAGCTTTTTATATTTTTGTTTATTTAAGGGTAATTCACACTTTTGGTCCTCAACCTTTCAAATCTATAAAAAAAAATCTACTCCTAACCAATTTTTTTAGCACCAAGCATCCCCAATCTTTGTATTTTGTTACAAATCACGTCCTTTTGACATATTTTAACAGTTTTGCCCTCCTCTTTAAATAAAAAAAAATACAAAAAAACTAAAAACAACCGAACATAAAAAAATAATTGCAAATGAAGTCTCATAACTTTTAAAAAATACAAAATAAGTTCATCTTCCCCAACAACAACCCAACCCAACCCAACCCAACCCAAAATCACTGGTGTAACTTTAAAAGTGGTTCTTCAATTGTTGAAAAGCCATTAAACCAGCTTATTGGGTACCATCAAATGGCATCAACCTTAAACAATGCAATGCTTTTATGGGCTCATTCAACAACTCTACTAATCCTAGCAAGACTTCACAGAGTAGTGTGAAAATTGTTGAAGATAGTGAACCTTGTAGAACTAAGCTGTTTGGTGTGCCACTCTCGTCCAAGAAAAGATTGCATCCAGATTATTCTTCTTCCGTGGAGATTAACAAGGCAAGATTGGTCTTGAAAAATGATGATTTAGGGTTGAATCTCATGCCTCCTTCTCCATGTTAGCTTTTCCTCAAGCCCCGATTTTAAAAAGAGAGAGAGGGAAAAAAAACAAGCCTTTACTGTTTAATCTCTAGCGTTTACTTTCATCAATTTTCTGATGTTCTTTTTTTTTCTTTCAATCTTGATGTTTTAAAGTCCTCCAGTATTTTTAAAGGATGTTTATGTGCGTGTACGTGCGTGTGAGAATTTGTGAACTTATTTTGGGGGGTTGGGTTGGGTGGGGTGGGGTGGGGTGGGGTGGAAGATGAACTTATTTTATATTTTTTTAAAATTATGGAACTTCATTTGCAATTATTTTTTTATTTCTGTTGTTTTTAGCATTTTTGTACCTTTATTTATTTAAAGAGCATGGCAAAACTGTCAAATATGTCAAAAGGATGTGATTTGCAACAAAATACAAAGGTTGGAGATGTCAAAAAAAAAAAAATTAGTTGGGGGTAAATTTGTTATAGATTTAAAAAGTTGAGGACTAAAAGTGTAAATTATCCTTTATTTAAAGAGTAGGGCAAAACTGTTAAAATATGTCAATGGAGACGTGATTTGCAACAAATTGAAAGGTTGGAGATGCATGATGATAAAAATATTGGTTGGGGGTAGATTAGTTACAGATTTGAAAAATTGGGGATCAAAATTGCAAATTACCCAAATATTATATAACTATTTTAACTATGACTTTTAAACTTTGACTTATATATTTTCCTCATTATTGATGTAGAGTATTGCCACAACTTTACCTAAAAGTGATAGCTTATGGCACCAACCCAATCCACTATTTATCACTCAGAATCAAGTTTGGGAATCCACTCGGGTCCACTCCCTTTGGACCCATTGGGGAAAATATAATTTTACTCAAGAAGGGCCACTATGTAAACAATAAGCAAAAATTATCAAGACGAACTATATATAGAAAGCAACAATTAAAAAATTTCAATATTAAAATTGTTTGCGACGAATTTTCTTATTATTAAATCGTTTAACATTGTCATTACAAATATTTAAAAAAAAAATCTTTCTCCATGTATGCAATTATTCATCCATTCATCTCAAATCCGATTGTATATTCATAGCTGAAAACACGTGGTAAAAGAAGATTCAATTTGATGAGCAAATAAATTAAAGAGTAAATCTTGTATTTTTTTGTCAACCAGCTTTCAAGCAAGGCCATTGATCCCCTTTCAAATTTGAAAATTTCTTTTGAAGCACACATCTATTGTATAATATCAAGTTGAATACAAAGTAGCACAACAAGTTGAATATTAGATAAGTTATTTGGATAATACTTAGTGATGATAAATATATTTACACTTTGGTAGATGACTGCTGCTTTTCTTGGGATGCCTGCCTCAAGTGTTCGCTCTCCTCATCGGTCCGTCCCGCCTGCCTTACTGTTCTCATAGGCCCGCCTCCGGCAGATAGACAATCGTAACCCAGCTGCCATCAAATTAATTAAACAAGCGATCTATAGAATGACAGTTACTCTCATCCGCTGGGAATATGAAACGTCAGCAATTGAGAAGACCGAACGTCTATCATTAATTCCTAATAATGGGGAAGATGAAGAAGCACCCGCCATCAATGACCATTAAAGGCTACAACTGCAGATCATCTCTATAAATAGAGATGAACCCTCCAGGTAAAAAATACATACTCAATATTGTTACTCTGCATTTTTGAGTTAAACCTATACTGATTATCACGTCGGAGTGGAAACGGAGGAAAAAGCCCCACCACAATTTGCAGGTCTCCACCACCGCTGTCGTCGCGCTCGGAGTAGGAGAAAATATTTAATTATCAATTGGCACCGTCTGTGGAAAACCAAACTTGAAGACATGGCTCGAACTAGAAGAACTAAGAATGCAACTACCCCGCCAGCTCTCGTCAGGGATGCGGACACCGAGTCTAACGCCGCCACGAATCACCCACAACAAGAATTTACTTATGCCGCTCAACTTACGGAATTGCAAGCTCAGGTGGCGGCCTTAACGACTTTACTCCAAGATAGGAATGTTACGGTTTCTCAGCCACCACAAGGTCCTAGCCCTCCACCGGTAGGACCTTCAGTGCTTAATATTCTTCTCCAAGATCCTAACCCTACACCTGTAAGGCCCTCACCGCTAGGGGCTCCTCTCCATGCTCCTAACTTTCCAATGATAGAAACACCGCCAACGAAAACTCCATCGCTGGCTCCAGTTTCGTTGGCTCCACCTTCCACACTACACTTCAATTCATTGGCATCTGGCCCAAATCCACACTGGGGGTAACCGTCATGGGTGCCCACGCCTACGCTAGTTGAGACACCCGTGTTAAGCCTAGAACAACGACTAGAGGACATGATAGGGTCGCAAAATAGCTGAGGCTATGTCTAAAAAAAATAGTAGGCAGCAATATATGGTGTTGGAAGAAGATCATTTTTCCCTAGAAGTGATGGCAGTCCCCTTGCCACGAGATTTTGAACAACCAAAGATGGAAAAGTACGACGGATCCTCTAATCATGTTGATCACCTTAGGACTTTTATCGATTTGATGAAGTTGCGAGCCACCCCTGATGCAATTATGTGCAGGGCTTTCCCGCCTACACTTAGACACGAGGCTAGGGATTGGGTAGCCACCCTTCCCCAAATCAATTTGTACATTTGATGATTTTTCCAAGAAGTTTGCTGCATACTTTGCTAGTAGCAAACATGCAAAGAAAATTGCTATTGGCCTGTTGCAATTGACCCAGGACAAAGATGAATTGTTGAAAGATTTTATTGCCCGGTTCAATAGGGCCACTTTGAAAATTAAGGATCTACATATGTCTGTTGTAGTCACTGCTATGATGAATAGAACTTGCAGTCATCCATTCAAAATGTCACTCTCTAAAAATCCACCTGATACGATGCACGAGTTGCTAAGGAGAGGGATAAATATGTAGATTTAGAAGAGGCCTTTTTCATTACTAAGGGCATGAAGGATCGAAAAGAGCTCGAGTCTAACAAAAGAAAGACCCAAGATGAACCAAAGCCCCTAGAAGACAAAGGCAAGCAAAAAATGATCAATCCAGGCCCTAATCGGCGTAGTACTGGAATTGAGGCGTATAGTACACCGCTGCACACCTCCATGACTAACGTCCTGATGAAAATTCAAAATATAAAAGAGCTTGTATGGCCCAAAAAGATGTGGGCGCCACCACATAGGAGAGATGAGACCAAGTATTGTAAATTCCATCGAGATCATGGACATGATACGGAGGATTGTCAACAGCTGAAGGAGGAAATAGAAAGACTTGTAAAAAGTGGATACCTATCCAAATTTGTAAAAACAGATAAAGAAAAGGGAAAAGAGGCTGAATATCAACAGCAACCACCTCCTCGCACTGGTGTTATAAATGTCATAGTGGGTGGTATTGCCGCGAGAGGTGACTCTAATCAGCACGGAAGAACTATGCCTGAGCTAGTGGATCTACTTCGGTAGATAAAAATGAAAGGTTTAGCCAGAATATCACCTTTAGTGATGAGGATTTGAAAGATGTTAGATGCCCACATGATGATGCTTTAGTAATAGTGGCTAACATTGCAGATTTTGATGTGAAGAGGGTGTTGGTGGACAATGGTAGTGCAGCTGACGTTATGTCCTGGAGAGTTTTCCTAGGATTGAAGATATCACCTAGCAAGATCAAACATGTCACCACTCCACTCCACTACATCTACGGGTTTGGAGGAGCCACCGTTATACCAGAGGGAACAATTGAATTACCGGTGACTTTGGGTACTTACCCATCTAGTGTGGTGATAATGACTAGCTTCTCGTTGGTAAAAGCTCATATGGCCTACAATACGATTTATGGTCACCCACTTTTGAATGCAGCTAGGGCCGTGGTTTCCACGTACCACCAGGTGATGAATTTTCCCACTAATCGTGGAATATGATGTGTAAGAGGTGACTAGCATACATCAATGAGGTGTTATGTAGATAGCATACTTCTCAAAAATACGGTAATGAAGCTTGATATCAAACAGTCTAAAGGACGAATCGAGCCGTTGGAACTCACTGAGGAAGTGGTGATAGCTGAAGGTCAGGTTTTGAAGAAATATTATGAGTAATTTATCAGTTTTCTTTTTCTTTAGAAGCAAGTATATGTAGTTGTATTAAATAAGTATTCCTATATTTGATTTCCAATTCAATGAAATGCCAAGGTGGATGAATGATGAGGGTGCTACGGAAGGATCAGCCTAGCTGAGAAGTCCTGGTGCACCTACTGAACTCGACCTACGGCAACCATTTGTTACTTGATATAGTCTCTATTAAAGTTTTATCGAGCAATAGGAATATCTCTCCAACTGCTACTACAATCAAATTAAGGCGATGAGCCTACATCTCAAAAATCAGGACGATGAGTCTTAATTAAAAAATCAGGGCGATGAGCCCCAATTAAAAAATTAAGGCGATAAGTCTTAATCATACTATCAAGGCGATGAGCCTACTTCTCAAAAATTAGGGCGATGAGCCTTAATTAAAAACTTAAGGCGATAAGTCTTAATCAAACTATCAAGGCGATGAGCCTACAACTCAAAAATCAGGGCGATGAGCCCCAATTAAAAAATTAAGGCTATAAGCCTTAATCAAACTATCATTGGGACGCCTGCCTTAAGTGTTCGCTCGCCTCGTCGGTCTGCTCGCCTCACTGTTCTCATAGGCCCGCCTCCGGCAGATAGACAATCGTAACCTAGCTGCCATCAAATTAACCAGACAGGCGATCTATAGAATGATAGATACCCTCGTCCGTTGGGAATATGAAACGCTAGCAGTTGAAAAGACGAAACGTCTCTCATTAATTCCTAATAATGTGGAAGATGAAGAGGCACCTACAATCAATGACCATTGAAGGCTACAACTGCAGATCATCTCTATTTATAGAGATGAACCCTCCAGGTAAAAAACACATACTCAATGCATTTTTGAGTTAATCCCATATTGATTATCACGCCGGAGTGGAAATGAGAAAAAAGCACCACCACATTTTGTAGGTCTCCACCACCGCTGCCACCGCGCTCAAAATAGAAGAAAACATTTAATTATCACTTAGCAAGGCCAACTTGGATTTAACAAAAGTTGAAATTGAATAATTTACATCCAAACATGCAAAACAAATAAGCAATATATATAGATTTATATTTTTTATATATATAAAATTTCGGGGTGGGGTTCGGCCTGCACCCACAGTCCTTACTAAGTCCACCCATGTTTGGGTCCACCTCCATTTTAATCATGCTCCATCATTATCTATCCACTCTACGGGATTACTCCATCATCAACTCGAATACAGAAGTTTCATCTCTATTACATATTGATATAGTAGAAATGTTGAAGAACAAAACGGGCCATCAACAACACCCATTGATTCGAAAACGAATGCTGGATATTGGACCAAAGTTGGAGAAAACTAACAACTCAAATCTGAATTTTTATTGAACAAAATGCACCATGTCCCTAAACCTAATGCTGCTGTTTTATTGCATTACAAGTAAAAAGGAAAATAATAGTTTGTCCCTAACCAATTAATAGACATGAGCAATTTAGCTAATCTATATTTATACTAATTCTAAAAGGTAATTATATTACCACAACATTATTTTGTTAAGTACACTATATCTAATTACAATAAAAGTTTCCAACTATTGGTCACTTTTGCATTTATGACTCTAATTTTTTTTAGCAAATTTTTATCATCAACCTGTTAATTTGCACGTCTTATTTTGTCTTTGATGATAATTTTTATCCAAAAAATTAATTAGGAGGGCGTAAATATTTTTTTTTCCTATAATATTTTTACATAATTAAAATAAATAACAAATACGTAAGTTTTGACAAAAATATTTTTCCTTCATTTCAATACACATTAGCAGAATATTTAGATAAAAATCTTCATTGGAGACAAGATATGAAAACTAACTAAAAGTTAATGATAAAAATAAGATGAAAAAAATTAGAGACACAAGTGTCTAAATATAAAATGTTATGGAACATTTATTGCAATTAAAACGTGGTGTGAATAATAAAAAGTGTTGTGTGAATATAATTACCCATTCTAAAAGGTTCTAAAAGAGATAAACAATTTTAAACTATTTTACCCTTATGTATTAGAACTTTGGACTATTTACCCTCCCACATTAAATTTAAATTCCAAAACCATTTCATCTCCCGGACTATTTTACCCTCATACATTGAATTAAAAAATCCAAAATATTTTCATCTCCCACTATTATTGAACAAAGTAAGTTTTTGGGACCTTTGGACAATTTATTTTCAGTCTTTTTTTCACTGCAGAATACAAAGGATCATATGATGATTCCAAAAACCTTTCATTTTCTACCATTATTGAACAAAATGAGGGGTTGTTTGGAGCCTTTGGACATCTTATCTTCATTTTTTTTAACTTCAGAATACAAATGGTCATTATGATGATTATGTAATTCCTAAATACGATCATAAAAATATGACTATTTTACTATCCTATATTACATTTTTGGACTATTTTACCCTTCCATATCTAATCTATATTATATCTAAAAAGTTCTAAAATGGAGAAACTTTTTAAGACCATTTTATCCTTACAAAAATTTTAAAATTCCATATTCACTCTTAGTATTCATTAATTAATGTATAATTATTTTTTAATATTTTATTTATTACTCTTTTATTGTTCATCATTATTGTACATTAAATTTTGAATAATTTATTAAATGTACAATTAAATTTTTTAAACGTTTAATCTATTAAATTAAATATGGAGGTGAAAAGATGATCTCAAATTTTATTTTATTTTTGTATTATGTAAATGAAATGAATAAGAAATGGGTTTCAACCAAAAAAAAATGAATGAAAAAAGTTGTAATTTTGTTTATTACCGCATTAAAATTCAAATCATGGTTGTCAAAACTGTAATGGAGATAAAAATATTATTTTTAATACATTAGATTACAGTAATTATGGCATGTTTGGTTCATTTTTTTTTTTTTAATTTTTTTTTCTCAAACTCATATTCAACAAAATATTTTGTGGGACATACAACTTTTATCAATTTTCAACCACGTATTTTACTAAAAAAAAAATCAAAATCTTTAAACCCCACCAATCATATACTATAGTTTAGAACTAATAAAGTGTGAAATTTTTTATTTTTATTTTTATTTTATTTTATTTATAATATATATATATATATATATATATATATATATATATATATATATATATATATATATAATGTTGTTCTCATCTTATTTATGTCCATCAACAATATTCTCACAACATAGGCAAGGATTGACATTTCTTTAATTTTTATTTCTTACTTATATTTATGACGTTTTCATTTACGCCGCCAAATCATACACGTCTAATAAAGAGAACATAAAAAAAATATTATTCACAAGGAAGTACTACTCCAACAAATGTACAATATTATGTACTCCTCCGTCCCACAAAAGATAGATTTTTTTTTTTTCACATGATTAAGAAAACTCATTTAATGTAATTGAAATTATAAAAATTTCACACAATTTTCAATTATACCCATATTTAAGTTATATAGAGAGAGAGAGAATTACATTGGGAAAAAAAAAAAATAAATGAAAGTTTAGAGAGAGATATTTTAGTTGATAACAATGTAAATTAAATAAGGGTATATTAGAAAAATAAAAATTTAATATATCCGTATAAAGTAAATAGCGCTATAATTTGGGACGGATAAATAAAGGAAAGCGAGTCTATCTTTGTGGGACGGAGGGAGTAGTCAATAATATTCTCACACAATAAAATTAGTAATTATTAATTTTATTCTTCGTAAAATGCAGTCTAGGATATCATTAATTCTATAAGACTTAATATCAAGGGTTCGTCAATCATCAAAGTTTAAATCACCAAATGGTCTTCACATGGTTCAAATTATAGTTGATATTATCATCATATAAAACTCATCTCTGATTGTAATTGTACTTACATGAATGCAATTATCATTTAATATTTATTTATTACTTTTTATTGTTCGTTATTATCGTACATTAAATTTTTAATAATTTATTAAATGTACAATTAAATTTTGTAAATATTTAATATATTAAATTAAATATGAAGGTGAAAAGATGATTTCAATTTTTATTTTTATTTTTTGCATTACATAGATGAAAGAAATGAGAAATGGATTTTAAAAAAATAAATGAAAAAATTGTAACTTTTTTTGTTACTACATTAAAATTCAAATCATGATTGCCAAAACTGAAATGGAGATGAAAATATTGTTTTTAATACATTGGATTACAGTAATTATAGTTCACAACTAACATTTGAAACTTTGTTAATTTTTAATTTAATATGTACACACACACATACATACAATTAACAAAAAGAAAATATACACAAAAAATATTTTTTACAATTCCTATTCAAACAAATACACAATATTATATAATCAATCATTACATTCTCTCACAATAAAATTAATAATTATTTTTTTCCCGTAAAATACAACCCCGAATATCTTTATTAATACATCATTAATTTCATACGATTTGATGTCAGTAGTTCGTCAATCTTCAAAGCTCAAATCACCAAAAGTTCTTCACTAGATTTAAGTTACTATTCATATTACCACTATATAAAATTCATCTTTGATTGCAATTGTATTTCTATGAATGTAAATAAAATATCAACATCGAATAATACTATACAACATGTTATCAATAATCGTACTTTTTATCTTTGTTGCAATTGCTACTTTAACATTTTAATTATTAACAATTAAAAAATAAAAATTTTAAAAATATAAAAAAATTGACAATATGATTACAAAAACACGTGCAATGTATGCGTGTCTAACTAGTATAATAAAAAGAAAGCAGAATCGGCTAAACATAAGGAATTAAAATTAAAAATAAAATAAAACGGAATAATGATCTAAGTCTCAACATAAGGAATTAAAATTAAAAATAAAATAAAACGGAATAATGATCTAAGTCTCAGCCTCTCTCCTGATATTATGATTCTCCGTGTTGGAAAAGATTCGCCTTCAAATCTTACAATGTATCTTCATCTGATGTCTTGAAACGAAGTCAATCCATTAGGTAAGTCCACATAGACAATATTTGCTGAAACGTGTAGCCATGATTTAGGCCCCAAATCACAAGATTTTCCTTTAATAATAGCATTTTTTCCTTCCACGTCCTTGACCATGATCACAAAATCAGTAAATGAAAATATTTCTTTATTTATGGCATCTGAATTTCCAGTTACCATTTGTATACCAAAGCAGTCTCTATCAATGATGCACCTCGTATGTGGCAGAAAAATATGCCTCACGATTTCAGGAATGTCAGTCAATATGCACATTTCATTCCACTTAATCGAAAATTGGGGAATCGTCGTAGGCCTCATCACCTCGATCTTCTAGCTCTTCATTGTCGTCCAACTCCAATATTTTAAAAAGCGCTACCAATGCCATGAATCCTCGACAATGTGTGGTTGTTTGGGAACCAATGTTGACCTCTAAAAATGATTGTCAACAAAAGTCCCGCGTCTTCTCTACCTAGGTATATATTATCTGCATACTTCGATAGTCACATCAGTGGCATATGGTCTCAACACCTCTCCAAAAAGGGACGAGGTGGCCGTATACAATCCAACAGTCAAATCAGCCTACCGATCAAGGTACTAATCCGAAAAGGGGGTTAATATTTGATTGTAGGAAAGACATGTAGTGGTCGAGGAACAAACTCGAAAGCTTCCTTACCACTGACTTGCTAAGTGATTTCAATAAAACTCAAGCTATATATATGGGGAGGACTTAGTTGCAATGGCCAGGCTCCTCCGATGTGCAACATATGGCGCAAGGCCAATTCTGACATTTTCGAGGTCTGAGGCGAAGTCCAGAAATTAGCCCCACCCCACCCCACCCCACCCCACCCCACCCCACCCCACGACTCTCAAATTGTATTATGCATTTAAAATTTACTAAGTTGTTACGGAACTAATTGCAATATTGAAAATTGAAAAAAAAATGAAAAACAAAATATATTATTAAAAAAAAATATCATAATCAATTAACATATTTCTACTCTTTCTACTAAGTCAATAAATAAACGAGGGATAACCATTGCTTACTTGAGAGTGAGATTTGAGCAGCAATTATGAAATGACAAAAATGAAAAACCACACAACTTCTTCTCAGATGTTTTAAATCTAAAATTAAGTCAAAATTTGAGATGAAATTAAAAATTTTAAACCATAAAAGCATTTGATGAATTAAAATAGTATCTAGAATATTTTTATCCCAAGTCATATAAAAGCAGATTATGAATTAAGATCCTAAATACATCATTTCTACCGAAACAAATCTAACAATGTAGGAAAAAACGTACATATATGAAGGATCGAGACTGAAGATTTCATACAAATCATCGATTGAAAATAACCGATTGTTCACAAATCACTGTTCACTCTCCAAATCATTTAAAACCACACAAGCAACTTTAAGTAAATGTGCCCATGAATTAAGTACACATCCTAAAACTTTGTTCTTGTGATTAATTTAGTTTGGGCTCGTTTCAAAAATTCAAATAATGCAGAAATTAAAAAAAAAATCAATTTAATGCCTTACTGGACTAAATAAAATGCAGAAATTAAGAAAAAAATACCATAAAATATTTATTTTCTTTATCTTTCTGCTAATTTGAGTAATTTCTTACATATATTAGTCATTAATCATTATTGTAATTCAATATCCATTAAGAAAGATTAAGAAAAACTAAAAAAATGAGTACCTGCTTCTGCTTAGAGGACTGAGAACGAGATAGAGGAGAAATATTCTTCTTGGACAAATTTTATTTACGGACAATGGAGAAGGATTAAGGAAGAATCAAGAATTGTTGCCGCTGCCCGCTGCTGTGTGTATGTGAATTTGTGATATGAAATAAGAAGAATTATTTTGTTGGGCTTGGTTTGTGGGTCAATATTGGATTTGGTTTGTTTTAATTTTGGAAAATTTTCACAAATAAGCCATCTTATATTATTATTTATAAAAAAACTGTAACATGTTTTTTATTCCAAAAATACTGGGTTTCATCTAATTTTTAATTAATTTTTTAATTGACTAAATATTGTAACAGAACCCTTAATTATCTCATTTACTATTTTGATTAAGATTTTATATATAACTAATTAAGATATTTCTCTCTCATCAATCTAATCTCTCTCCTATTTCTCTCTCTTTCATCATTTACAATCCTAATTATTTCAACATCTCTTCAACATTACAATAAACTGCAACTCGTCTTGGCCAACTGCAAAGCGTCTTCTTCATGCAAATAGTGTCTGATGATAACATCCCCATATTTATAACAGAAACAGATTTTTGTAACATCGTTTGTAACAGATTAATAACAGATACAACAAAATAGATTTTTGTAACATTGTTTGCAATATATTAATAACATAAACAACGAAACAGATTTTTGTAACATTGTCTGCAACAAATTAGTAACAGAGATAATGCAAACCAATTTTGTAACAACGTTTGCAACACATTAATAACAGAGACAACGAAACAGATATTTATAACCGTGCGCAACAAATTAATGTGAGAGACAATGCAAACTGATTTTGTAACAATGTAGGAATATGGACAATGCAAATTGATTTTGTAACAATGTTTGCAACATATTAGGAAAATGGACATTGCAAATTGATTTTGTAACAACTTTTGCCACATATTAGTAAGCACCTATTCGCCGGCGACTTCTTTCAATATGTGCATCCATGTGCGGTTCCTTTGTCGGCGACTGAAATTTCTGCAAATCGAGGGGTGATGGTTACATCTGTTGGGTATCTTTGTCCAACGACTAAAATTTCTACAAATTGGGGGTTAGGCTTTCACATAGTGATGGAACCCTAGAGATTAGAGAGATAAGATTATACTGTTGGCGGCAATGTCGACGATATGAATGTGATGAAGAGGGATAGAGAAGATGAATATAGTATTCTCTCTTCCACGATTCTCTCTCTCTCTCTCTCTCTCTCTCTCTCTCTCTCTCTCTCTCTGCGAAATTAATGGGGATGAATATTGTGTTTCCTTTTGTAAATATTATATTATATAAATATATAAATAATACCCAGTATTTTTAGAATAAAAACATAAGAAAAGTAAATTTAGCAATATATTGTATATACACAGTAAAGGATGTAATTTCCTCTTTAATTTTTTCAAACTTTATTTTGGTTTTGGGTTTTAGCCTTTGGGCCTTAACTACTGTAATTATTTTATTTTATTTTTTTTATAAAATGGGTCCCTTTTGGTTTTGGGCCCGAGACGGTCGCCTCACTCGCCTCGGCCCAAAATTGGGCCTAATATGGCGTGATCTTAATGGCCTACGTACCACATCTATAGCGTCATGACACAAACTCACCCAAAGGTCCCTTTCTCCGCATGCTAGGCAGCTACTACTGTAACAAGTCGCCTCCTATCAATCCCTTTATGTCTAATTTCCTATGTGTAAGACTTGTAGCCTGCAAATCTATACCACATCCACTCCCTTCGACCTGCTATATTTTGATGAGGTGAGGGTCGTTGCCCCCACCACTTCGGAGACTAGATAAGTGCCTCACAGCCTCAGAGGATGATTTGCGCAAGGGAGCGGTGACCAGGGGCGGATGGATCACATGGCGAGACCCTGCATCCGTCCGTGCTGGAGTTTCGCAAAAAAATGGTGCGTAAAATATTTTGGGCAGCAACCCGGCCCAAGTTTGTTAGCCTGCAATTCTTCTTTTTTTTTAATCTATTAGCCTGCAATTCAAGACAAGCCAAAAAAATGAAAAGCCCAATGATAAAATTAGAAAAACCCATTTTCAACCTAGTCTGCTATCTAGTCTCACAAATTGAAATTGGAGTTGTACTAAATACTTTTTAGAATTACTACGGCATATATCGAATTATATTTCACTATTATATGATTTTCTTATTGCTTGATAAGTTACGTATTTATTAAAAATATTTTCACATTATTTTTTTGCAAGCATCGGCCATTGACTGGTCAACGGTCAATATTTGAACGTTGACCAGTCAACGTCCGCCCCAACTGAACTTCAACCCTAGATCCGCCACTTGTGGTGACTCACCGCAATCTTAGCTTTGACTTTACCAAGTGATTCATAGGTGTAACAACCAACATAGCGAAAAAGTGGGTCTTTGTTTCGAAACCATCGTCAGATGGAAGATATGTCGCAGTGCTGCATGCTACATGTGATCCTCACCCTCACGCAGAGCGATTCACTGCAAGCACTCGACAGGAATTAGTTGCCCAAGCCCTACCTCCATCCAAGCCGACGCCTGCTATAGCAAACCCAGCAGTGGTGCCTTTCCCATGCTTCGCTACTGCTTCACCAGCAGCGGCGTTCCCCATCCCATAAGGATTGGTTTGGTTGCTCTGTCTTTGTCATATTCGTATCTCGTCTTCATCAATTATTTTATTACTTTTTTTATTTAGACTTACTATCCGACAATTATCCACTAGTTGAACCAATAACTTGTCAATTGAACATGTGTCTCGCTAACCTAGTGTCTTGACCGGGTCACTAGCCGGGACATGTTTTAAACTATGGTTTGGATTACTCATTTCTAAAAACATCGATCGAAGTACAAAGTTCAAGTAAAAAAAACTCAAACGAGCAAGACTATATTTGTTAGTGTTTATAAGTACTTATAAGTCGATCAAATTTTATTTTTATCCACACATTTCGTAAAATACATAATTTTTTCACTTTTTATCTTCACATTTTGTAAT
This sequence comes from Forsythia suspensa, assembly GCA_023638005.1. Classification (NCBI taxonomy): domain Eukaryota; kingdom Viridiplantae; phylum Streptophyta; class Magnoliopsida; order Lamiales; family Oleaceae; genus Forsythia; species Forsythia suspensa. Next base: position 52,276,279 of record CM042673.1, read on the forward strand.
ACCCACTACATATAATTTTTAAAAAAAAATTACCAAACATTTTCTTAATCCATCTAAAGCTCAAATAAACAATAGGATTACAAGATGGTTATTCTCAAACTAATCATAATTTTGCAAAGGATTATAAAGGTCAAAATCATTATATAAGAAAGCAATAATCAATATATAATGGCTCGTGCTACTATTGTTGACAAAGTTGACGTTTTAAGATGACGTCAAGACTCAATTATTTGATATGTTTGGTACGTACGTAAAACTTGACGGACTCACAAGATAACTCATAATTGTTTTGGAACGGTTTTATTCTTTAAGGTTGTGTTTAGCGCGCCGGATTAGGCCATACAATGAAAATATTGTGATCGGATTAAGGTGAATAATATTATTTATTTTTCATTCAAAAAAAATATTATTTACTATTATGGGTGAACACGGTTCTGTTTGAGGGGTTTGTGATAAATTTTCAAACCAAACCACTTTTTGCGGTTTGGTTCGATTTAAAACCACGGTTTAGCAAACAAACAAAAAAACATATATCGAATAAGTTAAATCATAAATATTAGTCCACAATATCACGATAAAACATAAATATTAGTATCAATAAAAGACAAAAAATATATTAGCATCACTGTCAACCAAAACAAGATATTCCAAACTAGAGTTCTACACTTTCAAATTTAATCATTATAATATAAAAACATGATAGCAAAGAAACTTGTGTGAATTACAAATCAAATCACTCAACAAAACTCATAGGAAGTTTGGTGAAAGAAAATTAGAATATTGTGGTTGTTTAGGCGAATCAAGTTTTCGAGAGCGGCAGTCGAGATTGAGAAGAAACTATAGAGAGAAACGAAAATATGGATGATGGATGGATTTTAATTAGGTTGAGTATTTAGTTTAATTGGGTTGGGTGTAATATGGATATGGATGGATTTAGTTTCAATTGAGTTGAATAAAATTTAAATTAATTTATTATTATTATTTTTAAATGGTTTGGCGGTTTGAAACGACTTAGAAAAATTGAAACCTAAACCAAGTCACTTCAAAATGGTTTGGTTCAATGATTTGGTTTGGTTCAAATCCAAATCGTTGACAAATCTACATGGACCCAAACCAACGATTTTGAAAAAGAGGTTTCGGTTCGGTTTTATGATTTGACAGTTTCGTTGTTCAGCCCTATTTACTATGACTGTTTAGTTTTTGCTAAAAAACATATTTTTAGTAAATTTTAATAAAAGTTGATGAAATATGTTGTTGAAAAGTTAATAAAAATTGTGAGTCCTATAAGATTTTTAGTTAAAAGTAGTTGTTGACTTTGACTCAAATTTTTATCAGCAAAACTAATCAAGCACTGTATCTATTTTCACCCCCTAAACCCGCGGTTGATTGTGCAAATGACTATATTTTGAATGAAAGATTAAAGAATTTTATCCACCTTAATTCACCGTGATACCATCTACTTAGTTGTATCCATTATAATTTTATATTAGATTCCTTATACGTCCTAATTGGTATGCCAAACGTAGCCTAATTGTCTCACATCTTTTCTAAGGCTTTGTTTGATTGGGATTATAAACCTATTTTGGTTTTTTCAGCCGTAATTTTTGACTTTTCAACCCACTTTTAACATGAAAAGTCAACAATTTCAACTAAAAAAAATCAATATTATCAAATAAACCAATATTGGTCAAATAAACCCAGGTTTATAATCTCTCATCAACGGGCACTAAATCAACGTATCCGAACCATAAGTTTTTCACAAATCAAGCATCTAGGGATGGGCGCAGGTCGGGTTGGGTCGGTTTTTGACCCAAACCGAGTAAATTCGGTTTTATAAAAGACAAATCGAAAACCGATTCGGGTCGGTTCTGGTTTTCGATTCCGGGCCGATTAAAACTTAAAAAAAAAAAAAAAAAAAAACTTTTTTCTCTTAAAACCGATCTGGTTTTGGGTTGGATTTTACCCAACCCGAATTTGCCCAAAAATCGATCCGAAACTCGGTTCAGGTCGTCTGGATTTTTGCCACCCCTACAAACATCTATACCTAATTCATGATCTATACTCACTATTCTCTTAAATTCTGAAACTTACTTACAGCTGGGCTGAGAGAGACTGATAATTAGTAAATGCTGAAACATTTACTCCCATGCAAGAATCTGCACTTTCTACTGGTTTTCATTTTTTACCATGTGAAAAACAAAATTTACAGCTGCTGTTTTCAAGAACATAAATGTTTTTATTTATATTCATTCATTTATTAGCATCCTCAAATGATACATAATATAACTGATGGTACTATCTCATCAAATTTTGAGAAAATTAAATAAATTATACATGTTTATATCATTGCAGTAAATTTTATGAGTAAATGCATGCAGAAATCTATGGCTAAAATCACCAGAAAAAGATAAATAAATTCCCTTAGAGCTTCACAATTTCTGGGATGTGCACTGGATACCTATCAATGCAGTCTTGCCAAGGTCCATCAGTTGGTGTTTTAATTGTTCTGTTACATTTCCATACAGCACTGTTACATTTGAATCCACTTCCAAAAGCTATTTGCCAAACTCTGTCCCCTTTCTTCATCCTCCCTTTGGCCTCAATGTAACTCATTTCGTACCATAACGAAGAAGAAGAAGTGTTCCCGAACCTATGCAGTGTCATTCTAGAGGCCTCAACATGTTCAGAAGACAACTGGAGGTTCTTCTGAAGTTCATCAATCACGGCGCGGCCTCCGGCATGGATGCAAAAGTGTTCAAAGGCTTGTTTGAAGTCAGGAATGTAGGGTTTCCATTTAGGGTTAAAGATTTTTCGGCCAATTAAAGTGAAGAGGAAAAGGAGTTGTTCTGATGCAGGTAGGACTAAAGGGCCAATTGTGGTTATATTGGATTTCAAAGCTTCAGCAGCTATAACCATAAGGTCCTTTGACAAATTAATCCCAACTTTTCCCTGTGAATCTTCTTGTTCATACACACATTTATAGGCCTTATCGTCAGAACCCTTGTGGGTTCTAACCACATGGACTAATCGGTACTTGGCACGACGTTTATCACGAGTCTTGTTCGATAAAAGAATCGCTGCACCACCCATTCGAAACAAGCAATTTGGAAGAAGCATTGCCCTTTCTGAACCTTTGTAGTAATTTGGAGTAATAATTTCAGTACTAACAACAAGTGCATATGAATTTGGATGTGCTTGTAGAAGATCTCTAGCCAAATCCATTGATATTAAGCCTGCACTACACCCCATTCCAGAAAGATTATAACTCTTTATGTTACTCCTGAGTTTGTACTTATTCACAACCATGGCTGAAAGGGATGGTGTGGGAGAAAACAGGCTGCAATTTACGATAAGAATATCGATATCTTTCGCTTTGATCCCGGTTTTCTGCATTAGGGAATCAATGGCAGAGAAAATGACTACCTGGGCTTCTTCTCGAGCTGCTTCCATTGTAGGGGTTGGAGGGATATAGTGAATTGCAGGAGGCAAACAGGTTTCTTCTCCAAGGCCTGATCTTTCAAGAATTCGCATTTGAAAATCGACACTTTTGAGATTATCCTTTAGTATTAGTCTAGAGTGTTCCATGAAAGTCGAGAAGGGGACACGCCATGTTATCGGTGGCTTGTAACAGGCGTAATCGACTAGATATACTGATCTAGGCTTTGACATGAAGTAGATTGTGCAAATGAAGATGATCAAGAATGAAGAGCACAAGATTTGGACAACATCAATATTGAGTGATCTCCAAATGTTGACCATTTCTTCGGGGCCTAACCGGAGAATTTCGATCGAAATTCCCACCATGATTGGAATCAACAACAAGGTTAGAATGTGATTCACAAGGTATTGGTACCCAAGTTTGACATACTTGAGTTTGACAGAACTAGAGAAATTTGGCAACATTTGTGGCATTTTTAGGGAAAGAAAGAGGGCTAATGATGGGAGGAGGGAGATGGTGGTAGTGGAGGATTTAAAGGCTGAAGCTTGATGAATGAGCAATCAATGAAGGCAGGTAAGAGGATTAAATGAATAACTTCATGTCATCTCTCTTAGCTGGAGTTTTCTGTTGTATACTAATTACCTTACATATAATACATAAATATTTTATTTAACCCACTTTTCTTTTTTCTATAGTAATAAATACTACTTTTTTGTTGTTAATTTTTGTACTAGCACGTTTGGTTAAGCTTAAAAGTAAGTAAAAGTTGTTTAAGATTAACCTTTTGCTTTCAAACATAATTGAATAAGTTACTTTTTATAAATTTAAATTTAAAAGATTACTTACTTTAAAATTAACTCGTCGAAATAAGTAACATACATATTTCTAATTACTTTATCCAATCAAAAATTTATTTATTTAAAATTTTTTTACTTATAAATAAATTGTTTAAGCTTAGGTAGACATGCATTTATAATTGAATAGAGTAAGGGGTGCGGCGTGGATCTAGGGGGACTATGCTAGAGTCCCCCTTGACCCAAACATAATTTTTTTTGGTGTAGGAAAAAAAAGTTCAAAAAATTTTATATAGAAATTCTCATATATTAATTCGATCTCAAAATTTTTTTAGCCCCCATCTGAATCCACCTGAATAGAGTCAAACAATATAATAGACCCCAAGTATGAGAGTAGAAACATAGAATTTATGGATAACTTTTTAGTTCGTGTCGACTCAAATATTGGGAAACATAGGGGAAAAAAATATTTGCTAACTCTAATGAATATCTAGGGTTCCATATAAATTGAGAAAATTTTCAATATTTAACAATTTCAGTCGACCTTAATTATAATTGCAGAAACCAGCAGACAGGGGATGATCAGACTTGAACAAATCAGAATGTTTCTTTTCTATTAATTTTGAACAATTCAGAATGTGTCTTTTCTATTAATGTTGTTGTTCGGCATTATTCTACATCTTAATTTTATTTTACATTTATTCAAACTTTAAAATAAGCTCAAAAATTTTAATAATAAATTATGGAATAAAACTAATATTGATTTTGACAGTTATAAAAAATAGTGAACTCATGGTAGTTTTTTTGTTTTTTCCTCCACGATTTGTTTACCAATATTTACTATTTATCAATGTGTTCTTCATGTCAAAATTGGTCTTGAATTAATTTCTAAGATTTCAAGATCGAGTACAAGCAGATGCTCCTAAAATAAAGAATGAATATGAGGCGTCAAAGAAGAAATTGACTACCACTACAAGAAAGATACTTTTACTTATTTTTGTCGTAAAAATCTTTGGTTATCTGTTTTACAGACTTGAAAAGTTCTTATTTTTGGTTATTTGACTTGAATGATGAATGGTATACCTATTTCTCTCCATATATTGAAGTTTTCTTGTAGTGTGATATAGTGATTTTGTTACTTTTTTTTGTTTATGTATCTTTTGGAAGTTACCATTAAACATATAAAAATTAATTAATTACTAACTCAATTATATATGAAGAGAAAAAAATATGTGTATATGTCTGATCGGTTTTGTGTTATTGAGAGAGAGATTATGAGACTTTTGAAAATGTTAAAAGAAAATGTTTCTTGCTTCCTTTAATTGAGAGGGGATCATTTATTTATAGACGAAGATTACATATATTCACTCAATCGAGTTATTATCATTTGAGTTGGTGACATAATGGCATAACTCGACTTGCTTAGTATACTTCGGATACATCGACTAACTTTACAAATAGACGATTACAAACAACTCGACCGGTTGGAATAAACATACACCTAACATCAATGTCATAAAGAGTTAATTTCACCAATGGTCACTAAAATTTGTGCAAAATTTCAAGTTTTTTTAGTCACTAAGGTTTATAACAATTTTATCATTGGTCACCCGATTGGTATAATTAACGTATAATCTGATGTAACAACAGTTAAGTAGATAAAACGCCGTTTAATTAAATTGCCAAATCCATTAGTAGTGTTTCCCATACTTTTGACCCATTTAGAAGTACATTTTTCACTTATGAAATGTTTGTTTTACTTATCTTTTTACTTGTCACTATGTAAATTAATGGGGTTTGATCCACTTAACGGACGTCAAGTCAGCTTATACGTTACTTCTATAATTCGAATGACCAATGGTAAAACTATTATAAACTTTAATAAATAAATAGGCAGAAAAAAAAAAGTTTTAGGTCCTAATTGAAATTTTGTACAAATTTTATGAAACTCATGTCATAAATATTGGGGGAAATTAGGGTTGGGTTTTTCAACCTTTCACGTCATGTGGTTATTGGTCCCTAACCTTCAAAAGTGAAGTTTTGAGTTCCTAAGCTATTTGAATATGTGAATTCAGGTCCCTACATGATAAAAATCATCAATTTAGATGTTAAAATTGCACGTGATTTTCTGTTAAACTGGATAAAAATGTTGAGTAATTTGACAGTTTTGCTCAAGTGAGTCGTATGAGTCGCGTTCGATTTTAACGTCTACATAGACTACATTGATTGTTTTGATTATATGAGCCCAAATTCATAAATTTCGCATGAGATTTTAACGTTTGCATGTACTACAATGATGGTTTTGATTGCATGGTGACCTAAATGTATAGATTTAGATAAAATGGGGAATCAAAACTTCAATTTTGAAAGTTGAGGATTTATAATCATGCCATGTGAAAGGTTTGTGAGTCCAACACTAATTTTTTCTAAATATTAGCACCCTCGAAATAAATACAAATTATATTTTCTTTAAGAAAATAAATTGTTTAAAATTTTTCACTATTTCTGCAGTTGGCCATGGCATTAAAACCTAAAATCATGAATGTGATCTTACTTGTCCAGTTACAGAAAGTCAAACTAGTATTAGTAATTCTGCACCAACCGGTTGTAGCGCCAAATTTGACTTCGAGTTCTAGCTACAAGCCTACAAATAACAGTTATCATTAAATTTTTAAAAAAAAAAAATTGTAATAGAAACTTAAATAAGAAGTTTATAATTGTTGTTCAAATGATTGTCGTGATAAATTTTGTTTAGGATAATGGTCAAAGGTGGTCAGTGGTGGAGCTAAACTTTTGAAGTTTGAAAGTCCTCTATGGGATGGATGGGAGGAGGGCGAAGCCCTCATAGGGGGGTTCTGCCCCCAAATTTTTTTTTTTCTCAAACTACCGAGTCTATTTTTATGAAAATTTAATATTTTTTTATAAGTAATAGTCTTTAAAAAGTTTACAATTGCATAAAAATATTCAAGATCTAAAACTAGTCAAACTCTTTTTATTCACATTCATTTCTATAAAATTATATTCCAAAATAGGAAGATCCAGTTCACAAATAAAATTAAATTTTACTCAAGCTCAAAAGAAAAAGAAAAAAAATCAATTGAACACGATATATATTAACAAGCAAAATGTCTTTATTAATTTTGTATTATCATTTGAGGAATGAGCCAATCATTTGTAATTTTGTATTATTAATTTTATTAGGCCAATATGTCAAATTGTCTTAAATTAAATTGATATTAGGTGAATGGATCTAGTTGTCATCCATTAAATTGATATTATGTCAAAGTTAAATTGCATATTAAAAAATTTTAAAAATTTAAAAAAAAATTCCAAAAAATTGGGGGATCCAGGTCTCTCCTGGGACCTCCCTCTCCCCCTCCTCCTCCTGCTCCTGAAGGTGGTTGGGGGCTAGGGAGTCAAGGCGGAGACAGATTTAAGAATTTAGTTTGCGGATGCTAAAATTTAAGAAAATCAATATTGATCATCAATCAATTCATCTAAAGGTATACGTCCATTAGATTGATTTATCTTTCTAAATAATGAAAACAAAGTCTTGTTCTCTTTGCACAAGTTTGATCTTCTATTTGTAAATTTCAAAAACTGCAATCAAACAAGTAAAAACATATCAACAATCCAACAATAGCCAGCAATGCACAATAATCTAATAATAAGTCGACAATGCAACAAACTTTGTCGACATGGCACAACAAATTCAATAATAATCCGACAAAGCAACGAAATAAGTAGGCAAGGCAAGAACAATCATCCAACAATTTCATTTAAATATAAAATATAATCAATAGCAATAAATGAAAAAATAAAAAACAAAAATTAGTAACATGGGTCAAGTGAAACTACTAAGTGCTAACTGTAGGGTTTAATTAAATCACTATCCTCTTACAATAAAATTATGATAATTTCTTCTTCTATTTTCTTCACCTTGGCCACTAATTTCTTCCTATATAGTTAAATCTAATTTTCAATTGCTAGAGTTAAAAAATAGCAACAAAAAAAAACAATTTGGGACGACATAAAGTGAAGACTTCAGGAATTTAAGTAATTAAGTAAAACTAAAAAACTAATAAATAATCCACATATTATAGAGAAACATTAAGTAATATTGGAGCAAGCAAATCTAAAAAAATTACCCAAATAAAATCACAAATAAAATCATAAATAAAATTATGCAAAACAATATAAACATTATACAAATGATAAAAAAAAAAATAAAAATGGGTTAAATCATAATAATATGATGGTCGTTTAGATTGCAATAACAATATTGAATCTTAAAGATCGATTGGTCGAACACTCCAAATAACACTCGCTCAAATTTCAATCATTTTCGAACTTTGCAAATAAAATCAAAACGATTGGTGAAGAAATGAAACTAAGTGGGAACTTTGGGTTATCGAACACTCCACAGATCAATATGGGTCACCTGATTTGAAGAAATGACTTATTAGAACTTGAACTTGAATTTAAGGAAATTGAGTGAAAATAGATACAAGTATTGCAGTCGAATTTAGGGCTCAAGTTATCATTTCCAAGTCATGTTTATCTACACATAAAATAGAATAGATTCAATCAATTTTGGGCTTGAATTAAATCAAATGTTAATTGAATTAAAATAATGAGAAAATTCAGGACAAGTCACTGATCATGCATTCATGGGCTCCAAAGTCATATGACCTAAATTTATTTCAATTAAAGTCATATTTCAGTGCTAAAAGACCAACATGCTCCTGCATGCTCCTGCAATTGTAAAAAATGCTATTTCAAACACGATATTATTTTATTATGATATTGTTTTCTATTATACTGTTTTATTAATATACTGTTATCTATGATATTGTTTTATTAATATACTGTTTTATATGATACTGATTTATTATAATACTGTTTTATGAATAAAGATTGATATTATTTTACTTTTAATATTGTACACTAGTTTTTGGTACATAATAGCATATTTGACTAGGTTTGTTAACTCTCTCTTTTTTCAAACTTATTTTCAACCACATATTTCATGAGACTTACAAATTTTATTAATTTTCTAACCACACATTTCACCTACTTTTTTCAAAATTTTCAAAAAAAAAAAACTACTTTTAAACTACACCAAACAAACACACATTCAAAATTAAATATTTTATTGTTGAAGTAATGATATTGTTTCAAAATACTCCATTAGTAGTGCAAGATCATTGATATTGTTTTCATTCAAAATGTTTGATACTGTTTCAATCTATAATATTGTTATTCTATTGGATTTTATTTGTGTATGCGATACAATTTTATTAAGACACTGTCATGTATAATACTGATAAATTAAAATATTTTTATCTATGATACTGTTTTATTAATATACTGTGTTATGTAGATATTGTACTATAGTTTTCTATCAAAACACAACAATTGCCCTCACCTAATTAGCATGTGTTTGATAATAATGTACTTCTAATGACTGTTATATTTGTTATCTTTAACCATACGATATTATTATTTATGATACTGTTATTATGATATTCATACAAATGTACTTCTGATACTGTTTTCTATGATACTATTTTATTAAGATAATTTTATTATGATACTATTCTTCTGTTGGGTTGAAATTTTTTACTTTGAGTGCGTAATACTAATGTGCTTCTGATACTGAAATATTAAGATACTTTTTTTTTGATACTGTTATATTGAGATGCTGAAATAATGTTCTTAATAAGATACTCTTTGTGATACTGGTTTGTAATACTGTTTTATTAAGATACTATTTTCTATGATATATTATCAAAAAATACACATGAATGTGTGATAGTAACATCCCAAAATACATAAAAATATTGATGTATGTGAAACAAATGTTGTTTTCTTTAATTCGACCAAAAAATGATTACAAAACAATTGTGTTCTTATATATCCAAAAAAAAAATCTCTAATAAAAACAACATAATTCAAGAAAAAAAAAAAGAGAAATCACTCATAAAAACTGAATCCACCTACAAAATAACATTCAGAAAGCAATTGTTTTCAAAATTTTGCAATCCACGGACTGTCCAATACTTCTCAAAATCGCCGTCATTATCTGATAACAATATCATGCTGTTATAGTTAAAATTTTATCCTTTACATGATTGGAAAGAAGAAATAGAAAACGATTGTGAATCTACTATTATTACTCATGAAAATAGTGAAAAAAGTTTGGGTGGCGGTGGCGTAGTTGTGAAACAACGAGGTACAAGAGCGTAAGCTAGAGAAGATGGTGGCCACGTGTGTTGCAGCGTTGAAGTTTAAATCGAATTTAATTCTAATTAATATGGGTCACAAGGGTAATTGTGGAATCAATTAAAATATGGCTGAAATAGTATAACTTAATGACAATTTTGAAAAGTGTTTTTATCTAATTTGGAACAAGTCACCTATGGCTGACTTATAGACAATTTTCTTTAAAATAATTTGGGTTGGAGACTTGGCCTTGAACCATTTTGGGCTGGCTTATTTGGATTTTAGACACAAGCTATCCTCAAATTGACAAGTTAAATATATCTAAAAAAGAACTTTGGCCTTGCTTATTAGATCTAGGCTGTAGCCAGGTCTAGCACTCAATATGCCTCTAAGTCAATGTGACTTGGGAAAGGGGTATGCGCTAAGCAGTGGACATGGGTTGTGTTGGGTTAGGTTAGTTTTCAGGAAAATTTGAAACTAGACCGATCAATTCAGTTTAATGGATTATCGAACCGAGCCAACCTGAAAATAGGCTAAAAATCGAACCAATCCAAATCTTACAATCTTCGGTCGATTTGAGTTGGTTATACAGTGTAACAACTACGAAATTTCTCCTATAAGCCTCTCGCTCATGGCTATTCCACACACCGTTAGTATTATTGTCCACAGGGAGTTTCACCCCAAATTGAATTTCTATTGCGTCTCCAGCGATTCGAATACTTAACTTCTTTTCCTTGAGAGGAACTTATGGTGAAAATAATTTTTTGACGATAATTTTCTATTATGAAACTAGAATAATAGAAGAGAATAAGAGAGTCAAAACTTAAGTGTGTAAATTTATTATAACAATGACCCTTATTTATATGGTTACAATGGGAGTTACAACTTGACTAGAATACACTTTTTTGGAGTAAATAGATAATTACATAGACATCTAGATAAAACTAAATAGTCACTCATCACTATCTATAATTTTACAACATTCTTTTTTGAATGACTTATTGCATAATAACTGCTTCGTTGTCTAGCAAAAACTCAATGGGACAATAATACCAATAGAAGAAAAAAAAATTATCAAAAATTGGCGTAATCAAATGTTACCTCATTAAAACATTGTCAGAAATTCCAGTGGTACAAAACTTGAGCGAAGGAAAAATAGTACAGTTACTTCCCTTGATTTCAATCAATGAAAAAAGCTTGTATAAAACAATTCTAGTGAAATGTGCTCCATGTTATAACCTCCAAACAATATGATATTTATACACTATCTCTGGTTGACTGTAGTCAGCATTATGGTCTGAAGCAATTGTATTAAAAACAGATCTTGTTGATGTTCCCTTCAAGAGTTTCGTATACAATTTATAGCACACGAGAGTATAATCATAATATTATGATGAGGGTAAATATTTTGTAGATTATGGACATTCATAACTATAATATTTATAACACTTTTAATTAGATGTTATTTACAGAAAAAATATGTATCGTTAAAACCTTACTAGAAAAAAAAAACCATGTGGGCAAAAATCCTAGTGAAAGAAAAAAAAAGTAAATAATTCTTTTAATACGCCATTAAAATTGCCTCATTAAAAACCTTGCCAAGAAAATTCAATGAGACAAAACATTGGTCAAGGAAAAGAGTACAACGCGTATTTACTCCCCCTTATTATAATATCACTTCAGATATGTACTTCGATCGATTAAGTACTTGAAAAATTGAACTATATACTTTAGGCATATTAAATCCTCCAAGGATTTATATATATAGTTTTATTAGTCATGTGAGATGAGTTGGTTATAATAATATTCATTATATGCATATATGTCATGAATTAACAAGCTAACAAGATATCGACTTGTGATTACTTTATATAAGCCTTTGCGAAATTCATAATGTTAAAAGTCGTTGATTACATGTTATGACTTCATTTTCTCATTTTCTTTTCGCATAAGTATACATTTTAGGTGCTCATACTATAGGTCTAGAAACTTCAGGTTTGTCTAATAAGTTCAATTTACTTGGATGTCATCTTTTTATTTGGCCAATTAATTCTTTAACAGATTTCTTTCAATATTCTCGCTACTTTTCATAATATGAAGCGCTTCATTATGTACAAAAGTGTTGTCAACAATATTTTCTTTTGAATCCATTTCTTTCTTATAACGACATAACTTAACGAAATCTTTTCATTTTATTATTTTAGCTAACTGAACCTCTTATGGGGTTTTATAATTAGTTATGTCTATATACTCTCCAAGAGTATACGCCTCCTCAATAGGACAATCTTTATAATTGGTTCTATTTTTAATTTGAGAATTTTTTGGACGCTTTTAGACGTATCTTTAATTTACCATATATAATGTTAATGGATTGTCCTTCAAAGATGCAAAATAAATTGGAGCATTTACAACTGGTATATGAGATTTGATTTAATCTCTTTGGCCAGTAAATGCATATGTCAATTGTATAACTTACAAATGAGTTATTTTTTGGACTTCTAGTTATTATTGTCTTGTGCAATGCTCAAGAAAACATAATATAGTGCATTTTCAAGTATTCTTTCCAGCTACTTAATTTCTCTCTCCTAATGTTGAGAAAACTATCTTAGCAAAATGACATTCGAAAAACTGTGTAATAAAATATCATCCGTTAGGACTTAAGATATTTTATAATGTTCCAAACTAAACATGTATTCTCAACAATTTTAAAGTCCATCTCAATGTACTATGGCGAACCGATTGTACATATAAAAAATCATTAGATGGGTAATATTAGGCTCTGACCAAAAGTCAACTATAGCAGGGATAACTTTGATGTTAGCATGATGCGTATAAGTGTTTTTGCATATAAAATAATATTCTCTAAACAAAAATAGGAAGCACTTTGTTCTCAATAGTAATGGTTTAGAATTTAATTGGAGGCGTTGACAAACAACATTGTTAAACCATTTAACATCATCTCAACTAACATTTATTAAAAGTTCTAAATTTAGTCTCACTAGCATTGACAAGACACATCACCGTCTTGGTTGTATAATCTGAAAATTATGTTCATAATTTAAAATTTGAGCAACTAATCTCGCAAACTTCAAGTTGCTAATAATAACACCATACAATCATCTAGTAGATATATCTATTATATACAAATAATATCTAGATGGTCAACATAGAGGGTGATGGGACCCCATAAATCACCCTAAATAATTTTCAGAAATGCAAGCAATTCAATCTTGATTTTAGCTAGTGAATGTCTACTGATTTATATATTGTGAAAACAAACATCACGTGAAAATTCATTATATTGAAAAATCTTCTTATCTTCAATAGATATTCTCATTAATAATTCCTATCATATTGATCCAAGATGGTCTAACCGGTAATGCCAACCAATAAAAATTTTAGGACATTAAACTTCTGATTCAACGTAGTACTTGTTTAATTGTACCAATATTTGTATAGTACAAAATAAAAGAAATGAATAACATAATATTTGTTTCATCATTCTTGTTTTTTTCCTTCAAGGATTCATTAGATGCATGTATGTACAATAAGTACGTGACTATTGTCGCTATATCTCAAATCTAAATGATCTAAACAACATGACAAAAAATAAAATTTCTTGGATTAACAAACTTCGGGTTCGTGACAATATTTAATTCAATGATCTTATAATATTACTTTTTCGGGAGCAAGTAATATTCTACTAAAGTAAAATATAAACACAATATACAATTGTGCTTCTTCATGTGCAACAACAAAATATTCTTCTACAATATTTATATACTTATGTTGTATTTTTTTTCTTTTCTTTCAAAAACAATAACATAATATTTTTATATAATATTAATAGAATTGTAAAATTGTGTTTGTTTAGAAAAAGAAAAATTAAAAACATATCTTATAATGTACGCTCATCAAGAGCAACAATACAACATGATATTCTTCAAGAGTACTAACACAATATTTGTTTAAAAATATATTTTTCAAGAACAACACAATATCTTCAAGAGTATTGGTATATATAAGAAAGAATGTTTCTCCGGCAACATTAACAAAATATTCTTCTAGAATATTGATTTATATAAATGTGTACATTCTAATGGAGAACATCATAATATTCTATTAAAAATTATTTTATGTAACGTTGTGCTTCTCAAAAGTAACAAAACAATATTCTTCTAGAATATTGATATATACAAATTTATGATTCTTCAAGAGCAATCACATACTATTCGTTTAATTAAGTTGTGCTTCTTCAAGAGCAACAACATAATATTTTTCACAATATTTCTATACTTTTTGTTTCTTTAGGAACAACAATATCATTTTTCTTTAGAAAATTGATATTCATAATGTTATGCTTCTATAAGAGTATTAATATAATACTTTTATAAAATATTAATATACCAATAATTGTTCTTATTCAGGACGAACTCAATAATTTTTATTTTTAAAACATTGACATGTATAAATTTTATGCTTCAACGAAAAAATAACATAATATTTACATAAAATATTTGATCTTATAAAATTAAGCTAAGCTCTTCGAGAGCAATAAATTAATATTGCATCTTACAAAATTACACTCTTAGGGAGCGAATCATATTCTTACTAGAATATTAATATAATATTGTACTACTTCAGGAGCAACAACATATTATTATTTAGAATATTAAATTATGTAATGATTTACTCATCAAGAGCAAAAATATAATAAATGTTAGATCTTATACAATTATACTATTCTAGAGAGCAAGTGATATTCTGCCAATATCAAGATATTAAAATTATCAGGAGCAACAACAACTTATTTAAAAATATGAAACTTTATAAATATTTGTTTCTTTAAGAACAATAGATTAATATTAAATCTAATAAATTATGCTCTTTGGGAGCAAGTAATATTCTATCAAAATATTAATATAAAGTTGTGCTTCTTTCAAGAGTAACAACAAATTATTTTACAAAATTAAACATTAATTTGAAGTAAAGATTTGCTCTTCAAGAGCAATATTATAATATTCTAATAGAATAATGATATTTATAGAGTTGTGTTTCTTTTCAAAATATTATACAATATTCTACTAAAATATTGATTCTTAATAATAGACAATTCTTCAAGAATAACGATATAATTTTCTTCAATAATATCGATATAAGAAAATTATGCTTATTCGGGAGCAATAACTTATGTTGGCGACCGACCTGATTTGGCCACTCCAGGTGCTAAATCACTCAGTAGGGAACCAAGAGAAGGCCGAATTGAAGACGTAACTTTTAGTTTGGACATCTGTTCATTGGGTAACTTTCAATCCGGATATCGTCCTGAATGTGAACTTCTAGTTCGGACCTACCCCCTCTGTTCCAGGTCGGACCTCGTCCTTTGACGTCGTACTCACGTCAACAGCATATTCATCTGACAGGAGTCCTTTTACATTAAATGCCCATAAATAGAATGTCTTGTAAGCATTAAATGCCTAGCTTGGCCATTTAATGCTTAGATTAGCATTAAATAAAGATAATCATTACATATTCTCCTATAAATAGGAGAAATAAATGTCATTTAGATCGGACAAAAAAGTCGCCTAATAAAAAGCATTCTCACCCAAAAACAGACAATCAAGCCTTCATACATACGCTTACCTACCTACTACCCACCACGGTTATATCCTACCTCAACACTTATCTTTAAGTTGGCTTGGAATTAATACAAGTCCTTTTCCATCGTCAACAGTTTGGCGCTAGAAGGAGGCGCCCCCCGAAAAGGCTCTCCATATTCCAGAAATTCACCGAAAAGATCACCTCTTGATCATCTTACCTAAACACTTCACCTATAAAAGCCTCCAAACATGAGCTGCAGTCGTAACTCAAGGGCTCGTAGCCACGGAAGAACTGAAAGCCAACATGTTGACCTTCCCCAAGTCTTCCGTCATAGACAACAAGGAGAAACTTCAGCTCAAACGCGTGCACCCGAAAGAGATACAGTCCTGCAAAAACTTGAGTACCTAACCCATGCTATCGAACGGCTCGAGAAGAACCACCACTAGACAAGTCTCTGACTCGGAAGCAGAGTCGCCAGCGCGTGACAAATTCGAGGATCGTCGCGTGAAAAGAAGACTGGAGTTTGGTGATAAAAGTTCATCAGAAAGCAAGGGAGGAAAGAGCATACGTCCCAGTCCTCCCAGGAAAGCTGCCACACAGTGGTAAGCCAACAGATTCGACCGTCCAGGTCAACCCTCCCAAATCCCGCGTGAGTAGAAAGTACAAAGGAAGGAATGAGCCCTTCTATGGCAAGATCGAGTGTACAAAACACTCCGGATGAGCTTGACCGATGAAGCAGTCACCGCCGGCGGAAGCAAGGCGCAAAGAACACCCGAAAGAATACACAGCGGATAGACACTCTCCATTCACGGAGGATATCTTGGCAAAGCCCCTGCAAGAAAAGCTAAAGATGCCACAGCTGACTAACTATGAGGATGGTAAATATCCCATTGGTTATCTCGACAGATACACCTCCTGGATGGAACTCCAAGGAGCCAGTGATGCAATCATGTGCAGAAATTTTCCTCTAACCTTCGGGAACAGAGCGATGAGGTGGTTCAAAAAATTACCACAGCACTCCATTCAGAGTTGGAATGACTTGTCGGTCAATTCGTCTCCACCTTCATGGGGGCAAGAACTCGATCTACGCCAAAAAAGCCCCTTGTCAGCATCAAACAAGGTTGAACTGAATCTTTGAGGTCCTACATGGACAGATTTAGCAAGAGGATAGTAGAAGTGGACAAGATTTCTGACGACGCGGCCCTGATGGCAGTCTTATCAGGGTTGCAAACCAAAACTCGATTCTGGTGGTCTGCTCACGAGGACGGACCCAAGCAACATACCAAGAATTCCTGGTTAGAGCTGAAAAGCACATCAAGACTGACGAAGCCACCTCCACAGGAGAATGACAGTCCGATCGGAGAGACAACGTTAAGAGCAAAGAGAAAGACCTTAAACTAGAAAAGAAAGAAAGTCCCAAGAAAGGACTGGATTTTCAGCATCCAGGTCGGATAAGACCAGCTCCTCCAAGGTTTCAGGGATATCACATCCTGAATACCTCGCTTGAGAATGTCACGATGAAAACCAAAGGCAAAGACATCCTCAAAAACCCGCTCCCATGAGAGCGAACTCTTCCGAAAGCTAAACCGGAGGAAGTATCATGTAGATATCATCGATGCGCCGGACACGACACCGACAATTGTCGAGACTTGAAAGGGGAGATAGAAAGCCTCATTAAGCGAGGTCACCGAAAGAGTTCCTAGCAAGATCATCGGAAAAGATGAGCCACCCCAAGACCTGGCCTGAATCGCCACCTCCACTTCTACCTTAGCAAGGACGAGGTAAAATTCGCATGATAGTTGGAGGTAGTCAATACCTGGAGGGTTCGAGGAGACAGCGCCGCAAGCTTTCTAGGGAAGTTCATACTAGCTACCAGGTGTTATCAGGCGGCATAACTAATCCAGACGCGGAGAAATTCTCTTTCTCCGAGGAAGATGCGTCCCACGTATTGCAACCACATTCAGATGCACTTGTCATCACTATACCAGTCTCCGGAATCGACATTCATCGAACACTGGTAGACGAGGGGAGCTCCGTAAATGTTTTATACCTGAGAACTTTCAAACAAATGGAGATTGACGCCCGACACGTTAGGCCTTTCTCGAAGCCTCTACAAGGGTTCGAGGGACTCACGTAAACCCAAAGGGATAGATCGTCCTCGTGGTTGAGCTTGGACTACCTCCCTGTCACAGGAGAATCATAGCGGATTTTGTAATTCTAGACCTCCCATCTAATTACAATGCCATCTTGGGATGACCAATACTGCATGAACTCAAAGCAGCCGCATCCATTTACCACTATACTATCAAATTTTCCACTGCCCACGGAGTGGGAATATATCTGAAGAAGTCAATTGGTGGTAGAAGCTGCAACATCACCTTTTCCCGAGTAGGAGTAGATATGCTCCAGGTAGAGCCCGAGCTTTTGACAAGTAGCTCGAACACAGATGAACTGGGGAAGCATCCAGGAGAAGACCTGGGACACCTCGACCCAAGGTCTGACCTGCATGAGTGGAAGGCCAAACCAGTAGAAGAGCTAGAACTGATTTAGGTCGACATCAACCATCCCGAGAAAGTCCTCCGCATCGGAAAAGAGCTCAACGAATCGATGAAATCCCAACTCACCACCTTCCTAAAAGACAACACTGATGTCTTCGCATAGGAGCACGTAGACATGGAAGAAATAGATCCCAAAGTCTCATGCCACAGGTTGAACACCAGTCCGGACGTCAAACTGAAGCAGTAGCGTCTTCATCAGAGAATCACATTACCCCCGATGGGTGGCCAATCTAGTCCTGGTGAAGAAGAGTAACGGAACTTGGAGAATATGCATTGACTTCACCAACTTGAACAAAGCATGCCCTAAGGACAACTTTCCACTCTCTCGAATAGACCAAATGGTAGATGCCACAGCTGGGCATGAACTCCTGAGCTTTATGGATGCATACTCCAGATATAATCAAATAGCTATGCACGAAAGTGATCAAGAGAATACCTCTTTCATTACTGACCGAGGTCTGTACTGCTATCGAGTTATGCCTTTCGGACTGAAGAATGCTGGAGTAACTTATCAACGACTAGTCAACTCAATATTTTCCAAGCTCATCGGAAAGACCATAGAAGTATACATTGACAATATGCTCGTCAAAAGCACCAAGGCAACAGATCACATCCAATACCTTGCTAATATGTTCTCTATACTGAGAAGGTATAAGATGAAGCTCAATCCTACCAAATGTTCTTTTGGTGTTGAGTCAGGAAAGTTCTTGGGCTACATGGGTCACCGGAGGGGTATTGAGGCCAATCAGGAGAAAATTAGAGCTCTCCAAGAAATGAAACCTCCTACCAAAATCAAAGAGGTACAAAGCCTAACTGGGCGAATAGCGGCACTCAGTCGTTTTGTTTCAAGATCAACCGACAAGTGCAAACCCTTTTTCGACGCTCTGCGAGGTGGCAAGGAGTTCAATTGAAGTGAGGCATGCCAGCTAGCCTTTAAAGAACTAAAAAAAAAACTAGCACAGCCCCCGTTGTTGTCAAAACCATTGATTGAGGAAGTCCTTACCCTCTACCTGGCGGTCTCAAAGCACTCCGTCAGCTCTGTGCTAATCAGGTCGGATGAAGGAATCCAGCACCCGGTGTACTACGTCAGCCAGGTACTGCACGATGCCGAACTCAGATACAACCCGATAGAATAGTTGGCGTATGCCCTCATCATGTCTGTAAGGAAACTCAGACCATAATTCTTGCAACATCCAATAGAGGTTCTATCAAACTACCCTCTAAGGCAAGTCTTACAAAAACACGACACTTCTGGAAGACTTGTAAGTAGTAGAGCTTGGCCAGTTTAAGCTCCACTTCAAACCTCGGACTTCAATCAAAGGTCAAGCTCTAGCCGACTTCGTTGCCGAATTCAGTCCGGAGCACAAGCCTAATACCAAACAAGAAGAATGTTGGACTCTCTTCGTAGATGGATCATCAACCGAAACACGTGCTAGAGCTAGAGTTGTGCTGATAAGCCCAGATATGAAACCACTATGTCAATCTCTGCGATTTGATTTCCATGCCTCTAACAACATGGCTGAATACGAGGCCTTGATCGCCAGCTTGAGGTTTGCAAAAGGCATGGGTGTACTCAAACTACTTGTTTACAGTGACTCCGAGCTAGTAGTCAATCAAATCAACAAGTCCTACCAAACCAAGGACTAGAGGATGGCGTCTTACTCACAGGTAGTGGAACAAGAACTCAAGTCATTTAACACCGTCGAGGTCAGACAAATCCCAAGAACTCAAAACAGCCTTACCGACGCTCTGGCGAGACTCGCTACCAGCGAGGGCATATAAGAACTGGAGAACATCCCGATTGGGAGGATCAGCGGTCCAGCAATCAGTCAGCCCGAGCACGTCCTTACCACGTCCAAACTGAACCCTAGCTGGATGGACGAGATCATCCAGTTCCTAAGGGATGGTAAGGTACCCCCAGATAGAACAGAAGCAAGAAAATTGAGGATCAGAGCAGCTAGATATACAATCATCGACGATGTCCTATTCAAGAAGGGTTTTTCGCTCCCTCTGCTGAGGTATTTAAAAGAAAACGAAGCCAAGTACGCCCTTAGTAAAGTTCACGAAGGAGTATGTGGCAACCATACTGGGGAGCAGTCACTGGCGCACAAAATCTTGAGACAGGGGTACTTCTGGCATCACTGAAGAAAGACTCTATCGAATTCGCCAGAAAATGCGACAAATGCCAGAGGTTTGGCCCCACCATTAGAGCTCATCCAGAAGGACTGACCTCAATCCTCAGCCCGTGGCCGTTCTCAAAATGAGGGATTGACCTAATCGGACTCATGCCAACGGGAAAAGGTGGAACTAAATACGCCATAGTCGCTGTAGACTACTTCACTAAATGGGCAGAAGCAGAACCGCTGGCCAAGATAACAGAACAGAAAACCACGGATTTCATATGGAAATCGATTGTCAGTAGATTTGGAGTCCCCTACTCAATCATTACGGACAACGGCAAGCAGTTCGATAATTCTAAACTCATATCGTTCTGCGAAGAACTGAATATCAGGAAGCACTTCTCCACTCCAAATCATCCCCAGGCCAACGGTCAAGTCGAGGTCGTAAACAAGATCATCAAGTACACCTTGAAGACGCGCTTGGATGAACTAAAAGGAGCTTGGACAGATGAGCTCCCAAGAGTACTATGGTCCTACCGATCAACATACCGGTCAAGTACGGGAGAAACGCCTTTCTCACTAGCCTCTGGAACTGAAGTTGTCATCCCAGTAGAGCTCGAACTCCCATCCTTTAGAGTTCGGACTTTTGATGAAAATTGTAACAGTGACGGCATGAGAGCCGAGCTCGACCTACTAAAGGAAAAGAAGTCAGCAGAATCGAAAAATATAATTTACAAACAAAGAAGTGCAAGGTATTACAATAGCAAAGTCAATGAGTGAAGATTCAAAGTTGGGGATCTAGTCTTGAGAAAGCGTTTTCTGGCAACAAAAGAGAGCCAAGCGAGGACACTTGCTCCGAATCGGGAAGGACCTTACAAGATCATCACAGTCCTCAAAAAGCAGAGCTTACGAGCTCGGAATACTGAGAAGGTCTATCACCGCACTTTTTGTGGAATCTTTGAACACCTCAAGAAGTACTACCAATGAAACTTATCTACAAAGGCCCAGGGGCATGAGCTACCTTTGTTAAGAGAATTCATGGCTCCCACCTTGTAAAAATTTCACGTTTTATGAAACGAAGAATGTTTTGTGAAACAAAGACTTACGTTGACAACCACAAACCTAAACATAGTCCGAGCTAGTGAGGGTGATCAAAGGTCACAACCCTTTTGACACATAGGTCCCACAAGGATGGGACCTGCGTTAGATGGCGTAAGTGCTACGACACCAACGCCAAAACTAAAATCCTTTCATGCCAAGGACATAGTATTTCCAAGGAATACAGTTCGTCCAGGTGACCGAACTACATTCCCACATTCACGGCAAAACAACTTTTAATTCGTCCTATTTACCGAACTAACGATTCACACACAAGACCGAGCTATAAACTTGGAGGCATTCATATATCCAAGGTCAGACCTCATCCTTGGTCTGGACCTCAGTACGACGACGCCAATATCCTCAGTTTCAGCTCGCCCATAAACCAAGAACGAACGTTAGAATTAGAGGTCACATCTTCAAAGTCAAACATTCGAAGACAGACCTCCAAAGTCATTGAAATCACTTATGACTTGAGTAAAAAGCCAAAGCATGTCTTCAAGTCGATTTCTAAAGTCATAAGTGAACAACAAAAGAAAAGGTGAACAAGTCAATGTAGGCGAGAATTTTTATTAATAACTCGATTCAAAGACATTACAAAAGATATTACAACAATTCTGACATCATTCGTCCGTACCAGACTGAGCCTGATCTGTCTCTTCTAGCGACGGAAGATTGAGTGTGGATTTTCTCTTCAGCTCGGCCAATTCGTCCCTAAGGAACTGAACATCCCAGTCTGGACGCTTCTCCACCGTCGCATCAATCAGCTCCACTATGGTCAAGAAATAGATCATTTCTTGATCGGCCATGTAGGCATCCGAGGCCTTGAACTCAGTCACAGCCTCGTTTTTGAGTTCAGCTTGACTCTTCCTCTCAGCCTCGAGCTCTTGTTGTAATGCCGCTCTACCCTGCTCCGCCTCTTCTAGCTCATCCCTCAACGCCCCCTAGCTCAGTGTCTTTAGCCCTCAGTTCTTCCTCCCGTTTCCTCAACTCTTCCTCCCGTTTCATAAGAACGTCTTCTGAGGTCGCCCGCTTTTCTTCTCTTCCGGATCGGCCACAACCTTGAGGCCCTCCTCCCTCATGACTTGAACATTAGCCATGAGCATGCCCATCTTTTCGGAGGCCGTCGTAAGCTGAATGGTAGCCCTCAAAGTGTTGAGCTTTGCCACCATGGAGTCCACTACCTCTATTGTATCCGGTGTGCCTCACGAATCGAGTCCAACACTTCACAATCGTACTAATTGCCCTCCTGGCGGATAGGGGAAGCTCGGCTATCTCTTTCCTAGTCGGTGAGTTCGACCTGATGAAGTCCCGAACTGGTTTAGGGAGAGCACCGCGAAGCCTTATAAACTCCTCGTCTTTATCCGGAGTCGAGCCCAAGTAGTTGGCCGGAACCCGAAGCGATGATGGAGGAGGTCGGACATTTTGAGAAGAGGAAGGCCCTCCATGAACCGAAAATGAAGTTATGACCTCGACACTCTGGACTGGGCTAGGACCGCGCTGGAGAGGAACCTCTGGCTGTACCCTCTGTCGAACTGTAGGCTCATGATCCCCCGTAGGGGTTTTTCTCTTCTCCTTGCCGGCCCAAGATTCTTTTTCAACAGGGAAGACAGGTCATTCATTTCTCCTCCGGGTTGATCTGCAAAAACCGATGTCAGAGCTGACAAAGTTTTGATAATAAAAAAATAAGTAACCAGATCGGAATAACTCACGAGTACTGGGACGATCTGAACTTGGCGGCGAGAGTCGAGCTGATATCAAATTCTCCTTGGTTATTAATACACCGCTAGACCAGGAGAATCTCACTAATACCTCAAGCCCTCCGAGCTCTTTTCGAAGACTACGGGGTTGGATCTTGAGAGGTATATCTTAGAAGACAAAGCAAATAAAAGCGATTCGAAGACTACAAATGTGGATCGAGACATTTACAATTGATCTTGAACAAGGACCTCAGATGGAATACTCGGATCGGGTCTGGTGTCATTCACCGAGGCGCGAGGGCCTCGGACAAAGAACAGAAATCTTTCGATTCTTAATGGAGTCGGGGTGCGAGTAATAACACTACCCCGGTCTTCGCTTTAACCTAAGCATACCACGAAACCGACTTTTTCCCATCCGACTTAAAGATGCAGTGTTGAACTTCCTAACTGAAGGACGAGGATAACCGAGCTGGTCCCATAGGATGAGGTAACCTATCATGATCCTCCTCCACGTTGGGACAGAGCTAAGTGTGAGCTATTCTCTACTCCCTCGAGAATTTCCTAACTATCCTTGGAAAAGGATTCAAGTCCGGCCGCCAAGACGACACGGTTCAAAGCCACGCAGCGCTGTGGGGGCGGGTCGTCTGCCGGTGGCGTCGGGACCGCGACGAAGAACTCTATGTCATCGGGACCCTATGGTATGGTGCGGTCCCCTAAGTTGTTTCTCGTTGACCTCGAGAAAGAAAAAACTTACATTTCCAAAGCTGGGGCCGTTATGAGCACGACTCAACAATGACCTCCCTCCGACCTAAAGTCTCAGGCCCAACTTCCTCTCACCACTCGTCTCGACTGCGGAGGCGATCTAGTTTGGAGGGCGGGCGGTTATTGGAGCTGGACTGAGGACCTCATCCTCATCTATTCCCTCTATCATTCTACCCGAACAGGACTCCTCCTCCTCCTGACCTCTACCCCAGGACATAGCCTCTCCCCCGCTATCGCCACCGAGCTCACTCGACATCCTACCCGATCTACTTAAAGAAACGAAGAAAGGCAAGGAATAATGTGAAAGAGAAAGAAGTGGGTACTGACCATTTTCGACCGCAGTGACTCTTAGATCGGACGAATTCTACCGTTCTGACACTCAGCTAAGGCGAAAGAACTCAGAAAAGACAAAATGTTCTAGGTAACGCCTTCAAATGATTCTCATCCTCTTTATTTATAAGAGAGTGAGACGAAGAGATGGCACCATCAATGCAGTAATGATGGCACTCCATTAAAGCGCTTCCTCGAGCCACGTAAAAGTCTGACATCTCTACTAAATTTGTCCCATGTGTCATTCAAAGAGGTGAGTTGTCAGAAATACTGCACCAGGCGGCAGAAACCAAATCAACACACGCCCGAGCTGTAATACGAACTGAAAACCACCTTTGATTAACTTCAAAGTAGGTCTTGGGGACAATTGTTGGCGACCGACCTGATTTGGCCACTCCAGGTACTAAATCACTCAGTAGGGAACCAAGAGAAGGCCGAATTGAAGATGTAACTTTTAGTTCAGACATCTGTCCATTGGGTAACTTTCAGTCTGGATATCGTCCTGAATGTGAACTTCCATTCGGACCCACCCCCTCTGTTCCAGGTCAGACCTCATCCTTTGACGTCATACTCACGCGTCCAAAGACATATTCGTCTCGGCGGAGTCCTTTCACATTAAATGCCCATAAAGGGAATATCTTGTAAGCATTAAATGCCTAGCTTGGCCATTTAATGCTTAGATTAGCATTAAATGAAGATAATCAGTACATATTTTCCTATAAATAGGATAAATAAATGTCATTTAGGTCAGACAAAAAATCCGCCTAATAAAAAGCATTCTCACCCAAAAACAGACAATCAAGCCTTCATACATACGCTTACCTACCTACTACCCACCACAGTTATATCCGACCTCAACACTTATGTTGAAGTTGGCTTGGAATTAATACAAGTCCTTTTCCAACATCAACAACTCAATATTCTTACGAAATATTAAATTAATGATGTCACACTATTTGGGAACAAGTAATATTATTCTAGAATATTAATATAATATTATGATCTTCGAAAGCATTAACATATTTATCAAACTTAGACTTGTATAAAGTTAATCTTCAGGACTAACATAATATTCTTTTAGAATATTGATATGTATAAAATTTTGATTTCTTCAGGAATAACTAAAAAAATATTCTTCTTGAATATTGATTTAGTTGTGTTATGTTTCTTCAATAACATCAACATAGTTTTGCTTCTTTAAAAGTATTTAATTTGTTAAAACAAAAGATTTAATCAATAAAAAAATTCAATCTTACAAAAGATAATCAAAAGATTTGTAAGAATAGGAAAATAGTCATTTGATGAAATTGGTACCAATTCAAAATTTTCTAATATTCACGTAGTAATATCTCACGAATGTACCGCTTGATCTTAATATTAACCATTGGATTTGAAGAAAAATGAGTTTTGAAGTTACTGTGAAAATTTCATAACGATCAAAACCAAAGCTTTGAGATATCAATATTTGATCACGACTGTGCATGTTGCCCAAATTCTTCCATGAATTCAAAATTCGTTACTGTTTATACATAGATTTCTCACTAATGAACCGTTAGATCTTGATCTCCACCGTTGGAATTAAAGAAATATGAGTTTTGAACGTTCTTTACAAATTTCATAACGATCAAACCATGGAACATGAAGATATTAATATTTGATCACATATGCACATGCTGCCAATATTTTGTGGATTTTCTAAACTATCTCTCGAATTTTCTCTCTATTTTGGATGAGTTCTATCGTGCTGATAACGTATTATGAAACTAGAGTAATAGAGGAGAATAGAGAGAGTCAAAACTCAAGTGTGTAAATTTATTATTACAATGACCATTATTTATAGGGTTACAATAGGAGTTACAACCTAAGTATAATACATTCTTCTAGAGTAAATAGATAATTACATAAGCATCTAGATAAAACCAAATAGTCATCATTATCTATAATTTTACAACACTTTATTTCTTTTTTTACTTTTTATTTTCCTATTCATTTCCTTTCCCATTTTGTTTGTTTTTCATTGAAATCAAGTTTTTACTAATTTTTTTTTTTGGATAATTGCTTATTTGGTCCTCAACCTTTCAAAAATATTAGAGATATGCCACTAACCTTAAAAACTAGCATCAAACATCCCAATATTTGAAAAACTTGACATGGTAGATCTTTTATGACGAAATTATCATTCCCTTTAAATAAACAAAAAAACAAAAAACAAGAAAGAAAGAAAATATATGATCGAAAAATAACCAAAATTACCCCCAAAAAATAAAAAGCAACAAAGTGGCCCTCTTTTTTTATCAAACTTCAAAAAAATGAGAAAAAAAATATTCTTCAAAGCAAATCAAATTAGTACAAAAAATGGTGTAGTAGAATTAGAAAATCAATAAACCCACACCATCGACTGCCACTGTCACCACCACTACACAAATCGCCGACTGCCACCCAAATCAGATCAAATTTTTCTAATTAGTATTTATTAGTGAGGGCAAGTATGGACGGACGACCCGTAAATAGTACAGAGGCATAGATGCCTGCATGGCAAAAGTAACAAGGATGACTCCTCTTTTCCACAATTCTTGCAAAATCTGTTTTTTTTCTAACATTTAGCGAATCGCAACTCTTTCATTCTTTATTGTCCCTACTATTACCCGTACAAGTACACCCGTCATTGCAATCGTGATCATGTGCATTGGTGCCGAGCACTCTACTAACGTGAGACGGTCGATTTGTTCAGAATTGCTACCGCGGCACAATTGAGCATCATCTGCCAATGCCTCGTCGATCGATGATATTGCTTTTTTTAATGTGATGGACACGAGCGAGAACTTGCTCGAGATTGCATCTCAAAGTGTTTGTCGTGGCTTCATTTGTTTGTGCCAAATCTCTCCATATCTCGATTCTCTCTCCTCCAACGCCCAGTTTAATTTTCAATTTTGTCAATTTCATCTTCTTTTGCTTTCGGTTTCTTTATTATGTTGCCTTCAACAATTTGTCACGATTCCCGTGAATATCTCTTTCGTCTCTCTTCAATTTCCATCCTCACTTTTTAGTCTATTACAAATGATCGAGTTAAATGTATATTCATATAAAATTTATAACATATTACAATAAAAAGGCACCGAGATAATTAAATATCTTATTGTTGAGCAATTAATCGATCGATTTCTAATTGTTGATTTGATTTGTTTTGAAGAAAATTTTCTCTCATTTTTTGAAGTTTGATAAAAAAAAGGGGGGGGGGGGCACTTTGTTAATTTTTTTATTTTTGGGGGTAAATTTGGTTAATTTTCAATCATTTTTTTCTTTATTTAAAGGAAGGGCAATTTCGTCATAAAGGATCTACTATGCCAAGTTTTTCAAACGTTAGGGATGTCTGGTGCTATTTTTAAAGATTAGGGATATATTCTCAACGTTTTTGAAAGGTTGGAGGACCAAATATGCAATTATCCCATTTTTACTTTTTTAGAAAAATTAAAATATAACTGTGACGTGATAGTTAACGTTAAGATGGATCTAAATAGTTCACTAAGGACTTATCTGTAATAAAATTGTAAGGTTGAGGACTTAATTGCTACAAATTGAAAGTTGAAACCAACTTACTCTATTTCAAATAAGTTGAGGACCTAGCTGTGATTTCTCTAATAATTATTGGGTAAATTCCTTTTATGGTAATTATACTTTCATTCAAATGTCAATAAGGTAATTATACTTCAATTTTATTCAATCAGATAACTACACTCTAATTTGATCTCAATTAAGATACTTCGTCTGATTCATCACTTATACATATAGAATTCACTAATGTGGAAGTCAATTAATAACAAAATTGGAATGAGTGAGTTCTCAAAAATTGAGACATAATTAAAGTGTAATTACCCGGTTTGCAAATGAGAGTCTCTCAGTATCCGCCCCTGAATATATATTATATAATAGTAATTAATCTATTATCAAATAGTTAAAATGTGGCCAGGTACTTGTTAAAATACTTCATTAACGTGAAGCCAAAAGTATGCACCAAACACCTAAATTTGTAGGCAACATAAATGTATAATGACACTTTGGTAAATGTCTCGTTCTATTTATCAAAAGAAACAAAGTTTATTAAATATAGGAGGAAAATTGAAATGGGTATCTTCAACTTATAAGTATTGTAGCAATTAAGTCATTAACGTTTTTAATGTAGACATTAAGTAGTTGTGTGTAGTGCTAGTGAAATATTGTTAAAAAGACTAAAATATGTAAAAATAACTAAATACAAATAATTTAAATTTAAAAACAAATAAAAGAGGAAAAACAGAAAAATTGTAACTCATCCCCCTTCAATCGATATACCAAACCTCATGTTCCCTAAACTTGCACGAATTTTTGCACGTTTTTTCATCCCCCCACTCCCTGATGGATTTTCCCATTCTTCCCCAAACACGCACCCCTTTGAAATGACAGTTTGAGAGTGTAGAAAAGAAACAGTAGCAACAGCATAAGAGTGAAGTGTTAAAGAAAGATATTTATTTATTTTTTTCTTTGTATCTATTATCTTCGTTTTTAAAATCTAATCTTTTGACAATCACATACGTGTAAATTATTTAACTAAGATCAAGGTGTTACAAACCATAAAAGTTGAGGACCTACGTGTCCAAAAATAAAGATTGATAAACCTATTATGCAATTTTTCCAACCTAAGATCAAGGTGTTACAAACCTTAAAAGTTGAACACCCACGTGTCCGAAAATAAAGATTGATAAACCCATTACGCAACTTTTTCAATAAAAAAATAATTTATTTCTCAAAACATGTCCACGTGTGTGTAAATAAGAAATCTTCCACACCTAATACTTCATAATTCAATGGATGCTACGCTAGATGTATACTGAATTAAATTGGCCAGCTGAACCCATAAATGAAGGTGGTTATATACACACAATAATTTATTATAATTGTATAAAAAGTTTTTAGCTTTTATTTATTGTCATATTTACAATATTAACTTTTTTTAATCGATTTTTATATTTAATATCCTATTAATTAACATATCTTATTCTTACTAAAGATTTTCGTTTAAAAATTCTATTAGTTTGCTTTAAAATGAAGGACAAATATTTAATCGAAATTTTGTATTTATTTATTTATTTAAAAAACGAAGAAAAATAAATTTTTTGTTTCTTCTTAATAAAAATTTTGGACGAAAATCGTTATTAGAGACAATATGTGCTAATTAATGAAATGTTGATGATAATAATGAGATGAAAAAATATTAGGGATATAAATATAATAATAAGTCAAGATTATGAACCTTCTATACAATTTAAATGTGGTGCACTTATACATGTGAATATATTTAGTCATAAATTAAAGGAAGTGATAAATTGGTTATAGCCTATAGGTGGACCAAAAAATTTTATTATATTTAATATTTTAATTCATTACAAATATATAATCTTCGACCAAATTATTACAAAGGTATTCGTATTTTAAATTAACTAAATAAACTTTCTCCACTTTATATCTTTATAATTTGATATTAAATTTAATGACTATTTACAACAGTATTTGTATCTTAAGTGGATTAAATTAACTTTTTTTGCAGTCTTCTTTTAAATTAACTCTTTCTACAATCTTCTTTAGTACTTGAGTTCAAAGATATCTGAAACATATACACTACCGGAAATGAGGGAAATAGCGGCGACATTTGTCGTATTTGAATGTTCATAAGTCGTATCTTTAATGTTTTAGAGGCGACAAAGTCGCATAATATGTCGCCGCAACAAGTTAGTGTCTCTAGAGTTATAGCGGCGACTATACGTAAATCTCTATATAAATTTGTATTTATAGCGGCGACAATGTCGTCTCAATAGAATCGTGACCATTTCTAAAACGGACTTATAGGGACGACATAGTCGTCGCAAAAAGCGTCGCTATAGATAAAATAATAGAGACCATTGTGTCGCCGCCATACGTTCATCCATTACAATGACGACGATGAAGGCGTCGCTAATACAAATGTCGTCGCTATAGGCGTTATGAATTTTTTTTAAAATTTTTTTCAATAATGTAATTACTATATAGCGGCGACATTGTCGCCGCTATAAACGTTTTGAATTTTTTTTAAAAAAAATTTTTTTTTTCCAAATAATATAAATAATATATAAAAATTCAAAACCGTCGTCCCCATCCCCGTCCCCGTCCCTCCTCATCCGCAGCGCGGTGGTATTTTACTTTTAAAAGCTCAATTTCACGCTTTGCATTTGGCGTAGCTGCTCCTCGTACATGGCAAACCGAACATCATTACTACGAGGTGCGCAGAGGCGATGGGAAGTTCCTTGTGGGGCAAACGATGCGGCGGTCGAATCGAGGGAGTGAGAGGTGCCCGCCGGAACCCGACCAACCCCACGGACGTGACCTCGTGGTTCCCGAGCACCTCCTTTGCAATAGCACGCTCGTCTAATGACGCGCTATTGAGGCGACTTTGTGTCTGTTGAGTCTCTCTCGAACTCAACAAGCTTATCTGCTCGGGTGAAAAAATAATAATAAATAATAATATCATGCATATCGGATAAAATTATATTCACATAATTTAAAAATTCTCACATAGTCACCACCGCTGCGGTCACCCAATTGCCATCCCGGAAGGTGTGAACGTCCGGAATGAATCAATAATCCCGGCCACTTACGGGTCTCGGGGTCCCGCTACGACAATTTAAGCGTGAAATTTAGTATACATTTTACGTAATGTAGTGAAGATATTTATAATGATATTGAAAATTTAGTTGTTGTACACGATCGTAATGCGTGGCGAGAGAAGCTCTTCGACCCTGCGCGCTCGGGTATTTAGCCTTACCCGATTGGCTTTATTTTTGGAGGACCCGGTCCGAAAGTATAACATATAATCGATTAGCAAAAAAATGTATTAGTTAAAAGAGTATATAAAAATCGTAAACAATATATAAACAATACTTACCATTTAAAGTAGGGATGGTGAAGAAGTCAATGCACGCTTGGATCCTCATGACATCTCGCCGTATGGTCGGCTCGGTCCATGCGCTTTTAAGTGATTATGCGCCTTGAGTTTGTAATCGCGATAACGATCGGCCGCCAGACGATCTACTGCGGCACATACTGCCCGGTACTCGTCGGGCGACCGATCGCCCTACAGATCGAAGTAGCTCTGCAAGAGTGAAAAAGAATATGTTAGTGTACAAGTCGTAAAACAAGTATTAATGAAGCTTACTAATAACAAAACTAATTTACGTTCATACCTCGATAATGCTACGTAACCGTGCCCGCTGCTCCTCTGGAACCTCTGTCCATGAAGGGTAGCACGGGGCACGGTGAATCTCACTTGGTTCCCAACCAAGCGCGTGAAATACTTGGCGTTATTTCCGATCGTCATTTTGCATTGTCGTTCGACATTGTCGAATGCGATAGGAAGTGGCATCTTCCCATTCGCCGCCAAACCATCTCGAGATTGATGCCTCGAGATATACCGCATCGCTTTGGCGGGGTCTTTGAAAATGAAAAAATTGAAAAATGTATTGATCATACGATTTTCTTCAACGATATGTATAAAATAATAAATAATTACAATTTGAAAGAAGCGTCTTACTGGACTCGCATGCGAAGGGATGAGGTGAGATGGGCGATGTGGAGGATCTCTCGCACCATCACCTCCGTCGACATCACGTCGTACCATACTAACACATGACATAATTGCGAATATCACGTCACCATACATAAGCTTTAAATGTATGTGAAAATTTGTATGTATTATATTTTATTTTAATTTGGTCCCTAAACATATTTTATTGCAAATAAGTCCCTAAAATTACTTTAAAATTATGGATAATTTTGAATTAATTATATTTTATTTCAAATTGGTCCCTAAAATCTTGTAAAATTATAAATAAGTCCCTAAACTTTAAATCTATGAATAATATTGACTTTATTATATTTTATTATAAATTGGTCCCTAAACTTACTTTTATTTCAAATAAGTCCCTAAACTTTGAATTTATGAGAAAATTTGACTTTATTATATTTTATTATACATTGGTTCCTAAACTTACTGTAAAATTGCAAATAAGTCCCTAAATTTTGAATTTATGGACAAAATTGACTTGATTATATTTTATTATAAATTGGTCCCTAAACTTATTTTATTGCAAATAAGTCCCTAAACTTTGAATTTATGGTAAAATTTGACTTTATTATATTTTATTATAAATTGGTCCCTAAAATTACTTGTATTGCAAATAAATCCCTAAACTTTGAATTTATGGAAAAATTTGACTTTATTATATTTTATTATAAATTGGTCCCTAAACTTACTGTAATTTCAAATAAGTCCCTAAACTTTGAATTTATGAAAAAATTTGACTTTATTATATTATATTATAAATTGGTCCCTAAACTTATTTTATTGCAAATAAGTCCCTAAACTTTGAATTTATGGAAAATTTTGACTTTATTATATTTTATTATAAATTGGTCTCTAAACTTACTTTTATTGCAAATAAGTCCCTAAACTTTGAATTTATGGGAAAATTTGACTTTATTA
Organism: Forsythia suspensa; assembly: GCA_023638005.1. Lineage (NCBI taxonomy): Eukaryota > Viridiplantae > Streptophyta > Magnoliopsida > Lamiales > Oleaceae > Forsythia > Forsythia suspensa. The sequence continues at coordinate 52,309,454 of CM042673.1, forward strand.
TATTTTATTATAAATTGGTCCCTAAACTTACTTTTATTGCAAATAAGTCCCTAAACTTTAAATTTATGAAAAAATTTGACTTTATTATATTTTATTATAAATTGGTCCCTAAACTTATTTTATTGCAAATAAGTCCCTAAACTTTGAATTTATGGGAAAATTTGACTTTATTATATTTTATTATAAATTGGTCCCTAAACTTACTTTTATTGCAAATAAGTCCCTAAACTTTAAATTTATGAATAATATTGACTTTATTATATTTTATTATAAATTGGTCCCTAAACTTACTTTTATTGCAAATAAGTCCCTAAACTTTAAATTTATGAGAAAATTTGACTTTATTATATTTTATTATACATTGGTCCCTAAACTTACTGTAAAATTGCAAATAAGTACCTAAATTTTGAATTTATGGACAAAATTGACTTGATTATATTTTATTATAAATTGGTCCCTAAACTTATTTTATTGCAAATAAGTCCCTAAACTTTGAATTTATGGTAAAATTTGACTTTATTATATTTTATTATAAATTGGTCCCTAAAATTACTTGTATTGCAAATAAATCCCTAAACTTTGAATTTATGGAAAAATTTGACTTTATTATATTTTATTATAAATTGGTCCCTAAAATTACTTGTATTGCAAATAAGTCCCTAAACTTTAAATTTATGGAAAAATTTGACTTTATTATATTTTATTATAAATTGGTCCCTAAAACTTCTTGTAATTTCAAATAAGTCCCTAAACTTTGAATTTATGGAAAAATTTGACTTTATTATATTTTATTATAAATTGGTCCCTAAACTTACTGTAATTTCAAATAAGTCCCTAGAAATTAAAAGTTGAGGAGTCTTTTTAATTTTACCATTTCTTTTGTGCATTGGAGTTTATTTCTTCGTAAACCCATTAAGAAAATCAAGAATTAACGAGAAAGAAAGCAGTGGGTTTGGGAGGGTTTTGAATCTTCCATTGTAGTTATCATCGACAATGCATATGGGTTTTGCGATCTTGAATCTTTGGAATCAAGGAAGAAAATCTTTGGTCTATTTCATTCGATTGTTGAAGTGATTGAAAATTTAAACCTCAAATACAATTCTAGCTCAAAAAAGAATAAAAACAAAGCATGGAAAAATGATTAAAACGCAGAAATAAATTGAAAATATAATATTGTAATATAAATTAAAACACTGTTTAACAATAAAGGAGTCTCGGACGATTCGAGAGAGAGGAAGGCGGTGGAGCAACAGCGTGGGCACGGCGTAAATTGGCGAAATGGAAAAGAAGAAGGTTACGTGTGAATTAAAAGGTCGACTCAATAAGCGATTTACATATTTAGGACTATAGCGACGACATGTTTGTTTTTTTTTTTGAAACGCGCCTTAAATGTGGCGTTTAATTTTCAAGATAATAGCGACGACATATGTCGTCGCTATTAACATTACATTCTGAAAATTAAATGTTGCTTTCTCATTTGAAGGAGATATATTAATTGCAATAATTTTTATACTTATTAATTTTCCGCTTTTTAATATTATGAAAAAATTTCTTATTTAATATTATCAATTATTTTAATATTTAATATTATGAATAATAATTATTATTATATAATTTTGAATTTTTAATATTTAATATTTATTGAGATTTAATAATATCAATAAAAATTATTATTATTTAATTTTGAATTTTGAATTTTGAATTTTTAATATTTCATATTTAATGATATTTAATATTATGAATAATAATTTTTAGTATTTAATATTTCATATTTAATTTTTATGTTTTCATATTTGATATTTAATAATATCAATTATAAATTATTAGTATTTAATATTGAATTTTTAATTTTAATTTTAATATTTCATATTTAATGAGATTTAATATTATGAATAATAATTTTTAGTATTTAATATTTTAATATTTAATATTATCAATTATTTTTAATATTTAATATTATCAATAATAATTATTATTATATAATATTAGTATTTAATATTTAATATTTAATTTTTATGTTTTCATATTTATTGGGTCATTCAATTTTAAACAATTTTCACTTGAGTCCTCTTAATTTTTCTTTTATTTCAATTTCCTTAAATTTTATTTGCAACTTAAGTCCTTCAACTCGCGTTTTGACCAATAACAATGAACCGATGAATGAATGACAAACATTCAAGCTGAAAACAGTAACAACAATTTGAACATGCGTTTTTTAAAATAGTTTTTTCATTACAAATTTAGTGACGCACAATAACATTTCAATCTGATTCACTATCATGATACGATTGATCTACGTCATCGTCACTGACATCCTCATTGATTTCACTCGATGTTTCTTCATCCTCGTATTCTGCATTTGTATCGTCTTCAACATCATCGTCATTTATAAACGAATATTCTCCTCGCACTATCTAACGAGGCTCTCACGATAACCGATGCATCGATCTCATCGGCTTCATCATCATCGCGGTGCAAGGATACATGCTCTATGTTGCCAAGATCAACGACTAGAGATAAACCGGAAGAGTTGTTATTGTGGAGCGGGTCAATCTACGTGATGTTAGCTCGGCTGTGTCCCACGTGCTCCTATGATGGACAATTTGTACTACTCGCCGATTCGGACCACGAGATGGATCTTCAATGTAGAACACTTGTTGTGCTTGGCTAGCAAGTATGAACCGATCATCTTGAACGCTCGCGCGATGTCAACATCGGTAACGTTATTCTCGGTTACCATCCGTCTCCCATCACACCTAAACCACTTGCATCGGAACAGATAGGATCGAAAGTTTCGGTCCATATTGTAGCTCCGGTATATCTTGCGGTTGCCCAAAGTAAACCTCACCCCGGTCCACAGGACGGACACACCACTATTTTGAGTTTTTCTTGAATATCACGATCATATGTCACGAACCGAACTCCTTTGACAACACAAGCCGTGTATGACATATAACTTTGGTAACATCCATCGCCAACGCAAATAACTCATCGAAACTTGATGGTTGTGGCTTTGGCGCATTGCATATATTGCGCATGACAAGAATTATTCTCGATTATTGAAAGCAAGTATGTTGAAAACTTGCAATTTTATTGATCGATGTTCGTTTACCTTTCTCGTAGAACCAACCGTGAAAGTCTCTTACATGCACTACTTGATGTTTGATGACCATCGCTCAAGATGGTTCCGCCTATGTTCCCTGAACAAGGTATTGAAGATCAACGTTCATTAGTTCGTTTCAAATGATAAAGTTAATTCAAGATAAAAGCATAATAATCAAGAATTAACGTCGTCTTACTGCAAGAATGGCTCAACTTCAAAACAGTTGTTCAGGATGTAAAAAATTGCTTGATTTCGAACTTGAGTAGGAAACGTCGTTGGTGACTGCTTTCCAAGTGGGTGACACTGCGAAAAAAATGAAAGTCGCGTGTCGTGGAGCAAGAGCATCCTCGCTTCTGTCTGGTCGATCGAACCTTGTCCCTAAGTCCTGGAAGTACCTCGAACAAAAGGTCAATGCCTCGTCCACAACATACCCTTCAGCTATTGATCCCTCGGGCCTAGCTCAATTTCTGACGTAGCCCTTCAATTTCTTCAGGTATCGCTCGAATGGATACATCCATCTCATGTGCACCGGACCTCCAAGGATTGCCTCTTCTGGTAAATGCATTACGAGGTGAATCATGATGTCGAAGAAGGCTGGCGGAAATATCCTTTCCAACTTACAGAGAATGAGTACAAGGTGATCGTGGGAAGCTATCATGTCGCTAACCTTTAGTGTTCTTGCACAAAGCTTTCTGAAGAACGTGCACAGTTCAATAATGACCGTGGAAATTGTTTTATTCAAGAACGCCCGACATCCGACTGGTAATAACCGTTGCATGATAATATGGCAATCATGTGACTTCAACCCGATAATACGGCTGTCATTTGGAGCAATATTCTTCGAAGATTAGAAGCGAAGCCATCTGGAAACTCAACCGATCGGATAAATTGACAAAATTTCTTACGATTTGAAGACGACATGGTGTAACATGCGGCGTGCTTCATCCACTTATTCCTCGCTCGATACAAGTGCAACTCCTTTTGATCCCTAATTGCATTAGATCGCGCCTCGCATTGACTGTGTCTTTTGATTTGAATGGATCGTCCATAATTGTGCCGAGCAAGCTATCACAAACATTCTTCTCTACGTGCATGACATCGATGTTATGTTTGAGCTCGGTAGAAGTCCAATACGGCAACTCATAGAAAATGCTCTTTGTTCTCCAATTGAGCTCGTCATCACTTCTCCGAATTGTAGCGCCACCGTAATTTGGGTGCTTTCCTGGACTTCTATATCTGACACGACTTAACTGTGCTAAAATGTCTGTAGGCGTTAACCGACGCGGAGGTGGTTGCCTATCTGTCCTCCCATCGAAGTCTAAATTGCTCCGAAAATGATGCCTGGATGGCAGGAACCGACGATGACCCACATAAGTCGTCTTACCTATGACACGGATGAAGGAGTATCCTCGTTGCACGTCGGACATGCCTTGTGTACCGACCACTCCAACCGGACAAACTACTTCTCATTGGGAAATCGTTAATGATCCACAACAAAAGCGCACGCGATCCCGAATACCGACTTGCCGTTGGTTCCACCGTCTCTCGTGTCAATCCCATCGGCCCACAATTCCTTCAACTCATCCACTAATGGTCGTAAAAATACATCAATGTCCTTACCGGTGCTTTAGGACCGTGTATCAATAGAGTAAGCATGAGATATTCGGGCTTCATGCATAACTGTGGTGGCAAGTTGTAATCGTTATAACCATGGCCACATGTTTGTCTGACAGACTCATGTCACCGAATGGATTGAATCCGTCTGCGGCCAAACCTAACCTGACATTCCTGATCTCACTTGCGAACATTGGATGTTTCAAGTCAAAATCCTCCATGCCTTTCCATCAGCGGGATGTTGCATTTCATCATCGTCCCTAGACCTTCCTATCTTTGTGCCACCTCATAAGTTTTGCGGTATCCTTCGTCGCGAACATACGTTTTAGTCGGGGCCAAGGGAAAATATCGCAACACCTTATGCGGAACATTCTTCCCGTTCACTTTCCCAGAAGTGTGAACCCAACGACTTTCCCGGCAAATCGGGCAAGTTTGTCTATCAACATGTTCACCCCAAAACAAAGGTACGATCGTTTTGCAGCATGAATGGATTTGTAACCCAAACCAAGCTTCGTCATCGACTTCTTAGCTTCAGAGTGAGAGTCAACCAGTTCATATTTGGGAATGCTAACTTCGGCAATTTCAAAAGATCATCGATGACTTGTTTGTCCATTTGTTCATAACTTTAATATGCATCAACTTGACTAAAAATTTAGGGATGAAAATGATGAAACTCCCGGTGCAGTTCGAATGGAGAGCTTTCAAGCAGATTCGTCATAGTAGTAACCATCGGTGCTTGTACTGCATGCTCATCACCAACTACGTCGTCTATTACATCCATCATCTCATCTTCCACATCATCTCGCTCATTCTGCTCTATACACATTCGCGAAGACGAACATCAATCTCGCCATGATATATCCAAGTGACATAACTCTCCGCAAAACCATTACGAAATATGTGAGCCTCGACAATTTCCAATGGATGTGTGAGACCGTTTAAATATTTTTTGCACGGATATTTAATTCTTCCTCTGTCGTTAACGTATGGCCTCGCCATGTTTATAAATGCTTGCAAACCGTTCCGAAATTCTGCAGACTTTGTGCGATTTCTAATTGTTGTCCAACTTTTATCAATATCCATACTTGTAAAATACTATATTCTTACAAATACAAGATCGATAATAATTGGAGATTATTATGAAGAAATGGAGATGAAAAAATGGAGATGGAGAAGAATTGATATTGCGATGGAAGAAATACAGAGATGCAATACAGAAATGCGGACATTGGAGGAAGATAAAGAAGAGTCTATAGCGACGACATTGTCGTCGCTATAGACATACGTCGTCGCTAAAGAATCATTCCAATTTTTCGAGGCAAGTAATTATTCACGCGCCAGCAAATTTAATCGAAATAGGTATAGCGACGACATATGTCGTCGCTATATATAACAATTGGGCGCCAAATTTCCCGCCTAAATTGATGTTGGTATATAGCGACGACATATGTCTTCGCTATAGACCCCTTCACACTTTACGAGAAAATACATGATTCACGTGACTTACATCATCATCAAGCATATCAATTGCGATTTACGGTTGTCGTCGCTATATATGCACCAACAAACCGCCATTAGTTCCCCGCCTTTCCTAATCTTAGTGGCGGCGACACGTAAAGACGTCGTTATAGCCTCTATACAACAATGACGAGTTAACATATATAGCGATGACAACCGCCGTCGCTATAAGTTTTGTTTATATAACGACGACATTTCTCGTAAATGTCGCTACTACTATAGAATTAATAGAGGCGACTTTTTGTCGTCGCGCAATATATGTCGCCGCTATAGATCCTCTTTGTTGTAGTGATAACTAAAACAATATATAGCTACAAATCTAAATACAATTAAACGATGAAAGACTCGAATCAAAGTAAAAGGAAGAATTAACATGTTAAATCTCCTTGAATTTGAGTTACTTATAGGATAACATCAAATGAAGAGTCGTGACTCTTTGAGTTGTAATTAGAGAATTGGGACTTCCACTCATCATAAGTCGTTACTAATAAATATTAAACTAGTCATAATCTTGCCATATAATCGTAATACTACCCTATAAATATATGATTTTTATTCTCAATACAATACACTTGAATTTTGACTCTCTTTTATACTTTATTTTTTCTCTTATCGTCTTCTTTTCTAATTTTATAATACGTTATTAACACGTAAGCTCTCATGATTTGTGTTTATGAGATCATGTGAAGACTAGCGCGATTCGTATTAAAGATTTGTAAAGAATCTAAAGTTTTCTAGATCTGTCAAATATTTTATATTGAAGTCTTTCTTTTTTTTAGTATTCTCTTGGCTATAAATTACATAGCCACAAATCGGTATACATTATTCGATTTGATTGTATGTTGTCACTATATTGATTAATAATGAGCATATATCGCTTAAATATTATTTATTTCTTGATATCAATATGCCATAAGAATATTTCGATATTGCTTCCGAAGAAACATCAATTTATACATATAATTATTATAGAAAAGTATTATTATGTTGCTCTGAATAAGCACAAAATTATTCGTGAAGAAGATTTGTAAATATGAAACTATACTTTAGTTATAAGAACAATATTATTGCTCTCGTACATATCAATATTCTTGAAGAATATTGTTGATTCTAAAGAATCAAAATTTTATGCAAATAGATATTTGAGAAGAATATTGTTGCTCTTGAATAATAACAACTTTATAAATATCAATATTTCAAAAAATATTGCAATATTGTTTATGAAAACACAACTTTATATTATATCGATATTTATTGTATTTTTGTTCTTGAAGAAGCATAAATTTGATATATCAATTTTCTAGAAGAATATAAAGTTGATATTGTCGAAGAAGCACAACTTCACTATTTCAACATTTAAGTATTAAATTCTAAAAGAATATGATACGATCTATTCTCGTGAAGAGATATGATCTATATGTGCAATTTTTATTAAATCTAAGTCCTTATATCATACAAATAGAACATAAAATAAATATTGTGATTGTTCGGAGAGTAATATTTTCTCGATTTGACTCTCACAATTAAGTAATGCCACGTAGTCTTACTCAATTGGAATAATTATTTACATCAATTGAGTAATGTATTCATAATAAACAATTATAAATAATTATACCAATTAAGTAATGTCACATAAGATGTCTATCGGTAATGAGAAATTATGAATAACATTACTCCACATTTTGTGGTGTGTTGATTATCTTTCTTTGTTTGCTTAATTCCATGGATATATGACTATCTAAGATATAAAAAAAGAAAATAGGAAATTTTTGAAAATATCTACATTCTAGTATTGCTCATTTCATTGGAGTATTTTAAATGAAATCTTAGATTACCTCAAGATATGGGCAATATAGATTTTTCCAAAAGGTAGTTGTAATGCTACTACAATTTTTTATTATTTTGTTTATTATTGTACTTATGTTCCAACTTTTTTTTCTTTGCATTCTTATAATCAATTTTTATTAATCAGCATATTTTATCTCTGATGACGATCTTGATTTATAACGTTTGTCACGTGGGCATAAAAAGATTTATTTACCACTTATATATATATATATATATATATATATAAAAGTGTGATAGAATATTTTTCCTTCATTTGAAAATACGTTAACATAATATTTAGACATAAATCATCATCAAAGACTAGATGTACTAATTAATGAAAATTTGAGAATAAAAATGCGACAAAAATAGGGATATAAGTACAAAAATAAGCAAAGATTGAGAACCTTTAGTGTAATTAAGATACCAAAAAAAATAGTCTTATTTACTTTAGAAGTATGTATTTTTATCTGTTTGTAACTCTCATTATACCTCTACATATATATGCCCATTATTATACTGAAATACACAATTCACATTTGATAATCTCGTATTGCTTTTAATTTATAACACGTTATCAACACGATTGTTCTTCTAGTTTCGTGTTTATTAGACTATTCATATTAGCAAGTTTTCTACTTACGTCACATCTAAAAACTCATTGTCCAATTGTTGTCTTTCAATTCCAAGTGAATATGGAGATTAAACCAATTGAGTTAACAAAGTGTTCTATACTTTCTCTTCTTGGAAAAAAGTTAGTAGTTTATTGATTTTGAATTTCAAGAAGAATGTTGTGTTGTTGCTCCTGAAGAAGCACAATTTTATATATGGAAATTGTGTTATTGCTTTTGAAGAAGTAATTTATATTCATCAATAATTTAAGAAAATATTATGTAATTACTATTAAAGAAGTGTAAAATTGTATGTATCGTGTTATGTTTCAAATTTATACCTATTAATATTCTAGAAAAATATGATGTTGCTCTCAAAGAAAAACGATTTTAATATTTCAAAATATGATAATTTCAAAAGAATATTATATGACATATGTCCAATTTTTTATTAAATTTAAGTGTTTACCAGAGAACGAAAGCACATAAAACAATTTTTGTGATTGCATGGAGGGTGCACAAGATGACGTATGTGCAATTGGTACTGTTTTTCATTTTTTTTTTTTTTTTTTTTAACATTTTCTCTAATCCACCGTTAACCTAAGTCCAATGAAAATAAAAATAGATTCTCATTAAAAATCATCTAATAAAAATATGCTATCATTTTTTAAAACGAGTACGTAGAATGTGCGTTGCACGTGATTTAATAATAATATTGTGAGATATATGTTTATTCAAATATTTAAATAATTATAACTTAATTTAATACTACATTAAAATACAAAAATTTGACATTAGAAAATACGGTGAAGTATAATATTTGTTGTTGTATTCAAACAAAGTACTTTCTACAATTGTGTGACCAATATTGAACATCTATTTTTTAAGGTATGTAATATAGTCAAATAATGTCAATTAAAGAAAACGAACAACAAGAATAAAAAATAGCGTACATAAGTTCTTAAATATATCGAGCACTCAAACCCATTGAATTTTATTACCTTATGACAAGGCAAATGACTTATAACAAATCTTTTTAATTTAATATAACTCTCCAACTATAAAGAGGTTTTAACCCAAAATACCACATGCAATTTAGACTCGTAGCACCTCAAGTTAGGTAGATTTATCAATCAGTATATAAAAGAAAATAATATAACATTTACATTAGAAATTGGCAAAATTAAACATTCTCATTTGCACAATCCAGTGCCCAGATGTCTTCACGTGAATTTATCCAAATTGTAATTGAGAAATAAAGTAATATTACTAAAACTAAATATTCTAGCGATTTAAGCGTCTTATTCATGTTGGAGCATAAAAGTTAAGAAAAATTAGTTTAAGCAAAATAGATAACAATTCAATTCAAAAGCATAAAAAAAAATATATAGAAATAAGATACGTATCAATAGTGGATTGAAACTATTATTGAAGTTAGCCCACAAAATTTTTTTCTTCTAGAAAATCTGAAGCTGCAAGTCAATTAGATATGTAAACAATATACAAATACGCATGAGCATACACAATAATTAAAAAATACACATTAACCTTTATAGTCCAACGCAAATTATTATTTTTTGAAAAAATAAGAGCATTGAGAGAGAATTATTCATATTAACTAACAAAAATCACAATCACAAATACAAATCTTCAAATGAAGTCTTTATGAACATTACAAACTACATAATTACTTTCAAATAAAATAACATTAAACTTCAAATTAGACCTTAAATAAGCTGAATATATTGTTGGTGGAATGTCAATTACTATTAATTTTGTAACTGACCAAATCTGTTTTCACAATTCAAAGAAAATATTTTCAAAATTCAGTAATTAAATATAATAAATGGAGATTTAGCCTTTTCAACTTCTAAGGACTATAAATGTTAAATTATGAGTTCAATTATAACATTAACTCAAGGACAATTTAGAAAATACAAAATATTAATGAGGACGTATTTTCTAAAAATGTTTCTCCCTTTAAGCCCCTTTTAGATTATTATAGATTATAGATTATAGATTTTGTGGTCGACGCTGATTTATTTTTCTTATTTATTTGGACTTTATTTGTGATTTTATAGGCGTTATATAATCAATTGATTTAACTAGTTTCAATTATTTTATCACTTTCTCCATCTTAAGAATTGAAAATTTTGATATAATTACATTATGGCTTCAATTTGTTCTTCTCTATCTCGTGATCTCCCTTTTTTCTTTTCTTAATTCATAGACAGACAACTAATTCAACAATATTGATAACAATAATTGTACGATATTTTCAAAGTATGAAAATGCATAGACTACTATTGTAGTAATATATTAACTTATTTTTATTAATGTTATATTATTTTTTTTAAAAATTATATTTATATTTTGATCTCCACAATAGAAAATGTCTGACTCTGCTACTAACAAAGTTTATTTTCTATTGTGAATGTGTAAAAATCTAGAATTTTTATTTTTGTTAGCTAGTTTTATTGTTTGCATTTGGGGAAAAAAAAATAGCAATGGCTTGAAGTTGTTTCTACTTTGCAAAGGTCAAGCTTATTGTATTCATCATTCTGTGTAATTATAAAAGAATTGCTTTCTGCACAATAATCTTGAATCCACACATGAACTTTTCTTGGCTCTTGTTTGATTCAAATTAAAAATATGCTAAAAAGTCGTAGTTAAATTAAACAAGTAATTTTAATAAGGTATTTTATGAAACCCACAAATTTTATTAATTTTTTTATTTAAATCTACTAAAAAAACTTTCTCAAACAACATCTTAACTTTAAATAGCATTGACGATGTCTCTAGTTCCTCATGCTTAATTCCTTCTTTTTTTTTTTAGAACAAAAAATTTATACCAAATAACTCGGTGGTGGCAGCTGTAAGTGTAACTATAATCAAGATTTGGTTAGCAAATTGGTATCATAAATGAACAATATATGTATACACATTCAGTGGCAGCCTATATCAATATATGGAAATTTGGCAAATTTATTTCATTTGCATGTAATATCACCCTCTGCAAATGTTCTAAAAATCGTAAAGTTTGACTAGGTAAGGAGTTCGAGTTTTAAGATTTTTGAGCCTAACAAGACTTAAGCGAGAAGCAAGACAAGGACAATGTGAGGACGAATCGTGAGGCATGGTTAAGCGTAGAGGCGAGATTCATCATAGATAGAGAGAACTTTTTACAACAGAGCCATATGCTATTTATGAATAAATATGAAATTCTTTTTGATAAATGTTTTTTTTATATTTAGAATCATATATACTAATGTAAATATTTTTGTTGGATTGGCAAATATTATTTGATATTTTTGTTATATATTAGTATTTTTGTTTTGGTTACGTTGTTCAAGGGGGAGACTTTATAAATGGACCATCATAATAATTAAACTTGTATAGTACTGTCAAATATTAAATAGAAGCATGTGAAGCCATTGACATATCAAATCATATTGATTAGACCATAATTTATGAGCATGTTCTTATGTAATTTTTCGATTGAGAAAAATATATGGATGTTAAATTCTTCATTACTCATTCCTCGTATGTCAAAATGGGTGAATCATTATTTGGATAAAAAAATTGTTTTTCTCTTTTCGAGAATAGAATTTATCTTCATTTTTAAATTCAATTGTTATCTAGATAAAAATATATATAGACATCAATTATGTCTAAACAGAATAAGATAAATTTTATTCATTATCTTTAACCATCCAAAAATATTGTCAAATTTTCACTTTCCAATGTCTTTTACTTTAACCACTTTTTATGAATTCTAGAGAACAGATTTGACTTGTAAGTATGAATGTCATGTCATGCGTGCAAATATCTAATGCAGTAGAACCAACTAGGGACTGTCAAAACCGACTTTATGGAGCTTCGTTCAACTCCGAGGCTGGGCTGGGGCTCCTTTAGTTCTATTCTTTGGATCTCAATTTATGATGTGATGTTTGTCTTTCTTTCTTATCCCGAGCGAGACTTCAAACTTCATTTCTCTAGCCGAAGCTTAAAGAATTGAACTTAAGCATCGGATTCTAACATAGAGGCACTTGGCATATTCACCTAGTAAAATCTTAATTTCATTCCACCTGTATTCTCGGTCCTATGTAGTGTCCACGCTCACGTAGGACGCGTATATTTTCAAATATAACAAGTATAATTATTTTGGTAGATTATTAGAGAGTTATGAAATTCATTGTGTATCATCTTAGCACCAATTCATTTCATTTTTATGGAATTCATTGTGTATCATTAGCAATTTTGCACTGTTGATTACGAGAACTTATAACTAGAGAATGAGTTGTTCGAATGAACTAACGAGGTTGTTCAGTGTAATACTTATAATTTAATTATTGAACTATTATATTACATGTCATGAGCATTATTTTTGACGTAATAATGGTCAATGTATGTCACTCATATTATTTTTGACGTAATAATGGAGATTAATTTCTCATTGATTTTTTTCTTTATCGATCTCTATGTTATATCATTAATTATATATTTTAAATAGATAAGTAAATGTACATGTTTATATATTTGTCTATGCTTTTGATTAATGTTTTACAGTTGTGCTTGACTTGATGGATTTATGTTTAACAGTTATTTATTATGCATTTCATATTCAATTTTGGTTATTTTTTTGATTGGGGTGAAAATATTTATATCTAAGGGCCTGTTTGAGAGTTTTTTTTTTTCCACCGATTTTGACTAGTTTTAGGTGATACCGTTTATGAAGGATTGAAAAAATCGGTGCTTGTTAGTTTTTTGAGCACCGGTTTTGGACGGTTTTTAAACCGTCCAAAACCAGTAGTTTAATTTTGAGTCATCTCTCAACCCCCAAAACGGTGGTTTTTGCCGTTCTTTAAAATTTCTTTCAATTTTACCCACTCTCAACAATTATTTTCAAAACTATCATAAACTTAATATTTGTAAAAATAAAAGAATATATGCAAAAATAAAAAAATATATGCAAAAACATAAATTTAATTTTATATTTTCAATAATAGGTGGATATAAAAAATTTAAAATTCTTTTTATATATGGCAATATATATAATTTAATTCTTTTTAAAAACTCTCGAACCGGTTAGATAATAAACTTACAAGCATGAGTTGGAACATTTTAAAAATCGCTACTAAAAACTATTCAAAATTGCTCCCCTCGTAAACGCCCAAAATCGATACTTTAAAAAACTCTCATAATCGGTACTCCAAAACTCCCAAGCACACCCTTAAGGTTATACATATTTTTGGTGTTCGTTGTAGCAACATAAGAACATGTTTGGTATAGATTTTTTTTAAACTTTTTTTTTTAAACTCATTTTCAACCACATATTTCATAGGAACTACAACTTTTATCAATTTTTCAATTATACATTTTTAAAATCTCCTCAAAATTTACTTTTAAACTCTATCGAATAGCACAAAATAGGAACATGTGCAATACTTTTTTTTTTGGTACTAATTTTCCTTGTTTGATTCTTTGGTATTTGGAAATAAGACGTTAGAAACATTTCTATTTTGGAAATATATTGGATTGTTGTAAAATTATAGATAATGATGAATGACTATTTAGTTGTATCTAGATGTCTATGTAGTTATCTACTTACTCCCAGGAAGAGTGTATTCTAATCGATTATAACTCCTTTGGAACCCTATAAATAAAGGTCATTGTTATAGTAAATTTACAAACTTGAGTTCTAACTCTCTCTATTCTCTTCTCTTTTCTCTCTATTTTCTAGTTTCATAACACGTTATCGATGACGAAGAAGCTCACCCAAAAAGAGAGAAAATCGAGAGCAATAGTTTAGAAAATTCATGAGAATCTGGGATGACCCTACGTAGCTGTAATAAAATATTGATATCTCAAGACTCCGTTATCCGATCATTATGAAATTTGGATAGTAACTTCAAAACTCATTGTTCTTAAAATCCAACGGTGGAGATCTAGATCAATCGGTTCATTAGTGAGAAATCTCTGTGTGAACAGTATGAATTATGAATTAGTGGAAGAATTTGGGCAGCTTGTGCAGTTGTGATCAAACGTTGATATTTTAATGCTCCATGGTCCGATCGTCGTGAAATATGGACCAAAAGTTCAAAACTCATTTTTCGTGAAATCCAACGGCTGTAATTAAGATCCATCGGTTCATTCGTGCGAAATCACTACATGAACAGAGGTAAAATTTAAATTGTGTATATGGAGATGAAGCCAATTGAATTAACAAATGTTAATATTCTCTTTACTATCTTATTTGATTATATATTTTCTGTATTGATAAATAGTAGATAAATATTTCTTGAATATTGTTAATAATAAAATATCAATGTTTAAAATAATATTGTGTTTATCAATTTATACAAATTAATATTCTAGAAGAATATTTCGTTGGTCTTCCAGAAGAAGTACAATTTTATATTATATTAATATTTCAATAAAATACACTTGTTCCTAAAGAGCGTAATTTGTTAGATTTATTATTAAGTTATTGCTCTCGAAGAGCGTAATTTTATAAATCTAATATTTTATAAGAATATTATGATATCACTCCTGAAGAGTAAATTTCTATACAGTTCAATTTTTCAAAATAATTTATTGTTGCTCCTGAAGAAGTACAACGTTACTTTAATATTCTGGCAGAATATAAGAACATAATTCATAAGATCTAATATTAAGCTATTGTTCCTGAAGAGCAAATTTTTATAAAGTTTAATATATTTAAAATTATTTCTTATTTCTTGTTGCCCCTGAAGAAGCACAACATTATATTAATATTCGGTATAGTACTTGCTCTCGAATAGCATAATTATAAAAGATCTAATCGCTAGTATGATTTTGCTCATGATGAGTAAATCTTTAAATAATAATATGTTGTTGCTCATGAAGTAGCACACCATTATATTAATATTCCAATCGAATATTACTTGCTCTCGAAGAACGTAATTTTATAATATATATTATTTTATACAAATATTGTATTAATACTCCTGAAGGAATATAATATTATGAATATCAATATTTTAAAAGAAAATGATATTATTGTTTCTGAAGAAACAGAAAGTATAGAAAATATTAAAAAAGAATATTGTGTTGTTGCTCTTGAAGAAACACAACTTTACAATTTCAGAATATTAATATTGTGTAATATTATAGAGTTGATACACTTGAAGAAGTACTATATTGAACTAGAAGTCCAATGTCCTAAAAAATTTATTGATTGGCATTACCGGTTAGACCATCTCGGATCAATATGATGTGAATTATTAATGAGAATATCTATTGAAAACCAGAAGATTTTTCAATATAATGAATTCTCATGTGATGCTTGTTCTCATTGTATATAAACTAGTAAACCTTCATTAGGTAAAATCGGGACTGAATTCCCTGCATTTCTGAAAATTATTTAAGGTGATTTATGGGGCCCCATCACCTTCTATGTTGACCATCTATATATTATTTGTATCTAATAGATACATCTACTAGATGATTGTATGGTGTTATTATTCGCAACTTGAAGTTTGCGAGATTACTTGCTTAAATTTTAAATTATGAGCATAATTTTCAGATTATACAACAAAGATGGTGATATAACTTGTCAATACTAGTGAGTCTAAATCTCAAACTTTTAATAAATATTAGTTGAGATGATGTTAAATGGTTTAGCAATATTGTTTTCAACGCCCAATTAAATTCTAAACCATTACTATTGAGAACAAAACGCTTCCTATTTTTGTCTAGGGAATGCTATTTTATATGTTGAAATACTTATACGCATCATGCCAACATCAAAGTTACTCCCACTATAGTTGGCTTATGGTCGAGCCTAATATTATCCATCTAATGATTTTTGATAGTGTAATATATGTACAATCGGTCCACCATAGTGCACTGAGATGGGCTTTGAAAATATTGAGAATACATGTTTAATATGAAACATTATAAAATATCTTAAGTCCTAACGGGTGATATTTTATAATACTATTTTTCGAATGTCATTTTGATAAGACAGTTTTCTCAACATTATGGGGAATTGAGTAGCTGGAAAGAATACATGAAAATGCAGCATATTATATTTTCTAGATCCTTGCACAAAACAATATGAACCAGAAGTTCAACAAATAACTCATTTGTAAGTTATACATTTGATGATGTATTTACTGACCAAAGAGATTAAATCAAATCTCATATACCAGCTCTAAATGCTCCAATTTATATTAACGTTCTTGAAAGATAATCCATTAACATTATATCTGGTAAATTAATGACACGCCTGAAGCGTGATAATATTTGATTCCAAAAATTCTCAAATTAAAAATGTAGCCAATTATAAAGATGGTCTTATTGAGGAGGTGTATACTCTTGGAGAGTATATAGACATAACTAATTATAAAACTCCAGAAGAGGTTCAGCTAGCTGAAATAATAAAACGAAAAGATCTCATTAAGTTATGTCGTTATAAGAAAGAAATGGATTAAAAAATAAATATTGTTGACAACACTTTTGTATATAAAGAAGCGCTTCATATTATGAAAGGTAGCAAGGATATTGAAAGAAATGTGTCAAATAATAAATTGGCCAAATAAAAGGATGCAATCCAAGTAAATTGAACTGACAAGAGAAACCTGAAGTTTTCGGACCTATAGTCGGAGCACCTAAAGGTTTATATTTATGAGAAAAAGAAATGAGAAAATAAAGTCGTAACATGTAATGCACGACTTTTAACATTATGAATTTCGCAAAGGCTTATGTAAAGTAATCACAAGTTGATATCCTGTTAGCCTGTCAATGCATGACATATATACATACAATGAATATTGTTATAACCAACTCATCTCGCATGACTAATAGAACTATGTATATAAATCTCTAGAGGATTTAATATGCCTGAAACATATAGTTCAACTTTTCGAGAACTTAATCGATCAAAGTATAGACCTAAAGTGATATTATGATGAGTGGGAGTAAATACGCGTTGTACTCTTTTCCTTGACCAAAGTTTTATCCCACTGGATTTTCTTGGCAAGGTATTTAATGAGACAACTTTAATGGCGTACTAAATAATTATGTACTCTTTTTCTTTCACTAAGATTTTTTCCCATTGGGTTTTATCTAGTAAGGTTTTAACAAGGTATATTCTTTCTGTAAATAACATACAATTGGAAGTGGTATAAATATCATAGTTATGGATGTCCATAACCTACAAAATATTTTATCCTCATCATAAACATATGGTAACACTCCTGTGTATTATAAATTGTATATGAGACCCCTGAAGGGAACAACAACAAGATCTATTTTTAATATAATTGCATCAGACCGACCATCATACTGATTACAGTTAACTAGAGATAGTGTATGAAGATGATATTGCTGGAGGTTATAACATGGAGCACATTTCACCAGAATTGTTTTATACAAATTTTAATAAGATGGCGACATTGAAGACATTGACGCACAAGATATAGATAGCTTGATACAAATATTTTTTTCATTGATTGAAATCAGTTGGAGTAGCTGTACTCTTTTTCCTTCGCTTAGGTTTTGTCCTACTGAGTTTTTCTGACAAGGTTTAATGAGGCAGCATTTGAGTACTCCAATTTTTGATAATTTTTCTTTCTATTGGAATTTTTGTCCCATTAAATTTTTGCCAAATAACGAACCAGTTATTGTATAATAAGTCATTCAAGGGGGAGTGCTGTAAAATTATAGATAATGATGAATGACTATTTAGTTATATCTAGATGTCTATGTAGTTATCTGCTTACTCTAGAAGAGTGTATTCTAATCAGGTTGTAACTCCCTTTGGAACCCTATAAATAAGGGTCATTGTTATAGTAAATTTACAAACTTGAGTTTTAACTCTCTCTCTCTCTATTATCTTCTCTTTTCTCTCTATTTTTCTAGTTTCATAACATATTTTAATTTTTTTGATATTTTGGTGAAATATGTTTGGTAGATAAGAATATGAGTGAAGATAGTGACACTAAAGCTATCAATGCAACCACATCAACAACAAATTCACAAAAAGATCATTTATCTATTCCTCCACTTCCACCATTAAGCTTACGAAAGAGAGCCTAATAGATTAGCTTAAGAGGTGTGTGATCACTTCACAACAATAAAAATAAAGATGATCCAGACCATAAGTGTAAGTACAACTATTGCGGGATGAATTATGCCTTGTAGCAGTCTATTAGGCTCTCTTTCGTAAGATTGTTGAGATATTTTCTCAAAATTTGTCAAAATCAAAAGACGCATCAATTGTTGAAAAGTAAAAGATGCTATATTAATATACTTGGAGAATTTGGATGATTGAAATTTATATGATTGTAACGATTTTTCATATAATGAAGTTTTGACAGTCCATAAATTTTTTTATCTTTTATATTTTTTGTCTCGTTATTTTTTTTTTAACAAATATCTTGTGAGCAATAAAAAAATTAATTTCAATTCCCAACATCTAGAGATCTTACTTCATGAGGGAAAAAAACCGTCTAAAAGTTGCTTTCTCCTTCCAAACTACAACTACTTTTTCTTCACATAAATGTTGAATGACTTGAATCCATGTTGCCTTCTTGTTTCCACCTATACACACACATACGTGTAAGAAACTTATAAGAGCAATAAAAGCCAAAAGGGACGGCTCTAACGAGTAACAACCTTATAATGGAGGTAGTACCTACTTAACCAATTATTGTTGTTAAACGCTACTATATGACGAACTTGGAATATTTACCATAGAATGATGTCTTCCCAACTTGTGCACACACCACATGGGTATATATTTCAATAGTAGAGTGAAAATTGGCATATGATCCCATGCTTCCACGTTATCTCTAATGTATCATACATTTATCCTATCGATTATAAGTCGATCTTTTTAATTATATTTTTGGTTCAGAATATAATCAGCACTTCGTACATATATATTAAAATCTCAAATAGTACTACACATGTAAATGACTATTGGGGACATTTTTGAATGGTGCAAGAGAGGTGTAAGGGGGGAAAAAAAACGTATGTTCTTCTCTATTATTATAAAACATGCAGCAATGGACACGTGGCTCTAACTTGAGGGTGAAAGTCTATAAATTTTTTGTGCACTTTTTTATTTCTTTTTTGTTTATTATTGCTCGATGCAATAGGGATTGAGGCTTAATGTCTAATAATCTGAACGAGATTTGATTGTTCTCCCTTGTTCATCACTTATCTTTTTATATTGAATCGTTACCAATGATCTCTTAGTATTATTTATTGTAATAAAAGAATTGAACAAAAATTATCTTCCTTCTTCAACACTTAAAAATTTATTCGTCGAAAACAATTGCTCGAAAGTTTAATTACTAATTGGCCTTAAGGAGACGTCATGAAGCCATTGAGATCGGACCTATTCGCATGAGATGCAGTTACATTCAACTTTTCTCTAGTATCATTTATGTAAAATTTTTAAAATATTGAGTTTATATTACACTATTACACAAGAGTATCATACTCGCATTGAATTATTAATCTCGTCTATACTAAACGTGTGAACACAAATTGATCGTGTCATACACATCAATGTTGAGAATTTAATTTGGCTTTAGCGCGTCAATCCTTCAACTTCCAACCACCTAACATGATCCCCATGGTTATGTGGTACCTTTCTTGTTGAACAATGTGATAACTATTATTCCAACAATATTTTGTGCTTTACTTGGCTCGTACTTTTGAAGGTTGATATCGACACCTTTCATCAAAGAGTCCAACGCTTATTCTACTTACTAAATGGTGAAGATTTTATTGCACAATATATTCAAATGATTTGTTTCATATATATCGAAAAGAAAAACGCGAGATAACACTCAAACAAGCTCTAAAATAGTTTTGTTGGATGAGTCGAGAACTTCTCGTTACAACACCATGCAACACAGGCCGTCGGCCATCCTTTTCTTTTTTTTTTTTTTTTTTTTTAAGACAAAAGGTAACAGTATAATGTGATTACAAAAACAGATTGATTGCACGGAAAATCATCTAGTAAACACATTAATGAGTTGAATGGTATGACAAAGAAATTAAGCAATCGACTTCAATATTAATGAGACTAGAACTTAAATTGTTGTTGCTATTCAACGAGTTGATTTTGATTCTATTAAAACAAAAAGGATGAGTCAAAGCAAAATGAACCCCACCCCCTCTTCTAATCCCTACTTCTGCTAGAAGATCGAGTACAACTAAATATTGTGACAATCACAAGTTAATTTTAGTAATCTCTCTCCTACACCGTTCTTACCTTAATTTATATTCAACAAGCGTCGCGTCCACTTTTTGGTGTATATTTTAATTTCTTGTATCATCCAGTCTAGTATGGTCTCGTGTCTATCTTAACATTGTTGTTTGTACCACTTTCAACTTATGAGTATTTTGTCCTTTGGGAGACTAACATTCAATACCATAAATGACATACTACAAAAATAATATTGGGCATCTGTTAGCGTTCGAATCAATAAATTTGCTTCCTCTCTAACAACTAAAGGTGATTCCACGTGATACTAGAGCAATCAAATGTCCTAAATTTAAGTATCCTCACCAACTGAATATGAGCCACAAGTTAAGTCATTTGCCAAAGCATTTAATGTGCCAATGACAGCTTAAAGATCAAAATGAATTGGGAAATGACATGAAACTAACTTGAAATGCAGAGAAAATAGCATCAACAATAAAGCTACCTCTTGAAACTAACTTGAAATGCAGAGAAAATAGCATCTTAATCCAACAAGAACTTACTTCTAATGAATAGGGTTGGGGTATGACTACTCACCCATTGACACATGATCCATAACATCAACAATAAAGCTACCCTGGCATCAAATCCCATGTTCCCATGTTCTAAATACAGGTTCTGCAAATTCAATCTCGCAAATCAGGTAGGATTCACAAAAAGGTAAAAAATAATAAATAATAAAGAAAAAGAAAAGATTGTTTGTTAAACGTGTACCAAAGTAAATTGTGTCTTTTAACGATAGTTATATTTTGTAATTTGATGTTTCTTAGCACCTTATGGAGGGAGAAAACGAAGCACTTCCAACGCGACCTCTTGCCAAATGTGTCACATGCTTTCAATTTTTCTCTCCTCTTTCACAGTCAGTTACAAATTCTTGCATATATAGAAATTTGCACTTTGCGGGTTCGGGTTCGGGTTCGGGTTCGGGTTCGGGTTCGGGGTGGAGTGTATTTCAATGTACAACAATACCCGATTGAGGTTAAGATTCCACGGATGGAGCAAAGAGGAGAGAAAAATTGAATAGTCTTGACTATGGACGAGTAATAGTGTAGAAAGTGCTTCTTTTTTTCTAGAAGTGCTACAAATGTCAACAAATACAGAATAAAAATAATGTTCACAAAAGAGTTCTAGAATCGTTAAGCAACTCATTTTTAGTATTATTTGTGTATATCTTCCTAATTTCCATCTAGAAATTTACTACCCCGATAGTAAAAGACACAAGTTAGTTCTTGACTTTTTCAATAATATCCAGACTCCTGTCATTATTTCATACAAGCAATGGCTTAAATATGCATGTGGACATTACTTAAATGAATGACAACACAAGAAAAGGGTCAAGGATATTGTTTGTCTTTACTCTGCGAAATGAAACACATAAAACGTAGAGGATATATCCCCTGCCCGAGTCGGGCATATGCCCCGACTCTCACAGGAGGTGGGCCCTCACAGGGCACATGCCCGACTCAGGATTAAAACTTGTGATTTAGTTCAAAGGAAATGTCCTCATTTATCGCTAGCGATCATTTATTCTCAAGGAAAGCTGGTTATATTAAGAGCCTGTTTGTATTCACTTAAAAATTTGTTAAAAAACTGAAGTCAAAGTCAACAATTAATTTTAACCACTCATTTCATGAACCCACAAATTTTTTCAATTTTTCAACCACACATTTCATCAACTTTTACAAAAAATCTAATTTTAATCAAAATCAAACCTAAATTTTCTCTAAAAGATGCAGTTGGTATATTATTGAAAACCCTATTGATTTTGGCTCGGGATATTTGGTTGGTGTAATGTGGGATACAAAGTTTTTCCCCTTCTTTATGGATAAGTTTAGGAATTTTCCTTCATCATTAGTTGTTCTTGGTTGGAAAAGAGCTATATATTCTTAATCGAACTTGTTTTTCATATATCTTAAGAACTCCTTGTATTCTGATATATGTATCTACATATCACGATGTGCTTAGATACATAAATGAAAATATGGAGGACATTTCATAGTTATTAGTAAGTATCGACTCCATTGGAAAATCGCAACAATGCATAGAGGTGTAAAGCGAGTCATGCTCAACTGTCTTTGGGGTGACCAGGGTGGGCTTTTCCCTGGCCCGGCCCATGTAGGAAAATGCAAAGCTCAGCACAGCCCTGCACCCGATCCATGTCCGGATAAAGGCCCAAGGGGGCCTAGATTGCCAGACCCCGCTCAACTCTATACATCTCCAGACGAAAGCTTATTTGTTATTTCGGTACCTATAGGCACCTATTAGCAAGGGAAGGTAAGTGTAACTAATCACTGCTCCATCAACCAAGCCACGAATTACAACCCCCCCTCTTCCCCCCCCTCCCCTCTCTTCTGATGCTGACTAGTTTCATGCAGCTACAAAACAAGGAAAAAGAGAGAGAACCACAGAAAGAAAAAAGAAGCAAGGAAAACATCACATAAGAGAAACAAAATAGTTCAATTCAGTCTGATGCCAGCATAAATGAGAGTTAGTATCAAAATTTCGATAAACAATTTAGATGGGGTAATTCTAATATGGTCAAACATTGAAGACTAGTATCTAAATCATCTGAGCAAGTTTCAAACCCCACAAACTTCTCTGAAGAACTCAAAGTCCATGTTGCCTAGAAAATTACATGCTCTAAAAGAATTAGAGGCTCTTCTTTTTTATATCAACTTGAATGTGCTTAGATAGTGCCCACTGTTTTGAATTTGAATATATAGAAATCAATACAAATTGAGAAAAACTGAAAAGCATAATTATGGCTTCAAAGAGAAAAGGATACTTCTCTGGAGGAGTTACGGTCATGTAGATTATATGAAGAATAAGAGAGGAGGCAAGCAGAAGCGATTGTAATGTGGAACCCAAGAAATTAGTCTCTCTTGTATCTGTTCTTCGATCAGGAGCATAGTACAGAAGGACGAATAGACCATATAGAGCAATATATGGAAGAATCAAATTGTCACGTCTCAATAAAGGGAACATGGAGAGCAAGGCATAATATACTAACCACCGAAAAATAAAAGGCTCTTCAACAGCCAAAAGGCTTGCCGGCAGAAGTGGCAGCAGGATAGATTTCTCATGTACTGTAACATTAACCACCAATTGCAAATAATCATGTACGATGATACCAATAATAAAAAAGGAATGGTCAAATGGAGGACAACATGGACTGTTTTACGTACCTTGGAATGAGAATAAGTAGAATGAGAAAGAGCAATTCAGCAGCCCATAAAGGAAACTTTGTTTCGTTGGTAACAGTATAAGCTGAATCGTAGAAGGCAGAAACGTGGAAATAGTTACAGCAAGACTGAGAAGTTTCAGTGATTGTGTGGTGAACAATCTCTTCCACTTCACGAGGACTGAAGTTGTACACCAAAAATTTGCCACATAATCCTCATATATACCTCTCTCGAAGGGGGCTAATCGAGAAAGAACCTGTTCCAAGTATCAAGCTAAAGAGATAAATTACTACATACAAAAAGTTTGCCCAACTAGTCTTCAGAATGTGTACTGTCATGTCGAAGAGATTCTACAAAAGGAGAATATATTATAATAAGCACTAATAGGTCTTTTTGAGGATCTGATGTCAATGCGCTAAGAAATTGCACACCATATCCCTCTATCCATAGCAGATACTTTGGTCAACTAAGCTTATCTCTGCAGGCCTTATAAAGGATGCAAGCGTATTTTACCGGAAACACTATGTTTAACATTCTCATTTAGTCATTTTTACTATATAAAGAATTGGAAGAGTAGAACCTCAAGAATATGTTCTGTGTGCTGGAGTAGTAAATAGGACTTAAGTAGTGATTACATTAACCAACTTAAGAATAGGAAAAGGAACTTAAATTTCAAACCATGGGAGTTTTACCTCCAAAGATGCGTCTGCAGAATAAATATACGGCGACCACACAATAGCAAAGGTTCCCAATACCACCAAACCTAGTTTTGAGATCTCGAAGACTGGATTCCGGCGCCTAAGACATTTGCCCAAGAGATACCCAAAAAATGCAGGTGCATAATATGCACTCATCTGCACAAAGCAAAAATGATGCCAACAAATCTGATAAGTCAGGGAGTAAAGAAATACAGTTTTTTCTAAAGTGTAAGTAAAACAACATTGCATATCAAACTTGTCTCTGAGACATAATAGTCCAAGTAAATTGATCTCGGATTTCTTCAAGGAAGTCAGTTTCAAGGCCATTAGCAAGCCTATTGATGGAATAGTCACCAATAATTGAATTCCATATTGGTGATTTATGAAGGAACATATAAAAATCAGGTCTTCTAGCTAGAGACGATAGCAAGAAAATATTGATTGTATAACATGTTTCCGTGCTCTTTTTAACTGTCTATTTAGATCGTATAATGTGCAACTAAGCTTAGGAGATTTAAGGTAGAGACAGCCAAAGCAGCTTCCACGTTGCTTTGTCTGTTACTATATGGTGCCTCAAGTTGGATATGAATTCTAGAATTTCCAAGAATCATATTACTCCAATGCATTTGCCATGTGGTTTGAGTTCTTTCTTCAAGCATCCACGAGGAAAGCGTCGGAATTGTCTTCCAGAATTCTTTATGGACACCATATCCTTTGAATATGCAACCGTGTCATTGATAAATTTCTGTTTCTATGGAAGGATATTCCTTTTCCAGCCCCTAACAGACTAACAAGAGACGAAATCTTGTAATCTTTTCCCAGATACATAAGATGAAAGTGACATAAATGAGGGCGTCAAGGTCTATGTTGCTCGGATTCGGCACGGGTGTCGACACGGTACATATCTAAAAGTCTCGATCCTTCTTTTTTTAAAATTAAGATACGGGATATGGCTAAAAATGATCCGAATTTTGGATACGGGTACGGGATACGTTTTACATTTTGTTATAATAATTATATAAATTAATTTAAATTTAATTCCAAAATAAAAAAAATAAAAAATAAAAAACAAGTGAAAAAACTGAGTTTTATGTAGATGCCTAATCAATTATTGACCAATCTTTTAAATTAGAGATTAATAAAATTGGTGTTAATTTTATTAGTGGGACACTTTGACGTTATATTTGATGCTTAATGAAATTTGATGTGAACTAATATTGACTTGACCGTAAAAATTAAACTCATAGTATAGTCAACGGTTTAGTTGAACAACTCTTTCAATAAAATCAATTTAAGCAAGTGAATTACCATTTGAAATCAATTTAAATTTAATGCCAAAATATATATTTTTAAAAGAATTAAAAAGAAAAAATCAATTCGTCATCTTCTTTCTATTTTTTTATAGAAATTAATTCAATTTAATTTAACAACAAAATAACACAAATAATATAACAATAAATTATTTTATTCCACCCACCACAACCCACTTTATTCCACAACAGTCCACTTAATCCACTGCAGCCCACTATCCAATTAGGGCAACATATAGTCACCGTCTCCCCACCAAACTCCCTCCACTGCAAAAATCCAAAGAGTAAAATTCTTCCTCCATTTCAAAGTAACAACATCGCCATGGCTCCCGCAGCAGTAAATTCGTCACGGACTCCACTAAAGACGAAAGACAAAAGAAGCCCCATTTTTCAACGAACAACAATGGTGAGTTTTCCATTTTTCTTCTTCCTTTCATTCGCAGGTATCGAGTGAAAATCAAGGATCCGATCCGGATTCAGTGTCAGTATCCGTGTCGTGTCGACACGGGTACTCTACCATTTCCACCGAGTCCGAGCAACATAGGTCAAGGTGGATGTGTAGCTACAATATAATTGATAAAATAAGGAAGGGGGTTGTACACCAAGAAGTGGAGATAGCACCAATCAAGGATAAATTAGAGAAATGAGGTTTTAGGTGGTTCAAGTATGTCTTGCATAAACCTAGACAAGCTCAAACCACAAGAGTTGTGCAATTTGAGCAAAACATGTTAGAAAATAGAGAACTTTACAATTCCTAAATGAATTTATTGTATTTGGCTTCCATGTGCATTAGTTAGTAACAAGGTGATAAACAAAAGATAAGGGTTTCTCCGTGTCTCAAAGAAATCTTGAGAGCACTTCCAATAATACAAATATCTAAGTTCATCAAACCAAGGTAAAATGTATAAGCTCTTAGCTCAATAATAGTGATAACGCTATGGACCCAATACATGGAAAGTTATCAGATGCACTACCATAAAAATCATATCCTTCAACTGTGTTCACTAATGATACAATTGCCATTCCATGACCAAGATGTGTTCCATAAAGAGGGATTTTTAAAATACTATTTCTTAGGCTGAAAGCAATTAAAAAACATTGTGATATATCTCTTGTTGCAGCTCTTAATCATGACATTTCATAAAACTTAATGTTGAGCTCAAAAAACTGAACAGTTCAAATTCATCGCTAGAGCTATCTTTCACTCTGAAACACACACTATGATTTTTTTAAAAAAAAAAAAACAAACTAAGAAATGATTTATTATAAATTACTGCCCCCTGTAAATGCTTTGTCCAGTACATCACCACTGTAGTAACTCAGACAAGTAATAAATCCTTAAAGAAACTATGGCTCAGTGCACGCAATTGTTTATGTTGTTAAGAGTCTATACAACTATATATACACAATATGGCACCACAAATAAAATTTCAAGATAAAACCCAAGTCCGAGATGCTTATTCACTTAAACAGAGTAGAAACGCACCTGTTTATGGTTGAGAGCAAGGCTGAACAATACAGAGCCGACAAGGTCTCTATCCGAAAGAATCGCCGCAACAGCCGCAATTGTTAACCCCAAACTAATACAATTGTACTGACAACAAGAAAGTGAAAAGATGAACTTCCAAGAGGAAAAGAAGAGCACTGACGTCAAACCCAATTAAAATAGAACTTTGCCTGACAAAATAATTCATTCGCACCTGAAAATGGCCATGATCAATCAAAATGAGACATGGATTTAATAAAATAATTGCAATGTGCCAAGCCATGTTACTTTTCTCCCCAATTTGTTTCTTAGAATAATAGACAGTTACAAAATAAAGAACTGCAGGAAAGAATATCAGCAAATCAGATGACAGAACTGTCCACCTCATCAACAACTTCCTACATAAAACAGCAAAAAATGGATAGACGTTAGGTATATTGAAGAGTAAAGATTACTCCCCGTGTTCAAAATTGATTGCTCTTTTTCCCAAGTCATGTTCGGGACATGTCTTTCGTGGGAGCTCAAAAAAGAACTTGATGATCCGAATAATTATGAATGTGGTGAGTATCAGATAGCGAGTTCATTAATTATTAAATCCATTGATGAATGTAACAAATTTGTAGCTCAAACTGACTGCATCATCTGGGAGAATTGAATTTCTTAAATTCATTTTGATCTCTTGATTAACTGGTAATTCTTATTCTCACGAGTTTAATTTCCTAAGAATTTCAAATTGCAAAGGATGTCTAATTCTGACACAGCAGAAAAAATAATCATCATAATTCGAAAATAAAGCCATTCAAAAAATTGAACAATAAAAATAAAATAAATATTCGAGAAAAATGAAGCAACTGCCGAGTTTAATTCCAATTTCCAACCATAGCAGTATGAACATAACAAAACAATTAACATACCCAATGTAGGACTCATAGCCGCGAGAAGTAAAGAGTGAAACCGATACTGGATCGAAGAATTTCAACAAAAGGCCATGGAGATAGCTCTGGTAGGCGGTGAGAGGGGGATAATCGAGTCCCCAATAGGTGAGGTCATTGGTTGAGCTATTTCGATACCATTCTTTCACCGGGAGATTGATGGTGATCTCCATCCAGTGCCGCTGAGCCTCGTAGTCTCCGAACTTCGGCGGTGTGGCGGCGCCGGAGTACGAGTGGATCGCGACAGCAAGGCGAACCACCACTGCAAAGAGGCTGATGCAGAAGAACACGGATTTTGTGCCCCGACCGATCGCGAATGTCCATATGTCGGAGTCGGAGTCGGAGTCGGAGTCGGAGTCGGGTTTGGGTTTGGATTTGGTTGGTTGGTTTGGCTTTTTTTCTTCTCCATTGTTATTAGCAAAGAACGTCACTCTCTCGGAACTTAAACGGAGAAAAACGGCCGGTGAATGACCCGTTTTCACACGAATCGGATCCGACTTACTTGGATCTAACACAACAGATATTGAAAGTTTTAGTTCACTTAATTCAAGTCTTCTATTTCATAAGTCAAATTGCAAATTAAGGTGTGTACCTGAACACTGATTTGGGGTAAATTTAACTAACACGGACTAAACTTTCAATTTGTTAATATTAGTAGTTTCCTTTGAAATGTTACAAATCACTTAACTTTTATTTTGATCCACTATCTATCACCCGTTATTGCAGACGGAAAATGCCATTGCAGCTAACGGCTATCACATGGCACCAATCAAAGATTTACAATTCTCCAACTCGATCGTCTATTCCAACTGCACCTGCCACGTAAGAAATGCTAAATATAAAACATGACTTCTCATCCGTAAATTGAACATGTAATCCTCATTTTCTCCAAATTGAAGTGCCCAAAACCCTTAGTTCCCTAATTGAAAATCCGCACACACTTGCTACAAATGGCGATGGAAAATGATGATGCTGCTCAAATAAACAAGCAAACATTGTGTATGTGTGGCCGGATTGCTGTAATGAGGACTGCTTGGACGGAGAACAACTCAAGTAGGAGATTCTTAGGGTGTAGTTATTACAGACATCTAGATGCTTTGTGACTATGGGTGGATCCTCTTGTCCACCCATGTTATAAGAGCGTCATCAATGGTCTGTTGCGGAATGCTAATCGGGAAACTGGTTTGGAGAAGAAGTTGCAGAAAGTTTTATTATGCCATCAGATTGTATTGGCAATGTTTGTGTTGGTGATTTTGTTCAGTACCTATTCGATGAGATGGGAATTGAAGTTTTGTGGGTTTGGTTGGTGATGCTTTTTTTTGTTTTTGTTTGGTTCAGTAGTTTGTCTATGAAGCCCAACTTTTTTGGAATTGTGTTTGTGAAAATGTATAACAAAAATGCTGAATGGTAGTGGTTTGGACTGCTTGGTAGAGTAGTTTGGATTGTATGCATTAGTTGTATTGATGGTAGGATGGTCCAGATAAATGGCAATGTACTTCATTTTGATTTTGGAATGAAAATGGGGCATTATTAGAACTCTGTCATTCACTTTCATTTTTACGTTCAATTTATTTTGTAGTTGAAGTTCAGCCTGTTGTTGCAGTAATGAATTTAAGCTAATCTAATCAGATGAAAAAGATTCAAATGCAGTTGCAAAAGCTCATTTCATAGATTTGACTCAACATGAAACTTACAAAAAAATATCAACAATCCTAATATAAGTATCACTTGTCTTAAGGAGTTCAAAATATCAACAATCCAATGAAACTTACAAAAAATTAGCAATTCTAATATAAACATATCAACACCCCTAATATCAGCACCTCTTACAATTCACAAAATATCAAATCAAAATATCAAAATATCACTAAACATCCAAACTGTCAAAATCTATCAGCTGCCCTAATTAAACTTCTAATTGCAAAGATACTACGCTCTTGAATCTGGCTTCCTCGTCTGTAGAAGCAATGAAATGAATTGAGTCTCACAATCCTTCTATTTTTGGCCCTATAAGCTTTCGTCCTAGATTGTTCTTCTTGTTCCATCAGTTGCAAATCATCCACCATGTTGTCAAAATAGAAGCTCTTTATCTGCAAATCATTCCTAGGCACATCTAGAGCAGGTCCAATGTTGTTTTGATGAATTATGCCTAGGGTAGGCATAAATTGGAACTCGGATTGTGGTGGTTCGTGAGAATCAATTGAAGTTGAATTTTGAGATCTTCTAGGCTGAAGTTTACCCTATGAATGAGAAACAAATACATAAAGCACACGTGAATATTAATTTGGTTTGAAAAAATTGCATCATTATCAAAAAATAAGCAACAACATATGTATAATATTACCTTCGATTGTGATATTTTGGTTACATTTTGACTACCAATATCAGGTATGGATTGATCCATGTCGTGGCCAAAACAATCCTGTCAATAGCCCAATGATACGTTAATCAAATAATAACAAGCACTTAATCTACAAATGTAAAGATATGCAAACATAAAACAACCTCATGTGGTGCATTATATCTGTCGTGATACCGCTTATTATGCTCAGATATGCCACATAGATTGCACGTCATTGTAACTGTTCTAACTCTCTTCATCTTGCTTGTCCCACCCTTTTGCTTAACCACGGCCTCTTCAGCTTACAGTCTCAATTTTTTTTTGTCTTCTACATCTTCCAGCCACATTCCAACCAGGTGGGCTAGACGGTCTATATCAACTGGAGCCCACAGTTTCTTGAAATTTAGAGACATCACCAGATATTCATAGCAATTGAGATATGTAATCGCCAGATATTCATAACAATTGAGCTATGTACTTACCTTGCAACAATCATGTACATAATGCATGGGTTGGTCCATTTTCTCTAAAATTGCAGCATGAGCATGACCACATGGAATACCTTTGAGGTCCCATTTTCTACAAGTGCAAGTGTGGGAATCAATATCAACAACAAACCTACCATCCCTACACCGTACATACCACTGAGTCCCCCCTCCCCGACCAATCTACCAGACTACCCGAAGCCATGTATATATTGTTGAATAACTTGGCATAGATTTTTGGGCACAGAGGTCCTACTATTCTCCTCATCTTATCCCTTCAACATTGGATCCTCTTCATACAACTAATGTGCATATATATCAACGTTCTCCTCGTCAGATGAGTAATCGGTCTTCAATTCTTCGGACATTGGATCATATGAATGATTAGAGTCAGTGTCTTCACCAATTGCATATGCGTGTTGCTCTTCTACAACAGGGTCGGAGTTCAGACCTACTGCGATGCGCTCTGGATCATTACTGTATGTATGAAAATCATCATCGTTCACATCATCTTTGGAGTCGGTAAATTGTTCACCCGGCTCTTCCAAATCTTCTTCATTCTCCGCAATGTGATTTTATAGGGTCAGGGTTTTGGAAATCCTTACACATTTAACAAATTAAAAAAAGAATGAAAAATCAATAATCGAATAATTTATTAAATTAGAAGAGGATCAATCAATTAAAAAAACCATACCTTCTTGTGGTCCATGTTCGGGTGTCTCCAATACAGCTTCCTCCACTACTGTATGGTCCATTTCCAACAAGTGTGGGTCTCCTTTGTCCACCAAATTAGACACAAATTTAGGGCTGATAACGACCAGGACTACAATTAGGTAGGGATGGCAAAAAAATCGTCGCCGCCCACCCCGCCAAGCGTTGTCCTACCCCACTTATTCGGGTAATAGGGATGGATCCGGGAGCGCCCGGCAACCCCGCCCTCCTTTTTTTTTTTTTAAAAAAAATCATAAAATATAGTAAATATTATAATTTTAACTAAAAATAGACTAAAGAAGAATCGAACTCCAGGTTGAAACTTATAAACCATCAATTTTAACTACTACACCACAACCCAAATCTTATAATTTTTTTTTGTTTGGTACAAATATTTAAAAAATTTGTATTTCTTTTTTTTTAATTATTTTTTCAGTTTAACAAAAAAAAATTTAACTAGGGCGGTTGGCGGGTCAAAGGGTCGCCCGCCCCATTACCATCCCTACAATTAGGGTAAACTTGCTCTTACTTTAATGCTTTGCTAATTTGAGAATTTTGTCTTCAAAAGTTACCACATGTTCAATTTACGGATGAGGAGTTGTGTTTTACATTTAGCTAGTGTTCTAAAAACCGCGCCTAGGCGTGAAGCGTGACCTCCACGCCTCGCTTAGGTCCTAGGCGCGCGCTTTTTTATCAACTATATTTTTAACTAAAAAGCGTGCGCCTAGGCTTGCTTAGACGCGCGCTTTTTAGTAAAAATATTTTTTTAAATATTTAAAATAATATTAAAAATAAGAAAACATTTTTTCACGCCTCATTCACGTCTCACCCCCGACTAAGCTTCGCCAGGCCCAAAAAGCCTGAAGCTTGGCTTCTACGCCTAGTCACGCTTTACACTTTTTAGAACCTTGCATTTAGCATTTCTTACGTGGCAAGCGCAATTGGAATAAACGGCTAAGTTGGAGAATTGTAAAGCTTTAATTGGTGCCATGTGTTAGCCGTTAGCCACTTTGGCATTTTCCATCTACAACTTCAAACGGTGAGATAACGGATGGTAAATGGTGGACAAAAACCAAAGTTCAGTAAGTGATTTGTGACATTTCAAAGTACAGTGAGTAAGTATTAACAAATTGAAAGTTCAGTGAGCGTTTGTCAAATTTACCCCACTTATTTGAGTTAAATTCTAAAAGTTGATATATAAATTTAGGCATTCACAATTAATAGAATGGTGCTTGGATTTAATTTTTTTTTTAAAAAAATTAATATTATCAATAACTAGTGGATCTTAAAATTTTCACTAATTAAAAGATTTTTAACAAAATTTGGTTCTCAATTTACTCATACAGTAATCAATTTTTTTTTTATAAATACACTACATTTTGTTTTTCATAATTTACTACAATTTAATCCATTTTCATGAAAGTACAATTCATAGTATGTTTGTGTGTACTTATAAGTATTTATGAGTTGATCAAACATCATTTTCATCTACAAATTTTGTAAGACCTACAACTTTTATTTAATTTTTATTCACACATTTTCTAGGACCCACTACTTATAATCTACAAAAATATTTACTTAACATACTCTCAATAAACTTCATTTCTTAAAATGACTGTAATAAATAGCAAAAACATCAATCATAAAAAAAAATTCAAACACAAGACAAAAATCTAGAGTAGGGTTTTTACAATAATTTCGTAGAAAATTTAAAAAAGAGAAAACCTTGATGGCTTAAAAGAAGGGGATTTGGCGCAAATGGTCTCTAATCGTTGTCTTCAGTGCAAAAATAGTCCATAACATTTATTTTTTGGCATATACGTCCCTAACTTCTGTATTTTGGTGCTAAACTGGTTCTTATTTGATGAAAAAGACAAATATATCCTTAATTTTAATTAGAAAAAATTGCAGCTGGATTTCTAACATTTACAAAATGTGCAAATTGTCTAGTGCATTTATTAAATTATATTTAATTTAACATATTAAATATATCATTATAGTCGTATCTATTAAGAGAGTGTATTGAATCTAGATTTTTAAATACTTTGATTGACATTGTTCAAGTGACTAATTTTTATGAATTTCATTAACTTTTATTTGACTTTTATAAATTTTAATAGATTTCCACATACCTTTATAGATTTTAATTTTGAAAGACTTTCCTAAAAATTTTACAGACTTTCATACACTTTTATTTTTTTAATTAAAAATCTTGAAAATATAAATTTAATATTTTATAGAGAAAAATCTAGTTAATAGTTTATTTAATTACATTAATAATATTAAATTCATACAAGTTAATGTTCTATTTAATTATTGCAAGTAAACTAAAACAAATTTACAGGAGAAAAATATAAAATTATTATACTTTAAGTATATGTAATTGCTATGTGATGTGAAAAACTTAAATACAAATTAAGATAAATAAATAACAAAATAACGTATATAATTTTATGACATTAAACCAATTTTATTACTTTTTTGTTTAACATAAAAATGCTAATGAAAATTAATTTACAACTATGTGTTCTTTATTTTCGAATAATAATAAAACAATAAATTAAAAAATGAATAATATAGTTAAAGTTCTAATATATATAGTTAATAAATGAATAGTTCAATTCAATAAAAGTATTTGAGCATCAAGTTTGTGATAAAGTTATTTTCTATTTTTCTATAACAATAAAATAAAATTTTTAATTTTTAATAATGTATTTACTTAATAATTTTATATTTTTATTTAACATATTTCTTAATAATCATAAGATTAAATTTTAATTATTTTATAATAGTTCTTAAAATATACAAAATAATTTAGTATATTATCAATTTAATAAATAAATTCTTAATTTAAAAAAAAAAAAGCTTGTTAGTTTCTTTTAATTTGTTATAAAAAAAAAAGTTTCGGATTCATTTGCACCTTTTTGCAAAAGTGACCTTAATTTTCTCTTGTTAAAATTAAGGGCATATTGGTCTTTTAATCAAATAAAGACAAATTGTGCACCAGAACGCATAACTTGGGGATGTTTATGTCAATAAAAATAAACGTTATGGACCATTTTCGTATTGAGGACAAAAATCATGAACCATTTGCGCCAACTTCCCTAAAAAATATCGTTCACAAAATGAGCCGCCCTTCAACAAATAAAACTCTACTTCAAAATTTTAAGACTACAATTGAAATGAAACCTTGTGAAATTACCAAAAAGAAAGACTTTTTTTTTTTTTATCGGCCAACAAAATACAATGAAAAGATTCTAGTGTGTATATTTACCTGACATGATACAAAAAATGTGAAAGAACACAAAATCTAGTAATCTTATTATAATAATAATAGTTTTTTTTTTCTTGTACACATCAACTTTGTAATTTCATTTTTGATACTTCGTGACAATTAATTAAACCAAACAATTGTGTTGAAAAATATAAAAAAAATCTTTATTATTTTGTGAAGCCAAAGTAAGTACTCCTCTTACGTTCAAGTCCTCTGCTCAACCCCGATGATGATGAGCCAACAGATTCAATAGAATTTTGACAATTATGTGGTTCACTTCAATATTTGACATTTATTAGGCCGGATATTACTTATGCAGTCAACCTAGTATCCAACAATTTCAGTATCCAGCCAAGAAAGATTTGTGAGTCGTTATACGATACTTCGTTACATCAAAGGCACTTTCATTTATGGACTTCATTTTTCTATCTCAAAGTTCTCTCAATCTCAAAGGCACTTTCATATATGGACTTCATTTTGCTATCTCAAAGTTGTGCAGGCTGTCTAAATACCAGTCGAAGTACAACGAGTTATTATGTCTTTCTTAGGACCCAATTGTATTAGTCTGGCAAAGAAATAAACAACAAAGGCGAACTAGAGCGACTCTGTTCCACTCTAGAAAAAATTAATTTCTAAAGTGCAATTTTTTTTCAATAGCAGTCCAGTTTTGAAGTACATTTTTTTTAAATAGTAGTCAGCTCTTCAAAAAAAAATTAGATTCGCTCCTCGAAGCAACCAATCATTTTTCTTTCCAATATGGAAGTTGAATACGACAAAATGGCTGCAACCATTGCTGAAGTCAATGGATACTTTATCTGATCCAAGAATCCTGTTGAGAGTGCCATCAATATGGCACATAATCCAGTTTTTCATGCTTGCACTAAACATGTCAAATTGGACTATCTTTTGGTGTGATAAAAGTTGCAGTTGGAACAATCATTACACGTCACATTCCATCTCCTAACAAACTTGCTGATATCTTAACTAAGTAATATTACAAGGACAATCCTTTCATGGTGTACAAATTTAGCTTGACATTCATTCCATTCTATCACTAACATTGAGGGGCTGATAAGATCAACAATATCAATTCTTTTCCCAATCAGAAAGAGCCATTGGCGATTGACAAAAATCAAGCAAAGCATTTGGAAGATTGCCGCACAATGCTTTGCTTTGTCCGAAGGATTGAATTAATTGAGAATGGTCTACTTTCCTTAATTGGTTGATGAAATATGATTTAGTGCATGTTTGGTTATATTTAAAATAAATTATTATTTTTTAAAAATTTATTCTCAAATACATATTTTATGAAATTTATAATTTTATTTTTTAACCACACATTTCACTAATATTTTTAAAATCTCCTAAAAAGTACTTTTAAATTTTACCACACATACACTAGTATCCATGAATTGTATTCTTACTGTCTTAGTTATAATTATACGTTAGACAAATGAATTGTAAGTTAAGAAAAATACAATGTTCGAGTCAATTATATAAGAGAAACAAGTAGAAAACACATGCTTACTCAACATAGAATACAAACAAAATGAGCACAATAAGTAAATTAAGAGAAATTTTAAAAATGATCAAGTACAACTAAATATATTACATGGTCAGCTCAATCATAGCGTTGGAATACTCGATCAACTCATATCAAGAGACTAGATGTGCTTGACCAACTCCATTTAGTAAGGCTAACTATATATATACTCTCCCAACTAAAACAATAGTTGATGGGTTAAATTAATGAATGGCTACCGAACCTTTTCATGTTACTACTTAATTATCAATCTTTAAAAGGTTACCCAATAGTCATCCAACTTATCAAACGATTTCACATCCATCACTCTACAGCAAAACGTTACTCAGATTAGAAGAAATTTGCCACGTGGCAAACGGAATGTCTAAGTGGCACGAATATGCCGTTAAAACATCCACCTCAACAAAATGTAAATTTTCCAAACATGACTTCACATATCTCTCACAAAAAGTCTGCACTTCTCCATTTACTTCTTCAATACATTAAAAATCCCAAAATTATCAAGAAGCCTAATTTCTGTCTTGTAAATCGAATTCTCCCAAATTAGAACCCAAAAACAAAACCATTGAAGTAAAACCCTTTATTGATATCAATTCAATACTACGTAGTTACCAATTGCAATGGAGAACTCGTCGGTCACTTTCCAAATCTCGGACGCGCCAATGTGTTATAGTGGGAAAATCTCTTTGACAAGGACTTCGTGGATGGAGAACACTCTAGGTAGGAGGTTTCGAGGTTGTAGATTCTATGGACGACCGGATGCTTGTGACTATTTCTCTTGGGTGGATGCACCTCCCTATCCACGGTACAAGATAGTAATCAATGGGGCTTTTACGGAAGGCAAACAATAACGGGAATGGAAAAATGAAGATGCGATGAAGTTGCATCAAATTGCCTTGGGGGTGTTTTTACTCGGTGCTCTGATTCACAAATATGTATGCTGAAATGATGTGTTTTAATGTTATGGTTTTTGTGTTTGTAAAAATGCTTCAAAGATCAATCTGTAATTTGACGTTTGATGTGAATGTAAATGACGATTGTGGTGATTTTGTTTTGGTTACTGATGTTTCCTTGCTCTTGTAGTTATCCCAACTTACCAATTTTTTTAGTATTATCAACACTTAATGTATTATGTATATGGAATTTTACTCAAGACTGAGTTAACTTGCTTGGGTTATTGCTTGGTAAGGATTGAATGATGAATGACCATTATGATGTAGAGAATCCTAAAGCCATGAATTTATGCTAGAATTAACTTATTGAAGATTTAGTTAACTTGCTTGGGTTATTGCTTGATATGTATATTCCATTTTCCCAAGGAATCCTAAAGCCATGCTTTTATTTTCCCATCAATGGCAGTAGAGAAAACAAATTGCAGATGAAAACATGCTTTTATTCACATCAGCTCATGAATTCTTCCATATGGCGAGAATGGCTTTGACTTCAAAATTCCAAATAATATAAGACAAGCTCATGAGGTTCAATATATTATTAATGTCTTAACAATTCTTCCATAGTGTAAAACAATAAAATGTAGCTTCAATTCACATAGTATGGCATCCTCACAGTAGCCATATCTATTTCCAAAAGACATTTGCAGTCATTTAATTAGAAGTGCACAACTGTAAGCTAAAAGATATGCATCTTCAAAACACTGAAAATCTGTACAATATGAGATCATTAAGAATAATACGAATATCATTAACTAATATGATCAATTCTGTACAAAACACTGAGAAGTTGTACAAAACACAGCAGGCCAAGCTTAATACAATAAGCTTTACAAAACACTAAGAAATTGTACAAAACACAAAAGGCGAAGCTTAATACAGTAAGCTTTACACTTGATTCAACTACAAGCATGTCAATGTACAAAAAAGATTCATCAAAAGTATCAAACAAAATTATTTTTCCAAATTCCTTCGATTCCTAGACATACCAGCCCTCATTGTGTCTTGAACTCGCATGAGCATCCACGACTGGTCCATTTTTGTTGAATACAATAGGATTTGATTATCCAATGCCTGGAGTTGGCATAAAATGGAATTCAGATGGTAGTAGTGGTTGGTCTTGAGAAGCTGCTTTCGAATTCTTCTTGGATTTCTTGCTTGTAGTTTATTCTATTGTAATACATTTAATTCAATAAATGAGTGAAGTAGATACAAGAATTCAATCATAACATCAACGTAAAGTATAGTAATTTTATCATACTCTTGTTTGTGGTTTGCTGGTATTGTGACTCTTCATCAATGGTTTGACTGAGTAAGCAGACCAATCCTACTAGTAGACAAACAAATACAAAGATAACAATAAAGATCCCAAATTTAAAACATCACTTGAATGTCATATTTTTCTATACAAAATGTAAAAGATACCTCATGTGGTGCATCTGCCTTCTCGTGGTATCGTTTGTTATGCCATGTTAACCCGTAGACACTGCATGTCATGACCACACTTTCTTTTTTTTTCTTTGAAGTACTCAGAGATTGTGTTATCACATATTCGTCTTTTCTTCTGCATCCTACCCCGTTTAGACAAAATCCAACCAAGTAGTTTAGTTTTATAGGATCTTTATCCACTTGAGGCTATAGTTTTTTTCTATTTATTGGCATTACTAGATTCTCTTAGAATCTCGAATAGGTATTCACTTTATACCAATCGTGAACGTAGTTTAATGGATAATCTATGTAGTCCATGATTGCAGCATGTGCATGCCCACATGGTATCCCAGTAAAATCCCAATTTCTACAAGCACACGTCTCTGCATGAATATCAATCACGGACTCACCATCTTTTTCCTTTACATACCATTGCGATCCATTGTTCCACTCAACCTCATTTTTCCCTGCCATCTCAACATGTGTCATAAGCTTTTTAACAATTTTGGGACAAAGATTACATCTTGTGATAGCCCAAGAATAATTAACCAAGAGGGGGATGAATTAGTTTTCTCAAACTTTTTCGAAAAATATTCTCAAAAGTGATATTTAAGAAATCAAAATTAATCCACAAAAATATAAGCACAATATAAGTAAATAAAAGGAAAGAAAGAGTGCAAACGATGTTTTTATGGAGGTTCGATCCAACCAATGATCTACGTCCCACTGTTACCAAGCTCTCCAACACGAGCACGACCTTTCCACTATTTTGATTGATTTATGGTGCAATCCAAACCTTTACAATGTGTCCAGTGACTTACAAACAAGGAGCACCGATCCTTATACAATATTGAGCTTTTCAAGGGACCTCAATATGACCTAAAAATGTAAAGAGATTGATTTGAGTATTTCTCTCTAGATGAATGATAGATACAAGTTTAGTTCTAAGAGAGACTAACACTTTAATGAATAGCAATAGATAAGGAAAGCTCAAGTGTTAGAAGAAAACTTTGTTGAGAAAGATGAATCAAAAGTTTGATTTAATCAAACAAAGTTTTTCAATAAGAGATATTGAAGATATAAATGCAATGAAGCTTTGAATGAAGTTTTTCAATATGATTCTCTCTATAAATGCTCTTGTAAGTGTTGTTGAATGATAATAAATAAAGTGGTATTTATAGAGATGAATTTTCATCACTTTCTGTTGAAACGGATGACCAAACAGTCGACCGATCAGATTGGTCAGAACTAGCCGTTGGTCTGCAGAAAATCAGAACGGACACTTTTTTGAAAAGTGTCATTCAAATGGTCGACCAATTAAGCTCAAACGATCGACCGGTTAAACCGGTTTAACAAACGGATTGTCCGTTTCTACAGTTTTGAAAAATAGATTTTTGGCTTTGATCCAAATATTTTTATGCAAGTGATAAAAATTATTTTTTAGCTTTCATTTATTTAATTGCTAATGATTAAAGAGTTAATACCTTTACAATTTCATCTAAAAAATAATTCTTCATTCTTGATCTTCGAATTTTGAATTTCAGATCTTGAGATACTTGAACTCTTGTATTGATTTTGACTTGATCTTGACATTGTATGAGAGTTCGATTTGTAGTGCCTTGAATATTGCTTGAAAGTAGATTGTTAGTAGACATAACCAATTTGTTTGTTATAATCAAAATATTAAGGTTTAAAGTTAACCATAGGTCAACAATTTCCCCTTTTTGATTATGACAAACAATGTGAGAATATAGAATAATAAGATAAAATAGAGCATATATATTCCCCCTTTCTTTTTCAAGTGAACATGGTTTGATGAATTTGTATTACATGATACTATTTTCATTTGATTTGTCAATGTGATCATATATCATTTGATTGTCAAATATTAACAAATTTTTATCACATTTATATATCATCACATTTATCAAAATCATCACATCACATTTATTTCAAAATCATCCTCACATCATATATTTTCTCCCTTTTGGCATAAACAAAAAAAATAATTGAAACATTAAGGTGTAAACAATTTTCCCCTAAATGAAACAAAATATGCCATTCATTGATAAAATTGAAATCTAAAAACAAGCATAGTTCTAAGATACATAAATGAAAGTGAGAACATAGGATTGTTGTCAAAAACATAGAGACAAAAACAACAAAAACAAAAGAAATAAGCTAGGTCTCCCGTGTGGCGGATGCGGGAAGCACGGCATCAAGACGGAATGAAGAGCTTGGAGCAATGTAGTCATGCCGTCAACCGAATGTTGGAGAGTCCCCACGGTATGGTGTGACTCTCGATCAAGAGAAAAGCGAGTCGATCCGTCCATGTAGTAAAGTAAATTGGTCCTCGTTGAAGCCGGAGGTGGAGGACGACGGCCGTTGTGATCTTTGTCGCGGTAGGGATGGGGAGGAGCATCTTCGTCATCGTGAATATCTTCACCTTCGAAGGGTAGAGTGGAGGGTCCCGACTCATCGTCAAACCCTTTTGACTTTGCCACCCATTGTCTGTTTTCTTCGAAAATCTTCATTCGTTTGAGAGTAAGGACATTGATGGTATCGGTGGCTTTTGGAATAAGGGCGACCGTATCATGGAATGAGATGTCAAGTGTTGAAAAATTTTAGTGAGAATCATTCCGTATGGAAGCGCCTTTAGATCTAGTGCCGCTAAGAACGCAGTGCATGTGTTGGATCATAATGTATAAAAATCGAGCTTACGCCCTCGGAGGATAGAGTCGAGCACGAAGACATCAAAATGGTTAACCTCATCCAAATGACCCTTTTGAGAGACAATAATGTGGGCGATTATGTTATGGAGGACACGACACGGAAGGGTGAGTTGGTTTGTGCTAAGACGTGTGGCAACCTCAAAATGCTTACCGGTGATGTGACAACACGCGGTGACCGGATTATATTCGGAAGTGTGAGGAATTGTTTTGGTGGTATAGAGACGCATACCACCATCCTCAAGATGAAGAATAGAACGAATAAAGTTTTGAGTGATCTTAATTCGTTTGTCCCTAAGAAAACACGAAATACCCGACCCCAGAGAGAAAACCATATTTTTGTAAAATTCTTTGACAATGGAGGGGTAGACATTATCATTTAGGGTAAGAAGAGGAACCCAACCCATACCCATAAAAAGGTTTTCCAAGTTGAATGAGGGTGCATCGTGTGTGAAGGAGGCAAGATCGACGTTCTTACCTATGAGGACGGGACATCCATTGATTCGTTTTGTGTGAAGATCTTCTTCAGAGGAGGATGAAGGAGAAGGTTTCCTTTCCTCCTAGGACGTTTGGCAGCCATTTTAACCCGATGCATTGTGTTGGAAACGGATGATTTGAATCTAGGGTTTGAGTTCGTCCGCTTGGGTGGATTTTACGAATCCGTGGATAAAATTGGGGATTTTGCGGTTTTGAGCGTGGATTTGATATGGGTTATTGATTTTAAGTACAAATTTGAAGAATATCGAGAGATTTGATGAATGGGAAGAGATTGGGAGTTAAAATGTGGGTTCGCTGAAGTTGGAATGAAGAAATTTGAAAATTTTCCAACTTAAAATCCTCGATTTCGGCGAGATGGACGACCAAAAACTCAGACGGTCGACCGTTTGACCGAAATTTTGATGTTCAACTCTCTGTTCAGATGGATGAGCATACAGATGATTTGGCGGTCGTCCGTTTAATATTATGCAGACGTCCGTTTACGTGAAACGGTCAACCGTATAAACTTTTTAATTTTGGCAAAACTCTCTGCTTAGACGGATGATCAAATGGATTTGAACAATGGTTCATTCGTTTGACATGAAACGGACATCCGTTTTAATGAACGGTCGTCCGTTTGGACAAGTTTTGCAAAATTTTATAAAAATCATTGATTTGATCTTTTGTCAAATAATTTTGAAGCATGTTTATCACATAAAATGCAATCAATTATAGAAAACATAAGGAGTCAGCCACATATTTCACATTCATCAATTATACCTAAATTTCGTCGAATGTAAGAAAATCTTTCAAGTACTAATGGTTTTGTGAGAATATCGACCAATTGTTTTTCGGTGTTTACAAACCCAAAGTTATATCTCTTTTGTGCATGGTCTCGTAAAAGTGATGTCTAATCTCGATGTGTTTGGTACGAGAATGCAAAACAGGATTTTTAGATAAGTTAATGGCACTAGTGTTATCACACATAATAGGAACTTTTTCAAGGAAATGTGATAATCATTTAGAGTTTGTTTCATCCATAGGATTTGAACACAACAACTAGCGGCGGAGATATACTCGGCTTCGGCGGTTGACAAGGCAATGGAATTTTGTTTCTTACTAAACCATGAAGCTAAAGCAAAGCCTAGAAAATGGCACGTTCCATTAGTACTTTTACGATCAATTGTACAACCGGCCCAATCGGCATCCGAATAGCTAAGTAAATCAAAATGAGTTTCTTTGGGATACCAAAGACCTAAAGATCTAGTTCCACTAAGATAACGAAAAATGCGTTTTACGGCACTAAGATGGGAATTCTTAGGATTAGATTGATATCTAGCACATAAGCATACACTAAACATAATATCGGGTCTACTAGCAGTTAAATAAAGAAGGGATCCGATCATACCTCGATATTTTGTTATATCAACGGAAGTACCTTGTTCATCTTTATCTAGTTTGATTGAAGAGCTCATTGGAGTGTTCATTGGCTTCAATTCTTCCATTTCAAACTTTTTGAGCATATCCAAGATATACTTGGTTTGGCTAATGAATATTCCATCATTAGTTTGTTTGATTTGAAGTCCAAGAAAGAACTTGAGTTCACCCATCATGCTCATCTCAAATTCCCTACTCATGAACTTAGAAAATTCTTCACATAGGGAAATGTTAGTAGCACCAAAAATAATATCGTCAACATAAATTTGGACAACTATCATATCATTCTTTTGGTTTTTTTATGAATAATGTTGTATCCGCTTTACCCATTAAAAACCATTTGATAAGAGAAATTTACTTAATCTTTCATACCATACTCTAGGAGCTTGTTTTAAACCGTAAAGGACTTTTCTAAGTTTGAAAACGTTGTCCGGATACTTATGATTTTTAAAATCGGGTGGTTGCTCAACAAAAACTTCTTCTTGAATGACTCCATTCAAGAATGTACTTTTGACATCTATTTGAAATAAAGTAAAATTCTTATGACAAGCAAAAGCAAGATGCATGCGAATTGACTCTAATCTAGCAACCGGGGCAAAAGTTTCTTCGAAATCAATGCCTTCTTCTTGATTGTAACCTTGAGCCACTAATCTAGCTTTGTTACGCACAATTATACCATTTTCATCTCGTTTGTTTTGAAAAATCCATTTTGTG
The DNA here is from genome assembly GCA_023638005.1 of Forsythia suspensa. Taxonomy (NCBI): domain Eukaryota; kingdom Viridiplantae; phylum Streptophyta; class Magnoliopsida; order Lamiales; family Oleaceae; genus Forsythia; species Forsythia suspensa. The sequence continues at coordinate 52,354,089 of CM042673.1, forward strand.
CCAATTACGATTTGTGAATTTGGTCTAGCAACTAAATCCCAAACATGATTTCTTTCAAATTGATTTAGTTCATCTTGCATAGCTAGAATCTAAAATTCATCAAACTCGGCTTCTTTAAAGTTCTTTGGCTCGATTTGTGAAAGAAATGCACAATTGTTATGAAAATTTTTAGAAGAATTTCTTGTGCTTACCCTTTTGATGGATTACCAATGATGAGATCTTTTGGGTGAGAGGGACAAATCTCCATTCTTTTGGTAATAATGAAGTGTTGAGATCTTCATGAGGTTCTTCTTCATTTTGTTGCATACTTGTTTTCTCCTCATGTTGACTTTCAATGTTATTTCGATTCTCTTTGTCTTGATTTTGAACACTTAGTTGTTCAAATGGGATTTCTAAATCTCATCATCATCAATAACTTTTTCTTGTATAGAGGAGTTAGTTTCATCAAAAATAACATGCATAGATTCTTCAACTACTAAAGTTCTTTTGTTGAAAACTCTAAAAGCTTTACTAGTAGATGAATATCCAAGAAAAATTCCAATATCGAATTTTGGATCAAATTTTTTCAAATTTTCTTTTGTGTTTAAAATAAAGCACTTGCAACCAAAAACTTTAAAATATCCGATATTTGGAATTCTATTTTTCCAAAGCTCATATGGAGTTTTGGTTTTCTTTCGACTCACCAAAACTCTATTTAAAATATAACATGAAGTGTTTACGGCTTCCCCCCAAAAGTATTTTGGTAAATTGTTTTCATTCAACATGGTTCGAGCCATTTCTTGCAATGTTCGATTCTTTCTTTCTACTACACCATTTTGTTGAGGAGTTCTAGGAGGCGAGAAATTATGTTCATATCCATTTGATTTACAAAACTCATCAAAAGCTGTTTTCAAATTCTCCACCATGATCACTCCTAATTGTGGTAATGGTGTATCCTTTTTCATTTTGGACTCTTTTGCAAAAATGTTTAAAAGCATTTAAAGCTTCATCTTTTAAATTCAAGAAAATGACCCAAGTAAATCTTGAAAAATCATCAACAATAACAAATACACAATGTTTTCCACTTAAACTAGCGGTTCTAGAGGGTCCAAATAAGTCCATGTGAAGAAGTTGTAAAGGTCTTGAAGTAGAAGAATATTGTTTAAGTTTGAAAGAACTCTTTACTTGTTTTCCAAATTGGCAAGCATGACTAATTTTATCTTTTTCAAACTTTATATTTGGTAAACCTTTTACAAAGTTATTTTTGGAGATTTTTAAAAGTAAGTCCATGCTAACATGACATAATCTCCTATGCCATAACCACGAATCATCATTTATACTTGAAAGACATTTTATTTCTTTTTCGAGTTCAAATTCAATAGATATGATGTAAACATTATTACTTCGGCTCCCCATGAACAATACCTCTTTAGATATAGCATCCTCAATGAGGCATTTGGAAGAATCAAATTTAATGAGATAACCTTTATCACATAATTGACTTATACTAAGCAAGTTATGTTTAAGGTTATCAACTAATAAAACATTTTCAATAGAGGGAGAAGAACGATTACCAATATTTTCAATGCCTATGATTTTTTCTTTTGCATTGTCTCCAAAAGTTACATGACCTCCATCTTTTCTTTTGAGATTTGATAGCAATGATTGATCTCCTGTCATGTGTTTTGAACAACCACTATCCAAGAACCAATTGATCTTGACCTTTCGTGGTACCTACAAAAATAATTTTAATTTTTGATTTTTGGTATCCACATAAGTTTGGGTCCTTGATAGTTAGAGATTGTGGATTCTTTTATCCACTTGTGTTTTCTTTCAAAGTAAAGTTTCTTTTTAGATAAACAATTATAAGCAATATGACCAACTTTCTTGCAAAATAAACATGTGATGTTTTGTTGAGAAAAATTGGATGATTTTACAAATATGGTTTTAAGGGATTTTTGTTTCAAGAAAGGTTTGTATCCAATTCCTCCTTTATTGAACACACATTTTTGCTCACCAAGCATTAATTCAAAATTTTTCTTTCCTTGGGTAAACTTGTGAATAATGCTTGTTAAATCAACAATTTTTTCTTTCAAGGAAAATTTTTCTTTGATTAAAGATTTATGATCATCTTTTTCCTTTTCAAAATCTTTTTGTGCTATGAAAAGTTTCTTGACTACATTTTTCAATAAGAAATGTTTATTGTTAATAATAGAGTATTTTGAAACAAGTTTCTCAAATTTCTCAAGAATTTCATCATAAGAAGTAGATAAGTCATTATATGAGTCATTGTTGTTTGTACTTACCTCATCTTCAATAGCCATAAAGCACATATTGGCGATTTCTTCTTGAATTTCATCATCATCACTATCATCCCATGTAGCTTGAAGTGCTTTCTTTTTGATGAACTTCTTCTTGTTTGGGCATTCGGTCCTCTTGTGACCGGGTTTGTCACAATCATAGCATATGATCTTTTTGTTTTTCTCTTCACTTTTGTCTTCTTTCTTTTGAAATCGTCGATTATTTCGAAATCCTCTCCATTTCTTGACAAGAAGAACTAGATCATCAATTTCTTCATCACTTATATTTGTGTTGGAGGATCCTTCATCATTTGTCAATTTCAATGCAATTTGCCTCTTAGGAGGCTCCTTCATCTCTTCTTTGCTTTTTCTTGTTTTCTCCTTCATTTCGGCATTGTTGAGCTCATATATCATCAACGTTCCATATAGCTCCTCCAATGGATAAGTGTTGACATCTTTTGTATTCTCTATCAACATCCTCAAGGAGTTCCAATCTTCCGAAAGGGACCTAAGCATTTTACTCACAAGTTCACCGTTAGTTAATTTTCGATCAAAGCCCTTAAGGCCATTGATAATATCGAAAAACGAGTAATCATATCAACAATAGGTTCATCTTGCTTCATAAAGAAATTTTCAAAATCTTTTGTCAATAAATTTATTTTAGTTTCTTTAACCTTGTTGGTGCCTAAGTGAGTTATCTCTAAAGCATGCCAAATATCATATGCGGAATCACATGTGCTAATACGATTAAACTCATTTTTATCTAAAGCACAATAAAGTAAATTTTTGGCTCTAGCATTCAAAGACAATTTTCTTTTATCCTCTTCATCATATTCTTCTCTAGGCTTAGAAATAGTTTGGTCCGGTTTATCATCAACCTTAATAATTTTTGTAGGCACAAATGGACCAAACTCGATGACTTCCCAAATGTTATAATCAATTGATTGAATGTAAATCATCATTCTAGTTTTCCAATAATTGTAATGGGTGCCATTAAAGAAGGGAGGACGATTTGTATAATGACCCTCAAGGTTTTGAAAGCTTTGGTTAGCCATTACTCAAGATTGTGTAATAAAAAAAAATGAGCACCTTGCTCTGATACCAATTGATAGCCCAAGAATAACTAACCAAGAGGGAGTGAATTGGTTTTCTCAAACTTTTTCGAAAAATTTTCTCAAAAGTGATATTAAGAAATAAAAATTAATCCACAAAAATATAAGTACAATATAAGTAAATAAAAGGGAAGAAAGAGTGCAAACGATATTTTTATGGAGGTTCGATCCAACCAATGATCTACGTCCTCCGTTACCAAGCTCTCCAACACGAGCACGGCCTTTCCACTATTTTGATTGACTTATGGTGCAATCCAAACCCTTACAATGTGTCCGGTGACTTATAAACAAGGAGCACCGATCCTTATACAATATTGAACTTTTCAAGGAACCTCAATATGACCCAAAAATGTAAAGAGATTGATTTGAGTATTTCTTTCTAGATGAATGATAGATACAAGTTTAGTTCTAAGAGAGACTAAAACTTTAATGAATAGCAATAGATAAGGAAAGCTCAAGTGTTAGAAGAAAACTTTGTTGAGAAAGATGAATCAAAAGTTTGATTTAATCAAACAAAGTTTTTCAATAAGAGATATTGAAGATATAAATGCAATGAAGCTTTGAATGAAGTTTTTCAATATGATTCTCTCTATAAATACTCTTGTAAGTGTTGTTGAATAATAATAAATGAAGTGGTATTTATAGAGATGAATTTTCGTCACTTTCTGTTGAAACGGATGACCAAACGGTCGACTGGTCAGATTGGTCAGAACTAGCCATTGGTCTGCAGAAAATCAGAATGGACACTTTTTTGAAAAGTGTCATTCAAACAGTCGACCGGTTAAGCTCAAACGGTTGACCGGTTAAACCGGTTTAACAAACAGATTGTCCGTTTCCACAGTTTTGAAAAATAGATTTTTGGCTTTGATCCAAATATTTTTATGCAAGTGATAAAATTATTTTTGAGCTTTCGCTTATTTAATTGCTAATGATTAAAGAGTTAATACCTTTACAATTTCATCTAAAAAACAATTCTTCATTCTTGATCTTCGAATTTTGAATTTCGGATCTTGAGATACTTGAACTCTTGTATTGATTTTGACTTGATCTTGACATTGTATGAGAGTTCGATTTGTAGTGCCTTGAATATTGCTTGAAAGTAGATTGTTAGTAGACATAACCAATTTGTTTGTTGTAATCAAAATATTAAGGTTTAAAGTTAACCATAGGTCAACATCTTGCTCTCATCATTTTATCTCTTCGACTTTGTATTCTCTTCATGAACCCAATGTGCATGTCTATCAACATTGTAACAATTGATTTCTCTCTATGCTTTAAAACAACATTGTTGAAGCACTCATACAAATTGTTTAACAGTATATCACTTTTCACGTAAGTCAAAAAATGTGACTTACTCCATTGCTTTGTCAGCCTCTTCATCAACCAATCATAAGCAGCTTTACTATCATGTTTAATCTTCTCCATCCAAAAATTATAATTAGAAATAGTGGTAGATTTTGCTGCCCTCCATAGGTACTCAATTAAGGCCTACCTTTTGAAATTAGTTCTAAAGAAATTCGTGTACATGTGTCTTACACAAAACCTATGTCCTACCTCTGGGTACATGTCCTCAATAACATTCTGCAACCCTTTTTGTCTATCGCTCATGAATGTCCATTCTCTACTGTTAACAATGCCTAAGTCATAACCCAAAAGTTTGACAAATCATCTCCATATAGTTGTGTTCTCCTTCTCCAATATATCAAATGCAACTAGGTAAATAGAGTCATTAGCATCAAGTGCAATTGCTGTCAACATTTGACCTCCAAAAGTTCCCTTCAGAAAACAATCATCCAACCCAATTAGTTGCCTACAACCTGCTTTTAAATCCTTCTTACATGCATTTAGACATACATAAATTCCTGAATTTTTGACTCATAAATGGTAATCCTACAAGTAGACCTTGGATTTTTCCTATCCAACTCATAAGCATATGACCAAAGCAATCCAAACTGATGCTCATTACCCCCCATTCCGTTAAATCAATATTCAAGCCCATTTCATGGCAATCCAAGTAGTAACTTTGTTAATGTTCAGTTTCAAATCATCTATCACGGCCTTTCTAATCAGTTTTGTTTTCCATTCTAGATCTACCCTAAATGTGTCTAAATACCTCTCAACAACATATTTAGCAGTGCAATGCCTATTCATCATATCTCTAACTCATGTGGGCGGGATTGTATGACTTAACTTGCACGCAATCCAACTTCTTATTCAATGAAGTCCAAATCCTCCACTTACAACCCAACTTGCAATTTGCTTGTGCATTTCTATCGTCTTTTGGCCTAAACTTGAAATTGCACATACTCACTACCCCATGATTTTTTACTGCTTTCCTGAATAACTCCACGTCCTTAAATGCTTTCCCAACTTCAAACTTAGGATCAAACATCTCTTTTTTAGGAATAAAATTAGGGAACCTATAATTGTTCTCTTCACCAGATGAATAATCAGTTTCGATAATGGATAATATGTGTCATCTAACTCTATCTCTACATTACCAGCTGTTAGATGTGCTTCTTCAACTGCAGGGTCTGAATTTAGTCCAAGCGCTACACGTTCAGGTGCATTATTGTCAAATTCAAACTCTCCATCATTTACATCATCCTCAAAGTCACAAAACTGCAAACCCAGAATGACGACTTCGTCTTCCTTATTTTCTCTCTCATAGTCTGCTTTTGCAATGTAGACATTTAACAAATTCTTAATTTACTACATGAAGAATACAAATACCTGTAAATAATATAAATATTAGAGGTTATGATAAGTGTAATTTATACACTTATATTGATTCCTTAAATGAAGAGTTTTGTATAATTCTAAGTATTTTAGAGTCGATAACTATTGAGATTTTGTTCATTTTGTGATTGTAGGACAAAATACCCGAACTCAAGTCACATTGGTGAAATCAAGAGTAAATGAGAATAAATTGAGTTTTTGAAGTGAATATTAAGAGCCAAACATTAGAGGATGAGAAATAAGATACATCAATAGATTTAAGGTGTGTTGGAGTGACAATGAAGAATTGAAGTGAAGGATCAAACACCGAAAGTCGAAGAAGCAAATTGAGAAATTACAACCAAGCATGTGGAGGAATTAGAGAACAACCTTTGGTACAAAGATTTCCATAAGGCAAATGATATACCATTGGAAAGATAATTGAATTATGGTTCTAACACTTTTTACGGATTGCAATTTGGAGTTTCCTACAAGAAGTTATGGCCGTTTGAAAATCAATCGCCGGCGGGACAGAACTCTGTCCGCTCGAGCGGACCGGAGGCTCGCTCGAGCGGACCTTCGGCCGAAAACCTGCTCGTTCTGTCCACTCGAGCGGTCGTGGCACCCGCTTGGGCGGACAGATCTGCTGCCAAAGACTTATTTAGGTTAAAAATCTATTTTTGGAAGATTTTTGGAGACTTTGGGTACAAAATTCAACCCTAATTGAACCCATATAAAGAGAAAAACTCTTATAACAATGAGGGAGTCGAATTTGGAGAGGACGAAGAAGGCAAAACACAAGATCGTTACAAGAATTTCTTCATCCGGGCAAGATTATTGAAATTTCAAGCAAGAGAAATTTGGGATTCTTGGGCAATCCATTGAAGACATTCAAGAGGGCTAATTTAATCTTCAAAGTTCTTCTTGCAATCAAATATTCGGGTGATAAATTCTCCATTTATTATATGTTTTGTAAATTAAACATGATGGGCTAAATTCTTTATGCTAAGGATGATGATGTAAACCATATGTTGAAGTTTTAATTTAAGGATTCTCGTTTCTAATCTTAATTTGTGTTTGTTTGATTTATGCCATGGTTTTAATATCCGTTTGAATGATTGATCACCGTTTAAACGTGTTTGTGATTTATTTTCGTTTCCGAAAGGTTCAAAATAGATTAGCTCATTATGGTTTTAAACACCAAGTCCTATAGAGATTAGGAATAATTTCCTATGCTTGGTGCAATCAAATTTGATAATCTTGGTATTGAAAGCATTTTTGTATATTCGTATTCAAAATAGGAATATTTTGGAACTTATATGAAAATAGGTTTAATTCTACTCGAAAGAGATTATTAGATAACTTAGGATTATCGATTGTTAATTTGAACACAAATTGGATTAGAACGTGGGATTTTGAGGATTAAGATAGATATTAATGGTGGAGTCAGATTCCTAGCATAACTCATTTACTTAATTTTTCTCCAAAACTATATTTTGCACTTAGTTAAATCGTAGTTATAGTTAAGAGAATTTCATACTTTCTTAATCCAAACATTTATTGTGTGTATTCGATTTAAGATAGAATTGGTGAAAATTAAGCTAAAGTCTAATCCTCGTGGAACGATACTCTTTTACTCACTTTTTACTATTACTTGTCAACGAACCCAGACGCTTATGGATTTCACCGAACAGGTTACCTCCATGTTCTTGTTCCATCTCTACCTCCAATAACAACTCTTCAATGAATAATGCGTTGTCCATTTACTTCGATTGTGGGTCACTTTTGTCTTACAAATCGCGAGACAAAAATTAGGGTTCAACTGACTTCGAAATTGTCTAAGTGATGGTGGGTCACCATTGTCCTACAATTGCACACATAAATTATGGTTCCTCAACATTTGGGAATTTTTACTTTGGCAATATTGATTTTCTACAGAGATTAATGGAGAAGTGCAGACGTTTTTTGTGAGAGATATGTGAAGTCGTGTTTGACAAATTTACGTTTTGTTGAGGTGGATGATTTAACGGTGTATTCGTGCCACTTGGACATTCCGTTCGCCACGTGGGAATTTCGTCTAATCTGAGTAACGTTTTGTTGTAGAGTAATGGATGTTAAATCGTTTGATAAGTTGGATGAGCATTGTATAACTTTTTAAAGATTGGCGATTAAATAGTAACTTGAAAAAGTTTAATGGCCATTCATTAATATAACCCATATTTGGCAATCAAATCGAATCTTTGTCAATAAAAAAGAATAATGGTAATAAATTAGTTAAAGTTATTTTTAATAAAATAAAATTAAATAAATAACCATTTGACCATGAAAAAGAGATTGTAAACTTAAAAATGAGGGAGTTGGAAATTTTCGGGGCAGGACGGGATTTAAAATTTATCCTATTTTTCTATTTATTGTTTTATTTAATATTTTTGATATTATTTTTTTATTTTCTAAATAAAATCATCACGATCGAAAAGAGCTTTTTTTTCGCTATGCGAAGAAAAAAGTACTTAATATCTGTGTGTCACAGTCCTCAATTTATCTCTTCCAAAATTTATTGATCGCTTCAATCTATCTCATTAATTCGATTATCTTCCTCAACTGATTATCTACAAAATCTGTTTACCTACTCAATCCATCTTACTCAATCGACCATCTCTCTCTATCGACCATCTCCAAAATCTGTTCACCGCTACAATCCATCATCATAATAGAGCCTACAGTCAAATCTCACTACAAAAAAGCAATATGCCACTTCAAATTTTTAAAAATATCCTAATATTCTAATATTCTAATATATATAAAAGAAGGATAGTCATCCGTAAAAAGTCAACACATTTTCCTGCCCAAAACGTCTCTCACATATTATAGAATAAATATTTTATTTAATTAATTAATTACCCAATATCAAATAATTAATAATCAGATTTAATGTGCAGCCCGGATGAGATTCACAATGATTCATTTGTTAAATAATTGTCCAACTTTAGCTAATTAATTATCAGTATTCCAATACAGTGTAAATAGTACAATCAGTTCAGCTTCTCAATTTTTGAATTTTCTATGATACTCGATAAAAATGAATAAAATTATGAATTAACGTTTCCAATTAGAAAATACACATAGTCCATAACAAAGATAAATTCACTTTAATTATTAGTAATATCAAATTTGAATCCTATATTAATTAATCAATATAGATTTAAAATATGTAAATATTACTAATTGTCTACAAATAGAAAAAATAATAAATTTGCAGAATATCATTAACGCAATTGCATATTTACAATTTAGAAAATCAATTTTCAAATTATAATATAAAATTTAGTGGGTTATTTAACGAACCGCGCCAAAAATTAAGTCGGAAGTACTTCTTAAAAATTAGAGAATGATAATCAAGCATTCTTTTAAATTCTTTTTTTTTTCCATATTAATTAATAAATAGTTAAAATTAGTTGCAATTTACAAAATATATATAAATACACAATTTGACTGTTAAATAGAGATAGGAAAATGCATTCATTTAATTTAAACAAATCATAAGATTTAAACTGTTATTGTAACTGAAAAATCAATCCATCTAATAATATTTGTGTCGATTATTAAAAAAACTTATCTATGCATACCCGAAAATTATTTTTAAAATTATAATAGAAAATTACTCAATAAGTTTTAATATTATGTTATTTATATTATATATTAAATAATATTAAAGTATTTATATTATATTTTATATTATTATTATTATTATTATTATTATTTACATAAAGTCAGAAAAAAGATATAATTAAATCAAATAACAGAATTTTAATATTTTATAATATTCAATTTTAATTAATTTAATTAATTAATTGTCCAAATTTATGTAATTAATAATCAGCATTCCAATATAAATAATCAGTACTCCAATACAATTTAATCAGGATGAGCTTCTAATGTTTCAATTTCCTATGATACTCGGTTAAAATGAATAATATTAAGAGCATGTTCGGTAGAGTTTTTTCCCCAAAAAATTCATTTTTTTGCCTACAATTTTTTACTTTTCAACCATTTTTACACTATAAAAAATTTGAAAGTCAAAAAGTAACCAAAAAATCCATTTTTTCCCAAAAAACCTCTCACCGAACAAACCCTAAGAATTTACATTTTTCAAAAAAAAAAGAAAAGAATGCACATATTCTAAAACAAGATAAATTCACTTCAAAACATAAAACATATGAGGTTATGTGTTCCAATGTCTTAATTTATACAAAAAAAGTTATGTTTTCAAAAAATGAAACATCAATGCGACGAGAACTATTAGCAATAATGCAATAGTTTTTTGAAAATGGACTTATTTTATCTACAAATTTTTTATGCTTCTTATAGTGGGTTTAAATATGTTGCAATTAAAAAAAATCAATACACGAAAAATATATAATTGTGTTATATTATCAAAGCAACTTATTTATTGATTAAAAATAATAATTTGATTAAACTAATAAACTAGATATGATAATTTCAAAATTAATTCATACGATTCAAAGACCTCCTTAAATTCTAACTCCTCAAAAGGGTTCAAGATAAATGATAAACTGAGAACGTTAAATAATCAACATTAAATTTTATTAATGTTTTATTAGATAGGCTTAAAACATTAAATAATCAGATTCTAGCTCCTCGATATTTTATTATATAATAATTATTATTATTATTGCTTTGTTTTTCAAATTAATTATAGTTGTCGGTTTGTCTCAATTTATAGATTTAGAATTGAGTGATGAAGAAATAAAAAAATTATAAACTTGCACAGATTGAAAAAATATTGCAGAGTAATGGAAAGAGTCTTCGAGACTTTTTAAAAAAAATGCACTTCCCTGATATCGTAGATTTTTTCAATTCGCTATAATAGACTTATAAATGATGAATTGTGTTATGATAGAAACGCTCCGACTGAATAATGAAAAAAAAATTGTTTATAATCTCACAACTGAGCAAAAGAATGCTTATGAAACAATAATGCAGTCTAGATGAGATTACCAACGATTCATTTGTTAAGTAATTGCCCAACTTCAATTAATTAATTATCAGTATTCCAATACAATGTAAATAGTACAACCGATTCAACTTCCCAATATTTTGAATTTTCTATGACACTCGATAAAAATGAATAAAATTATGAATTGACATTTTCAATTAAAATATACACATCTTCCGGAACAAGATAAATTCACTTAAATTATTATTAATAACAAATCATTCCCCAATGTAGGATGCTGTAGAACACCATAACAAACCTTTCTTCACAATGAGACTTTCCATAAAGTCTGATTTTGAATGCTACATTAATTAATCAATATAAGATTTAGAGTATGTAAATATTATTGTCAACATAATAGAAAAACAATAAATTTGCATAATATCATTAACGCAATCTGCATCTTTACAATTTAGAAAATCAATTTTCAAATTATAATAAACTTGAGTTAAAAATTAATTAATTGTTTCATACGCTATGACTATCAATAAGAGTTATGGTCAATCTTTATCCAACATGAGATTATATATGAAAAAACCAATTTTTAGTCATGGACAATTTTATGTTGCAATGTCTAGAGTTACAAATCGTCTGAGATCGATGATGTTGATTTGTGATAGAGATGGTGTATCAACCAATTCGACTACAAACGCATTTTTCAAAGAGGCGATTGAAAATCTAGATTAGCTATGTTATTTTTTTTTCAATATCAATAAATAATCAAATATTATTTATATGATTATTATTTTTATTTATGTGTAATAAATAAAAATATATTCTTAAAATATTTTAAAATTATTGTCATGAAAAACAAGTAACGTCTATGATATACTAGTATCGGGTCGTTCTACTCCCCATGTGGGGAGAAGTTTATAACTCCCACGACCACGTGGTACGTGGGATGTGGAAAAAATTATCCACCGGACAAAAAATGTAGGTCTCACATTTCATCCCCATTTCCCCCATTTCATCCCCATCTGTGACCTAAATTTCTCTCCCCGATTCATCCCAAATTGGTGACCCAAATCAGATTCCTCCGCCGCCGCCGCCGCCTTCGCCTTCAACCACCACCGCCGTGACCCACCATGGTTGCTCTATAAAACCACCTTCCTCTCTCTCCGCGACCGTCCGCGCGAACCACAGCGACGCTCCACCTCCCTCATGCCTTGATCGCTTACCTCCTCCTCGCTGATGCAGTGGCTGCTCCACCTCCCTCGCGCGACTGCAGTGGTTTGTACAACCTCCCTCGCGCGACTGCAGTGACTGCCTCCCTCGCGCGACACCTCCCTCCTCGCGCGAACCGCATGATCGCTTCCACCATCGGCAGGCAGGTCGCGCAAACGCGCCATCGCGTGATGAGCCCCCGCCCGCCGAGTCCTCGCCCAACCGTGGTCGCTGTGAACCACCGATCCAACCGTGATGAACCATCGATCCAACCGTGATCGAACCGCCACGCCGCTCCTCTCGTCGTGATCTTGTATATTTTTGTAAATTTTCCGAGGGTAAAGTGAAATTGGCAAAAATTGATTATCTCGCTCGTGTATTTCATACCCAATGATGTGTGAAATTGTTGGATTTGTTTGTGTTGTGGAATTTCGAAAGTGCTTGCGTCAATTGGCGGGTTTGGCTTGGTTGTTTCTTAGATTTGTCGAAGGATTATTGGTGATGAATTGTGATCCTTTGTTGTTCAAGTTGAACCCGATTTGTGATGAATTGTGCGTCTGAAGGCTAATTCTCCCCAATGATTTGTGATTTCGTATGAGGGAGAGGGAGGTGGAGCAAGCGATCGTTTGATAATGTTGGCGCGAGAAGTAGATTAAAAGGCTGTGATGATTAATGTTATTGAGTTGTTATGATTGTTGGAAATAGGCAACTACAAGTAGTCCCGTATCTTGGCTTGGCAGCCCGGATGGCATGAGATAGGGGGTACAACCCTTAGTTTCATGCAACCGGTGTTTTGCAGCCATGGCGGTGCTAATTAATGTAGTTCGAAACATTATCTGAGCCTCCAATGTATGTGTCAATTTGCAATATATTGTATGTTGTATGGAATTTATTGGTATTCACGTGATATTTGTGTAACTTTCGAATAACAAATAGGTAAGGATCAATGTCTTCTTCTAGTGGAAATGTTCCTCAGTTACAACTTAGATGTAGATGTGGTGCGTATATGAAGATTCATACCTCGCACTCCGAAAGGAACCCATTTCGTCGTTATTGGAGATGTCATAGTGTGAAGGTTAGTGATTTGTTCAATCGTATTTTGAGGATTGGATATTTCAATTGAATTGAATTTTTTTGTTCTCATGTAGGACGGTGTCATGTGCGGAGGCTTCAATTGGGCAGACGAGCTGGAATCTAATTTTGGATCACATTCAGATGGACGTGAACATACGAGTACAAACCTAGATGAATTGAAGTGTAATGTGCGTAGTTTAATGGAGAAGGTAGAAAAGCTAGAAGATATAGTTCGTTCACTTCGTCAAGTCATTATTATATGTATCGTCCTAGTAGTGTTAATTTCAATGAAGTTTTTGATGTAATATTTGTACAATGCTAACTTAACTTTGAGCAATATGTAATGTATCCGGTATGATTTAAGCTATTTAAAGATTTGAAGTATAGTTGAATGTCTGTTATCTATATCAAATGCACTATCATTAATTCCATAATACAAGTTAGCAAAAAGTGATAAATTATTGGATTAATACTATTTCATGCATTTCACTTACAGTAATGAAGCAGCCATAAACGTAAAACAAAATATGATGAAACCAATGTTGAACAATATGATCAAGCAATGACTAGATAAAATACAAGTTAGCAAAATGTGTCTTAAATACATGAAATCCATAATACATGAAATTCGTTCCAAAAGCATTCGTTCCATAATACATGAACTGACCGTTGGCAAATAAAATACGCTTAAAAGCATTATTTCAAATACATATTTCTACCCACTCTGTGAACTTGCTTTAACTACAAACCAAATGAAAAATTCATTCCAACGCTAGTTGAACTACAAGCAAAAGAATTGAAAGTAGCGTCATCTCTCCTCCAAACGTCTTGAGCGTTCTCGTTCTCATGTTGGTTATCAGGTAAGTTCGGCTCAGTGGACCTACAAAATGAAAGATATTAGTATAACATAATGTAATATAAACAAAATGCATAAAATGTACCTATTTTTTAATAATTGAATGTAATATCAACAAAATGAATAAAATGTACCTATCAAGTAATGTGTGACAAGTTCTTTTGTCATGTCCATTTGCACCACAAACTGAACATTGTCGATTACCTCTAGAGAGTGCTTTCTCTTTGGAAGACTTCAACCGTTTTCCACATCCCTTTGCTCGAACTAAATTTGGATTTTGTATAACCTGTTGGACCTCACGACTTTTGGAGCTTGACTTGTTTTTTTTGGAAATCACCACCATCATCAACTGCGTCACTCTCAAATTCAACATATCAAACTCACATAGTAGAAAAGAACTGCGGGCCTCTCGTAAGGCCGCATTATCCACTAGCAAAGATGCCTTCGTGATAACAACCCATGGCGAGCCATTAATGAGTTGATACATGAGTTGTCCAAGTTCGTATTCGCATTAGTGTCGCATGCACTACCCATTTTGACATTCTTTGTCCAACGCCGCACAATATATTTTTACGAAGTAGGAGTACTTGTTTTTCTTCAAAAACAAACCATGTGGCGACATGGATAACCGTCAAACTCAAAAGTGCGACAACCGCATGAAACAAAGTCATTATCCGTGTAATACGAAGCTCATGCGGGATCGATCATAATTTTACCAGATTCAAATCTCAACAGATGTCTTCCCACCTACGAAAGTCGATCTCTTGAGCAAATGTATACATTACTCTTGTCCACTTCTATCGAAACAACATGAACACCTTCTTGGTGTAGATTTGAGCCATCCGAACTTCCATCATAAGATCGGACATCAAGCGAGGTTGCTCATTGATATCAACATGGTTGGCGACTAATTCCTCGTGGCGTTGATGACTCAATGCCCTATTAAATCTTGTAATGAATCCCATCGGTGAGTTCTTTCTATTAATGTACTTCTTCAAAATGAATGTCCACTCTCGGATCTTTGACTGCTAGACATTCCTGCACTGAATATGTGTTTCACATAAGCTGGAACCCACCGATCCCGGATTTCATACATCGAGTGTAGCCATTCATTACAATGTAAACTTGTACTGACCATTGTTTCATTCCAACGCTCCTCAAATTCAGCTGGCGACTCTGAATTTTTAATAATATTCACTAACCTGTGATACTGCTCATTGTAGACCATCGCGTTAATTTTTTCTGAAAACTTGTTTAAAATGTGCCAAATACAATACCTATGGAATGTATCTGGCATGACTAATGATATGGCCTTCGAGATTGCAGCGTCTTGATCAGTTATCATCAATGGAGGAGCATGATTGGAGTTCGATTCCATGAACTTCGATAACAACCAGACAAATGACTCGTCGTTTCGTCCGCTCAAAATCCGCAACCAAACAACACTGGGTTCGACCATGGTGATTTACCCTACGAATGGGGCGAATATCATTGAGTACATATTCGTGTTGTAGGTAGTGTCGAATACCACGACCTCGCCAAAATAACGATATGACCGTATAGATTCAGCATCTGCCCAATAACAACGAATCAACTTCCTTGTCTCATCTACCTCGTAATCAAAGTAGAAGTTCGGATTCTTCTCTTTCTCAAATGTGAAATGCTCAATTAGAGTTTCAGCGTCATACACCCTTTGCTCTTCTCGAACATTTCTTTCATGGTTCCTAATATCTCTTTCCACACACCCAATAGCTGACGGACCACCTGAATCTATCTCCATAAGCCTTAATTGTCGGCACGTTGGTATATTAGCGTCGGTGATTATTGTGTAAGTGCTTTCTTTGTAGTGGACACATTAGATGAGATCTTAACAAATGCACTCGACTAGGAGTAGTAAGAGCGTGATTGTGTTCCGCAACAAAGTTGTTCACTATCCACATTTGCCCGTCTGTTGTTTTACCACAGACGCCTAAAGCACCACAACCAACTCGTGTATGCCCGTTTTCGCTCCCAAAGACGTGGCACGCCTTCTTTGTATTCACCGATATGTGTAACTGTTTTCCCTTCTTTCGAACATACAAACATTTTCCAAAGTGGGTCTCACGGTGTCCCTATTCTTTTATCGTTCTCAATTCGGTACTAAATCCGACTTCCCGAGCATATGTATTGTAAAAAGAATAAGCCGCCTCATGTGATTCAAATTCTTGTCCGATTCTTGGGAAGACTATCTGCGAGACACTTGTGGAACAAACACATTATCTCGCACTTTGTGATTCCATTCCTACCAAATACGAAACAATAAACAAAAACCAACAATATCAATACACATTTATCAATTCCATAATAAATACAAATTTCAAGAATTGGAGGAACTTGTTCACAACAATTTTCATTACCCGATCCTTCAATTGGCGGGTCAATGTTCAAATATTTGTATCCCGGCGAAGCTACCGCGTCACAGTACAATGTTGGTTCACGGTCCCTGTTCTTGCGCATGAGAGAGGACCACGGTTGAGCAGGGGCCTGTGGCGGGCGGGCCATCGCAGCGCGGCGGGTTCGCGCGACCACCGGTTGATGGTGGAGCGATCACCGCATGTTCGCATGAGGAGGGAGGTGTCGCGCGAGGGAGGCAACACCGCTGCGATCAGCGCGAGGAGGTTGTACAAACCAGCTGCGGTCGGCGAGGAGGTGGAGCGGCCAGCTGCAGTCAGGCGAGGAGGTGGAGCAGCATCGCGAGGGAGGTGGAGCGTCGGCGTGGTTGGTTCGCAGACGGTCGGAGAGAGAGGAAGGTGGTTTTATAGAGCAACCATGGTGGGTCACTGGTGGTGGTTGAAGGAAAGGCGGCAAGCGGCGTGAGGAATCGATTTGGGTCACCAATTTGGGATGAATCGGGGAGAGAAATTTAGGTCACAGATGGGGATGAAATGGGGGAAATGGGGATGAAATGTGAGACCTACATTTTTTTGTCCAGGTGGATAATTTTTTTCCACATCCCAAAGCCACGTAGGCTGTGGGAGTTATAAACTACTCCCCACATGGGGAGTAGAACAGCCCCGATACTAGTATATACTCGTTTATGTACTAATTTTCTTATAGAACAGAGTGCGACAATGCGGGACGGGCCTTGCCATTTCTACATAAAATTCTATTTTTAATATTATAAAAACCTTCCCTTTTCCCCTCATAGTCCCGTGAATAATATTTCTTTGTTCTCTCCGTCTCTCCAATATCCACACACACAAACATCGCCGGCGGCGAGCGAATCAAGCGACGCCATTTTCCGGCGACCGTACGTAAACAGAAAGTAAAAGCCAGAAGATGAAGATTTTCGTGAAAACCCTGAAAGGCACGCACTTCGAGATCGAAGTGAAACCCGATGACACCGTACTGCCTCTTTTCTCTATCTCTCTCACGCTCTCTCTATGCTTATATATTACGTGATGAAGTGTATGAGAATATGTTAGGCTGAATTATTTCTTAAATTTGGTGTGATTAGAGTATAATTAGGGTTTTGGTATTGTTATGGGTTTTCGGATTCTAGTTTTTCTAATGTCTGGTCCGGAATTTGTTTTCTGTAATCATCACTGTTTCGTTCCTGAAATTCGAGTCTTCTTTTTCTAAGCTAATGGTGTATTGCCTTGAATTTTCGGTGTCAGTACCGACTTTCAATGTATGGTGGTGTTACTACGTGCTATTGCTCGCGGAACTTTCCATCAAACTATGTTTATTGTTTTGATACTGCTGACATTTAGTTAAATTTCGTGTGTTAGCTAGTGACATTAAAATTTAAGTTTTTTTTTTTATAATGTTAATTGAAGTCAGAGTGGAAGGAAGGGGAGTGGAGAAAAAGAAAAAGAACTGGTGGTAACTGGCGTTTACATCTTAGCGATATTGAATATGCGATAATTGTCCAGCAGAAAGTCTTACTGTAATAGATCCCACTGTTCTCAGTATAATTTTATCAATCACTCCACTTCAACCTGTTTTTCAGAAACAGAAAAACATTCACGATTCTTATTGACCGGGTTTAAATTGTTCATTCTTCTTTAGTCCATCTGGACCATTGATAGAATCGATTAAAATTGTCTTTTACTTTTTGAAAGTTCACAATGGGAGCTGTTTTGCAGGAACAAGCATTTCTGTGTTAAGACATACTATTTGTAACATAAATCTATCTACTTATACTACAGACAGCTGTACTACTTGAGTAAAAGGCTGAATCAGCGTGTTTTGCCAGTGATAAATTGGATATGGAACCAATTTAAGTATCTCGTGCAATGGAAAAAAAAATGAGAAAAAGAGAGACCAAGAGAGCTATGGTGAAAGACAATTGCAAAATTACATGTTTGCTTTAAACAACTACTTTCTTCTTCGTCTTTTTTATCAGTCAGTGGCAAGATAGAACAAGAAGTTAATCTGTGATATGCAGTTATTGCATTCTAACTTATTCACATGAATGCCATTATCCGTTTAATATTAATTGAATAATCCACTTCAGGGTAAAACAAAAAAGGAGTGCATCTTTTCATTTTTGGTAAAGAACATCTAAACCTTGCTGTTTCGCTACAGTTTGAATTTTAATCATATTAATATATCTGAATGATTTATTAACTATTATAGATTTATTTTATCTGCTTCAACTTTTTTTTTTTTTTTATTTTTTATTATTATAACATTATACATGGAGGAGTTATAAATTGGTATAATTGCATGGGTATGGAAATTTTATTGTAAATATTATTTAACACCATTTTGACTATTTCCAATGTTTTTCGTCTTAAATCAAATATGCAATAAGATGTTTGGTATATCGGCTCCACTCTATCTCATTACTAATATTCAACATGCTAAAATATTTGGTGTGCTAAACATGGTTTTAAGAATATATTCAGTTTTCTCTATGTATATTTTTGCATTTTATGTAATATTTCCTTAATTCTAAGCCCCTTGTACTTGTAATGATAATTGGCAATCAATTATTTGCAATGGGACAGTGACTGCCAGCTTGCTACAGCCACATATGCTTGTGTATTCAATTTTTTGGTTCTGTTAATTTGATCTATTCTTGATGGTTAATTAGGTGGCTGATGTGAAGAAGAATATAGAAACAAGTCAGGGTTCAGATATCTATCCTGCTGCTCAGCAGATGCTTATTCATCAGGGGAAAGTTCTTAAAGATGAGTCGACACTGGAGGAGAACAAAGTTGCTGAAAAAAGTTTTGTTGTCATTATGTTGAGCAAGGTACCTATTGTGTCCATGTTATTTGGAGCCTATCCAATCCCGTGACTTCCATATGATTGGCATGAGTGAAGAATAAAGATCATATCAATAATGATCTGCTGATCATAGGTGTACAAGTTGATAGAAACGTACCGTTGGTAATATTATATAGAATAGGAGGGGACAAATTTGTCTAGAGTAGATGATCTAACTTTTTTACAGTTTCATTTGCTATTGCACAGTGCCTCTTTCTTTCTTTTTAAGTTGTGTGGTGTGGTGTATATGTGTGCAGATGGGTTGGCTGTGCCAAATTTGGGGTTGTGTTTGCATTTCACTTAGCTTTATTATATAGAAAGAAAAAAGTATCAATTGCATTATGTGTAGTCACAACATTGCATTTCACCTCTCATTATGTTTCCACTGTGCAACTATTGTAGAACAAGGCTTCATCAAGTGAGGCTTCAACTGCATCTGCTGCTCCTTCGAGTACTGTGAGTGCATCTGACTCAATTTTGCTTGGTATTTGGGTAGTTTAGCGTCAGTATGATTTTTGTTTTAAAATTTTCAATTTTCTTGTCCCATTAGTTTGGGAAAGGGACTGATTAAGATTACGTGAGTAATATATGGAACACTCACATGCTCTTTAGCAAGCTTGAATGTCTTTTCCTTTTAGTTTGCTCATTATGTACTTCGTCTTTGCACTCGTTCAACCACACATGCAAATGATGATCTAGAGAGGGCCAAGCTAGGGGCAACTGCAACCCAAATTCGAAGATTCCCTCCAAAAGTTATATTAAATTTGGTAAATAGCCGCCCCACCATAGGGAAAAAATAATATATATAACCAAGATATTTGGATGCCCTAAAATTAAATAGTAAACACTTCACTAGATGATTGATTTGTTCTGGTAACTTTCTCAATGCTAAATATATTTGCATATTATTAAGGGTTATGAAGTGAACCTAATTTTGGATGCATTATTTATGAGAGATTTATTCTTTGATGCCTGTCATTTGTTACAGTGACGTTGTATACTGGTATTTGTAATTGTCATTCTGCTTGCATTAAGCATTGGGATGTTACTGAAGCCCTTGGAGGACTCACTAAACTCATTTCCTTTATGTCCTCAAGGTGCTTCCTTTACAAATGTGGTCCCTTGTATCTTTCTATTGTGCCAACCCATGAACTGGGTAAAGGTTTGCATTTATTTATTCACTATAACCACAAGGGAAGCTGATGTACATTATGTGTTCTTATGAAGTAACATTTCTGTCTGCTTGTCGGCGTCTCAAATTTTTCTGTTTGTGCATTTTGAACTGTTATGAGATTTCTTATGGTGGAAGCTACCTACAGCTTATATGAAAATTTTGAGTGGTAGCTCTACATATTCTCATGTATTGTCAAATGGAGTAATTTAGAAACAAGACTTTGTCTGGGGATTTAAATGCCTATGGACCATTGATTGGTGTGCTATCATTTGATTGGTGGGATGAGTGCTAGCTAATGTTTTTTTTTTTTTTTATCTATTCAGACCCAACATGCATATAATACTGCCCCACCCACGCAGCCTGTAACGGCACCTCAGCTTCCTACATCAACATTGGCCCCGTGAGTTCCATCTCATTGCTCTAGTTTTCAGCTATGTAGATTCTTTTCAATTTTAAGTTGTAGTTTAACCTTTTCCATTTCTCTTGGATGCAGTCCGCAACCTGCTTCTGTTCCTGCTGCTGATGCTCTACCTACTCCTGCTCCTGCTCCTGCTCCTGTGAGTGGGGATGTTCTTGAAGACATCACTTTTCTGACTGTGTTCCTGAACAATTCAGTATTAATTTGTTTATTTTTGTTCAAAACAGTTCAGTGACAGATGTCTATGGTCAAGCAGCATCAAATCTTGTTGCTGGAAATACCTTGGAGGCTACTGTTCAACAAATTCTTGATATGGGTGGAGGAAGTTGGGATAGAGACACAGTTGTTCGTGCTCTACGTGCTGCATATAACAATCCAGAGAGGGCTGTTGAGTACTTGTATTCTGTAAGTCTTCTCTCAAGTACTTGGATTCTTTACTTAGATTTTACCCTTTGGCGATCATGCTTCCTTTTGCTTAAATGAAAAATCTGACTGCAAGAACTGCACAGACGAATTCTTGTACTCTGGTTTCTTGCATCGTTGCTTGAGAACTGGGATTTCAATTTTTGTACATTTAGGTCCATCTTTTATAACCTAGGGGAAGAGTTTTATTTCAGGGTATTCCTGAGCAACCAGAAATTCCTCCTGAGAGCCAACCTCCAGCAGCTCAACCTCCTGCAAGTGGGCAGCCTGTGAATTCGTCAACCCAGGCTACACAGCCAACAGTAGCTTCCATTGGGCCCAATGCTAACCCTTTAGACCTTTTTCCACAGGCAGGAAATTTTCCTTAATATAATTTGATCTCTTGTGAAAGAACAAATGAAATGACTTATAATTGGTCCCATCTTTCTGGTACCAGGGCCTTCCAAATCTGGGCTCAAATGCAAGTGCTGGCACCTTAGATTTTCTTCGGAATAGTCAACAGGTACAGGAGATGCTTTTCGTATGAAACACAGTACTCTGTTAACAAAAAATATGTTATATTATTTTGATCATCTTTTATTCTCCTTCTCTTTCCAGTTTCAAGCGCTGCGAGCCATGGTGCAAGCCAATCCACAAATCTTGCAGGTACTATTTTGCATATCCAATACAGTCTTTCAGTTCATAGGTGGTACTGCTCTTTTTTCCTTGTAATGATTTCATTCTTGGGACCTGCAGCCTATGCTTCAAGAGCTGGGAAAGCAAAATCCACAATTAGTGCGGTTGATTCAAGAGCATCAAGCTGACTTCCTACGTCTAATAAATGAACCAGTTGAAGGGGAGGGGTGAGAAGTCCTGCTATAGTTTTACCTAGAGTATAACCTCTATAAATTAATAGCATCGAGCCCGGACAAAATTATTAATTCAAAGAAGTTATTATTTTATCGATAAATGAATAATTTATTAATTTATAGAGTGCATTTATAATTTCATGTTAATACTTTCTACTAATTAGCCAATTAATGAACACCGATCAACAAAAGAGACATTGAACAATCCAATGCTAAATTAATGAAACATTAATGAACTAAAAAGACATTAATCAGTACATGGTTCAAAGTATGAATTGAATTATTTTATAAATAGTATTCATTGATGAGGGAGCATCATAGTTAATTATACTTTTTGGCAAATTATTAATTTATAGTATGATTGGGACCATATATTTACACAGACGTTTCAAAAAAAGTATTATTTTATCAATTTATCAAAATTATTAATTTATCCTCGTTGCCCAAGTCGGGATCGGAGAATTTGATCATTTAGTAGAGGTTACTAATTTATCGAATATTACTTTATAGGGGTTATACTGTCTATCTTGGTCCACACTGCAACTTTCATTTGGTTTATATGCCCTTTTGTTTATGTTCTTCTAGATTTGTGTTCCATCCTGAATTTTTTTGGCCCCATCTCGTGACCGATGATATATAATTATAATAATGATTTAGGAACATATTAGGGCAGCTTGCTGAAGCAATGCCACAGACTGTGTCTGTCACACCAGAAGAGCGGGAGGCAATTGACCGTGTAAGTTTTTCAATATCCCATCATTTAATTTATGATGAATATGTAAATTTGAGTTTATTAGATGAATAATTTTCATCAACCATTACTACTGGGTAACACTTCTACTGTTGTCCATGCTGATAGAATAAATTTGAAGTTCCTAGTACGTTGATCCTTAACAGTTCATTTCACATAACTTCGATACTGGTCAGCAGATACTATACTCTTAAGATCTGAACAATGCACACCTTGTAAGCAAGCACTTCTAGATTGTCAATTCAAATACTTCTAGGAATCTTTAACTGAGAATGGCAATTTATAATTAGTGAATGACACTAGGAGTCTTGTGTTTGCCATAGTAGCTTTAGTCACAACATTTGTGATGACTATAATTAGGATGTCTTCTCAGAATTGATGGTATTCATATGTAAATATGTTAATATAGTATAATACTATTGCATTTAGCAATGGGTGAATGGACATTTATAGACACGTGACACTAGTCGTGCATGATAAAATTGTTCATCTATCCCAAATGTACTGCCAGTATTAACACCCTAATCTTCAGCAAGGCTTCTCGAATGACATTTGGCAACCACTAATTTCCAACTTGAAGCCTGCTTATTTGCAATTAGACTTGTTTAAGTTTTGGCCATCATAATTAGACACAGAGGGTATCTGTACATCCCCAATGTTACCCGCCCTCCTGAAACTCTTGATGAAGGTATTATTTCAAGAAGACACATGCAGAAAAATAATGCATGGGTTGATGACTCGGGCCTTCCGGGTCTTTTGCATAACGGATCCTTGTTAAGAATAAATGATAATTTGTCTTTCTGGTTGAATCCTCAAGATTCATCAGAACCATGATAGAAATAGTACTGAAAAATGGCCATGTGATCTCTGCCTTCAAGTATCACAAAAGCCTCCCTATCAGAAGATGGGGAATTCTATTTTTTGTGCTGATTGTTTGTGCAAGTCATTTTAAAATCATGAATTATTCTTCTATGAAGAATAAATTGTCAGTCACGTAATGTTCTGCTTGTGACTGGCTGGTAATTTCATTTGCAGCTTGAAGCAATGGGTTTTGATCGAGCTTTGGTATTGGAAGTATATTTTGCTTGCAACAAGAACGAGGAGCTCGCGGCAAACTATTTATTAGATCATATGCATGAGTTTGACGAGTGAATCTGGTTGAATATACTGGGTTCTTTTCATATTAATTACTAGTCGCATCTTGTTTACTTATCTTATTGTGCAATGGCTTTTTCCTTGCCTTGTGGATTTTTTTTCTCTTGTAACATTGTTCATATCGGCTTTCATGAACTGATTATACTTTGGATATGCAAGTAGAATTGTTTAAATATTTGGCATCTTATTGTGCTTTCAAGTCTCCCTAGAAGCATTAACAGAGCTGTAGACCATGTTCTACTTCTATAACATGTTTGGCAAGTTGGATGTGGCAATACTGGACAATAAAAAAAAGAATTTAAATTTATGTTCATACTATTGTTATGTTCCTTGTATTGTATGCAAAACATACCCTTGTAGAATTATGCTAGTTCTACAGAAAACTAATAACATCAAGAGTATTGTAGAGCGTTTTCCATATTACCAAACATCATGTGCACGAAAAGGACTAGAGGAACTACTATAGTAGCCTTCTTTATGTGCCTTTCTTGTAAGCTGTATTGGGTAGGGACCCAACAAAATGTCTATACAAGGGATGCCTCCTGACAAAGAGGTCGCAACAGCGCCCGGATGATTTTTTACCAAAAATATAGGTATTTTTACAAAGATGTGAACCCATGTGAAAGGTAGTATCGAAAGGTTGAGAAAGTTCAAAACGATCTTATATTTAAGGATTTTGTTATTTGTATATTTTCATTTATACATTTACTTACATGTGGCAAATAAAATAATGAAAATAAAATAATAAAAAGAAAATTGATTATAAGTCACTTGTAAGTGACTTGTTTTACATTATGTCAAAATATTTTTCAAAATTGTTATTAATTTATACTATTCATCAATATTTTAAATTAATTCCAAAGTTATCTTCTACGAACTTTGGCGTCTTCTTTTACATTTACAACCACCAACCCTTGGGCGCCAGTTGAGATATCAAATTGCTCTCGGCGAGTCGACCGATGATCGTTCGGTGGTTGCGCGTTGAGGTTACGGCGGCACTAGGGGCTAAACTTAGGTCTGCTGCGATTTAGGTGCTGTTTTTTGGTGTGGGTGTGTTGAATTTGATGTCGTGATGCCAAGTATAGGTGTGACAAGGGTGACCGAAGGTGGTCCGCCCATGGTGAAGTCCGGGTTCGGTGGTTTTGGGGTCGGACCTACCATAAGAAACCTGGTTTTAGTTTCTTGTTTTTGTTTTTGCTTCGGTTTCTTGTTTTCTAGTGTTTTTACGTGAATCAATTAGTTGGAAATACTGCTCGTTGAATTCTAATTTCTAATTACAAGTAGGAAATGAAAAGTTCAAAATTACATACATTCAATGTTTAATTCTGGTCTCGTCCGGTAGTGGCGGTGGATATTGAGGCACAGGCAAACATTGGGTTGTACACATTCACAAATGGTTAGTATTTAGATTTTGAAAAGAAATGAATTCTATGTGAAAAAGATTATGAAGAATGAAGATATGGAACAAAGATAGGTGATAATGCTCCACCATCTGATGATGGCCATGATTTCTTGCTATTGGATGTGGGCATGCTTTGATGAAAGTTGGCCATTAGATTAGTTCTTTGTGTTGTTAGTTATGTGTGTTGTTTGATATTGTATTATACAAAACAATATTACAAAATATTATCATAACAGAAATGGCATATAATTCGCATACGTGTTCAGAATTTTTATTATAATATGTTTTCGGAATGGTCTCGACAAGTCGGTCAAGGCAACTGCGTACAATGGATTTTAGCCGTTTGAAGTCGTCTTTTTAGTTTAAAATGGTAATCTTTAATTTTTCTTGTCAAAACAGTATCATACATACTAAAACAGTATTACAGATAAATATATCTTAATATATTAGTATCATACATGAAAATATCTTAATAAAACAGTATCACATACACAAATTACAACCCAATAAAATAACAGTATCATATATTAAAACATTATCATAATAAAACAATAACAATGATATAAACATGGTGTAAGTATATCATATAACTTTATCTAAATAATCATAGATCTATTTTACTGGTTGAAGTAATTATCTTGTTCTTAAAATATTTCATTAGTAGTACAAGACTATTGATACTGTTTTTGTATTCAATAACATTATAATAGATTAAAACAATATCATAGATGTTTTATTAGTTGAAGTAATTATATTGTTCTTAAAATGCTCCATCAGTAGTATAAAACTATTGATACTCGTTTGCATTCAATAACATTATCATAGATTAAAACAGTATTATATATTGAAACATTATTATAATAAAACAGTATCAAAGATAAAAGCATGATGTAAATATATTATAGCATATTATCTATATAAAACAGTATCATAGACAAAACAATATCATATATAAAATTAAGTACAAGATATTTTAATGATTGAAGTAATGATATTATTCTTAAAATGCTCCATTAATAGTACAAGATCATATGTTTAAACATTGTTATAATAAAACATTATTAAAGATAAAAGTATGGTATAAATATATCAATGTCCATTAACTAAATAAAACAGTATCATAGATAAAATAATACTCCCTCCGTCCCACAAAGATAGACTTGTTTTCCTTATTTATCTATCCCAAATTATAGGCAACTTACTTTATAGAGAGTGTATTAAATTTTTCATTTTCCTAATATACCCTTATTTAATTTACATTGTTATCAACCCAAAAAATGCATTTAAATTTATTAGATTCATGAATGACTAATATTAAATGGAGGTATAATAGGAAAAGTGTGTGAAAAGTTTATAATTTCAATTACATTAAATGCGATTTCTTAATCTGTGTGAAAAAAGAAATGAGTCTATCTTTGTGGGACGGAGGGAGTATCATACAAAATAATATCACAACAAAATAGTATCATTAAATTAACGTTTTTTTGCAATTGCAAGGGTATGTTAGTCTTTTAATTCTAAAATGTAACTTTAATTGAATTAAGTTTTGAACATATGACTTTAGAGCCCATAAGTGCCAAAACAGTGATCGACCTTGAATTTACCCTTGAAAATATTGTTTTGGTCAAATGTTTCAGCTCTAAATCCTACTGCCACACAAACAAGTATAAGTGAAAATGTACAAGCAGCAAAATCCTACATTTAATACGGGTCAAAGCATTTGGTAGTCCTGTTTATTAGATACTATTAGTGAAAGGGCAAAATTATTGATGAGGTTCTCAACTTTTCACATGTATCTTCAACCAGTAATTTGTACTTATGTAGCATATGTATCTTCAATGTATTTTTCTTGCTTTAAATCAATATGCAAGTCTTATGTTTAAGCTTCTATATGAGGTATTTTAAGATAAGAGTACTTTCTATTTATGAGTTCAGCAGGTTGTAAATGAAGTGATCGGGTGAAGGCTAAATAAAACGGTACCTTTTGGAAATCTTTCACCTTATCAAATTGAATCTGTACAAGACAACACTTATCTTTAAGAAACAAGCTACGGTGAAGTCTAAAGCTTTAATAACACATCCCATTTAATCAAAATTTCACAGCAAGAATTTCAAGCAATTCAAACACAATTTAGCAACATAAAACAGTACAATCAATAAAATAAGAAAAAGAAAACCAAAATTCCTCAATGAATTAACAATAAAACCTTACTAAACAGAATCCCCTGTATTCTGCTGCCACAAATTGATGATATCAGTAGCCTGATTAAGCAAAAGAACCATCTGTTTCTTGGAAATCCATGGCTTACTCTCCAGAATAATCTTAAGCTCTTCCCAAGCATCTTTTCTGGGCCAAAAATAATATGGGCTCAAAGGAATACTGCCATGGCCTCCTGGAATCACTTGGTCTATTGCAATTCCAATGTTCTTTTCCATCCATATGAATTTTAGCACCAATCTTAGTTTCTTCATTGGCTTCACTACAACTCCCAGCTTCTCCTTTTCTGGGCTATTGTTATCTTTATTTGAGAGTGGTGTTTCTTGTGTTAGGGATGAAGATGAAGCATAAATCTTGATGGGTTTTAGTTTTTTTGTGTTGGGTGTACGAAATGAAAAAGATGGGCTCTGTAAATCTGGAAAAGGTAGATTTTTCATGGGTAGTTTTAGGGAGATTAGGAATTTTGATGCATAATTTGATGTACTTGGTTGAATAGCCAATGGTAGTAACATCTTCTGTGTGTGTGTGTGTGTTAGGGAGGAGAGAGAGAGAGAGAGAGAGAGAGAGGGTGTTGAGTGAAGGGGGAATCCAGTCTTTTATAAGTGAGTACGTCGGTCCCTGAATTTATAAGCATGATTGAAATTTGTGCCTGAACTTTAAAATGTTAAGATTTAATCACTAAACTTTATAATATTTACCCAGTTTGTCACTAAGATCGATTTTGTTAATCCAAACTTACACATGACGCTGATTGAGGACGTTTTATATAAACAAAGTTGTTGTAATTGAATAATATCAACTTTGTAGATTTTAGTTACGTAAATTAGTTGAGCTTATATTGCTTCAAAGGGGCCAATCATGGGTATTTGGGATATTTAGTCTTTGTTTTACTCATATTTTTTTCAAACTTATTTTCAACCATACATTATATGGGATCTACAACTTTTCAACCACACATTTAATAACTTTTATCAAAATCTTCTAAAAATTTAATTTTTATCTATACCAATCAAGCACTTATAGTTCATAGTCGGTCCACATAAACATATCGATAGTCAAATCAACCTCATTTTTTTATTAGACATTTTAAATTTTAGTGACTGAATATTGACATTTAAAAATGTTGAAGATTCTGCTATAATTCTGGGATGGAAGAATTGACCAAATCATCTGAATTTAGACAACAATATCAACCATATAATCATGTGTAAATATATGAGATTTGTTAGGAGTAGACATTGTGTAAACACTATAAAT
The DNA here is from genome assembly GCA_023638005.1 of Forsythia suspensa. NCBI lineage: Eukaryota > Viridiplantae > Streptophyta > Magnoliopsida > Lamiales > Oleaceae > Forsythia > Forsythia suspensa. The sequence continues at coordinate 52,383,211 of CM042673.1, forward strand.
AGGTCCATGTATTGTTCTAATCTCTTATCAATAAAAAAGACAATTCATTCTCCATTCATAATAAAAAAAATTCAATGATCATTTTCAAACACACTGTATAAGTTGAGACACTAACCAAATTTTTAACCTAGTACCAGGGTAATTAAACAATGTTGAGGAAACATATTTGTTCTTGAGGAATTTATGTATTTAACTCAATATTTCAACAACTTTAAAACAATGTAGCAACAAACAAGGAAAATGAATAACTAGGTTGCCACAAAAAGTACCAAGTTGAGTCACCACCAATGTGTTTCATCTGTAAAAAAAAAAAAGATTGCAGAAGAGAATTTCCATACTTAAAAAGTATTCCCTTTTCTTTTCCTTTAAACTTATTTTCGCTCATATTTTTTCTTTTATAAATGCCTTTGAAGCAAAAGGTAAATGTGTTCCATGGGATTTCATCGGGTCTACCCTGGGTAGATAACAAAGGTCTTAAACGATGGATCCGACATTACAACTCAAAAGATAAGAAGTAAAGGAATAAATGGTTTTTATAAGAGGGAATGAATCAAATGGAATAACATTTATGATGATATTATCATTCTTTAAATTGAGGACAGTTTGATGGACAAAATGTTTTACACTGTCAATACTTGTATATAGTGTTGTACAATAAGTAGATAAACACACAGCTTCTCTGCAAGATTTCCAGATTCTAATATGCTCTTCTGCTCTACCACTAAAATTCAACGAAGTATCAAACTAAGTTCAAGACCAGGCCTCAACACGATACTTGCCAGCCTTTTCTAGTGCTCGAAGCCATTTTAAAGCGGTTTCTCTAGGAACCCGGTTTTCAGTCGAAACAATTTCCTCAAATGTTGAGAATACATCAGAAGGCATTTTATTCGAAGAACCTGCAACATAGACAGCGGCACCCTGAGCAAGCATATTCCATATCTTCATGCCTTGCTCCCGCATCTTGTGCTGCACGTAAACTTTCTTTGGCTGGTCTCTTGAGAAAGCGAAATAAAAGCCTCCACCCTTGGTTTCAGAGAGTACCCCATCTGGTTGTGAATGCGACAGCCAAAAATCGTTATATAGGAAGTCGTTCTTCTCGTTTCTACAGCCAAAGAAGAACAAGATTGGAGCAGTTGGACCGGATTTACTTTGCAGGGCTCTTTCCTCCACGAATCCATGAAAAGGTGCACATCCGGTGCCGGGTCCAATGAGAATAAGTGGAAGTGATGGTGGTGGGGGAGGAAGAGACCCTTTAGTAATCCATGCCGGTATAAGGACTCCTGTTTATGATCAATTCAAAAAATTACAATTATAAACAAGAAATTGTCTGTAAAAAATTTTTTTGTTGAACTGAGGACATACTTTGTTGCTGAGGATCGAGACTAGCTAGCCATGATGAGCAAAGACCCGTACGCTTCCTCTTGTAAGGTGTCGTCCATGACACCACGCTTACTGTTAAATGCACTTGATTCGGATGAACTGAAGGAGAAGAAGAGATGGAGAAAGCTCTTGTTTTTAATGGAGGAACCAGCTGTACCAACCATTCAAAGGGCATTTGCACAGAAGGGAAATCCTCCAGTACCTATGTTAAAATGATAATAAAAATGAATATGATAAAAGAGAACATATGTGAGAGAAAGTGTACAAGAGTCTTTTTTTCCCCTTTATCTATCACTCAAGATAATACAGTTACGTTGTGGGAGAAAGTGTACAAGATAATACAGTAACGTTGAATCGAGGTATAAATTCCCTCGAAAAGTAGAAAGATAATACAGTTATGTTGTGGGAGAAAGTGTACAAGATAATACAGTAATGTTGAATCGAGGTATAAATTCCCTCGAAAAGTAGAAAGATTCAGTATTGGAGATATTCTGTTCAGAGAAGGATCTGAGAAATTTCCTTTTCCTTTGTAGAAAAATTAACAATGTTCAAGAGAAGTAACCATAAATCGTTCCTCTGCATAAACGCTGAGTGTTGGAGTGTAATAGGAAAAAAACGTAGCGGAAATGAGGATGCTAAGATGGGTGTGGCGTCTAACAAAAATGGATATAATAAGACATGACAGTATATGCCCCAAGTGGGGATGACGCTGATTGTGGATAGAATAACGAAAGGACGACTTAGGTGGTTGGGACATATTTTGTAGTATGCCTAAAGAGGCTACCGTTCATAAGAGTGACATGATCTCGGTAGAACTTGACAGGGGAGAGAGGGGAATAACAAAAATAACATGGCCTGTAATAGTTGTTAAAGATCTATTTGTGTTAGATCTTCCTATAGATCTAGGAATGAACCAACAGGGTGGTAGAAAAGGATTTATATAAACGACCCCTAATTTATTGAGAAAAAAGGCTTAATTTGTTGTTAGTAATATCTGGTTGTAGAAAGTTTATTCTTTTACTTGCAAAGAATTTGAACTGATGTAGAACACACACACAGATAACTAGCCAATTTTACTCTTAAGAAAATTGAACCACCACTTGCTTCCAGATAACTTATGTCCATATAAAATTCCATATAAAAAAGAATATGAGACGAGACAGAGTTCAAAGGAATCACATAAAGGATAGTGGTCTATCATGCTCTGCACAGCAAAACCAACATTTTAGTCACCTCTAAAACAGTCCTCCGTTCCTTCTGGTTGTACTGATATAAATCATCTCTTCCTTCAGGTGAGGCAAAGTATTGAAGCCTTTCTTTCTCATGTTCCGCACTGGCAAAAACACTCATGACCTAAAGAAAATAATACATTAGAGAAACTATAGATTGCCAGTGTCTTGAGCACATCAACTTAGAGTATGACATAGTGGACTGCCACAAAACTAAACCAAATTACTGCTTGCGATCCATTAAACAGAATGGATTAATGTGCATTTCTATGGCAGGTAAAATAAAAAGCCAAAAACATAAACAACAGGAGCTTGAAGTGATCTCTACAAACTAAAATGAAAAATGATAGATTACCTCAAAGAAATAGCGTCTTGGGGATGCTGATGCAACATCCATTGTTAGCTCCACGAAAGTTTTTAATTTCACAGGGAATAACAAAGAACTTGCACCGAGTTTATTCTCTTTATCTCTAGGCTCGACCTGAAAACAAGTATGCAATAAACAGTCACTTAAGTAACACATAAGAAGAATTTAACAGAAATATAGCTTCAAAGATTGAAAATGGCGTGCCAAGCAACAAATCTAGCCATGTCCATGAGAGTTAATATGTTCACACAAACACTCATAAGGTAGCTTATATGAACCTATAGTTCCCAAGCAGGTACTCTATATTAAGTCCATAGAGAATGCAACTTTCTGACTAACTTCATTACTTCAATTTTCTGTTTCTAACCCATCTAAAGCACTTTCAAAATGCAAAACAGAGCACAACTTAAGCAGAAACATCAAACACAGCAAAATTGTCATGCTGACGTGTTCCATGACCCATGAATATGATGGCATGTGTATAACACATATACCAATGCACGCCTCAAGAAAAATGATGTTACTCAAACCAAAAATCAGGATAGGGTTATAAGGGACAAAATCTAGTGATATCAAGGAGAAGGAAATATGACAAAGAACCAAAATTAGGTAAGTACCCACAGTAATGTATGATTCAGGGTTCAAATTACATCGCTTGATAAAAGCATCTACAGCAGCAGTACTTTGGCCAGGAAGAACCTCAAGAACATCACCAACTTCATATTCAATCGACTGAAAACACGGAACCAGTAAATCAATCGAAAAGAAAATTAGGTTTCACCATTTTAGTGAAATCAAGAGGTCAATAAAAAATCTGACCAAAATTGATAAGGTTTCAGAATGATTAACATTACTTACACATGAAACAGCTTCAAACTCAAAGTGGCGTACATCCTTCCCACTGCCTGCTCTACTTAGTGGACAATTCTTTGTCTACATCAACATATTCAAAAATGATCTTAAATGTACAAGTCCATGGTACAAGAGTTTACTAGAAAAAGCTCTTCTATCTAACCACGAGATGAATATATTCCTTGTGTGCATGTGTGTGAGAGAGAGAGAGAGAGAGAGCCATGTTAGATTAGCACATTAAAGAACTTATATCAACATGTAAAAAAATTGTTCAAAAATGAAAATGCCAATGCTCATGGCTTAAGTTTCTAGGAAGAATGATGAGTAAGTTCTATGAAGAATTCATACTCACTCCATCCAGAAAAAAAAGCATCGTGATGAAAATCCAATGTTTTATCATTAGTCACTTGACAGGAACCTCGTAATTTAGGGGACATTTGACAGCTTTTGATAAAAGTTGATGAAATGTGTGGTTGAAAAGTTGATAAAAGTTGTGGGTCTCCGAAATGTGTGGTTAAAATTAATTGTTGACTTTGACCTCAACTTTTTAGCAACTTTTGAAGCTATCCCAAACAATGGCTTAATCTTCCTTATTTGCCCCCATTTAACTTCAATATTTCGACTTGTGCAGGAGAGGGAAAGAAGATTGAAAATTATTGTTCAAATCTTCAAAAGTTGTCTTTTTGTGCAAATGGTATAATGGGAAAGTACGATAAAAATGAAGCACTTTTCATGGAACATCCAAAATGGCACATTGTTGCAATAACAATGAGTCCATCCATTTATGATCCTTACAAGTGCTCAATACTCAATAGTGGTTTCTTCAGGTATATGGAATATTAGCACAACCCCTTTTCAATTAAAAAAGTGAAGATTGCATCAGTACCATTTTCAGGAAGCAACCAGGACTATTCTTGGCAGAATATTTTCCAGGAGTCATCGAGCGAGCCCTCTCAATTTGCATCTCAAGACACTTCAGATCTGTGCATCCAGAATTTTGTTACTGATAAATGTCGGGTTTTAATTTTTTTTAAAGTTTAATCAGCTTAACAAATCACCAATAAAACAAGTTTTCAAAATCTCTCTCTGCTTGTATCTTGTGCATGCCAATCGAACATAGTAGAACAGAAACAGAGAAGCATCATGTCATTACAAAAGCATGAAGTGAACATTGAACTCAAATCTCAACCCAAAATCCTGATGTTGGTCAGTTTTGGGAGAAGTGACAGAAGTAAGCCCTTCATGGATTCCTCAGACCCAATATAACACTTTCTTAAATCCTATTTGGGAGACACATTGTACAAGAGTGCTTCTAGTAAAACTCTTTTTCGATATGGAACTGTAGCTTTAACACTTGCCACGAGGAAATGAGTGATCAGACTGTGACCACAAAGCCCTTAGCACTACCTTGATTGGCATTAACACGAAAAAGGATAAAGACTGACACATCTGCAAAAACAAAGACCTTTTGCTTGTCCCATACATATTAGATTCCTTATTTGCACCAGTAGCTGGCTATAAGAGATGGATAACCATGGAATTCCTGAATAACTATTAACTTCACTTTCTTTAATCACAAGTTTGGAGAAAGAAAATGTATACTTGCTCTGAGAATATGCATTTTGAAGAATAATATCATTACAATAGTATACAAATTGCCAATAACAAAACAATGAAATAGGTGGAAGTTGTATTTACTTCTATGTTAACCAAACAGTCTAGGAAAGCAAGTTACCCGTGGAAGTTGAAAGTCTTGGTTGCTCTTCATCGACATCATGATATATAATCTGTATTTTAGGCTGATCAATTGAAGTCACAACTGAAGTCACAAAATCTGGACCCTTTGGCAGTAATTTAGGATTCATTTGGTACAGCATATTCCACAAAGAGGACATCCAAGGATCCAGATCCCCTTCATACCTATGAATGAAATTACAAGCAACTGCTAAGCTTTCCTTTAAGGATAACTAAAACAAATAAACCTGCATAACAGAAAAAGCATAACCAAAGAAAATCTCCAACAGATAACAAAGAATATAATGAATGTAAACAAAATATATACTACGTAAATAAGAGCTTTCTTTAATATAATTATCGAAAGAATCTTAAAGGTCAAACTAAAGAAGATTCACATCTAAAACATTAAGCATAATTGACATATGAAAAACACATAAGTTCTGTTTAAAAGATGGGACGGGACACTAACATTCAGTTATATTTTACACAACAGACACGTGATAGGGAGTTGCAGGCAGAGATTTAAAATGAAAACTGCGGGACATGACAACAACCTTTTGATAAGTAAAAATCAACACAACACCAGAATAAGTATAATAACACAAACAAAACCATAAAATTCAGCCTTCAGTATTAAATTTGCTCCAAAACCTTTCCATGTGTAAAATTCAAAATCCCCATTCTTTTTAAGCATACTGTTTCCCAACATGACAGAACTAAGTGGATGGGCATTTTATCAGGGAAAAGATAGAGAGTGGTCAGATTTGTATCTTATTTGTCACTAGTGGAGAACAATTAGCAAATGTCTTGTGGGGTACTGATGTTTCTTTCATGTGTTAGAAAGTTGGGAATGATAGATATCTTTAAACCGGCTTGAGGAGGACTGTTGAAGAATTCATTCATAGCATGATTATTGTCTTTCATTATGTGTATTGTTGACTAATTTATTCCATGTAATTATCAATTAGCTATGATACAGGCGTATTACTGAGCTCTATTTACTATGAAATCCTCAAAAATCACAATACAAAAGTCATTTTTTTTAACTCTTCCCTCTTTTTCTTTGTAAGTTTAGCGTTAACTGACTGAATCACATCTGTGCTTGCAGTTCCATAACTTTAATTAGGGTACAGGGAACAGAAATGTTAGCAGCAGTACCTAAACAAGTTTAAGCAAATTGGCCAAAATCTATCAGCTCTGAGTGACTTAAATTGCACAGAAGAAGTAGAGAGCGATAAAGAATGGGTTGCATTCTCAGTATCAGAATATTTACAATGAAGACAGGCAAGTTTAACTTATCTACCTGTAACGCAAACCACAGAAATAAAAGTAATCTCCTACAAGTAAAAACTCAGGTAATTTTATTACGTTGTGCTAGACTATCTATAGACTAGAGAATTCCTAAAGCTATAGTTTACCCTGAAGGGTGCTGGTCATCTCCCAGGCCTCTTTCTATAATTGACGTTGCTCCAAGATCTAGTAGTCTTTTGTCAAGCTTCTTTGCCACAAACTGCAACCAGGTGCACCAGTTATTATATAGCAATTAATTCAAAGGATTAAGCACACTTGGTGAAAGGTTAGATTTAATTCTACATACAAACTATGCCAACCTACAAGATTCTGGGACTTGAATCTCCAAATTGTGTTTTCCTAATGACATTATAAAAATAAAATACCAATTGAGACAGAACTAGTTAGTATTGATTTTTTCAATCAAAAAATCCTTCTCAATTTCAATTATAACAAAATAGATGAATATATGTAAACCCTCATGAAGATTCAAATTGGGACGAGGGTTAGTGGTCTTGTTTCGAAGAAAGGGGAGAGAAAATACATCACATGAGCAAGTTGAGACCACTTTAGTGCACGAACTTCTGAAGAAGCAGAATAATCCGAACTGTTTTGATTAAATTTGATTTGAGAAGTGAAAGAAATATTAATCGCCTATGTCTAATGTTGAGAAACAGAAAATCATTTAAACAAATGGCTTGGAATCAACAATATAAGTATTCATGATATGAGAAAAACTATCAAGTTCCACTAACATGTGTAACTAATTTCAATTTTTTTTACAAAAGCACTCATTTTTCCTTAACTGAATTATCAGAAAATGCAATAGCATACTCACAATTGAAGTCAATGAAATTGCAGGGTCACGATATTCAATGGATACAGTTAATTACTCAAATTGATAGAAATCTAAATATAAATCCATTACATTATATTTCTGGTAACTCGAATCACCCAATCCGAACACGGCATACTGCACTCTTTTAAGCCACTCACGCCTCAAATTCCTTTGCAATAGAAACCTCCAAAACTCCTGCAAAATAATATAAAAACATACCATTTTTTTTTTGGTTGAAAAAATATAATCAACACAACTGTCACACATAAAATACCAACCTTCATAGAATCCGGAGTTTCGCCTTGTCCCGTGGTTGACACCACGAAAATTACCGTTTCCTCGTTCGGCAAATCACTCTGTTACAATAAATAGCAAAATTCACTTAAAAATATATATAAAAAAATTAGCATACACACAATTATATAGGTCGGAAAATTGTGTAAACACTAAGATGAAATCTACGGGTTGAAATTCGTCCATGGAGAGGACAGAGACGGCGGGGCAGTCACTGCGCTCCGCCTCGCGGCTGAGCCGCTCTGCAGCGTCCATTGCATTTCCGGTTTGCGAAGCGTACAGTATTAGCAGCTTATTGTTCTTCTTCTCCTCCATTGCGCTTCGATTTATCAGTTTTTCCTAGGCCAGGAATTTGAGCTGAGATCGCCAGCGCTTGTACTGAAATATGGAAGAATCGAAGAATTTGAGGACTTTTCATGTTATTTGGGTATGGCCCATGCAGGCTGCAGCTAGTGGACATCTTCCCTAAATGGCTTGATCGATTTTAGGGTCCTAAAATTGGGCCGAATGAGTATCAGGTCACTTCTGGGCCTAATGCGACCCATGGTTTTATTATGGATCATGTTGGATTGATCTGGCCCAATATTATCTTATTTCTTATTTAATTATTATTTTAAACTATTTCTTATTAAATTTCATAAAATAAAAAGATATAAAATTTGGCAAAGAGTGTTAGGATAACTCACAAGGCTCTCTACAATGCTAACATGGAGAACCCTTCAGATTTTGACTTCTTATTTTTTAAAAAAATATATTATTGTCTTGTGTTTCACAAATTTCTCTTATTTCATTCATGCATAAGTATGACTATGTTGTTCTTCAAAAGAGCTTTTCATGTGTTGGTCTGCTCCAAATTTAAAAATTCGACTTACTTTTACACCTCTAGTTGTAATATCTTTCTTGGAGCTTTTTAGTGAATTTATAATTTTGACACACGCATTGTCAAGAAAAATGGTATGGTCGTAACTCTCATGGGTACTCTTGTGGCTATGGTTGACGTAATTTAAACAGATTGTGAAATCTTTGATGCTTACTTTATCGAAACTCCCTTGAGGCATTCTTTGCAACAAAGTTATTTATCGTGACTAATTATGTTGGTGGCGATGGTTAGTGGCAACGGGGAAGATTATGCGGTGGTGGTAGAGGTTGTGCAATGATCTAAAATTGAAGATGAATGTAGTGGTGACAGGCTGACTGCACAAAAATGTTGGTGGTGAAATAGTGTTTGGAATGGTCAACGGTGGAGAACTCATCACAATGGTTGTAAATGAAGGAGGTGGTGGACCATGGCATGTGTAGAAGGAAGAGGCGGAGGCGACAAAGGCAGTGGCAATTGATGGTGCCTGTGAATGTTGTTGAAGTGTTGGGTATTGGTTTTTGGATTTGGAATTGAAATTTTGATTTTTTTTTTATTTTATTTGAGTAATAATTATAAAATCAAACAATATTTTGGATTAATAACATATATACACTAATTAGACCCCTTAATCTCAAATTTACTGGACAATTAAAATATTCCCAAAATTACTAGATTGTTAAGTAATTAAAAGAGATTTACTTGACCTTAAAACTAGCCCATGATTATCGCTCTTGATACTCAATCCAATATTAATGTTCCTTATCAGATGAAACAAGAACTGATAACGCTCAACTGTTTCAAAAATCAGCAAGAGTTATCAACTAAGATTATGGGAAATTCAAAATTCAAAAATGAAATCAATCGAAATCAAAATCAATTGGAAGAGGCGCCAAATGTTTTTGGGAAGGTGAGGTAGACATAGATATCAATAAATAGGCTTCCGACCATATCAATATTTGATGTAGTTAATATTAATGAAGTTCTACTCGTATTAACAATTTCATAACATTAGTTGGTAACGAATATAAACGATGTACTAAAATAACAATTAATAGGGTTCAAGCCATATCAATATTTGGTGTATTTAACACAAATGAGGTTCGACTCATAGATACAATATCACATTGGTAGCATTATTTGTTAACGAATAAAAATGACATAGTAAAATATCAATAAATAGGTTTCTAACCAATGTAGTTAACACTGATGAATTTCGACCCATTTAAACAATATCACATTTTTCACAATATTAGTTCATTTTTTCACATAAAAACAAAAAATCACGAATAAAATCTATTTTTCATCATGTGCATAAAAATAAACATGCAATTTAGGATTGATGAAAGACATGCAGATGATGACATCACAATATTGAACTAACATGAGAATTTTTCATATGCCCACATAATAAAATTTTGATTTATTTAGTTAATGAACAAAAAAAAAAGGTCCACGTGTACTAAACAACTCAAAATAATCGTGATTTACGTGTAATGAATTTCATTCACAAAATAGACTAATTATTTTGAAAAGGGCATTAAAAACTTGTTCATTTTTCGGTACCAAAAAAACAAAACTTGAAAAAAAAAACTAATATGCATAGTATAAATAAAAAAAAAAAATTAACTTTTCTGCTATAGGAACTGGAACATTAAACTTCTTCTTCAACGTATGGAATATGATTTTCTTTAAAAACTTCTTTTTCTTTTGGGCTGAATTATTTTTTCGGTACTTACTCCTTACGTCTGGATTTATTCTTTGTTTCTTCTTGCGGAAGCCAATCGTGATGACTATGGAAAATCTTACGGGATGGGTATGATTTTTGAATGTAGAATTTGAGAAATTTTTGAGAAATTTTGCTTCTATAATTTGTGAATTTTCTCGTTCTTTATTGACAGAGATGAAAGAAGTTTGAAAAGTGTATTGACAAAAATTAGTATATTTATAATACTATTATATAAAAAAAAAAGGGTAAATAGCACCAGGGGTCCCTAACCTTTCAACGTTGTAACGATGGGGTCCCTAACCTTTATAAACTAGCAACCGGAGTCATACCGGGGTCCTTTTTCAAGCGTCTAAAACTCTATTAAGTTATCACGCACGCCACTGTTGAAGGGTAAATCCGTCTTTAGACTACTCAAATACCACTAAACCAAATGAGATAACCAAAATTAGGGGAAAATAAGGTCCAAGGAAAACCTAAATCGCTGAAAATCGATCTAGTGCTATTTACACGAAGACAAATTGCAAACCAAAGCGTGTTTGCAAGATATAAAGCAATTTTTGAAGTGACAAAATCACGTTGGTTAAATTGCAATCTGGTAATGTACGTTATCCATTTTTCCCTAGTTTTTGCGAAATTCGAAGTTCAAGTGTTAAGCTGTATGAATTTTTGGTTTTTATGTTGCATTGTTTCGCGGTAGTGGAAAAATGCTACGTGGAGACTACCTACGGACCCGATTATGGTAAGGTTTGAAATTGGTCTTTGGGTAGAATTTTTTTTTTTTTTGGGTTTCAATTTGTGGACAATGAAAAGAAGTTTGTCCCTAATTCATTGAACAATTATTTTTTAGTTGTTGACTAAATTTGGGACAAGAATTTAGGTTTCAATGAAAGTGGGGTCTTGCGGTGTAGATATGTTGGAGTGTGTTTGTCTTTGTAAAAGTCAAGTTGCATTCATTTTTGGCCATTTTACTGTAAGTGGTCCCTATTTGGTATCTAATTCATATTCTAATGTATTAAATATCTCCATGTGCGAGGAGAATACAATCTGAGCGATTCACCATAAGATTATTCTATGGTGGAAGTTTTTTGACTAAGGATGGCAACACCGTATACGAAGGGGGCAAGGTTGACTACATTGACAATTGTTACGCGAGTTATTTTTCAACGTTCACTCTGGATCGTGTGCTGAATGTGATGAAGATCCCTTTACCAATGGGTTATGCATACAGAAGGAGTAGACTGAATTTGACCCATGGGTTAATGCGACTATCCACAGACCAGCATGTCGCGGAGATGCTACAAGATATTGGATCCACGAGGACAGTAGACATGTACCTTATACCACCAGTGATGCCTCATTTTTTCCCATGGGATTACTCCATTACAGTTGATCAGCATATACCTGAACCAAATGTAGAGAAGAGAAAAGAAGTCGTGATAACAGATTTGGAGGCCGGGATAGTGCTCGAGCTATTACTCACTAGTCGGTTGGTCGGTGCAACTGAGGTTCAAGACATATCTTCTGAAAAAAAATGTCATCGGAAGAATCAGACGACGATTGGGATTTCAATTGGATGGGGAAAGCTGAATGTCATGTTGTCATAATTGAATTGGATGACGAAGCAAAAGTTCAAGGTCAAACAACAGACGATGTGACGACTGGAGTAGAACCACAAGTCGATCAACCAAATGTGACAACTGGAGTACACGATGAGCATTACAATGAACATACATCTCCTGTCCAATATAATGAAAATATTGATTTCAATTGGGACGAACCAATAGTCAATGAATCAGACGAAGGTGACAACAATTCTGACGAACCGATAGTTGATCAGTCAGACCATATTGACTTAAGCGGAAAAACTGTTATTGCAACGATGGGAGATGATCATGCAATCGAGCGACCAATTCAAGCAAAGTCATCGAACACATTGAATGTAATTGGGATGAACCAGTAGTTGACAATGTCCATTCTGATTACGATCTATCTGATGAACTGGAGAGTTTAAACAATGACGAAGACGCGGATAAACCCCGTAGAAGGGTAAGAGAACCAATCTTCAATCCAAAAACAAATATGAGTGATCCACAGTTTGCTTTGGGTAAGTTTCTTGAATCATTTCAATTCACTTACAGCTTTTATATACATTGGTCCTGCAACTAATGATAACTAATTCAATGTAGGGATGACATTCGAAACTGTGCAAGTTTTGAGGGCAGCATTGGTTGAATATTCGATCAAAAATGGAAGGCCTATTTACTACGTAAAAAATGATACCACCAGGGTTCGGATGAGGTGCAAACATCCCTGTCCGTGGGAAATATATGCACATGTTCAGGATGACAAGCTTAGTTTTAAGGTGAACAAGTTGGTGGATAATCACACATGTGCTGTTGTTTCCAAAAATAGGTGGGCCAATTCAAGTTATTTGTATAAGAAGTTTGAAGGAGGTTTTAGATCTAACCTAGATTGGAGGTATGATAGCTTTAGTGAGGCCGTTAAGTCAGACTGCATGGTGGATATTTCAGTACACCAATACTATAGAGCCAGAAAAAGATGCTTCGAAGTCATAAAAGGAAATGCAGCAGATCAATACAAGATCTTGTGGGATTATTGCGAGGAGTTGAAGAGGACAAATGAAGGCTCTATGGTTGAGTTGTCTGCATCTGGAAATGTTTTCAAGAGGCTGTAGATATGTCTAGGAGCATGTAAAAGAGGCTTCAAGGATGGATGCAGACCATTCATAGGGTTGATGGATGTCATTTGAAGGGAGAGTTCAAGGGTCAGTTACTTACTGCCATAGGTATTGACGGGGATAATGCCATGTTTCCAATTGCTTATGCCATTGTGGAGTCTGAAAATAGAGAAAGTTGGGAATGGTTTTTGGATTTGTTGTGTTACGACATTGGGATGTTTAATGCTGCTACATGGACATTCATGACTGATAAGCAAAAGGGACTCGTCCAAGCATTGTAGTCTAAGAGTGAAGAGTCCGAACATAGGTGCTGTGTTAGACATCTACAAGCAATTTCAAAGCAACACACCGAGGGATCAGATTGAAAAATCTGTTGTGGGCGCAATGAGAGCAACAACAGATTAACGCTGCTCAATTCGAGAGATGGAGAAAATGAAGGCAATTGATGACAAAGCTTACAAATGGTTGGCGGACAAACCATCAAATCAATGGAGCAAATCACAATTTAAAGAGCATAGCAAATGTGAGTTGTTGGTAAACAACATTTGTGAGTCCTTCAATGGTGTGATAATGGCAGCTAGGGATAAGCCGATTATTTCAATGCTCGAATGGATTAGGGTATACCTTATGAAAATATTTGCTACAAGAAGAACAAGTGTGGAGAGCTGGGATCAGGAAATCGGCCCGCGGATTGGTAAACTAATTCAACGGAATGTGCTTGCATCTCGTTATTGTCGAGCAACGTGGGCAAGTGAAGGAAAGTACCAAGTACTTCATATGTCTGGAACCACTGTGGCTGTGGATTTAAATGCTAGGATGTGTGCATGCAGGAAGTGGCAGATCTCGGGGCTTCCTTGCGAACATCTTTGTGCATTTGGTATTTCTCAAAAGGGGATGATATAATCGATTACGTTGACGCGCGTGTTATAAGAAGGAGCGGTTTGTGAATGCTTACTCCCGGTGATAAGTCCAATGAATAGTCTAGATATGTGGGAGAGTCGTGGGCAATTTCCGTTGGAGCCTCCGTGTGTTACTAAACTATTTGGTAGACCAAGAAAGTAAGGCGAAGAGAGCTCGATGAGCCACAACGCCCCTCGACATCAAAGCAGACGATGATTTGGCATGAAGATGACTTGTAAACAATGCGGTCAGACAGGTCATAACAAAAGATCGTGCAATACAAGGGCGAAGACCAGCTCGACACATAGGTCGAAAAGAAAGAAAATTGATGATGCAACAGCTCCAGCAAGCAGCCATCAATGAACTTGATTACAGTCTTTTTTTTTTTTTTTTTTTTGGGGGGGGGGGGGTCCACATATCATCAGTAGCCACTTTTTGCAGTTGGAAGTTGTATCTTGTCATCCAACTTTTCACTTCCATTTTTTGTAATTACATTACTTTGTTGTTGGCAATGGAATGATGATTTGGAGGTTGAATTGATCAGCTGTATTATGGATTTTGTTGTTACGGTAATTCTATTTACATTGCAAATAAATTTGTTTGTCTCCAGTTGCACTACTAAACTGATGACTGCTGAAAAATATAAACTTCAAATACATTAACTTCAACCAATTAGCAAGTACAAAGCAGGATCCTTCATCTTTTACAAACTAATCACTTAAAAAACAACATTACAACAATCCCACATACAAATCTCCAAACCCACCGACTCCAACTTCCTTCTTTTGAGCTCAAATTCTTCATTTTCAGCTCCAATTTCTTCATTTGATTATCCAAATTCTGTTTCGGCGTCTCCCAATTCTGTTTTTGCATCTCAAGGTTCTGTATTTGTATCTCCAAATTTTTTACTCGATCCACATAATTTTTTATGTCTTGCTCCAAGCCACTGACATTTCTCAGCAAACCGGGAATGATTTGCTTCGATCTCTCACAGATTTGTGGATCGTACCAAATAAAATAATCACAGCCACCAACCTCCTGAAATAATCAAACATAAAACCACTTTCAAACATGTAGACCATTCTTACTCGTTTCCTTCTACATGTAATAAATCTTCTTCCTGGGTTTATATTTGTCCATGAGGTCTTCATTTCAGCGGGTAATCCACAGTGGCAGAGGTTGGGCTCCATGGAAAGAGGAAAAGATAAAGATGGTGAGTAGATTTTTTTGGGTGCACAAGAGGTCAAGATAGGGATTTCTTGTAATAAATGGTTATCTCATTTGGTTTAGTAGTATTTGAGTAGTCTAAAGACGGATTTACCCTTCAGCAGTGGCGCGCGTGATAACTTAACAGAGTTTTAGACATTTTCCATCAAAAAAGGACCCAAGGTACGAACGTTTGAAAGGTTGGGGACTCCGGCTGCTAGTTTATAAAGGTTAGGGACTCCATCGTTACAACGTTGAAAAGTTAGGGACCCCTGGTGCTATTTACCCTAAAAAAATTGGTTCAATATTATTCAAGTTTTTTAAAAAATGTAGGTAATAGAGACTAATTTTCATGATATAACACAAATAAAGATTCAGCAACACGACGTCCATCTCGGCCCAGTCCACATTGGAACGAACCCGCAGACCGGCCACAAAAATGTGAGGGGCCAGGCAAGCGAGACCAAGCCAGGCCCACGCCATAAGTGGGCATCCCTGGCCGCTTTGTAACCAACATGATAAGAAACTAAGGGGGTGTTCTCAACTTAAATTTGAATAGATTTTAAAAATTCATGTAAATTTTGGTGTCCTCAATTTAAATTTTAATAGATTCAATTAAAATTTAGGTGTCTTCAACTAAGATTTAAATAGATTCATTAGAAATTTAAGTGTTCTCAATTACTAGTGGATTTTTAAAGATTTCATTAATTAGAAGATTTAAACAGATTTGCATAGATTTTGAGCTCATAAATATAAATACCAAATTCTTTAAGGATTCTATCTACACCCCTCAAAATTTCAATCCAAGTATTCTCTTATGCATCTCTTCCTTTCGCCTATATCCTTAATTTGTGCCACAAGTTTTTGTAGTAAATTTTTGTTCTTGATTTTCAATATATATCAGTATGGAAATTTATTGAATTTTTTATTTTTTATTTTAATATTTTTTGTCCAATTATCAAACATGTCTTTGAAATTTCATTCTTGATGTTCCATGACTATTCATTGAATCAATCAATTGAGCTAAAAATATAAATAATCTATTGGTAAATATTAATTAAATAACTAATCTAATACCATATATGACAATTAGATATTGGACTGTAAAATTAATATAGCACTAAAATTTTTTTTTTGAACTTAGAAAGATTTACTCGTCAATTCTAACACATGTAAATTATCTTTTTAAGCTATAAAATAATTTTTTATACAAAATGGTCAAACAACTTATTTTGAAAGAGAATGAATTCTAAATATCCATCATCCAGTCTCGGATATGAAAGAGAAAATTTTATATTAAAAAAAAAAAAAAAAAGACAAGTAGAAAGAAAGTGAAAATTAAAACTTTATTCAATTTTTTTTCAAAAAGTTTTGCTCTTTAATCAATTTTTTTTAATTCAAAACTGAGAAAATTGATAATAATAATGTGAATCCCACTAAACAATAGATCTAATTGCACTTCGAGACGACGAACGGATAACTTATTTATTAGTTTATTAACCCTATTCCTCAGTAGCTAAGCTTAATACAGCTGTTGGATTGGTATACCTTCCAATTAATCAGATCATTCACCTTTTTACTAAAAAGAATTTGTACTCTTTATATTTCAAAAATTTTCTTTACCAAAATTCTACTCAAAATGTTTGTTTATATATGACGGTCACTTAAATATTTAGAATAAAAATAATGTAGAATCAAGACCACAAATTCATAAAAATTCATAGAAATCTATAAGAATATATTGAAATTTATAATATAGAATTATGTTGAAATTATGTGAAAATCTATTCAAATTCATAAATATTAACAAATCTTTTAAAATCTGGGTGGGGGACACCCTCCAAAGAAAATTTTCATATAAGATTTACCACAACTAATCCAAGAATCTGAAAACACCAACTTTACCATCACGTTTCAAAACAAGAACAGCCATGCTTCTTAATTCATTACATAAATCGACTCACAATGCACTTGAAACAGCTAATTAGAAAGTAATATTTTCTCACTTAAAATTCTACTGTTCGACCGATTATAAAGCACCTAACACCGACCAAAGAATTCAGCAGTTACAAGACTCAGTTGTATTAATAGATACTGGACTCAATCCGTTCCAGAGAGTAAAAGACGAAAATATAGCAGAATTTACTTCATCACTGACAGAACGACTCCCCACTCCAGCACAGCGTATACACTGAACAAAACTGTGCACATCACCATTAACATCCCCTACCTACATTTCCAAACAACTGAAATCACCTTTTCTGGGAAACTAATATGCTTAAGATTTATCATTCTTGTTTTCTACGTGATCATCAAGCTTCAACAAGCAGGATTCCGCATGTGTATTATTAGTTTTTCCAAGGGAATCAGAATCAGAATCCTTGATGTCAGAGGTAACTTTATCATCGTTTATGACCTTGGCAAGTCTTGTTTGGTCATCAGTTTCTGGTTCGTCAACTTGGATTTCACCTTCACCTTTGATAGATTGAGAATTGGACAAGACTGGACTATTGCCATGGTCAGGGATATCTGTATCTTCCAGATGGTGGTCGACAGATAGCTCAGCATCTCCTGCTGCGACTTCAGAAGGTTGAAGTTCAGAGAAAGATCCCACTCCATCTTCATCATGATGTACATCAGATGGCTTGCTATGAACTTCCACAACTTCAATATGTTGATAATCTGATAAAGACTGATCGTTCTCACAAATGGGCACTACTTCAATTGTCTTGCCTTCATTGGGAAATGGATCAATGTGTTTTTCTACGGCTTGATCAACCGGAATATCGGGCACAATTTGGTTATCATGACTTGATAACATTGTATCACTATCCTGATAGCAATCATCAGATTGATGAACATCGTGGGATTCATCTCCAGGATCAGAGCATTCTTTTATCTGATAGTTGCTATCATTTGCTGTGTGAAATGCAATTTCCCCTTCAAACATATCTTTCTCTTCAACAGCGAGTTCTTCCACCTTACTAAAAGACAGGGAAGCAGACTGTCCTTTAACATCATTTTCTGTAGTACTGTAATCTGAAACTGAGGAATCTCTTTCTGGAGTCGGAACAGCTTCATTTCTTGAGGCCGGAAAAGACTGGAAAGCATCCCAATCATCATCTTCTTCTTCCTCCTCTTCCTCAGCAATGTCATCAGACTCTTTTGGAGCGGCTAATGGAGAGGGATTTTTCTCTTTATTTTCCTCTGCCTGTGAAGGTAACTTTATCACTAAGGGTGGAAGTGAGGATGTCACTGGTGTCGGGTTATGACCTTGTATCACAGATGCGCGGATTAGATCCTGAAATTATTGATATCAAAATTAGGATCTTAAAATTCCTTAAAATTGTCCTACAAAAGGGGGAAAAAGGAACTATTGCTTTCGCACAAACCAAAAAAAAAAAGGAAAATAGGAAAAAGTCTCTATGAATTACATGCACCCAGAGAACTCTTCCCATAGTTATGCATAATGTGATATTAGCATACAGAAAGAAATTTCTTGAAGCTTGAGGAAAGTACCGATTTTAATCAATTCTTACTAAAACATGCATGAGAACTATGGTTTATTTCAAAAATTAAGTAGCATACAACATCAAGAGTTTTTTTGAATAATTAAGAAAAATTACAAATTAATGGTGAGTATATCAGGATTCAACAAGAAAAATGCTGGAAGTGAGAGCCAAGACGAGCTACATTTGCCTACTATTTCAAGGATTTCAAAATTCTCTCAATAATGGCAAGCAAGAAAAGAACCTGAAGTTGCTGTCTTCTTATAGCAGGCATTGCCAATAGAATATCCTTGATATAAGCTGCTGAGCTAGGAATTTGAGCAAGTTGCGAAACAAGTTTTACAGCCGTACTCCGTAAATCATTAGCTTCCTATAATTGAAATTGACTATTAGAATGGGGAAAAAGAAAACTAAACAAGAATTGGACAATGTATCATATGGGATTACCTGAGAAAGAGAACCATCTGATATAATCATGAGAACAGCTACCAAAAGCAGATTTACAAGTTCTTTCTGGTTCTCATTAGCTTTTGAAAGCGTTTGGAGAAGCATTAGAATTTTTAGACACTCCCCGCTAATAGCCACTGCTTCTCTGTCAATAGGTTTCTGAAATCAAAAGCATATTGCATTTCCTTTAAGATGATGCAGAGTTCTTTAAAGAAAAAAAGAAATATTCTGTGAAACAAGTACCTCCAAAATTTTCTGAATTATAATAAACAAATCTCCAACAAGCTCCCCAACAAAAAAAATCGAAAAATTATTAAATTCTTCACTGCTTTCTTTCTGTAGAATGACTTTTACTACTTGCAACCCAATTGCTTGAATCTGCACATAACAGTTATGCTTGGTTATTTGAGCACAAGTGCCTTGATATTGTAAACTGTCGAAGATTAAATTTAAATGAATAGTGCTCCTCTAATAGCTTAAGCTTCTAAATGAGGTGGTTCAACGTGTATCATAGCAGGCAAAAGTTTTGAGTTCAAGTCTCGCCACCACAATTTATGAAAATTATGCACATGCCTGGCCTTTGATTAAAAACTGAATTCAGCCTGCGCTATCCCCACTCTGACATCTTAATTTTTTCAGGTTAGGTAGTTCAACATAAAAATTGAAATTTGATTACCTGTATGTCAGAATCAGTAAAAACAGCTCGGACAGATTGGATGCCATGATGCAAAACTGCAAATAAGATGGGATTGCTTTCTTCGTCCTCTCTGGGACCTTCAAATTCAAAAGCTAGCATGGCAAACTGAAACATTTGTTCAACGGAAAATGCAAGCTTCGTGTGCAGCATCTTGCATGAGTTAGACCTCTTATTTTCCAATTGATGAATTCTCTGGATGCAGTCATTAGTTAGACTAGCAGTTGCATTTAGACAAGCTCTGCTTATTGTTTGAAAGTGGATAAAGCCATCAGCCCCAAGGTCAGATTTGCCTGTAATATAGCAAATCCATCAGTCGCATTACTACCATACCCGGGGAAAATCACACTATCATGGACAAATTTATATGAAATGTTAAGATATTGTATGATAAATACAAGGACGTCCTCTCTTTATATTGAGTAAATATAGACCAGCACATATGAGTAGGGGATTCCAAATTAGTCTAATCATAAGTAATCAAAAATGCTCCTGGAGGTGAAAGTGCCAAACTGCTCCCCGTTACAATATCTTCATACAGAACATTTTATGTTTTGCTCTGAGCATAACTTTTAATTCCAATGTGATTATATCTACTATTTGTTAATTTTTCTGAAAGTGAACTTACAGAATCTCAGCAATAACAGATAAAGGTTTTTGTGCTAATTTTCGTCAGATCTTGAGTCGTATGATGTTTGTATTCGACTCATTTGATCATTCTAAATATGATTATATCTAAAACCACGATCAGTTAAAGGAAAACAAATGTTATTGGCCTGAACATTGTGAGAGTTTCAATTCCAGTGAAATGAACAAACCCCTCATGACCTGTTGCTTTAAAACAGTCGTGCCTCAAGAGTAAGGGATAGCTGACTCATTCTCTATTTTTTTCCCTCTCTACATTAACAACGTTAATGTGAATCCCATTTTGAAGTCAATGAAGCTGTTTATGAATTTCTCAATGAACCCCTTTTTTTCTTATAGATATTCCTCAAATTCAGAGTTAGTTAATTGTTTGACCAACATGATTGTAGTGGACCAATGAAAATAGCTTCAATAGTTCAGACAGATCAGTTGTAGTAACAATTGCAGTTATGCTGAAGTGGAATCATAAATTAAATGATTGTAGTAGAAAGACATGAATTCCCACTGGGGTCTGAAGAGCCAGATGATTGAGGAATGGATTCCTTTACGTAGTCCTATAAACCAAAGTGATACCAGGTACTCACCATGTCTTTTTAACAAAGAAATGATTGACTTGACAAAGTCGTTAGCTCTTGAAAGGCACCACTCAGTGGACGATTTTCCAATGCACTTGTAACCAATCAATAGAAAAGGCAACAACAGTTTTAGCTGCATCTGCATGACGTGAATTTTTTATTCACAAAATGACATAAAGTTATGGACAAGAAACACAATATATGCATAACATATTTATATCAGAAGATGAAAGAACTAACTAAGAAGAGGACTACCAGAACGGCATGTTTGGTAAGGTGGATTAGGCAATAGTGAACAGTATTAAGAAAGAAAAAGAAGCTAAAATTTTGGTCATTGTACTATCTAGTACGATCTAATATTGTATACATAACATGCAGTAAAATTACTAATCACGCACCACGAAAAAATTGTATATCTACCTGAGGTTCCAAACGTTCCAATAAAGTAGCTGCTATGTCAAGTGGGACAGAAATCATTTTCTCCCAATTTGAAGAGCATTGTGAATTGACTTCACTGTAGAACACAGAACGACATAAACTATTATTAAAAACATTGCTACACAGATTACTTTTTTCCCAAAAGAATATGATTTAACATGACGAATAGGTACCTTTGGAAGAATTTAAAAAGAAAAGTCAAACACAGTTCTGATGCCAAATATGAAAAATTCTCTACTTCGAGGAAATCCTTGGGACAGTTGTGCACAATCTGTTAAGGCCACCCAAATAGTGAAAGAAGTTTCAACCCATTGTTTGAAACAGAAAAATAGGAGAGGTTGTTACAAGAAAATGCTTTAAACAATAAGTTTCAATGCTGTCTAATGTCATTCCACATAGGAAGACCAATTCCATGGCTGATATTTGCTTCAACATTTGTTTATTTCTTTTTTCTTTTAAATTAGTTTTTTTAAAATGTTCTAAAAATCTAGACTAACTCAAGAAAGAAGGCTATAATCATTACCTGTGACAAGACAGAGATTGCAAGACTATAGCATGTATCTTCCATGAAAATGGAATGTGAAAAGACCTGCATCCATTTGTAGAAAAATTGATCAATTAATTGTAAAAAAAAAAATTACTTGAGAATATCCCTGCTGATATTAATATTGTTCAATACTAAAAATTGATAGAGTGATTGATGAAAAGACACCTTTTTTCAGAAGTGATATAATCGGATGAAATTTAGACAAACACTCATACCTGTAATAATTCTTTGCAAGCATCCATAGTGACAAATCCTGCGGTGAAGAATCTTTCGGTGGACATAAATTGAAACACAGCTAATAAAATGTCAAATAACTTTGAAGACACAGAATTTGCATCTTCAACAGGGATGTCGCTGATGAATTTGGATTTTGTAAAACTCGCTGGTATTATACGTTCACC
This sequence comes from Forsythia suspensa, assembly GCA_023638005.1. Classification (NCBI taxonomy): domain Eukaryota; kingdom Viridiplantae; phylum Streptophyta; class Magnoliopsida; order Lamiales; family Oleaceae; genus Forsythia; species Forsythia suspensa. The sequence goes on from CM042673.1 coordinate 52,405,843, forward strand.
AAGAGTCATATCTTGCTCCTGAAAAAGAACTAGTAGGGAAAAACCCCACAGAAACCGAAATTCAGCTGATCCCAACTCAACCATGCTGTATCCAGAAGTTGAGATATTTTTTGATCTATCATAACTTGTTGAAAATCCGTTCACATTGGAATTTGCAGGAACTGCATCCAGTGCCAGTGCTTGCAGAATCAACGGCCAGGCTTCTTCTAAACATGGCTGCAGCTTGGCTAAAACTACTGATGATTGAATTCCATCAAGAAATGGTTTCCACTGTAAGTGGCACAAATAAAAACATGCACAGGTTTATGAATGAGATTATAAATGTTTTCCTTTAGTTGCAGAATCAAAATGAAAAGTCAAGAACTTTGAACTCACATTTTTCCTAAAATACAGGCGGAAGCGAACATAGCTGTAATCCTTCAAAAGAGAGAGCCAATAAATACCCAAAGTACTCGAGTTTTTAGAAAATAAAGGCAACAGTGCTATAATCTCATCAGATATCTCATCGCCTTGTCTTCTTAGGAATGCATATGTATAACATTTGAGAGAGGCATGGGCAGTCAGAAGCCTTATTTTGATCTGAAAGGAAAAAAGATGCATACCGTAAGCAACTGGTGATTGGTGAAGGCCTTCCGAGGTTTTACCACTATTTTTTTCTTTATCCACATGCCAAATCAAGTGATACAAAGAAAATAACATTGAATAAACCTTGCATGAGACCCATTCAGCAAATGATGGAAAGTATAGGTCATTGAAGTCATCTAGTGGACGTGAAATCAATGAAAATATTCTCTTGACTGCAACTTGATCTCGACTAATAATTCCACTTGTGAATATCTGAAATTTTCACGTCATACCATCTGAATAAATAAAATCAATTTACTATGGAAGAGAAAGTAAACATATGCCTGTGCCAGACCTTAGTAGCTAGCAGTAGGCCTGCTTCCAATAAGGTTGGTCCTGACAATGAGTCCAGCGCAGTCCGAACTGCAGATACCAGTTGGGCCTGGAGTGAGTCAATTTAAAAGTTACAAATCGGTTCACTCCAACAGAGAAAGCAAGATACTATGTGACATTATTAGTAAACACAAAACAACAAAATCAGAACATGTTTACAAATAAAAATTTATGCAAAAAAATTTGGTGTGGAGAAAATTCAGAGCGAAGTTTGATTAGAAAACCTGATACTGTTCCAGAAGGAGGTGGTCAGGTAGCTCAGGGTCTGGTATTGCAGCAAACTAATAATGTGCAAAAAATAAAAAATAAAAATCAGTTATAAATGTTATGATTGCAAGAACACACAACATACACTTAGTTACAGATATTTTAACTCAATGTTTTAATGAAACTATGAACATGATTAAATGATTAAACAGAAAAAGGAAAAGTGTGGAATGAGTAGCCCCTGGACCTCCAGTTCAGTACTATTTTCAGCATTGCACTAGCCAACTTATAAGCTCTCACCGGGTTGCACTGTTTACATCATGTAGATGTTGGACTTACCAAGCCAGCAAGCATCAGAAATGGAGACCATGCACGAGCCAGTGATGACTATTATTGGGATTTTCCATAATATAAGTAAAAATAAAATTGCACCAACTTTTCTTCAGAAGTCTTCTAATTGTTCCAATACACACTCACGTCCACACTTAACAACTCTATATCAAAGGAAGAGATGATTCAAAGAATAGTTCACTTAACATGTGCACACAGAGGCACCAAAGCTTAACTGTCTGAAAACCGTTCGTCTGACTCTCATAACCTAGGAAGGTCAAACTAAGATTTTTTCACAGTAAATCACACAATTAAGATATTTACAGATAAATAAATTATTAAAACAGAAATGAATCACAGAGAATGAAATGCAACATGAAGATTATTGTGCAGTTAAAAAGGATCATGCAGTCCAGAAATCTAATGAAATTGACAGGAATGCCACATAGAGGTACCTTGTCCATAATGGTGCATAAAAGTGAAACACCAATAGGCCGCATGTTCTCGAACTGAATTGTACTTATCTATAAGAAGTTACGTGAGAGAGATTAGATTTGAGCTGTTTCATGGCACATAAATTGTTCATAGGACTAAGTAACATTATAGTATTTGTTTTTCATTGAACACCTGATATGCAAGAGAAATGAGCTCTTGCAATTGAAGAACCAGCCAATCTCCAGAAAGTGGTCCTTTAGCAGGTTGTTGTCTTGCCAAAGAGAGGTCAAAGTGAGCAGGATTTTCTCCAACTGCTCCAGGAAGATGATTCAAGCACCTAATTCCAATAATATATTAACTAAGATCCATCATATGCAAATAAATAAAAATGTATGCAGTCATATAGAATGCATAAGAGGAAACTGCCTTGAATTCTGAGACATCAGAGAAACATGTTTGTCATTGTATATAACATTGTTTGAAAAGGAAACAAGTGCACAAATCTGAGACTCTTGTATTCTCATAATGCAAAAGCAGTGTAACAGTTTCTTGTTTATATGTGAACCATACAATTCTATTAGTATACATGTGAACCATAATATTTATACAAGATACAATCCCATCTAAGGAAGGTCAACCATACAATTCTATTAGTATACATGTGAACGGTCAGAAACATCAAGTTCCTTTTGATAGCATCCCAAACCTCCTTAGCCATTCCACGTTAAGTAAAATGTGACATCGGATTGTCAATCATTGAAGTTATGAACCAAGACTTGACTAAAGCATCTTCAACTTCCCAATCATCATAGCCTGGATCATTCTATATAGGTGCAACCTTCAGTCGTGTGATATAGCCCTTTTACTTTTGACCAACAATATGCATCTCCAAAATTTTAGGCCACACACAATAATTAGGGCCATCCATTTAATATGAATTAGGGAGGAAGTTTCATGAACAGTTACTGGAGAGAGAATCTTGTTGTCAGAAGAGGTCTACCAATTTTTTCAGACATCTTGGCAACTAGGTTTTGAAATTTCAGCAACACACAAAGGGAAAAATATGAGAATACCCAAGGGACCAACAACCGACCACAGAAGACCAAAGGACCTGTCAGCAGCAAGCAGGAGGGTCTCGCACACAGCAGGAGAGCCTTGGCCATAGGCTGGGGGCTTTGCGCACACAGCAGAAGAGTTGCCGGAGGTCTGGGTCAACTAGAGAGGGTCTGACTGCTTGGGAGGGTTAGGTTTCTGTTAGGGTTTTTGTAGAGAGAAGGTGATAGCAGAATTTTCCCTTGTTTTGATACCAAATTGATAATTGTTAAATTTGTTGAATGATTTATTCCATATACTTCAATGATATTTATATACAATACAATCCTATCCAAGGAAGGTCAATTATATAATTCTATTACTGTACTAATTCCTAGTTAATTAAGGAATACATATTTTATGCATTCCAACTCATTTGGTCCCTTTTCTGGATTGTGTGAGCATTCAAGTGGATGTTGAATTTATGTTTTGGTGCATGTTTACAGAGAAGGAATCGATGTATCTAATAAAATTTAATTCTCAAAGTAGATAAAAGCAAATAATGTGATTCAGCCATAAAATTTCAACAGACTTATGTCAGATTCAACATTTATGAATTTATTTTAGCCAGATAATTAACTAAATTAACAGATATGTTGAAAGATTTTAGGAGAACATGGATGAGAGATAAAAAAATTCAATTGAATTATAGCAAGAAATAGTGGCAACAATTAGGGCAACAATTGGGAAAGAATCGATCATCAATCATTAAGATGAAGGGAAAATTATCTGTAGGCGCAACTTTGATAGTGAATAGCTAGGGGCAGATTCCTGCTTATTTATGGGCAAGGAAATTTGTATGAGCCACACTTCAGAATGTAGAAATAAGGCGTACTGAACGTACAGCTCACACATACAGAAATGAATTGAAGTCCCTTGTTCAGAATTGAGCAAGAATCTGCCCCACTTATTCATTTGTGAAAGTTCAGTTCGTCTCCCATAATTTCTTTTTAAGATAAATAAAATTCAAATCATTGAAAAAGAGGCAAAAGTACAGTCACGTACTCAGCAGCAAAAACTCTCGTGCGATATCTGAGGTGCTTATCTCTTGAAAAGTTAACACTGGAATAGTCAAGTGTGTAACCCTGAACTGGTGGACCTTCGGAGCTAGAAACCATGTTCTCATCATCGTCTCCAAAATTCAACCTTTTCTCACCATCCAGACCACTTGAAGAATTATTCTCCAAATACTTGCTAGCGCCGTCATCTCGTCTTAATGAAGTAGAAAGAATCTACAAAGTTCAGCACAAGATGAAAAAAGATAACAATCACATATATTTCTTCTATCAAAATGAAAACAATTGCAAACAAACTCTACCCGTGTGGAAAAAGGAAAACTACTCATTTCAGGCAAACTAAATATCCATGATAGTATGCAAACCACATTTTTACAAATTAAAGTAAGGTCCCTCTTTGGTAGAATTGGCTCTCGAGAATCAAACTTCAGTATTTTAAATTTTGCACTGGTCAAACTATCAGAATCAAGTTTCTAGCTAAAGCGATCTGTTAGAGAATGATTACGAGTGTCCGTTGGAGTACATTTCACTAATTTCCAAAGCTGCACCTCAGACTTAGGAATATTTCCAATCTAGCAATCTGTAATCCAAAGAAAGTCTAAAGCTAAGCACTTCAGTTTGGATATTTCCTTTATATGATCACCGATAAAAGTGTCTCGTCAATATATGCAAAAAGAACACTGATCACATCACCAATTCATTTACAAAGGTTAGTTTGATGACACTGATAATGACAGTACTGAAACTTCACTATGGTCTCATGAAAACCATCAAACAGAGCTTTAAGAGATTGTTTCAATCCACTTAGAAATTTCCTAAGGCATACATTATCCTTTTAATCAAGTCATTAAAACAACTTTAAGGAATGTACTCCTGCACTGTATCCACTGCATCCCTGAGACAGTGCATTTTTTACATCCAACTTTAAATTTCACTCCAAAGTGGCTGCACATGGAAGAAGTTCCAAGGATTAAGTTCATCTAAAACAGGAGAACACCTTTTTGGAAACATTTTAAGTCCATGTGAATCCTTCCAAAAACTAATTTTGTTTCTATTTAGCTCCCCCATGTAATTTCTGCTCAAGTGTAAATTACTTGCTCATTCGCATAGAAACTAACTACAAGAGCCATCATTATCCAGCTGTGGTGTATCCTACCATAGCTTCTCTGTTGTAGGGATTTGTAACAGCTTCTTAACCATGAAAAATAATATACGATAAAAGGCAGATAAATATAGGAAAAAGCCAAGTAATTCAATAAGTACAAGCCCAAACACATTTTCAAATAGCAAGAAGTACACTGGTAGGCTTATTATTGATAAGGAGTGCATAGATCAAGGAACTTGCAGGCATGGGCCCTTCACATTTTTATTACAGAATTGATTTATTTCTGAATAAGCCATAAAGTTGAGCATGGAACTTTCAACACAAATATATTAAATTGCCAGATTAATGAAGTTACCATATTGCGGCATATCGACAGCCAGTGAGACGGGCATGATGGGCATGATGCATAGAGCAATCGCACAATCGTGGTACGTGCTAAATTACCAATCCTGCAAAAACAGATCGAGTCCAAAAACTAAGAATACACAATAAATTCACCATCATCTTACACACTAGAAATCTAGAAACTTTGAATTTGATACCAGAATAATATGTTAGAAGTTAGAACAAACCAAAATAGAATCCAGAAATGAATTTGGGGCAGAGGGAGATTCTGCTACACATGTTATCTATAATAGACCTCTGTGCATGCAGCACTATTCAGCTATTCCAGATGTTGCCTGGACTGAGCTATGAGTTGTCCGATGCAGATACAACGATTATATCTCAAGTTTTTCATTCATTATGGAAGACAATGTTGGAGTATTCATGTCCATTATTATGCATTGTCATCTTGAAGGAAAGACCAACCAACATTAGATTAATCTTGACAGCTTTAAGAAGAACCATCAATCAAAAATAATAAAATACTCCTAAAAAATCAAAAATAAATGATAGAGAATATGCACGAGAAGATCTATTTTGCATAGCAGCGCAACTCAATATACAGACTTTGCCCAAATAACTTACTCTGTATCGGTTTCCTCATCAAGCATATGGAACAACATTTCTTCTATTCGTTCATCGATCATAGAAACCTGTAATTTGATTATCAAAATGTGTAACTACATAGAATTGAAATCTTGCAAATCTGAAGAATAGATGTACTGGAGAATATTTTAACTGTATTTCTCAAGCAGCAGTTCTTTTCCTTGATATATTTTTTATTATTACTATTTTATTTTTTGCAGGGCCACAGTTGCTTTAGGCCTAAAATAGCTTAGCTTAAGAAATTTTAATGGTGCTCAGAGCTTGATGGAGCTTTCATAATTCAGACCAAGTTATTTTAAAAAAATTCTGCCCCATTACTTTGTGCCAATCAGATCATTATATTTTAATTGTCTCAATTCAATTCATCACGTCGTCAAATGCTTACGTGGACATTAACTACTAACAGCCCCCCATGTCCCCTGTTAAATTATGAGGTGTAGTGACCTGATTGACACAAATTAAAGTATAGTGACCCAATTAAATTTAAGTGAGTATAGTAACCTAGAATGAAATTAACCCTGGGATTAATAAATGATGAAGAATACATTTCAATTCTTTGGAGTTTTTCCTTCAGCCAAATGTCTTTATTTTCACTTCCATCCAACATTCCATCGTACCAACCCATAACTTTAGGGTGCGATAAACCTATTAATTTCAATTAGCATGAAATTTTATGTAGGGGCGGGCACCGGGTGGTTTTGTCCGGGTTTCTTGAGAACCCAACCAAACTGATTCCCATTGAGAATTGTAAAAATAGAACCATTGGTTCTATGGGCAAAAAAGCAACAAGTTCAGTTCTGGTTCGATTCAGTCTGGTTCTTCCAATTTCACATTTCATTTGAGGAACAAAACTATTGAGAATCTAAAGGTTTAATCTATTTTTCCAATTCTATCTTCAAGACTCGTGAAATTGAGGTTTATTTCTAACTAGTTTTGACAAAAAAATTAATATTCTTGGACATATCGTAAAAAAACAGGATTTATTTCATTGAGGTCACTATACTTTCACCTAATTTCAATCAGGTCATTATACTTCAATTTGTGTCAATCTGGTCAGTAGACGTCATATTTTAACAGCCACGTAGGAAGGTCATCAGAAGTGAACGTCCACGTAAACATTTGTTGTTAGTCAGCATGACGGAACTAGACGGTGTGACCTAAATTGAGACACAATTAAAGTATAATGACCGAATAGACACACATTGAAGTATAATGACCCGGTTGAAATTTGGGTCTAAGTATAGTGACCGCAGGTGAAATCAACCCAATAAAATAATTTAAGAAGTTAAAGTGGTACTCTTGATCACTCAATAAATCAAGCATTCATTTTGCCTTTGTCATGAATAATCTATGTTGAAATAGTTATATGAAGATCAACTTCGTAAATCAAGATTCCACTACAAATTTGATTTAGTAAATTTTTTTTTTTTTTTTTCAAATTTCATACCATCAAGTTCATCACCTTCCAATTATTCATGTAGATCTGTTTTTTCAGTAGAGCAAGAAACTTCTTAGTAGGTATAAAAGATTTATCTTTTCGATTTCTATCCTACAATGATGAAATTATTATTTAGATATCCTTTCCAAATTTGATTTTCTAGGTGTAATAAAAATCTGTTACATAATTAGAACTTTGGTTAATTAGTGACAGATTTATATTGATTAATGCATTTGTTAGGGTATAACCCATTTTATTAATTTTTGTTAAGTAATGAATCAAATCTTGAGTTAAAAAGAAAAAACAAATCTCAGGTTATTTCAAAAGAGACCATCAACATTGATGGCTCAACCATTGTGTGGGTTTTGGATACCAAGAAATGTAGATATGCTATAACCCATTTTATTAATTTTTGTTAAGTAATAAATCAAATCTTAGAGTAAAAAAAAATAACAATCTTAGGTTAATTCAAAAGAGACCATCAACATTGATGGCTCAACCATTGTGTGGGTTTTGGACACCAAGAAATGTGGATATGCTATTACCATGTCGGAAAGTTAACAAATCAAAAGTAAAATAAACATCAGTCATATCCAGAGTTGCACGAAGAGTACAGATAGGTGTCTTAAGAAAATATATTAATTAAAAGAAATGGAGAAATATGTCCCTTCTGTTGAAAATCAAGGAAGAAGCAGAAGAAAACATGTATCAAAAAAAGATGGCCGAGAAAAAATAAATTGTTACTAACCGGATCTTTCTCTATGAGATGTCGTAGAGTGGACAGAGCAAGATGTCTCAGAGTTGGCTGGCACATGAAACTGACTGTTTTAGAGTCAGGTTAGAAAGACTATCTAACACCATTGTGTGAACTTCGAAAGATATACCTGTCTTGAGGATAGAGTCGGGAGGAGTGTTAGCACATGGGAGTGCACAGTAACCGCCTGGGGAGCAAAAAGAACTAGTTGTTGCGTAAAACGGACGCACCTGCCAAGAAAATAAGAAAAAAAGTAAAAATCATGTGTTTTTGCTCAGTTATATAAGGCAGCAATAGCTGAATTATCATACTCAATCAGCGTTGCTGTTTCTTGGCATGATCTGATCTCTGCAACAACAGACTAGCACAAAAGCATAATTTAGATTAAACTCAAAAACTAAACAGCAATCTAGAAGAGAACAATAATACATAGCAGGAAATATCTCGTGAAGAGAATAAGATAACATAGCCAACAGTCAAAGTGATCAAATTTTCAGTTCAATGCACTCAAAAATCTTACATCCCAACTTTTGTAGAATTTAATAGCCTACCTTGCAGCGCGAGAAAAAAATGCTACCGGGCACAAGTTCAGGACCAAGAACAGCAACAATAGCATTAATAAGACGGCCCACACCCTGCTGCAGGTCAACCCAGGCACTCTCCTCAGACAAGAGAATATCCATACCAAGGCCAAGTGTGGCCTGCAAAAACACAGAAAGGCAGAAATCAGATATTGATTAGCATAGCTAAATTTTAGACTGAAAGATGCAAATATCATAAAGACAGTTTCAGAAAATGATATTAATAATCTTTTAAGATAAGAACTGATTGGACACCTTGCAAGCACACATCTCATGAAACAGTCAAACACCACGAAAAATGTTGAATCTTCCATTGAAAAATAGAGTATTGAGGTCCAAATCAATTTTCACAAAATCATCCACAGAAACATGACAATCTCCCTTCCTCTCTCCCTCCCTCCCTCTATTTATGTGTGTACGTATTTACGCATACATACAGACACACACGCGCACACATATTACATATACACACACGTATACACATCTTTTCAATGCAAAATCTTGAATTTTCCTATTTGAAAACCCCTTATAAAACACTTGAAAATTACCAAACCAACATATAATAAGATTCTTCATGCACATTACAACGTAAATCTAAAGTATTAGTGAAGCGTGTATATTAGCTGTTGATTAATTTCTTGAGATACAGCTTCAAATGTAAACTTTGAGTGCTCCAGAGGTTTCTTCAGTTAAATTCAAAATTCTTCACCTCAAGCTATTAAAAGTGCATCTCAATCTCGAAAAAGGAAAAGCATCTATCTCATAACGTTGAGATGGTTTCCCCTCCTTTTTTGACTCTTTCAGTGCAGAAATCTCACCTCTCTTAGTACTTCCTTTCCACATTTTAGATATCAAATCTTATATTTCCATTCCCCATTAATATAGCGACAAGAAAAGCCTCAAAACAGGGAGAACCAAAAAAATTGTGAATGGAATACTATTGAACACAACTACATGTAAAGATTATCATATTCTAGATGTGATGCTCGGACTCTTCAAAATGGATGAAGTACCCGTGTCGACACGACACGGATACGGGTATGGGATCCGGCTTGAATCCTTCAAATTTGAAGAGGATACGGCAAAGGGAAGGTCAGGGGTGAAGCCCAAGTTGCAGGAAGAGAGAGGAACAGAAAGGAAAAGGAAGAGAGGAAAGAGAAGAGAAAAGTCACTGGAAAGGAACCCTAATTGCAAGTGTTGACCCCCAAAAATGGCTGCCAATAGGAACCCCACGCCTCCTCTTCCTACGTATCCTTCCCTTCTTATGTGGACGCCACGTAGTTTATTCAACCACGTAAGTGAGTTTAGGACCGGGTGGATGTATAATAATAGATAAAGAGAGAAACACTATGGTAGAGGTAATAGCTTCAAGGCTTCCGACTAACGATTTCCCAAGTGGTTTCAACACTTGAATAATAATTAGCATAGAGGACTTGACATTTCTTGTGTAAGTAATATTTTCTTCATCATCCCCTTTCATGTGGAAATGAGCTTAGTATTTATAGGCGAAATTTCCAAGAATGGTTCCCTTCGATGTGCGACACGTGGCTTCATCTGAAGGATTATTGAGTCACATTTTTGGTGTTACGTCATTAGCATTAATGAGGAAGTCACTTTACCAGTAAACTAAGTGGGTTATGATCATGACAAAGCCGCTTTGACAGTGAGTGCCTCGGTCTTTTCAAGATTAAACTATAGATTTGATTGGGAAGGCTTCCCGAGCACGCAACCCGGGTCGGCTATTCAAGCTACCTGGCCCCATCAGCCTCGGTAATCTACCCTCCTCGGCCCAGACCACCTCGAAGAACGTTTAGGTCAATGCGTATTGATTTCAACCATGCTTACGAGGGGCTTGAATGGGATTATCTTGCCCACGTGGACTGCCAGGTAGGATCGGTGCGTAACAGCAAGACCTGGCCTTACAACTTTTAATTTAAAATATTAAAAGTGATTTAAAGCATCAATTACTACTTTTGAGAAAACTAATTGCTATTTTTAAAGAAACTTGGCCCCACAACTTTTAAAGCATTAAATGTATGTTTGGTGGAGTTTAAAAGTAGTTTTTTAGGAGATTTTGTAAAAAATTGGTAAAATGTGTAGTTGAAAATGAGTTTGAAAAAAAAAAGTTTATTTTAAACCCTACCAAACATGCACTAAAAGTGATTCAAATTATCGATAGCTATTTTAAGAAAGCTAACTACAATTTTCGAAGTGTAAATTACGATTTCTAAAGCATGAATTGCTGCTTTTAAAGAAAACCTGGCCCATTAAATGCATTAAAACTATTAATATATAAATTTTTTTAAAAAAAATTAAGTTTGTGAGACGTACCAGTGTCCAAATTTTGGATCCTTTTTTGTTGTATCCCTGTATCCTAGAATTTAGAAAAATAAGAATCCGACTCCTAGATATGCGACACCCATACCCAAGTCCAAGCAACATAGTATTGTAGGCAAGGAAATGAAAAGAAATAACAAATCCTTCTGGAAATCAAGGGTGCATTGTAGAGCAGACAAATACATACCTGAACATGAGATACATAAGACAAACCAGCAGCTTCAATGGTCAAAAGAAGGCCATGCAAGGACCAAACCCTTAAACTAGCTATTGAACTTTTAGCAAGCGAAGAGAGAGAGTTCACAGTAGTGGGCACTAAACTTGATAATGCCATTCCTCCTGCACTGCAGACAATATTAAGAGTATGAAAATTTTCTGTGATTCACAGCGTAAACACAAAAGTCAACATAGTACCAAGAATTCTAGTTGAATGGAATGATGTTCAGCTCCCTGCCTATTCATTAACTCTTACTGCCAGTGGAAAAAAATTTATGCACAAGCAATCATAAAATTCTGCTATGTACTTGACACATGCCGCTACAGGGTAATCAAAAATAGCTCACTAAGAAGTTGTACACATGGCATAGTATTGGCATGAGTTACATTTCTTTTACACTCAGTATCTACAAGAAGAATTTAGTATAATACATAGAAAACGTGCACATGATCAACTGAAAGTAGAGCAGACCAACACAAACAAAAGAAAAACAAGTGATATTTGTATATATAGGTAAGGTGTACAGCACTTTTAGAAATGTTGTCAGCAACTTCATATTGATCTCGTGTCTTTCACATGTAACTGAGCGGACATATTTGCCAATTCCTTACGTGTATATTGTGTATATTATTGATCACAATAGTGGAAAATCTGAAGTGATTGTCATGGTTGCTAAAGTAATACAGATACCAGTATCAAACTGATTTTAGGATGTAATATGCAAACATAGCAAATAGCGTGAGTTTTTTTTATTTAAGCTTCATTTCTTATTCATGGAACTCTTTTGGCTTTTAAGAAACATAAATACAGAAGAAGAATGCACAAGAGTGCAGAAGAAAATGACAGCACAGCAATACTCTGCCAAACCAACAGTTCAGTGGCATTTATTAACCTCTGAGAGGGAGGGAGGGAGGGAGGGAGGGAGGGAGGAGAGAGAGAGAGAGAGAGAGAGCTTTTGCTCACTTCTTGTGCTTTTCATCTATATGTTAAATGCAAGTCTCATGGTTACCTGCAATGAATACAGCCAAGTGCAAGAGCAATTGAACCGGCGTGGTATGAATCCACAACCCCACCGACATCACCGAGAAGAAGTTTCATCTGTTGGTCGAAAAATGGATTTAGAATAATATAAGGGCTCCCGAAGAAGGATGGAAAGAGGAGGGAACAAAAGAAGAATGGAGATAAAAGGCAGGAATCGAGAGCATTAATGGATACAGAGAGCAGAAATCATAAAAAATCAAATAATCCAAAGAGTGATGGAGCAGCTATTGTGTACGCATCAAATCAAATTTATATAGGACAGAAATAATTTGTGATATATGCATGGGTTTTAAAATAAATATACAATAGCCAACAGAAGTGCATAGAGGAGTGTAATAATCTACTGCAATATAAAATTGATTTTTTTGAAACAGCACATAAATGATCTTTTGGACAGCCATATGGAACTAAAAGTGTACACTGTCAAAAAAACTAAATCCACATTGTCTTGGACAAATGAACCAATCAGATTTGACAATTAATGAATTCATGGAGAATCTGTCACGTATCTGCAATTAACAAAGTAATGGTTCAGGACCTCTTTTCAAGAATCAGATGTCCTAGCTCACGTGAAAGGAACTATGTAAATTTGAAGGGAAATGTTTCGAAAATGACTTAATAATCACATTGATAAGCCTAATAAGATAAAAGAGAATCACGAGATACAAAACCCCAAAATATACATGATACTAACCAATCTGGCAGTAAATATATCATTTCCAAGCCTTGCCAATAAGCCAAGCCCTTCTGCAGATGCTCTGCGTTGCGATGCACAAATGTCACCTTCAGCTAGAATACTCTGTCATGATTAGTCCATCAGTTATCTCCAAGGAGAGAAACAAATACACTAGATTCTTTGAAAATTGCAATAAAAGCATCAGTAGAACCTGAAAAATAGCCTGAGCAGCAGTCAATATCTCCATCCCAAGGGGTTCGTGACGGTGAGCGAGTAAAGTCTGGAGAAAAGCAGTACACCAAGTGTTAGACAGGTCAAAACTACAGGTAATGCTAGCAGACAAAGGATACAATTATCACCTTCAATCCAGCCAGTAACCCCACACATATATTACTGACACTGGCTGCATGCCAAGCTTGTTTCTTTCCAGTTTTCAGACACTGTTCAATCACGCCAAGAAGTGACAGCATCCCACCACTATCCTGGGATAAAACATATAAATCAAGATGACAACAATCAGCTATCTCCATTTTGACCAATGTCCATGAAATAAAAAGCAAAACCAGCAATAATAATCACCACCTGAGAAGCAAACATGGTTCCAAAGCAGAGGAGCATCTGATTCACCAACATCTTGCTAATAGTCTCAGGCTACAGGACCAATTACATGTACTAATGTCAGGAAACCAAGAAATCAAAATTTTGACTATTTCCTGAAAGTAAGTAGAGTATGACCCTTGAGTTGGGTGGGTTGGAGTAGGAGGGGGTCTTATACCTGAGGAAAACTAGAAGGCTCATTCTCCCAAACACAAGTCAATATGCCATCTTTTCCCCCTTGAAATGAACGAAGTTCATCTTCAAACCAGTCCCTAAACATTCATAACCAACATAAATAAACAACAGTAAGATTTAGGTAGAGCTTAATAGTTCCTCACTGGGAATGAAAAGAGATCGTGAGAAGAATTGACCATCAAGAAATATATATAGTTCAAAGACACAATAACATATGCACTATTGAAAAATATATGAGTTCAAAGATTTAACCTTCCAGGAGTCCAAGGACCCAGCCATGCATCTCTCTTGTCTAACAACAACCTCAAACAGGAGCTTTCCTCGAATCTGGAAGGTTCCCTGTTTTACATTTCAAACCCAAGACATAGAAGATGACATCAGTTTGTTTAGAAAAAAAGAAATGTGCACAACACCGAATTTCATGTTCATGAGGCAGCAGATTCCTTCATCTTGAAGTAAAAAAGAGATCAACGGGAGAAAAGGTATCAGCAGGTAAGGGTGTCCAGTCAATGATTACCTAAAAGGAGTTGTGCATATCTGAATAATACGCGCATGGTCACTTTTATATGAAGATGGATCTGAAAGGGCTTCATATGTTAACAACACCCTGATGATGAATACATTCATTGCAGGTTTTATATTTGTTTGTTCTTTGCCTGCCAGTAGTGAAATATAGGACAAGGCCCTGCTCCAAAAATAATTGAATTCTAAATAGTTAATAAAACCAGCTCTTTTGATTGAAGCAAAACATAAAACCTAATAAATTTTATGGCAAAAAAAATAGCAAAAACCTGTACAGTTGCTCTTACCTGTTAAGGTATAGTAACACTGGTTGAAGTAAAATTCCCTTGTTAACGGCATCAGAAGAAACAAAACATTTTACAAAAGACGTAAGTGCATCGATGGCAGCAGACCATACACTGCAAAGAAGACACAAGTAATTTCATTACTGATGTTGAAACCACAAAAGAGCTCCAAGACCAAAACGAAGGGGAAAAGGAGTAGTATATAGTAGTACAGTATACCAATGTACAAAAATGTGTTATGATAAAGAACACCGAATCAAACAAAATAAATCTTACTAGAGCCAACAATCATCGAAAGTGAAAGATCTTGAATTTATCCATACTTTGTAAGTCTTGATGTTACCAGTCGTCAAAATCACTGATAAAAATATATGCAACTGCCTTAACTACCTTAGTGAGTATTCCTAATGCTACTCGTATGAGCATGTAATTTAAATCATCTCTATCAACTAAACATTGTACAAGGAACGGATGTGATTGCCCAGTTCATCCATTGACATTGATCTGCTACCTTGCTGCCCACTTGTGAACCATCTCAATAACATATAGGTAAACAAAAAGCACATTATAGTGCAATTTCACAAGTCTATTTTGCACCTTCATCACCAGTTAACATGATAACTACTTCTACTGCATCGTATTGTGCCTTTTCCTTCAGATTCAAACATTTAACGATAATGTAAGAACCGAGACAATTTGTATGTACTCCTGGGGCCAGCTAACCCTTCAATTACCAAAGCACTGCAGCTGCATCCCTCCCAAGGATCTCAGCTATCCAGAAACAAAAAGAACAAAAAATGCATCTTCTAGAAAGTCACTATTTATGGTCCAACTCAAACCAGACGACCTAACAGAACAACGGTGCATATAATACCAATGCTTTTGCCGTATTGCATTCTATTTCAGTAAATCCCCTTTTCAGACTACTTCACTTCTTTTCTCCTTCTCTCAGTCAACCAATTATTCTTTTCAACTTAATGACCTTCACTGATTACCCTCTCATATTGTCTGTCTGCTGGGAACAACAGACATTCCGCCTAGGCTGGAGTATTGGGTTCTGACATTGCTGGCACTCTGGGCCACGTGGTGCATCCTATTTTTCATGTACTTTTTAAAATTTTCGACACACGAGAGATACGTCCCTGACAAGCACCGGGCATGTATAGCGTGTCCGATTGTATCTACACTTTTTTTAATTTCTGACAAACGAGGGCATTTCTTCGACATGTCAAGGATAGCAAATCCATTTTGTAAATTTTGAAATATAATTTTAGAAACATTTTTTTTTAGTTATAAAACATTTAAAAATGTCAAATAATGTGAAAAAATTTCTACCAACTTCATGCCCAATTTGTTCTATAATTGTTATAGGCATTTGTTAAAAAAATTTACTTCAACTGATTTCTGGACTTAGGCTATAGAAAATTGGGTGTGATATTTACTGATTCCTTGTTGATTTGTTTCCTGATTCTTTGCTAATTTGTCTCTTATAATTTTGGGATGATATTTGGTTTTCTAGAAGCTCTTGTATTTTACTTGTGACTGCTACATGGAATAGGATGTGCATATTTAAATCGTTCCCAAAAGTTCACATGGTATTAAAGCCATAATAGTTTCTTTGGGAGTTCCAGCAGCCTTCACTATTGTTCATTCTTTAGGCAGACTTCATTGTCGTCAATTTGAAGTATGTGGCCTTCATCACCATTTTGTTTCTCTTCGTTGTCGATTCCTTTTACGGTCTTCATTGTTGTTTTTCATCTTCAGTAACCTTTTTTCTCCATGGTTATCATTAACAATTGCTGGTCTTTTATCCATCTTTGCTAATCTTGTTATCAGGTGAGTGGTGAAGGCTTGCAGCAGAGGTAGTCTAGTCCATGTTAGGTGATAAAGGAAGTAACCGTGTCCATAAATTTGGCAGTAAAAGTAGACTTAACATAGAGCAAGTGGAAGATGCAACTGGATGGTAGCCTCTAATTGGCCAGTAGCAGTATCAATCATGAATATTGAAGGGAGTACTTGGTGCTGGTCGGGCAGAGGAATACGGCAAGTATAATATCTACTTGATCATTTCCTGTTTCAAGGTAACTCATCGACTTCAAACCGTAATGTGTAGAAATGGAAAACTAAGAGATACATTCTCTCAACTCTCCCCCGTGGGTTGCATTAAGTCTAACCGTGAAATTCCACCAGCATGAGAATACCATCCTTTAATGGAGGATCCTACCCAAACCTAAACATAGGAAGCTGGAGTGCAGGAGTTTTAGAGGTTATGGAAAGTTAATAGGTTGATAACATGAGATAGCAATGGTCAAGAACAGGATTGAAGTTAGACTCGATATATAAACAAGTTGCAGGTCTGATTCTAAATCTATAAAGTTCCTGAAACACCCCCGGCAGAACAAAATATATGAAATAAACACAAATGACTAGCACCAACTGAACTATATATAAATGGAACTAAATACTCCTAAAGAACAAAAGCTTCAGTTATTCAAGGTCCTGAGCAATACACAATTTGGATAATTGCATCCCCAAAGTAACCTTTATCAGAGTCTGGTTTTTCTCGAAAGTCTAGCGGACAGTGTCAACCAACAGGTATTACATGATAATCTTAACAAAACATGAGTTTAAACTAGCATGCAATCACTATTGCAATGATCAAACAAATTGTTGGGATTTCTGTGTATCCAACAAAATACAAGTACTACATCTTTTTAATGCTTTTCTTTTGTTTATTGCTTCGTGATCATGAGCATGATATCGAGACAAAGGTTGAGAAAATATGGGTAATTGTCTATTTCATTATGACAGTCAGGGTTGATAATCAATGACGAGTGTTCTTGCAACTCCATGAACAAATGGAAGTTTACACTTTGAAAATCGGATGGCATACTGTGGAATTCCGGATTGAGCCCTAGTTTCTAGGGTAATCTTTGACTAAGGCCTAATTTAGTTACATTTTATTTTTGTATACTAATTATTAAGAATTGATTTAGGGATTGACCTACCCATGTGATCAATTATTAGAATCTTGGAGAATCAAAGACAAATTAGTTGTCTATTTTTCTCCTATAAATTCAAATGTATTTTGTTGTATGATTATCAATAAGAATTAAGGGTAAAGGTTTTTCTTCATTCTTCAAGTTAGAATTATACTAGAATTGTATTCCTTATTTACCTAGGAAATAGTAGGGTAACAAGTGTTTAGTTTCCTTCTTTAGATAAAATACTACTTGTATAAATATAGGATATTACTTGTATAAATATCAAACTTAATGAATAAATATTCAAGCCAATTCTCAATTTCGTATCAAAGCTTTAAGGGCAAAAATAAAAATCCAAAACCCTAGTAGCGAATTCTGAATTTGGCTGAATTCCGAGTTTTTTCTTTTTCTTTTTCTAGGTTCCTTTTTTTCCTTGGCTACTATTTCACATTTCTTTAGACCTTTGTTTTTTGGCTCTGTGATTTGTTGTTTTTTTTTTTTTTTTTTGTGAAAATTCAAATCATAATTGCCAAAGAATGTCTAACGATGGTCTCTCCGGTGACTATTCATGAAACTTCTTCTCTAATTCATATCAAATTGGATTGGGCTCATTACCGCATATAGTCTAAGATTCTTGAGATGCATATTGTTGGTCGGAAAAAAAAAGAGTTATATCACATGACAAAAGGTCGCACATGCAGAGAATGATCCGAGTTATGATGAATGGGAGGTGAAAATGCTTTAGTCCAGTCTTTGCTCATAAATTCATCGATCTAATGTCACAATTTGTTCAATATAAAACAGTTAAGGAAGTTTGGAATGTAGTTATCTTGATGTTTCTGACTCTTCACACGTTTATGAACTTATAAAAAAGTTGTTCCAATTGCGTCAAAGTGGTCGGCCTCTTGCTAATTACCACAACGAAATAAACTCCATCTTTATAGAACTCAATTATCAGAGGCTTAATGATATGACATATACAACTCATATTGAAAAACAAAGAAAGCGCATCGCACAGGACATGGTCCATGTGTTTCTGGCAAATCTCGATCACACGCTACATCATGTTAGTAGTCGTGTCTTGGCTACATTTTCTCCGAAGAGACCTATTCACTAGTCCGTCGTGAAATACAGGGGCAAGTTAATGCGACATTTTCAAGGACTCGAAACATCTCTCTTAAGTGCTCTATGTGGTCCTCGGCGTTTATGTTCTTTACAAAGATATAAATCGACATAGTTCCATTCAGATTCAGAGATCATCCTGCGAACATGGTTTACCAACTGCGTGGTATGTGGCTTTGATTTGTTCAAAGGCATCAGATAACCTAGCCACCGGTTTGTGATGAGCGAGTGTGATCCTCGTCCCCGCGAACATCGAGATTTGGTTGTAGCATGAGTGCGCGTCCATAAAGCTAAAAAAATAACCTATTATTTCTCCACCGCTACTAGATCGTGCACTCACCGTCAGTAGTAGAGACAGAGATCAATCGATGTCGGGACCTGCATGCATTTTAGCCCCTAACAACATTTGCAATCTTAGTTGCCCAACTTCGACCACACTTTGTAAATATTACTTTCAGTTGTCATTTCCATTAGTTTGTAATAGTTTATTTTTCGTATGATTCTTCAACTTTTTGATATCTACTCATGTAACTTAGATTTTTGTTACTTAAGCTATTATAAGGGGTAGTTGGTATTCGAAATCTTGTCAAGCTTACTAGTGTTCGCCCGCACCAACGTCGTAATTTATCGCTTTCAATCAATCAATAAACAAGCTATTTACAACGATTCAAATCTTCGTTGCTAAGCTTTCTTTAAATTGTTTAATAGATCGAGAAAAGGCGAAAGGTAGTCGAGAAGAGTTGACTACTGCCGCACGTGCCTCTTTCTGTACTAGAAAGAAAGGCGCTTCGTGAAACAACGTCTGCTGGAAATTACATAGATATTCAAAGTGGTTCAAACTTAAGCAAGCTAAAAAGAAATCTACTCATGTTGCATCCACTGACACCTCTCTATCCATGGTGATTTGATAGAAGAAGTGTACATAGACCCATCCACTTCCAGGATTTACATCTCTAGGAAGTAAGTTTTGTAAGTTAAAAAGGCCTTGTATGGTTAAAAAAAGTCACCAAGAGCTTGGTTTGGTAGGTTGAGCAGCTCAATAAAGGAGTATGACTTCAAGCAAGCATTGGCATATGAGACTTTGTTTTATAAAAGAGATGGTGATGATATCACGCTACTTATTGTGTATGTCGATGACATGATTGCTACATATAGTCATTCTAGTAAAAAGAGAAATTTCAGAACTATCTAGCCAAAGAAGAAATAAAATTTGGGGACTCTAAAATACTTTACGAGGATTGAGGTATCTCGATCAAAGCAAAGGACTTCTTCTCTCCCAATGAAAGCATGTGTTAAATCTCTTGGCAGAAACTCATAACTCGGCCTGTGAGCCCGTAGACACCTCTATTAAGATGAACGATGGGCTATGTATCTACCTGGATCAAATTCCTACAAACAAAGAGAAATATCAAAAACTAGTAGAAAAGTTGGTCTATCTGACTCACACGAGACCTGACTTGTCATATGCAAAAGTGTTGTGAATCAATTCATGCATAATCCAAGTAACCAGCACATGAACACAATAAATCATATCTTAGCATATTTAAAATCCTCTCTAGGCAATGGTATCATGTTTTCTAAACATGGACATCTAGATATTGTGGATTACACGGACTCTGATTTTGCTGGATCGATATTGGATAAGAAGTCTACATCAGGACATATATCATTTATTGGAGACAATTTGGTAACTTGGAGGAAAAAGAAACAGAATGTAGTGTTACTATCTAGTGCCGAGACTGAATACCACGCTCTTCATCATGCAACTACCGAGCTTACGTGCTGAAGATTCTCTTAATGAACTTGGGTTTGGTCCAAAGAAAACTCATCGTGCTCTTCTATGATAACATAGCAGCTATTGAAATTGCAATAATTTCAGTACAGCATGATCAAACCAAGCACGTTTAACTTGACAGAAACTACAACAACAAGGAGACCAACTAGCTGATATTATGACCCATGTTGTTGCTAGTTGGCCATTTTATACGTCACTATCCAAGTTGGACATGTGTAAAATGTATGCACCAATTTGAGAGGAGGAGTTATAATTATAATAGCATTGCATTCCTTATTTACCTAGAAAGTTTCTTTCTTTAGATAGAATACTACTTGTATAACTATAAGATACTACTTGTATAAATATCAAGCTTAATGAATGAATAATCAAGCCACTTATTAAGTCAATTCTCAATTTTTCACATACCATTAACTTAAAAGTTAATTGATAGATTGATGTGAAAAGATTTCAAATTTACCATCAAAAAGAAATTAGAAGACATGTATCAAACAAGAAATAAACGACAAGAAATTGAAGTTAGCCCATCTCTTTAGCACACATGAATACACACGCAAATGTTTGCTTCCACTTTTTTCTTTCTTTTCACCTCACCTTCTTTTCATTAGGTCAGGGATGAGAAAAACAGAAATTTTTAAGTCATAACCCTTGCTCAAATGGAGGTAGGAAGTGACCAAATTTGAAGAACACAAAATATACCCATTTCCAAACCTCTTGTCAAACTTTGCAACATACACGAGATCTGGTGCCTCTTACCAATAGAAGTTCACTTTTTCTTTATATATTTGAAAATAACATTATTCTACTATTGCTCAATATAAAAAGATAAATAAGTCCAGAAATTTCTTTTGAAACAGCAAATAGAACAGTTAAACTTAGAAGGTTAAATTTGGGGAAGATGAAGTTGAACTTATATTTGATGTCAGAATAAATAACACAGTGCAGTTTGCAATGGGGGAAGATGAAGTTGAATATAAATTGGCCAACCTTATATTTGATGTCAGATCTTGTGCTTGATTGATGTGGTGTTCCGGATTCCCAACAAATGCAGAAGCCCACAAAGATAGAATATCAAAGACTTGATCCTCGAGCTCCTGCATCCAATGAGTATCACCTTAAGAAACAAAATTTGGCAATTATACCAATAGCTATAACATAGATATGGCTTACCTCCTTTGACATGGAAGCCAGCAGTGAAGACAGAAGTGTCCATCCAGCTTCTTTTTCTACAACAGCTGCTATATTATTCCTACTAGATTCTATCAGTAGGCTCTTCGAAACTTCAAGTATGGATGTGGGCAATCTGCATCCACCCCACCCCACCCCAAAAAAAAATGATTAGCAAAAATATGAGAATAAGTACATTTGGATGAATAAAATACGGCTAATAAAATTTGGGCTGGGCAAATATATATTACAAAAAATCCACAGAATTTGTTTTTAGAAAAAAACGGGGAGGGGGGTGTTACAGCAAAGGGGAACCCCCACCCCACCCCACCCCACCCCACCCCAAAACCCCACCCCTGTTACCACACCCCAAAAAAGGAAAAAGAAATGGACCAGAAGTAATATTTGAAGCAAACAGTCTCCCAATCAAGTAAGTAGCATAGAGAACTCCTAGAAGGGTTCTCACATTTCTCTTAAGAGAAGTCTATGACAGCTCAATTTTCCCCACTGATTCTGAATCGCCTTGGCATGTGGACTGAACTGACTGGAGTTGGAGATCAATATAGACAAACATGGCGAAATTGAGACAGTCAGGATTGTACGGCAAATGGATAAAAGGGCATGTATGGACAGGCAACACTGATGAGCAAAGAGAAGTGACGTTTTGAAAACAATTTAGGAGCGTTTGAGGTCTTCTCTTGAAGGGATTGAATGGGATGGGTCACTGCAAATGTTCTGAAACACACGACCTAAGAGGGGGATGCGTGAAATATTTCCTGTTCTCTTTTTGGAAGACAGGGTGAAATTTTACATCTGCAAAATGAGGTAATGAGAAATTCAGATGAGCTAGGTTGATGGGGATACATGCTAAGCTATGTGCCTGATAAGATCAATCATTGTCATAGTGCCCTCGTCGGAGATAGGACAAATCTTTATGCAAACTTATGAACAAAAGGCAGAGTCAAGGAAAGAAATGTGTGGATGCTGAAATTTCAGTTAGACAAGAAATGTGGTCGTGTTAGGATAGAATTAATATGCAAGAACCATGACACTTCATTCCATCGTAGGGAAAAAGTATAATACATTTTCAAAATCATCAATGCATGATCAAAAGTTCTACTCTATTAGACTTCTGCATGCAATTGATTATTTTTTAAACCCTGAGTGTTTTACTACCCGTAAAAACTATCCTATTGGACGTAGGCCGACAACTACAAAGAGCAGTAGTGGAGTCAGACATTTTAAGTTAGGAGATCCTAAAACAGGAGCGGGGGAGGGGAAAACCCCTTTTGTGCTGCCTCCGGAATTTTTTTCTCAAACTATAATTACTGAACCTATTTTTATGAAAATATAATTTTTTTTATGGTAATTCGACCTTCGATTCGACAGAAGAACTCAGACGACATGATTCTTGCTGCCGCTCTGCCGTGCGTTCATCGTGATTTGAATTTCACATACTAGAAGACGTGAAATCGATGGCAGAAGAAGATGAATATGAATCCATTTTTGGACCTTTTTTGTTTATGTTATTTATCTTTGTTTAGGTTATAGGATCTTTTCACAAATAACCACAATAAATAAAATATTTCTTAAAATAATCATATTTTTTATTATAAAATATTATTTTATTATAATAATATTTTTTTCATTTTTATAATATTTTTTAGTTACAATTTGTTACATTTATTATTAACAAACATAACAAATATAACAATGAGATTTTTAAAATTAAAAAAATTAGATAGTATTTTTTAAATTATTTTATATTTTGTGGTGTATGGGAAAATTATCACTTAGGTTATTCATATTGGGCCTTCTTTGTTTAGTAAAAAAAAAAATTAAATTTAAAAAAAAAAAAAGTTGGGGGTGTCCTGGTCAGGAGATTTAACAAAGAGTGAAGGTGCAACAGCGCTTTTTAAGCCCAAAGGCTAGTTGTTTCTATTCAAATGCAATTACGATCCAAAATTAAGAAGCTTAAATCAGTTTGTATAATTGCATATCAAGGTTGTTCAAAAGCACAGAGACACAGGATGAAATACCGAGTTAACTTTGTATAGAAAACTAAAGGACTTTTGGTAGGCCTGAGACTCTCTCGCAGAACAACTAGAACACAATGTAATGTATTGCTTTCAAAAATCACTTATGCTTTACATAGGAAGCATGGACATCTAGTGAGACTTTGTATAATAATGATTTAAAGCGATGGAGAGAGGGGGATTTAACATGAAGAGCATTACCTTGCTGGATACCCAAGAGGTAACTTCCGTGAAATAGACACTAGTGCTGCCAAAACTGCCGCTTGTCCATGCAGAGTATCAAGCTCCCGTTTCAAATTAGATCCCTAAATTCCATGCACATGAAAGAAACGTGTGATGCAAGGAATAAATGCAGCAAATCACGAAAAGGACAATCTACACCTCATTCACAGACAGAAAGAATGGGTCGTGAATAAGATGACCAGCTTATCCAAACGGGAGGCAGAAAGACAGTATTATAATGCAAAATATAAAGCATAGTTTTGATGCTCCTTGTTCTTTTAATTTTTCTTCAACTGATTAATTCAAATAGAAACCACACAGGAGCGCAGTTCACTTACAAATGATAAATACAAAATATGGAAAATATGAGGCGGTTCTTTTGTCATCGTACGGACAAATGACCAAAACTAACAGCCTATTGTGGTTGCTAATGATCTAGTTACTTTGGATCTTCCAGTACATGTAGCAATGAACTATACAGAGTGGTGGCGAAAAAGAAATATAATTAGGCAACAGTTAAGAACAAATCAACGCATAATTAATAGTAGGTTTCTAATACACAGGACATACAAGACATAGCACCATCATGGTTTCTTAAAGTGCTGCATGAGAACTTTTCTTCTTTTCCTTAAATTGGTTGAAAATAAACGCCAAAGGAAGGTGCAGTCAGCTCCTCATGACATTATTACTGTTCATCCTTTGATATGGTTTACAAATCCTGATTAGATTCTATAAATTTGAGTGTGTTAAAGTAAAGTTCATGTTCAAGATAAGTTTTTGTAAGTAAAGATAATTGAATCAAAAGCATTAAAAAAGTGTTCCCATCAAGATAAGAAGAGAGGGGAGGAGGGAAAAAGATATCTGATATAAATTTTGGAAAATTAGTGGGAGACACAGGACCATGTTTCTTGCTTCATTCCTGTCTAGTATAATTTTTCTTCCATCTCTTTCACCTCTACCACGACTACCTATTCTCCTTTTGCCCAATATCTAAGATACCAAATCAATAAGCAATAATCTTTGGAAATGCAAGTCAATGTCAATCTCCATATAATTTATCCTCTTCCTATTCATTACCACTTGCTTCCAGATTTTTCCTTTTCTGTTTTCATTCATTAACATAGTTTTACCTTCTCAAAGGACACATTTTCTCTTGCTGCACTAAGCATTGTCACTGCATAAGAAATCAAGCCACCAACAGAGGAGGGATCAACCTCGGCCAGTGCACGAAGTGTCAAGGCAGCCTCATGTCGTACCTAAACAAAAGTATCACTTGCAATGATGTTAATAGAAAAGAAAATCAATGACAAAATTTGAAGAGATGTATGCATCAAGAGTAGAGTAAAGGATGCAAAGCAACTACGATAATTTTCAACTACAGTGTGCTAATAAGCTATGCCACGTTATTTTGCAGAAAACAGAAGTAAGAGTGACCTTCATCCTTCCTAACAGAAACTAGAAGTTCCATCTAAGGTGCCAACCCACGTCCATGTGATGTGTATGGACAGAGAAAAGAGACAAAACCCTCATAAGAGAACATAGATTAATTATGAAATCTTCCCAAAGACATGAAAATATGAATCAATAGAAAATGGCTGTCCCCTTGCTGCGGCTGGTGGGAGGGGAGAACCCAAGAAATGAGAATGCCATTGCTTCCATCACTATTTCCATTATCCCTTCAAATCTCCGGTACTCAACACCTCAACAAGCACGAAGAATCTTGTCATACTTCAAGACCTTCTCTACCACCTCCACTATCCCAGACAAGGATTTGATGCAGTTGGTCCAGTTCCATTTCTAGCTCAATAGCTCATGCTAATGTCCTGATCAGGTACTGTGCCCATACCAATGACCCTTCCAAACTCTTTTACAAAACAAACTCTCAATAATGCAAACTCATATAGGGAATTATTCCATCCTATCTATAGAGTTAATAAAAACAGAAGTTACACACAATACCAGCAAACCTACTAGCATTTGGCTCACAATTAAATCATTGTAAGATTATTGAAGAAGAATCATTCATATTGAGTAGATAAGGAGGATCTGTGACTATAGCAAGCATGTGTGGTTCAAGTGTAATGAGCTGGTTGAAAAGCATTTACAGCTAGATGGTGTGCCTAAAAGAAAGAAAATATTTCATAACAGTGAAAAATAGAACTCTGAATGCTAAGTGAAGCAAGCATCTCGAGAATTCTAAACTCCAAGTGGGATGTGATATATAAACACACCCACAGGGAAGAGCGTTGTGTTTTTCAGTTACCAGATTAATGCATTCACAGGGATCATGTACTTGCCAATTTTTTGTTCATGCATGAACTTTTTATAAATGGTTGTATTCATCAAATTTCACTACAATAGCAAGGGCCACTGGAGAATTACCACATTTTTAGAAATGTATCTATTTACTTGACAGTTAAGAGGCATTTGAACATTTATTTTCAAAATAGAGGCCAAAAATATCAGAAGCTTACCAGTGGTGAATTATGGGAAAGTGCTGCAACAACTGTGTCATCAAGAACTTCCTTGAATTCAAGTGGAACCTGCAGTGAGCATACCGAAGCATTATCATTACCAAGTCAACGTAACAGTAAACTTGTTATAATTAATTGGATGACTTAAATATAGTATTTCATCAAAGTAATATTTCATATTCTTGTTTAATTCAGAGGACTTGAATAAGTAAATCAAGTAGAATTGCAAAGAGATCCCAGATAGAAATATTAAATGACAGAGAGTATTTCATCAAAGTCATACTTATATTCTTGTTTAATTTAGAGGAATGAAACAAGTAAATCCAGTAGAATTGCAAAGAGATCCCAGATAGAAATTGAGGATCCAAAAGACCAATGTACCAAAAATGAGTAAAGCAGAAGCAGCAAGAACTGTTACTAGGCATGAATATATTTCTCCATCTTGTAAATTTTTTTAAAAAAAAGGCATTTATATTTCCTAAATTCTGTGGATATGAATCAATATGTAGGTGTTCAATTTGAGCAGAAAATAATCCAATATTATAAATCAAAGCAGTTTTCATTACATGAGGAAAACTGATGTGGATCCTTCAAAATATCAATAAAGAAGATATTTCCTGATAAAGTATGCAATACGAGAAATTATCCATTTGCAATGCTTCTTCTGGTATTCTAGTAAATTAAAAACATCATTTTTTCAACTATTTTTCCTTAGGATCCTTAAATCCTTGGGGATGGGAGCAGAGTTCAGCCACACTATTTGTTATCAGAATATTAGCAGTAATCAAAATCAAAAAAGATAATACTTTTGTACAAGTCAAGTATGATGCCCAATATATTTGGAGAATTCTTTTTTGCCACGACCAATGAGCAAACAAGTTACAACAGAGACTTTCAGCATGATGCAGCTAGATGTAAAGCAACGAAACAGCTTCACCTCTCCCAATGTTTTCAACACATAAGATAGAGTACGTAAAGCAGCAACCCACATAGAAGGGGTGGAATCAGAAGACTGGAGCTGCAAAAATTGTAATTGTTAGGCACCAAAATATGAAAACAGAAAATTAGTGAGTCAAAGCACTACAAAAAGGATGAGAGAAGAATTGGGTTACTGTAGCAAACCTGCTTGCCAAGAAAAACTAAAAAGCCTCTCTGAGTAGGTTCGCTCATCTGATCTGTTATACCTACTCGCAGAACGTATAAAACACAAGCCTTCAAACCACCAAGAAATAAATCAGGAGATTTATTTTGCAGAAAGAAACTAAATTGAGATACACAGACATATTTTACCATGTGGTAAGGACAGTAAGAAGGTTTAAAAATATCAATAAAGGTTTATAGACCCAAACATGGTAGTTCATCTTCAGAGTGCATTATATAATTTTGAAAATGGAAAATCTACCCATTTAAGTCTTCATACCGTCCATTAATCATGATTAGATCAGTTGATTCGGATAGACTGTTTAACCTCAGAGTTCATTTTCTTTTCTTACATTAACAGCTATTAAAGGTCCTTTTGGCAGAGCTTTTGAATCTAGAGCTTTTATCGGTAGAACTTTTTCAAGAAGAGCGGTTATTAAAAAGATTTTAGTTGTCAATCCAAAAAGTATTGTGAACATTGAATTGGTTTTTAACAACATTACTATAAAAGCGCTTTTAATTTCTGACTTGTACATACTACATATTTATTTTACTAAACATTAATTATTTATTTTATCTCATAATTATTTTATAATAATATTTATTTCATAACCTATAAAATCTATTACAATTAATATTTTAATTAAATTATCATGGAATAATTATTTTAGTATAAATCAAATAATTTAAAATTTATTTGTTCAACTATATTCGTTTTGGGTAGGTCCCTGAACAATTTAAAAATTTCACCACCTAGATCGATGCATACGCATCCTTTGTAATGATCTATGAATTATGCAGTACCCTTTTTTAACTTTGCGTGTACTAAAACAAAAATTTTATAACAATGAGATGAATTTACCAAACGCAATTGCACTAGAAATCTCAGTAATAATTAGTCAAAAATTTTCAAATACATTGTATAGCAATGACTTTTTCGATTTTTTTTTGAAAAAAATTTTAAAAATGTCATATCGTATGTATAGGTTTAGGAGTCAAAAAGATTTTTTTCTTTTAGAAATATTGATGTTTAGGGTTTAAATTGTTGTATATATTTGACATTTTATCAAAATAAAAAGGATGATATTGTCAAGTTAAACATTTCATTAAATGAGCATTTAAATTTCATGTATAAGCCGAATTTAGAGTTTTTCAAGAAGCTCAAAATTTGAACTACTCTAAAACAGCTTTAAAGAAGCTGTTTTTTTTTTTTTTTTTTTTTCAACAGGCACTTTGTGATTGCAACCAAACAACTATTATTTTATGAAGTGCTTTTGCTATCCAAGTAGAGCTATTGAGCTTTAAAAAAATCCTCCCAAACACACAGTAACACCAAAAAATGGGATTGATAAAAGGAATGGTGAAAGGCTGGGAAGGAGTGGAGAGTGGGGAAAAAAGCAATAGTCAATTTATGAAGATTTATAATACTTTTGTGATCAGAGCATGGTGATTTGAAAAGAATTCAGGCATAATTTGGGGAACTAACAAATTTGTATTCCAAATATTAAATGCATAGGATTGGGATGATATTCTATTGCTCACGAAAAATGTAAGGGTAAAGAACTAGAGGGGGAAGAAAGGCTTTTAGCTGGCACATAGAAATCATCAAGATAACTCAGTCATTTCATCAAAAAGAGAAGTAGGCGGAGATCCTCATGATAGCTCTACCATATCTTTTGTTTCATTTCTTCTCGAACAATCACTAACACTTTTTTTATTATGGATCTACTACCAAAAATTCAATGCATAATTTCAGCATTCAATGTGTATTCCTAAATAATCTAATTTTTCAATTATTCAACCATTTCATTTTACCAAGTTCAATATTAGCCACATTAGTCAACATTTATATGTTTTGATGCAACAACAAGATGTTATTTGTAACAAGTAATTTTGTTGGTTGGTTAATTGGTCACATTTTATTCATGAAATGGCTTGGATTGGTATTAGTCTAAACAAGGCAAAATCATTCTATTAGATCGAATACGTACATTCGATCTAATAAGTAACTTGTGTTAGAATTGAGAAATTCTATGACTCAGATCTTTAGTATATTATTATCTTATTTCTTACCTAATGTCTCATATTGTGGTCATCTAAATCTGGTTTTGTCTGGGTACCACGATGTATAGGAAATTAATAAAGGGTTAGGACATCAATTGAAAAACTTTATTTGTAATTGCACCCACCCTTTTTTCTTTTTCTTTTCTCGTAAAAGAGATGCGTACCATTTCAGCCCCCAGTCTATGAAATTTTCCAAAAGATAGAAAAAGAAGTACTCGGATTGTCTGGTTCTCAAGAAAAAGACACTAATGATTCATACATGTGAGATAACTACATAAGGCCGTGTGTCCAGATGCTTGGGATGTGTGTCTACAAAGAATTAAAACCCACTAAATGGTTCTTGCATTGAAGATTTTTCTCCCAAATGATCACAGCCTGTCCATGGTTCTCTGGATTCTATTGGCAATCCCATTGGCTCCTTTTACTTTTCTTCTTATTATTTCTTTATCTAATTAATTGCACAATACTTGGATCAAAGGCACTTTACTCAAGGTGATATAACTGAAGTTTTTGTTGCATTAGTGGGTTATTGTCCTGTTGACATATTAAATAGTTTTTTCAATATTGAAGGAAGCTATAATTTTATGGATGTGCATTGATGGCATCTGGTGGTTGGTCAATTCAAAGTGGGGAAAAGAAACAGGTTGTTCTTGTGGTTTAGCAATAACAGATCCGCCACGTGATCGGAATAAGTCTCTGATTCCATCTTCTTTCTACTGAATTTAAGTACTTGAGGACTCCTTGTCATCCACTTCTGTTTTTTGTTTTCGTCAATAATCTCCTTTACCCAAAAATTAAACAAATAAATCAGTTGTCAAAGAAATTATCACTAACTTTCCATTTAATTTCCAATATCAAGTGGTAGAAATACTTAGATGGACAATTAGATTTCTTTTATGCTAATACTGGCAAAAAGAGTTCTCTTTTGGCTGGGCCACTCTCTCTTCATGAAGTACTAATTCATCATTCACTCTATCTCCAGAGAGGGGCTGGGGGGAGAGGGGAATGTTGCATGGCTATGTTCATAATAAGTTTGTTAAGAATGAAAAGCTACCCCTGAAGTAAACAGGAAGTGTAATTATTGGAGAGAAAAATGGGGTCGTTAAGCCAATAGAAAACACTACATTGACAACCAAAGATAATATTATCATCAAAAAAATGACTGAATTCCATGCATATTAATGTTTCATTTTAGTGCCAGTATATTTCCAAAATATGTCCAATTTCTCATCATTGACTGAAATTATAATCTGTATTTAGAGATTTACCTAATCATTTCAAGGTTATGAATTTTGTGTTAGTTGATTGCAAATGTTGCTGTGTAACATAATGGCATCTCTTCGCTAGATATGTATTTCTTTTCTTATTTTTTGAGAAGTGCAGATTTATTTCATTTGTCACTTTATATCTAAGTTGGTGAACAGGATGCCTAATGAAGCAGTAATATAGGTTATGATTGAGGTGCCTGCAGACCATTGAGCCAAATTTCTTGTCAACTCATGCTTTGCTTATTAGCTCCAATTTTTTATCCTGTCTTCCAGTAGACATATCTCATGAAATACCAATTACACATGTTTTAGAAATAGGGCCGTGACATGAAGAATATATCACACGTAATGTCAAGACAGTATCTATGAGAAAAGATAGCACTGTCGTAATCCACATAATATTTCAAAAGATACCAGTGCTTGAGCATCGACAGATGTATCTGAGCGAAGCATGTCCATGACCTGGAGTGCACATTCTTGAAGCTCACTGTCTGGGCGAAGATATTTCAAACACATAGCCTGCAGATAAATTTGTAACAATGAAAACATCATTGCAGAATCAAAGGAAATTAACATAGATATTTACTGGACCCAGTAAGTTTAACAAATTTTCAACACGAGGAAATGAATATTAATCATCTTCATTCCATTGTAAAGCACAGAAATGCAGTATTCAGTAACTAAGGCTGAACAATCTTCCACTATCTCCTTTATTTCCCGTTCATGCATGGCTTAGATTTCTGTACAGTTCTACAAGAAGCATAAATGGGTCTCATCCCACTTTTTGGAACCTTTAATGAATATTCATTACATAGAAAAGTTTAGAAACACAGAAATCGCACAGAATGATAGGTGGGATTAACAAATTTGAACAGGGAAATAAAGAAAACTCAGTACATGAACTTCCTACAGGAAAAGAAGAATTCTCATATGTGTAGAGAAAAAGTACGAAGATGGACAAGGAGTACCCAGCAATTGAACGATGATAAATAAATTACAACAAAATTAATGCAAATGGCACTTCCAAATACAGTGTATATCAGCAGAAGCAGTCCCATAAAAGGCAGTGGAAACCTTAAACTATAAAGAGAACAAGCACTCCATTCCAAACTTAATTATAGGGAAACAACTGTTCTTGAAATGTTCAGCATTTCATTCCATTGATACACCAAGTTATAGCCCTGCATTGCATCACCAAAGTAACTTCCATCCTTATTCTTTCCCAATCCCCGTCTCTAAACTATGAGCATCTCTCCAAACAGCAGCCCAGAAAAGTGCTAACAACCTACTGCACTACTCCCTTAACTAAAGCAATAAAAAAGGAGGCCATTTAGCATATAAGTTGCATAAAAATAATTCATTCTTGAAGAGAAGGTAGTCGTCACACCAATGATATTGTCACTTTTGCTTACTTCGTGCACAACAGACAAGACTCATACCACTTGCTGCGATCTTACTATTGCACCAAGACATTTACATCAAAAAAGGGAAGGAAACATCGCAATGACCAATTTCTTGTGCACTTATTCTTTTCATTTCTGGTGTCCCTCTGGTGAAAGAAAGGGGGAAGTCACTGAAGATCAAGGAACCAATCAAAGGACAAAGAGTTCAAGAAAAATCAATAACCAACACTCAACCATACTCAACAACAATATGCCGACACATTGGGAATGCAGGTTATCACATGTCTGCATATTCAAATCCCAAATGCTCTTACCAAGAAGCGGATTCCTTTTTCTTTCTATTTTGTGGTGGGGCCACGAAGATATAAATCATGTTTAAACTTGTTACCCACCTGTAAAAAGCAAACCCACGATAAGGCAACGCCAATCCGCAGGTCCTTCGAGCGAAGTCCACTAGCTGCAAAATTTTACCATTTATCAGGAGGGTAACTGAAACTAAAGGGGTAGAAAAAACTAAAAATGTAATCTGAAATCAAAATTAGCAATCTTGTGCAATGTTAAAAGTGAGAATAATACAAAGTTAATCTATACAACCAAAACTAATCTCATGCTTAAAACGAAAGGAAACTTGTACAACAAAAATAACAAGGTAATCCTTATACCAACACAAAACGAAGTTTATAATGTGGAAAAAATCTTAACAAGTGTATCATAGTGCAATTAGAGACAAACGACAGCCTAATGATTTTTACCAAGAAACTGCAGGATTTGACCACAAATTTCACAAGTTATAATGCTATAATAGAGTTAAATCAATTCTTTTGTATATATGTCTCAATGTTGGTTAGAAAGGGACAAGGAAAAATTGTCCTTCAGATGGGAAGTTAATCGATAGAGGGGAAAAGTACAAAAGTTCACCAAGGTGTCATCAATTAAATGAAAGAAAGTAAAACTAAATATGAAACAAGAAAAATTTGGCATTTGGCGCTCCCCCCTTTTGTGATGAAAAATAAATTTGTATCATAAAAAAGTTGGAGAGTATAAAAGAGCACAAAAAGCCAGCTAAAGTTCATGTGCTCGGACCAGTAATTCGAAACAGCAAGTTAACAACATCCTTAAGGCCCAAGCACACCACATAATTATACCTTTAAGAAATGGCAAAGCTAAGTGCCTCTGCAAACCCCCTTCAAGTTTCTTACGAGTAACATGACCTCTTCCCCTTGGATGCACCTAATGACAAGAAAGCTAAACCATAAGGATGTCACAAGAAAACACACAGCAATCTGTACCAAAGGAATACATACCTGTGCATCGGGATTCATTCCAAGAGCAAGCAACGCCCCCAGAGTCTCGGCAAAAGCATCTCTAACAGATTTCACTGGATCCTCGAGGGCCTATAACAAACAGAATTTAAACTGCAACATTTAATTTCTAAGCAAGGAAATCGTGAGGATAAGAGAAGGAAGCATAAATGGAACATGAATAAAAAGTAAGAACCTTGACACAGTAAGCCGAACAATTCTCAAGTTCTCCATTCCCTAAGCCTGGTCCTCCAACGTCTGCAAACGCTTTCAGACATCTTGCAGCAGCTATTCTAACAGTAAAATATTTATCCCCAACTCCTATCCGAGTAATGACGCGGAATGCCTCCATATAAGCGGAAGAAGCAGCGTTTCCGCCAGAACCTTCCAAAGCATTGCGAAGCATGTGCAAAGCTTCTTCTCTCACAAAATCCTGAAGCAATGGTGATTAATATGAAAACATACCATGATTCAAAAACTTTGTTTCAGAATCATTAGGAAACGAAAACGTCTGCAACACGATTCCTTGATGATGTAAATCTGAATAACGTCATGTAAATCTTTTGCTGATAAAACTCTTGAATAGAATGCATCATTGGCCCACAGACAGTGGCAGAATAAAACTTTCAGGTAGAAGATACGATGCAAGTAGGAAGGAGAGAACAAGATATCTTACTTCGATACCCATATCAAAGTCTAAGTTTATTTGAGGCAAGCATTGAAGTTAGTGCTCCATTGCACTGTGTGGCCTTGGGAAAAGAAGAAATATGAGATTTCTGCGTCTAGTACAAATCCTATTTGGAATTTCAAGAGTACCTTGATGTTCCTTTTAGAAATACTATGTTTGGTTGAGTATCTGAGTACTTCGTACACTCCTTGTATTCTGGAGATTTAGACTTTCTGTTCTTCTAAAAACACTAGGTTATTATTGGTCATCCTTTAGGAAACAAAGGATCCAATATGGATCAATATAAATTTACATCGTCCTGAACTCCCAATATTTTTATTTTTTTGGGGACAACTCGTATTAATTTCTTCATAGTATCAATAGTCTAGGAACTCACCATGGCAAAGATATCCTTTTGATTCCTAAGAAGGAAAGAAGTCTCGGATAGATACTTGTAAGAAATTAAATAATTATCTAATTAAGTTTAGTTCAAGGATCCTAGGATTAGTAAAGACAACAGAAACATTCCATGCTTATTATGTCTTACTGATTTAACTTTGTACATCTCGTGGATCGATAAGAAGTGTATTCAAAAACTCTGAGATCAGTTTCACATTTGAATCCAAAATTGATAAAGTTTACCAGATTCTAGATATGACATGTTTAATATATATGCATGGAGAGATTCAAAAGCTATACCATACCAAGGACCATTACTTCAAAATTCATGGTCCCTGTGCAACTCTGGGCCTAAATAATATCACTTAATCACATCATCTCAACTTCACCCAACTTGCGAAATGGCAATCAAAAATAACTAACAATTTTAAACAGCCCGAGCAAGAATATGTGTTCCTCACAATTCACAGAACCTGAGTAAAACCACCAACTTTGAGAGAGCTTATGCCACTTTTGGATCTTTTCTACCTCCTTATCATTCTAGTTTACTTTTTAAGACACCATTGTTAAATGTCCTCGATAACATTATACACAAGACAAAATGTGAAGTTTGCCACAGAAATGAAAGGATTTTATGTCCCATGAAGCAGAACTATACAAGGAACTAAGCATATGAGTACCTCATTAAATTTTAGTAGCTTTGCAACAATACTAGTTGTTTCAAGTAATCCAGAAGTAATCCGTCTCCCAAAATAGCAATACAATTCTCCCAAGCATTGTGCAGCACCTACACGTAAAATTGCCAAAAGAATCAAAAATTGAGTGACAATATTTCAATATATTTGTTCATCCAGGAATTATAATACATGGACAAGAAAACCCATTATTTTTCTTCTTTGTTTAAGGCAGAAAAACTCAAGAAAGGAAGCAAAAGGCTGAGATTACCAACTCAAAACAAATAATGTAAAGGGAAACTAGTTCATAAGATGCTAATGTGCACTCAGAGCTTAAATGATGCGTTAATAAAATTTTATAAATGCCTCTTGATCTCTTTGTTAATGCTTAAATGGATAATCCAAATGAAAAATAAGATTGCATTGATTCCTTTTTTTTATTTTTTGAATAAGTAAATTGCTGTATTGCATTGATAAGGGATCAAAGGGGACACAGACCAAATGAATACACTCCTATCAAAAAACTTAAATACACATTCGTACTATGATAGAGAGAATTCACCAAACAAACTGTACTACCCAAGAAATGTTAAATCTAGCTCTGCTACTAATTTTTGTTGTCATTCACCCTAATATTTCCTTTCTGTCCACCCAAAACTGTGGATGAGTTCTTGGGCCTCTTCAATTCTAAACTTGTTTTCAAACCAGTCCACCTCCCAAGTCCCACCCACTCAATGTATCTCTCTTCTCTGCTTCTCCTACTATAATAATTAAGCTTGACTTCATATCATCATATGAGTGCCATTTAACTCCTAAAAATTCATGAAAAGCTTTGAATATGTTCCACTCCTCATTTGCATACCCTTCATAAAATGTGCATCTACCTCTAACTGGGAGAAAAGTTCTTCCATTTACTCAAAAGTTCTTCCATTTACTCCTATTAAAGTCAATACCTTTTAAAAGCCTGATGCTTTCCCCTAGCCTACAAGAATCTCATAGCTGATTCAGGAAGCCTCAAGCATATCTTCACTGCCAACAGACAAATAATCACGTCTCAAAAACAAGCATCTTCTCTTGCAGAAAATAACTAGCAGCATCTTCTTCATCGCCAATGTAGTCAGTATACCTGCCAATGTAGAATAGTTTGCCCATCTCAAGTATCCAACACCATTCCCACCCTGCTGGCCTCCAAATTTCCTTCATTAGCATGACACATTATTGATGAAATCAAGTCCACTAAATCGACCTCAATACTAAAGGCAGTGCCCTGGATTTAGCAAACCCATGTTGCCACCCTTCCAATTGTTTCTCATATGGAATAACGTTAGCAACAAAGATTACTAATTCCGAAGTCATCAATGTAGGGTTGAAATCAAGCTTGTGTAATCACAATAGTGGGTTGGGTTTTCATCTTCATTGCAACCAATTTGACAACTTTCACTTGCAGCTCTATCTGAGCCCTCCATTTGGGCGTCCAACCTGACTCCCGGTACTCAAAAGAGACCAAACCTATTTCAAATTCAAAATCAATTCGAGGAGATTCGTTATCCTGACAGGTAAATCGTAGAATGTCGTGGAACAAATCATACAGATATTTATAAAGTTCTTCGATCAAATGATATCAAGTGAATATATTTGAGAGATTTTCAAAAGTTCAGAGAAGTTTGATGCTATGCTGATATGGACAAAAGAGAAGAAGAAAAATTTACTACAGTTCACGCCAAAGCCTTTGTTTATTAGGGATAACGAAGGGGAACAACCTGATGAAGGGTTACTTGCGTTATTAACCTAACCTACACGGTAAACTTTACGTTCACGGATATTACTTGTCAACCAGAAACTCCGAGCAAATGGGAATGAATAGAATAAGACCAAAATTAAGTCAGAAAGGACCTTCTGATTCCCATGAATCTATAATATCTTGGGAAGTGAGTAATAAAATTAGGATTGATTTTGCAAAACTACAGTGTGTCAAAATAACTCCTATATTATTATCTGAGACAAAATAAATGGGATTAAAAAGACTATATTACTCTTGTCAAACAAAGACCTGTCTTCTGTTTTTTCCCAAGTGTCCAAAACCTTGTGATTCACCTTATAGAAATGGCAGGTACACCTAATTCACAACCCTTTCTTCAAACCCAAATACAGGTGTTCTCCAAGATGTTACCTCTACTTTGGCCCCTTGTCAATTCTCTTGAGCAACACTATACAGTTATGAGAAAAAAAAAATTACCAACAATGATGACCGACGTGTGCATTAAGCGAAGGGTATGCTCTATTGACTAGCAGTTCTCCCAAAATCTACACGTTCAGTTTTGCCAGCATGAGTTCGAGTTTAACTTTTCACGAGGCAACTCTCAACTTATATTTTTCATAATTTACAGAGAATAAGTAAATACACCTTATACCTAATTTCTTGCTTAGTGTTCTTCATGAAAAGATGTAGGCGTGAACACACTGTTCTTTGTGAAAGAATAGAAAGAAGAAATTAAAAGGACAATTGTCAAAAACCACATAAAATACATGGAAATACAATATTAACAGACAGAGAGCTTCCCAACGTATTGCAAATCTGATAATGTTTTCCCATAATGAAAGCCAAAGCCTTGCATCACAAAGAAGCCACGAAATCTGCTCTATGCCATAGTACGTTTGCATACAAGCTATAAGCTCTTGTTCCTTTCAACTCTTTCTAGAGATATTTGACAGTCCAGAGATACAAATTTGTGGGTATTTTGTTAAAAACATGACAAAAAGATTATTCAACCTCATAGCTGAACATTGTGTAACAGCAAATACTTACTTGCACCCACCAAAGAAGAGTTAACTACCAAAAAAATTCAATTCAATCAGGGCAAAAAAAAAAACAGCATATACCTAATCAGCCAACTTCTAAATTTCAAACTTCCATCTTGTGTCTTTTCACCCATAAGAATCCTGGTGTGTCCAATTGAATCGTCTTTTAATCAACTATTCGTGTGCCCAAAAAAAAAAATCTTGACCATCCAAGATGATCGTGAGAGGGGGTGTGAGATTCCACTGCACGTTATTGTTACACATTATCAAGATTCACGCACTCGAGAATGAATTTAGCAATTCTCCCTTGTTTGATTATATTGTAGAAAACACTCTAGAAACATTATCACCTCGCACTCCTGCACTCCACACCACAATTTTGGCTTTGAGCACAAGCGCAAGTGATCTTTTTCCTGCCCTTCAACCTTAAGTTCTACAAAATCCATCCACAAGCTCCATTTTTCCATTGCCAGTTGAATGAGGGTATTTTAACACGTGGTTGTCCTACAACAACCGTTTAGGTCTATTCCTTCAATAAGAAGCTTATTCTTTTTGTCAATAAATCTGAAGTTCGATATGTAAATCCTTGTCCACCAAAGGTCCAAGGAAATTAAGTGTTTGTTTGATCCAAATTAAAAAGTTGCTAAAAAATTGTAGTCAAAATCAAAATTAATTTTATCCTCACATTTCATTGGACCCACAACTTTTATTAACTTTTCAACTCCACGTTTCATCAACTTTTTATCAAAATCTGCTAAAAAACTAAATCAAACAAGCTTTAAATATTTGGAGGCACCGCAATCCATATTAATTTTGGTCTACATCTTCGTTCTCAAATGACCATATTTTACGAAACATTACCTCAAAATGAGGCCTGTGAGGGTATATCCATTGGAAATTTTAAGTTGGAAAGTTTAGATACTCCAGAGACGGATAAGTTCTTAATAGTCCTTTAACTATTATTGATAAAAGATGGTGAAGATAGGAAAGAAGTACGAAGTCTTCTTCCACTAAGGGAGGTACATACTTCCTCCCCTAGGTGTTGTTTGGTAGTGTAATGAGGAAATCAAAATGGACCACTTCCCCTTATCCCATAGAGTGAAAGAAAGCCAAAAGAAAGAACTAGTAAGTATCCATGTATGAGAGATTTTCTTATATATCTAAACATGTACTTTCTGAACAAGCCAAATTAGTCTTTTTGACAAACTCATAAGAAATTTTTCTTTAAATGTAAAATGATCTCTTTTGAAAACCCCTTGCATGTTAATCCTCTTTCTGGAAATTCACCTCCGTTTCCTTCCTTGTCAAACGAAAGATTGGATGTTGCACCTCTGCTATTGCTTTCACTCCTTTCCTCCCATATTTTACCAACCAAAGTCATTCTTGGGTAGAGAGCCAAGGAGGTAGTGCATTGAGCAAGATTCTCGAGGGTTTAGTTACAAGATGCAACTCTCCTAAGACCTATATATAACGGCACAACAAGCCATATTTTAAGTTCCCGTGAGACATAGATAAAGGTTAGTGGGAGCTCTGTATGCTCAGTTTTTGTAACCCATGCAAAGGCCAGCACTGAAAAGCAGATATTATAAAACGTCATTAACTATCCTAAAAGGATCGTATTAATGCCTCATAGGAGCAAATTCAAAAGCACATGCAAAATCATAATATTGCAAAAATACTTCGAAAGATTCCGTTGAACTCAAAACGGTCTCGAAATGGTATGTTTTTACAACTTGAGAAAATAATAAAAATCCAGAGTGTATAAGAAAGAGAATAAGCATAAACCAGCAACTCGCTGAGGCTCGCTCTTCTTGCCATCAGAGAGAAATCCCTGAAGGGTGCTAGCTCTGGAGTATATTGAAATGGCATCCCCCTTTAATATAATCTTCGCCATTGCCACTGATGCCAAATGCCGTATTGGCCTTCGAGCACCGAGCACCAGAAGAGAATGAAGTGTGTCCTCGCATTTCCTTTGCCACAGCAATATAGATTCCTAGAAATACCGCAAATTCATCATTAGAAAGCCTCATTTTGAACCCATACGAAAGCAAAAAATGCAAAGAGCAATCTAAATGGAACAAAAAAAAAAAACAGAAGATCTAGATAATTAATATAATTCAAAAATAGAAATCAGATGGAAACTCATCAACAGATTAATCTTTCCTAAAACCAAATTTCCAGATTGTTATTATCCTCTTCGTTTGCTAAATAAAGCACGACCCAACAGCCAAATTAAAAAACACATCAAACGGTCGGAAATAGATAACAATCTTTTCCAAAACAAATGTGCAGTTGATTTTGTTTTCTTTCTTATAGTAGCTAACGCCGCAATTGCCAAGATTTTATCAAAAATGAAACATTTACATTTGAATATTAAAATAGAATAACATCAATACCTAAATAAATTTCAGTTTTATTTTACTAAATAAAGTGCAACGCACACCAATACCTAAATGAATTTCAGTTTTATTTTACTAAATAAAGCGCAACGCAGCTGCCAAGATTCCATCAAACCAAAATGTCGATTTTGAAACACTCAGAAATGCTCCAAAGAGAGATAAATGTAACAGAATATGGATGATAATCAGAATGAAACCCATAGTAAAGCTTCAACCCAATTACCAAGATACCGTCAAAAAGCGAAACCTTGAAACCGAAACATTTAGCATATTGCTTAAAATTCGACAAATGTGAAACATAATATGCGAATATCAGAATGAAAGGTACAGTAACCTTGGGCTCCTCGTCAATGGCGGAGACGAGATCGGATAGGAGGTCGAAGCAGAGAAGTGGGTCTGGTGGCTTGTGGGCTGCTGAAGCCACTATAGATTCCAGCTGCGCCACCAGCACGCCGAATCTGGACAAGGATACGTTGTCTCTCACGTAGTTCCTCGCCATATTCAAGAGGTTGTGCCTGTGATCTGTATATGGGATGAAGAATTAACAAGTGGAAAGGTGTTCGCGAGCAATGACAGTGCTTGTGTCGATGGGTTTGTTTCCCCTGTGATCTTGGGGAAGGTGGAGGAGAAGGGCTTTGGGCAATTTTGACACTGAACTTCCCACAATTTGACAGATTTGAACCTTGAGAAAAAGTACTACAATTTTAGGGAAAACGTTGTTTGTCACGGTACTGACACAAGTATAGAGATGTTAAAAAAGGGAAATTGACGCAAATGGTCCATAACGTATGACTTCAGTGCACAAATGATCTCTAACTTTTCATTTTTGACGAAATGATCCATAATCTATCTCATTTAGGTGTGATTGGTCTTTTGAACCGATTCCGTTAAAAATCCATTACAAACTTTTCATTTAGGTGAAGAATAATCCCTCTTATTTGTTTTGTCTTTATTTTGTAGAGGTAAAATAGTCAAATTACATTATTTTTCAACCTTTCAATTGGCGTGAAATGATCCCTAACCTCGCTTTTAATTAAAGAAATTTACAATTAGATTCCTTAACCTTTAAAAAAGTAAAATAGGTCCAAAACTTTAATTTTTTTTAAAAAAAAATCCACTATCTTCTTCAAATACTCCACCCTCGAAGAGATGAGGATTTCTCCTCTCTCACGGTCAGTGACCGAAACCGGCCGGGAGGGGGAGAATTCGATCGTGAAACCCGAGAATTTCTCCCCTTGTTTCTCGACTATTGTGTTTGAGAAAAGAGATTCCATTTTCAAGTCTTTTTCCAAGAAAATATGGAAAACATATAATAATGTGCTTGTTTTTTAGCTCTCGGTGGCGAAAGTCAAGAAACTCCCATCTCTACCATTTTTCACAACCTGTTTGTTCTTTTTCTTGACTCTAAGAGTGAAGCCTATTTTCTCTTCACGTGACGGTTGCCAAGAAAACGTTTGGGATTGTCTTTGACCGACAATGTGTTCCCATTCGACGGTTGTGCCATTATAGGTATCCACGAGGTGCGTTGTTGGAGAGAGAAAGTGGTGGTCTTTGGAATTGAGGCCGCGTGAGGCCGAGGTGGGTGCCGATGATGGAGGCGAGCTACCGAGATAGAGTTGGACGGTGTTGTAGAGCTCGTTGGTGTTGACACCGTCGATCTCGGTAATGTTATAGTAGCGATGAGAGGAGAACCAGTTGAGGAAGCAGTAGAAGAACTTGAGGGATGCAAACCGAGACTCGACGGAAGACTGCTTGCGCGAATGCTCGACAAAAAGCCCACACCCCATCATTGATGCCATGGTTGTCCAAATCTCCTTCATTTTGGAAGCAATGAATTTGTTTAAAGAATGAAATAGTCCAAGAGAGAAAGATGTATGTATTTGTTAGAATGAAAATGAGAGAGATAGAGAAGGGGACGAGAAGTCAGTATTTAAATCAATGGAAGCATGTGAAAAATGGAGTTAGGAGGAGGTGATCGGTGAAGAGGGGGGGAGAAATCCCCCCTCTCTGGCGGTGACGGTGGCGGTGGCGGTGGCGGTGGCGGTGGCGGTGGGGTATTTGAGGAAGATAGTGGAATTTAAAAAAAAAAATTAAAGTTTTGGACCCATTTTTAATTTTTGTAAAGGTTAAGGAATCTAATTGTAAATTTCTTTAATTAAGATAGTAGAATTTTTTATTAAAAATATTAAAGTTTTGGACCCATTTTTAATTTTTGTAAAGGTTAAGGAATCTAATTGCAAATTTATTTAATTAAAACTGAGGTTAGGAACCATTTGCAAACAATTGAAAGATTGAAAAACAATATAATTTGACTATTTTACCCCTACAAATAAAGACAAAACAAATAAGAGAGACCATTTGCGCACCTAAATGAAAGGTTTGTAATGGATTTTTAACGGAATCAGTCCAAAAGGACCAATTGCACACCTAAATGGATAGGTTAGGGACCATTTCGCCAAAAATAAAAGGTTAGAGACCATTTACGCACTAAAGTCATACGTTATGGACCATTTGCGCCAATTTTCTAAAAAAAAACCACCCCGCTTACCCTGATTATTAAACCGCCCGCCCCGAATTCTTGAACCCGTTCTAAATATTTTTATTTTATTTTATTTTTATATTTTAAAATTTAAATTGTATGTAAAAAAAATATTAAAATTAATTAATTAATTAAACGAGACGATAAATATATATTTTTCTATACCCGCATCCCAAAAATTCCAACCTCGTTGCCATCCTTAACACAAGTCACATGTCAACCAACTAAGCTAGTTGTTGGTAAATTTTTTTATTTATAATAGTATACCATTTTCTTGCGGTGAGATCTGATTGTAGGTTTTATTATAATGATAGATTGAGGTGGTGAACAAATTTCAGAGATGATTAGTAAAGAAAGATGATCGATTGAAAAGATAAATAGATTGAGGGCGATGATCGGTTGAAGGAGATGATCGAATTAGGAGAGATGGATTGAAGCGCTCAACAAATTTTAGAGGTAATGATTTTGTGAGAGGAGAAATTGAAGACATAATGACACACAGACGTTTAAATACTTTTTTCTTTCGATAAAATTCTTAATCGTGATTATAAAAAGTTGATTTTACGAAATATGTAGATAAAAATTTTGAATTTTACAAAATATGTAAATAAAAATATTATTTGATTAATTTGTACTTATAAGCAATAACAAACATTGTAGTATAATCACAATATCCATCTAATCCCAATTAACTGACGGAAATTTATCAACCAATTTAATTTTTCTTTTCCAAAATCAAAATGTGTTCTACGAAAAAAATTATTAAATATGAACATTAGTCATACAAAATAACGAAGAAGTTTTCTCAACTCAATCATAGATGATGGAATCATCAAATATTTGACCTTTTTAACAGTAGCCCTTTTATGACAAGTTTATGT
Organism: Forsythia suspensa; assembly: GCA_023638005.1. Lineage (NCBI taxonomy): Eukaryota > Viridiplantae > Streptophyta > Magnoliopsida > Lamiales > Oleaceae > Forsythia > Forsythia suspensa. The sequence goes on from CM042673.1 coordinate 52,449,951, forward strand.
GAAGTTGATTATATTCTTGACATTATATAATTTATTGTCTACGTCAATAAGAAATATTAGAATGTGTGAATGAACTAGGAAAGGCAAGTGAAATAGGAAATCAAACTATATTATGAGAAAAATGTATCATTCGAAAAAATAAGCAATTTGATGAAACTGATAGTGATGAGACAAAGCAATCATCTAAACAATCTTTTAGAGTTGATTACTTTATCTTTATAATAGATGAGGTTTGATCTTCGCTTCTAACCTAATTTGAACAATTTAAACAATATGAAGGTTTGGTTTGGTAATGTTCTACTTTTAAGAAAATCAGTTTCTGCGGTGGTGCAGAAAGAATCAGTTGTAGAAAAAATCAGATAAGTGTTTGATAAACTATTGTTTCAAAATTATTGTATGTTTCAAAAGCAGCAATTGAGCGTTTGGTAAAACAAAAATAATTTATTGGTGTAACGGTATTAAATTACTAAAAATGATATTGATTATAATAATGTTATTTTGTATTATTATTATTATCACAAATGGTAAAATTTATTTTTTTTAGTTAAATATTTTTTAACAAGACAATGCATTCATTATTATTATTTTAAAATAAAAATAATAAAAACCTACTAAATTTTGAATTTTATAAAAATTACAAAATAAAAGTATAGTCATATAGTGTAAAAATTAATTAAATTTATATTATTTTATATGATCCAACTTGCATCAATTCGATTTCTCAAATGGGTATTAAAGAATTAGTTTAATTAAATAGGGATAAAATGGGTATTTGAATAATATATAAATAAAAATGCTAAAAGCGGAATTTGAGAAGCTGCCATTTTACTACTTATCAAAATCTGCTGTCAGGTGAGTCAGATTATTTTATAATCACTTTTAAAAATTTTGCCAAACGCCTAAATTAACTTCTGATTGTTTGAGAATCGAAGTTGGACTCCAAAATCAATCCCAAATGGGGTCGAAGTGACATTTGAATTTTTGTTTAATTTGGAGAGGTTAGAGCGTGTGACTCTTGCCAATTTGTTGAAATCTTATATAAATCTTGAGAAGTATTTGTAAGATAGGATAATGGCCGCTTAGATATTAATATAGATGATTTATGTTTGAAATTGACAGTCTTGAGGTGTTATTTACCAAGTAAAATCAAAAGAGCAATTGAAGTGCTACAATATTTGAAAACATTTGATGGTTGCTTCCCAAATATTTAGGGGCGGAGCTACCAAGGGACAAAGGAGGTCAATTGACCCCGCAAAGATTTTGAAAAATTGTCCAAATCCAAATACAAAAATCTAAATTAGTCCAAATAACTTAAGACCAAGTCTCAACCCAAATTATTTAATTCATGTTTAAGCCCAAATTAACTCCAAGTCTAAGTTTTAATTCAGTTGGTGATCCAACTCACAAGTCCATGATATCATTAGCATCTATTCAGTTCTCAATCACGGTGAAATATCAAGTGGACCGAGCATTAATCAACAAACTACCATTAAGCGTTCCGGTGATACACGTTAAAGTTCTCACTATACTTCTTTGCTTAACTTGATTTACGTGTTTTATGTTTTCCGCTACAATTGACGTCATTTAAATGATTGCTATTGATGTTTCATGTTCTGAAAAAAAAAAGAGGTGAAGCACTTAATTTGTTGAGTTTGATACTAACATTTAACTTTGTCTTTAGACCACTTCTTATGAAAAAGATCTTAGAAATTTCAAATGAAGACATTACAAAGAAAGATTACAAAGATGCTAAGATTAAGATATTGCAAATGACTCCAAACAATGAGATTAGTGATGTGAAATTTTCTTTGAAAAGCACAATATTAATGTTCTTAACATGGATGATATATATACACATACACACACAATAGAGGATAATTGATAGAAAAGACAAATTCACATCATTTGCGTGAAGATTTCTTTTTTCTTTCTTTGATTATGCAACTTCGATAGTTGAATGATCATTTTTCTGAGGTAAATGGTGACTTATGCCTTTGTATAGCATGTTTATGTTCAGATTATTCATTTTCTGCTTTTAACAAAGACAAATTAATAAGAGTTGGTGAGTATTATCCCAAGATTTTTTACTAACAGATTTCTTGGCACTTGAGGAATATCTTGAAATATATATTATTGATATGCGCACTTACCTAAATTTTGGAGGATTAGGGGTCTTAGTGATTTTGCACAAAAGTTAAGTGACGAAGAAAAAACAACTTTATCCATTATTTTATAGGCTTGTAACATTGACTGTAAATCTTCACGCTGCTACGAATATGGTACAAAGATAGTATTTTTTGCAATGAATCTTGTGAAGACTCGACTGTGCAATTGAATTGGAGATCAATGGTTGAGTGACATTTTGATTGTATATGTTTAGAATGATATATTTCATGAAATTGATAATGATGTAATTATATAACATTTTCAGTATGAAAATGCGTAAAAGTGTAGTAATGTATCGAAAATTTTCATTAGTGATATATTACTTCAAAATTTTTTGTTACTTATTTTTTGCCCACCCAAAGAAAATTTTCTAACTCCACCCCGCAAATGTTTATATTGTTTACAAAATTTAGATAACCACGCCAGTTACATATGCATCTGCAAAAAGAAGTTTCTTCAAATTAAAGTTGATCAAGACTTATCTTCGATCAACTATGTCACATATAAAAGATTGAATAAATTAGCTATGTTATCAATTGATAAAGAAATTGTTAAACAACTAGATTATCCAAATTTGATTAATATTTTAGCTTCTAAAATCGCAAGCCTAATGGTATTTAAGTGATGGTTTAGAATATTTTCGATCTTTTTATATGATTGGAATATAAATATTTTGTCTTATACATTTTGTTTGCCATTTTATTGTTAAATTTTAAGTTAATAATTACTTCTATAAATATCTTATGAATTTTGAATGTGCATACTATGATTTGCGACCTATCAAGGGCCCAATTTATGAAGTTTAAATTAGGCCCCAAAAATCACAATACCAGCCCTTGTTCAAAGATTTTATATTATTTATGTAAAAATGGTGTATCCAAAAACCCGTTTCTTTTAGTAGTCTACGTGGCAGATAATGATTGGGTACTTTGGCTTCACCCGAATGTGTGCTTGTTTGAGTTCATCTCAGCCATTGATTATCAATGGCTGAGATCTATCCGTCTATTTTACTTTCCAATTGATTACAGTTCAGTGTGTGGAATAGTGTGTGGAATAGCTTGCTGGATAGATATGTTCTTTTCTTATCTGGTTATCTTCTTGGCCGAAATCACATCTTCATTTCTTTCTTATATGGTGACTGCATATGTTAGTATATGGTTTCAGTGGAAAAATGAATAGTTAGATTTTGGGTTTAGTCTAAAGACCCGGTGAGACTTGTGTTCATGTTCTTAGAAGTTTAGGCTATGGTTCTAAGTGTATGTTTAGTAGTGATGAAATTATTTTTTAAATGTTTATTTTGTAAGTTATTGATGAATGTATGGATAAAAATAGGTTGTAAGTTATGGGTCCTATGAACTATGTGAGATAAAAAGTATATTTGACCAGTTTGACGAGTTAAAATTATAATTTAAGCATTCTCAAACATGTGCTAAGGCTATTTGTCTGAGCCATAGAAGTAGAATAAGATTCATTCAATCGAGATGAAACGGCTTCCATGGAAATGGGAGATTTCTGGTTCTTATTATTTCATTGAATCTGAGATAATGTTAGTATAAATTTCTAACATCATTTGGTTGATTTATTGTAGGTTTTCTCAACAAAATTGGTATTAGAGCCCTAACTATTCTTGGGGAAAAATCAAACGGAAAATTTAGATTCGGTCCGATAATAATCGTTTTCGGCGCTTGAACTTTGGATTTTGTTCTTGGAGTAAAGGTGTATCTTCGGCAATGGCGCGTGTTTCCAGCAACAGCGTGTGAAAGTTTTTTTGAAGCACGTGAATGTGTTGTATTGTGCTATTGCTAGTCTTTTTATTAATTTGGTTTTCTAATCTCCTCTATGGCAGAAATCTATTGCCCTAGGGTAAGAGTAAAAATTCGCATCTCTCCTAAAAATACGAACAGTTAGATTTGTTCGCTCGGTTTGCGCTCTTTAAACCTCCTTACTTTAAATTCTAATTTTATTGTGTTAAATGTGCTCTTGAGAAAATATGCTCATGTGAATAGAAAATTTTTAGCATGTACATTTCTGATTTGTTGATATTTGCAATAATCATATGTTCTGAAAATTGCTTAAGTTATGATCATTTGGTTCAAGTTGTTTTGAATCTGAGATAATTGTTTGTGATAGTTGATTCAAGCTGTTTTGGATCTATCATTGTTAAATATTCTAGCATTCATTATCTTGAAAGAATCATTTTAGTAAAAATTCTGATTGTTAAATATCTGTGTGAGATAAGTTTCTTGTGAGAAATTTATTTTTTAAAACAATTTTTGCCTATGTTTGATTCTGGTTTCAAAAGGAATCAAACATCAACATCTAGAATATCTTCTCTTTTTACTGAACCAAAAATGGGTTCACGGGTTGAATTAAACCAGATTGATGGAAAGGGATATTACTCTATATGGAAGCAAAAAATGCAAGATATTTTGGTTCAACAAATGGTTTCAAAGGCCCTTTAATGATCCAAAAACTTTTTTGGATGATTTAAAATCAAAACCAAATGAAATTGATGAGATGAATGAAATTGCCCATAGTTATATCATATTGCATTTGTCTGATAATATTGTTAGACAAGTAGATGAATTAATAACTGTTAGAGATCTTTAGAAAACCTTAGATACGTTATTTTTTACTAAAACATTACCTAATAAGATTTACTTGCTTGAAAAGTTGTCTAACTTTAAAATGGGTATATGTAAAGATTTAGAAGCAAATTTAAGTGATTTTAACATTATTGTAAAGAGCCTTGCATATAATGAAAATTTGGCTGTAATTTTGATCAATTATCTGCTTGATTCATATAAAGATGTAAGAAATGCAATAAAGTATGCTAGGGACATTTTAACCAAAGTTATTGTTATTGACGTCCTTACATCTAAGGAGTTAAAAGGAGAAATGAATCAAAAAGTGGAGTTAAAGAAGAGAGCATGTATGTAAGGGGTAGGTCATAAAAGAATTATCAAAATTATGGTCAAAATAAGAAGAATAGGGGTAAGTCCAATTGTAGGTCTAAGTCTAGAGACAAAAGTAATAAAAAGTGTTATCATTGTGAAAAATTATGACACTTTAAAAGAGATTGATATGACCTTAAGAATAAACAAAAGATCAGGATGTAGAACCACAAAATAACACAGCTTTAGAAGCTGAAATTGATAGCATTCACGTTATGAGTCTTATGACTGTGAGTGAAAGTGAGATGAATCAAGAGTTGATTCTTGATTTCGATTGCACTTTTCATATGTGTTCCATTGGGGCCTGGTTCTTTAACTATAAACAGATTGAGTCTAGAAAAGTCTTCATGGGTGATAATAACTCTCAAGTAGTTGAAGGGATTGAGGATATTTCTATAAAAATGCATGATGGCATTATTAGATACCTTTTAAATGTTAGATATGGGCGAAACCTAAAAAAAAACTTAATATCTTTAGGTGTTCTTGAGGATGAAGGTCACATGTTTAAATCTGAAAATTACACCCTAAAAGTTATTAAGGTTTCTATAGTTGTTATGAAAGGTCCTAAGAAGCATGGCTTGTACTACTTATGCGGTGAGGCACAAGTGGCAAATGGCTCGAGTTCTTTCTCAGTCAATGAGGATAGAATTGATCTATGTCATAATAGAATGGGGCACATGGGTAACAAAGGGCTAAAGTTTTTGAGTGATCAACAATTATTTGACAAAGATCATATGACAAAAATGACATTTTGTGAAACATGTGTTCTAGGTAAGTCTCATAGGCTTAGCTTTGGAAAAAGAGCACACAATGCACAAAGACCTCTTGTTTATGTTCATGCTGACTTGTGAGAGCTGAGAAACATTCCATTCATGGTCAGAATAAGTATTTTATGTCTATTGTAGATGACTATAGTAGAAAAGCTTGGATGTACCTTTTAGGCTCCCCTGTTTGTTTTTAATTAAAATTTTGCTAAAAACCTGAAGTCAAAGTCAACAATTAATTTTAACCATACATTTCATGGACCCACAATTTTTTAATCACACATTTCATTAACTTTTATCAACTTTTCTAAAAAAATGTGATTTTAATCAAAATCAAACACACCCTTAATGTCAAAAGATGGGACCTTTAGAAATTTCAAAAATTGGTCAAGTCTTGTTGAAATTCAAACGAGAAGCAAGGTTAAAATTCTAAGAACCAACAATGGACTTGAGTTTTGTAACCTTGAGTTTGATTTCTTTTGTACTGAAAAAAAAATTCAAAGACATAGAACAGAGTGAGACATACCCCACAACAAAATGGGATGGCTGAGAGGTTTAATAGGACTATTATGGATAATGTTAGATGTATGGTTATAAATTATGGTATAGCAAAGGGCATTGGGGGAGAAGCAGAATGTACTGCTATTTATTTGATTAATAGGTCACCATCTAGTGCTATTAACTTCAAAACCCCATAAGAGTTATGGAGTGGGTAGCCTCCAAATTTGTACCACCTTAGGGTATTTGGGTGTTCAGCTTATGTTTACCAAATAGAGAGAAAATTAGAGGCTAGAGCTGTCAAGTATGTGTTGTTAAGTTATCGTACAGGGGTAAAAGGCTATATGTTATGGGTTTTAGGTGAAAAAGTTATAAAAATTATTAATAGTCGAGATGTGGTCTTTAATGAAATATATATGCCTTCTCTTAAAATTGAAAATGAATATAAGGAGCAATCACAAGTCAAGAATGTTCAAATTGAGGTGGAGACACATAAATTTAAATTTTTTAGTGTTGATCCAAATGTAGGACCTCCACAAATTGATGTTGAAGAAATTGCACTTAAATACCCCAACAGCAACAACATGATCTTAAACAACCTGAAAATCCTACTCTAGGTAAAGCTCAAGTAGATCTTCAAGATTACCAGCTTGCTAGAGATATGGAAAGAATAGAGGTTAGACCAAATTTAAGATATAGTTTTTTGAATCTTATTGAATATGCTTTAGGTTTAGGAGAAGCTATAGAGAATTTGGAACCATTGACATACAAGGAAGCCATAGAGTGTCCTAAGTTCAAGAGTTGGATAGAAGCCATGAAAGAAGAAATGGACTCCCTCATTAAAAATGAGACTTGGAAATTGGTTAACAAAACTGAAAGTCAAAGAATAGTCCAATGTAAATACCTTTATAAAATCAAAGATGGTGGTATCCCCCATGATCCACCTAAGTATAAAGCTAGATTGGTGGTTAGGGGTTTTACCCAACTTGAGGGTGTTGATTACAATGAGGTGTTCTCACATGTAGTCAAGTATAAAAAAATAAGAGCAATTTTAGTTTTAATTGCTCAATACAATTGAGAATTTGAGCAATTAGATGTTAAAACTATTTTTCTTCATGGGAAGTTTGAGGAGGTCATTTATATGGCTCAACCTCGAGGGTTTGGAAGTAAGAGAAAAATCTGAGAAAGTGTGCTTGCTTAAGAAATTATTATATAGACTTAAACAATCTCCTAGGCAATGGTATAAGAAATTCGATGCTTATATGATTAAACTTGGCTTTAGTAAAAGTGAATATGATGTTTGTTTATACTTTAAAATTTTGAAACATGGTTGTAATTTGTATTTACTAATTTATGTTGATGGTATGTTGATTACTTGTGACAATAAAATTGAAATAAGTAAAATGAAGCATCTCCTTAAAGTTGAATTTGAAATGATAGGCCTATGGATAGCTTAGAAAATCTTAGGGATGGTTATTAAAAGAGATAGGAATGTGAATAGGCTAACTATTACTCAAAAAAACTATCTTGACAAGATTATAACCAAGTTTGGTATGAAAAATGCCAAGTGTGTGAATGTTCTCTTAGCCGATTATATGCTTTTGTCTTCAACTCAATCTCCTAAGTTAGATGAAGAAAAAGAAGAAATGTTACACATTCCTTATGCTAATGCAATTGGTTCCATAATGTATTCCATGATTACTACAAGACCAGACTTAGTTTATTCCATTAGTTTACTAAGTAGGTTTATATCTAACCCCGAAAAGCCTCATTGGGTTGGTTTAAAATGGTTGTTAAGATATATTGCAGGACATTAAATGTAGGATTGGTGTATGAAAATACCTGTGATAAATTAGTTTTACATGGTTATGTTGATTTTGATTTTGTCGGTGATTGTGATCAAATAAATTAACTACTGCATAATTATTTACTTAGGTGATTGTTGTATATCTTGGAAATCACAATTGTTGTCATTAGTTGCTTTGTCCAGCACTGAGGCTAAGTATGTAGCTATAATGGAGGTCGTGAATGAAGGTATACGGTTAAAAGGCTTACTTCATGAATTAGATGTCTTACATGACACTTTACACTTGCACACAAAATAGTTAAAGTGCTCTTATGTTGAGTAAAAATCCAGTTTATCATAAGAGGTCTAAACATATTGAAGTTAAGTATCATTTTGTAATAAAGAAATTAAATTCAGGTGAAGTTGAATTGTTTAAAATATCAACTTATTGTAATTTGGCTGATACGGGTACGAAAGTATTACTTGTTAAATTCAAGTCTTGTTTGACAAAATTGAAAATTGACTTGGGTTAATTTCTTCCTTGCAGGTGAGGACAATGATGAGACATTTATATAGCCAAATTAAAAGAAGAATAAGCATTAAGTAACCAAAACATTGGGCACGAGTTTATGATGCAAGGTGAAGACTTTAAAAATCGTGTATCCAAAAAATTTAGTAGTCCACATGGCTGATAATGATTGGGTACTTTGGCTTCACCCTGATGTGTGCTTCTTTGAGTTAATCTCAGCCATTGATTATAATCAATGGTCGAGATCTATTCGTCTGCTTTTACTTTGCAATTGATTACTGAGTTTGGGCAGTAGGGATGGCATTTACCCGCCCCGCCGCGATCCGCCCCGCCCGGATAATCGGGTATTCTGCCTGCATGGGGAAAATACTCACAAGCGAAGGGGGCGGGGCGGGGTAGCCCCTACCGAACCCCGACCCGAATAATTTTTTTTTTTTAAATATTTTAATTTTGAAAATAATGGTTACAAAAAAAAAAAAAAAAAATATATAAACGGGGTAAAACAGGGCAGAAGTGTACCACCCGACCCGACCCGACTCGACCCGCCCGATTTAAACGAGGGCGGGCGGGGGGGGACTGGGGCCGACCCTACCCGCCCGCCTGCTGCCATCCCTATGGGTAGGGATTATTTTACCTTCTTCTTGGGTGTGTGGAATAGCTCACTAGATAGATGTGTTCTTCTCTTCTCTGGTTATCTTCTTGGCCGAAATCACTTCTTCCTTTCTTTCTCATATGGTGACTGCATATATTGGTATATGGTTTTTCGGTGGAAAAAAGAACAGTTAGATTTTGGGTTTAGTCTAAGGATTCGATGAAATTCGTGCTTATGTTCTTAGAAGGTTTAGGCTATGGTTTTAAGGCTATTTGTCTAAGCCCTAGAAGTAGAATAAGATTTGCTTGCAAGGAGATATGAAGATCGAATCCTTCATTTGATCGATAAGAAACGGCTTCCATGGAAATGGGAGATTTCTGATTTTTATTACTTCCTTGAATCTGAGATAATGTTAGTATAGATTTCTAACATCATTTGGTTGATTTCTTGTAGGTTTTCTCAACAATTAAAATAATTTTTCTTTAACAGTCGTGGTTTTTCTCCAATTTTAAAGTTTTCCACGTAAAATTTTTAAGTTGTTTTTCTCATTTTTTTGTCTCTTTATATTTTATCTTAATAAAGATTTTGTGCACAAATGAGACAATTGGTTTCAATTTCCAATATATATTATGTTGCAACTTAACACGTCGCAACTTCGAATTCGCATGTTTCAATGTACTATTCAGAATTATTAATATGTTGCAACAAACATATATCATCCTTTATTGTTACATTGTACCATCTCCTCAATTACATAGTTTTTATTATCTTTTTAATTATGTTGCGACCTCTTATTTTTATATGAAGAACTCAAGTATAAAATTTAGAGTAAACAAATAATGTTTCTATATCATGTTGCAACATTTGTTCAAATACTCGACATGTTATCATATAATGTTCATTTATAAAATACGTAGTGTAACGTTCTATTTAAAATATTTTTTGCATATTATATCATCTATTTTAAATAAATGTTAAATAATACAACTTTCACTTAATACATTGCACATATTGTAGCAACTTTTATTTAACCACATACATTAAGAGTTACAATATTTTAAATCAATGAACAACGTAATACTTTTAAAAATGTTAAAAAAGTTAGAGTTTGAGAGTCCACTTCATCTTTTCAGCACAATTTTCAAACTCACATTTGATTTTTGAATTATTAAAAAGTTATGAACTTTCAAACAAGTTTTCAAGTAAGCACGTAAGTGGCACTCCAAGATACTAGGTCTCGAGGTGTCACATATTGAGTAACGAGAAATTCGGTATAAAGTTGTTGACCAAATTGAAACACATAAAAGTTGGGTAACCAAATGAGAACTATTCCATGAGTTTAGAGGCCAAGAGGCTTTGTTTACTTTCTCACTTCTTTGTCACAAACAAGTAGTTCATGGGACAAAATGTTATTTTTGAACTTTCTTGTTTAGTGCTTGTTTGATCGAGTTTAAAAATAATTTTTTAAGAGATTTTGAAAAAAATTGATAAAATGTGTGGTTGAAAAGTTAATAAAAAAATAAGTTTGAAAAAAAGAATTTTAAAAACTTGTCCAAACATGCTCTAACGAAAAATAGAAATTTTGGTACACCTTTCCTTTCACTTAATAAAACAAAAAATATTAACAAAAATATTAACTATCAACTTTTTCAAAAACGTTTTGGGTTTGATGGTGTATACAAGTACAAAGTAGCATTCATATATTTTGCGATGCATTGTTCATTGCATCTTTATATTCTCATTCAACTCGTCATTTCCGCAAGTTGAGTTGAAAGTTGATTTGTGCACGTACCCAAAGAAAAAGGCTAACGTTTTTTATTCAAGAAACCCGAAAATATTACGAGTTATAAGAAAGAAGTTGATTGCCACTGAACTATTGTTTTTAAACCCGAATCGGGTCGGGGTCGAAAGTATTGTTACCATTCGATTTTGGTAAGGCCTCCACATCAGCAAAGGCCTACTAAAAGTCCCATATAGGCCTAATTCAAGCCTCGCTAAGGCCTTATAGGCCCAGTGAGGGCCTTCCAAATTCATAAAGGTCCCATAGACCCGGCTAAGGCCTTGGGTGCCCAACAAGGGCCTCGTAAATTCTCACAAGGCCTCGGATGCCCATTGAACATCTTAGCATTCCTGAATCAGAGTACAGCGAAGCCCATGAAGGGCCTCGACACCCATGGCCGACCAAGAGAGCCTCACCGGACTTCATATTTATTATAACTAGTAGGCATCACAATATTTTGGGATAACCAAAGAACTAATTAAAGACATATTGTGTTTGACTGGCACACGGATTCTCACAAGGGACCAAACACCAATCTCCTAAAAAGTAGGCAACGTGATAAAGAGAATCAACTTAAATAAGGATAGAATTTGGGAGATTGCATTGAGTTCCGATTATCTTTATCCTATAAAGAAGGAGAATCTAATCAGAGTTCTAATTGATTACTTACGTAATAATTAGGACTCTGCAACTATAAATACAAGGACTCCGACTATTCTAAGGTACGCATGATTTTGTTTATGTTCAAACATCTGTCTGCTTGTCCCTCCCACATCCAATTGCTTTCATCCCCCGTATATTACCCTATATACCGGCAGTTAACTTGATCGTCAGAGTACCAACGATCGCCGGACCCTTTTTCTCCGGAGATGTTGATGCCTAACGATTCTCCAAGTGTGCAGGTAACATAAAGGTTGGCAGAGGAGTGACTTAAGATATGTTGACACGTGGACAATGTAGGTTTCAACGTCAACAGATTGGCCGTCTTTGGGAACGAAAAAACGTTACATGACCAAACATTTGTGGTAAAAACGTGTTTTCTGCCAAAAAGAGCATGGCGACATATAACTCTCATGAGGATGAGATTGAGTTCCACGACACGACCCAGCGACAAGAAAGCATTTATGACCTTCAAAACGTAACCCCCGTCAGAAGAGGAGAAGACAACGACAAAAGCGGACGATCGAGCAGAAAAATCAGGACCTAAAGCTGGACAATGCCCGGATAAGGGTGGCGCTTGAACTGTTGAAGAATCAATCTCTTCAACATGGAACCAAGCGTAGCCGTGCCTGGCGAAGCCCTTCGGGGTCCGACTCGATCGAAACCCGTCGATCTTAAGATGATTCACCAATCCTCAACGGGTGAACTCCCAGTAACTAGGAGAGACCTCGTGCCTCGCAAATGGAAAAGTCGGTCGCCTCTGCCAGCGTATTCGACAGGTTGGGGGCCCGGTCGTCTGTGGCTCGACCTCAATCATTGAGTAGCCGGTGTAGCGAGCCCAGCGATGACCACCAAGATAAGAGAATGGACTCCAGAACTATGGATGTGAAGCCCAAAGATGAAAGACCAGAACGGTCGTGCGACCTTAACGACGGCGATGACAATGACCTCCCATTCTCCAAAGAGTTGAAGGATAGAGAACTCTCCTCAGGGTTCAAAATACCTCATATGGAGAAATATAATGGTAGAGGTGATCCCACGGATTCCATTGGAGGTTCACTTTCTAAAGGCCTTCGTCCTCATTTAATAATCCTTCTTAAAGTCCCACGCCTGATATAAATAATAGGCTTGGACTTGGGGGACTATTGTTACCACCCAATTTTGGTAAGGCCTCCACGTCAGCAAAGGCCCAGTAAAGATCTCATCTAGGCCTAATTCAAGCCCCGCCAAGGCCTTATAGGCCCAGCGAGAGTCTTCCAAATTCATAAAGGTCCCATAGACCTGGCGAAGGCCTCGGGTGCCCAGCAAGGGCCTTATAAATTCTCAGAAGGCCTTAGAGGCCCATCGAACATCTTAGCATTCCTGAATTAGAGTACAACGAAGTCCATGAAGGGCCTCGACACCCATGGTCGACCTAGAGAGCCTCACCGGACTTCATATTTATTATAACTAGCATGCAGCACGATATTTTGGGATAACCAGATAAGTAGTTAAAGACATATTGTGTTTGATTGGCACACGGATTCTTACAAGGGAACCAAATACTAATCTCCTAAAAATTATGTAACGTGATAAGGGGAATCAACTTAAATAAGGGATAGAATTTAGGAGATTGCATTAAGTTCTGATTATCTTTATCCTATAAAGAAGGAGAATCCAATCAAAGTTCTAATTGATTGCTTACACAGAATAATTAGGACTATGCAGCTATAAATACAAGGACTCCGATTATTCTAAGGTACGTATGATTTTTATTACGCACTCTTGACGATCTTTTTATGCATTAATTTCACCCCTAAACTATGTTCAAACTTCGCCTACTTGTCCCTCCCACACCCAATTACTTTCATCCCCTGTATATTACCCTATATGCCGATAGTTGACTTGATCGTCGGAGTACCAACAATCGCCGGACTCTTTTTTCCCGAGATCTTGGTGCCTAACGATTGTCCGAGCGTGCATGTAACATACAGGTTGGCAGAGAGGGTGACTGAAGATCTGTTGATACGTGGACAGTGCAGGTTCCGACGTCAACAAGTATAAAACAGGAATAAAATCAATTAAGAGCATGTTTGACATAGTTTTTTTTTTTTTTAAAATTAAACTCATTTTCAACCACATATTTCATATGACCCACAAATTTTATCAACTTTTCAACCATACATTTCACCAATTTTTTTTAAAATATCTTATAAAATTACTATTAAACTCCACAAAACAGACATTAAATGAGAAAAATAATTACGACTTCAATTAAATAATTAAAGTATTGATGAATTATAATGATGACTTCTATATGACGGTTATTCAAGTATAATGTTTATATCATTTTTCACAAAGTTTGCAAATGATCATCAAGACAATTTGTCACAAAGTTACAAATAATGGCCATTTCATTATATTAAAATTGAAACAAGTGTGCAGACACTGAAAATAGCAAAATAGTAAAGAACAAAGATTTTTACCCACTAAGAGGTCCGGATGTTCACATATTCTAAACGCTAGTCACCCGTTGAGCATCTGTCAAAAGTAGATATAACTCCAACACTAAAATACCACACTTCCGATGTTCTTTACAGTTACAAAAATTACACAAATTTTTGAATTTCTCACGTTACTCTTCACACAAATGTGAACAACCTTCCCTTCCAATTTCTTACACAAAAATCACTCAGATTTTTATACACAAAGTAAAAAGAAAATAAGGAGAAGATGAAGTTTTATTCTACAGAAGAATATTGAAGAGTCAAAAGCGCAGTTATATTCATTATCTGATAATTCATCCGAAAAGAGAGAAGAAGAGTATATAAAAAGAACAATCATTAACCCTTGATCCAACGGTGCTTACCTGGCCACGTGTGGCCACGTGTCACCATCTGATATTAGGTAGTTCAATTATATAAAGAAGGCGATCACATAATAGATGGGGCTTAGCTTGCACAATAAACAAACTTCTTGATAAAACAGTGAGGCCCACAATATATAAGCCCATGTCCGAGACATGATAACCCAACAAAGATCATTAAAGAAAATGATCAAAAAAGATCCACCAAACACCAACAAAAGTTATGACGTTCAAAATTTTATAAGTAATCGATGAAATCATGCACTAATTTGTCCACAAAATTAGCAATTCAAGCATAACCATGTCTTCTAATATTAATTCAAACAGCAAAATGAATTCTAGAACATGTGCAAGAGAAAAGAGAAAATTCAAATAATGATCTTAATAAACAACATTGGAGTCTACCCATTCATTAGATCTGATCGGGTCCATCATTGTTATATCTTTGTGTTCAATTTGAGTCAAATCATAATTGGAAAATTAAAATATCCAAACAAAAAAAGATCGGCCAGAAAAATGGAAGAAAATAACAAAAACACAAATCCATGCCAAAAAGACAAAATTCATACAATTAATGCCCAAATATTTTGCAACAATCTAAACAAATTTACCTTTACATGTTTTCCTCAAATGAATGTCCAAGGCAAAGTGAAAACTACAATATACCACAGAAAACGTTGATTAATGGATATTAGGAAAAAGGTCGACTAAAAAATTGAAAGAAAATAAAAAATGAGAACTGAATAACAAAAAATAAACGTAGTAAATAAGATATAATTACAGTTTCATATCCAAACAACTAATTTTTTATAATTTATGCCCAAAAAATTACTTTAGAATTGGCCGAGTAAACCCTAGGAAACCAATCTATTCAATACACAAGGACCCCGGATGAATACAATCCAAACCAAAAGAAAAGCCCTAATCCTAACAAGGATGAACAGAATCATGTGCACTTTTCTTGGAGGAACTACAAATTCAAAAACTTTACCCACCACACACAAGTAGAAACGTGAAAACTTTGAATCAATGACTTAAACAAACTGAGAGAAACCCACACAACAGCCAAGCTTTGGATGTACGGACCTAAATAAGCAAATTTGTTTAAATGAGAGTCGAACGAAAAGAGAGAAAAATAGAGAAGCAGAGCTTCGAAGGAGACGAAGAAAGAGAATAATGTGGCGAATCACTGTTGCTAGGTATACATCTGACTATCTAGGCATTGTTAACAAATAAAGGATAAATTTGGAATTCACACCTGACTACCTGGGCCTTGTTAACAAAGGCTTAAATTTGGACTTCCAACCACGCATTTTGATTGCCAAACATTAAAAAAAAAGTGTCAAGACGATTTCATCGAAACAACATCATTTTCGAAGACCATATGAATAATGAGAATTTAGACTCTTTTAATTTATTTAGGATTATTATATTGGGTTTGAAAGACTCTTAGTTATTATTAATCAAAAGCTATGCATAACTCGAAAAAATAATATAACATTACTTAAAAAAACACAAGAGAAAAGATTAACAGAGCAAACAAATGTGCTACTTCTTAACAACCATCTAGTCACAAGTATAACATGTTTAAACCCATGTTGGATTGAAGAGTCATTGCTCGCCTAACATAACAATCTGCACTTGTACAATAAAAAACAAAGAACATGATAATCGAATATCAATATTAAATGTTACTCGTTACATAAAAATATAATTCCATGATGGTATATCAAGAATTAGGACTAGACACGAGTCTCACTGCTTGTACTAAAACCATGACGGTTATTCAAATAAAATGTTCGCATCTCATTATTCACAAAGTTTGCAAATGGTAATCAAGAAAATGTAACAACTGTAACAAAATCAATCACAAATGATTGCCATTTAACATTATATTAAATGCATTAAAGAAAATGACCAAAAAAGATCCACCAAACACCAACAACAGTTATGACGCTCAAAATTTTCTAAGTAATTGATCAACTCATGTACAAATTTGTCCATAGAATTATCAATTTAAGCATTACAATGTCTTCGAATATTAATTCAAACAACAAAATGAATTCAAGAACATCTACAAGCGAAAAGAGAAAATTCAAACAATGATCTTGATAGGCAACATTGGAGTGTACCCATTCATTAGATTTGATCAGGTCTATCAATGTTATATCTTTGTATTCAGTCTGAGCCATATCGTAATTGGAAAATTAAATATCCAAACAAAAAAAGATCGGCGATAAAAATGGATAAAAACAACAAACACTTCACAACCAAAGAACAGTAATAAATAAAACATAATAACAAATCCATGCCAGAAAGATAAAATTCATACAATTTATGTTCGAATATTTGCAACAATCTAAACAAATTTACCTTTACAGGTTTTCCTCAAATGAATGTTCCCATAGTAAAGTGAAAACTACAATATATTACAGAAAACATTTATTAATGCATATTGTGAAAAAGGTCGACTAAATAATTGAAAGAAAAGAAAAATAAAATAAAAAATCAGAACTAAATAATAAAAAATAAATGTACTAAATAAGATATAATAACAGTTTCATACCCAAACTAGCAATTTCTTATAATTTATGCCCACAAAATCACTTTAGAATTGGTCGGAGTAAATCCCAAGAAACTAATCTATTCAATACACCGGATGAATACGATCCAAACCAAAATAAAAACCCTAATCCTTGCAAGGACGAACAGAATCACGTGCACTTTTCTTGGAGAAACTGCAAATTCAAAGACTTTTCCCACAACACACAAGCAGAAACGTGAAAAACTTCAAATCAATGACTTCAACGAATTGAGAGAATCCCACACAACGGCCAAGCGTTGGATATACGGGCCTAAATAAGCAGGTTCGTTTAAATGAGAGTTGAACGAAGACAGAAAAATAGAGAACTAGAGCTTCGAAGGAGACGAAGAGAGAAAATAATGTGGCGGATAACTATTGCTGGGTATACATCTAACTATATGGGCCTCGTTAACAAAGGGTTAAATTTGGATTTCACACCACGTGTTTTGATTGCCAACATTAAAAAAAAAAAAAAAAAGTGTCATGGCAATGTCATCGAAACATCGTTTTGGAAGACCATATGAATATTGAGAATTTAGGCTCTTTTAATTTATTTAGGATTAGGATTATATAGGGTTTGAAAGAATCTTATGGCTCATTAATTAAAAGCTATGCGTAACTCATAAATAATATAATATTACTTAAAAAAATACAAGAGAAAAGATAAACAAACAAAGTTGCTACCTCTCAACAACCATCTAGTCACAAGGACGACACGTTTAAAATCATGTTCATCTAAGTTTGAATTATAATTTAAGCTGATGAAATATATTTTTTATTCACACAATTTGTAGGATCCATAATTTATTATCTACTTATTATCTACACATTCCATATGACTCATAACTTAGAAGTATTTAAAAAATAATTTCAACACTATCAAACATACTTTAGGTGTACGTAAACCGAACGAGAAATGATAAGGCATGGTCACTTCAATTAAAATAAAAATAAAGGTGGGTCCAATTCAACTAGCAACTAGGGGTGAACGTGATTCTATTTGAGCGGTTTTTGACCTATTTTCAAACCAAACTATTTAAAACGATTTGAAAAAATTCCAAATCACAAGCCATTTCATTTTTCAAACAAAACCAAACCAAATCATGTTTTGTGGTTCGATTAGGTTCAATTTCAAACCACATTTTACTTATCGACATAATTAGAATTGGGCATATAACCAACTTGAATAACTGACTCGGCCCAACCCGATTTGGGTCGGGTAACTTTATGTTTAACATTAAATGGGTCGGTTTGAATCGTAAAACATTAATTTTTTGGAATTTTGGCGCAAATGGTCCCAATCTTTGCCCTTAATGTGGAATTGGTCCATAACGTTTATTTTTTGGCAAATAAGTCCCTAATCTATGTGTTTTGGTACGAAATTGGTCCTTATAGGATGAAAAAGACAAATATACCATTAGTTTTAATTAGAAGAAATTGTATGTGGATTCCTAATCATTATAAAATGTGCAAATATGTCCAATACTTTTATTTTTTATAAAAAATTAAAGAAAACTAATGAATTTTTTTTTTTGAATTAACACTTTAGTAATAAATATGTCAAATAAAATTATTTTATTATTAACTAATTATATTATTTAAATTCTAAACTTTTATTTTATTATTGTATAAAAAAAATAACTTTGTCACAAACTTGATGTTTAAATAGTTTTATTTAATTGAATTATATGTTTATTAACTGCAGCTATTAGAAATCAAACTTTATACTTCATATTTTAATTTATCGTTTTATTTTTGTTCAAAAATAAAACACATAATGTGTAAATTAATTTTTATTAGTATTTTTATGTTAAATAAAAATGTAATAAGATTAGTTCAATGTCATAAAATTATATACGTCATTTTGTTATTTATTTAACTTAATTTTTAAAGTAAAGAGGGAGAAAAAAATGTTATAAGTAAAGAGGGAGAAAAATGATTTATCCCTCTTTAAATAATATAATTACTTAACAATAAAATTAATAATTTTATTTGACATGTTTATGTTAATTCAAAAAAAAAAAACTCATTAGTTTTTTTTAATTTTTTTAAAAAAATAAAAATATTGGACCTATTTGCACATTTTGTAATGATTATGAATCTACATACAATTTCTTCTAATTAAAACTAAGGACATATTTGTCATAAGGACCAATTTTGTACTAAAACACATAGGTTAGGGACTTGTTTGCCAAAAAATAAACATTATGGACCAATTCCACACTAAAGGCAAAGGTTAAGAACCATTTGTGCCAAAATCCCTAAAAAAAAATTTAAAAAGGAGAAAGTATCATAAAGCAAAAATCGATTGTGAGAAAACGACAAAACGTGAAGAACTGTAGCCTCATCCCCTCATCGTCAAAGAAGAAGATTGAATGCTGCGCAATTACTTGGGCTTTATTGCAAAGATTTCTTATTCAATTCCTTTAGATTGATAGTCTCTCTCTCTCTCTCTCTCTCTCTCTCTGTGGGCGCATATACACACGCACATATATAGATGGAGAAATGGATTTGTAGAGGTTCTAATTGCTATTGCCTTAATTGATTCAAGAAAGGTATGTTTCAATTTTAATGAAGTAATTGTTGTTTAATGGATTTTCATTATGCTTTGATGTATGTATACTGAATTGGGTTATGATAAACTTTATTTATAACTTAGAATTTCTTTATGGATCATAATTTGCATTCATGTTTAAACTTGTCAGTTTCTCTATTTTTATTTTTTATTTTTGGTGAAAATGGCTTAAGATTTGATGGGATTGTTGGATTTGAATCATTTTTCACAAATAGTACTTTGGGGCACCAATATGATTGTGTTTTGTTTTTCTCTTCTATACATTCATAACATGTTAGTGTGAAAAAAATGAAAATATATAATTTACCTTGTGTATTGTTGAAGGATCTCCTTTATAGTGGGAAAAAATGAGGATATACATTCATCACATTTTAAATGTGGACTGCAATAAACCATTTTGATCGATATGTGTCACAGAAACTCTTAGAAAATTATATGAAGATGAATAGATGATATGACTATTGAAGATCTTAGGTATATTGTTGGGAAAATATTGTGATTCTAAGTGTACAATATCGCACAAAAGTAATAAAGTGGACCTATTGAGTTCGGATTATCGCTCTCACGAAGACTATCTTATTTATGTATTAGTTCAATTAATCTTTATCGATTAATATGTAGAAAACACTTTAAAATAAACTGATTTGAGAGATTTTAAACTAGAACTTTAGATTTTCCAAAATAAGAAAAACAATGTAATAACTTATGTGAAAGCGAATATCAAGAATTTAGAAAATATGGTTATTAAAGAGCTCGGACAAACGAATTCACCTAGTTATCATCTCTAATTCCTCCTCTCAAAATTTGTTCCTAAAGTTGTATTCGGTTGAATTCATGAATTTAATATAATTTACACCTCCGAGTTCAAATTAGTCCTATCTAATTAAGTCAACTTTTTAAAGTCAAATGATCCTTAATTAGATGTATTAATTCTCCTAAGAATTCAATTGGACCATGACAATAATAAAAGCGTATCTCTACCTTTTATTCAATTGTCGGATTTTACTACACGTGGTCTAGATTAATAATTTAACTCTCAGTTCATTACAATCCACAAAATCAATGAAATAATGACCAGTTATTCAAAACATTAAGAAAAGAAGCAAAATTAGATACTTAAATAATTTATAAGTCAAAACATAAGATTCGAAATTAAAAATTAAAACTATGCTACATCGTTCATCCAAACATTAAATTTACCTATTCATGATTAGGGAGAAAGAAATCGTTAAAAGATTTGAATACATAACCGGATTTTGAATTAAAGAGGAAAAGATGTTGAATATCTTGTACCAAGATATCTTGGTCTTCAGATTCCAATCTTCTTGATCTTGGTCGTTCTTCGTTTTCTTCGCCGTTTTTTTCTCCGTCTTCTCTTGTGTTCTCCAAAAAATTAACAACTCTTAATTTGACCTAGATTAGGTCTTTATATAGTTCTAATTCTTTTTGAATTATTTTTAATTCCAAAAAGGACTAAAACACCCTTAGTTTGAAATTAGGAAACTCAAAATTTCCTTTACGTGAAATTTGGTCGGTCGGGACGCGGTCTTGTGCAGCATAAAACTTTACATTGAAATATGCCTTTTTGCTTGCGGGAATTTTAGAGGCTTATGAGACGAACATTGTCTCGGCTGGATTGTCTTCCCTAGCCTCCTAGCACTCCAAGGAAAGAAATATCTTTTCCGGGTCACCTCCTTCTCCTTGTAAGATTCTGCGGTTTAGCAAACCGCAGTTGAACCGTTGTTCACCACAACCTTTTATTTGCACGCTGGCCCTTCCACTTCCAAATAGTCTGCAATTTAGTCCATAAAATCTTTTTCCTTTCAGTTTAGTCCTCTTTTATTAGCAGTCCAAGTCCTTCATCTTTTGGATGTTTACCAGTTGGTCCCCACTTCCACGTCTTCGTGCACTTTTAGTCCTTCTTTGCCTATTTTGCTTTGTTTCTCTCTAATTCTATTCGAACTTGGGTTTCATCCTAAAAACATCAAATTAACATACAATTAAGTAAATATTCATTCAAGATTACAAACAATTGTCCAGTTTTGATACTACAGATAAGCGTAAATCGACACCTATCAAATACTCCAAAACTTGAACATTTGTTCATCCTCGAACATGACTATATACTTAAACAATCAAACAAATAATATTAAAATTTACTATAGTAGATAACTTGCCGTGTTATCTTCAGGTTTTGAAACAAGTCAATCAATTCATAAAAAATTTCAAAATCATGCTACAAAAATAGATTTTTACTTATCTGATACTCGACTGATATATGTGTATGCACATAGCCAATCTAATCAACATAAATTTTTAGATTGGTAATATTCTGTTATTCCAGTGGTCAAATATTTCATTTCTCTCTCGTAAGAATACACACTCCCATATTGATGTTCAATCTCTCACATTGGGTGTTAACTCTAAAGTTGTCCTCAAAACACTTATTCTTTTACCACTCAAAATTTGGTTAGGTCTAGCTAATACAGTTGCTATCTAGATCTGTGATGATTCTTCATTTATTGAATACTTTGGCCATCAAGCTTCCACTAAATAAGTCAAACCCACTAGTCCTCTCGAATCTCCAAGTTATGCGCACAAATGCTCAATCTTGCTTTTTGCTTCTCTTTTATATATATATATATATATATATATATATATATATATATATATATATATATATATATATATATATATATAAGACCTCACTCCTTTAAGCTTTCTAGATGACCATAGCGAGCTTTGGGTCGATGGCTCCCTGTGTCCGATAGACCTTAGGGCATTGAGTTTGAGAACTCCAATGGGCTTTATCACCCAAGCCAACTAGGATTCGAAGAGAGGTATAAAATACTACAAGTGTAATACTTTTCATTTTTTTGTGCAAGATAAATAAGCGGGGATTAGATTCCTAGCATCCGGTCAATACCTAAATTCTACTTGGTAGCCAAATACACTCCACACAAATACTACTCATGCACGGAATCAACACCTATCTAAATAGTTTCTGCATTGGTTTAACCACCCCAAACTATCCTTTCAACTGGTTGGGTAATTTAGTTGTCAATTGGTGGTTTTGGTTTTCAGAACTTAGGTTCACTATTCTTTCATTGTATTCTATTCAATATACCAACCAAAGTTAGTGATGTTCATGACTATTTTGCTCATACTTAGTCATATCTCACACGGACAAATATAGTATGTAAAAGACATATGTAGCATCACCTAGTCATAATATTTGAATTGATAACAATTTCAAATAGATATCATCATTAGCCGCAAGGCTATCCAACATACATGCACACAAATAAAATAAATAATAATATATTTTTTAGACACATACAAAAATAACAAAACTAATAAGTCACCCTAAGCTTAAAATACACATTGTCCTCAATGTGATAAAAGAAAGTAAAAGAAATAAAAAAGAAAGAGTTAACCTAATTTAGTGTGCTGAGAGACTGGCACGGATTGACAACTGATCAGGAAGCATCGAAGGCGGAGGTGGAAAATGGTGCTGATTGAGGCGTTCAAACATGGAAAGTAACTCGTGATGGTCACTTCGTTGGCGCTTGTTCATTCATTGCAGTGTAGCAAGGAGTTCATCCTGTCCATCTCTTAGGCGTTGAAGTTTACTCGTATGGCTTTGCAAGGTGGCCTGAACAGAGTCTAAGACTGGTCCAAAATTCAGTCTACCTCAGCGTCGAATCCTATGTGGCAATGTCGGTGTATCTGACTTAAAGGGCTTATCCTTATTGGTCGGAGAGTATTTGTTATTTTCTCCCTCCAATTCACGCTGCCAATCTGTGCTCATTAGCATGGCGGTGGACTTGTTCAACCGAATGTCTCACATGACCGAAGGCAGAGAATATGAATGTTTGTTTTGTCCTTTTCAGACGAGTGCATGGAAACCTGAGTTTGTTTGCAAAGAGCGGAGATAAGACTTGGGAATATGAGTTTGGACCAGCCATTTGGGTTGGAAGCAAGGTCCGTTATAGTGTTTAAAATGTGCTCCCCAAAATTTAAGTTATGACCAGTTGCCAACCGATACAATATTGTCATCCGGGTTGGATAAATTTCGGTCAAGTGAGTAGTGGGGAAAATGTTGGACGCCATAAAAAAAAGTGGAGAAGACGGAGCTCTTCGCTCATGTCCTCGTTACGGACAACATTACTCTGTGGCCAAGGTTTAGGATTCTCGTTGGGATAGATAACATGGGCAATAGCATTCCAATTTGTGATCGCAGGGGCTTCGGAGCCTTCTGGGACACCGTATAAGTGTCATATGACATCGGGGCTAAAATGAACCCAAACTCCTCGAACATACGTTGCGTAGGTGTGCTCTTCATCCTCATCAGTGATTGCGAGGTTGAAATTCACCATGAATTCTCACACCACCTCCAAATACATATTGTGTGGCTTAGAGCAAAGTCGAGTCCATCCTTTGTCATGCATGATGGCGGAAAGTGTAGTATGGTTTAAACTCTCCAAATCGACCTCCTTTTCTGCAATTGCAGACCATTTGGAAAAAATGGTTGTTCGTTGCTCTGCCTCTTTGCTGACATAAGGCTCATAGGTAGGGGCCACATGGCGGGCTCTTTTACGGACATTAGATTCTTCTGCTATTTCTTTTCCTTTACTTGAGGTAGTTGGCTTTGATTTAGGAGGCATGTTGAACGTGAACGTACCTACAAGGTAAAAGAAACGAAATGTGAGATGATGACCATAGACAAGGGATGTTAAATTATCACTAGAGTGAAAGTAATGATATCTCAAAATAATAAAGGAAGAGTAAACATAAAGATTTGGTTGAGACATATTATCAAACACATTATAGGCAATGAACAAAATAGCCGATAGAAGATAAGTAGGCAAGAAACGTGAAACCCCCAACTTGCAATCAAAAATGCAATCTAATCAACTAATCCAATTCATGCATGTTAGATGACCATACCCCCAAGAGAAAGTAAAATGTCCTAGCATTGAAGGAAAGCAAAGAATTTAAAATAAATGAGCTCAAAAATTGGATGGAGCATTATATCAAACACTTGGGGAGCATATCACAAATTAACTAACAAGCATAGATATGGAGCTAACTTTCATACCCACATTCTCAATCAAAGTGTCACTATAAACAACTATATCAAATCATCCACCTAATACGTGCCCAACTCCATTATAGGAAACAAGAAGAAAATGTCAAACAAGACCAAGTAAAGTAGAAAAATGAGGGATTGCCACACTTACCTTTTGTGGAAACCAAATGGAAGAGATGATGATGATGTAAGTAAAGCCCAAATTTCTATGAATTGTTGCCCTTTGTGGAAGGAATTTAACAATGTGGAAAGATTTTTGAAGGAGTGGAAAGAAAAATATTTAGGGTTGGAGAGTTAAAATGGAGAAAAATGAAGTAAGGGGGGTTAAAATAACCCTAGGGACGGCATGGTGGGGCTTGGGGGCCGGTGGCGCCCCCCCACCGGAGAATTTTTCTCCCATACCCACCCCATTATCCGTTTAAAGCAGAGGCGGTAGTAAGGCGAGGCGAGGCGAGGCGAGGCGGGGCACTCACTACCCGCTTTCTTGCCTGCTTAATTTATTATTATTTTTTTTTTTGTAACCGTGATTTTCATTGAAGGCAATATATGAAATTATGAAATAGGGAATTAAAGTTAATTTTAAATGGTATGGTTAAAATTAAAAAAATAAATTGTTTATAATATATTTACTAAACAAAATGAAAAAATACAAACCAATAGGTCTAGGTGTAGTGGTTAGTAATTGTGAATCAATGTTTATACTCCGAGTTTGACTCCTTCAACACCCATTTCGTCAAAATATTTTTTAAAAATTAAAAAAAAAATATTCAGGGCGGGTTCGGGGCGGAGTAGCTCTGCCTTGAACCCGTCTCGGGGCAATTTTACCCATCTCGTACCCGATTATCCGGGGCGGGAAAATTGTAAACGAGGCGGGGGACGGGGTAAATTGCCATCCCTAAATAAACCCCACGGTGATCAGCGGGTCGGCGCCACGATATGCAAATCGCGACCAGTAGCGACAAATCGTACAAAAACTTGTTGAGAAATATTGTGATTACAAGTGTACAATATCATACAAAAGTAATAAAGTTGATCTATTGAGTCCGTATTATCGTTCCCACGAAGACTATCTTATTTATGTATTAGTTCAATTAATCTTTATTGATTAATATGTAGAAAGCACTTTAAATAAACTGATTTGAGATATTTTAAACTAGAACTTTAGATTTTCCAAAATAAAATTAACAACCCTTAATTTGACATAGATTAGGTTTTTATATAGTTCTAATTCTTTCCAAATTATTTTTAATTCCAAAAAGGACTAAAACACCCTTAGTTTGAAATTAGGAAACTCAAAATTTCCTTTACGTGGGCTGCGGTTTGCCGACCAGCGGCTAAAAAAAGGTCACTGATTTAGTAAACCGCATTCACCACAACCTTCTATTTGGACGATGGCCCTTCCACTTCCAATAGTCTGCATTTTAGTCCTTAAAATTCTTTTTTCCTTTCATTTAGTTCTCTTTTATTTGCTGTCCAAGTTCTTCATGTTTTGGATGTTTACCAGTTGGTCCTCACTTCCACGTCTTCGTGCACTTTTAGTCATTCTTTGCCTATTTTGCTTTGTTTCTCTCCAATTCTATTCGAACTTGGGTTTCAACCTAAAAACATCAAATTAACACACAATTAAGTAAATATTCATTTAACATTATATACAATTGTCCAATTTTGACACTATAGATAAGCGTAAATCAATACCTATCAGATATATAGATGAAAGTTTACCTTATTAGATTCATTTGACAAAAAGTAGAAAAGGAAAAGAAAATCCGTGTCAATTTTATAAGAGAATGTGGCTGACTTGACACATTATAAGATAACATCCCGTGTCAACATGTTCGAATATATTCTCACATAAATTAAGAAGTTAATTGTGGGCTAAAAAGTTAATATGGCGACAATGATGGGGACGATGGGTTTTGCTGTACAAATATTGGGAGTAAGGAAGGCAAAAAAAACCCGTTGCCCCGGACTCGTCCCGCGCCCGCCCCCGCCCCCCCCCCGCCCGCCCCCCCTCAATTTTTATTTTTATTTTTGAAAAATCATAAAATATAGTAGAAATTATAATTTTTACTAAAAACGGACTAAAGAAGAATCGAACCCGGGATAAAATTTATAAACTATCAATCTTAACCACTACACCACAATCCAAATCTTATAATTTTTTTGTTTTGTTTGGTACAAATATTTAAAATAATTGTATTTTTTTTAATTTTTTTTTCAGTGTAACAAAAAAAAAATTAACCGAGGCGGTTTGAGCCGCCCCGTGAATTCGCAGGTCGTGGGGCGGGTAGGGGCAAAATTTTGCGGGACAGGGCCAACCCGCATTGGATCAGCCCCATTGCCATCCCTAATTGGGAGTGGTGCTTTATAATGAGGCCAAAAAGAGGACCAAAGGTACAACTCATTAACAGCAATTCTTGAATTGAATTGATGGTGCTGGAAATAAGATTATACTGGTATGCACCCTTTTTTTTTTGCCTTTGATTAAAAAGTTAAAAGATTTTGGATGATTATCCTGTATGGGAAGATGGGTGGGAAAAAGTGTTGGAGTTAATTGCTTTATGTTATTGTTGTTGAATTGGGGTGGTTTAAGAGATCAGATCTGATGAGCCTGAATTTGATGTAAAGTGCCTTGGAATGATGTTGATGCTGCTGTAGTTTTCCATCCATTTTTCTATCATGAATGCTTGTTTAATGCTTTTGATTTCTTCTAGTAGGTAAACATGCATTTTGCACACCATTCTTTTTCTTTTTTTCGTTTAATCAAGCTTGTAGTTGTTTATTGATTCAACTGTTTATCATTCAAATTAGATAATTACGCATATGTCAGCAAATTTCATTTGTATGTGATTCAACTGCTACCTTTTGTGTTCAATCATTATTTTTGTAGAGCTTTTGGAATTAGTGAAATGAAAAGAAGGCCACGTCAAAGTAATTCAAATATTTTCTAACTTCTTACAGATAAAACAACACTTTATCTAATATAATATTCATTTTTTCCCTAAATATTTTTATTATTTTGATGTTGGAATGTTACTTGAAGCTTATGAGACAGTTGAAATTAAGTGAACAATCGAAGATTGTAATTTGCTAACTCGTTATTTGTTTTTAAAATTTGGATTTGCATTATTTTAAATTTGGATGAGTGCTAATTTTAATTATGATTTAAATTTTCTATCTAGTTTTTACTTATGGCAATCTTGGCCCTGTTTGTTTCACTATTAATAATTTTAATTAATTTGGATTTTATTTTTCTATATCTAGTTTTAGTGCTTGATGGCACTACCTTGATCTTTGGGATGTGAAAAATTATTTTCCATTTTAGCCACTCTTTATTATTTGTAAATGTAAGAAATTGTAAAAAAAAAAAAAAAAAAAAAAATTCTGAATGTTTCATTCATGTTTTGAAATTAAAAAATATATATTATCTCTAATGGGCTATCCTTTTTTTTAAATGCTAATTTACAAAAAAATTTGAACTTGAAATGTGATAAGTAGGCCCAAAAAAATTTAATGGATAAGTTCGCTGCCAAAAAATTTGTGATAATTTCACCATATTCTACAAAATATAAAATAATTTAAAAAATACTATTTAATTTTTTTTATTCTAAATATATTATTTTTTATTTTTGTAACACTTATTGTTACATTTGTTATGTTTGTTAATAACAAGTGTAACACATTTATTATAATTAAAATAACAAATGTAAGAACACGTGTTACAACAATAAAAAGAAAAAGTATTTTTAGAATAAAAAAAAAATACGATGTGATTTTTAAGAAATATTTTATATATTGTGGTTATTTCTGAAAAAATTCCCAAAAAATTAATTTTATTAATATTTTTGTACAAAATGATCCAATTTTGCTCATTAAAAAATCGGTCCAATATGGACATAATAGTAAATAGAATATATTTATTTTTAATTATAAAAAAATAAAATCAATTCAGTTTAATTTGATTTAAGCATTTTTTAAAACATTCAAACCTAAACCAAACTAGAAATTTTTTAACTAGCAGTAATGAACTTTTGGTTTGACTCAATAAAAAATTAAATAAAATATTGATGAATCTAAATATGAATTAGAATCAACAATTTCAAATTAAAATCGAATTCAATTTGATTTAAGATTTTTAAAACATTCGATTTGAAACTTTTTTTTTGGCAAAGCGAAATATTAATAACTATGTATTAAAACAATTTCAAACCGACATGAAGATTTGATTTACGATTTGAAGTTTTTTTTTTTGCCCTATTAACAAAGAGATCCAATAGAGCTAGCCATGTGTAGAAAGTTGTATCTTTTTTAATAACTAGTGAAAAACACGTGCGTTGCACATGATAGAATACTAAATTTGACAATAATAATATAAAATAAATATCTATATTGAAATAAAGTACGGGGTGCAAGATATGAAACAATTATTAATATGTTCATGGAAAAGAGTTACTCATTTATCTACTGCAAATGATAATCGAGATATATCTGCTTCACGGATCTAAGCATGAAATGAAACCAGCACATCATCAAAAATTGAATTACATATATTCATATTTTGTTCTAGTATAGACCAAGCAAATGAACTACATGCTTTCAGGCCCACTAAGATAACTCCATTTAGAGAAAATAAAAATTGGACTAATGGAACTTCATATCTACTTTTAGTTACTCAATAATCATCTGTACATACTCATGTTAAGTTGCTAAAGATGAGCCAGGACTAATACATTGTGAGTACATAATATCAATATGAAAAGAATGTCCTACATCAAATTTGACGAATCCATAATATGACCAGAATATGTATTTTAATTCAATGCATCCTCACACAGCATGAGATAACGAGGGATGAGAGTAATAGTCAAAGTAACAAACCGTCTAAGATACGTCATATATAAGCACATAACTCATGACAATAGCCAAGGCAAAAATCCAGAAAGACTAGTAACCAAAAATCATAAATATTCATTGACAGCCAATTTTCCTTTTAATATGTACATGATTTTAGCAGAAGAAGTAAATTGTGTACTTTGGATATTACATGTCGATTTCCCAATACTTTCAAATCCCTCTGTATCAAGATAGAAGATGGAAGTTTTTACTCCATCTATATCCAATTCCAGTGGGGCTCCCTATACCCATATTTCTGAGAAAAACAATTAAATGTTCTGAGCTACATCAAGAAATGGTTTCTTATCTACGTCCTACGAACATAAGCCATATCCCAGAAAAATCTAGTATATACCTTTTGTCTTAGTATCACACATGTGTCCCATACCAAAACCTGTCAAATTTGAATTTCAAATCTCAAGAACGAGAAGAAATCAGATCACAACATGTTACATTCCTAAATAAATAGACAGCACCTTCATAACATGAAAAGGAGAGAAGTTGATTGAGTAGAAAAGGTTTTCTTGAATGATATGGACCAATAACCTGGTAAGACAGACACAAGTAATCAAGCATAAACAACTATACTGGACAAATACATATTAATTCTGGAGCATAAATTCATAAATGTGAATGTAAAAACGAATTAATATTTGAGAAAATTGATATAAAAAAAATGAGAGAATGAAATACACTCACCTTGCCATAGGCATTAATATCTAATCCATTTTTAAGCATATCAGCAATATCATTCCTCAAATACTTCTGCATTGCATTTCTCTTCTTGCGTATAATCTCAATCCGAGTTTTTTGTCATCTTGATCGCCGATTTTCTATTCAAATAAATACACAAATTAACCCAAAAAACCGAGAAAAATAACACGTTATTATATTAAAACAATCTAAAAAGAAGAAGGAAAAGAAGGAAGAAATCAAACCTGCTTTATTTCCATAATAATTGTTCTTACCATTTGGAGTAGAACTTGCTTTTCAACAACTCGTCAAACATTTTCACTCCTTTTTCTAGATATATTTTTCCCTTAAAAGATTATTGATTAAAGACCAGTTTCAAAAATTGTACTTCTAATGCAACTCAAAAGATGACCCGCATCGAAAGCTAAACAAAATTTTATTTCTACCATAAAATTTGACAAGAGAACTTCTCAATTAATCAAATAAATTCTTTAGAAAAAAGAAAATGGTGAAAGAGAGTACGAGAAAACTTGAGGAGAAAACTAAAACTTAAACATTAGAGTGTATAATTGTATTCCTCGGCATCTGTTAGTCATAAGCATCATTATAAAAATTAATCCCTTTGAGTATCTATTACAACAAGTAAAATTCAAACGCATCATTAAATTGAAAATTGTAATTGAAAAGATACCTGACCATTTTTTTTCTTCTTCAAGTGAGATATAATCAAAGAACCACAATGGCGATTCGAGCAATTTAATAAATAACTTGATTGAAAATTTTAGTCAAATGCGGTAGTGCATTTGCAATTAATTAAACACCAAGATAGTTACAATTATTTGAAGCATAAACTAACCGAACTAAATATACCTTCAATTTTTCCATACTGATATTTCACTATTGCCAACTCAACCTCCCTCGTTGGCAGCATCACTTACTTTTTCCCCCAATCCATGTCGTTGTCGGAAAAGAGAGTATTGGGGAGAGATAAATGAATGGAAGAAACATAAACCCAATCCATGTCGTTTCGTGCTAAACAATGTCGTATTTGTCATGGAGGACCAAAACTTGTGAACGGTAACCTTACACATGGCTCTTATAATATAGTTTAGAAAAATCAATATTAAATGTGGGACAATGAAGAAAGAGATATATGATAGATTTATCGAAATTTATCCATGCATATTAAAATGAATAACAGGTTTTCATAGTTTGGGTTGAATCTAAATGTAGAAAAAGCATCAGCTTAAGGTCACAAATACGTGGTGGTAGTGTTGTGGTTCTGATAGTCCCAAGTCGAGGCAATTTTTGGGAGTTATAATTAATCTAGACTTTTAAAGATTTTGATTGACATTTTTCAAGTGACTAAATTTGATGGATTTCATTAACTTTTACTTTTATAGATTTTAATAGACTCCTACAAATTTTTATAGATTTGTATAGATTTCATTTTGAAAGATTTTTTAGATTTTCTAGACTTTTATAAACTTTTATAAACTTTTTTTTAATTAAAAATTTTGAATATAAAAATTTAATATTCCACAATTAAAAAAAATAGCGCAGGAGAAAAGTCTAGTAATAGTTTATTTAATTTTTTTAATATTATTAAATTCATAAAAAATATTCTATTTAATTGTTGCAAGTAACTACGTCAAAAGTTAATAATATAAATTATTAACTCATTCTATTTTTTCTTTTGAGTAAAATTATAAACTTTCAAATGACTTGTGGATAAATTCAAAAAATAATGGCATGCAATTCTTTTTAAAAATATTTTCCAACAAAAAAATTTATTCAGTTTATAATCTTCCTTTTTATATTTAATAATTTATAGGTAATATATCATTATTAATCACGACAATTGCAATAATAAATAATTGAAGTACCAATTTACGAAGAAAAAAAAAAAGCAATTATAACAATTATATGAAAATGAAAAAAAAAAATACATTAATAAAAAGCTAATTTTTAACCCGATGAAATTCATTAATAAACTATAATCAACAATTATATAAGAATTTAATTATAAATTTATCTTGTTTTTTTTGAAAAATAAAAAACAGATGAAAATAAAAGAAAAAAAATAGCTATGGGAATATTGAAGAAAAAAATCACATTGTCTCTAAAAGTTCATAGAAGGAAAAAGAAGAAAGTGAAAAATGGTTATGAAGAATATTGAAAAAAAAAAAATCAAATCAACTAGAGATAAAAATATTAATATTCTTTTTCATAAAAAATACTGGTAATTAATCATGATTATAGGATTTGTAGAAGAAAAAAGAAAGAAGAGAAAAAAAAATAGTTAGGAGAATATATTGAAGAGGGAAAAAATCACATTGAAGAAAGAGAAAAATATTAATCTTGACTCTACAATTTGTTGAAGGAAAAAAGAAAATAGAAATGTTGCATACATAAAAAATAAGGGAAATGAAATATTTTTTTTCCCAAAGTCTTTCAAAATCTTATGGGTGAATAAGAGAAAAATTGTGATATCGTTTATTTATAGATTGTGCTTTAAAGTTTATACATATAAAATGATCTAGAAAGTTATTAAAAGTCATCGGCGTTTTGAATACCCCTAGATTTCGTAGGATTTTAAAATGTCTGAATTGAATATCGCATGATTTTATAAGACTTTTTAAAAAACTTTACAAATCTATATTGAATACCCCAAGACTTTTATGGAATTTAAAAAGTATAAATTAAATACACCTAAACTTTCAAACTCTATAAAAATCTTATCAATTCTTAATTGAATACACCTCCTAAATATCACTTTGCAAGTTCAAATCAAACAAAATATTACGTATATGAAAAAATCTAGAATTTATATATTACCACTTTTTTTTTTTTTTTTTTTTACCCAATATACTTTAAAATTGGAGGCTAAAACTTATGAGATGAATGTAAGAGAAATTAATAAAAGGAAATTTTTGGAATTAAACATTTGATTGGGACTTTAAATTGCGTATGGAAGAGATTCTTCATTGAGGAGGAGTAATTGGTGGCTAGTGCGTTTTTTGGGTAGAATATGATAATAAAAAATTTGAAGAATTTCATTATCTAATGACCCGGCTGAGTCATAAAATTACGGGTCACCGAGTTACTTAAAAAATCAATGATTTATTCTGGTAATAAACAGTTCGATTGTTGAGCTGTCAAATTAAGAGAATCAGACCGATTGGGTTGCCTATTTTTAGGTCAGGCCAACCGAGGGTTTAATAACAATGCAATTAGGTAACTCTACATCAATTTTGTTCAATTAGGTAATTGCAATTTAATTTGGTTTCAATTGGATATCTTCATCCAATTCCTCACTTTGATTGACGAAAATTAATGACGTGACAGTCAATAAATGATGTCCCGTAATTTATTTAAATGGTCAACAACTAACAATTATGTGTGATGACAATAATTTATTGACTGCCACATCATTGATTTTCATTAACAAAATTGGATAAAGTTACTTTAATTGAAATCAAATTAAAGCCTAGTTATTTGATTGAAATAATATTAAAGTGTAGTTACTCGATTGAAGTCATACTAAATTGTAGTTATGCGACTGAATGAAATTGTAGTATGGTTACCAAATTGACATTAAAGTGAAAGCATACTTCTGCGAAAGGAGTTCACTCAAAATATTTAGCAAAAATAGTATATCTGGTCTCCAATTTTTCAAACATATAAGGGATATACTCATAATCTTTAAATATAGCACCAGACACCTAAAACAAACGTTTGAGAAAAATAGGCAGAGTATATCCTTTATAACGAAATTGTACTTTTCATTAAATAAATAAAAAACAAAAGACAAGAAGAAAGAAAAAAAGAAATGAGAAAATAATTAAATGTAACCTAAAAAAATGAACCCCCTACAATTCTTGATCCCATCGCTGCCGCCACTACACTCACAATGGTGCTGCTGCCACCAACATCCTCACCACAATTTTTTGTTCTATAAATGAACTTCTTTATCTAGACCACTGCCATTAATACCAACATGTCAGATTTTCTCAAGAATAAACATGTCCAAAATAATCAAAAGTAATAAACACATTCAAACATTGTATGATTGTCATAGTTTTACATTAATTTTGCCAATTATGGAGCGGCTTCTGGAATATGGGCAGTGTGCGATTGCCCCAATTATACATGGACATTTTACAAATTTGATGTGGGTCGCACTTCTATAGGAATGGCAAAAAACCTGTCGCTCCGGACTTGCCACGCCACGCCACGCCACGCCACGCCACGCCAATGGCTGATAATAGAGGTGGGTCCGGGAGTTGCGACCCAGCCCCCTTTTTTTTTGAAAATCATAAAATAAATTAGAAATTATAATTTTCGTTGGAAATGGACTAAAGAAGAATCAAACTCGAGTTGAAACTTATAAACTATCAATCCTAACTATTACACCACAATTCCAATCTTGTAATTTTTTGGTTTTATTTGCTACAAATATTTAAAAAAATTGTATTTTTTAAAATTATTTTTCCTGTTTAAAAAAAAAAATTAATTAGGGCGGTTGGCGGGTCAAAGTGCCTCCCCGCCCCATCCAATCCCATCGCATCCCATCCCATCCCATCTTATCTTATGGCTATACCTACACTTTTAAAATACATGTGACTGCATTTGACCCGCTATATGATTTGGTTAGATTTTTCAAGAATGAGTGCAAAATATACTCCTTTATAATCATTTGTAAGTATTTTCTTTTATAAATAGATAACAATGGAAAACTCTTATGATTTGTGGAATGTTATGTGCAATTATATACAAGGTATAGTTGAATCTAATCACTTATTTCTATGGGTTGGGTTCTCATCTAGTGAATATTCTTAGAACTTCAAATGCTTTAGTATTGTTTAAAATCTTATCTTTCAACTAGGGGAAGTAGAAATGCTTTTTTTTCTCGATTTTGCTAATAATGTTTCTATTTGTATGTTGCTTTTTTTCTCACTCTTTATTTTCACCCACATAATCATTTTAAGTGTTTTTTTGATATTTGCTTTTTTTTCTCACCATCATTACAAATTCAGAAAAGAACCTCTAGTAAATAACTATAAAAAAGTTCGTTTATAAAAAGAAAAATGATGTGATAGTATTGGTGGCATCAACATGGTTCTAAGTATAGTGGTGGCGGTGTGGCACAATTGGGAAAGGTGGAAAGTTGAGGTGGAAAAAGATAAGTGGTAGGGTATGTGATGTTTAGGGCGAAGGAAGAAGAAGAGTGGCTATTTGTAATTTTTCATTTTTTTATGGTATATTTAGTTATTTTTTTCTGTCTTTTGCTTTTTGTTTATTTAAAATTGAAGACAATTTCTTTGACTTATCATGCCTATTTTTTTTAAACGTTAAGATGTCTGATGTTATTTTTAAATATTAAAGATATAGTTCATTTTTGAAAAATTGGAGATTAAATATGTTATTTTTTAAAATATTTATCAATTTTGTTAAAATATGTGATTGAAAAATTGTGGACACTATAAAACAAATAATTGAAAGTGAATTTAGAAAAAAAGAATTTAAAATAAATTCAACCAAACTTGCTCTAAATTTCAATATCTCCGGGGGCATGGGTGCAACAACTTCAAAACGACACCGTGTTCTCCATTTCACTTCAACAAAAAGGCAAAAGAAAAAAGAAACCCTTCCGGAAAGCCCTAAAACCCTCTTCCCATCCCACATTCACACTCACGCCCGCGCACACAATAACTCGCACACACACTCCCAAACCCTATTCAAATCTCGATCTACTCTTGCATTTCACGGTAGCAGTACTGTCTTTCTCTCTCTACATTTGCGCTTTATACGTAGTTTTTTAGCGTGTGTACAGATATCTGATCGTGTGCTGTAATTGCAGAGATCGGAAAAAGTGCGATACGATGTCGTTGAGGGTGCTGAATCCGAATGCGGAGGTGCTGAACAAGTCGGCAGCACTTCATATGAACATCAATGCCGCCAAGGGTTTGCAGGATGTCCTCAAAACCAACCTCGGACCCAAGGGCACTATTAAAATGTAAATGGTGTTTATTTTACTCGACTTACTATTGTTGTAATTATTTTGACACTTTCTTTAGAGTTCTAAAATTTTTATAATTTATCGTTGCTAGGCTTGTTGGTGGAGCTGGTGACATTAAACTCACCAAGGACGGCAACACGCTTTTAAAAGAGATGGTTGGTGTTTCTTTTTTCTTTTTCTTTTCTGTTGTTATTATTCAGATCCATAGATTTTTGGGGGTCAATTGGATGTTCTATGAAGTAATACCAAAGCTTACGTGATGTTTTGGGAGAAAAATGAAGTTTTAAGACCATGTTGAACTATTATAATCTTCGGTACTTGATGGTATCAGTTATCATGGCACACTTGCCCCAATTTGATGAAAATCTTTTATGCTTCTTTTTCTACGAAAAGCCAAATGTTATTGGTGTACGAGAGTTTTTCTTCAATTACGATCTTTCACTGGAATGGAACATCCATGAGAAAACAGTTGCATTATATTTTCCTTGGTTATGTTAGGGCAGAGCAGGACTTGAATAGGCTTGGACTAGTATTGAAGATACTGAAATTGTCACGTTGAAGATAATGATAAGGACACTGTTTTCTATAATACAACCAAATGTGCAGCCTAGATAGAGCATATTGGTGTTTAGGATCCTAGTAAAATCGTTTGGAAGAAGACACAGATAACTGTTTAATCATTTTCTCATTTTCAATTTTTAATTGAATGGGTTTTGAATTGAGTTTCAATATAAAGTCAAACGGAAACGAGTACTTGGACCAACGGCATTAGAATATAAATATGCGTCTTCTGGATTATTGATCTCGTTCTCATTAAATGCTGATAGCAAATTCAAAACCCAACGGCCATAATGATTGCAAGGACTGCTGTTGCTCAAGATGATACAAGTGGAGATGGTACTACTTCCACTGTCCTCTTTATCGGGGAGCTCATGAAACAGTCAGAGCGCTACATAGATGAAGGTCAGTCACTCTTAGTTTCTTCAATATTTTCCGCATAACTGCTCTATCATGTATTCTTCTGTTGTATTATACTACCATTCTCTCGGATTTTAAAGAAAACTTCACTCATATCATTATATACTTGCTGGGGAAAAGTTGCAATATTATTTATAGCATATAAGTGGAGCTTACAGGTTTGACATGCAGCTATTTGTAACAGTTTGAATAGCTATTTTACTTTATGAAAATTGACTCTGTGATTTGAATCAGGTTCCCGTTCTCTACGCACTTACTATTTAACTGGTCTATTTTTTTTTTTCATTGACATGTGATTTCTAGTTTGTCCATGTGTGTATATGATGTGTCTAATGCATTTTTCATTCTCAACATTTGGATCATTGCAAACCAAAAATGCCGACCCTATACCCTCTAGTGATTTCTTGCTATCAAATTTTATTTGTCCTTGTGTTTTGACCCATTGTTTATTGTAAACCATTATTTACCAAAAATTGGTCAAAATGATTTAAGTTCTGTATTTATGTTTTTCAGATAATTTTATTTTTTAAATGAGATTCACATTCTTATAGGGATGCACCCACGTGTTTTAGTTGATGGTTTTGAAATTGCTAAAAGAGCAACATTACAATTTCTTGAAAAATTTAAGATTCCGGTGGTAATGGGGGAAGAACCAGATAAAGAGATACTGAAGATGGTAGCAAGGACAACATTGAGGACAAAGGTTTTCCCTGCCACTTTATTTCCAAGCTCCTTTTCTCTCTCTTTGGTTTTTATTGAATTTTTTTTATTTCTCTTCTGGTCTCATGCAGTTGTACGAGGCGATGGCAGATCAACTGACTGACATTGTTGCAAATGCTGTGAGTGCTTGAAATGTTGTATGATAACCAGTTTTTCCCCTACTTTTAATGAATAACACTAGTGGCCTTATATCTGATATATTAGTTGATTGATGTTCACTCATTTATTAGATGCTTATAAATATATTTTGTATCCGCTTTCTTTTTCACGTGCAATTTTTTGTGGCTTAATGTAATAGGTGCTCTGCATTCGTAAACCTGAAGAACCTATTGACCTTTTTATGGTTGAGATAATGCACATGCGCCACAAGTTTGATGTGGACACTCGTTTGGTATGTAACACGTGCTTTCACATTTTTTAAATTGGCTCAATCCTTCGCGAAAGTTCTTGACATGGATAAAAGTGCTTTCTCATGTTTGTTTTTTGATTTACCCAATGTTTGCGGCTAAGTACTCTGATAGATCCAACATTGACACTTTCTTTGTGACGGTGATATCTGGGAGATTACTGATATAAAAATAATTTATTTAGTCTTTTGAAATTCTTGATACCCCTCTCAAGCATTTCTGTCCTCAAGACTTCTATGAGTTTTCTTCCCCGTGCATCATATAGCAGAGAAGAAAAGGACAAGCGTTTCTTGCATTAATGTAAAACAAATGAAGAAACATGAATTAAATATACACCAAACACCGTTAGAGTCAAGATTTCTTAAGGAAAAAATCTGAAAAAAAAACCTCTAGAGAGAGTTTTACATAAACTTTTAATAATATTAATTCTGAAAAACTGATTACAAAGCTGCATACTTGACTCTATTTATACTAATAACATATTTTGAGATGTCATGCTTCTGGATAGTCGAAACTATTTTCAAAGACATATTAAAATAATAGTCAAAACTATTTCCATAGACTCATTAACTATTCCTAGGTCATTTCACTATCCCAAAACATTTCTTTATTTTCCAAAGGTGCTCTGTTGACTGCATCATGCATGCATCTGAAGGTGTTGTGGGCTTTCAGTTCACATGCTACTTTACCTGCTGTGTAACATGCATGTGGTGACACATTTTTTGTGCCCATAACGTGTGCAGGCGCACTTGTGATGGACACTAGCATATTTGTTTTTATTCTGCCAACTGCCGTATCAAATGCTCATTGTGTGGCACTGTTGTTTTTAGGTCGAGGGTGTTGTTCTTGACCATGGTTCAAGGCATCCAGATATGAAACGCCGAGCAGAGAATTGCTATATCTTGACTTGTAATGTATCGCTGGAATATGAGAAGAGGTGATTAGTTGTACATTTACCGGATGGTGTCTGTTTCAGTTCACTTATTATTGACAGGTTGAAGAATTGACATTATTTTTCTCAGTGAAATAAATGCAGGATTTTTTTACACAAATGCTGAGCAGAGAGAGGCAATGATTGCAGCTGAAAGACGTTCTGTTGATGAAAGAGTGCAGAAAATTATTGACCTCAAGAACAAGGTTATTGAATATGACAAGCACAATTGAACATTCTTTATGGTGGTGATTACTTATTGTATGTAGTCTCTAGTCATGGCTTATACTTGTGGTTATCTTCAGGTCTGCAATGGTAATGACAACAGCTTCGTTGTTATCAATCAAAAAGGAATTGATCCTCCATCACTGGACCTTCTTGCTCGAGAAGGAGTAAGTCATCTGTACCTTTAGAATTCTGCATTGGGCTCCCCTTGCCTGTTGGGCAACTTCTCTTCACTCCTCCGAACTTTGTGCTTATTACGATACTTGTACTTACAATATTATACTCTGATTATGTTTTGGAAGCTTGTTGTTTTACGACCTTGAGTCATAATTCTTGTATTTTGATATTCTGTTGATAAGCATTTATAGAGGAATTGGTCTGTCAGTTAATTGCTGAGAGACTGTGCCCCACCCCAAAAGATAATGAATATGTATCACCTGAATGGAGATTTGGTTGTTGGCTCTTTAAACAAAATTTATTTAGAAGTAAATATCTTTCTGACCATGTTACTTCGAATTAAAGAATAGGCAGCCTCTGAGTAGTAACACATTATAGCTCATCTACTCGAGTTGGAGGAGTGGTATGATATTTGATTTAAATTTTTTTTCCTGGTTCTTTGGGAAATCAAAACGTTTTAATCAATTTTTCCTTCTAAACCTATAATTTTCTCCAATATATAAGGTACATTGGGTCCTCAGATGATTTTTTAAAAAGGAAATATTGATTGTGTAATGTTTGATGAGGCTACAGTTTCAATCTAAGCAATTTTTTTGCCTTCGTGAAAATAACTGTTTATATTCTATTCTCTAGTTTTGATTTGCATTTTCTTATTTAACTTTTTTCAGATAATTGCCTTGCGGAGAGCGAAGAGGAGAAATATGGAAAGATTGGTTTTGGCTTGTGGTGGAGAGGCTGTAAATTCGGTTGATGACCTAAACCCTGACTGCCTTGGCTGGGCTGGATTGGTTTATGAACATGTCCTTGGAGAAGAAAAGTATACATTTGTGGAAAATGTGAAAAATCCACACTCTTGTACAATCCTCATCAAAGGTACTTTTAGTTGCTCCTCCTTGAGTTCACGTCTTAGTTGTTTTGGGTAATGAAACAACCAAAACTGTTGTCTGGAACACTTGGGTTGATGGTTATTGTTGCTGTTACTACTGGCACTACCAGTCAACGATCTAATGCAACATGCTGTTTTTGTAGGACCTAATGATCATACAATTGCTCAGATTAAGGATGCAGTTCGTGATGGACTAAGGGCAGTAAAAAATACCATTGAAGATGAAGCTGTTGTCCTGGTAGGGGATTGCCCTTTTAAGGCTTGTGCAATTTGTATTGAATCTTCTTGTTATTTCTTAAAGTAATCTAGGCTCAAAGTAGTATCTCAAATTTTCCGAGTATGACATTGTTTGACTAGGTTTTTTTAGCTGTGCCACCCTAATGTGACTGTAAATACGGGAGAGTGCCCTTTTATTTGTGAAGAATGCCTGTATGGTCTATGGTAGACTCGGTGTGTAGCTTATTGAGGTGTTATCTGCTACATAAGAATCTTATTTAGGTAAATAAATGAAGACAAGTAATTTTACTCATTCATTTTCCTTTGTATCCCATATAATCTAGACTTGAGAATGATGTATGTTGCTGCTGCTCAAATGTGGACCATTTAATATAAAAGTGTCGAGTGTAGTTTTCAATGCTGATAGGTAGATCAGAACACTCTAAAATTTATAATACATTTATTTTCTCTAATTGAGGCACTTTTTTCGGACATATTGCAGGGTGCAGGTGCTTTTGAGGTTGCAGCCAGACAATACCTTGTTAATGAAGTGAAGAAAACTGTTCAAGGGGTATGTGGTATTCTCTGCAAATTTATTTGTGTTTGTATACATGTTTTCAGAAATAACTTTTAGCATGGAATTATTTAGTTCTCATGGTTCCAAGTATGAGCTTTTATCATAAAATACTGATCGATTTTCTGATGTCAGCGTGCTCAACTGGGTGTGGAAGCTTTTGCTGACGCCCTCCTTGTGGTTCCAAAGACACTTGCTGAAAACTCTGGCCTGGACACGCAAGATGTGATTATTGCGCTTACGGTATACTATTTGTTGCCTTCAAGTTCCTATTTGTTGCCTTCAAGTTCCTAATTTCGTAAGTATTGACGGATAAAATTATCATGCCATTGCCTTGTAAAATTGTTTATTCTTTCCAGGGAGAACACGACAAGGGAAATATAGTAGGACTTAGCCAGCACACTGGAGAACCTATTGACCCCCAAATGGAGGGGATCTTTGACAATTACTCTGTAAAGCGTCAAATCATTAACTCAGGGTATGTCGAAATTTTTCGTTCTTGCGTTTTCATTTGTCCCAATGAATGAAGTTTCTCCTTTTCCTTGGGGGAGGAGAAGAGAGGCTAAAAACGAGAAAAAAAAGAAAAAAGAACAGGGTGGGGTGAAAAATGACCATAAAAATATCAATAATTATCTCTGCTGGAGGGTTGTTTTAATAGTCGTCTACTCTTTCTTATTGTTCTCCCCTAAAGAAACCATCTTTCTTTTGCAGTCCTGTAATTGCTTCGCAGCTGCTACTAGTGGATGAAGTTATCCGTGCTGGGCGTAACATGCGCAAGCCAAATTA
Organism: Forsythia suspensa; assembly: GCA_023638005.1. Classification (NCBI taxonomy): domain Eukaryota; kingdom Viridiplantae; phylum Streptophyta; class Magnoliopsida; order Lamiales; family Oleaceae; genus Forsythia; species Forsythia suspensa. The sequence continues at coordinate 52,492,284 of CM042673.1, forward strand.
GCTCATAAGCTCTCTTTTGTACTTGTGCTTGATGAATGTTTTCCGTCCCTGGTCTGCGACTTATAATAGATGGTTATTGGGTGGAGGGTTGTTGGTGTTAAATTTATTTGCAAAGCTTTAGTGTAAAGATATTTGAATGGGTGTTATGCCCTGAAATTTTTGTTCACAGAACAGCACATGATGTTTATCAGTCACTGTAGCTTTTACACAAGTGTGTTTACAGCTTTGTTTAGATATTGGTTTCTTCATTGTTATCTATCTTAGATGTTGGTTTCAGTTTGGTTCTCGCTGTACTCAATACTTGGGAATTCTTTGTTCTCCTCGGATGTTTGTCTTCACTTCACCTAGTTGTTTCAAGAATGTTGAGAAAGATCTATTATGCCAGTGGATTCTTAGTCGAATTTATTAGGATTATATGAGGGGTCTTGGTTGGAAACGGGATAGTGTGGTTGTACTAATGTGGAAATGAGATTATACGATCATCCTTGTTTGAAAACGGGATTGTACAACTGTACTCGTTTGGAGTTCTTGTTTGACGCGGGTATGTTGAAGTTAAAATAGAAGAGACTATTCTAGATGCTGAACTACCATGGCCTTAGCCTTATATATGTACTGTTGGCGTATGATGTGTGGAGATTCCCCCCCCCCCGCATGTAACTTGTGATACACATCAAGGACCGGTTTAATAAAGTTTATGATAAAGAAATTTAGTTTGAAAATTTGTTAAAAAGTTGAGTTCAAACTCAGTAGTTTTAACTAAACATTTTAGAGGACTAATAATTTTTATCAAAATTTGTTGGAATTTTTATCAAAAGTTTGGATAATTAGACAATTTTGAAATCGCTAATAAAAATTATAGATGTTAAAATTGATTGTTGATTGTTGATTTTAATTATTTATGATAATTCTTCCAAAGAAAGCAAAGTTTGACACTTTTTTTTCCCACACCCATATAACTTGTGATACGCATTAAGTCCTTGTGTGTGTGCGTGTGTTTTTTTTTTTTATTAATTTTAATTGGTCAAACTTCAAATTTAATCACATATTTTGTGAAATTTATAATTTTTATCTAATTTTTAATTAGATATCATATCAACTTTTATTAAAATTTGTTAAAACTTTATAATTTTTTTTGTCAAATGAGGCTTAGGTTTTAAATTAATCGTGACATATTTACATTGTCTTTTTATTTAAAAGATATTATTTTATTTAATATTATGGTTAAGCAGTGACTCTGATTTTAACTCATAATTTATCGATTCAATCAATAACTCGATGATCCAATAATTTGTTCGGATTAATGATAATTATTTTGGAGCCTACAAGCATAAATATATTTAGTTTAATAATAATTTCAAAATAATCAATTACTTATTTCTATGTTAGTTGATGAATTTTTTAATTTATTTGCATATAATTTTGCCCTATAAATAGCATTAATCATAAATAAATCATAATTCTTTCAAAGCTTAGTCAAATAAATTAAACGGTAACTCATCAGTCATCACTGGACCAAAGATACTAATTGGATCAAAACACGCAGGCCCTCGCCCATAAATTACGTGACTGTTTTGCCAGCCCGCCAAGCCTATCGGGCTTTGACTGGTCAACGCCAGCGTGTCGCCACCAATGCCCCTTATAGAAAACTCCGCCACGAGCCGCCACCTGTCGCCTCCCAATTGGCTAGCATGTCCTCTTCCCTGATGCTCATTATATAAACCCCACCACCCGCTCCTGAAAACAATTAGGAGAAATACGGATTTCTGAATCAACAAGAGTCAACTGGTACATTTTAGTTTCAGTTTACTTTTTTCTATTTTTGCTATATTATTATTAGGGTTAGGGTTAGGGTTAGGGTTAGATCTTTTGAGTTTCAGTTTATTGTTTTCTAAGTCTCTGTTGATGAAAATCGTGGATCTGAAATTCATTTAATCTGTTTTCCTGATTCGGATATGATGTCTGCTGAAGTTCTGTGTCGATGAAGTAAAGAAGATGAGAGCGAATCTGGCTATTATTTATATTTGATTTTTTCTGCTCTCTTGTTATGCTATTATAACGTGTTAGAACTTTCTTAAGTTAATTTAACAGCAAAAATACTGTAGGAAGGGAGTAATGGAACGCGTAAGGTAGTAAAACGCTTTCAGTATTTGTTGGCTTGATTTTTCCTACTGAAATGTTTCTTCTCTCTGTTTTTGGATAATTCACCAAATACTTTCATAGAGTACTTTAAAGAGAATAATCAAGTCCAAACACAAAAGATTGTACAGCACTATAATGGGATTTCTTTACAGATTAAAAATGGTATTATTCACGGCTAACTCTAGAAAGAAATTGTAGAACAAACCTCTCGATGAACTTCACAAGAAGAAAGATTTGAAAGCCCTAAGTACACAGTTTCAAAACTAACAGTATTTGGCTCTCAATACTCGCACCTGAAGAAGAGATGACTGGGAAACTTTTTGCGTATCTGAAAAGAAAATTTAGGCAATCCAACTGCTTCAGTCCTTCCTTTTAAAGAGAATTTAATCAGTTGTAACCAAGTCCACTTAGGGGTGGGCGTGGTTCAATTTTGAAGAGAACCAAACTGAGAACCAATAGTTATCTTATAATGGAATTATTGGTTCCATCTATAATTATAGAATCTAACCGAATGGTTCCGGTTTGGTTCCATAACCAAAATTTGCAAATTGTTAGTGCAAATTTACGCACATCCAAAATCAAAATAACAAACCTCATTCACGCAAACGACAAAATCTGAAAATTTGGAAGGGGCTTTGAAGTTTGAAGATGTACTAAAGACGTTCTGTGGTGTGCTTTAAATTGGATTTATTGTGGTGTTAAAAAAGAAGAAGAAAGAAAATGGGTTAATTGGTCCATTTGCACCTGCCTCAGTATTAAAAAAAATGGTCAGAACTGGTTCTCGGTTTTTGATTCTGAATGCTAGAACCAGAACCAAACCATAACCTGACTGGTTCTTGGTTGTAGCAACCAAACCCATTTAAAATTTAAATAGAACCGAACAAGTCAGTTTTTGGTTCTACTCGGTTGGTTCTGGCTCTTTTGGCCACCCTTGTCCACACGTCACTTTCCCACACTACTTTAAGTGAAAATGCTACTCATTGGACCGTGCCTTTGGTGGGAGCATGTTACGTTTTTATCCGTCAGACCTGTGTTTGAGTAGTACACACGACAGCCTTTGCTTCCAATCACCTGATTTTTATTTTTACTTTATTTTATGTAAAAATTGAAAAACTTTAATCCATCTTTAGTCCTTTTGAGCCAAATTTTGATATTGTTTGGTTAGTCTAATATTATGCTACTGGTTTTAGTCAGTGTGTTCATTATTTTGTTTTAGTTTTTGATGATATGGATATCGATATGTATCCCATCACAGGAGCACATATACATTAATTCTTTTGCTGCTAATGTTGGGTTATTTTTAATTTGTGTAGATTTCAATATATTTAGCATATAAAGAACATGTCGCACGAGGAATATGTGTACATGGCCAAGCTCGCTGAACAGGCTGAGCGGTATGAGGAGATGGTTGAATTTATGGAAAAGGTTGCAAAGAGTGCTGATACTGAGGAGCTTACTCTGGAGGAACGAAATCTCCTCTCTGTGGCCTACAAGAATGTGATTGGTGCTAGGAGGGCTTCATGGAGAATCATCTCATCCATTGAGCAGAAGGAAGAGAGCCGTGGGAATGAGGATCATGTCAAGGTTATTAAGGAATACAGGGCTAAGATTGAGGCTGAACTCAGCAAGATCAGTGATGGGATTTTGAGCCTCCTAGATTCCCATCTCATTCCCTCAGCCTCCTCGGCAGAGTCCAAGGTGTTTTACTTGAAGATGAAGGGAGATTACCATAGGTATTTGGCTGAGTTTAAGACTGGGACTGAGAGGACGGAAGCTGCCGAGAGTACTTTGTCAGCTTACAAGTCTGCACATGTGAGTTGTCAATTTTGAGCCGGTGGCTTTATTGCTCAGAGATTATTCATGATGAGTTTTCTGATCTTTTTGGCCTTGTCTTGTGCAGGATATTGCATTGGCTGAATTGGCTCCCACACACCCGATCAGGCTTGGACTTGCACTTAACTTCTCTGTTTTCTATTACGAAATCCTTAACTCACCCGATCGCGCTTGCAACCTTGCCAAGCAGGTAGTTCAAGAATGTTCATACAAATTGAGTTGTTTTATTAGCCAGCCACTTCTTTATATCCTTACGACTACAATGGCTTACATTTTATATCCGATTGATATCTGCATCCTCATTGCTGACCGAGATGCATTAATTTTTTAACACCTGGCAATGTTTAGAAAGGCCTAAATTGGTTATGGCATTTCGCCTACGTGGGACGAAAGCATATGCCTCAAGGTGCTTTGAAGCGTATGCCTTGACATGAGCCAATTAAGTAATTCAAAAACTATGAAATTTGCTTACAATAAACCCCAAAGCATCTGAAGTTACATAATAAAACATTTCAATGAAACTAGAAGTCCAATCTAGAAAATAAAATGGTAAAGTAGCAATAATAAATTAACACAGTAATCGCATAACAAGACCACTAATTCACAACTAGAAGAAGTCTAAGAAAAATGAAGCAATTAACCTTCTATCTGCAAGAAATTTTCATTCTTTGCCTTTAATAGAAGAGAGAAACCAAGAAAGTAAAACAAAAACACAGGAAAAATGTGAAAAATATTAAAGAAGAAGAGTGAAGTTGCTAATCATAGGTCTTCTGTCACTAGTCGTCTTCTGCCTAAAAGTTGCAGTGTTGCGTGGAAAGGGATTTCACTTTAGCTTTAGGAGTTTGGGGCTAGGGTGATCACGGGCTCTTCACTTCTTTTCACCAATCTCCAGTTGTTTTATGTTTACTTGGGTGAAGTTGTGTTTAAAACAAGCTAAAAAACTCTAAAAGCATTAAGGGCTATGAAACAAACCAGCCGAACAAGCTGAGGTAGGCAAAAGAAACCAAAGAAAGAGCAAGAGTAAGGAACAAATGTCTCAGGGCATAAGCACGAGGCCAGTGCCCTGAGGTGTGTGCCTCAGTATTTCAATGTGTAAGCATTGACAGAAGGCACCCAAATTGTAAGCTTTCAGGCTTCTAATTAACGGCTTACACTAGGTGTGCACCAATGAGTGCCCATGGGTATGTGTATTCAAAATATTATCGCCGATCATGTTTAGTGAAAAGAAAAACACCAAAAAATGTGATTAGATCTTGTTCCTGGCAGTTTGAGGGAAAAGCTAACATACCATATGATCTGTGTAAAATTGTTTATTGAAAGTTAATTTAGCTAATGAAAAGGCTGATTGACACTTCTAGGCTTAGTCCAGGATTTTATGCTTTATCTTCTAAATATTGATTAATGTATTAAGCACTAAACTCTAAGTAAGTTTTATCATAAATTCATGGGGTCTCCGTTGCTTAAAATTTGGCCCCATCTTGACATAACTGAATTTTGAGGACTTAGAGGCACATTCCTCGATCTATTGCATTTCGTCATCAATCAATAGTTTCAGCAAGCTAATGGCAGGAAAAAGACCTCATAACTAACCAACAGCACTGACTTGTTATCAAGGTGGAGCAGGAAAGATAAAGTGAGGAAATTTTTTGAAGAAGGGTATGGGAAAAGAAGGAAGCAGATATTTACAGGAAACATCAAGAATGAGCTTGGTTATGATATATACTTATGCATGGAATCAAAATTGGAATTTCTGTAACTGCCAAGATGTGGTATTTGACAATCAAAATTGTGACATTTTGTACCCAAAACAAACACACTACCAAGCTGTGCCACATCTACACGTGTCAATTGCTGAGGATGTGAAAACTGATATACCGAGAGAGACAATTCTGAGTTTCTAAACCCGCGTTCTTGAAAGGAGACCATTTGAGAGTCTTAAGGCGTTCATGCTTAATACTCTAATACCATTTAGCCTGAAAATAAGTGGCATATACATTTGATTGTATTGATTGGTTTTCCGTCTTCTTTCTTTTTATCCTTTTGCACTTCTAATTATTTTGGTGTTATATATATTCATTCTTTCATTTCTGCCAATTTCATCTTACAGTTATAATATTCATTACTAGCCTGTTTAACAGTGTGTATGTAATGCTTGCTCTCTTTTTCAGGCTTTTGATGAAGCCATTGCCGAGCTAGATACGTTGGGCGAGGAATCATACAAGGACAGTACACTGATCATGCAACTTCTCCGAGACAATCTGACTCTTTGGACTTCTGATGCAACGGTATCTTCTTTCCCCCCAATACTGGAACTCCCTGGTTCTCATACTTCTTTTTCAACTTTAATGTGATGCTCCGATTATCAGTTGGGCGTAAGCTAGAGCATTTAGTTCAATGGTTTTATTGTATCTCATCTAACATTCAACATTCAGGTTTTAGACATGGCATTGGGTCGGGTTCTTCAATAAATTGGCCAGAAAAAATACAGTTCTTATAAAAAGTCCAAGGCTCTTTTGGCAGAATTGTTTTGTCTGTACATCATCAAAGCCTTAATAACTAAAGGTCTAGGTTTAACTCGCCAAGACACGTGTAATTACTGATTGTTTATATTATTTTGATTGCAGGATGATGCCGGGGACGAGATCAAGGAACCTTCAAAACGTGACTCTGGCGATGGTCAGCAGTGATGAATTTGTAGCGTAGTATTGTGCTCTTCATGTTGTAGCTTTAGCATAGAATTCCTATTGTAATAGCTGCAAGACTTATTATTAGACTTGGAATGTCGTAAAAGTGATTTTACAAACAGTAAAAGAACATGGTTGTTGATAAATGTTTCTGTTGGACGAGGGAACGTATGAAAATTGTCATGTTGTGTTTGTTTTAAATTGTCTCCAACCTATTTTTTTCGACAATCCTTCCCTCAATGTGAATTAAGATGCATCTAGGCTTTGTTTTTGTTTTGCAGAATTTGATATTTTACAGCTGAATTAAGATGCAGTACTAGGAATGGCCTTTTAGCAGAATGAGCATGATTATTGATGGGGAGGTATTTATTAATTATTATATCATTATGGGTATTTATTATTAGTAAAGGAGAACTCGAAGATAATGTAATTTATAGGATTATGAGTGTTATGTTATTTCAAAATATTTATATGGTAAGAAAAAAGTAGAGGAATATTCTCCATTTTTTTTTTACAATAAATGTATGTCGAAATGTGTTAATCTCTTTTACTTAATTTTTTATAATTTATCTCTCAAAATGTGTGTTAATTATCTTTTATTTAATTTTTTATAATTTATCTATATTTTCTATTTTGTAAAATTAGATCATAATTTTTTCAATTTACAATCTCATTGAAGATGTTGTTCTATTCGTCTCTATTTTACTTGTCATGTGTACAACAATCTATGTTGTTGCATTGGAGATGCTTGCAAATGTAATAGAAAGGGACTCCATGAAATTGCTTTGTTAATAGTAAAATGTAACAAAAATGATAATCACGATTGTGGGGCACGATCTCCTGTCCTTTTGGGGTAATATTATATCGTCTTCACGCGTCTGTGGATAGATGATGATAAATTATTTTTCATATTTGTCACCACGTGTTGACAAGTCAGCATGTAGGCATGATATTGTGCCCACTTAGGTGGGCAGGAGATCAACACCATCACGACTGTAGCTTCAAATTTCTCCTTCCCAATTCTCATTCTCTTTACCATTATTCTTCAAATATTTCATTCTTAATCTCAGTTTTGTTTCTCCTATCAATCTCTATTTATTTTTTAGAGTTGAATTTCACTAATAAGTAGTATATTAGTATATAATATATGAGATGAAAATATAGTTTAAAGTGAGTACAAAACCAGTGGTTTTGTTTGACATGTCTTCGTGAATTTCAACTTGTTCTTTTCTTGGAATATGCACTTAAATACTTTTAACTACATTTACAAAGTAACAAGTGATAAATTATTTCATCATGTACATCTTAATTGTAACCACAAACCCTAACAACAGAACAAGTATCTATCCCATCTAAACATTAGATTTTGATATCTGAACCAATAGAAACCCATAACAACAGCACCATATGAAAAAGAAATATCTATTGAAATCTAAACATTAGTAATTTGAAAAAGTTTTTTTTTTGTCCTATCTGAACCAATAGAAACCATCGTATAGAAATTTTTATATATATTATAAAGAGTTTCCAAAGATGCATTTTCGAATCGGATACGCACTCTTCTTTGTCCACTATCAAAACTGAAAAATTCCCTTTGAGCAGCATCAAGAAAACTACACACACATTTCCACTCCAGGGAGAAAATTACTCAGCATTAGCAGTATACCGGCGCATCCCCACTGATATGGCGTCGAAAACCGCGGTTATTGCATGGTCTCCTCCCTATCCACCCCACCCACCCCACCCCAGCACACACACAAACCGGCTATTCTGTAAAATCAATCTGTTTTTAACTGTGTAGTTTTCTTGTCCAGGGGTTCTGGTGAAGATGGGCAGTTAGGAATAGGAAACAATGAAGAGAAAGAATGGGTTTGCACAATTACATATCTTCTGTCAAATAAAGTTAGCTCTGTCGTCGCCGGCAGCCGCAACTCTCTTGCCATTTGTGAAGGCGGCAAGGTTTCTCCTAAAACCTCTTACTCTGTTAACTATTTTCTACTGTTGTACTTTTGTTAATTGTTGGATTATATTTTTAGGGGTTTGAGTGATTAAAGTGATAAATGTTTTTGTGAGTTTTATTTATTTGTGAATTTAGTGATATTCTTTTTGTGGGTTTTATTGATTTTCGATTGTTTATTTGTCAAATTTAGTTGTTTACTTGGGGTTGGAATCAGAGAGGGACATTGGGGCACCCACCAGAAACGAAAACTGAGAATATTCCTAGTCAAGTGAAGGCTCTTGCTAATGTGAAAATTGTTCAGGTATTCATTTTTTTTTCCCATCCGTATTTGTGATTAAAAATTAATTAAGACAAAGTTGGCTGCTAAGTTTAATAGGGGGATTTTGATTTCAGGCAGCGATTGGTGGGTGGCATTGCTTGGCTGTTGATGATCAAGGCCAAGCTTATGCTTGGGGTATGTTTACTTTGTTCTATGAACACTTTTTCATTTATCTTATTGAGGAAAAACACGAAAAAAGCAATTATAATCTAATCTAAAGAATATTCAGGTCTCAAAGTTAAATCTTTGTACCTTTGTGGAAATTTCGAGACTTGATTTTTTTTAGATGATAGAATTTTATCCAAAATTGATCAGAATGGTGGAAATGTTTATTTATGTTTCTAAAGTATGTCAACTTTTCTTTTGGTGCAGGTGGAAATGAGTATGGGCAGTGTGGTGAAGAATCTGAGCGTAAAGCTGACACGGGTAAACCTGTTAGGAGGGATATTGTCAGCCCACAAAGATGTGTGCCAAAATTGTCCGTTCGGCAGGTGATTCAGCTCAAGATATGGTTTCATTGACTATCTGCATCTTTGGAGTCCATACATCTTGGCTTGTTTAGTGAAAAAAGAATTAACAAAATTAAGTAAAAGTTCAGTTCTGAACAAAACTAAGAATTATGGTAGATGCACATTGATTAGAAATGTGAATGCTTACTTCTATTGGAGGCAAAGGTAAGGGTTTAAAGCTCCTTATGGTCAACCAGGAAGCCTAGTTGTTGGTGATGCATTTAACAACCCCGTTTAATTTCCTAACATGAATGCACCAACATTAAAGGCTTCCAATTTTTTGGTAAAGTTCCATATTCTTCTGCAATACAGGTAGCTGCTGGTGGCACACACTCCGTTGTTCTTACTCGGGAAGGACATGTATGGACATGGGGTCAACCATGGCCTCCTGGAGACATGTATGCACCCGTGGACTGAAGTTTGAAATGTTGTCTTTATTTTTGTATTCCTGCAATTCATCACCTTCTATAGTCTTTAGTAGCTTGCAACATTTACTTATTTGAATGTTTATTTATCTTATTTACAGAAAGCAAATATCCACTCCTGTTCGAGTACAAGGTCTTGATAGTGTGAGGACGATTACAGTTGGAGCTTTTCACAACTTAGCGCTCCTTGATGATGGAGTTCTAATGGCATGGGGTAATAATGAGTACGGACAACTTGGAACAGGTGATACCCAGCCAAGATCACAACCTATTCCTGTCCAAGGACTCTCCGGACTCACTTTGGTTTGTACTATTTTGTCTGATTGGGTGATGTATTTTGTGGAAATCATTTTATTTGTATTTTCTTTTCTTTAGCATGATTTCTTATGCATATCCAAGTTATCACTGCTAAATATTGGCTTCCTTCATACCCGCTTCTCCTGTTTCTTGACAGTGTTAGATCTTTATCTTAACAGATTTTCGAAAAATATCACTTTTGATCATTTATAATATTTGCTAATTGTGTTATCTATAGCTTCACTGGCTTATGTGCAAACACATAACACTTCTGGAGGAAGAGGTTAGAACTTTTGTCAATTTAAAAGTTCGTAATGGAAGCACCAGAATCCTACAATGAACTGATTGCACTGTTGTTTAAATCCAGGAAATAATAAGAATTTGGTGGATTTGTGAGAAAGATATTTGATTGGAGAACATCTAAAATACTATTTGAGATGTAACACTAATGATAAATGTGATGAACTATGGCGTATGAAGAACAGTTTTGGAGGTTCTATTATAGAAGGAAAAAGTCTACCATTTTTCCTTGTGCGAAAGATATTTGATTGGAGAGCATCTAAAATACTATTTGAGATGTAACACTAATAATTAATGTGATGAACTATGGCGTATTAAGAACAGTTTTGGAGGTTCTATTATAGAAGTAAAAAGTCATCTACTATGTTTCCAACAGTTCAACTGTTAATGAATAGATCATTTGGTTGCCGCAGAATCCTCTAGCTGTTTAAACTCGTAACTCATCATCATTTTTGGAATTCAAAATGATTCGTCTGTCTGTTTCTTCAACGTTTCTAATAAACATAAGTTGAAGGAAAAATTTGTTGAGATATTTCTATCCATGCCGCATTTAGAAAAAGGATTTCTACATATGTTTTAAACATTGGATTACATAAGAGACACCCTGCATTGTTGTCCAGGTAGATATTGCTGCTGGAGGATGGCATTCTACCGCATTGACAGATGATGGAGAGGTATCTTTGGTTCTTTTTTCGTCAGTTCTCTCTGTTTTACTTATTCTAACATGTACTTGTGTTATTTTGAGCAGGAAGAAAGGTAGTTACCATTGTTGAACTAATACTAAAGCTGGAAATCATAGTGGCTGAATTTAACCATATCCCATCTCTGGTTGTTGAGTTAATCCCCTAAAGTGTTATGTGATGATTTGGCTTCATTTCATCACAAAATTTTAGCTAGGCACTGTTATTTGTCTTTCGGATTCGTGTGCTCTGAAGAAAAAATGTGTTCAGTAAATTTATCAATTACATTACACGACCATTTTGTGTGCATTGAGCACTAATTGATACAGTGTTCTCCAATATGTCATTGATGGTCATAAGAGTGATCCTCCCAACAACCACACACATGCGGTCACATCCCGCACATGTATCGAAGCAACAAAGAAAAAGGAAAAATAGAAGAAAAATTGCTTTGGTAATGTATTCAATGGAATGAATACGGCTAATTTTTTTTTTTTTTTTTGAAAGCTTTGAGGTCTGAATTTTTTTATGAATTATGAAAATATCAAAGATCTTCAAATGCCTCTGCCTGTTTGTTATATTGATAGTCACTTGTATTTAATCCATGGCTCCTTAGGCGTTGGGGTAAAATGCTTCATCGGACTGCATGGTTGTGGGTCTAAAGATATTAGGTATTTGGTTAAATGCTTCATCAGACTTGAGGTTTGTGGGTCCAAAGATGCAGCCAAATGGTGCTTAAGATTCTGAATAATATATATTCACCTAAATTAGTTTGCCATCCAAACACCCGATCCTGTGATTTTTAAATGGTAGATGCTCCCTTTTCTGAGTCTTTCAGTCAGGAGTTCCGCTACCTTCGCTGGGATTGTTGTTTGTTTGTACGCTTTATTTTTACTGGAGATTCTGAATGCATGTAGTAATTGAACCTTATTATTATGGCTAAATCAGGTTATCTATCAATGATTTCCCTGTTGTATAGGTATATGGTTGGGGCAGAGGGGAGCATGGGAGACTTGGATTTGGAGATGATAAGAGCAGCAAAATGGTTCCCCAAAGGGTACAACTTCTAGCCGGGGAAGACATTGTGCAGGTGCTGACATATTTTACTGTGTACATAAATATCCATTTTCATTTTACTATTGCTACCATGTGGAGCCATAAATATCTGGGAAAAGAAATTTTGCGCCATGACCTCTCTCTCTCTCCTCTTGAGTAAATATCTTTTCTTCTCTCTTTCACCTCTCTTGTCATCAAGTGCCCCAAGTTTGGTTTTATCATTCAAGTTAGTGGAATAGTGAACATCATTATTGGTTCATTTGTTTGCTTAATTCTATCCAATGGACTGTTTGGCACTAAAATGCTAAATATATTTGACATAGCAACTTCAAACGTTCAATTGTTTCCTCCTTTTGCTTCTCATGGAAGTCCAATCATTGAAGGTTCTTATCTATTTGCAGGTGTCTTGTGGTGGCACTCACTCTGTTGCATTAACAAGAGATGGTCGCATGTATTCAGTGAGTGCTTTGACATTCTCTATGATTTCAATGTATTGAACTTGGTGCTCTTTCTCTAGTTTCAAATATAATATTAAGATAAAAAGGTAAAATGGAAAATATATATTTATTTTTGGCTAACAGGAGGAATGTTTTTTTTTCCTGTAATTATTATTATTATTTTTTGCTTTAGACACAATTACGCGTATATAAATCACTAATGGTACAAAAATAGAATTCACTGGTTCAATAACTAAATGACTGGTTGAGTAATATCAACCCTTGTTTTACATCTTTCTGAAAATTATTTATTAGCTTTTGTAATTTTACACTAATATTATTTTTCAAACTCTGCCGAAGAATCTGAGAGAGATCAAAATATTGTCTTCCTATAGATGGAAAGACTATCATATTTGCTTAAGTTATAAATATGTGTAAATGTTATTTAAGATTTTTGATATATTGGCTCGTCCTGTGGCAGTTTGGGCGTGGAGACCATGGACGCTTAGGATATGGGCGTAAGGTTACAACAGGTCATCCAGCAGAAGTTCCCAAAACATACCACCTCCCAAAGATCTCAGCAGCAACGAAACTGAAGGACGTTGGTGTGCTACTCTTGTTGCTTGTGGTGGCCGTCATACACTGGCAATAGTAGAATGGCGGGCTCATGAATCCGAAGCATTGCTGTGAAGAAAATAAAAAGTCTTGAAATGAAATGTTCTAGCGGTCTCAACCCGATCTATTGTTCTAAGTCCATTTGAGATGAAAAATAACATTTACAGACAGTAGAAAAAATGGAACTTGAGAGCGATGATAAACTATATGTATACTTGTTTGGCATGAAGGACAGTGCAATAGCCCATGTTTTGCTTCTTGTGCTCGTGTTTGAATTTGAATTAAATTTTGTAACTTTGTTTGCTCTTCTTGGGTTATGAGACTTATAGAGAGAAACTAGTGTAGCCATGTGCGATGCATGAGTTTTAGTTTAAATTGTATTTAAAATATTATATGGGTTAGCATATGGAAAACATATGTCATCAGCATATAATATAGAATTAAAATGAATACTAACAATGCACAATATAAGATGAGCTTAACTGATGAATAGATTATAAACCCAAATATATAAGGCATGGTTTAAAATCTATCTAAAAAACAAAGGTGTCTTGATAATAAAATAAAACCACTAAACGTAGATAAATAGCTTAGGAATTAACAATAACAATAATGAGTTTGATGCTTCTATGAATGAGATAAATTTTGATGAAAGTATTGTCCACAACGTCACACTTTTGCTTTGATGGGTTAATAAGAGCATCTCCAATGCACATCATCTATTGTAATCTATGTTGTAAGTAAAATAGACGGACTTCCAATCCATGTGGTACTACGTCTATAGAATAGATGGTCAAATTAAAATTCATCTCCAACGTACTGTCTAAAATTAAATTTGCTGACTTACTCCGTCTAAAAGTCCGTTTAAATATAGACGGACTTCTAGACGAGAATCTATATTTTAATGCGTCACATTAGATAGATGGAGTCTTTGTTAGCATGCATTGGAGATGGTTTTTTATAAATCCGTCTATATATGTTTATGTGGCACGTCTAAGAAGCAATAGACGGTGTGCATTGGAGATGCTCTAAAATTTGTTTTGAATCCTACTTGAGTGGCAGTACTATTGCATTTCTGATGCTTAGTTCAATTGATTTGTGTGGCAAATAATGATAAACTTGTAGTTTAAATGATATACAAATTCTGTTTTTTATGCTTTTGACTAATCTTCGTTCTCTTCAATCACACATCTTCTATATCTTCCTAGGAAATCCAATAACCACTTTCCCAAACAACCTAATATTATAAAATGAAAACTGCAACGGTTACAAGTAAGATGAACGAAACAAGAAACATTGGTAAAATTTGAGAAACTTCAGAATATACATCCCCAAATCATAAGAAACAATGTACAACACTTGAACATAGTAAAACAAAATGTTACAATCCATCGATAGAGAGTGTGTGTGATAGATTTATCTGGTTAATACCAAGAAAAGTTTTGATGCTTCGTTCTTCTATTAGTCCAGTGCCTCTACTACTGTTGAGGCTATTAAAGGAAATATATGCTTATTATGGGAGGTGAATATGTAGTTTTAATTGTAAAAATATTCACCCCATTACCATGTAATCAAGAATATTCATTTACTGTTTTTAGTTCTATGTTTTCTTTGTATAAAAGCTGTTGTAATACTGAAAGTAAATACACAGAAATATTCATTATCTCTTTCTTCTGTTCTTCACCATTTTTACATGGTATCAGAGCACTGATTTTGGTGACTCTTGAACCCAACCAACTTTTGCTACAAATACAAATACGACAAGAATGGCTGAAACACAAATAACAGAAACGCGAATTGATATTGCAGATCATCTCGCTTTGCATTCCTCCGATCATCCTGGAATCATTTTGGTATTCAAACTTCTTGAAGGAGACAACTATGGGCAATGGAGTCGTGTTATGCGAATCAGCCTTAGTGCAAAGAACAAGATTGGTTTCATCTGACGGGACCATCGAGACACCAAAAATTGCAGATGAGAAATATCGAGTTTGGAAGTGATGCAATGATATGGTGTTGTCTTGGATCTTAAATTCAGTTGATCCAAACATTGCCAGCAGCATTATGTATGCAGAGACAACAACTGATGTTTGGAATGACCTCAAAGACAGATTTTCACAGGGAAATGATTCTAGGATTTATCAAATACGACAAGAAATTGTTGAACACCAATAGGGGCAGCAATCTATCTCAATTTATTACACAAAGATGAAAGCTCTTTGGGATGAATTAGCTTCATATCATGATCCCTTGCTTTGCACTTGTGGAGGATTGAAGAATTTGGGTGAACGAGAAGAGAAGGAGAAGGTGATGCAATTTCTCATGGGATTAAATAAATCTTATGCTGCTATCCGGGGTTCTATATTGATGATGAATCCTCTCCCAAATACAAGATATGTTCATACTTTGGTACTTCAACAAGAAAGACAAGTTGATGTAGCCTCTAGACGTGAACTCAATAGTGGTATTCATGCAATGCAAATCTCTCATCAAGCATCACAAACTGACTAATACAATAGACATTATGTGCCACAAGGAAATGGAGCTCCAAAAAGGCAACTGAAATGTAGTCATTGTGATATGGATGGTCATCTTATTGATTGTTGTTTTTACATTCATGGATTTCTAGTTGGCCATAAATTCCATGGAAAGAACGTGAAACCTAGAGGAAGGAGACCAACCACCCACAATACTCAAGCAAATGCCGTGGAGACAAACAAAATACCAACTACTGAAGGAGTCAATTTCACTTCTGAGGAATACAATCAACTCATGGCCCTAATTCAAAAAGGAAACGGTAATAATCAACCATTTGAAAATACCACAGGTACAACCACTCCCATATGTAATACCACCATTGAACATGGCTTGCATTTGATATCTTATTGGATTGTGAATAGTAGAGCAACATATCACATATCCAAATTATTACTAACACACAACAAGACTGATACACAATATGACTATGTTGAACTGCCTGACGGTAGGAAAGCATAAATTAAATCTATTGGGTCCATTAAATTGTCAAATAATATGATTCTTGATGAAGTATTGCACGTTCCAAAATTTAGAGTTAATTTATTATCAGTGAGTAAACTAACTCAGGGTTTGGGATGTACAGTGATTTTTGACCCTGATTTTTGTGTGGTGCATGACATGGTTACGAAGAAGATGATAGGCCTGGGCAAGCAACATAGTGGATTGTACTACCTCATGCCTAGGCAAAACCCACACCTAGCAAATAATATTTATCGTATTTCCAAACTTTGGCATCAACGGCTAGGGCATCCATCTTCTGCCCCTCTCTAGACATTATCCAAGATCAACCCAGAAATAATTGCTACTCAACACATTTGTGATGTTTGTCCATTGGCCAAACAAACACATTTACCTTTTTCTCGTAGTTCAATTTCATCTACTGAACCTTTTCATTTAATTTATTGTGATATTTGGGGACCTCATAGAACGGATTCATATTCCGGGGCACGTTATTTTTTGACTATTGTGGATGATTTTTCTCATTTCACTTGGATTCATCTTATGATCCATAAATCTGAGACACAAGCATTGTTGAAATCTTTCTTTTCTTGGGTCAAAACTCAATTCAATTGTAATATTAAGACCTTACGGAGTGATAATGGAAGTGAATTCATGTCTATGCGTTGCTTTTTCAATGAACACGAGATAATTTTTGAGCATTCTTGTACTTCTACCCCCAAGTAAAATGGGGTTGTAGAGCGCAAGTATCGTCATCTTCTTAATGTTGGACGTGCCCTTCGTTTTCAAGCAAATTTACCTTTACAATTCTGGGGGGAAAGTGTTCAAACTGCATGTTATCTTATCAATTGCTTACCTACGCCTTTACTATCACACAAATCACCGTATGAGATTTTACATGGTAAACCACCTAATTACTCTCATATTAGGGTGTTTGGGTGTTTGTGCTATGCAACAAACCTTATACATACTATCAAATTTGATCAACGTGCTCGAAGATGTGTTTTTGTTGGTTACCCACTTGGACAAAAAGGATATCGAGTTTTTGACTTAGATACAAAGAAATTTATCTCCTCATGTGATGTCATTTTCCATGAACACGTGTTCCCTTTCTCCACTTCTCCACCAGAACACCAATTTGACTTCCTCGTTTTGCCTATAGCGCACGATGAGCTCTCATCATCTCCCACTATCACAACACCTCCACAAGATCATCCTGATCAAGAATTCCTATCACCACTTATAGATGACAATGTCAACCTCATCGATCAAACATCACCCTTGCCACAACTACCTATCCCACGTCGCTCTAGTTGTATCACATAACTACTAGTTCGGCTACATGACTATCATGTCAATCACTCTTGGTTGCTTGCTCCTGGCGCAAATTCTTCCTCCATGTCTGGTACTCGTCATCCTCTCCAACGGTATGTTTCGTATTCTCACTTATCTTCTGCTCATCAAATTTTTGTGCGTAACATTCATCACTTGGTAGAACCAGAATCTTATGAGCAGGCTTGCCTTGATCATAAATGGGTAGAAGTGATGCAAACAGAAATAAGGGCACTTGAGAAAAACAATACATGGACTTTGGTACCAACCCCCCATGGTCATCATCCTATTGATTGTAAGTGGGTCTTCAAAATCAAATATCATTCTAATGGCACAGTTGAGCGATATAAGGCCCGCCTTGTCGCTAAGGGTTTCACACAACGTGAAGGCATTGACTACAAAGAGACTTTTGCTCCTGTCGCTAAACTAATCATTGTGCGTTGTCTCTTAGCCATTGCTACCATCCGAAATTGGAGCCTTCACCAAATGGATGTTCAAAATGTTTTTCTACATGGCGAACTTTCTGAAGAAGTTTATATGTATCCCCCACCTGGGTTTCATCGACAGGGGGAACAAGTTGTATGTCGACTCAATAAGTCGTTGTATGGCTTTAAACAAGCCTCTCGAAGTTGGTTTCAAAAGTTTTCTTCTACAATCCGAAATATTGGTTTTGAACAATCAAAGGCCGACTACTCCTTATTTATTAAGGTTCGTGACAAATCTTTTATTGCTATACTGCTTTATGTCGATGACATGATCATTACAGAGAATGATGAAAAAGCAATTAATGATCTTAAGAAGCTTCTAAGTAGTTATTTTAGGATTAAGGACCTTGGACTATTGAAATATTTTCTTGGTATTGAGGTTGCACGTTCTGGCGCTGGGATTTGTATCTCTCAACGAAAATATACATTTGATATGCTAAAGGAAACATGTTTACTTGGTGCTAAGCCAAGTAAATTTCCCATGTAACAAAACTTGAAGTTAACTCCATCTGATGGTGATCTTCTTAAAGATCCAACTCATTATCGGAGATTGGTAGGAAAGTTGATTTATCTTACCATCACAAGACTAGAGATCACATACTCGGTCACCATACTTAGTCAATTTATGCAACAACCGAGAAGACCTCACCTTGATGCTATGTACCGTTTTCTAAGGTATTTGAAAGGAACACCAGGCCAAGGATTACTTTTTCCATCACATGGTGAGTTGAAATTAGTTGTGTATTGTGACATTGATTGGGCTGGATGTCCAACAACACAACGATCAGTTACGGGTTATTGCATTTTTCTTGGAAAAGCACTCGTGTCTTGGAAAAGCAAGAAACAAGTAACTGTATCAAGGTCTTCAGTTGAAGCCGAGTATCGATCAATGGCGGCAGTTACTTGTGAGATGACTTGGCTAAAGTATTTGTTAAGGGATTTAAGGGTCGATCATCAAGAGCCAACGAAACTTTTTTGTGACAATCAATCTGCCATACACATAGCAGCAAATCCAGTTTATCATGAGCGGACTAAACACATTGAATTGGATTGCCAACAGTTCGTGAGAGAATACAAAATGGAGAATTAGAAACTGCTTATATACATACAGGAATGCAAATTGCTGATATCTTCACGAAAGCATTGGGACAAGTCGTTGTTCAATCGCATCTCAGCAAGTTGGGTGTTCTTGACATTCACACGTCAACTTGAGAGGGAGTATTAAAGGAAATATATGCTTATTATGGGAGGTGAATATGTAGTTTTAATTGTAAAAATATTCACCTCATTACCATGTAATCAAGAATATTCATTTACCGTTTTTAGTTCTATGTTTTCTTTGTATAAAAGCTGTTGTAATACTGAAAGTAAATACACAGAAATATTCATCATATTTTTCTTCTGTTCTTCACCATTTTTACAATTATCATACTTGGATCGTGTGAAATGTCTATTATGAAAAGGACTGAAACCCGGAGATGAACTCATGAAAGAAACACTGGCACATACATACTTCTTTAGGCAGCCATGAAATATGCAGAGTGAAAAAGTAAAGGAGTGAGGGATCATGGAATAGTTTTGTTAGTTTTAAATCTAGATAACACTCAACCTAGAAGGGGGGGTTGAATAGGTTGTTACTCAAAGTCTGTAAATATTTTTTTTTTTAAAAAAAACACAACGTTCACTTTAATGTTCTGATATTGATGAAAGTTTGTTGAACGTCAGAACATTTCACTGAACGTCTTGGCAGTTTCGAGACAGTTATTATATAAGGCGATTAAAACATTAATTAACACCAGATATAGCGTGGTAAACCCCTAAGGAAACATCCACGGGTAAATAAATCCACTATTTCGAGCAGGTTACACACGTCTCAACTTTTGAAATTACAATTTTACCTAATCTAAAACTTTATCGACAATTTACAAAAATAAAACTTAGTTAAGAACAATGATAAAACTTTCTGTTTTATATTTTCTTCAACTAGTCCAGAATGCGATCAAGTACCGGTCTTGATCTTGGTCCATTCCACGTGTGTCCCCGGATTGATTCCACTAAATCGGAATAAGGACCCAGTCCTTATCTTGCCGCACGAAATGCCGTTCTCTCTCACAATGGATTTCTTGTATGCTCGGTTTCTCGAGCCGTTCTCAAAACTAGACTTTTGATCAAAGCTAGGACTTTTGAATATCTCTTTGAACTCTCAACTCATAAATGATTTGCTATTTGATTCTTGAGTATTTTTTTGCTTTCAAAGTCCGTAAGCTTCTTGGAATACCACACTGTCTTATTTATAGTACAAGAAGTTTGTCTAAACTTAATGACTTAATATTTATCTTATATATGGATAAGACACAATAAGTCTTTAAGTTTAAATAAACTTTATACAAGATAAGGTGAGATAAATCACAAGAATATGAAAACAAATCTAGATATTTATTTTCATTTAAGTAGATAAATAAAAAGATAATATTGTAATATCTTATCTACTTAGAAACCTAGTTCAATTAGAAAACTTAAACATGCAATTTATTCAATCACTTATTAACAGATAAGGAACAAGAGTTTTAGAATAACTAAAACTTATAAATAGATTGTGATAAATATAGCTTTAAAGTTTCCAATTTCCAAACAACTACTAGATAATCATTGAATCCTAATTTGCTCATATCAATAAATAACTTATAATTAAATATGCCAAGAAAATCGGATTCTTCAATAATCCAAAAACTGATTTTCAAAAACTGATTTTCCAACAATCTCCCCCTTTGGCATCTCTTAATTACAAAACTTATATCAAGTTGTTTTTGAGGTGAGCACGTAGGCAAATTGGATTCAAGACCATATGCAAATTTAAACATGCAATTTAATTTAAAGCAATTCCTAATTACCAAGCAAAAGTAATTCCTAATTAAGCAAAAGTTTAAAGCAATTTCTAAATACCAACAAAAGCGACAAAGCAAAAGTTTAAAGCAATTTCTAAATACCAAAGAAAAGCGAAGAACAACTAGCTACTCCCCCTTTTTGTAAGAAAGAGGGGCCAAAGCAAAAACGAAAGCGAAGAGAAAAACTAAATTAACGAAGTGTCCGAAAGCAAAATACTAAATTAAGGAGAAAATACCCAACCACAAAACACTCTATGAAGTGCTCTTGCGGGTCCTCTTTTGAACCACCGATGCCGGGTTCTCGTCTTGCGCTTGGAGGACGAAGGCAAAGGAGTAGCATCTGGATGTGGAGATATGCCAGCATCAAGGTCAGTACGTGGAGAATGCTCAGGACCAGCGTCAGGATGTTGAGTTCCATCAGAGCCAACATCGAGATTTTGAGGATTCATGGCGACATCTTGATATTCCTCCGGTATAGGAGTTCCATCCGCTCGGCCCAAGGCCACAAGTAAGGCCCTTATGAATCTGTGATGACGCTCAAAATTATCGAGATAGTGTATTGACCAAAGAGGTTAAGTCCCTCACCGAGTTTCAAGAGAGGCTGGTATGATCTTGAAATGGTTGGCCTTGAGGGGCGTCGGTCTCTTAGTGACTTTCTTTGAAGGACGAAGAACCAGGAATTTGTGAAGTTGAGTCTCGTGCATCAAGAGTTCCAAATTTGTAATTCGAGAGGGTGAAGACGTGGTTACCTTTACGAGCAAACTTTGTTCGAACAAATGAGGATGAGTCGGTGAAGTTGGAACATCGGAGGATGGGTGCCCAACATTCGATGTTCGGTTGGATTATCACCAACGTTGAACGTTCATCAATTTTCTTCTTTTTTCCTTTACGTGCGCGGGAGAGTCCGGCGAGGGGATGATTCTTGAAGACTTAAGTGATCATCTTCCTCATTCGAGGACTCTTCTTCTTCTTCTACATTTTCATCGCAAAATCTCGAGCCCAATTTTTGTTGTTCTTCTTCAAGATTCCCGATCCGTGGAGACTCCCCTGAGCGGTCTTCGGACTCACCACTGATTGAGACCCGGTTCCATTTTTTGAACCCGTGTCCTCATCAAGCTCCCACGACTTGTGGTGGCGTGGGAATGGCGGCGGTGGAGGAAGCTGCCTGGCGGGCGGCTGTTGGTTGAGGAGGCGAAGAAGATGGAGCAAGTGAAGGTGGCAATACCGGTGGTGCAGACGGTGGAGTTGAAACCACTGGTGCCGGCGATGGTGTGGACGCCGGAGGAACAGCGGCGGCTGATGCAGAGGCGGCGCCACGACGGCTACGGCACATCTCCGGGTGGTGAGTGGTGGTTTTTGACCTTGCCATTGATTATTTTCTAAACACTTTTGCAAAATCAAGTTATATCAAACGAAATCAAGGAATTGACACAAGAGAAATTTAGGGTTTAGGGTTTTAAATAAAGAGGAAGATGAAGGTTTTAAGGCCCTGTTTGATAGAGAAAAGCATGTAAGGACTCTTTTTAAGAATGGACACCTTTTTTAAAAAACTTCTAATTCTAAAACAATTTGAATGCACAATAGATAAATAAATAAAGCAATAAATAAAAAAAAACGTTTTTTTTTTTATTTTTTTTTTATTTTTTATTTTTAAATATAAATGCAAAAATCATGAGCAACTGTGAAGAAATCCCAATCATCTTTCTGGTCAGTCCTGATCATAGAAAATTGTTAATATAGTTCAAAATCTCATATATTAATCATGAAAAAGAGTGTAGTGTGTGAATAAATAATCAAAATAAGATCAATAATATCGAGACAAATCAGCACCACTCTCTAAATCACATAACCTTTTATAGACTAGAGTTTCAAACCAGCCATCATCTTTAATTGTCCTTTTAAAAAAAATATTTGACCTGCCAAGCGTAAGTGAAATATATATATATATATATTTTTTTATTTCAACTCTGGCTTTTTTTTTTTTTTATTTGAAGAATTTACACATTTATTTTGTGTTTCCATAGCCAGTTAAGTATATAAGAAGTGACTTTCACACTTTCAAGGCAGCAGCCCTTTTCTCATGATTTATTTTATGTTATCAAGGATGGCTTCTCATCATCCAGAGAAAGGTAGCCCTCCTTCAAATATACCGACTTGTTTAACAGATGAGAATATTATGGAGCCGAAGACATAGATCTTGACCATAGGTTTTCAATCCATATTTAGTCAATAAATCGGAGGGTAGAATACATAATTTGTCGGGAAATTATCAACCTATAAAGTGCATAAACAAGAGATGAATATACGAGATTCAAATTATATCATCAAATTGTATGATAGAGGCAATAACACATTGGAAAATCAGTATTTCTTGCATAATTAACTCATGAGTATGTGCAAATATATAAAAAATACTCTTTTTTTTTTTTTATATATATATAAACAAGGACAACACATTTAGACAATGATACATATCCCTAAAGCTTTTCTTAGATTTTCGAATCTATTAGTAACGAGCTTTAGTAAATAAGTCGACTAGTTGATTTTCGGTCTGTATGTGTTCGATTTTGATGATTTTACTCTCACGAGATCTCTAATGAAATGATGCCTAATATCAATGTGTTTTGTTCTTGAATGTTGAGCAGATTTTTGATAAACTTATGGCACTAGTATTATCGCAAAACATAGTGATAGAGTTTTGTTTGATACCGTAATCCTCCAACATTTGCTTCATCCATATTAATTGTGTACAACAAGCGCACTTTGCGATGTATTACCTTGTTTGTAGATAGTGAGATGGAATTACATTTTCTACTAAGCCGAGCTACGAGATTGTTTCCGAGATAGAATCATCCTCTCCGTGGTACTTTTCCTATCATCAATATTACACCTTGATCAAGATCACTAAAACCGGCTAAATGAGAGTTAGTATCACTTGAGTAAAGCAAACCATAATCAACGATGGCATGAACATATCGAATTATTCTTTTACAATGACCACATGTGACTCTTTTGGTTTTGCTTGATATCTAGCACAAACTCCTACACTAAAAGCAATATCGGTCGACTAGCGGTCAAATATAATAAGCTTCCAATCATACTGCGATAGAGAGTAGAATCAACATCTCATACCATTTTCATCTTTGGTGATTTTTAGATTTGTGGCCATAGGTGTTCTCATTGGTTTGGAGTTATCAAGACCAAATTTTTGATAAGATTTTTGCATATTTTGATTGAGATATGAAAATATCATTGCCTATTTGCTTAACACATGAGACCAAGAAAAATGTTAATTCTCCTACCATGCTCATCTCAAATTCCTTTTTCATTAAGTTTATGAGATCAATATATTGTTTTTCCGAGGTTGAGCCAAAAATAATATCATCGACGTAGATTTGAGCAACAATTATACCAACATTTAAGTGTTTGATAAAAGAGTTCATCGACTCCCCTCTCTTGTACCCCTTTTCAATAAGATAGGTAGTTGAGCGTTCATACCAAGCTCGTGGAGCTTGTTTTAAACCATAAAGAGCTTTTTCAAGTTTATACACATGGTTTGAAAAATGGGGATCTACAAAACCTTTAGGTTGTTCAACATAAACTTCCTCATTGAGATAGCCATTTAAGAACGCACTTTTGACATCCATTTGAAATAGTTTAAATTTCATTTGGCAAGCAATAGCAAGTAAAAGTCTTATAGACTCTAATCTAACAGGAGCAAATGTTTCTTCAAAGTCTAATCCTTCAATTTTGACTATATCCCTGGGCTACTAAGCGGGCTTTGTTCCTAAGTATAGTTCCATGTTCGTCAGATTTGTTTTTATAAACCCACTTAGTTCCTATTACATTTGCATCTTTTGGTCGAGGACTAAATTCCAAACCTTATTTCTTTCAAATTGGTTAAGTTCCTCTTGCATGGCTAACACCCATGATTCATCTTCTAAAGCCTCTTTCACATTTTTTGGTTCAACATGAGAAATATAACACACATGACTTATCTCATTTGAAGCTTTCCTTCGAGTCACCATACCGTCATCCCAATTCCGATGGCATTAGTTGTAGGGTGCGCTTTTGTATCCGGTAGGTGGTTGTCTTGGTGCTCACGATCTTGAATGTGTGTGTACTATCAATTTGTAGTATTATTACATTCGGTTTCTTACATACATTTAGTTGTATCGGGTTTGCAACGTCTCTAGGAATGTTCGACTTGCATCGGTGTCTTTTTCCACGTTCGATGTTCGCTTCTTGCCTCATTTTTTTTTCGGCGATTATCTCGAATGACTTGTTCCTGTGAATACTCAAAGCCAAAATCATTAGTATCGTCTACTACAACATTTATTGATTCAATTATGTTTTGAGTACGCATGTTGTAGACTCGTAAGGCCGACTATTTTTCGAATATCCCAAAATACCCCTTCATCACTTTTAGGATCCATTTTTCCTATTTGTTCACGATCGTTTAGGATATAACATTTGCTACCAAAAGTGTGAAAGTACTTAAGATTAGGCTTTCTACCTTTCCAAATTTCATAAGGAGTTTGAGAAGTACACATCCTAATGGTAACCCATTCAAAACATAACAAGCGATCTTCGCCCTTTCACCCACAATTTTACTGGGTAATTTTTCTTTGCTCAAACATTACACGGCCATTTCTTGAAGAGTTACATTTTTTCTTTCAACTACCCCATTTTGTTACGGTATTTTAGGAGTGAAAATTCATGAAAGATACCATGTTTTTCATGAAGTCGGAAAAACTAGTATTCTCAAATTCTTTGCCATGGTCACCCTAATTCTACCAATTTTTGTCCATGGTTATCTTTTTCAATGGTCGGTTTAGCATATAAAATTTTGAATCTTTCAAATGTGTCGATTTTACTTTTAAGAAGTTAACCCATGTATATCTAGAGAAGTCATCAATACACACAAGAATGTACCTTTTTCCACCAATGCTTTCGACTTGTATGGGTCCCATTAGATCCATATGTATTAATTCAAGGACATTTGAGGTGGCGGATAGTTATTACATTTTATGTGATCCTCTAGTTTGCTTACCAAGTTGACATGGGCCACATATACCCTCCCTCAGTTTGTCCTTCAATTTTGGTATTCCTCTTACACATTACATTGGCTTAATCTTACCAGATCTTTGTAATTAAGGTGCCCTAAGCGTTGATGCCATAGATCTGTGGAATCAGTTTTAGCTACAAGACATGAAAGACTATGATCAAGTAAATAACATCTATCACTAGCTCTAGTTCCTGTCAACAAGCAGATATCTTTACTGTTTACAACCGTGCATGTTTTTTGGTTAAAAATAACAGTAAGATCATTATCACAAATTTGTCCCACACTAATTAGGTTTGCTTTTAGGCCTTCAACAAGGAGAACATTTGTTAAAGGTGGTGAACCTTTAATTATTATAGATCCAGTCCCAATTACTTTACCTTTTACACCATCACCAAAGCGTGATTCGACTCCCGAATAATTTTAAAATCAGACAAGAGTGATTGATTTCCTGTCATATGCCTAGAGCATCCACTGTCGAAATACCAAGAATTGGTCACAAACGCATGGAATGCCAAATCAACTACATAACAGTTCAAGTCAGTTTTCTTTAACCATATTTGTTCGGATTTTAATTCGACTTCTTTTATTTGGTAAAGGTTTCTCAAGTTCATGCTAGTTCTCCGAGATAGTTTTCTTGTGCTTAGGTAGATGATTTGAGATGTTAGCATGCTTTTGTTTTGTCTTACCACATGTTGGACAAGTAGGAGATAAGAGTATGTTACCTTTAGATTCACCTTTAGTTACCTTGTCGTGTTTTCGTAATTCTCGATTTTTTCAACATCGATCGTTGATTCTGGGTTTAGTAGACATCGAGATCGTTATCCGGAATGTCGAACTTGTTTCTTTGACAAACGTGATTTTCTTTGCTTCTTGATCTTTTCCATAACCGAGTATATCCTAACCCATGTTTGATATTAGTGGTTCTCCATAGCTTAGTACCTCGTTCGATGAAAGCGGCTCAATGGTCAATTGTTGGTTTGCTTCCCTACTTTGTTTCAATTTTTCCTGCAAATCACACAATTGTTTATCTTTATCAGCCAACAGTAATTCAAAATGAGTTATTTTATCATTTGGAAAACCTTGTTTTTAGTGGATACAGTAGTTAAAGCCTTTAGGTTGACCCTAATGTCATTAGCTCCAACGTTTGATTCTATGTCAGAACGTTCATGTGAACGTTCATTAAAAAGATCAGATAATTCAGAATCAGAAATAGAGCATGCTGTAAATGAGATATCTTGAGTATTAGAAACTTCCCCATCTCTTGATTGATCATCGGTTGATTCTTCATCCTCGCTCCAAGTTACATTCATGGCCTTTTTACCAGAATTTTTCCTTTTGTTGTTGGCACATTCGGAGGCAATGTGTCCATATCCTTCACAAAGTATGACCTTTGGATACGATTTTGCATTTTCTTTAGAGGATTTGATGAACTCTGTCTATTTTGGTCGGGATATTTTTTACGTATGATCCTTGATTTTTTCTTGATTTATATCTTTGAGATCGTTTCAGGAATTTTCCAAACTGTTTGGTAACTAATGCTATATCAATATCTGAATCACTATCTTCACATCCATCTTTTTCTTCCTCAACTCGAAATGCTATGCCTGTAGATTTTTCTTTCCTTCTTGTGCGAGGTTTAGTTCATAAGTCATTAATGACCCAACCAACTCTTCAATTTTGATTTCGTCTATGTCCTTGCTTTCTTCAATTGCGGTCACCTTGGAGTGAAATTTATTTGGCAAGGATCGTAAGACCTTTTCGACCAATTTTGACTCGAATATTTTTCTCCAAGAGAATGTGCTTGATTTGATATATCACACAACCGAGCATAAAAATCTTTGAATGCTTCATAAATACATCATGCGTAGGTTTTCAAACTCGTGGTGAGCATTTGTAGTTTAGATGATTTCACCTTGGATGTTCCTTCATATGCGATTTGTAGGATGTCCCAAGCTTTCTTTGCTATCCCGCAATTAGATATTAGTCTCGAATTGATTAGCATTTACAAAACAAAAAATAGCATTCAAGGCTTTGCTATTCCACTAGCATTATTGAAATCGATAATAACCTATTGTTCACATGGTTTTCTATTTCAATATCATCTTCAATGATAGTGAGAGGACTATATCCTTTAATGATAGAATGCCATGATTTTTCATCAAGAGCTTGAATGTAAAGCAAATCATACGGATTTTCCAATAATTATAGTTCGTTCCATCCAAGGCGGTGGTCGAAGCGAAGCGATGTCCATACCTAGATTCATAGGATCTCACTTTCTAGAAGTGAACCCTCTCGATACCAATTGTTAGTTTTAAATCTAGATAACACTCAACCTAGAAGGGGGTTGAATAGGTTGTTCTTGAAAGTCCGTAAATATTTTTTTAAAAAAAACACAACGTTCACTTTAATGTTCGATATTGATGAAAGTTTGTTGAACGTCGAACATTTATTTTCAACGTCTTGGCGATTCGAGGCAGTTATTATATAAGGCGATTAAAACATTAATTAACACCGGATATAGCGTGGTAAACCCCTAAAGGAAACATCCACGGGTAAATAAATCCACTATTTTGAGCAGGTTACACGCGTCTCAACTTTTTGAAATTACAATTTTAGACCTAATCTAAAACTTTATCGACAATTTACAAAAATAAAACTTAGTTAAGAACAATGATAAAACTTCCCTGTTTTATATTTTCTTCAACTAGTCCGAGAATGCGATCAAGTACTTGGTCTTGATCTTGGTCCATTCCACGTGTGTCCCGGATTGATTCCACAAATCGGAATAAGGACCCAGTCCTTATCTTGCCGCCGAAATACCGTTCTCTCTCACAATGGATTTCTTGTATGCTCAGTTTCTCAGAGCCGTTCTCAAAACTAGACTTTTGATCAGGCTAGGACTTTTGAATATCTCTTTGAACTCTCAACTCATAAATGATTTGCTATTTGATTCTTGAGTATTTTTGCTTTCAAAGTCCGTAAGCTTCTTGGAATACCACCTGTCTTATTTATAGTACAAGAAGTTTGTCTAAACTTAATGACTTAATATTTATCTTATATATGGATAAGACACAATAAGTCTTTAAGTTTAAATAAACTTTATACAAGATAAGGTGAGATAAATCACAAGAATATGAAAACAAATCTAGATATTTATTTTCATTTAAGTAGATAAATAAAAAGATAATATTGTAATATCTTATCTACTTAGAAACCTAGTTCAATTAGAAAACTTAAACATGCAATTTATTCAATCACTTATTAACGAGATAAGGAACAAGAGTTTTAGAATAACTAAAACTTATAAATAGATTGTGATTAATATAGCTTTAAAGTTTCCAATTTCCAAACAACTACTAGATAATCATTGAATCCTAATTTGCTCATATCAATAAATAACTTATAATTAAATATGCCAAGAAAATCGGATTCTTCAATAATCCAAAAGCGATTTTCAAAAGCGATTTTCCAACAAGTTTCTTCTTTCATTTAGTAGGTATGGGGAAAATTACAAAATAAGATTTAATTTTTATCTCATAAAGAAACAATAAACATATCCTCCTATATTGGTGCATTTTGGATGAGGAATCTTCTCCTCGAAACTATGTCATGATTGAAATTTTGCAGTATTTGGTTGGAAGTTTGAAGACAAATATGGCAAAATTCAAGTTTCATAAATATTGTTATACCTCGTGAAAATAGTCGAAACAAATGTTAACTTAGATACGAATTGATCGAAGTTTTAACTATTCGTCCAAAAGCTAAACCTTTGTCATTTCAAGAACTCATGTTCGTCGAAGAATGCGAACCCAAGTCCTTGCGTCACTTACTGATTCTAAATGAAAATGTTACGCCTTGTGGAAGTTGACTAGGTTAAGATTCCAGATAAGAGTCTAGAAGACTCGATAGCAAGTCCTTAGTCTAATATGAATATTGACTCGGACTTCGAGGACTTTTGTTATACGCCACAAAGAAAATGGTTCGTACATCACCATACGCATTTAGATGAAGACAAGAATAGTTGGGCGAAGCCTGACTAGCTAGCCTAAATTAAATACTTCGTTTCTTTATCGAAAAGAAGGATAAAATCGATAAATTGTTATTATAACATTCGCTAATTCATTCCTAAGTAATCGAAGTCATAGGGTTTAAGAATCACTAGAGATTCGATTGTTTCTAACTAGAGTATCTTGAATGTACTTTCGTCACTTAGAAAGAAACTTGTTTGACGAAGGGTACTAACATAGCTTTCGCTATTACCATCTATTTTCAAATAACAAGAATATCCATGGGACCATTGGAGGAATGTCCACGTGTTCACAATTAGTTATAAAGCCCATGTGAAGATAACAATCAAATATAGAGAAAAAAATGGCTGAACGAATGATCTTTTGCCACGTGTTATGGAATTCTTAGAATTATGACTCTTTTAATGAGAGAGTGACATGTGGCAAAAAGAGTAAAAAGACTAAAGAATCCCAAATCTTGCAACACTTGTAAATAGTTTGAATTAAATCAAAGAGAAGGAGAACAATTGAAAATCTTGGCCAAATTCTTGCTTTTTTAACTCTTAATCTTCGGACGATTTTTATATGAGAATTAAGTTGATTATTTCAACAAGGAAGTGAATAATGATCTGTTGCTCACGATTTTAGTAGTCAACAAATTCGCACCGACTCGAGAAACGCATAGTTCTCCACGAAAAATAGAAACCACCGGTAAAAGCTTACCAAAAACACACAAAAAGAATGACCGGAAGCTGAGAAAATTATGATATAGAGACGATTTTCTATATGATGTTCAGATTAGATAAAAAAAAATCTGCACTGGTAGTTAAGAGCCCTGGCTACAGCCGTTGAGGCCACGCTGGGCTCCACGACCTCCGATGAAAGCTGTTGAGGCACTAAGGGTGGCGACCACCGCCTGGATCTACCTGCTGGTGGCCGGTCTTGAAATTGCCTCTAGCTTACGGATCTTCGCACCCAATCAACAAGAGAGTCCCAGAGAAAACGAGCAATTCTCCATCTGTCCCAGGCAGCGTGAGCCTCTGGCCGCGGCTGCTGAAACTACCACAATTAAACTGTAATTTTCATCAATTTTCAGCTGCCCACCAATGGCACAGCTCGCTGCAACCGCAAGAACCATTAAGCGCCGCAAGCGGCATCAATATGAGTTTAGGTTTGACTTGGGATTTTCCGTTGGGCTTGTTGATTAAGTTCGGATTCCCTTGTGTTGCTTCGGATTTTCTATTTGTTTGTTAGTATTCTGATTCATGTGATGATCATTGCGACACGCGAGTGTTCGATAAAATGCCCCATTCAAATTTCTTCTCATTCTAAGGCTTGATGGATACACACTGCACATCACGACCTCTGTTAGCAAGTGTTGAGGCTGTCACTGTGCGCCATAGCCTCCAGTTCTGGCTGTTGAGGTGGCTGCCAGTGCATTAGAGTCTCTATTAGCTACCGTGAAATAACTGATGATGCATTGCGTGGCTTCCAGCGACCATAGGATGCTTTTCGAACGAAGCTCTCTATGCCAAAAGGTTTACCAGCTCTGGTCACTAGGGAGCTGTCATTGCAGCTCTTGTTCCATCTGTCAACATAATCAACATGTTTCTTTTGGGACTCAGAATATGGAAACATTATGCAACTATCAAGTCCATGAGCAGATTTGGAGACCACGGGAAATATCTTAAAAGACCATTGTATTATGGCCTCCACAATCACTTTGGCCTGTGTAATCTACTGGAAAATTTCTCCTGTAGCAATTACAGCAATCTGCAACCTAAGTGCCGGAGATGTTTCATGCAATGTATTTTCTAATGTTCACTATAAGACAGAGGGACAGATTCATTGGCTCTTTATATGACTACAAAAGTTCATGCACATTACAGAAGTTTCATGTTTTTGGTCTTACTACTGCATACTCCAAGGCTGCTGTATAACCCCCTTTTGAGCCTGGTATTTTCTAAGTATTATACCTTATTTGCTTTTCTGGGTGGTGTTACTCTTCTTCTAGACTTGAACATGTTGTAGAAAATGAAAGGCAATCTTTTCAAGTTAATCCCACCTTTATATAAATGCGTCCTATGTGCTGTGGTGAGAATTAAATACAAACAAGCCAATCATCTGTGATTTAGAAAATACATATGATTGATTAATAGGAGTTTTATTAACGTTTAGCCATTGTTTAAGAGACTATTTCAAAAGCGATTTTTTATTGGGCCATTTACATTAATGATTCTTTGATCTGGTGTTCTGAAAGCTGGTTTTCATAACTACTTTGTTATCTAGTACCGAATTAGTATCAAACCACGTTGAGATGGACTTTCACATATTCAATACTGCAATTTATGCTGCTCTATTTTGTTAACCACACTTTCTTTCAAAGAACTATGTAATTTGTTAACCTTCTTATCTGAGAAGTCGTCCAGGTACAATCTGCAAGTTTGCTTTTGAATCATCTCTTTGTTGTAACTTGTTGGTATCCGAACTGACCTATCACATCAACTACGTAATTTTCGATTAGCCAACCAATGGGAATGCGGTTCTGATCCCAATTATGAGGATAGTCCAGGTGGACCTCTTCCTAGCCTTGGCCAAAGTTCGAGTTTAGAATGCATTCAGGTAGGACCTCATCCATGAACATTCAGGTCGGACCTCATCCCTCCCTTCTTGGTCAGGCTCATGTCATCTACCTAGCCTGTCCTTTCAGATGTCAGGCGCCAAGCTAGTCGCCCCAATTAATGCAAGTCACTTCACAATAAATGTCCAAAAGGGGATGTCTTATAAGTAATTAATGCCAAGTTGAGCTGAGCTTGGCATTAATTGCCAGTCATGATTGCATATTTTTCTATAAATAAGAGACATAAATGTCCTTCACGTCGGACATTGAACGGTAAACAGATCTTCCAACACTTTTACATATATGCTATCCACTACGGTCATAGCCGACCTCACTACTTTAACATTAAGTTGGCTTGGAATCAATACAAACCATTTTCCAATGTCAACATAACTGAATGAATCTATATTGCTAAAAATCTATAGGAGTCCTGAAGGATTTTCAAGATTATGAAATAATTGTGAAGATTGAAATACTTCAAAAATGAAGATAGTGGAACGTAAAGGTTCTTTTCTGAGATGTATGTTTAAGGAGTCTGATAATATGTTGCAAGCAACCATTAAACCCAAACTCTTTTCTTTAGTTTAGTTCTATTGTGCTTTGGCAACTATGGGTAACTTGTTCACATTAATTTTATTCATTCACCTGAGTTGGGGCTGAATAATTGGTAATTCATTCATTAAACAGCTATATTGTATTTAGAATGTAAAATTCCTACATGCATTATGCAGCTCTGTTCAGTAAATTCCAAATTGTTCCACACTACCTCACTGAACTAGCTTGAACCATGAAGTGGGCATATTTTAGTGCATTAGAAAATTTTGCTTCTAGAATGTAGTATCTCAGACGGACTATGAGTGCAACAAAATGCAGTTTGGAAGCAATAAACTTCCCTATAACAGAAAATAAATCAATTGTTGGTAGTATTGCAATGGCAATGACTGTTTTCTTAACTTCTATAGGATAATATGTTTCGTCTCTTCTTTCTGCCAAAATCAATTAGAAATTTAGCATGGTTTCAAAATTTGATTGCTACCCTGGGATGGCCGAATTTCACTTAGATCAATTGGATTGATTAGCATATTTTAATGTGGTCTATTTGGAGATCAATAGTATTTAATACAACATTTTAATTTAATTTAATAAACTGCATCTTCAACAAATGAATTGAAAATTAATATATTTCATGTGAAATACCTGTACTTAAAATGAAAATGGTGTTTTATTTATTAACTTCAGGATCAATTGAATTGAATAGCATATATTTTAATGTGGTATGCTTGAAGATTAACTGATGTGATATCCTCGTGTTATTTTCTTGAATTTCTTTGTTGCCTTGGGATTATAATCAGATTTTAGTGTTCATTGGTGCGATTCTGATACTGAATTGGAAAAGGGGTCAAAGGAGTTTAACTTCCTGGTTTGGCACGAATACAAGTTGCTGAGAAAATTAGGAATTAAGACTACACACTCCACGTGTTTGGAAAAATGCCCAACCATAATTATTTTGGAGATATTTGTGTTCAACCACGCTGTAAATCCTCCCATATCCGATGCAAGTTTGTAAAGCCTCCAATTATTCAAGGCTAGCTTGAGCTTGCAGTTCTCTTATTATGGAAGGCGAGCCGATAAAACCTCGCATATCGAAGCTAGCTCATAATTATCTCATTATTGAAGAAAAGTCCATAAGTCTTTTCGCAAATGAAGGCTCGCCTATAGTTATTTTATTCTTGGAGGCAAGCATCACTTGTGATACTTATGACTCGCCCTGTGAGAGGGTAGCATGCACCTCGTCATACGAGATGGTAGCATGCGCCTCGCAGTATGAGATGCCTCGCTATGTGAGACGATTGTATTACATATGCCTTATCTTGAGTGGATCGTATTACATATACCTTGCTATGCGAGAGGATTGTATCATTTATATGTCGAGAGGATCATATCACATATACCTCGCTATAGCGAGAGGATTGTATCTCTATACTTCGAGAAGATCGTATCACATAAACCTCGCTATGCGAAAGGATTGTATTATTTATATCTCGCTATGCGAGAGGATTGGATTGTCTCACTTATACATCGCCACGCGAGATGATTATACCACACATGCCTTGATAGGCAAGAAGATTGGATTGTAAAATATGCCTCGACATTTGAAATGATCATACTATAAAAGCTTCGATAGAGGAGTTGTGTTATTTATCGAACCAACTACCATTGACCTATTGAACAAACTGTTCCATTATTTGGGTTGGGAGTTGGTACCTTGATTAGACCAATTACCATTAAAACTACCTAAAGATTGTTGAGTGATGGGTAGAGGGGTTGGTACCTTGACCATACCAATTACCATCAAAACTACCTAAGAATGCATTATTGCAAGTAACCAGAAAAGCAAGAAACCAAAAGAATGAGCGAACCATAGTATTCAAACAAATATGAAGTGTAGTGCACTTGAAACAATCACGGGTATGTAAAAAGACGGAATGAGAAAAATGTAGGTATTGTTACTTAGTAAGACAAACAAAGAAAATTGATTTGGTTCGATGCTTAAGCAAGATAGTCCAAACAAATAATTGGCAATGTCAAAACTTTTTAAGCCCATCACCTAATATATATATATTAGCCTGGACTTCGGGGACTAATAATGCTATTTTAGTGTATTATCATTTTATTGGTAGCATGACATTTGCTTCACAGAGTGATACATGATCATGTGCATGTAATTGAATATGATCGTTACCTCGGATGTAATTCACATATTACTTGTGATGTTTTTGCGGAAGTATTTAAAAAAATTCGACTTATCATGATTCTACTATACGATTATCTATACGACTATGCTTGTTTGGAGGGGTAAATGGTCCCCAATTAAATATATGTGCCAATTGAGAATATTGTGTTATTTTTTCAGGTTGGTTTCATTCGTATTATAGGGGAGATGATGTCGAAATTTCGATAAACCCTATTGTGTTGGCTATCTTTCAAGGCTGTATAGCCTCGCCTATTTGAAGACGACCATATTTCTGAGGCCATCCATAAGTCATCGCCGAATGAGATTAAAATGTGATTAGAGGCTATTTGTAAGCTTGTGTTATTCACTAACATTCACCCATTAGATGTAATATCTTAAAGGCGAACCGCAACACCTCGCCTAGTTGAAGGCATATGATATTTTAAATATTCTTTGTGAGCCTTACAACGCCTAGAGAAATCTAGCAAATGCATCGCTCCTACTTTTCTTTTAAGTCTTATGCTGCACATAAATATACGATTCAGACTTGGGAGACTATTGTTACTACATGATTTTACGTGATACATTAAGGTTTTGCGTGGACATATGTAGAGAGCCACATAGCCCATAACGATATCACTATAAAAACGAATCAAATTAAGCTTGGTCTGAGTTGCTTCGCAACGACAAAGCTGCAAGATCAATTCATATTTTACATAAAAAGAGGTTGACTTGGTAGGCGAACCCTGATAGGCGAAGGGTTAAACCTAGCAGCGAATGTCGAGTCCATTAAATTTGAGACTAATTAGATTTCAATAAAACATGTCGGTTCGAGGGTCCGAGGGAACATACGAATATCTTATTTGGCCATGGACGGTTAGATTCTGGTGCCATGTGGTAAAACTGTTAATGAGCGAGTACATAAGATAAATCTAATGAGAATGTTGTACTTATATATACGGAACATAAAGGAAGAAGTTCAAGCGAAGATACAGTTTTAAAATGCTCAACTTTGTGTCCTTAGCCCAATATGAATATTTAGACTCGGACTTTGGAGACTATTGTTATACCTCACAAAAATAGTCGAAGCAAAGGTTAGCTTAGATACGGACTGATCAAAGTCTTAACTATTCGTCCAAAAGCTAAACCTTAGTCATTTCAAGAACTCATGTTCGTCGAAGAATGCGAACCCAAGTCCTTGCGCCACTTACTGATTCTAAATGAAAATGTTACGCCTCGTGGAAATTGACGATATTAAGATTCCAGATAAGAGTCTAGAAGGCTCGATAGCAAGTCCTTAGCCCAATATGAATATTGACTCGGACTTCGGGGGGACTATTGTTACGCCCCCACAAAGAAAATGGTTCGCAGATCACCCTACGCATTTAGACAAAGACAAGAATAGTTGGGCGAAGCTTGAATAGCTAGCCTAAAAATTAAATCATTCGTCTCTTCATCGAAAAGAAGGATAAAATCTGATATATTGTTATTATAACCTTCGCTAATTCGTTCCTAAGTAATTGAAGTCATAGGGTTTAAGAATCAACTAGAGATCCAGTCAAGCCTAACTCTAGTATATCGAATGTACCTTTGTCACTTAGAAAGAAACTTGTTAGACGAAGGGTACTAACATAGCTTTCACTATTTCCATCTATTTTAGATAACAAGAATATCCATGGGACCAGGATGAATGTTCACGTGTCCACAATTAGTTATAAAGCCATGTGAAGATAACAACCAAATCTAGAGAAAAGGATGGCTGAACCAATGATCTTCTGCCACGTGTTATGAAATCTTTAGAATTATGAGCCTTCCAATGAGAGAGCGACATGTGGCAAAAAGAGTAAAAAGACCAAAGAGCCCCATGTCTTGCAACACTTATAAATAGCTTGAATTAAATCAAAGAGTGGGAGAACAATTGAAAACTTTGGCCACATTTTTGCTCTTTTAACTCTTAATTTTCGCACGGCTTTTCATATGAAGATTAAGTTGATTATTTCAGCGAGGAGGTGACCGATGATTTGTTTCCCACGATTTTAGTGGTCAACAAATATGGTAATTTATTTTTAACTGTTTAATCTATGATGTTCTTAATTGTATTTTCTATGAATGAAATAATAATAAGAAGCAAAATTAAACAGTATCATTTTAAATGTCTAGATTCAGTTAAATACAACCAAACCATATGTCTAAAAAAATTTACGATCAAACCTCATTATCAAATGTCCAAAAACAAAAACAGACGTGTATAAAAATTTCATGTGTAACAACTAACAAGCAATTTCAAACATCTCCCACTCCCTCCCCCTCTTTCTTCCTGTATATAAATATATATACACACCCACATGCGCGCACAATTCTCAAAAAACTACATTGGTGCTTCTTAAATTTTTATAGTTGAAGAATGAATTTCAAGATTCCAACTCTTCTAAAAGGGAAGGTACTAAATCTAAATATTCCATCCTATCATCAAATGAAATGTAAAGAACAAAATTCAATACTAATTCGATAAACATTTATTGTTATCTACTAATATATATGAACAACAAATCATTAAAATTCTAATTAGCTAAAGTAAACAACATACCACAGTCATTGTTCTTGGCTTTCTTTTTCATAAGTTGCAATGTGTACCTAGAAGTACGAATGGATTTGTCATTGGCTTCGAAAACCGCACTTTGATACGCCCAATAAAATCATCGATTAAGTACTTATCTTCGTCAAATACAGAAATTACAACCTCTTATTCAAGTCATTGACTTTGAAAGTAAATTCCTCGTACCATGATGGGTTCAAGTACTTCTTTACAACTTTAGTCGTGAACCTCTGCCTTGCCAACTGTGGATTCACATATGGATCAATAAACCAATTTGGATCTATTGTTGCTTTATTTCTGCTTCAACACGTACTAAAAGCTTCATATTAAGCAACAATTAGTACAATATTAACCTTGATCAATCTTGATAAATTAATTTTCGACAAAAAAAGATTGAATTGTTTGTTAAAAATTTTTGAGCCAGAAAGATATACATTAAATTTAATGAACTAAAAAGTAGTTCATTGGATTGGAAGAAACTTGATTGTGCAAATAAATATGAAAAGAATATGAAATATGAGAATTGACTTCTAAAATCAAATCTTCGAAAGATTATACATATATAAATAGGGAAAAAGGAAAAGAAAATGATTTAAAGTTGGAATCTTGGAGTGAAAAAAAATTTCCAAT